>CM046878.1:617972520-619283710 GCA_025667525.1 Glebionis coronaria
TTTAATTCTTTTTAATCTTTTATTATTTTCATGAACATGTTATTATTATTCTTATTAAAACATGATAATTAAACATTGATCTAACATGTTTTGGGGTAAATTAAAATCAAAGAATGATATAAAAGGGTGTTTGTTTTTAGCCGCCTAGCAAAACAAACCCGAGGGGGGGGGTTTGGTTTGCTTATTGCCGCCACCACCACCAAGACCATTTTTGGTCTTGGTTGGTGCTTGTGGGACCCACGGCAGCAAGGGGACACACGTACCCCGAGTTTGGCTCGGGGTACGGTGTCGAATTCATGCCCGATTCATGGTTCGTTGGTTAAATCATGATTTATGCTTCATGTTAATTTTTATGAATTATGAACTTAGGATATAAATTAATTAATAACATGAGATATTAATTAAATCATGACTTAGGTTATTTTAATTATTAATTTAGCATGATATTAATTTAACCTAAGTATTTTATGTTATAAGTTATAATTAATTAATTATTTAAAACATGCCTATAATTAATTAATTTAGACATGACTTAGGTTATATTATTAATTATAATAATACACATTTTAACCTAAGTATCTTATTTCATTTTAATTAAAACATGTTATACTTTAATTAAAATGCTTAAACCTATAGTTTAATTAAAATACATGAAATAATAATTAAACTATACACTATATCATATGACTTAAGAAATAAGCTTATAAACACGTAGACTTATATGTTAGCTTATGTAACCAGCTTAATTCTAAATATGGAAACTTCTATTTATAGAAACTTAATTAAATAAGGCAACTAATCTATTAATGGAAAACCTTCTATATATGGAAATCTATCTATTTCAGGCAGCTAATCTAATCATGGAAACCTTCTATATATGGAAACTTATTTAATTAAGGCAACTGATCTATTTTTGGAAACTTTCTATTTTTAGAAACTAATCTATTTTAAGCAGTAAATTCTATTTTAGGAAACTTTCTATTTTTGGAAACTTTCTATTTTTGGAAACTTTCTATTTTTGGAAACTTTCTATTTTTGGAAACTTTCTATTTTTGGTAACCTTTCTATTTTTGGAAACTTTCTATTTTTGGAAACTTTCTATTTTTGGAAACTTTCTATTTTTGGAAACCTGCTATTTTTGGAAAGTTACTTATTATTACACAGTAAGTATAATAATACATGAAATACCAGTAATACTTAATCAGATTAATCAGAATACAAGATAAACACAGTTTAAGGCTTTAAACAGTAAACCATGACCTAAAACATACAAAGTAAGCTAAGACGAGACATAAAACCCAGCACGTAATCAGTGAATCGATACTTATACACGTGTGTATTCATGTAGCGTTAGTGATCCAGAAGTAGGAGTCTTTCTTCCGTTCATTCACTGGACTTGAGGTACGGATTCCCGTCCTTTCAGTATGGACATTCTTTCCTTATTAGGATTTCCCCGTATGCAGCCAACTGTTTTCCCCAGTATTTGTTTTATTGTTTTGAACTGCTTATGTTTAATTAGCATAATCTATAGCCATATACAAGCATGACCAGTTTCACCTAGTTATGGAGGTACCATAACCATAACATTGGAGGCACCAATGTTATGACTTCCCCACGGCGGAGTGATTGCTCGTGGCGTCCCTTTTCAGTTTTGGCCATATTATTATATCAGGTGGGGCGTATGGGTGCATCCTAGTTACATGTTTATTCAGTATATCATGGTGAATGTGGTGTGTGCCTTGCATCCTTCACAAGGAGTTGATCCCTCCTACCCAAACCAGTATATTAATTAGAGGCATCCCCTCTAATCAGCATGATGAGGTCACCCCTCCAAGTATTCATGCACGTGACCTTTTCATGACCTATATGGGCTATGGTATATGATGAGACGGCTTTTATACATGGTCTCATCGTTCTTTTTGGACTTAAAATGCATTAAATATCATCAAAAATACCCAAATATATGCTTGTGTTTGTTACTTGTGTTATTTAGGTACGGATATTGAGAAAATGACAAAAGATCACAAGAATCACGCAAAAACGAACACGGGAAACGAAGCCGCACGATGAACCAAGCCCTAGTGAGGAATTTCCCAAAGAAAACCCTTGAAGATTTGAAGAATATTGAAGATTGGTCCTTCAAGTTTGAAGAATTGACACTTTATACCCTTGTATCTTCATAATTACAAGTTTGGTCCCTAAAGTTTGTCAAAATTACAAAAAGGACCCTTAACTTTGAAGAATTGGCAAATTTAGTCCTTCATCAAATCTAAATTGTCAAATATGGTCCTCCAAGAAGTCAACAAACAAGTCAAAGCCTTGAAGTTTGAAGATATGGCAAAATCAGTCCTTGGAAAATGAAGAAATTGCACAAATGGTCCTTGTTTCAAGATTACAAAAAACATTGTGCCAAAAATGACACATTGCCAAAAGTTAAATACAAAGGAAATGGATTTTGGGAGCTGCTATTACAAAGTGAATAAGTAATGGGAATGCAAGGGCCTCTTTTGCCCAGACAACAAACTCCACCCCACCCAATAACCATTCTGCCACCTCACCCCACTTAAATTATCCACCAATCACAACCCTTCTACCTCACACGTCACCCCTCCACTAGTAAAATAACTGATTAATATAATCAGTTATTAACTCTTCCTCTCCAAACACATCATTTAAAAATATTTAACCCCAAACCAGATTAAACCTTCCCCTAATCTTACTTAAACCCTAAAAAACCCCAGAACGAATCAGGAACAAATCAAAGGGTTTTTATGTGATTAATTCCAGATCATCAATTAACCTGTTTGTCATCAAAACCCACCAACTAAATCACCCAACCCGTGACTCTAAGTGGGTCCCCCATGTTCCCCTGCTCAGCCAAAAATGGCAATATTCGCATCTTAGCAGTCCATCAACGTTCAGCATCAATCCCTTCTTCCCAAAGCTTGAAATAAACGTTCCAGATTGATTCAAACACAGCTGGCTATCAAGGACAATCACATGTGAGCATTTTGACCCAGTTTGACGAATTTGACCAAGGGCATAAGAGGAAAATCATAGCTAGGGTTTATGGCATTCTAGTATGTTCTGTAGCTTAGTATAAGTATGAGTGGATTGTACTCATACTTCTTCTTGTTCCAGTTTTAATGTAACTTTATTTTTCAAATTAATGAAAGTATTTTTTAACCCACATGAAACTGTGAACCATTTATTTTTCCAGCATTTACATTTAAAGCTTGTTCTTCTTGAATCCAGTTTACAACTCTCAAAGTTTGTTTTTAAATTTTCAATTGTTTTCAAAAAATTTCAGAAACTTATATTTAAGCTTACTGCTATAAGCTGTTCAATAAGCTTATTTAACCAAGCTTATTGAATAACTTGTAGCTTGTCTCTTCTCTGTTTGTTAGTTGTGGTGTGCAGGAAACAAAGATCACTCAAAAATCCATTCTCATCATTTTTTGCCTATTGTACTCAAGCCAATTAACTTATACTTGATCTGCACAAGCCCGGGCTTGTAAGGAGGTGGCTTATCAGCCACTGTTGGGCTTGGAAGTAAGCCCAACAAGGTAGCCCTTGTTATCCATTTTCATTTTTATGTTTCTGAAAATATTCATGCTTTTTGTGATTTTTATGATTAAACTGTTATAAGTCTACTTAAGTTCTTGTATTTGGTGTATTTGGATGTTATATGCATGTTACAAGTCCTTGGTTTCAGTTTGGTTTAGTTGTGTATTGGTTTGATTTGAAAAAAGTTGATTTAGGATTTTTAAGGGGTGTTTGGGACAAGAGATTAGCAGGATTTTTGTTAAGATTTCATGCTTAAAACCTGTCTAGAAACATCACTTAGGTTATATTGGAGTGCTATGTGTTCTTTTGTTTCAGTTTGAGTAGGTTTCTAACATTTTTGCATGCTTAAAAGGGTAAAATATTGCTAAAACCAGAAAACTGCATATTGAGCCTGATTTTGTGTTGATTTGACCTTCAAACTTGGTAGATTGTTAGGAGATAGGTTGTTTTAGAGTTGTGAATCAGTTTTATGCTAGATTGTGGATTGGTATGCAAGCTTAAGGCTCTTGAAATCCGGATTTGTGCATGAAAATTGTGTTTACTGTTCATCAGACTACTCTTGGCTTAATCAGAAACTTGTAAGCTTGATTTGTGCTTATTCTTGTTAAGAGACTGCTTGTTTTTTGTGCTTATCAGACTCCTTATACTCCAAAGAGTATAAGGGTGCCTTATTGTCCAAAAAAGCTATCAAGATAAGCTTTCCTAAGCTTATTGAAAATCACATCAAAATTTTACACTATCAGTGGGAACTCCTTTCCCACTGCTAGTGTCTTTGTTACCACTGCTGAGCAAAAGGACAAAAGTCCATCACATGTCACTATCTGTTTTCTTACTTTTTTGTCTTTAGTGACCTAAAAGTGGAATTAGACCTTGAAACCTGTGCCATTATTTTTCTTATTTAATTTAGGATTTTTCTGATTAATAAAATTTTTATTTACTGTTCATTTAGTAATTTTTAGGTTATTTAGCTATTTTTAATTAATTTTAAAGTTTCTGTTTTTGTCTTTTAGTGCCAAAAAGTAATATTTTTAGGTTTAATCAATTTTTCTGAACTTAGAATAATATTTTAAGGTTTTTGGTTTAAAATTTAGTTACTGTTCATCTTTTTATTAATTTTTAGAGTTAATTTAAGTTAATTAGGGTTTTAATTAATCTAGTTTTGTCATTTAGTGAGAAATTTAATATTTTTTAAGATTTTTCATTTTTCTACTGTTCATTAGAGTAAAATAGGATTTTTAAAATTGGTAGATTATTTTTAGCATTATTTAATTATTTTTTATAATTATTTTAATTTTAAAATAGTTTTTAGTAATTTAAAAATAGAAAAATAGTGTTTAAAAATACAAAAAAATACTTTTTAGTTGTTAAATAATATAAGTAAGTTATTTGTTCAATAAAATTATATTTTGGACATTTTGATTAATTATATTTAATTTTAGGGCTTTAATTAGCATTTAAAATTGAATATTTAATTAATAGAAGGTTTTAAAATATTTTTATTGGATTTTATTCCTTATTTATATTATTTTAGACTTGTTTTAGCTTATAATTAATTTTTAGGTTGAAAAATTTTAATTTTCGTCGTTTTTACGGTTTTACGTTTACGCCTTTTTCGTCGTAGTTTAATTAGTTTTCGTAACCGTCAATTCTTTCCTTTCTCATTTCTTTTCTTCTTAATCATAATCACAAACATCATAAATCAACTCTTAACACAACGCACTTGCCTCCTCGAGAACGAACTCACCTAGGGTCATTCACACACGGTTTTCCTAAATCGTCGTGCACTTGCCCTATTTTAGTTGCTTACTTTTTCCTAAAGGTAAGTTGACTAAACTTACAACAATCATTTTGGCGCCGCTGCCGGGGAGGCGTGTTGTGTTTTGGTTGAACCATTGTTGTTTTCTATATTAGCCATAATAGTATTTGTATTAATAGCACTCTATTAATACGTATTATCGTTTTTTGATTTTTGTGTGAATATTACTATATTGTATACGTAGAACAATAAAATCACAAGTACTCCAAATACGTGAGAAATCACAACCTTGATTCGGGATTTCATCACTCGATCATTGTATTCGAATCTCAAACCAAAGAAAAAAGGCAAAAATAGATAAATACTTTCGTGAAGCTTGATTTTGATAATACAAACTATAAGGTGGGTATAAGGCGGTTGTATTTCACGACCTAAAGGAAAAAGGCTCTTAAGTGCTTCGCGCCGCCTCGTTTCCTCCGCTTGCTTGTGCGTATTTGATTTTGAGAGTGAATCGAGGGTTTTGCCGCCCAAAGTATTACTAAGTATCCTATATATTTTCTTGGTTTCATTTGATTAAACCCTCTTGAACGATTTGGTGTTCCACCATCGTTCTAAAGTCATCGAAGGCGTTCACTTCACGTGATCGTTTTCATTCCTTGAGGCTTCGTTAATCAAGAGATTTGATTAGTGAGGAGATTTGTAGATTTTGGTCTACTTAATACATTCCAAAAAAATCCAAAAAGTTAAAAACAATCAAAAACCACAAAAAAATTGAAAAAGTAAAAATACCAAAAAGAATCTTCTTTGCTCGCCTTCTCGTTGTACGTGACGTTTATGCAAACTCGCTCTAAAGCAAGACGTGCTCGTAAACGAAGAAACAAATCACTCACTCCCACTAGTGAGGACTCTCCTATTGACGAACCCATTGTAGTGAAAGAAGCACCCATGGCTAATCGAACTATGATGGAGTTGCTTCAAGCACCCACCGAGGGTTATGGAGAAGCGATTGTGATTCCCGCTATCCTTGCGGAGAATTTTGAGGTTAAGACGGGTTTGTTGTCCATGATTCAAAACAACAAGTTTCGAGGGGACGAAAAGGACAACCCGCATAACCACATTCGCCAATTTAATCGTCTCACCGCCACGTGCAAGTTTAAGGATGTTTCAAACGACTCGATTAAGATGATGCTTTTTCCGTATTCCTTAGCGGGGCCCGCAAAAATTTGGTTAGAGAAAGAGCCACCCAATTCTATATTGACGTGGAAGGATCTCGTTTCAAAATTCGTGAACCAATTTTTTCCGCCCTCTAAGACTACGCACTTGAAAAACGAGATTTCAAAGTTTTCGCAAGAGTATAATGAGAGTTTTTCAACGGCTTGGAATAGGTTTAAAGAAATGTTGCACGAATGTCCTCATCATGGTTTTTCCGACTTGCATCAAATAGACACGTTTTACAATGGCTTGAACGATCATGAGCGTGATTATCTTAATGCCGCCGCGGGTGGTAATTTCTTGTGTAAGACGGTCGAGGAAGCATTGGTAATTATTGAGAATAGGTCTAAGGTGTATAGTCCTCGTAGCACGTCGAGTGTTCGTAAGGCTTCGTCTTCATCTTCACCTAGTTTGTCACACACCGTTGATGCTTGCCAAGTCGAGGCTAATTTGGAGAACAAAATTTTTGATATAGTGAAAGGCTTGTTAGTTGAGTTTAAAGTTGGTGAACAACCCGCTCCCGCTACGATTAAAGCGCTTGAGGTTTCGTGTATGTATTGTGGTGGAGCTCACGATTATTCCTAGTGCATTACCAACGGTGGTAACACTTCGAGTGCCTTCGCGGCCGCGGGAACTTATAACCAAAACGGTCAAGTTCCTCGCACTAATCAATTGACTCCACCGGGTTTTTCACCAAATCAAAATGCTAACAATTATCGAAACAATCAAGTTGGTTACCAAAGCAATCAAAGGAACAATTATAAGGGTAATAACAACTATGGGAATCAAGGGAGTAGTAGTAATAGCCAATTGCAAAATCAAAATCAAAACCGTAATTTTCAAAATGCAAGTCAAGCTCTTCAAAATAACAAAGAACTTCCATTGGAATTTTTGAATTACACTACTTCAAATGATAAGATTATGGAAAACATTCAAGAGCAAATGGCTAATCAAGCTAAGGAAACGGCTAAGAATGCAAAGGAGTTAGCTAATTTCATTAAGGAAAATCTAGCCATGAGAAATGAATTGAAAAATGATTTTGCTAACCAAATTCGAGGTCAAAACAACAAGATAGAGCAAAGTCATGCTAGGCTTGAACAAAGAATTGACCAAAAAGCCGCTAGCCAAGATGTGAAGTTTAATAATTTTGATGCTAAGCTTAATGCAATTTTAGAATGCGTCATGGTGAACAAAGCCTCTACTTCGAGTGGTCTACCTAGTAACACCGTTTCAAACCCGAAGGGAGAGATGAAAGTGATTACCACACGTAGTGGTAAGGCACTTAAAGAACCAACTCCTCAACCAATTACTCCAACGGTGGAGGAAATTGAGGAAGAACCCGAGGTGGTGGTCGAAAAGGAGCATATTTCAAGCCCACAAAGTACCGCTCATGCCACGCCTACGGTTGACCCATCACCCATTTTGGAACCCGAGATTCCAAAGGCTATGCCTATGCCCCAACCCACACCACCCTTGCCTTACCCATCGAGACTTAGGAAGGAGAAACGACAAGAGCGCGACAACTACCAATTTGAGCTTTTTATGAAAATGTTTCGTGATTTGCACTTTAATATAAGTTTTGCCGATGCCTTGGTCATGATGCCTCGATTTGCCGCTAACTTTAAGAGTATGTTGAACAACAAGGAAAAATTACACCAAATGTCTAGTTGTTCGTCGGTTTATCTTAATCGCATACCTCAAAAAGTCGGTGATCCCGGTAAATTTTTGATCCCTTGTGCAATTCAAGATATGGAAGAATGCTATGCCTTGGCCGATCTTGGTGCTAGCATTAACTTGATGCCACTTGCAATCTACAAGTCGCTCAATCTTCCTAATCTTACTCCTTCACGAATGTCTATTGAGTTGGCCGACCATTCCACGATTCTTGCATGTGGTTTGGCGGAAGACGTTTTTGTGAAAGTGGGGAAGTTCTACTATCCCGTAGACTTTATTGTTGTTGACATCCCCACGGATCCTCAAGTTCCTCTTATTTTAGGTCGTTCGTTTTTAGATACGTCTATGGCTTTGATCGATGTGCATGCTAGAAAGATCACCTTACGTTTCAACGACGAGGAACTTGTTATAAACGCAACTCAAAATTCTCAACTTTCTCATGTCTATTCCGTTGCTACCATAAACCTCGTTGATATGATCGACGTGGTTTGCGAGGAATTTTCACAAGAAGTTTTAGGGTTTGGTGATGAAGAAACTAGTGGCAATCCCACTATGTTAGATCCTATTCTTGATAATTCGACACCAACCTTCACTCCTTTCGAAGGTGGTGGTTTTACGTTGGAAGAATTCGATGTTCCACGTACTTGTGACGAAGACCTCGACAACTATGAGGACTTCTCGATTATCAAGGATTTTCTCAACGATTTCCTATTTCCTCCACCCGAGGAGGTTATGAGTATCGAGCCCAAATCTTCACTTGAGGAACCACCTATCCTCGAGTTGAAAGATTTACCTCCTCACCTCGAGTATGTCTATTTGGAGGAGGACGACAAGTTGCCGGTTATTATTGCGAAGGAACTTTCGAATGATGAAAAAACCGCACTTGTCGATGTTCTTAAGGATCACAAAGGGGCGATTGCGTGGAAGTTATCCGACATTAAGGGAATCGATCCCAAATTTTGTACACACAAAATATTAATGGAGGAGGATTTCAAGCCAACAATCCAAAGTCAAAGGAGGGTAAACCCCAAAATTCACGATGTCATCAAAAAGGAGGTTCTTAAACTCCTTGACGCGGGAATGATTTACCCTATTTCCGATAGCCCTTGGGTGAGTCCTATTCATTGTGTCCCTAAAAAGGGAGGGATGACCGTTGTGCCAAACGATGCCAACGAGTTGATTCCCACTAGACTCGTGACCGGATGGAGAGTGTGCATTGACTATCGTAAGTTAAATGAAGCCACTCGAAAAGACCATTTTCCCTTTCCCTTCATGGACCAAATGTTGGAGCGTCTTGCGGGAAACGATTTCTATTGCTTTTTAGATGGTTTTTCCGGTTACTTCCAAATTCCCATCGATCCTCGTGATCAAGAAAAAACTACGTTTACGTGTCCATATGGAACGTTTGCTTATCGTAGAATGCCATTCGGACTTTGCAATGCACCGGGAACTTTTCAACGATGCATGATGGCTATTTTTCATGATATGATCGAGAAGACGATGGAAGTCTTCATGGATGACTTTTCCGTGTTTGGTGATTCCTTTACTTCGTGTTTGTCGAACCTTGAGAGAATGTTAAAACGTTGTGAGGAAACCAACCTTGTGCTCAATTGGGAAAAGTGTCATTTTATGGTTAAGAGTGAAATCGTCTTAGGGCACAAGGTCTCGAAAGCGGGGATCGAGGTAGATCAAGCTAAGGTAGACATCATCGCCAAATTACCTCATCCCAAAACCGTCAAGGGAGTTAGGAGTTTCCTAGGCCACGCGGGCTTTTATCGACGATTCATCAAGGATTTCTCGAAGATTTCTCGACCCATTACACATCTTCTTGAAAAAGAGGCACATTTTGTCTTTGACGAAGATTGTGTACGAGCCTTTGAGATCCTTAAGAGGAAACTTACCGAAGCTCCCATTCTTGTTGCTCCAAATTGGAACCTCCCCTTTGAACTTATGTGTGATGCTAGTGATTACGCTATTGGGGCCGTTTTGGGGCAACGTCATGAAAAGCATTTCTTGCCTATCCACTATGCTAGCAAGACGATGACCGAGGCTCAACTTAAATACACTACAACGGAAAAGGAGTTCCTTGCCGTGGTGTATGCTTTTGAGAAATTCCGACCTTACCTCGTCTTGACGAAATGCATAGTGTATACGGACCATTCGGCTATCAAGTATCTCATGGCTAAACAAGATGCAAAGCCGAGATTACTTCGTTGGATTCTCCTCCTTCAAGAATTTGATCACAAAATCGTTGACAAAAAAGGAGCCGAGAATCTAGCGGCCGATCATCTCTCTCGTTTGGAAGATCCTCACCAAAGTGTTTACGAGCCTAAGGAAATCACCGAAACATTTCCGCTCGAGACACTTGGTGTAGTGAATTCCAAGCTTGATTCTTCTACCCCATGGTTTGCGGATTTTGCAAATTACCATGCGGGTAACTTCATCATTAAGGGTATGACAACTCAAGAAAAACGAAAATTCTTTCGTGATGTCAAGTTCTATTTTTGGAACGACCCTTACTTGTTTCGAACTTGTGCGGATCAAATCATCCGCCGTTGTGTATTTGGCACCGAAGCTTCTAACATCCTTAGAGCTTGCCATGAGGGACCCACGGGTGGTCACCACGGTGCTAATCTCACGGCTAAAAAGGTGTTTGATGCCGGCTTCTTTTGGCCTACTATTTACCGAGATGCACAAGATCTTGTGAAGTCTTGTGATTCATGCCAACGACAAGGAAAAGCCTCACAAAAAGATGAAATGCCACAAAATATCATTCAAGTATGTGAGATCTTTGACGTTTGGGGCATAGACTTTATGGGGCCGTTCCCATCATCTCGTGGTAATAAGTACATTCTCGTTGCGGTTGACTACCTTTCTAAATGGGTGGAGGCTAAGGCCTTGCCCACTAATGATGCTCGTGTGGTAGTCAAGTTTTTGAAAAGTTTGTTTGCTAGGTTTGGAACCCCTCGTGCTATCATAAGCAATCGTGGAACCCATTTTTGTAATGACCAATTCGAAAGAGTCTTAAGGAAATATGGGGTTACACATCGTCTTTCTACGGCTTATCACCCACAAACGAGTGGGCAAGTCGAGGTTTCAAACCGAGCATTGAAGAGGATCTTGGAGAGATCCGTGGGGGAAAACCGACAATCTTGGTCGGATAAGTTAGACGATGCTTTATGGGCCTTTAGGACCGCTCATAAGACACCCATTGGGTGCACTCCCTATAAGCTTGTGTATGGAAAGAATTGTCATTTGCCTATCGAGTTAGAACACAAGGCTTATTGGGCCCTAAAGCATTGTAATGATGACATGGAGACCGCGGGAAAACACCGGAAAATGCAACTAAATGAATTGGATGAATTAAGGGATATTGCTTATGAAAATTCATTGATTTACAAAGAGAAAACTAAAAAGTTGCATGATTCAAAAATTAAAAACCGGGTTTTTAACATTGGGGATCAAGTTTTGCTTTTTAACTCAAGATTGAAAATATTTTCCGGTAAATTGAAATCCCGTTGGTCCGGTCCATTCACCGTGACTCAAGTGTTTCCTTATGGGACCATCGAGCTAGCTCAAGATGATGGTCCTAACTTCAAGGTGAATGGACATAGGTTGAAGCACTACTTTGGTGGGGAAGTTCCATCCTTGAACTACCTCGACCAAGTCACCTTCCCCAATGATAATTAGTATTGAGGGGATCGAGTCGAGCTCATGACTCGGTAATCAAAAACGAGGTGCCTCGTGGGGGAGTCCCATGCTTATCCTATGTACATATTATCGCTTTCTTAGTCTAATGTAGCTTACGTGTGGGGATTCGTGCCCTTCCAACCTTTGTTTCGTGGTTGTTTGTGCTATGTGGTTTTTAGATCATGATCTTCACGATTGGAGCCTCTCGTGTTCGTTTTATGGGAGCACTCGATCATTTGCTTTGGAGACATTTCTCAATATCCATGATATATCCTTTATTGTTCTAACCTTAGGTTTCTAGCACACTTCATAAACGGCTTTAAATTTAACGGTTACACCCTTTCCATGCTAGATTAGGCATTCGACTACGTCTTTAGTATGGGGGTGTTTGCACCCCTAGACTAGAAACATTGAGGACAATGTTTAACTTTAGTATGGGGGGGTGAATAGATACTTGCCTTGCCAAACCTTCATGCTTTCCAAAGTTTATCGTTTTGTTTATCATTTTGTTGCAAAATAAGGCTAAAAATGGCCAAATTTTAAAATTTTTCTCATGTTTTATAAGTGTTTGAAGACACGAATGTAGATTTTCCGATGGCGAGAATAAGAGTAATTTTTGACTCGACCGTGCGTGTTGAGCACTTAGCTTTGATTCCTTAACTACACATTAGGCTAAGTCTCTTAAATGAGGACGAGAAATGATAGGGTTAATTATAAGTTACTATGCTAAACGTAGAGTACTCATATTCTTTCAAAAACTCATGTGTTCTCGTTGTTTGCTTATTCTCCCTTCGCATGTAAATATTTTTTGCTTAATAAATATTGACTTAGCGGTTTAGTTAGGATTGTTGGGTTTCTAGTCTTTTCTAGTAGCTTCCATGTAATTAAATTGGGAAGACATTAAGATATCGCCAGCGTCACGGTTTTGAAGTATTGGCACCCTAATAATCGAAAGCTTCACCCAATAATAAGATTTCAAGTGCTCACCTAAATCAAGCAAACAATTTGAAGCCCCACAAGGCCTAAAATCTATGCAAAATTGAAAGTGAATCAAGCCTTAATCTTCGAAGCTTTAAAGATCCAAAATTCGCTTTAGCGTGAGGATATACGTCTTTGGCTAATAAAACCACCGATGAGGCGGATAATAAAAGGCAAGGCAAGACCGAAGTCATAATAAAAGCTTCATGGCGAAGTTGAATAAAAGATGGAGGTAAACCAAAGATAATAAGGCCCTTCCGTTAGGGGGCATATAAAAGTCTTGGTAATAAGTCTCATGTTCAAAACCGTTATAAAACCGTGTTTATCGATTCTTCTTGTCAACTTAATTTTTTAACATCGTCGTCTATTAGGAGGGGTTATTGATTTGATGGTCTTAGTTACACCGTTAGGACTCTATTTTTAGACCTAAATCTCTATTATCGCATAAGTCAAACAATGTATCCTCGTGAAACATTCAAGACATCATAAAATATAAGAGATACAACTTAGGAATAATGGGAGAATAAGTACGTGATTAGGGCATATGAGTAGTGTTAGCATTACTAACTTATAATGACAATGATCTCGTTGCACGCTTAGCATGGAATTGAAGTGAAAATCAAGGACGATGAAATTATTTCTAACGAAGCATTCACGTGTTCTTATTCTATGAACCTAAACGTCCCATTTTGCGATGAAAATCATACATTATGTCTATAACACAAGTAGTATTAGTAGTAGTAGTGTAGCTAGTTTATCATTTCAATAAAGTGAATAAAATGAATTTTGGAGATGCTACGATACTTTATTCTAGCATTGCGTGAGGGCACGGCAATGGTTTAGTATGGGGGAGTGATGAGACGGCTTTTATACATGGTCTCATCGTTCTTTTTGGACTTAAAATGCATTAAATATCATCAAAATACCCAAATATATGCTTGTGTTTGTTGCTTGTGTTATTTAGGTACGGATATTGAGAAAATGACAAAAGATCACAAGAATCACGCAAAAACGAACACGGGAAACGAAGCCGCACGATGAACCAAGCCCTAGTGAGGAATTTCCCAAAGAAAACCCTTGAAGATTTGAAGAATATTGAAGATTGGTCCTTCAAGTTTGAAGAATTGATACTTTATACCCTTGTATCTTCATAATTACAAGTTTGGTCCCTAAAGTTTGTCAAAATTACAAAAAGGACCCTTAACTTTGAAGAATTGGCAAATTTAGTCCTTCATCAAATCTAAATTGTCAAATATGGTCCTCCAAGAAGTCAACCAACAAGTCAAAGCCTTGAAGTTTGAAGATATGGCAAAATCAGTCCTTAGAAAATGAAGAAATTGCACAAATGGTCCTTGTTTCAAGATTACAAAAACATTGTGCCAAAAATGACACATTGCCAAAGTTAAATACAAAGGAAATGGATTTTGGGAGCTGCTATTACAAAGTGAATAAGTAATGGGAATGCAAGGGCCTCTTTTGCCCAGACAACAAACTCCACCCCACCCAATAACCATCTGCCACCTCACCCCACTTAAATTATCCACCAATCACAACCCTTCTACCTCACACGTCACCCTCCACTAGTAAATAACTGATTAATATAATCAGTTATTAACTCTTCCCTCCAAACACATCATTTAAAAATATTTAACCCCAAACCAGATTAAACCTTCCCCTAATCTTACTTAAACCCTAAAAAACCCCAGAACGAATCAGGAACAAATCAAAGGGTTTTTATGTGATTAATTCCAGATCATCAATTAACCTGTTTGTCATCAAAACCCACCAACTAAATCACCCAACCCGTGACTCTAAGTGGGTCCCCCATGTTCCCCTGCTCAGCCAAAAATGGCAATATTCGCATCTTAGCAGTCCATCAACGTTCAGCATCAATCCCTTCTTCCCAAAGCTTGAAATAAACGTTCCAGATTGATTCAAACACAGCTGGCTATCAAGGACAATCACATGTGAGCATTTTGACCCAGTTTGACGAATTTGACCAAGGGCATAAGAGGAAAATCATAGCTAGGGTTTATGGCATTCTAGTATGTTCTGTAGCTTAGTATAAGTATGAGTGGATTGTACTCATACTTCTTCTTGTTCCAGTTTTAATGTAACTTTATTTTTCAAATTAATGAAAGTATTTTTTAACCCACATGAAACTGTGAACCATTTATTTTTCCAGCATTTACATTTAAAGCTTGTTCTTCTTGAATCCAGTTTACAACTCTCAAAGTTTGTTTTTAAATTTTCAATTGTTTTCAAAAATTTTCAGAAAACTTATATTTAAGCTTGCTGCTATAAGCTGTTCAATAAGCTTATTTAACCAAGCTTATTGAATAACTTGTAGCTTGTCTCTTCTCTGTTTGTTAGTTGTGGTGTGCAGGAAACAAAGATCACTCAAAAATCCATTCTCATCATTTTTGCCTATTGTACTCAAGCCAATCAACTCATACTTGATCTGCACAAGCCCGGGCTTGTAAGGAGGTGGCTTATCAGCCACTGTTGGGCTTGGAAGTAAGCCCAACAAGGTAGCCCTTGTTATCCATTTTCATTTTTATGTTTCTGAAAATATTCATGCTTTTTGTGATTTTTATGATTAAACTGTTATAAGTCTACTTAAGTTCTTGTATTTGGTGTATTTGGATGTTATATGCATGTTACAAGTCCTTGGTTTCAGTTTGGTTTAGTTGTGTATTGGTTTGATTTGAAAAAAGTTGATTTAGGATTTTTAAGGGGTGTTTGGGACAAGAGATTAGCAGGATTTTTGTTAAGATTTCATGCTTAAAACCTGTCTAGAAACATCACTTAGGTTATATTGGAGTGCTATGTGTTCTTTTGTTTCAGTTTGAGTAGGTTTCTAACATTTTTGCATGCTTAAAAGGGTAAAATATTGCTAAAACCAGAAAACTGCATATTGAGCCTGATTTTGTGTTGATTTGACCTTCAAACTTGGTAGATTGTTAGGAGATAGGTTGTTTTAGAGTTGTGAATCAGTTTTATGCTAGATTGTGGATTGGTATGCAAGCTTAAGGCTCTTGAAATCCGGATTTGTGCATGAAAATTGTGTTTACTGTTCATCAGACTACTCTTGGCTTAATCAGAAACTTGTAAGCTTGATTTGTGCTTATTCTTGTTAAGAGACTGCTTGTTTTTTGTGCTTATCAGACTCCTTATACTCCAAAGAGTATAAGGGTGCCTTATTGTCCAAAAAAAGCTATCAAGATAAGCTTTCCTAAGCTTATTGAAAATCACATCAAAATTTTACACTATCAGTGGGAACTCCTTTCCCACTGCTAGTGTCTTTGTTACCACTGCTGAGCAAAAGGACAAAAGTCCATCACATGTCACTATCTGTTTTCTTACTTTTTTGTCTTTAGTGACCTAAAAGTGGAATTAGACCTTGAAACCTGTGCCATTATTTTTCTTATTTAATTTAGGATTTTTCTGATTAATAAAATTTTTATTTACTGTTCATTTAGTAATTTTTAGGTTATTTAGCTA
Organism: Glebionis coronaria; assembly: GCA_025667525.1. NCBI lineage: Eukaryota > Viridiplantae > Streptophyta > Magnoliopsida > Asterales > Asteraceae > Glebionis > Glebionis coronaria. The sequence continues at coordinate 617,988,902 of CM046878.1, forward strand.
TTTTTAATTAATTTTAAAGTTTCTGTTTTTGTCTTTTAGTGCCAAAAAGTAATATTTTTAGGTTTAATCAATTTTTCTGAACTTAGAATAATATTTTAAGGTTTTTGTTTTAAAATTTAGTTACTGTTCATCTTTTTATTAATTTTTAGAGTTAATTTAAGTTAATTAGGGTTTTAATTAATCTAGTTTTGTCATTTAGTGAGAAATTTAATATTTTTTAAGATTTTTCATTTTTCTACTGTTCATTAGAGTAAAATAGGATTTTTAAAATTGGTAGATTATTTTTAGCATTATTTAATTATTTTTTATAATTATTTTAATTTTAAAATAGTTTTTAGTAATTTAAAAATAGAAAAATAGTTTTTAAAAATACAAAAAAATACTTTTTAGTTGTTAAATAATATAAGTAAGTTATTTGTTCAATAAAATTATATTTTGGACATTTTGATTAATTATATTTAATTTTAGGGCTTTAATTAGCATTTAAAATTGAATATTTAATTAATAGAAGGTTTTAAAATATTTTTATTGGATTTTATTCCTTATTTATATTATTTTAGACTTGTTTTAGCTTATAATTAATTTTTAGGTTGAAAAATTTTAATTTTCGTCGTTTTTACGGTTTTACGTTTACGCCTTTTTCGTCGTAGTTTAATTAGTTTTCGTAACCGTCAATTCTTTCCTTTCTCATTTCTTTTCTTCTAAATCATAATCACAAACATCATAAATCAACTCTTAACACAACGCACTTGCCTCCTCGAGAACGAACTCACCTAGGGTCATTCACACACGGTTTTCCTAAATCGTCGTGCACTTGCCCTATTTTAGTTGCTTACTTTTTCCTAAAGGTAAGTTGACTAAACTTACAACAATCATTATATTTATGTTAAAACAGTTTTTCATAAGATAAACATAAGGCTTTTCAAACTATAAAACCAGTTTTCTTAATACTTAACCAGATTACTCAGAACTTAGTCTTCCGCTGTTATATGTTACATGCTTATCCTATTTCATGCTATATTGTACATCCGTGCACTGAGCGTCTTGCTCAGCCGTTTTCCTTTTCATGTTCCCAAAACGGCAGGTACTCAGGGACGCTCGTAGATCTCAATCGTACGTGCATATGGATTGGAAGCTTTACTGTCTTTCTTTACTTTATGCATTTCCTTTACTTTAATACAGTTTGCTATGGACATTGTTTCGTCCTTTCCTTTTACAGTATTTATGTTTGTGTGTGATGAGCTCTACTTTGGGGTTACCGATGTTTGATTCCGGTATTTCCCTTTTATGGTCAAATAATGCTTAGACATTTATCCTTGTATGCTTTGATGACACGCCATGATTATGCGTAAGATTCCATTTCCAAAATGGGGTGTTACAATTATGGTATCAGAGCCAAGGTTTCGACCTGTAGGCTCTAAATATGACCTGTGATTAGTGGGTAGTCACTACGGTCTTCCTAGAACTGACAGTTGTTTTCATGCATTCATCATTTTTAAGCATACTTATACATGTCATTGTTACAGGGTTTTTGACTAAGTAATGGTTGGTACAGGACTGACCCTATTTAGTCGCATGTGTTTTATCGAAACTTTTAGATTTGGGACCGACCCATAGGCGTCCCCTCGATATGTCTTTTGTTTTGAGTGAACTGACCAGAGGCGTTCACTCTCGAGCATCAAAAGTTTTCATAAAACTGCATCATGCATTCATACAAAGATTTTCTTGCATAAAATTTTTCTCGTGAAATTTTTGGTATAAATTTTTTTTCATGTATAAATATAAGTTATATTTTATGTTTGAACTGTTAATCATATGTTTTATGTTATACTGTCAGATGGTTCTCACACGCGAGCAAGTGCAGCTCAATGCTGCAATTCAGGCTGCCATGCAAGCCTTGCTTCCTCAACTGAGGAATGACATTCGTGCTGAGGTTCAAGCTGCCAACAATCAGCAGCACAATCAGCCACCTCCTCCTCCTTCCCCAGTGACACTAGCAGTGTGGTTGGAAAGATTCAACAAGCTTCGTCCTAGAGCTTTTGAAAAGACTGATAGCCCCAGCGATGCTGAAAGCTGGTTGACTCACATTGAGAAGATTTTCAATGCTATGGGATGTGACCCCGCATTCAAGGCGAGATTGGCATGCTACCGGTTTGAAGGCGATGTACTCAACTGGTGGCTAGCCTTGACGCAGTCAGAAGGAGGTGATGAGTGGGTCGCTGGTTTGACATGGGCCCAATTCAAGGAGAGAGTGATGGAGCAGTTCTTTCCCAAGGCAGAGCAGGACAAGCTCAAGCGAGAGTACCATGGGATACGACAGAGAGCAGGCGAGAATAGCAACGAATTCATGCAGCGCTTTCTTCGCTTAGCTGGTTTCCTGGGAGCAGCAGCTGGTACTCCTGAGGAGCAAGCACACCACTTTAGGTGGGCACTTCGCACCTCGGTCGCGAACAATCTGGTATGTGCTACGTTCAATACAGTAGCACAAGTGGCCGATGCAGCAAGGAAGCTTGAGATGTTGCAGGAACGAGATGAGTTCGGGGAAGCTGAAAGACCCGACAAGAGGTAAACATTTCGTGATCTATCGATAACCAGACCGCATCCTATCATTACAGGTTCTATAATCATCTCTTAAACTGTATCTTCCAGGCAGAAAACTGGGGACCGGTCTCAGCCGGCTACTCAGCAGCAGCCTAATCAGCCCAAAGGAAACGGTCACACTAACGACCGTTCTGTTGTGGAAAGGCGCAGCGGTAATGATAATTACCGTAACAATGCGGGACACTCCAACAACAACAGGTCCTACTATTTACGCATCTTCGCATGATTTCATGTTATATTTCTCATGCTGACACTATATTAACCTCTACCAGGAACCACGGTAACGGGAAGGACCAGAACCACAGGGGTTCTCAGCCTAACCGTTCAGCTAACACTGGTAAACATCTTATGACGCATATGTCTTATACTCGTGCATATACTTTATTTTAACACATTTTGGCATTAGCAGGCCCTCAACAAGCAAGGACTCCTGCTGGAGGATTCACTCATCCTCTTTGCAGCACTTGCCATCACAGACACCCTGGCCCCTGTCGTCGTGATTCCGACGCGTGCTACAAGTGCGGCCTCCCTGGCCATCGTATGAGAGATTGCCGTAAGGGTGAAATGGAGGGTACTTCGGGCCATGCTGATACTAAACCGCCTCCTACCACTGGGCGTGTCTACACGACATCGCGCGATCAGGCAAATAAATCTACAGGTACCATTACTGGAATTTTGTATATGTACGGCCAAGCTGCATGTGTTCTTTTCGACACGGGTGCCACTCATTCAGTTATTTCCACTACATATGCTAAGAACATCAGGACACTTCCATTGCCATTAGAAAATAGGCTTACCATTTCCACGCCTTTGAGGGACTCTGTATTAATAACTCATGTATACAAGAGTCTTCCTCTAGAGTTTGACGATAAAGTTCGTGCAGTAGATGCACTTCCCCTAGACATGATTGAGTTCGATATGATTCTCGGCATGGACTGGCTATCCAAGCACCATGCTACCATAGACTGCCACTCATATCGGGTGATCTTCGGCGACATTAATGCACCAGAATACATTCATAACGGGTTCATACCCGGACGGTCTGTACAAGTCATATCTACCTTGCAAGCACGTGCATTACTGTCACATGGCTGCGAATGTTATCTAGCTACGGTTCATGACATGGATGCTGAATCCCCATCGATTCAGGATCAACCAGTAGTTTCGGAATTTCAAGACGTCTTTCCAGATGAACTTCCAGGCATACCACCTGCACGAGAAGTGGAGTTCAATATCGACCTTGTTCCGGGAGCTGAGCCAGTCTCTAAGGCTCCGTATCGTATGGCTCCCGTAGAGCTAAAAGAACTGAAGGACCAACTGCAGGAACTTCTTGAACGAGGGTTCATTAGACCAAGCGCATCTCCATGGGGCGCACCGGTCTTGTTCGTTAAGAAGAAGGACGGCAGCATGCGACTTTGCATTGACTACCGTAAACTTAATAAGATTACCATCCGCAATAGATATCCACTGCCACGCATAGATGATCTGTTTGACCAACTTCAAGGAGCCAAACACTTCTCAAAGATCGATCTAAGGTCAGGCTACCATCAGCTAAGGGTTAAAGAGCAGGATATTGCCAAGACTGCTTTTCGTACCCGCTATGGCCATTATGAGTTTGTGGTCATGCCATTCGGCCTGACTAATGCTCCAGCAGTATTCATGGATCTGATGAACAGAATCTTCCATGAATTCCTTGATAAGTTTGTCATTGTATTCATCGATGACATCCTGATTTTCTCAAAGTCTACGGAGGAACACGAAGACCATCTCCGTACGGTACTACAGATTCTTCGTCAGAAGCAGCTGTATGCGAAATTCTCCAAGTGTGAGTTCTGGTTAAACAAGGTGGCATTCTTAGGTCACATTGTATCAGCAAAAGGAATCACTATGGACCCAACGAAGGTTGAGGCTATCACTAAATGGCCAAGACCAACGTCAGCGACAGAAGTCCACAGTTTCTTAGGCTTAGCTGGATATTATCGCAGATTCGTGGAGAACTTTTCCCGCTTGGCACTGCCTCTCACCAAACTGATGCGAAAAGGAGAGAAATTCGTCTGGACGGAAGAACGAGAGAAGAGCTTCGAAGACCTAAAGCAGAAGTTAGTATCTGCACCTATTCTTACTCTCCCATTTGGTACAGGTGGATTTCAGATCTATAGCGATGCATCGGGAAAGGGACTGGGCTGTGTTCTCATGCAACATGGGAAAGTGATCGCGTATGCTTCACGGCAGCTTAAGCCCTATGAAGAAAACTATCCTACGCATGACCTAGAACTTGCTGCAGTGGTGTTCGCATTGAAAATATGGAGGCATTACTTATACGGAGAATCATGCGACATTTTCACGGATCACAAGAGCTTGAAGTATATCTTCACACAGCGAGAATTGAACATGAGACAAAGGAGATGGTTGGAACTATTGAAGGATTATGATATTAACCTACAGTATCATCCCGGGAAGGCTAATGTAGTAGCAGATGCACTCAGTAGGAAGTCCGGAATGATCAACGGCATTGAGATCAAGGAACAAAACATAAGAGACTTGGAGCGGCTAGACATCGAAATCATGGTACGTGGGCAGCACGGATACTGGGCGAATCTTAGAGTAGAACCTGAGTTACTGACTAGGATCAAGGAAGAGCAGAAGGATGATGGAGAGATTTGGGCGATAATTCAGAATTTGGAGAAGCAGACAGAATTCAGAATGGACGCAGACGGTATCGTTTGGCAGGGCACGAGACTTTGTGTTCCTGACAATCAAGAACTCCGGGAAGCATTGTTAGCTGAAGCTCACAGCTCCCCATTTTCTATACATCCTGGGTCGACAAAAATGTACCATGACATCCGACAACACTTTTGGTGGAGTGGTATGAAACAGGATGTAGCCACTTATGTCTCCAAATGTCTTACCTGCCAGCAGGTTAAGATTGAGCATCAGCGATCGGGCGGTCTCCTTCAACCGTTAGATATTACAGAGTGGAAGTGGGACAAAATCACCATGGATTTTGTTACCGGTATTCCGCCTACCAAGAAGAAGCACGATGCTATTTGGGTCATTGTTGATCGACTCACCAAATCAGCTCATTTCTTACCGATACGCAAGGAAGATCCGGTAAGTAAACTCGCAGATACTTACAGAAGGGAGATCATGAGACTCCACGGTACTCCCTCCAGCATCGTCTCAGACAGAGATCCTCGTTTCACGTCGCGATTCTGGAAAGGTCTGCAAAAAGCTTGGGGTACACAACTTAAGCTGAGTACGGCCTTTCATCCTCAAACGGACGGACAGTCGGAGCGAACAATTCAGACATTGGAAGATATGTTAAGGTCGTGTGCGTTGGAATGGACAGGTGATTGGGACGATTACATCTGTTTGGTCGAGTTTGCATACAACAACAGCTGGCACGCAAGTATCAAATGTGCTCCTTTCGAAATGTTGTATGGCAGAAAGTGTCGCGCTCCAACTTGCTGGGATCAAGTGGGAGAGCGAACACTCGAAGGACCAGAGATTATAGAAATGACCAATGAGAAGATCGAAGTAGCTAAGCAGAAGCTGCAGGAAGCACGGTCACGTCAGAAGAGTTACGCCGATAAGCATCGTAGGGACATACATTTTAATGTGGGAGATCACGTCTTCCTCAAGGTTTCGCCGGCACGTGGTGTTAAACGCTTCGGGATCAAAGGAAAACTCAGTCCTCGTTTCATCGGACCTTTTGATATCATTGAACGAATCGGTGAAGTATCTTACCGATTGGCGTTACCTCCTCAGCTTTCGCACGTGCATAACGTGTTCCATGTGTCCTTACTCAGAGGGTACAATTATCATCCCCTTCACATGGTTCAGTATCCACTGGAACAGATACGTGAAGATCTCACTTTTATAGAAGAACCCGAACGAGTACTCGACAGGCAAGAACGAGTCATGAGAAGGAAGACGATTCCATTCGTCAAAATTCTTTGGAGGGACCATACCGAGCGGGAAGCCACTTGGGAAACAGAGGAGTCTATCCGGGCTTCTTACCCTCACTTCATACTTTGAGTTCGGGTATGTTACTTCTTTCCAGCTTACTTTATCTATAATTCGGGGACGAATTATTCTTTTTAGGGGGGAAGAATTGTAAAACCCGCATGCTTTTACCATGAATAGTGCCCATAAGATCGTACGTCCTAGATTAAAACTTACCTTATTTAGTATTGATCACATTCATGTGCTAATAATCAAGCAAGTGCATACGTGTATGACATGATAAGTATCGATTACGTACGAACTCATGATAAACAGTTAATAAATATGTCACGAGAACATAATCAAATCATGATCACCATTTAAAATACGAACTAGAATAATTACGTAAATACATATAATACAGTTACGAGCGTTAAGATTACGATAAACGACATGATGAAATAAACAGAAACACTTTAAACACGAGCACGTTTAACCACGAACGAACACGAAGCATCGGGACACGAGAAAGGTACGGGTACCCCATGTGGGGCCCCCATACCCACGGCACAATAACCAAGAATGGGCTAAGCCCATGAACTTTTACAAGTAAAGGGGGGTTATGGTAAAAACTATTTTTCATTTTCACTTTTCAAGAAAGAAAACATAAACCCTAAAAGATTTTCTCCTCCTCCTCTTTGCTCTCTCTTGTGCCGCCACCTAGAACACCACCATAGGAGGGTGTTGTTGATTTTTGACATTAAAAACAAGTGCTAGAAACCGTGTTTGTTCATCCCCTTTCAAGCTACGTATTGGTATATCATTCTAAACCTTTCTTTTTAATTCTTTTTAATCTTTTATTATTTTCATGAACATGTTATTATTATTCTTATTAAAACATGATAATTAAACATTGATCTAACATGTTTTGGGGTAAATTAAAATCAAAGAATGATATAAAAGGGTGTTTGTTTTTAGCCGCATAGCAAAACAAACCCGAGGGGGGGTTTGGTTTGCTTATTGCCGCCACCACCAAGACCATTTTTGGTCTTGGTTGGTGCTTGTGGGACCCACGGCAGCAAGGGGACACACGTACCCCAAGTTTGGCTCGGGGTACGGTGTCGAATTCATGCCCGATTCATGGTTCGTTGGTTAAATCATGATTTATGCTTCATGTTAATTTTTATGAATTATGAACTTAGGATATAAATTAATTAATAACATGAGATATTAATTAAATCATGACTTAGGTTATTTTAATTATTAATTTAGCATGATATTAATTTAACCTAAGTATTTTATGTTATAAGTTATAATTAATTAATTATTTAAAACATGCCTATAATTAATTAATTTAGACATGACTTAGGTTATATTATTAATTATAATAATACACATTTTAACCTAAGTATCTTATTTCATTTTAATTAAAACATGTTATACTTTAATTAAAATGCTTAACCTATAGTTTAATTAAAATACATGAAATAATAATTAAACTATACACTATATCATATGACTTAAGAAATAAGCTTATAAACACGTAGACTTATATGTTAGCTTATGTAACCAACTTAATTCTAAATATGGAAACTTCTATTTATAGAAACTTAATTAAATAAGGCAACTAATCTATTAATGGAAACCTTCTATATATGGAAATCTATCTATTTCAGGCAGCTAATCTAATCATGGAAACCTTCTATATATGGAAACTTATTTAATTAAGGCAGCTGATCTATTTTTGGAAACTTTCTATTTTTAGAAACTAATCTATTTTAAGCAGTAAATTCTATTTTAGGAAACTTTCTATTTTTGGAAACTTTCTATTTTTGGAAACTTTCTATTTTTGGAAACTTTCTATTTTTGGAAACTTTCTATTTTTGGTAACTTTCTATTTTTGGAAACTTTCTATTTTTGGAAACTTTCTATTTTTGGAAACTTTCTATTTTTGGAAACCTGCTATTTTTGGAAAGTTACTTATTATTACACAGTAAGTATAATAATACATGAAATACCAGTAATACTTAATCAGATTAATCAGAATACAAGATAAACATAGTTTAAGGCTTTAAACAGTAAACCATGACCTAAAACATACAAAGTAAGCTAAGACGAGACATAAAACCCAGTACGTAATCAGTGAATCGATACTTATACACGTGTGTATTCATGTAGCGTTAGTGATCCAGAAGTAGGAGTCTTTCTTCCGTTCATTCACTGGACTTGAGGTACAGATTCCCGTCCTTTCAGTATGGACATTCTTTCCTTATTAGGATTTCCCCGTATGCAGCCAACTGTTTTCCCCAGTATTTGTTTTATTGTTTTGAACTGCTTATGTTTAATTAGCATAATCTATAGCCATATACAAGCATGACCAGTTTCACCTAGTTATGGAGGTACCATAACCATAACATTGGAGGCACCAATGTTATGACTTCCCCACGGCGGAGTGATTGCTCGTGGCGTCCCTTTTTAGTTTTGGCCATATTATTATATCAGGTGGGGCGTATGGGTGCATCCTAGTTACATGTTTATTCAGTATATCATGGTGAATGTGGTGTGTGCCTTGCATCCTTCACAAGGAGTTGATCCCTCCTACCCAAACCCGTATATTAATTAGAGGCATCCCCTCTAATCAGCATGATGAGGTCACCCCTCCAAGTATTCATGCACGTGACCTTTTCATGACCTATATGGGCTATGGTATATTTATGTTAAAACAGTTTTTCATAAGATAAACATAAGGCTTTTCAAACTATAAAACCAGTTTTCTTAATACTTAACCAGATTACTCAGAACTTAGTCTTCCGCTGTTATATGTTACATGCTTATCCTATTTCATGCTATATTGTACATCCGTGCACTGAGCGTCTTGCTCAGCCGTTTTCCTTTTCATGTTCCCAAAACGGCAGGTACTCAGGGACGCTCGTAGATCTCAATCGTACGTGCATATGGATTGGAAGCTTTACTGTCTTTCTTTACTTTATGCATTTCCTTTACTTTAATACAGTTTGCTATGGACATTGTTTCGTCCTTTCCTTTTACAGTATTTATGTTTGTGTGTGATGAGCTCTACTTTGGGGTTACCGATGTTTGATTCCGGTATTTCCCTTTTATGGTCAAATAATGCTTAGACATTTATCCTTGTATGCTTTGATGACACGCCATGATTATGCGTAAGATTCCATTTCCAAAATGGGGTGTTACACTTTAACTCTTAGCTTTATTAAAGAATTATACCCTATTGTATGCGAAGCTACAATAGGGATTGAATAGACAATGTGTGCTTGGTGATCTCCTCACTAAGTAGCTAGTCCAATCCTAACGAATGCTAAGCTTGACGATTCTATCAACAAGAGTTTGGAACTCAAGTGTTTGATCGTATTTGGAGGAGAGAACTTTGTTTGTGAATGTCTAAAGCATTTAGTGCACAAACTTGTTTCCCTCCTTTTACAACCATCCTATCTATAGAAGCAAAGGTAGATACAAGACAAAGAATTGCCCATGTGAAATTCTTGTCTTATTGGTACAGTGTACATTCTTATCTTAGCATATTCTAAGTATTAGGACATAAGTCCTTTTACACTTTTCAAGACCCTATCTATCCCAAAAGGGTAAGTCATGCGGATTGTGTGATGTACAACATGTTATCATAATTCAACTTATCCGGCCTTTACTTCAGTCTTGGAGGATGCTTATTTCTTCAGGGAGATCGTATGGGGCTCAATGAGTCTATTGCCACAACTCACTGAACCCATTACCTTCTTCTTCTTCATAGATATCATTCATTAAACTTCGCCTCTCTGAATGCTTAAATCTTTCTTTTAGACTCAGTCTAGGAACTCGTAGGTAACTCACTAAGTGACTGTTCACTCAGTGACTTCATTATGTTCAAGGTTAATACTTCACTTAGGTTGACTATTATTCGAATCCATCAGTGAGATCATTAGGCACTGAATTGACCTAACAATCTCCCCCTATTTGGATATAAAATATGCCTAAGTGAAATTATTATAAGTGAGCAAATAGGATTCTTCTTACACAAACTATTCTACTGATGAAAAGACTTGTTTTATCAAAGCACTTCCTTTTTATTCATCATTACAAAGACTGAATTGTCTGATACAAGAAAAACATAAATAAAACAAAAGATTACAATTATTCAGGAATTCATTGCTTCCCTATTCACCCTTGATGACTTCAACACCTTTTCTTTATCAGGCCTCCTTGCAGTTATCTCCCTGAGCTTCTCAGCTAATCTCTTATTCTCATTTGTCTGGACTTGTCCAGCCATCACAAGGAAGATGAGAATACTTCCAGCGGTACATTTCTCAATGTCACTCATTCTTTGAAAAGTTGGGTCCCTAAATACATCAATGAAAAACACACCCCACTCAGGTTCTTCGATGACCATATTGTTTACAAAGGGAACATGTTCAGGGAGGGTACGATTGCAGTTTAACCCATGGATCTTAGTCTCAGCTTCAAGCTCAACTATTTTCCTTTTTCGTCCCTGAGTCTTAGAAGGATCCTGTTCAGCCAAAGGGAAGATACTCAGTGATCCCTAACTGCTCCTTGATCTGATTCAACCTCTCATATCTCTTGCTGAGAGAGTTGAGTATCTCAGGGACACATTTTTTGTCTTGGTCCTGAAGATCCTACCCATTTCGTCCCACTCACTAAGACCGAAATCACCAAATGAAAACTTCTTCATCACTTCAAAATTACTTTCATCATTGTTTCTGTAAACAGATACTGAGACTGGTGTGGTATGAGGAATGATTTGAAGATTTATGATTGGTTCAGGCCTCCCTCTTTGAGTGATAATTTGGTTTATTGGTCAAATAACTTTTTCAGTTAGGTGGTTCTTTGTTGCTGCTTCTTGGCCATTTCATCCTGAATAGCCTTGAGCTCCTCCTCTTGCTTCTGAATGAACTCTTGTCCACCCTTTTCACTTAACAGTTCATCAGGATTTCCACCCACTTCTTTCATAAACTCAGTGGATACCTTGAGGATCTCAGCTCTTGTAACTTCACTGGTCTTGGCCATTTCCATCCTGTCTAAGTATTCTTGGATTTGATCAGGAGTCATTTTGTACATTTTTCCATTGATCTCATATGGTACCAAGATAATAGCATCAGGGTCAGGCCTTCTTTCCCTTGAAGCTTTTACAAGCTTCTTGGGTGGTGGAGTTTGGGTCTCATCGGCAATTCCTTTGGCCTTATCTAACTTAGATACTAAGGGCTCGGGGATAGGAGGAATTGAGTTTAAAGGTGTTGGTGTAGGGATCACAGGCACCTGAGGTTGAGGTTGTACCATTTCTTCCTGCTCCCCCTTAGTATGAGAGGGAGGTTCACTCCAAGTAAGCATCATTGGTGGCACATTCTCCCCCTCAAAAGTTAAAGGATTAGCCTGACTAATCCCAACTTTTTCTCTTTGTGATGGTCCTGAAGTGGTGGTGGATGACCCCTTGAAAGCCTGAAACATCTCAGTCACCATTTCCTTCATAGACTTACTATCAACCTTGATGGTCTGAACATCTAAATTTATCAACGACTGAGTGTTTTCATCATGGTGATTCTGGTCCTGAGGCGAGGAATATCGGCATCCTTCAGTGACTTACAGATCTCAGAAAGATTGGAAGCATTAGCCATATATCCTTGTGTAGCCTTGCTCAATCTAAATTCGGCCTCAGAATCCATATGAACATCTTCATAGATGGCATCACACTTAACCTTGACCACATCTAAATCAGACTTGAGTGAGTCTAACCTAGTGAAGACCTCATAGAGCCTATCCTCTTTCATCGATTCCAGAAGTTGACCAACCTTGGAAGTGGACTCAGTAGTACTAGTGATCAGTCCATCCAAAGTTGTTTTTAAGGACACTTTGGCTTCAACTGTTGGAAGAGCATGATTCAGGAAGTTATGAGCTTCTTCTCTTGATTCTCATGACTACAGTTAACAGAGCTAATGAACTACATTTGGTTATTAACCTGAACTCTCATCTTCTCTTCAGCTATATCAAAACGATCACCATGCGTCCTGAATTCATTAAGGAGTACATCAGCCTTTGAGGATAGGTCTTCGTGGTTCTGAGTAACATCAACTTTCAGGGTGGGAGAAGCATGGTTTAAGATACCTTTAACGGTTTCATACAAAACCATCTCAGTGACAGGCTTGGTGTCATCAAAAGTGGAATCCAGAACCACAGTCTGAGTCCCCAACGATGAGGTGTCAAGTTGTGCCTCATGGAAGGCTTTTTAGTTACCTCAGGGGAGGGCTCTTTTTGTTCGGATGCCTCAAGGGAGGGCTTTGGTTGAGCCTTAGGGGAGGGCTGTGTGTCCTCGAACAAGGGTGGGGACTGTGGCTTCTGGTCTGATTGAGGAGGGGCCTGAGTGTCAGGTTCATCCCCAGCCTCAATCATTGCATCGTCATCACTGAAACCTTGGAGTAGCTCTTCAGGCTCCTCCAGTAGATTAACAAAATCTCCAAAGTTCAGTGATCCCCTTGGTTTGTCCAGCTCCCCTCCAAAAGAAGGTTTGCCTTGGTTTTTGTCACTCCTTGCCCCAAATCCTGAGGCTTGGGTTTTGGCCAGTTGATTCTCAGGGGTATTTTGCGATTGATCAGGGGTGGAAGTGAGATCCCTATCAGTGAGGTGTGTTACCCCTAGGCGTCTCCCTGAGTCTTTAGGATCGATAATGGTTCCATTAGGCAAAGACTTTTGTTTTATTGTGCCTTCATCGGGAGTTGTGGAGGTGAGATTCCTATCAGCGGGGTGTTTTACCCGTGGGCGTCCCTCAAAGTCTAAGGAATCAAGTTTTGGGTCCCCAGGCAAAGACTTGTGAGTTAGTGTGCCTTTATTGGATTTGGTGGAAGTGATAGGCCTATCAGCGATGTGTGTTACCCGTAGGCATCTCTTTGAGTCTTTGGCCTTGGTTTTGTCCTCAGGAAAATGTTCTGATTTACGAGTGCCATCATCGGACTAAGTAGAAGGCAGTCCCCATAGAAGAAGGTTGTATTTTTCCTTCTCCATCATGAGGACCAGTATGTTGGCCTGTCGACCCTGACTGTGATGTATTAGGGCCTCCCCGTAAGCTCTTTCCCTTGGGGTATTTGAAGCTTGGTCTGAACAAGGGTGTTCTTTTTAGCCTTGGCCTTTTTAGGACGTGTCTCGGAGGCCTCAGGGCCCTGTACCTCTAGGTTTGTCTTTGGCACAGTCTGAGTCCTCGTGTTCCCCTTCTTTGGTAAGAAAGGAATGGGAGACACGGATGATTCACGACTGATCACCTCAGTCATGTGAGCCATCAATTCAATGGGGTTGACTTTAGGTGGGTTCTTTGAAATGTTTGTGGAACTCAGAATTGGTGTAGAAAAAACATTGAATTTCTCCTGAGTGTAAAGGGAACCCAATAACCATTCTAAGGCGCAAGATATGAATCTTAGGTAAAGTACATACTTTTGCCTGGACTCCTTCAGGAGCCTGGTTACGAGATCATTATAAATGACCTCTCATATGTCAATCTTCAGTCCATTAATAAGACTGTAGATTAGCATCTACTGAGTAGAATTAACTTGCTTAGTAGATGAGTAGTTCCCACCGATCACTTGAATCACAAAAGTGACCAGGATCCTCCAAGCCATAGGGAAAGCGGTTTTGATTAATGTGGTTTTAGTCACAAGTAAATCAGGACCCAGATTTCTTTTAAGCCCTTTTTAACTGACTTTGTCCCAGGATGTGCATCATAATTTTCATTGTTATAATCGAGTCCACTGGCTTGACAAAAAGTTTTGAAGTCTAAAATCAATGGTGTCTTCCCATTGTTCACAGTGAACTCAATGACACAACCCTTATGTGACTTCGTCTCAGACCCTTGAGAACCTTCAGACCCTTGGGTAGTTGGGGTTACAACCGCAGTTGTATACCAGAATTCCCTGAGATATTCATGGTAGAAGACCGAGGGGGTTTTGGTAAAAGCATCAGCCCAATCACAGTTTTTAAGAAATTTGCAAATTGGTTTGTAGGCTGATACACTACGAGGGTAACTGACATTTCACTCATAGTTGTTTCCTGGAAAATAGACACCCTCATTGATGAGATGCTCAGCCTAAGGGGCATATGATATATCCTTGGATAGTGCCATATAAGTTATTATTTTTGAAACTTTGTAAAAAGGACTATGGCACTTTGTGGGAATCAAATCAAGACTTGTTTCTTGTTATAGTGCAACAATGGTTCACCAAGTGACTTAATGCAGGCTTTTGCCTTGATAGAAGATCAAAAGATAGAAACACCAAGTAACTCTGATCACTTGTGCTATATAATAATGAAACGAGTGATCGATGTGATTACCTTTTAATGAAAACTCTTTGTTAGAAACAATGGTTGAACACACACACTTTTCTTTGAGAGAAGATTTTGGTAGAGTAAGATTGCTAGAGTCTTTGTGTGTGTGTTTGTTTTGATTTTAGGGTATTTATAGGCTCGGATGTGAAAGAGAGTTTATTTGTTATAATTTTTTTTCACATCCGCATTTAATGAAAATGTACAAGTGGTCCACCTATTTTCTTGGCAATTGTTCCGGTTCTGCAAAGATAACACTTTTTGCAGAGATGACGTGGGGTCACGTGAAGTTGAAAGGACGTTTTTACAACGGAATTTGCTTAAAAAGGGCAAGCTTTTAATGCTTAGTGGGATACTTGACATTTGGTGACCCCTTGACTGGTTTATAACAATTATTGAAGGAATATATGTTCCTTATTTAATATTGTGACTCACCAATCTAGGACATTAAGTAACTAACTCCTTAGAGCATTTAGTTACATCATTTAATGTACCTCAGTGTCAAGGGAAAGACAATAAGATATATTTACTCAGGAAGAGGATTAAGAATATACATTATACTGAATGCTTTGTCATCATGGAGCCTAATTAGTCAATATTCAGCATACCAAGTTCAACTTTCAGTCTAGTGAACGTTGGTTCATCCAAAGGTTTAGTGAAGATATCAGCTAGCTGATACTCAGTGGGGATGAAATGTAATTCAATATCTCCTTTTAAAATGTGGTCCCTGAGAAAGTGATATGTTATGTCTATGTGTTTAGTCCTTGAGTGTAGGACTGGATTATTGGAAATGGCAATTACACTAGTGTTGTCACAAAAGATATGGACTACTTTGTATTCCACATTGTAGTCCCTAAGTTGACTTTTCATCCAAAGGATGTTTGCACAACAACCAACAGCTGCCACATACTCAGCCTCAACAGAGGACATTGCGACTGACTGTTATTTCTTTGCACTCCAACATACTAGCTTGACACCTAGGAATTGACATGCACCAGAGGTACTTTTCTATCCATATTGTAGCTAACATAGAATGAGTCTAAGTATTCTTTAAGATTGAATCCTGAGCAACGAGGATACCATAGACCCAGTGAAGGAGTACCCTTCAGGTACCTGAAGATTCGTTTAACAGTAGTAAGATGTGATTCTTTGGGATCGGCCTGATATCTTGCACATAGAATTGTTAAGAACTGAATATCAGGCCTGGTTGCTGTTAGGTACATTAATGATCCAATCATTCCCCTGAATAAGGTTTGATTGACTAGTTTACCAGTGAGATCAGGACCTAAGTTGTTAGGAGGAACCATGGGAGTCTTTACTAAAGCACACTCAGAGATGTCATATTTTTTAAATATTTCTCTTGTGTATTTTTCTTGACAGACTAAGATCCCTTTGTCCACCTGTTTGATTTGTAGTCCAAGAAGATATGTTAATTCACCCATGATACTCATTTCAATTTTCTTTGTCATAATTTTTTCAAACTTTCTACAAAGGTCATAGTTAGTAGATCCGAATATGATGTCATCAACATAAATATGAACTAGCAGAACATCCTCCTTGGTTCTGAAGATAAACAAGGTATTTTCTATCTTCCCCCTGATAAATTTGTTCACTATCAGGAAGGTAGAGAGTTTCATACCATGCCCTTGGTGCTTGTTTAAGTCCATATAGGGCTTTGTCAAGTTTACATACATGGTTAGGGAACTCAGAACTCTCAAAACCAGGAGGCTGAGCAACATAAACTTCCTCAGTGATCTTGCCATTCAGGAAGGCAATTTTTACATCAATTTGGAAAACTTTGAAGTTCATGTATGTAGCATAGGCAAGGAAGATCCTGATGGCTTCCATTCTTACGACAGGGGCAAAGGTCTCTTCAATAGTCAATGCCTTCAAGCTGACCACACTCTTGAGCAACAAGTCTAGCTTTGTTTTTGATAACAATTCCATCTTCACCATTCTTGTTTTTGAACACCTATTTTATGCCAAGAGCTTATTTCCCTTTAGGTAGAGGAACAAGTTTCCAAACCTTGTTCCTGAGGAATGGATTGAGCTCTTCTTGCATAGCCTCAACCCACCCTGGATGTGTCAGGGCCTCTAAAACCTTTTTGGGTTCCATTTCAGAGAGAAAGTCTGCAAAAAGACATTCATGGGCTGAGGAAGCAGAGAGTTTAGCAGCCTGACTGCGTGTGAGCATCCCCTCAGATACATCACCAATTATATTTACAAGCTCTATGTGTTGTTGTCTAGACCATATGTCATGAGGACTTGGATTCGAGCTTGTGGATAATTGATGATTATCAGGGACTAGTGGTTTAGTACATAGTACTAGATCATCACTTCTCACTAAAGGATTTTTAGTGACCGGTAGGTCAACATTCTCATCAATTGTCCCCTCAGTATCTGCATGGATGAGAGAATCAATTAATTCTTCAGCCTAAGTAGAGATAACTTCAGGGACATGTTGATTTGTGATCAAGTTATTGATTGACCTATTGTGAGGTGATATATGGAAGGATATATCAGCATCAGTTTGATACTAATTTGTGGGACTATGTTCATACTCATCAGGAGGATATCTTGATGAGTCATTAATCCCAATATCTTCCATTGATTGATTTGTGTAGTTAATGGCATCCATACTTTCATCAAATGTGACATGAAATGATTTCTCAACTTGTTGTCTCCTTGTGCTAATGACCCTGAAGGCTTTGGAGACAAAAGAGTATCCCAGAAAGTATCATCAACAGCCTTTGCATAAAATTTACCAAGGTGATCCTTTTGATTATGAATGAACATATGACATCCAAACACATGGAAGTAACTGATATCTGAAATCCTTTCCCTGAATATTTCATAAGGAGTCTTATCATATCTTTTGACAATAACATCTGTTCTGAGTATAGCAAGCTATTTTCACAGCCTTAGTCCAGAAGTGTTTTGAAAGATTGGATCCATTGAGCATGGTTCTTGCAGCTTCAATAAGAGTTCTATTCTTCCTTTTAGCCACACCATTTTGTTCAAGTGTGTAAGGAGAAGAGAAGTTCTGAGAAATTCCTTTCTCATCACAAAAACTCTCAAGCTCTTGGTTCCTGAATTATGTCCCATTATCGGTCCTTATTTGTTTGACTTTGGTGTCATTTTGATTTTCTACTTGCTTGATAAAAGACATTATGAATTTAGGAGCCTGACTTTTCTTTTTAAAGAAGTATACCCATGTGTATCTAGAGTATTCATCAACAATCACAAGGGTATATTTCTCATGATTTTTAGACATAGGACTGACAAGCCCTTATAAGTCCATATGAAAAAGATGCAGACACTTCCTGATAGAAAAGTTTTGTTTTGGCTTGAAAGAAGCTCTCTTGTGTTTACCTTTTTCACGGGCTGAACAAGGTTTGTCTCTGGAGTACACAAGAGATGGTAAGCCAATAACTTTGTTTTGTTTTGCAAGTTTGTTTATGTCTTTGAAATTAAGATATGGCAGTCTCTTGTGCCAAAGCCAATTGACAGAGTCTGAGGATTTAGCGAAGAAACATGCTCCTGAGAGAGTTACTAATGACATGTCCAAGACATATACATCATTTCTTCTTGGAGCAGTCAGTACAATTACTTTGTTAGCATTGAAGATTGTACCTTGCTTATCATCAAACTGAACGATGTACTTAGCATCACACAGTTGGCTGATACTTATGAGATTATACTTCAGCCAATTTACAAACGCCACTTTTAAGAAAACTATTCCACCATATTTTATCGAACCATATCCCTTAGTAACACAAGATGAGTTATCACCAAATAATACCTTAGGACCTGTTGCTCCACGTATTTGTGCAAATAACTTTTGACCCCTGTCATACTTCTTGAACACCCATTGTCTACGTACCAGACAGGCTCCTTGAAGTGTTTCTACACAAATAACAAGGTGGATTAGTTTCTTTTGTGAGCCCACTTTCTAGTAGGCTCTTTGGCTCTAGGAGCCTGACGTCTTTCACCTCGTTTGAAGTATTCAAACTCAACATGGTCTGAGGTGGAATGAACATTTCTTCCACATGTGTTGCAGCTTAGTCCTACTGAGGATTCAGTATTTTAGGATGACTCGGCTAGCATGCCTCTCTGGATCATAATTATCCTATTGTGTCCTGAAGTAGTATGATCATTGCTTCCACAAATTTCACACTCAGGGTAGTACACACAATCATCAGACCTATGATCAGAGATGTCACAATGTGTACATGGTGGGAAAGGCTTAGCCTTGGGTTTCTTGATTTTTTAGAGGCGGGCCCATAGTTGTAAGGCTGAGCTTTATAATTATTAACATTTCTAATAGAAGCCATGTGTGTTTCATGATAAACAGTCATGTGATATTAACTTTTACACTTCATGCAATAGAGGACTCTAAAGCAATCATCAGTAGTATGATTTGTGTAGTGACATAATTCACAGGAAGGTTTCTTTGTTTTAACCTTCTTCGAAGACTCAGGTTCAGTTTTGTTGATTTTTGATGATTCAGGCTGTGAGGACACAGAGGATTCACCCTGAGATTTAGAGGCTGAGTTCAACTTCTCTTCCAAGAATAGCTGGAACAATCTACTCAACTCCTCTTGATTTACAACAGGAATAGAGTTGATTGAGTTTGTTGGAATCCCTGAGGGAGAGATAGGTTTGGTTGTTTTCTCAGTGACAGTTCTTGACTCAGTGTGATTTGATGTCACTTTTGAATCAGGCCTTGTTTGTTCAGGACAACCTAATCCAACTCTTTTTCTAGGTGAGTGTTCTTGATAAGATAATGGAATTAGTTCAGAACATGGACTTTCCCCTTGGAGAT
The DNA here is from genome assembly GCA_025667525.1 of Glebionis coronaria. Classification (NCBI taxonomy): domain Eukaryota; kingdom Viridiplantae; phylum Streptophyta; class Magnoliopsida; order Asterales; family Asteraceae; genus Glebionis; species Glebionis coronaria. The sequence goes on from CM046878.1 coordinate 618,008,619, forward strand.
TTTTCAAAGGAGGCAGAGGAGTCTGAATGTCCTCAATAACACTGAGTGGTTCAGTGTTATTGGACTTATTGGGGATATCAGTCTCCTCATTAAGACCAATTTTTTCATTAACAGCCTGAGATTCAGGTATTAATAATTTTCTAGTATCAAAGTTAGGCAATACACTCTCAAGATCTGATCTTTCAACCCAGTCTTTTGACTTTGGAATCATTTCTTGATCAAACCCTACTGAGGCTGGGAGAAATGCTTTTTCACTCATTTCCTTAGTAAGTCATTTTTCAGTGAGTTGACGTGCCCTAATAATTTTCTTCTTTTGGGCAGGAATTTGACTGTTTATACACTAAGAAGCTAAAGTAGAGCTATTGATCCATTTCTCATTGATGTGTTTTTCTTCCTTAAGTTGTTCTTGAAGAGCATGATTAATTTTAGTAAGTTCAGTGTTCTGAAGTTGATAGCTTACTGCTTTAAGTTTGGCTTGTTTCAAAATCAATAAATCTTTTCCACATTTGTTTAATTCAAAAACAAGTTTATTATATTTTGAAAGAAGACTTAATCTCTGCTCTTCAACAAACGATAGATCCATGTTTATATACTTAAGGAACCTTTGCCAATCTGACTCTTCATCCATAGAGAGGAGCATGTTTACCTTTCTCATGGTGATGTCAACCCATTCTCTATTTCGAACATGACTCTTTCCAACAGATAGTTCATCATCAGCTAGAGCCATTAAAACTTGATATCTGACTTCCTCATCTTCTGAGGATAAGTCTTCATCATCCCAATCAAAGGTTTCAACTATCAGTCCTTTGGCTTTGTTTTGAGGAGGTTTTTGAGTCTGAGTATTTAAAGGTCCATCTTCTAAGAGTGCAAACTTTGCTTTAACCATTTTGTACTAAGACCTATAATCCTTCTCAATTTTCTTACTATTCTGAAAGCTTTGGTTAATTGGAGAAGCCTGAATCAGTTTTGGTGTAAACTTAGGTTGAAAATTGTCATTCCCTGATGATGAATTTTGACTTTTATATGAGGCTAATGGAGTTTTTGAAAGACAATATTTTGCAAAATGCCCAGTTTTACCACATCGGTAACAATCCACTCCCTCAGTGGATAGATTTCCAGCAAATCTAGTTCTTTTGATATAACGTTTGGTATTTGCCAACATGGCCCTTTCATGATATTCCCTATTTAGATCCCTTATGTATTCAGTACTAGATCTTTCATCAACCTCATCATCTGAGGTCTCCTAAAAGTCTTGAACAATTGCGTTTGAGTAAAAAAACAGTTGTAATGGGTCCATGATCAATAGGGGTTGGTTTGGCTGAGGTGTCTGTTATTAAGGCTTTCTTAGACTCAAGATATCTTCTATTTATTAGATTATCTTCATAGATAAATCTTCCATAGATGTCTGCTAAATCCTGAGTCTGAATGTGATTGGCATTTCTCAGTCCTTGAGAGAAACCAAGCCATTTTGCATGCTTAGACGGTTTCACCCCGTCATTTGATAGCTCATTGAGAAAGGTCTGGTATAAGTCTGAGGAAGTGTTTCAGATGGTTTGGCCCTGAAAGTGTTATATTCTAACTTCAGGTCCATAATCCGATTTTCCTTAGTGTCGGATTGTCCTTCAAAACTATGAACAAGATCTGTCCAAGTCTCTTTAGCCGTCTCACACTCGATGACATTCTCCATAATATCGTCAGGAAGACAAGATATTATGATGCTTTTGAGACGTTGGTCTTGATTAACCACTCTCCTTTCATCGCCAGACCATTGGTTTTCAGGTTTGTCATCACCTGCTGCTTTTTTTGGTTTGAATGGATCATTCTTAATACAAGTGATGTAATAAGGTTCCATTCCCATCAAATAACATAGCATTCTTTTCTTCCATTTGTTAAATCTTTCAACTTCTAACTTAGGAGCGTTAACAGAGTAACTTGCTCCCTTTTTGTTAACAAGTTGACGTACATTACTTCCAGCCATAATGGATGGAGGTTTTAAAAACTTTGAGATGGTAGTTAAAAAGTTTTATAATCCTAACGCTCTGATACCACTTGTTGGTCCCTTGTAATTAGTGCTATACTTAAGATTAATAAGTATAGACCTAACTCATGGTAAAATAATGTAATAAACACAAGACAAATTAAAGTAAATAACACAAAAGGTTTTCAACCTTTAACTCTTAGCTTTATTAAAGAATTATAACCTATTGTATGCGAAGCTACAATATGGATTGAATAGACAATGTGTGTTTGGTGATCTCCTCACTAAGAAGCTAGTCCAATCCTAACGAGTGCTAAGCTTGACGATTCTATCAACAAGAGTTTAGAACTCAAGTGTTTGATCGTATTTGGAGGAGAGAACTTTGTTTGTGAATGTCTAAAGCATTTAGTGCACAAACTTGTTTCTCTCCTTTTACAACCATCCTATTTATAGAAGCAAAGGTAGATACAAGACAAAGAATTGTCCAGGTGCAATTCTTGTCTTATTGGTACATTGTACATTCTTATCTTAGCATATTCTAAGTATTAGGACATAAGTCCTTTTACACTTGTCAGGACCCTATCTATCCCGAAAGGGTAAGTCATGCTGATTGTGTGATGTACAACATCTTATCACAATTCAACTTATCCCGCCTTTACTTCAGTCTTGGAGGATACTTGTTTCTTCAGGGAGATCGTATAGGGTTCAACGAGTCTATTGCCACAACTCACTGAACCCATTACCTTCTTCTTCGTCATAGATATCATTCATTAAACTTCGCCTCTCTGAATGCTCAAATCTTTCTTTTAGACTCAGTCTAGGAACTCGAAGGTAACTCACTGAGTGACTTTATTATGTTCAAGGTTAATACTTCACTTAGGCTGACTGTTATTCGAATCCATCAGTGATATCATTAGGCACTGAATTGACCTAACAAAAATAACACTCTTCCTCAATCTAAAAAGAGAGAGAGCAGAGAAATTATCTGCCAAACATGTCTACAAGCCTCAACAACTTACAAAGTTTCAAGTGTTGATTAACCCAATGGGTTTTGGTAAAAATGTTAGCAGTTTGATCAAGTGAAGCAACTTTGATGGTGTTAATCACACCATCCTGAACTTTTTCTCTAATCAAGTGAACATCTACTTCAAAATGTTTAGTTCTTTCATGAAAAACAGGATTGGCAGCAATTTGAATTGCAGAGCTGCTGTCACTAAAAAGGTTCACAGGAAACAGGTTTCTAATTCTGAGATCACTCAACAAGTTGGTGATCCATATCACTTCACATGTTGCACTGGCCATACGCCTATACTCAGCCTCAGCAGATGATCTGGATACTGTGGGTTGCTTCTTGCTCTTTGATGAGACTGCTTTTATACATAGTCTCATCGTCCAAATCGGGCTTAAAACGTATAAAATATCATGAAAATACCTATATATATGCTTGTATTTGTGTCTTGTGTATTTTAGGTACGGATATCGTGTAATCAACAAAAGATCACAAGAATGAAGCAAAAACGAACACGGTAAACGAAGCCGCACAAAGAACCGGGCCCAAGTATGGAATTTTGCAAAAAGACCCTTGAAGTTTGAAGATTTGTCAAGTTTAGTCCCTCAACTTTTGAAGATTGACACTTTATACCCCTAAGAATCTCAAAAATACTTGGGGGTCCCTAAAGTATAAAGACTTGTCAAGATTGGCCCTTTTGGTTTGAAGATGTTACCTATTAAACAACAAGGACTAAAACTGCAAATAGCAAAGGACTAATGGAGAAATAGCTTTTGGACTGGATTTGCAAAGTTTGGCTAACAGAAGTTAAAAGCAAGGACTGGTAATAAAATTACCAGTCATAAGCCCAATTACCCCCAATAGCCCAAATACCCTAAGTTTATTACCTGTTTTATTTTTAGAGTCAAAAAGTCACCCCCCCCCCCTTTTCCCACTAAACACTCAATTTAAACTTAACCCTCCCATACTAGATCAAACACGCCCTAATTACCCCATAAACCCTAAATTGTTCCAGTATCAATTGAATTAAAAACAAAGGGTTTTCGGGTTAGCTTTTCCAGAACCTTAATTCATTCCATCCTCACCTAAACCCACACAAAAACCGTGACCCCAACACACCCATGTGTTGGGTAGGACCCTCCCCTGCCCATCACTTTCCCTAAAAACCAAAGCAGGGGACAAGATCAACGATTGATGCTTATTCCTTCCTCCCTACTGCTCTTTGGACGTCCCAGATCAAAGTTTTACAACTGGCATATCACTTTCTTCATCAACAATCACATGTGAGCCAAGACTTGACCAAATTCAAATTATTCAAGGGGCAAAATTGGGCATTCATAGGATTAGGGTTTAGCATTTTAGGAATTCTAGAATTTTCTTTCTTGTATTATAAATACTTGTGGCATGTCACAAGTATTACTCGTTCCAGATTTTAGCCAAAGCTTGTAATTTCTTTTTAATTTTTATAAAAGTTGGTGTTTGATGCAAATGTAATTCCTTTTTATACATTGAAAGTTAGCATGTCTTTGAGCTAGAATCTGAGTTCCATTTATCCATATTGTTCTTGATTTTTAAAAGTTGAAAAATCAGTTTGAGAGAGAAGTTTCATAAAAACGATTTTTTTAAGTCATCTTGACAAAATCTTTCAAAAACTCAACCCAATTATGAAATGAAGTGAAAGTGGAATTTTTTAATTGGTTCTTTTGGTTTTGAAAAGTTTCTATCAAGAAGCTTCAAAGATTTCTGTTTGGTTCCAAAGTTTGGAAGAAAAACCAGTTTTAAAAGTTTTTTTTATAAACTAAGGAGATAAGCTAGCTTAATAAATAAGCTAGGCTTATACTCATTTAAGCTTTTTATTTCCAGGTCACTCTTTTTCTTTCTTGTTTAATCTTGGCAGGTTATTTAATCTAGTATACTGGGAGTTGGCGTTTTATTTGAAAATCATCATCATCATCCCACATACCAACAATCCCTTTTTGAAGATTGTCAGCTCAAGCCCGGGCTTGATGGAAAAGGGAAAGCTACCCTTTGTGATGCCTGGATGTAGGGTCACCAGGTAAAGTCTTTTCTCATTTTTCTATACTTGCTTTGAGATTTTTGTTTGAGACATGATGATTTAGAAAGCAGGTTGTTGGATGTTAGGATAATACTGGATATTGTTTATTTGTGAGATAGAAACAGGTTTAGATAGGTTTGACTAGATTTGGTGAAGGTTAGGATAGATAAGCTTTGATAAAATTCGGTTTCTGTTTTAAAAAGGGGTGTTTGGATCCTGGTTTTAAAATCAATGAATATGATGCATTGGGTTGGAAATCAGTAGTGAAGCACTTACTTGAGTAGGTTTAGTATATTATCAGTTATTGTGTTAGATTTGGTTAGTTTTGGAAGGTTTAGCATGCACAAGTGTTGATAAACATAGTCAAAAAATTCAGTTAAGCCCATAACTGTTTGTTTTTTATAGTTTTGCCATCAATTCTTGTAGGTTGTTAGTATATAGGGCAAGTTAGGTTTTGGACTTGAGTTGGGGAAGATAGTGAGTGGCTTGAGTGAGTTTTGGCCCACCAAAACTCACCCAAGTGCACAACACACCAGCAAAACCCCCAACAGCCTATACCCCTATATCAGTGACTGTCATTAGGGTCATTCGAGCTTGATTCTTGTCGTTAGCATAGTGTTTTTGTAATTTTCTTGACTCCCCACAACCCAACTGGTTGTGGGGGTGCCTTTGTTTGCCCTCCAATCCAAGAAACAAGCTAAATATAAGCCCATAATCTCCCAGGTCTGTGTGTGTCAGTGGCCAAAGGCCATCCACTGACACAAGGGATTCTAGCCGCTGACAATTTTTCAACACCAAAACTGGGCACGTTTTTGATCTTATAGGGTTTGATTTTGGTTAATTTTGTTTTGTTTTTGTGTTTTTGTAGTTAGTGTAGCATAGGGATTGAGTTTTTAGCAAAAGAAAAAGAAAAAAAAATAAATATCAAAAAGGGCGTGGCCAGGACTCGAACCTGCGCCACCCCTCTCACAACATAAACAACTTACCAGCACGCCCTTGGGTCTTTTACTGATAAAGACTCAACACATAAGATACTTAAGGGCTTTTGGACTGGGGCTTATTTAAATAAGCCGTGTGTTAATAAGCTTATTTAAGCTTATTGAATAAGCAATTTTGGCAGTTTTTTTTTTCTTAGGTTTGTAATTTCATTTAGGATTTTTCCAGCTAAAGTTTATATTTTTCTCTTTCTTTAATTATCTTTTATGAATTTTTAAGTACCCGTTTTTAATTAAATAGGTTAAAAATAGAATAAATAGGTTTAAAATTTTATAAAAAATTTTTTTTAGGTTTTAATTTAATAATTTGAGGTTTACATCCAATTAAGTTTTCAAAAAGTGTTATTTTTTATTTTATTTGATTTTAGGGTTTTTCTTTAACTTTAAAAATTATTATAAAATTATTTAAAAACTTTTGGACTTTTTGGTTTTCAAAATTGTTTTATTTGTATTTTTATTTAGTTAGGATAAAATTTTGGTGAATTTTAGAGACTTTTTAGGTTTTCGTCGATTTTACATTTTCACGAATTCGTCGTCGTAGCTTAGATTTTAACGTACCTCGTCTTTTATTTCTTTCTTTTCTCCTCCAAAAACGACACCATTCCAAACTTGTTTATTTAATTTTGGCATCTAATACACACACCTCCTCGATAACAAACTCGCACTCATTCGGTTTCGCGTTTTTCCTAAAACGTGCAACTTAATACTTGCCCCCTTTACGTCCTTTTTCCTAAAAATAAAAAGGGTGTGAAATTACTCAACATCAAAATGGCGCCGCTGCCGGGGAGGTGTTATTAGTGCCATACTAGATATCGTGTTTGTGAGTGGTGCGTTTTTGCTTTTCATTTTTGGAAAGCATTAATAACGTACATACTCCGTTTGTATTTTTTCTACTATATTATAGAATATCCAAAAACGTGTTTAGTTTTCCTAAACTAAACACACCAAAAACATATTTACTATATTGTAGATAAATATTATTGATTTATCGTTTTCTTTGTGAATAATATTAATATATTGTATACGTATCACAATAAATACACAATATCTCCAAAAGCGTGAAAATGCAACCTTGATTCGGGATTTCATCACTCGATCATTGTATTCGAATCCAAAGCAAAAGTAAAAGGCAAAATAGATAAATACTTTCGTGAGGCTTAATTTCAATTAACACAAACTATAAGGTGGGTATAAGGCGGTTGTATTTCACGACCTAAGGGAAAAAGGCTCTTAAGTGCTTAGCGCCGCCTCATTTCCCCCGCTTGCTTGTGCGTGTTTTGAGAAAAAGGGCTAATCGAGGGTTTGCCAACCAAAGTATTATCTACGTATATATATTTGCTTGTTTTCAAGATTAAACCCTCTTGAACGTTTTGGTGTTCCACCAACGTTCTAAATTCATCGAAGGCGTTCACTCCACGTGATCGCTTTCATTCCTTGAGGCTCCTTTAATCGAGAAAGTCGATTCGAGGAGACATTTGTAGATTTGAGTCTACGTAATACAACAAAAATCCAAAAAATTAAAAAATCAAAAATCAAAAATATTCTTCTTACCCTTATCCATTAATTCTACTTCTAACCCTCTAGTGTTTAATTCTCGTAACACCGTTCTCGTTTCATCATGTCGAATCATGGTGGTTATTACTCGTGTCCATATTGTGGAGGCCCACCCGATGGTGCCAATTGTTTTTATTGTGAGGTTATTGGAGGTCGAGGGGGTTATATCTATAACCCCGCTCCACGTGATCTTGGTAACAATTTTCAATCTTACGACCAAGGTCACCCATCATCTTCGTTTAATTCTTCGTATGATCCGTCTTTTAATTGCAATAATGAGTCTTTTCATAATGCCTTTAATGATTTTGTGAGACGAAATAATGAGAAATTAACGATGGTGGAAGAACAATTGTCAAGCCTTAAGGAAACTTGTAATAAACGAATGGCAACCCAAAGGGACACTTTCAAAAAAATGGAAAACGATTATGACACCCTTATTGAAGAGCAACAGCGTTTGTATGATCAAAATGAAGAGATGTGGAAAGGATATGTGGATAGCATTAGGGAAAATCATGCTAATGAAAGAAAAAATCATGATAGAGAGAGAGATAAAATTCTTTTAATGTTCGAGGGCTTAGTGGAAAAATTTAATTCTTTGTCTAATAACACCAATCCTAATTCCGAGGGAGAGGTTAAAGCCTTATTGACTCCTAAGACTCGTACGTCTCACATTGATCCATATCTCTCGAATTTTAGAGTCGTGCAACCTTCATCGTCTTGCAACAACGTAGAGGAAACGAAAAAGTCATCTAACGAAGTTTTGAAAAATGTTTGTGAAAATAAACCAAAGGAAAAACTCGTAGGATACTTGGGAGTATTAAATCTAATACCTTGTGAACCTAATTTTTCTAATGAGGATGAAATTATTGAGTATTTTCTAAATCAATATACACTTAATTTTGACGAAGAAATTCCATTAAATGATTTTAAAAAAGAAAAATGTGAAAAGGTTTTAAAGGAAATCGTTGAACCCTCGTTTTTACAAGATGAGCGAAAATTAATTCCGAATGGACGTGTTAGTAGTTTTGCTAAAATGTTTGAAAACCCACGTTCGATCCCTTCGAAGGACAAAGTTGAAACCGTCAAGGCAAAATCGTCACAAGACGAGCCTTTTACTCCTAATCCCACATCGAGTGAGATTTTGGATTTATCATGTGAGAAGTCCGCCGATGGCCTTGCTCACATCGATACATTTTTCGATATCGAGGTCGAAACGACAAAGGCAAAATCTTCAATCGAAGAGCCTTCTTTTCCTAGTTTCACGACGGTTGGAGCTAGCGACTCGATTATCGATGACTTTATTGCTCGACCTCTTCCACGAGGAAGAGAAGACGTTTTTGATCCCGACGGCGATTTTTCCGAGATCAAACGTATTCTTGATGATCCGCCTTCTATTTTCGAGTTTGATGAGGACCGTTGCGTTAGCCCGGAGGGGGATGATTTATTAATCAATTCACGTTTTAAAAATTCAAATCCTCCTCCCGCCTTCAAGATAAATGTGAAAATTTTAAGTGTGCCTAGAATTGTTTTAGAAACACCAAATATTTTCAAATTAATCAACTTGGGTTTTCGTAATAATGAGTTAAAAAATGAAAAAGGGAATGATTTTACAAGTGATTTGAAATTTTTTCCAAAGATAACTCCGTCATCACCTCGCTTAATTGAGCTTGCTACAAACGCCTCTACTTATTTTGACGACGTTTTGTGTGGATCTAGTATGGGGGAAGCCCCATTTGTTCCCTCACACTTCTCCACCGAGGACGAGATTTTTGACCCCGGTATCACGTTTAAGATAAAATCTCGGTCTTTTACCGAAGTAGTCACTAGAAGATCCTTCTACACTTATGGTATGAGTTTACCTCGAGTAACTCAATTGTTTTGCCCACCCAATGTCCCACCTTTCTCTTCTCATCCTATTTTCTTGTGTCCCTTTGGGACATTGTTACTTGAAGTCGTGTTGTTTTGTTTATCATCCGAAAACGAAGACACGATCTTTGATCCCGGTATAGAGGTTTTGCCTTTATACACGGTTGCTTTTGGGCCTTGATTACATGTAAGTCCCACCAAAAATGACCGAACCATGATAATCCCTAAATAATCAAATTTATGGGGATTCGAGTCGAGCTTTTGACTCGGTTATCAAAAACAAGGTGCCTCGTAGGGGAGACCCATGCTTATCCATGTACATATTATTGCTTTCTAATTTAGTTTAATGTTAGGAGATTTGTGCCCTTCCAACCTTTGTTCCGTGGTTGTTCGTGATTGTGATTCATTAGGTTCATCGACACCATTGAAGCCTCTCGTGTGCGTTTTACGTAGCACTCGAGCTTCGATCGTTGCCTTTGGAGATTCTGATATCCGATGATATCCTTTTACGTTCTAACGTTTATCTTATTAGCATAATTCATAAACGGCTTTTAGGTTATTCGTTTTACCCTTCCCATGCTCGAGATTAAGCATTCGACTACGTCTCTAGCATGGGGGTGTTTCACCCCTAGACTCGAAACATTGAGGACAATGTTTAGTTTTAGTATGGGGGGTGAATAGATACTTGCCTTGCTTACGCCCTCGTGCACTCCAAATTTTTGTTTTTGTCTCTCGTTTTGTTGCAAAATAAGGCTAAAAATGGCCAAATTTTAAACTTTTCTCATGTTTTTATAAGTGTTTAAGACACGAATGTAGATTTTCCGATGGCGAGAATAAGAGTACTTTTTGACTCGACCGTGCGTGTTGAGCACTTAGCTTCGATTCCTTAACTTTTTATGCTAAGTCTCTTAAATGAGGACGAGAAATGATAGCGTTATTATAAGTCTCGTAATCTTTCACGATCTTATGTGTAGTAATTATTACTTATTCTCCCCACGCTTGTATATAAATAAATTGTTAATAAATATTGAATTAGCGGTTTAGTCTCTATTGTTGGTTTCTAGTTTATTTTGGTAGCTTCCATGTAATTAAATTGGGAAGACATTGAGGATTCGCCAGCGTCACGGTTTTGAAGTATTGGCACCCGAATAATCAAAGGTTTCACCCAATAATAAGATTTCAAGTGCTCACCTAAATCAAGCAAAAATTTGAAGCTCCCAAAAGCCGAAAAATCTATGCAAAGTTGAAAGTGAATCAAGCCTTAATCTTTGGAACCTTAAAGATCCAAAATTCGCCTTAGCGTGAGGATATACGTCAAGTCAATAAAACCACCGATGATGGCGGATAATAAAAGACAAGGGCAAGACCGAAGTCATAATAAAAGCTTCATGGCGAAGTTGAATAAAAGATGGAGGTAAACCAAGATAATAAAACCACCGATAATGAGGCGGATAATAAAAGTCATGGTAATAAGTCTCATGTTCAAAACCGTTCTAAAACCGTGTTTATCGATCCTCGTTGTTGACTTAATTTTTTGACATCGTTGTCTATTAAGGTGAATTATTAATTCGATGATTTAGGTTACACCGTTAAGACTCTATTTTTGGACTTAATCTCTATTCACGCATAAGTCAAACAATGTATTATGATGATCATTCAAAGACAAAATAAAATATAAGAGATACCAATTAGGAATAAGGGGGATTAGGTATATAATTAACACTCATGAGTAATGATTGTGTTGCTAACTTATGATAACAATGATCTCGTTACACGCTTAGCATGGAATTGGGTGAAAATCGAGAACGATGAATTTATCTCTATGAGGCACTCACATGTTGTTATTCTATGAACCTAAACGTCCCATTTTGCGATGAAAATCATACATTATGTCTAAAACACAAAGTAATAGTGATATAGCTAGTTTACCTTTGAATAAAAATGAATTTTGGAGTTGCGTAGATACTTTATTCTAGCATTGCGTGGGGGCACGGCAATGGCTTAGTATGGGGGAGTGATGAGACTGCTTTTATACATAGTCTCATCGTCCAAATCGGGCTTAAAACGCATAAAATATCATGAAAATACCTATATATATGCTTGTATTTGTGTCTTGTGTATTTTAGGTACGGATATCATGTAATCAACAAAAGATCACAAGAATGAAGCAAAAACGAACACGGGAAACGAAGCCGCACAAAGAACCGGGCCCAAGTATGGAATTTTGCAAAAAGACCCTTGAAGTTTGAAGATTTGTCAAGTTTAGTCCCTCAAATTTTGAAGATTAACACTTTATACCCCTAAGAATCTCAAAAATACTTGGGGGTCCCTAAAGTATAAAGACTTGTCAAGATTGGCCCTTTTAATTTGAAGATGTTACCTATTAAACAACAAGGACTAAAACTGCAAATGGCAAAGGACTAATGGAGAAATAGCTTTTGGACTAGATTTGCAAAGTTTGGCTAACGGAAGTTAAAAGCAAGGACTGGTAATAAAATTACCAGTCATAAGCCCAATTACCCCCAATAGCCCAAATACCCTAAGTTTATTACCCGTTTTATTTTTAGAGTCAAAAAGTCAACCCCCCCCCCCCCCCCTTTCCCACTAAACACTCAATTTAAACTTAACCCTCCCATACTAGATCAAACACGCCCTAATTACCCCATAAACCCTAAATTGTTCCAGTATCAATTGAATTAAAAACAAAGGGTTTTCGGGTTAGCTTTTCCAGAACCTTAATTCATTCCATCCTCACCTAAACCCACACAAAAACCGTGACCACAACACACCCATGTGTTGGGTAGGACCCTCCCCTGCCCATCACTTTCCCTCAAAACCAAAGTAGGGGACAAGATCAACGATTGATGCTTATTCCTTCCTCCCTACTGCTCTTTGGACGTCCCAGATCAAAGTTTTACAACTGGCATATCACTTTCTTCATCAACAATCACATGTGAGCCAAGACTTGACCAAATTCAAATTATTCAAAGAGCAAAATTGGGCATTCATAGGATTAGGGTTTAGCATTTTAGGAATTCTAGAATTTTCTTTCTTGTATTATAAATACTTGTGGCATGTCACAAGTATTACTCGTTCCAGATTTTAGCCAAAGCTTGTAATTTCTTTTTAATTTTTATAAAAGTTGGTGTTTGATGCAAATGTAATTCCTTTTTATACATTGAAAGTTAGCATGTGTTTGAGCTAGAATCTGAGTTCCATTTATCCATATTGTTCTTGATTTTCAAAAGTTGAAAAATCAGTTTGAGAGAGAAGTTTCATAAAAACGATTTTTTTTAAGTCATTTTGACAAAATCTTTCAAAAACTCAACCCAATTATGAAATGAAGTGAAAGTGGAATTTTTAAATTGGTTCTTTTGGTTTTGAAAAGTTTCTATCAAGAAGCTTCAAAGATTTCTGTTTGGTTCCAAAGTTTGGAAGAAAAATCAGTTTTAAAAGTTTTTTTTTATAAGCTAAGGAGATAAGCTAGCTTAATAAATAAGCTAGGCTTATACTCATTTAAGCTTTTTATTTCCAGGTCACTCTTTTTCTTTCTTGTTTAATCTTGGCAGGTTATTTAATCTAGTATATTGGAAGTTGGCGTTTTCTTTGAAAATCATCATCATCATCATCCCACATACCAACAATCCCTTTTTGAAGATTGTCAGCTCAAGCCCGGGCTTGATGGAAAAGGGAAAGCTACCCTTTGTGATGCCTGGATGTAGGGTCACCAGGTAAAGTCTTTTCTCATTTTTCTATACTTGCTTTGAGATTTTTGTTTGAGACATGATGATTTAGAAAGCAGGTTGTTGGATGTTAGGATAATACTGGATATTGTTTATTTGTGAGATAGAAACAGGTTTAGATAGGTTTGACTGGATTTGGTGAAGGTTAGGATAGATAAGCTTTGATAAAATTTGGTTTCTGTTTTAAAAAGGGGTGTTTGGATCCTGGTTTTAAAATCAATGAATATGATGCATTGGGTTGGAAATCAGTAGTGAAGCACTTACTTGAGTAGGTTTAGTATATTATCAGTTATTGTGTTGGATTTGGTTAGTTTTGGAAGGTTTAGCATGCACAAGTGTTGATAAACATAGTCAAAAAATCAGTTAAGCCCATAACTATTTGTTTTTTTTTATAGATTTTGCCATCAATTCTTGTATGTTGTTAGTATATAGGGCAAGTTAGGTTTTGGACTTGAGTTGGGGAAGATAGTGAGTGGCTTGAGTGAGTTTTGGCCCACCAAAACTCACCCAAGTGCACAACACACCAGCAAAACCCCCAACAGCCTATACCCGTATATCAGTGACTGTCATTAGGGTCATTCGAGCTTGATTCTTGTCGTTAGCATAGTGTTTTTGTAATTTTATTGACTCCCCACAACCCAACTGGTTGTGGGGGTGCCTTTGTTTGCCCTCCAATCCAAGAAACAAGCTAAATATAAGCCTATATTCTCCCAGGTCTGTGTGTGTCAGTGGCCAAAGGCCATCCACTGACACAAGGGATTCTAGCCGCTGACAATTTTTCAACACCAAAACTGGGCACGTTTTTGATCTTATAGGGTTTGATTTTGGTTAATTTTGTTTTGTTTTGTGTTTTTGTAGTTAGTGTAGCATAGGGATTGAGTTTTTAGCAAAAGAAAAAGAAAAAAAAATAAATATCAAAAAGGGCGTGGCCAGGACTCGAACCTGCGCCACCCCTCTCACAACACAAACAACTTACCAGCACGCCCTTGGGTCTTTTACTGATAAAGACTCAACACATAAGATACTTAAGGGCTTTTGGACTGGGGCTTATTTAAATAAGCCGTGTGTTAATAAGCTTATTTAAGCTTATTGAATAAGCAATTTTGGCAGGTTTTATTTTTCTTAGGTTTGTAATTTCATTTAGGATTTTTCCAGCTAAAGTTTATATTTTTCTCTTTCTTTAATTATCTTTTATGAATTTTTAAGTACCCGTTTTAAATTAAATAGGTTAAAAATACAATAAATAGGTTTAAAATTTTATAAAAATTATTTTTAGGTTTTAATTTAATAATTTGAGGTTTACATCCAATTAAGTTTTCAAAAAGTGTTATTTTTTATTTTATTTGATTTTAGGGTTTTTCTTTAACTTTAAAAATTATTATAAAATTATTTAAAAACTTTTGGACTTTTTGGTTTTCAAAATTGTTTTATTTGTATTTTTATTTAGTTAGGATAAAATTTTGGTGAATTTTAGAGACTTTTTAGGTTTTCGTCGATTTTACGTTTTCACGAATTCGTCGTCGTAGCTTAGATTTTAACGTACCTCGTCTTTTATTTCTTTCTTTTCTCCTCCAAAAACGACACCATTCCAAACTTGTTTATTTAATTTTGGCATCTAATACACACACCTCCTCGAGAACGAACTCGCACTTGTTCGGTTTCGCGTTTTTCCTAAAACGTGCAACTTAATACTTGTCCCCTTTACGTCCTTTTTCCTAAAAATAAAAAGGGTGTGAAATTACTCAACATCACTCTTCCAAGAGACCTTCCAAGAAAAACACAGTATCTAGAAACAGATTTTCTTGTTTTGAGACACTTAGCCTAATCAGCATCAGTATAACAAGAGACCTTTAAAGAGTTATCTTTATAAAACTGAATTCCAGTCCCAAGAGAGTTTTTAAGATATCTAATAACTCTTAAAGAAATTTTAGATGAGACTGAAGAGGAGCATGCATGTACTGACTAAGACAATGAACAACATAAGAGATATCAAGTCTGGTGTGAGTAAGGTAGATGAGTCTCCCAAGTAATCTTTGATACTAAAAAATGTTAACAAGTAACTTGTCAATTTCACTTTCATCAATAGCCAAAACACAATTCTCAGGCAAAGGAGTTGTTGCAGGTTTAGCAGCAAGAAAGCCAAACTCATGAATAAGCTCAAGACAATATTTCCTTTGGGTCATGCAAATATCATTAGCATTTTCAAGAACCTCAATACCTAAGAAATACTTCATTAAGCCTAGATCTTTAATCATAAACTTGGTTTTAGAAAGCTTTTAATGGATTCAATTTCCTCAATGCAGTTACCAGTAATGATAAAGTCATCAACATACACAAGTAGAGAAATAAACATATTCCCATTCTGTTTAGTGTAAAGAGAGTAATCAAACTTACTTTGGATAAAGCCATGCTCAGCCAAGATAGTGGTAAGTTTGGCATTCCACTGCTTTGGGGCTTGCTTAAGACCATACAAAGCTTTATTAAGCTTACAGACATTACTTTTATCTTTACAATTAAAACCCAAAGGTAAAGTCATATAAATGTCCCCATCAAGATCACCATACAATAAAGCATTGTTAACATCAAGTTGGAAAAGAGGCCAATCATTAGAGACATCAATGCTAACCAAACACCTAATAGTAACCATCTTTACAACAGGACTGAAAGTCTCATCAAAGTCAATACCTTCCTTTTGACTATAGCCTTTAGCAACAACCCTAGCTTTAAACTTATCAACAAGACCAGAAGACTTATATTTGATCTTATAGAACCCTTTGTTATTGATAGCTTTTCTGCCAATAGGTAAGTCACATAAAGTCCAAGTTTTATTCCTTAAAAGGGCCTCAATTTCATTGTTCATAGCCTCAACCTACCTGTTGTCTTTCACAGTTTCATAGTAGGTAGAGGGTTCAATAGATTTATTGAGAGTGGTAGCAAAACAGAAGTTGGTAGTGTTCAAATTAGAGTAGTTAACATGCTTTTCTATGCCATAATTAAGCTTACTATCAAGCACAAAATCATTGAGTTTAGCAGGCAGTTTAATAGGTCTAGAAGATTTCCTAACAGGCTGAACCCCTTCCTTAATGGTATCTCCAAAATGCTCATCTGAAGTGTTAGGATGGAGGGACAATAAAGTTTCCCTCAGAAATTACATTATCATCTATTTGGGTTGCAAGGTCTTCATCAGGGGTGTCCTCATCACTTGGATCATCCCCTGAATGAGCCCTGCCATCCTCATTAGATGCAGCTCTCTCTTCATCACTGGGACTTAAAGTATTTTGATTATCAAAAAAGTTTAAAAGTTCAGCATCACTTGTAAAAGTTACATCTGCCAAAGCAGTTTCCTTTTTGTTTTTCATCTTAAAAGGGAAAACAGTTTCATAAAATCTCA
This sequence comes from Glebionis coronaria, assembly GCA_025667525.1. Lineage (NCBI taxonomy): Eukaryota > Viridiplantae > Streptophyta > Magnoliopsida > Asterales > Asteraceae > Glebionis > Glebionis coronaria. The sequence goes on from CM046878.1 coordinate 618,025,211, forward strand.
CATCTCTAGAAAACAACACCCTTCTATTATCAAGACTAAAAAGTTTGTAAGCCTTTTTAATGGAGGAGTATCCAATCATAACATTTTTTCAGTCCTAGATGTGAGCCTGTCACTGTTGTTAAGACAAGTTGAAAAACTAAGACACCCAAAACACTTGAGGTGAGAAAGGTTAGGTTTTTTCTTGTAGAGCATTTCATAGGGGGATTTACCTTTTAAGATAGAAGAGGGAAACCTGCTAATCAGATACACAACAATTAGAATACATTCAGGCCAAAGCTTAATAGGAATCCCTCCTTGAAACATAAGACTACTGGCTACATTGAGCAGGTGTCTATGTTTCCTTTCAACAATCCCATTTTGCTGGGGAGTATGAGGATAAGAGGTTTGGTGGATGATACCCAAATTGGAAAACAAAGTGTGGACCTTGTTGTTAACAAATTCAGTCCCATTATCAGATCTAAAAACTTTAACATTAGAGTTAAACTGAGTTTTAACAAGGTTTATGAAATGAAGAAGCCAATAAAAAACTTCAACTTTCCCTTTCAGAAGGTAGGTCCACACAGCCCTAGAATAATCATCCATAATAGTAAGGAAGTACTTGTACCCTTCCTTGCTTTGAACCTTATAAGGGCCCCACAGATCCAACTGAACAAGTTCACCAATGTTGTTGGATTTGTGATCACTCAAGGGAAAAGGTTCCCTTGTTTGCTTAGCCCTATGACAGGTTTCACAAACAACAGTAGAGGTGGTTTTAGTCAAGTTAAGGTCAAGTTTAAGAGCATTGAGGACTTGGTTAGCAGGGTGACCAAGCCTGCAATGCCAGAGATCCTTAAAGGGGTTAAAGGTCATAGTATAATTAGAGATACCTAAGTTGGTATTTTTGTTGTCATTAAATAGATAAAGCCCCCCCCCCAGATTGACTGCTAGTCCCCAGAATGGTCCCCTTGATCAAGTCCTATATGTAACATTTATCCTCATCAAAACCCACAAATAACTTGCTATCCTTAATAAGCTTGTTAACAGAAAGTAAACTAACACAATATTCTGGAACAACAAGAACATCATGAAGAAGAACATGATTAGAAAGTTTAAGATCACCAATGTGACTTATAATGGAAACAGTTCCATTAGGGTGACCAACAGAAATGTTGAGGTTTGAAATATCTACAATATTGACCATACCAACTGTGGAAGTAGTAAGGTGTTGGTTTGCCCCAGAGTCTATAATCCAACCAAGAGTTATAGTTTTAACAGAAAATTTAGAGTTCCTACAAAAAAACTTAGAGAAATTGATACTAAACCAAAAATTAGTATTAAAGAAGGAAATCCTACCTGCCATATTGGACTGAGTGTGGCCAGAGGTGTCATTAATCAAGTTGAGGAGTTTCTGCATTTGTTTAGTGATAAAAGAGGTTGGAGAATTGTAGGTAGAAATCTGCTTTTCCTCATTTTTAACATCACAATTAGCATTAAAATTAGGTTTAAAACCAGTTTGCCTTTGAGCATTGCCCCTTTCTTGTAATTAGCAAGATATGCAATCAATTCAAAACATCTATCAACAGTATGGCTAATTTGACTGTAATGAGTGCACAAAAGATTGGGGTTGGGACCCCTGTAACTTTTGGACCCATTGCCCTTGTAAGGGGTTCTAGTAGGAGCATTAGGAGCACTCCTCCTATTATGACTGAAGGTCTTAGCAGCAAAAGAGGTTGCATTCATCTTAGCCTCAGTATGATCAGAGTTCTCAGGAATGCCCCTATGGGATTCCTCTCTTGATATTGTGACATAGGCCTCCTTCACATCAGGAAGGGGATCCCTAGTGAGGATAGAAGTTCTAACAGGTTGATAGCAGTCATCAAGACCCATTAAGAACTGCATGAGCCTCATTATCTGCTGATGCAGAGCCAACTCAATGCTAGTAGAACAAGAACATTTAACAGCACAAACACATTTAGGCAACTTAGTGACATCATCAAATTCTCTCCAAAGAGAGTTAAGCCTATGATAATAATCAGCTAAGGTACCACCCCTTGTTTAACAGACCCGATTTTTTGAAGAAGATTATAAACCATAGAACCATCCACCTTATCATAAGTTTCATTCAAATATCTCCACACATTAACAGCATTTTCAGAATAAACCAAACCCATGTAAGCATCACTAGACACAACATTCATAATCTAGGTAAGCACCATAGCATTTCATCTATCCCATTGACTACACAAGACATCACCAGAATAAGAGTCTCTCAAACATGAACCATCAACAAAGCCATATTTATTTCTATCTTGTAAAGCAAGTTTCATAGCATTATTCCACATTCTATAATTTCATTCCCAAGTAACTTGAAAGGAACAAGAATAGAACTACTGTTATCACTGTTATGAATGTAAAGTGGGTTTCCAACATCCAAATTTCTAATAAGAGCAACATGATTGGTAGTGGTTTCAGGGAGACCCCTGCCACCACCATTTCCTCCACCATCATTGGGTGGTGGAGGAGGAGCACCACTAGCACTCATGAGTCACACCAAGTAACAAAACAAGCAAGCAAAACCAGAATAATAACAGTAAGAAGCAAACAAGAGACAAGACAACCAAGATATAACAAGCCAAAGAATAGTAAACAAAATAAACAAGGAAATAACCCACTCAGAATATGAGTTACTACAAATGAAAGTTGTGGATTGGGATTGGCCAGAGCATGTATCCACACCAGTCAAGGCTGGAGGGTCAAGTTGTTAACCAAATCCGTTTGCACCCACACACTTAGCAACAGTAACCCACAAATATGACCAAGAGAGAGGTAAGTAAGAAAATGAAAGAAGGACTTACAACGCATAAACAGCAACCAGTATCTATAAAAAAACCACCCAATCTCTAGATTCACTTAGTCTAGAGGATGGATTGTATCTATAAAAAAACCACCCAATCTCTAGATTCACTTAGTCTAGAGGATGGGTGAGCCACCAATTGGAAATCCCCAAAAAGAAAATTAGGGTTACCAAAACCCCACTAAAGGTATACCTGAGAGAACGCCAAAAAAGGTAATGGCACCACCAAAGATGATACCAGGAAACCAAAGTATGTAAAACCCCAAAAAAATTAAATTAGGGTTTCAAGAAACCCTAATTCAATCTTTCAAGATTCTTAATGGCACCACCAAAAATAAGTAACGGCACCACCAATAAAAGCTTCCTAGGCACCAAAGAACCAAGATCCCTAAAAAATAAATTAGGGTTTGTGAAAAAAAAACCCTAATTAATTTTTTTTAAGGAAAAATTAACGGCACCACCAAAACAAGCTTCCAGAACAATAGAGAATCACTAAGAGCACCACCAGTATGAAAAACCCCAAAAAATTTGATTAGGGGTTAATGAAACTCTAATTAAAAATTTTGGTGAATCAGAAAACAACTATTACAAACGAGAGTTGAGTTGTGACACACAAGACCAGATCTAGCAACCTGGCTTTGATACCATGTTAAAAGATCAAACAAATAACATGAATACCAAGTTTATCACACAACCAACCTCCCCTTTGTGATATTTATTTAAAGATTCAAAGTATAAAACATAAAAGATAAAGTTTAGTCCTCAAATGAGTGCTAATCATACGAATACAAAAGAAATAGTGAGATCGTCCCAACTAGATTGATCCGATCTCCCTCACATACAATGATCACTCAATCACACACGTTACAAGATGAATAACTAACTCCCAGGTCAAGATCTTGATCTTGAAGAGAGAGAGAGAAAAGAGAGAGCAGCCAACGGCTGTGTGTGTTTTGTGAATAGATGATAACTCTAGCTATGTGAATAGCTAGGGTAATATACTCCAAGCAATGACAACGGTTCCAAAGCCCATTGACAATAAGAGCCCATAACTAATAAGCCCAAGCAAAGAAAAATACCAAGTGACCCAATACTTGAAACCTGAAAATAACAAAAGAAACAAACACACATAAAAGTAACAAATGGAAGATTGTCAAAATAACATGGAAGCTTGTGGTTTGATCGTTGTTTGATGTGTCTTTACGAGGAGGCATGGTGAGATCGATAATGAAAGCACCAATGATAGGAGCCAATTAGAGATGGCAAATCTTCCAAAGAAATGTAAGATTAAGAGAGGGTTTTGGAACAAATTTCTTTTCTGTCTTTCAAAGTGATGCAATACAGAGAAAAAATAGCAAGGAATGCTAGAACTTAAGAATTGCAAAAGTAACTAACAAATGAACCTAGATGTAATACTGGAAATAAACAAGATACTGGAGATAATCATGCCATATTTATGGAAAACATCACTGGCGTGATTGATGGAGATATGGTGAGTCATGGCCAGCTAGTCTGCTCGATCTTCACTAAACAACTTGTCATTCAACTTGGGATTAATCCAAATATCGGGCAGGCTTCTTGGACTGGCGTTTGGGCCGTAGCACTGCAGATGGGTCGGCCTCGTAAGTAGATGGGCTTATGTCTCGAGTACTGTTTCTATCACAATACCACTCAGTATGGTACTGTGCTAGGTTCTCGCATGTCATTTGGTATGTCCTTCGGTATCTTAATTTCCATCCATGCATTACAACTGCTAAGATATAAATTCTATATTATCAAACCAGAGATGCCGTGCGTATTGCATTGCAACTTATATGACCTTGCATTTTTACATTACAACTTGCATGCGTGTTGTTTAAAAGATAATTTTAAACCATGCATTGCATTTTTAAGTTTATTACAAGCATGACGTCCTTCGGCATTGTGTTGTGTAGAGGCCCGCCCGGTTTGTGGGTTGGGTCCATTAATTAAGATCTTATAGGGTTTACACATTCTAACATAATCTACTTAGACGAAAGCCCTACCGGACAATGTTTAGTTACGTTCGAAGTCGATATGTTACGTTGAAATTTACATGCATGCACGTTATCTGATGAAAAGCAAGTTTATTTACAAACCCAACCATTACTTTCCCGCGGCAGCTATCCTTACAGGCCTTTTATTGACGCTCTCATACGGACCTAATATCGATGCTCTCCGTACGGAATTTTTATCCCCACCTCTTAATACGAGGAAAACGTTTATCCTCACATGATGGACCTAAAAAAAACAACAAAAAAGAAAACATGAAAATGGAAAAATATGCGCCATCTGTTATTTATCACATATCATAGCCATCACTTTTGAGCTCCGGTCCATGGATTGATCATAGTTTGTTTTCTATTCGACCTTTCGAAGACCCAACGGCAGCATAAGTTTGGTTCGCTGTTTCCGTGGAAATTTTATAGGTGCTGCATGCACGGCCGAGGACGTATAGTGTATCATCACCCTGCAAGAATGAAATAATCCTTAGTTTCTGGCAAAGTAATATTAGAAAGAAACCATGTCCAAAAGGGGACAACAACCGAACGGAACTCGACTTTCATAATAGTTATTTTCAATATTTGCATATATTGAGTCACGCTTAGCTCCACATATTTTACTTTCAAACTTGTACCGCTCCTCTCATTTTCCGGTATGTTACCGAGGCATCAAATACGCTTGAGGTGTTATTGACCCGAGGACTGGTTACTCGCAAGATAAGTTTTACGCTATTCTGGCTGCGTTTACATTGTTTGTTACTACTTTTCACTTCTTGATACTTCCGGATGGTTTTTACCCGGACGGTTTTTTCCATTAGTAGAAGGACGGGAGGATCAACTCACCACCAGCCATACCATACCGCATTCCTTCGGTGTTATATCGTGCAAAAAACTAGGATTAACTGATCATGTAATACAACTCATATAAATTCAATAAGCAACTTTTCACCGATCGGTATATTTTATGATATTGCCTCTTCAATAATCAACTATGGACTACTTTTCTTTTCTTTATTACTCATATGCTGCTATGCTTTAAAGTAGGTAAGTTTTCTCATTGGGAGTACCCATACCATACGTATAAACAAAAAAAAAAGAGAAGTTCAGTAGTAATTTTGTTTTTTGTGGGAGAAGGACTCACCCTCCCTTCGACATTTTAGAGTGGCCTTTTGGCGTTTTTTACGAATTTGCGTTTATTATTTATTGGTTTTTAATCCTACGCTTCGGAAAGAAAAGCTCCTACGTTAGTCGACGAATATTGTGCATGGTGTGCTATGCCAAGACGAAAGATATGATTTACCCTAAATCTGGTTATCTACATGTTTGTTCGCTTGCAACGCCTCATTGATCCGTGATTGAGTTTGGCGCTCGTACTCCGGTTTCGGATCGGTAGAATGAGATGTCTTTCATTCATTCGAGCCTATTTGGTTTCATAAGCACCCCTACAACAACATGAAGAGACGACGTGTTCGAATAACCTGTATGAACCGCCGGTATAAAACACGTAAATATAAACATTCATGTATTTCCCTTGCCCGAAGGGACACTTATTTTTCCGCTTCTTTGGGCTAATTTTCGCATACGGTTAACGTTCAAACCCCACTGATGGACGAAGAGTGCCCTTGAGCATGTGGCACGTTTCGAGGAACGGTAATCCTGGACATATTTGGCCGATCAAACCTTTAACGGAACTTTCCGTAGTTGCGTCGACACTTGATATTAATTAACTTTGTTATATTCACCATTAATTAACTTGATATTTAACAGAACTTGGTTATACAAACATAAAGCCAGAAAATTATATAGGACAAATAGGTTTTGTCATGTTTTGCTTTCAAATTTTTACCGTTCCTTTACGAAGAAATATCAAGATCTGTTCGAGGCGTTATTGGTGTTCCTCCGGACAATGGGCTAAACAAGTTAAGCTCAATGTCAAGGAAAACTGTACGCGATAACTTATATTTCACCTTATCCTTCCGGTCTCCCTTTGTGCTCCGATCAAGACGTTGTCGATATTTGATCGATGATCTTTCGGGGGAGTCAAATGGATCATCCCTTGCATGGCGAACCATCAAACACAGCGGGAAGCACAATGCTACAACATATGATGGATGTATACCATCAGAAGCTACCTGTCGTAAAAAAAATAAAAAATGATAATAATAACAAATTAAAAAAAAAACATCAAAAGCTACCTAGTCGGTACGAAGCCATTTTCCATGCCAAAATAATGAATAATTTCATCTCCTCATCTAGCGAGGGCAATGCGATATGACACGTTTGAATGGTCGAGTTAGTATATCGTTGCAACATCGAAGCCTGACAATGTCTGATATGCTTCATTAAGATGAACGTGTGCGATTGAACTGCGCATACCAGATGGCAGATGATCCGTCTTCTGGGTGTAAAACCCATTCACGAATGATCTTCGTTTCTTGGGCTTCGGTCACTAGCGTTCCGATCTCTCTTAAATGGGTTATACGTGTGTCCATCTCAAGAGCTCCGACGCCCCATCCGTTATCTTCCGGAATACCGGCATGACGTGTCTCGGATGAGATAAATTTCCGGTGCAAGTCATTGTTACACAATCTTTAACATAAGTTTTGGTACTCTAAACTCCTACTACGTATTTCTGATGAACTCCTCAAGGTTTTGACCATCGGCACCCCATGTTATATTTTAATCTGTTTATCTGCTTCACGCATGAGCCCTAGCTCTGATCGTCATGACGAAACCATGAGCCATAGTGACTAACCGTGTCCCGGTAGGCTCCCAAGCCTAACGACATGCAACATCTCAGGATGGAACTACGGTCATGTAGGGCGAAAGACTAGCCTTGAAAGTCCATATATTAGTCCCTTGGCCGCCCCATCCGTTATCTTCCGTTCCATCTTTTTGTTTTGGTCCGAATGATGTCGAGACTGAATCTATCCCAAGAATATCGTATTATTCGGATCACGATCATCAAGGAGTAATACTTGGTAACCTAGTCGAACGGTTTGGCGGAGTGACAGACAGGGGCGGATCTATGTACAAGGTAGGGGGTGGCATTGCCCCCCATTAAATTTTTGGGAAGACACGAAGTATGTAGAAAAAAGACTCAAATTGTAGATAAAATGTTCGGTGCCCCCATATAAATCATGAAAGTGCCCTCCAAACTTTTGAAGATTAACAAAAATCAAAATGGTTATGGTGGTTTTGTTTTGCTCGTGGGAGTATATCAGAAAACAAATTGAAGAAGAAGATGTGTTAGTTGGGATGTGGAAAAGTAAATGGTAAAATAATTAGGAAGTGGGTATAAAACTCTGCAATACTACTAGTACCAAGGCATTTTTATCTTTAAAAATAGTTTAAATGCTAGCAGAAGCCCTTCAACTTTTACTGCTAGCCTTTACTTCTTTAATGAGTAGTACTATTAATATATGAAAAACCTTTCAATTTTCATTGTTTTAATGAACTTTTTATCTTTAAATGCTCGGTAAGTTAGGAGTATATTATTTGCGTTTAATTATCAAAGTAAAGCAATTTATAAATCTTTATAACACCTGACCCGACTCGACTCGACCTGTTTTAAATTAAAAAAATATATCATTGCTCAATGCCCCCCGTGATTAACTATCCTGGTTCCGTCACTGGTGACAGATGTTGACGATTTAGAGATGAGCCGGAAGGGTTCTGCACATTTGAGTGGCTTAAAGATTCTAAAAGGGATTAATCCCGTCTATACTAGTATGAAAAGCTATTGGTAATATATATATATTTTAATGTCCAGATTAAGAATAGGGTGTCTCCAGATATCAAGTTGCACCCCATGTCTAACAAAATCGACCAAAGTATCTTTTCTGAGAAGAGTATCCTGTTGTCGAAAGCTCATGACTCTCCATTCCCCACTCTCCATTCCCCACTGGTCCCTGCATTGGTCTCTAAATGCAAAAGACAAAACAAAAGTCACAATAGGGTATGAGGCTTTTGATTTGTTGGATTTGAAAGGGGTCAACATTAATGTGACTAACAAGGCTGGAGAGGCGACGATCATTGGTGGAGGGACTGCCAGCTATAACCCAAGCAATTGCCAACATACATTGGTCTATCCCAGCCATTAATCAATCAAACAGGAAGTAAGTCGATGCTTGATATAATTAAATATATGTGTTTATGTTAAAGTACTCTTTAATTTATTTTTAATTGATATTGCAGGGGCACAATTCAGTTTCTTGTGACTAGAGCTGTTGAGGCGTCTAAATTTTTCCCCATTGGTGTAACTTTCAGTTCAACATCTACGTATTGCAACCTGCAGGTGAAGCCTCAAAATCCAAGCACAAAATAATTGGCTCATAAAAATATATATGCGTGTTTTATTGATTGATTAATGTGTGTTTGTTGATTGATTATTGTGTGTTTGTTGCAGCTAAGTGTGGTACCTGTCAAGAAGCACAGTGATCCACCAGAATTTGTGCACCAAAAATACTTGAAGACTCAGAGCAATGTAATCAATAGCTAGATGTTGTGGAGGTTTGACTGGTCTACTGCTAGTTTGATATTAACAGTTAGAAGCTATCTTATCAAAGTACTTATGGTTTAATTTAAGGGATAATTACCCAAATAGACTTGTCATGAAAGTCATTTGTCAAAATGCCCCATGCTACCTTATGCTACCTTATGCTACCTTAAAATTTCCAAAAATAGACCAAGCTACCTTATGCTACTTTATGCTACCTCATGCTACCTTAAGCTACCTTATACTACCTTATGCTACCTTATGCAACTTCTAACAAATTTACCAAAATATCCTTATTCATTATAAATGTGTAAGATGCAAGTACAACTTGTGTAAGAATGTCTAAGTGTACTAATGTGTAAATGTACTTTTTATGCGACTTTTATTTTTTTTAATAATTTTTTTTTTCAAATACTTTTATAATTAATATATTTAAACTATTTTTATGCGACTTTGTGTTTTTTGTGTCGAGTTTTTTCGGGTCACGTTTTTTCGAGTCAGGCTTTATTCGTTTGTATCCGAGCTAAATATATAAACAGAAAGTAAGAAATCATAGAAGCATTTAGAAAGTCAATTTTATTTTTCAAGTAGATGAATTTTCCAATTTACATCATGAAAGACAAAATAAAAAAAATACTAAAAACAAGAAATAAAAATAAAAGATCTTGGGTTTTGAGATGAGCCATTTTCTGAAATATGGCTTTCATGATTAAGCATTGGATGTAAATGTGAGTTGTTGATGTTGGTTAGGGTTTCCACAAGCCTATCATTCTCTTGGCGCACATATTCTAGCTCTTCGACCAATCTGTCCTGCCGAGATTGCATGGTGTCTAACAAGGTCCTTGCATCCATAAGTTCTTCTATAACGCTGGAATGCAAAACATTGCTCCTTTCAAGACCATTATTCTCAAGCAAACTTCCACCTTCCACTTTATTACAGGCTCCTATCGCGTTGTTTAAATCAGTGCTACCCAACACAGTTTCAACCTGAAAAAAGTAAGTTTCTAGTTATTGAAGCTACAAAAAACTTATTTGAAAGAGTTCATCCATAACATTAATGGTTCGTATGCGAGTCATATATGATAATAATGAAGTCCTTAGGACTTCTGAATATGGAAACCTTAGAGACCGCTTAATATTTTCAAAAAAGTAAAACCAAGTTACATTTATATATAAATACATAAATCTATCCTTATTAATTAGGGGTTTTTAAAAGATGGTATCTAGAAGAATATCTAGGCTAAATAGAAAAGAAGTATAAATTTAAGGACATTGACGAAATACTACTACAAAAGTGTGGATAAAGTTTGGCAAGCTTTCAGAATCTAATGCAGCTGTAAAATCTGACTGACACTGAGACGAAAGATTTTTTTTTGGGTAAAAGGGACTATCCCCGGTAAAATGAAACGAAAGAATTGCAGGATACTATTCAATAGAAAGACCATCATAAGAAAGTTTAGACATGAAAACGGACGGTCAGTCAGTCACAATTCAGTGAACTTTATGACCTGTAAAACTTAGCTATAGTTGGAGTATCAAGAAATGTTCAGAATATTTGATCGTTTGCCTTCTTAATATATATTTCACTTACAGGACATGGCCATCAAAATTTATTCCATCTGGAACATAAAAACCACAAGCTACATCAAAAATAATGATAAACAAGACTTCAAGTTTATTTACCAAGATCAACAGCTAACCTGTTCCAGCCTTTTGGGTTACGAAAGTCATAACCACCCCACTTGTTCCTCCTACGCACCAGCCCGGTATCCTCATAATAGAGGCCAGGGTCACTCGAACGATCTACAGGTAATACAGTGTCAACCTCATTAAGCATACTAACAGATGGGCTGATCCAAACATGGAAAGTTTTTTTATCTATTTTTTGTCTTAACCTTTTTGGTGTAATCCATAACCCAAACCAGCCCATTCACTAGTAACTGGGGCCAATGAATACGACAAATGGAATTCAGGGATAAGCTCAATTATTTATTCAAAGTTAACAACTAGGTTGAAAAAGTGTGTCACGCAAGACACAATAACTTGCTGAAGGAGGGCATTGGTCATTTAGCGCACATGATGAATGCACCTGCTGTTCTAGAGGTGAAATGGATCAACAACAACAATGTTTGTACAGAAAAGAAAATGCAGATATAAATTGAAGACTAACCTTCAACAGTTTCATAAGTGGATGTCCTCAGGCCGCCTGCGTGCAAACAATAGAGTATAAAAATGGAGTACTTATATAGGAAACCAGAAAACCAAATCATAACATGAAATACTTTAAACGGCAACATACTTGGTTTACGATGCTTGAGAACAAACTTGTCCAGAGTTATGGCACCATCCGTAAATCCACATTCAACCGTGACCTCATAGGATCCAGCGTAACCTTGCTCAGTGGCCTTTATGGAGATGCAAAAGAGATACGACGACGACAGTTTATGGTAATAGCTCTTCACGAATTGAGCCGATTTAATGTTCTCATTTGTTTCCTTGTTAACATACTGACAACATATAAATGTGTTAACAAGAAAAAAGGGTTAACAAGAGAAACAGACTCAGAAGTGGAAAGCAAGTGGAATGTAATCATACCATCTGATAGGACTTGTTGAAGGTCTGGACAGCAAAATCACCAATAATGCAGAAAAGATCAAGCCCCTTGCTGAGTGGGGTAATTGTTTTCTTATCAATCGGATAACATATGCAATCATGTGCAGTCTGCCACACGCATGAAATAAGTTTATGTATATGTGTGTGCAGAACTATGGATGTAGGTGTAGATAAATGAAGATTAGAGAGAGATGAAAAATCTTATACATACAATTTTAGCTGCTGCATCCTTCTCTTTAAACTTCTGCCAGGCTTTCATCTTGCGTTCATCCAACTGAACAGATTGAATACACGGGTTCCCTGCAGAAAGAGAAAAAGTTACCAGGTTAGCATCATACGTGAAATACATTCTATACACATGAGACACAGGGATAGCAATGGTGCAATAGGAACTTGCATATGCAGAAAAAAAACATTTGAAACATTTTATGAATCTGTATAACAAGTCCCCGACTAGCAGGATGGTTATAATTCATTATGGGAAACGGTAGCTCGTCAACAAGAAAACAGAGAAAAATATACAGTAGATGGAAATGCGTACGAGTCATGTTTTTCTGTGTGTGAGATGTCTTTTTGGTAGGAAACTCTGCGGCGACAAGGGTGTGGGCGGTGGCGCTGTTGCTGCATAAAAAAGGGAAATGTTGTTTGAGAGAAAAAAAAAAAAGATAGAGTAAGTGAAAGTTAAAAAGGCATGGAGCATACAATTTCCAACCAGGTGGCAAAACATCACATAGAATGTAGTATTTGGTGTGACATCTAGAACAGTAGAGTTCGATATGTACCTCACGGACACGCAAATCAGAGTCATAACTCCAACGACACTGTTGATATCCCAGAGACCACTTTGGTGGCATGAAAACAGTTCCTATTCACAAACATGCCATATGCAAAAGTATGAAAACTAGAATCAATGTTCATTTCGACAGACATAATTAGATAGTTCAGAAAGTTACCAACTGCATGTGACAATGATGTCAAAACTTCGATTGCAGAAGCAAATGGACCGAATGTAATCACAGGAAAAGGTGACGGGGCGATTAGTTTTACTGTCAATTCTTTACGCAGATCGATCTGGTAAACATATTATTTCGCAGAAAATGTACATATGCACAGATTAAATAAAGTCATTTAGAACATACAAAAGAATCAAAAGATGCAAGTGAGGAATCTTAAGCACCTCGCAGCGTTTTGTTGTATCAGCAAGAATCCCCAATGCCTCTCCACTGGGAAGAACGGCAAGAACCCAAGGATGTGTCTGATACAAAGAAGTAGTTCCAGTCCCATAACCCCACGCATCAGTATTCCAAGTAAAAACCTGCGTTTATTGCATTCTTCAATACCGAATCAATGTAATATATAATACTAGATTTAAAAAAAGTTAATAAATAAAAGTAAAAAAAACACACCCTTTTCCCGGTTCTTTCAAGCTGTCCACTAACTTCACCTGTTCCATAAAACGATGTTCCTGCAGGAAGCTAAATCCCATATAATAGCTTTAGTAAAACATATAAATAGCATTTCTGGCACGACCGCATAATGAAACAAACAATATTTGAGAATGAACAGCTGACCTCGAAATAGACGATTTGTTGTCCAGCAACATGTTCATAAGTTGGGATATATGATGGAACTTTGTGTACACTCATAAGGGGTGTGTCCCTTTTTTCGGCATTAACAAAAGAAAGACTCGGAAACGCCGTGGTTCTAGCATCAGCAGAACAATCAAACCTGAAAACACCTTCTTCTAAAATCGGTTCAAACATCATTTTACCCATTTTCGCGTCATCAAGAACAGATGTCCCTACACTCTCTCCCATCTTAGACCCCACGGCCAAGATTCTATGTATCAAACTTCTATTAAACTTTCTGCAAATTTGATGCATTTCCAGTTTAATTAATCGTATATGGTTATATGCAGAAAATACCAACATAATATTTCAGTAGTCTTGTTTTAGTTATTGCACCTTTTGTTTGTACATCTGAGTCATTAAAAGCTGGCTGTGATAGGTGATTTGTAGAGGTAAGAGACAAAAACACATAAGACTAGAGCAGAGATAATCACCTTATCAGCCAATGTACCAGCAAATTCTGCCCGAAGAACATCTTCACGTTGTTGTGTTTGTTTATTAGATCGATCTTGCACAGCAGCAGCCTTCTCGGGTGCACTCTTTGCATCGTTAACAGCAACATTAAACTTGCGTTTCCACTCCTGAGCTTCCTCTTGAGCAGACTTAGTTTCATACGCTAATCCACACATCCATTTCGGGTTATGTTTCATACGCTAAAACAAAAATTCCTTCAATTATTTTGGACTTAAAAAGCTAGAATTCGGTCTGTCATTTCAGCAAACAGGTTATGTGCATCTTCTTATAGTAGTCACATAAACCAATTAACAAAAAGAAGAGAGCCAATCAGTTCCTTATTCTTGAAACTACACACTGTTAGAACACATACCAATATACCATAGTAAAAACAAAACAATGTTTCTTGAACACAAATTAGAAATTTCATACTTTTTTTTACTATATGTATTAAACATTCAATCACACACTCGCAACAAACACTTGATTTGTATTGCTTGAATAGACTGATCGGTTGAACTTCTCTTTTCAACAAATCAAAAGAAATAAATAAAAAAGGTATGACAATTAGAAAACAAAAGTGAAAACTTAAAAACTTACCCAAAAATTTGATAATTTGATATAGGTTTTCAACTGATGAATTGATTAATTAGACATAAAAACTAAATTTGAAGACAATTAATTTATGTACCTGATTATGTACAGATCTTGCCTTTAACTGATCCGGCGAAAGAGCTGCTTAATTTACAGATCTGGCAGGATTTGTATATGGATCCGGAAACCACCGATCTATTTTTCGAGGTTGCATAGTGACACCAAAATATAAACGGATAATCGGAAATGGGGTGGTGAGGATACGGCTGCTGGGTGACTAGAAAGAGAAAACAGATAATATGTGTGAAAGATGGTAACTAAATCATGGTAGATAAATAAAAAAATAATAAAAAAGCTGGGAGTAAAAAAATGTATGAAAAAAGAGATAATAAAAAAGTAATTTGTTCAATCATTAACACAAAAAAGTCGCATAAAAAGTAATTTAAATATTAATCATAAAGTATAAAAAAAATTTATTTAAAAAAATATAAAAAATAAAAGTCGTATAAAAAGTACACTTACACATTCTTACACAACTAGTACTTGCATCTTACACATTTCTACATAGGGACATTTTAGTAATTTTGTTAAAGTTGCATAGGTAGCATGAGGTAACATAAGGTAGCTTAGTCGCATGGTCTATTTTTGGAAGTTTCAAAAAACATGGGGCATTTGGGCAAATGACTTTCATGACAAGTCTATTTGGGTAATTATCCCTTAATTTAATGGGGGTCTTGTTGGTTTATCATCACCCATGTAGTATGTTGCTCTGTTAGAAGCTATCTTATAACTGTAACTTTGTCTTGTGTGTCCAGTGTTTATTTAGTGGCACTTGCTGAATGAATGTCTTGCTTTGTATTTGAATCTTTAGAAAAGTCAAACTTTTAATATTAGTTTGTGAAGCGAGTCACCTTTTTACATGTTCTCAATCAGCCTCATACCACGCTACGGCGGGATAGGGCGTTGTTGTTGTACCTCTTTTTTTGTTTCATGAAATGATTAAGTCGAGTTTTTTTAATCATGATACTAGCATACTCAAATTAGTAATTTCAAAAGTGTCAAATACTAGAAACCCAAGTATAAGAAAAGAGCTTGATGTTGAGCACATATGTAACATATGTTAACTTGAGTTGGTAACCTCCATAAGACCCAAATCCTTGTTATAACCACAATATCAACGTAATGGAAAGTATGAGCACATATGTTAACTTGACTTGCTAGGTTGATTATCACAAAGATGCTTGAAATCCCAATCTTTCGAAGCCCCCACCATTGAAGAACCCGAGCCCAGGTGTTGATGGGAATATCACAGTGGACAAAGAGATGTTCTTCATTCTAAATTTCATTATCACTAATGGGGCAGCAAACACTATCCAAATTAGTAATTCTACAACAAAGAATACAATTCTAGTGAAATGGAGATAAATCTGTGATGGTTGCTTGTTTCATGATGTGAGACCGCATGCCTTTCACTGTGAACGATCTTGTTTTATCAACTATACATTCCTGTACATCAGGAACTTCAAAAAGCCTATAATTATTACATTTATCCATTTATCCACGTGAATAGGAAAACTTAATGTTGTTACAACTTAGATATTAAACCGAATAGAGTCGCTATCCACTATATTTGGCTCATGTCCAGGAACCCCATTGGAACTGCATGTTTAACTTATCCAACAAAATAAGTTCGCGTTTTCCTTATTTTATAAGCATAAACTAATTCAAACACATTAACTTATAATCATAAGCTAATACAAACGCTCACCCAAAGCTTATCAGCTTATTAAGCCCAACCTATTCGGTTAATATCTAAGTTATAACAATATTGAGCCCAATGTGCACGTTATGACCGAGAAACGGAGTTTTGTCTTCATAAGTCCTTACTGCACCAGCTGAAACCAGACGCAACCTGTAATCTTGCCTTCCCATAGGATTCGTCCACGCATTACCTTCCCGTAGGGTTGAATTGGAATTTACTTTTATGCAAACGGGTTAAAAATAAGAATAAAACAGCTTTTTAACGGATTTAATAGGGGTATATAGCAATTACTGTAAAAAAGAAGAATAAAACATATTTTTTAACCATTCAGTAATGTATATCCAGTACCAGGAAGAGAAGGGTCATCACAGTTTATATGTTAATGTTGCACTGCTTTCAGATGCATTCAAACGCGCAAGAAGATTCAGCCTATGAGGCTCTAGCAGTATGCTGGAGTTGGTGGTTGCGGTTATTCAACATTGATAGCACTGAACATCAAGAAGGGAGTATTCACTACACTTAAATACGCTTTTGAACGGGAGTACATCAAGTATTTATCTTTTTTCCCCCCGTTATTCAAATACGCCCATATCAACTAATCTCATGACCCGTGTGCAAATTTTCAGTTACTTCGTGCAGCGGCTGACTCGGAGGAAAGGGTACCCTACCATTGGTAGGGACACCAACAGTCATGAAAACAAAACAACGGAAGGGTAAAGACGTCAAGACGTCATCATGTATTAACCCGAACAACAGTTTGCAAATTTTATGGATGATTCCTCAACTAACATCATGTCTGTCTGGAGATAAAAGAGCTTTTTTCTGATGTGGGTTTGCAAGAAAATTGCTGAATGAGATGTACAGAAAAAGTGTTGCATTGTATCAGGAATGTATTTCCTTGGTATAGTTGTAAATACACACTGCAGCAGCAAATACAAGAGGTTCAAAAGTAGCAATCTTTGTGTAAATTTTCTTGATGTTTTGTGCATCATCAGTTACATACATTTGCAGATTTGGAAAAGGTGAAGAGATTTTTGAGTGGTAATATGAGCATTTTAGTTTAGCGTTTGGTTTATTACTCAGCGATGTTCATCAGTATATCCAGTAGAAACGAACTTTTCAAAACTATTGTTTGGTTCAATAGTCAAATTTTGGTATTACCTTCTATTGTTTCTTGTTGCCAATCGTCTGGTATAAAATGATGCTTATACAATCTTGATCGAAGAAATACTGCTGAATAATATACGCAGTTAGTTAAAAGATAAGCAACAGAATTAGGTAACGTTCCTCATTTCAGATGATTTATACATGTACCATCGTTCTAATTTCGATGAATTTAGCACAGCGTTGGTACTACATGTAATAACAGAATCATGTTACAAGTTTTCGTTGTTTCTTAGAAGAAAGGTTACAATTTGGGCAGCCATGAGAGAACACTGATCGTGATGACGGAAGCAGACATATGTCTTGGTTAACCATTTACAGATTTTGTTTTATAAACAGAAAACAAGTATGGCAACTAGTATGTCTTCAGTCTTCTTGATTTTTACAAAATTTTGAGGGTTTCTCTTTCATTATGACTAGAAGGCTTATTCTATTGTGTTCGATCAATAGTAATATATTTTCTGGTTATGCAGAACTATCATGCAGCCGAATTTTAATTTCGCAACTATGAAGATGTTGGGCAATCTGATGGTTGCATGTGTTGTCCTTATTGTTTCAGTGGGAAGCAATTGCTTTCTTAAATATGTGCCAAAATCAGCTCATATCTGGAAAATGGTACTCAATTAATGTACAGAACTTTGTTTACTCCGGCTTAACATATTACTCTGGTTTGTAGGATTGAATCGCGAGGTTTAAGCCTATCATCACATAAAAACGTAAATTTTCTGACGAAAACGTAAATTTACTGACGAAAACATAAATTTTGGACGAAAACGTAAATTTACTGAAGAAAACGTAAATTTACTGACGAAACGTAAATTTACTGACGAAAACGTAAATTTACTGACGAAAACGTAAATTTACTGACGAATACGTAAATTTACTGACGAAAACGTAATTTACTGACGAAAACGTAAATTTTCTGACGAAAACGTAAATTTACTGACGAAAACATAAATTTACTGACGAAAACGTAAATTTTCTGACGAAAAACGTAAATTTACTGACGAAAACGTAAATTTACTGACGAAAACGTAATTTACTGACGAATACGTAAATTTACTGACGAATACGTAAATTTACTGACGAAAACGTAAATTTACTGACGAATACGTAAATTTATTGACGAAAACGTAAATTTACTGACGAAAACGTAAATTTTCTGACGAATATGTAAATTTACTGACGAAAACGTAAATTTACTGACGAAAACGTAAATTTTCTGACGAATACGTAAATTTACTGCCGAAAACGTAAATTTAGTGACTTAATAATAAAAACTAACTTTTTAGACTATTGGGTTTTTGGTACAATAATAGGAACCATGTGACCTATTTTTAAACCCATTTGACCCATTCTCAAACCAATTTGACCCAAACTTCATTTTACACAAAGAAAGGGTTGACCCATTTGACCCATCAATATATTTTTTGCTCAACCAGTTTCAACCAATAAGGTTATGAAATTGAACCCAAATGGCCTACTTTTGGTGGAATGGGTTGAAATTGCCACCTCTACTGTCAAGGTACTTTTTCGCGATGATCAACAAGGGGGTCGTGAATTCTTGGCAAAAGTTAAAATGCTTAGCCGATTATACCACAGGAATTTGGTTCGGTTGCTTGGCATTTGTAGGGAAAAGAAACCGGTGTTTCGTTATGAGCTAATACCAAACGGAAGTCTCACCTTCATAGTATGAAATGTTTGACTTGTAAAGTAAACTATTTTGGCTTTTTTGTGCTTTATTTTTTGTTTAAAAGGATTAAAGTGAGAGTTTGTTTGTTTAGGGATTGATAAGGAAGTTGCACCACTAGATTGAGGGGCCTGCTTGAAAATAGCTTTGGGCGCGGCTCGAGGGTTAGTTTACTTGTATGAAGATTCAAGCCCAGACTTCAAGCCTAGTAACATTCTACTAGAACTTACTCCTAAAGTTTCTGATTTTGGTTTGGCTCGATCCGCTTTAGATGAAGAAACCAACATAGTTTGACACGTGTTATGGGCACTTTCGGGTATGTTTTTTCTCTCTAAGATGAGTACATTACAAGTCATGTTTAAAGTCAAATGAGGTTCTTTCTCAGCACAAAAGTTGGACTATATTTTTGGGCGTCGGGGAATTCTCCGTGTCTAAATTTTCTAAAACTTCTTTTCATTTGATTTTAGGTATGTGGCTCCCAAGTATGCAATGACATGCCATCTTCTTGTAAAAAGTGACGTATATAGCTACGGAGTGGTACTGCTTGAGCTTCTAAGAGGAAGAAAACCCGTCGACATGTCAATGCCATCGGGCCAAGAAAACCTTGTCGGCTGTCGCGTGGGCACGTCTCCTCCTCCCAACAGCAGAAGGTCTAAACTTGTTGATTGATCCGTCACTATCCATTGAAGTTCCATTCGACAGTGTAGCTAAAGTAGCAGTAATTGCATCAATGTGTGCGCAGCTTGAAGTATCACACCTACCCTTCAGGGTGAGGTGGTTCAGGCCTTGAAGTTGGTCTGCAACGAGTGTGAAGAAACACGAGACTTGGGGCTAGGGCTACAATAACGACCTTATCCACTACAGGAAATTGTAAGCCTCTTAAGAGAAATTTTCTTGCAGAAAGATAGGCTATGGCTTCTGACGAATGCTGGTACTCTGGGGCAAGGGCTACAATAAAGACCTTATCCGCTATTGTTCCTCCATGAGATTATAGAGGTGGCAAAACGGGCGGGCGGGCACGGGCGGCGGGCTAAATGGGAGCGGGCTAAATGGGCACGGGCGAAACGGGCGGGCAAAACGGGAGGGCTAAACGGGCGCAAGCTAAAAAAGGGAAAAACCATATAAAATCTTAGAATTAAAAAATAAAAATACTTGTTTGAAAGCCGGGGATAAAAAATTTAATAAAAAATATTCGTCGAGTATCCTAATTTTTATTTTACAAGTGCGCCCGTTAAGCCCATTTAGTTTCTTACATACGGGCTCGTTTAGCCCATTCATTATAAATAATGGGCAAAAAGTGCCCCATCCTTTTATGAAAATGGGTAAAAAGTGCTCATATGTATCAAAATGGAAAAGATTTGCCACCTCTACTCAATATATTAAGCACAAAAATATGTATTTACATACGCAAAAGATGAACGTGTCTCGTTAGCATTAAAATACAACACAAATATTTGTACCAGGAAAAAAAAACAAAAAACTTTCTTAAACTTTATGACTTATCATACAAAATCGATCAAGCTAGCATTAAGTTACCTAGAATAGAGAATGGGAAGTGGTGAAGCGTACCTTTTATCCCACACGTCGAGAGGTTCAACCGGTTCATGTTCCCATCAGCGTTCCAAGCAATTCCAAACCAAGAACGGCATGCAGCGGGTGCCCTAGTGTTCGACAGGTCTCGCATCATGTTTTCTCCAGGATTGAATGATCAAACAAACGTCATGAACAATCATCATGTAATCATCAAAATAAGAACAAGGAAGAAAGGAGATATGAACCCTAATAAATCTCTGATATATTGAAAAATGGGTTCTTCTGAAGCAGACATATGTCTTGGTTAACCATTTACAGATTTTGTTTTATAAACTGAAAAACAAGTATGGCAAGTATGTCTTCTTGACTTCTACAAATTTTTGAGGGTTTCTCTTTCATTATGACTACAAGGCTTATTTTATTGTGTTTGATCAATAGTAGTATATTTTCTGGTTATGGAGAACTATTATGCAGCCGAATGTTAATTTCGCAACTATGAAGATGTTGGGCAATCTGATGGTTACATGTGTTGTCGGAAGCTATTGCTTTCTTAAATATGTGCCAAAATCAGCTGATATCTGGAAAATGGTACTCAATTAATGTACAGAACTTTGTTTTATTACTCCGGTTTATAGGATTGAATCGCGAGGTTTAAGCCTATCGTCACATAAACACATATAAAATAGCTAAAACCTTACCTTAAAATCAGGCTTATATGCACCTGTCATGAATATAATCGGAGCTGAAAACTATTAAATAGATGGTATTGGATATGAGATTTTTACCCTCGATTAGTTTCATCATTCTTTACTTCCAGCAAACCATGAACATGAGATTAAGGCTGAGCATTTTCACCCGACAAACCGACCGACCCGACAAACTGGGCCGACCCGACCTTATTCGGTTTGGTTTTCGGTTTAGTCGGTTGCTTCGGGTCAACGTGTGTCCATATGTATGCTATTACTTCATGCTTAAAATATTCATCACTACAGGCTCATTCGCTGAAAGTAGTTAGAATAGATAGAATGGTCATCCAACAAAACTTGTATAGTCATTGGCATGTATTCATGTACCACAAATGGGCATTGTGCTTTCACTTTCATGAACTCCGCGACCTAAGAACATGTTCTCTAGTTTATGCGATTTACGCGTATTGATGATTCAGTATGATTCAGTTCAGGATCCACATAAGCAGACGAACATTAAAGTATGTGCGAAGGCACATGCTAGGATGAATGGTGTTCAATCAACGCCGAAATTGCATGAAGCTGAAGTAAGTTTGAACAACCGAATGTATAGGGAAGTAAACCAACATTCTTTATGCTTTTTCATCATGATAGCATACGTATGCACCACTCTGACATAAGTGTACGCTTTGATTTTTTAACAGGATGATCTTGTTTTACACGCGAGGTTACAATCAAAGATTTTGGCTGAAACAAGTGGCTATTAACTTCTCTCTTTTTTGCGTCTATGAAGTTCTGTTTGTGAAGTATCCAGTTACTTCTATGCTAAGAGATCGAGATACGGCCCGGGTCGGGAGGGTTTGGGCAACAGTTTAAAACGAGCCGTTTTCAGTACAAAATACACCCCAAAGTTGACTCATTAATAGTTGAATGGGTCGAAACAAACATTGTAACAGGTGCGGGTTGAAATCGGCCCTTTGAACAATTATTCACTAGGGTGGGAGTGGTTGAAATCGAAATTGTATGACATCGAAATTCAAAGTGATATTCTATTTACATATAATCATAATCATATATTGATAGGTCTTCTTCCATCACACCTATGCCATCATCACAAAACGGTAATTGTGGACCGTATGGTCACGGAAACAATGGCAAGGACATAAAGCCTCTGTGTGTGGATATCAGTAAGCAAAGGTCTAGCAATAGGCTAACTGGTGGCATAATTTCCATAAAAGTTTTATCTGCAGTCGTAGCCGTGGTTCTAGTCTCCATTTCTGTTTGGGTTCTATTGGTTAAACGTAGGGAAGGGCCCCAATCAGGATACACCCTACAAGCTACTTTACTATCCGTCACAAAATCATCAGCGGTTGAAATGCGTGGCAAAGGGGTCGGGGAATCTTTGGCAAAAGTTGAAATGCTTAGCCGACTACACCACATAAATTTGGTTCGGTTGCTTGGCAATTGTACAGAGAAAAAAATTGGTGTTTGGTTTATGAACTAATCCCAAACGGAAGCGCTGAATCTCACCTTCACAGTATGGAATGTTTGACGTGCAAAAGTCAACTATTTTGGCTTTTTTGCGCTTTATTTTTTGTTTAAAAGGATTGAAGTGAGATTTTGTTTGTTAGGGATTGATAAGGAAGTTGCACGACTGGATTGAGGGGCCCGCTTGAAAATAGCTTTGCGTGCGGCTCGAGGGTTAGATTTCTTGTGTGAAGATCCAAGCCCAAGAGTCATACATAGATACTTCAAGTCTAGCAACATTCTACTAGAACTTACTAATAAAGTTTCTGATTTTGGTTTGGCTCGATCCGCTTTAGATGAAGAAACCAACATATTTTGACACGTGTCATGAGCACTTTCGGGTATGTTTTTTTTCTCTATGATGAGTACATTACGGGTCACGTTTAAAGTCTAATGAGGTTTTTTCTCAGCACAAAAGTTGGATTATATTTCTTGGCTCGTTGGGGAATTCTCCACGTCCAAAGTTTCTAAAATTTCTTTTCATTTGATTTTAGGATTGTGGCTCCCGAGTACGCAATGACATGCCATCTTCGTGTAAAAAGTGACGTATATAGCTACGGAGTGGTACTCCTGAGCTTCTAATAGGAAGAAAACCCGTCGACATGTCAATGCCATCGGGCCAATAAAACCTTGTCGTGTGGGCACGTCCCCTCCTCCCAACAGCAGAAGGTCTAAACTTGCTGATTGATCCGTCACTATCCATTGAAGTTCCAATCGACAGTATAGCTAAAGAAGCAGCAAATGCATCAATGTGTGTGCAGCCTGAAGTATCACACTGGCCCTTCATGGGGGTGAGGTGGTTCAAGCCTTGAAGTTGGTCTGCAACGAGTGTGAAGAAACACGAGACTAGGGGTCAAGGACTTGTAGCCAAGAGGATTTGATTTCCTTGGACTTTGATCCAAGGGCCAGTACAAACTCAGACCACGGCCCAGACCCAGGCCCGTCACATTCCACCTATCCAAGCTGCGAATCGCCACTTGATGTTGAGAGCGAATTTTCAGGTCTTTGGGCTAGATATACATTTGTATAGGATAACCTCAAGTTTAGGCCCGTTGAGGCGTAGGAGACATTTGCAGATTTGGTAAAAGATGAAGATATTTTCGAGTGGTAATATGAGTGATTATGGATATTTTTTGAAGTTATTATCACGATCACGTTGACTTTTTTTAGTTGTTTTTCTTTACTTTGACCATGGTCATCCCAACCTTTTGGGTTTGCAGGAATATTGCAGAATGAGATGTACAGAAAAAGTGTTGCATTGTATTAGGAATGTATTTCCTTGGTATACTAGTAATTTTTGTGTAATTTTTTTCCAAGTTTTGTTGCATTGTATTAGGAATGTATTTCCTGGGTATACTAGTAATTTTTGTGTAAATTTTTTCGAAGTTTTGTGTATCATCAGGTGGATACTATATAACTTACATGTACAAAAGCATTCTAGTTTAGCTTCATGATACAATATTATCAAAGAAATAGTGTTGAATAATATACGCAGTTATAATTTAGGATGTGCAGCAATAACGACCTTATCCGCTATTGTTCCTCCCTGAGATTATATACTCAATGTAATAAGCACATGCAAAATGAGCAAAAATATGTATCTACAGCAAAAGATGAACGTGTCTCGTTAGCATTAGAATACAACACAAATAATTTGTACCAGGAAAAAAACATTAAACTTACTTAAACTTTATGACTTATGACTAGACATCATCAGTAGACAATGTTGGTAGAGATGATACAAGCTCTCCAGGATGCTTTCCCATAATCACTTCTAGAGAAACAACTCCAAAACTAAACACATCACATTTCTGTGTCGCCACCATCGTATAAGTGAGCTCTAAGTGAGCTCTACAAGGAGGAAACACGAGATTAGAACAAAATTGTTATATCAGATCGTTATCAAATGTAACATAGATAAAGCTGAAACTAGAGAAGACGCGTGTATAGATAAGTTTAAAATACATGATAGCTACCTGGCGCAATGTAGCCATAGGTGCCTACAACGGCAGTCCAATTGGATGAATCAACCTTTAGAAGCTTTGCTGTTCTAAAATAGAGATATGCGCCCCGTAATCAGAATCGAGAAGAATATTAGCTCCAGAAATGTCTCTATGAATTATAGGTGGTGTGCAATGATGGTGCATATAAGCCAAACCATTCGTTACAGCCGTAACAATTCTTACCCTTTTCAGCCAATCCATTTCCTTTGCTGTGATGTCGTTACTTAAGAGCGATTTTAGACTTCCCTTCTCAAGATATTCGTAAATCAGAAATGAGTGACGAGGATGGAAGCAATATCTATATAGAGTTTAACTATGTTTTTGTGCCTTATGTTTGTCAATGCTTGTACCTCATTTAGGAAGCCTATATGATCGTCGATGATGAATGAAGTTTCTTCATAGCGACTAAATTGTTGGGTTGTAACACTACTTTATACACACTATTTTCTCACATAAACGGACTCACAAGTCGACCTTTTCTTCTTCCTCTCAAAAAGCTGACACTTTGTTTTTCATGCGACCATGTCCGGGCGTCCGGCCATTTCTTGATTCAAATTTCTATCTTTTTAATTTTTCTTAACTCAATATTTTCTCACATAAACGGACTCACAAGTCCAGAAACTTGATGCCCCCTCTTCTTTTGATGCCATGGGCCGTCGCCCGCACTGCGCATAGCCAGGGCCGGCCTACATGTAATAACAGAATCATGTTTACAAGTTTTTCGTTGTTTCTTAGAAGAAAGGTGCAAATAGAAACTGTGAAAATATGCATAAACCTTATGTTTCTGATCCGTGCACAAATAGGGTTACAATTTGGGCAGCCATGAAAGATCGAACGCTGATCGTGAGGTCGGTCAAATCACCAGCTGAGTCTTGGTTACAGATTTTGTTTTATAAACTGAAAAACAAGTATGGCAAGTATGTCTTCTTGACTTCTACAAAATTTTGAGGGTTTCTCTTTCATTATGACTACAAGGCTTATTTTATTGTGTTCGATCAATAGTAATATATTTTCTGGTTATGGAGAACTATTATGCAGCCGAATGTTAATTTCGCCACAATGAAGATGTTGGGCAATCTGATGGTTGCATGTGTTGTCGGAAGCTATTGCTTTCTTAAATATGTGCCAAAATCAGCTGATATCTGGAAAATGGTACTCAATTAATGTACAGAACTTTGTTTTATTACTCCGGTTTAACTTATTACTCCGGTTTGTAGGATTGAATCGCGAGGTTTAAGCCTGTCGTCACATAAACACATGTAAAATAGCTAAAACCTTACCTTAAAATCAGGCTTATATGCACCTGTCATGAATATAATTGGAACTGAAAACTATTAAATAGATAGTAATGAGATTTTTACCCTCGATTAGTTTCATCATTCTTTACTTCCAGCAAACCAGGAACATGAGATTAAGGCTGAGCATTTTCACCCGAAAACCGACCGACCCGACAAACTGGGCCGAACCGACCTTATTCGGTTCGGTTTTCGGTTTAGTCGGTTCGCTTCGGGTCAACGTGTGTCCATATGTATGCTATTACTTTCATGCTTAAAAATATTCATCACTACAGGCTCATTCACTGAAAGTTGTTAGAATAGATAGAATGGTCATTCAACGAAACTTGTATGGTCATTGGCATGTATTCATGTACCACAAATGGGCATTGTGCTTTCACTTTCATGAACTCCGCGACCTAAGAACATGTTCTCTAGTTTATGCGATTTACGCGTATTGATTATATCGTATTAAAGCGAAAAGTATAAGTATGATTCAGTTCAGGATCCACATAAGCAGAGGAACAGCAAAGTATGTGCGAAGGCACATGCTAGGATGAATGGTGTTCAATCAACACCGAAACTGCATGAAGCTGAACTAAGTTTGAACAACCAAATGTTGAGGGAACTAAGTTTCATCATGATAGCATACGTATGCACCACTCTGACATAAGTGTACGCTTTGATTTTTCAACAGGATGATCTTGTTTTACACGGAGGTTACAATCAATGATTTTGGCCAAAACAAGTGGCTATCAAGTCCTATTTTTTTTTGCGTTTATGAAGTTCTGTTTGTGAAGTATCCAGCTACTTCTATGCTAAGAGATCGAGATACGGCCCCCGGGTCGGGAGTGTTTGGGGAATAGTTCAAAACGAGCCTTTTTCAGTACAAAATACACCCCAAAGTTGACTCATTAATAGTTGAATGGGTCGAAACAAACATTGTAACAGGTGCGGGTTGAAACCGGCCATTTGAACAATTATTCACTAGGGTGGGAGTGGTTGAAACAGGCTTTTTAGTTATAGTAAATGGGTCAAAATTGTATGACATCGGAATTCAAAGTGATATTCTTTTTACATATAATCATAATCATATATTGATAGGTCTTCTTACATCGCCACCTATGCCATCATCATGACACGGTAATGGTGGACCGTATGGTCACGGAAACAATGGCAGGGACATAAAGCCCGTGTGTGGATATCAGTAAGCAAAGGTTCACGGAAATAATGGCAGGGACATAAAGCCCCTGTGTGTGGATATTAGTAAGCAAAGGTTCACGGAAACAATGGCAGGGACATAAAGCCCCTGTGTGTGGATATCACTATATCAGTAAGCAAAGGTCTAGCAATAGGCTAAGTGGTGGCATAATTTCCATAATAGTTTAATCTGCAGTCATAGCCGTGGTTCTAGTCTCCATTTCTGTTTGGGTTCTATTGGTCAAACGTAGGGAAGGGGCAATCAGGATACACCCTACAAGCTACTTTACTATCCGTCACAAAATCATCAAGGGTTGAAATGCTAGCTTGGCAACGGGGTCGGGAATATTTGGCAAAAGTTGAAATGCTTAGCCGACTACACCACATAAATTTGGTTCGGTTGCTTGGCAGAGAAAATAAATCGGTGTTTGGTTTATGAGTAATCACAAATTGAACCGTTGAATCTCACCTTGACGATATGTAATGTTTGACATTCCTAAGTCAAATGTTTGACTTGAAGAGTCAACTGTTTTAGTTTTTTTTTTTTTGAAGATGGGACTGAAGTTAAAATGCTTAGCCGACTACACCACACGAATTTCGTTCAGTTGCTTGGCATTTGTAGAGAAAAGAAACCGGTGTTTGGTTTATGAGCTAATCCCAAACGGAAGCGCTGAATCTCACCTTCACAATATGGAATGTTTGACGTGCAAAAGTCAACGATTTTGGCTTTTTTGTGCTTTATTTTTTCTTTAAAAGGATTGAATTGAGATTTTGTTTGTTTAAGGATTGATAAGGAAGTTGAACCACTGGATTGAGGGGCCCGCTTGAAAATAGCTTTGCGTGCGGCTCGAGGGTTAGATTACTCGTGTGAACATTTTATAAGGGGGAGTTTACGCGTATTATTGTATTAGTATGCTTGGGATATGGTTGTGCTGAATGGTATACGGCTGCTGCTGGTTTATATGGTACTCCTCTACCTACTGATCTGTATCCCCATGATGCTAGTTATGCCGATTTCTTCCGGGCAAGCTTTGAATAAAAGATCTTTTCAAAAGTTTTCATATTAATAACTTCTCTCCATTCAGTAATATTGAGGTCCCTTTAAGAGTTGATGCTAGTACTTCTCAAATAACCAATACTGATAAAGACCATCTGATGTAGTCAGTAGTGAAAACCCAGCTCAAAGAACTGCTATTAAAGCTGGTTTCATAATGGTGATATTTTTAGCTAGTTCAAGCCCAAGAGTCATACATAGAGACTTCAAGTCTAGCAACATTCTACTAGAACTTATTCCTAAAGTTTCTGATTTTGGTTTGGCTCGATCCGCTTTAGATGAAGAAACCAACATATTTTGACACGTGTCATGAGCACTTTCGGGTATGTTTTTTTCTCTAAGATGAGTACATTACAGGTCATGTTTAAAGTCAGATGAGGTTTTTTCTTCTCAGCACAAAAGTTAGATTATATTTCTTGGCTCGTTGGGGAATTCTCCGTGTCCAAATTTTCTAAAATTTCTTTTCATTTGATTTTAGGTATGTGGCTCCCGAGTACGCAATGACATGCCATCTTCTTGTAAAAAGTGACGTACATAGCTACGGAGTGGTACTCCTTGAGCTTCTAAGAGGAAAAAAACCCGTCGACATGTCAATGCCATCGGGCCAAGAAAACCTTGTCGCGTGGGCACGTCACCTCCTCCCAACAGCAGAAGGTCTAAACTTGTTGATTGACCCGTCGCTATCCATTGAAGTACCATTAGACATTATAGCTAAAGTAGCAGCAAGTCAGCAACTGCAATAATATGTGTGTAGCCTGAAGTATCACACTGACCCTTCATGGGGGTGAGGTGGTTCAGGCCTTGAAGTTGGTCTGCAACGAGTGTGAAGAAAGGACTTGTAGCCAAGAGGATTTGATTTCCTTGGACTTTGATTCAAGGGCCAGTACAAACTCAGACCACGGCCCAGACCGAAGCCCTTCACATTCCACCTATCCATCAGAACTCATGATACAACACATCGAACTTGTCAAATTCATCATCTAGTGTTAGATCATTCTCTTTTGGCCCGTTTTTTTCCTTCGATATGTTTTGAACCAGCCGGTTTTTGGTCCGACGGTTCGATCCATGTTAACCAAAATCTAGCGGTTCAACTCGGTCCGAGTTTCGGTGAAAACCCGTCTCACAACGGCCCGGTTATCGTCCCGTTTCCCGATTCAACCGGTTGAACCGGCCGAATTGAACCGGTTTTTAAAACATCGGAAAATACTAGGTAAGCACATGAGGTTAATAAAAGATCATGTAAGTATATGAGTTATATCCCTAAGAAAACAAAAAGCTACTAAATGTCATACAGTAAGAAAATAATATTATATTCGTTTCAAAATTATTGTTCGAACTTTTTTTTTTCTTTTTCGTAAAATTATTGTTCACTTTTAAAAATAAAAGTTGATTTTATTTGTGAATAATATGTTACCTTTAATCCAAATTGATATTTATAAAAATGAAAGAAACAAGAATTAACTATTATAAAAGTAAAACTGTCTTTTTTATTCTTACACAAAAATTAAAGTAATAATTAATGTTTTTTTTAATTGTGAATTTTTGTATTTAAACAGTATTTTTGAGACAAGAGGTAGTATTATAAAATAAGGTTAACAAATATATCCTAAATGCCTAATGCATCACATCTTTTCATTCCTTAACTAGTTCAAAAAAGCAGTTCAAAAATGAAGTTAAGAAAAAAAAAAGTACTTAGTGGTCTACTACTCTATATTAGAGGTGGTTAATTTTTGGGTCAATAAGGTTAAATTGAAAAAAGAAAGGGGTTTAGTTGGGTTTCCCTTAATACTACCTCCGTCCCATATTAAATGTCTACTATTGAATGTTCAAAGTCTTGGTTACTAAACTTTGACCATAAATATTTGTATTTGTGTTATATAATACTTAAAGAACGTTATATGAATAGATTCGGTTTTAAAAATATTTTCACATGTATAATTTTTATCGAGTATTATATAACACAAATATAAATATTTATGATCAAAATTTAGTTAAAAAGACTTGGAATATTCCATAGTGGACACTTATTATGGGACGGGTGGAGTATCTTAGATGGGTCTAGATGGGTCAAACAAACTCCTTAAAATTATAGATAGATTTACTTGGGTTTCCTCTTATGTCACATGGGTGGTGATAGAGTAGTGTATGGACGGCTACTATGGAGTTTTTACGACATAGGCTGGTGAGGGTGCTTGTTGTGATAGGTAAGGCTAAAGGGTCTCCTTTCAAAGTAATAGGTTTATTGTTGTTGGTAAAGGTGATCATAGGTATAGAGAAGTCAGCTTCAATGATTCCTAGTTGACTTAACCATTACATCCCTAAAACCAAATTTGCTCCCTGAATTGGCAAAATAAAAACATAATTTGAAATGGTTGTTTTTCGAGGTGTAGTGTAACATCAGGGCAAAAGCCATCACACGTCATGAAATCACCATTACCTACCATGACCGAAAACGGGGTGACGGTGTTTGTTGGAATGGAAATCGATAATGCAATACGGGGTTGTATTATGTTATGGGTGCTACCCGAATCAATAAGGATCGTTACGGGTCGGTTTCGAATATGGCCGGTTATACGTAATTGAAGGTCTACGAGATTAATGGCCTATTCTATATGATGGATTAGGTGGATTTAGATGGTTAATTTAGATGATAATCATAAGGAAATGAAGGAAGGAGATGATGGAGTAGAGAGAGAAAGGAGAGAAAAGGGGAAAGGTAGAGAGAGAAAGTAAAGATGGAAAATATGATTAAGTGAAAATGGTAATCAACGACCCCTCCTAACATGCTAGGAGGGGATATATATAGCCCACCCTACATGTGGGCTATATGGACTATACATAAAGTAAATAGATCACGAGCCCGTTACATAATTATCGTTGGAGCGACCGATCCTTCATAAATACGTAAAAACGTATTTCTAACAATCTCCCCCTAAGGGAGGTCGCTCCAAGAAACAAAGTTCTAAATAGTCTATAACTCGTGATCTATGCTAACTAAGATGTGACCGAGACTTTATTGGGAAAAACGTATTTCCAACAATCTCCCCCTAAGGGAGGTCACATCTTTTTACAAAATCTTAAACCTAGCATCTATGCTTGAGTCTTCGATCTTGTTCTTGTGAAAATGCTTGATGTGATCTTTGACTTTAGTCTTGAGCATGTTTCCTTGCCTTGACCTTGTGCATTCTTCACTTGTGATATTTGCCTCTTTGTGACTTCATGTTCCACATACTTATACTTTTAAATTCTTGAAAGCTTCAGAGTTTGATACAGCGGAAGACTTGACCTTCAGGCTTTCTTGAATTTGTTGAAGTACTAATTGTATGTAGTATAAGCATGTGGTGACGACTTCTTCTGGATTGTACACCGCAATGCCACCTTCTTGTTACGCTGCATAAGACAGTTAGCAACAAAACAATATACACGGATGAAACGGCCTTGAACATTTCATTCTAATTCGGTAGCATTTTACCTCCGGTCGGTGAAGACCGTTGGACGATATTAAATATCGTACTTGTGGCAGGTAGTTTCAATAAAGAACCTCCTTGACAAGATTTCGCGGGTAAACCCGTTCTCTTTACTCGACCGTCCAAAGCTGACTGCGAACGTAAAGAGTGAATCATTTGGATAATATTATCCGTATGATTTGAAGCCGTCAATTCATGTTCCTGGAACAAGTGAAGTTCAATTAAGAACCGCACCATCGTTGCTTTCCAGTTGTCACTAGCTTGATTCATATAGAATCTTGCAAGTTACCTACCAAGTGCTGTTTGATGTTAACACTAGAAGGATTTCCATTCGTCACTGTAAATACTTAATAGTATTACTCTGAATGTTCTGGCAAGATCATTAAGATATTGCGTAGAGGCCTGGAACGTGTTTAAATTCATTTAAGAATTAAACCACTGTTGCTTTCCAGTTATCACAAGTTTGATTCATAAAGAATCGCACAAGTCACCTACCATGAGCTTTTTGATATTCGCTCAAGAAGGATTTCCATCTTCATAGTAAATACTTTCGTATTACTCGGATGTTCAGGCAAGATCATGAAGATTTTGCGTAGGACTCTTAAGATCTTTCTTACTTTTCACAGTGTGTGAAGAAGCAAGGAAATATGAAAGTGTGTCCTAATGAGATATTTGATGATCTCAAATGGCTCTAGACTCGATCGTGCATTTTAGATATTAGTGATCGGAGGCTGGAGAGGAGTGCCACCTTGTCAATACCAGTCTATTCGGAGTGAATAAACCAATAGATAACGTGTTGATCTCCGTGTGATTAAAACAAATACCTTTTGAGAGATATTTGAGTTAGCTGGGAAGGGTTGTGCATTGCATCACTGTGTCCATGACGTCTTTCTTCAATATCGAGAATCATTAGCAAAAATGACCTCAATAGCATATGTATTGACCCGGTTTCTGCCTAAAGTTGTAAGGAGGGCTTCTTTCTTTACACCCTTTATCTTTACATTTCTTTTTCATTCTTCAACCCCTTCAATGCTTACCAATACGTCATCACTAGCACCTTGTTGTGATTGTTCCAGTGCTAACTTAATTACTTGGTCGGCATTCAGCTACGTTCACAATCTTTCTCCATCTTTCCTAAGGACTACTATTTCTAGCTATGAAATGTCCTTGGGCAGATTCCTCCGGTTCTAGAGAAATCATTGGACTTTAACCTATCCTACCATCCTTATGTCACCACAATCTTCACCGTCGTGAATAGAGATGTTTTGGGTAAGTGTATGTCACCATGAAATCCATTTTGAAGTACAAATCCATTTTGCTCCCCCTTAACATATGCCACGATATCCGAAAACATTTTGCACATGTCGGGATGAGCTATCACGTTAAGTCAAACCATTCATGATTGATCATATCCCATATTAAATCACATTTTCTCCCCCATATTAAAAATATTAACCCAATCGATGTTTTTAATATCAATTGATTTAATAGCATTTTAAGAAAATTTGGGAAGAAGAATGCAAGTCCAATTATCTTCATGAAATACACAAGCTCCCCCTCAAATTAATGAGGGTGTGCTGAAACGTAAAATAAATACCTTTTAAACACAAGTGTAAGGTATTTATCACGTGCAAAGATCATATATGATAATGAATTCACAAGATTAATAGTTTACGAGGTAGGACCTGAATGATGGAGAACAGCATATGAAGGATTCACATGGTTCTTGTTCACGAATGTTGGTCTCCTCGTCACGTTCCCGAGAAAATTAATTCCCGTTGTGGAGTCAAAGCTTTCCGGTGAAATGCTTGACTTGATTATGAAAAGCGGGTTGCTATCTGAAATAATAGCAAACCATATGGAGCATGTTTTAAATCTTTTAAACTTCTGCTCGAACTTTATTTACAACCCCGTGTCATTATTGAATGACATTTCTAGGTTCGTAAATATTATCGATTCCAGAAGACATGCTCGTTTTATCAAAACGTTTTTGAACACACAATTTTGAAAGATTTAGAAAAACCTTTTGAGAAATTCTCGAAAAATTGTGTTCAAAGTTTTGAAAAACAAATTACTTGAGCTTAAGATGTTGAATATCTTATAAAAACGAGCTCAAGTCCGAGAAGTTGTAAACTTCCCGTTGTCAAGGATAAGTTTATCATCGACGATAAACTTTCCTTTTATCTGAAGAACGAGTCCTAAGCTGACATTTACTTAGAAGTCGTGTTCATGAGCTTGAAAACTTTGATTGTTTTAACGGAAAGCTCATGACCGAGAAAGGTTAATTTCTCGTTACGAGGAGAAGTTCTCTTAGTTAAAAGATACACTTTCCTTTATGAGCTTAAAACTTCGAATGTTTTAAGACAAGCTCATGACCGAGAAAGATGAATTTCTCGTTAAGAGGATAAGTTATCATAAACGATAAGCTTTCCTTTATTTTAAGTTCGAGTTACAGTCTGACATTTAACTGTAAGTCATTGTGCATGAGCTTAAAAACTTGGAATGTTTTTGATATAAGCTCATGCCCGAGAAAAATTAATTTCTCGTTTTTAGGATAAGTCATCATCGGGATGAACTTTCCTGTCTTTTGAGATCGAGTTACAGTCTGTTATGTGACTGTAAGTCCTTTGTGCATGAGCTTAAAAACTTCGAATGTTTTTAACAAAAGCTCATGCCCGAGAAAAATGAATTTCTCGTTTTTAGGATAAGTCATCATCGGGATGAACTTTCCTGTCTTTTGAGATCGAGTTACAGTCTGTTATGTGACTGTAAGTCCTTGTGCAAGCTTTAACCATGAATCCCCTGAGATACTAGTTTCTCTGATATCTGCTTCTTCAGCAACCAAACTCTGAGAGTGTCCTTAGTTGAACGGTATACAACGATTGGACCGCTTCGTTCTTTTGGAACATCAACTTTGGTACCTGCATTCTCATTAGGAGTTTGTACACTTTTGCATGGATTAGCGATATCTATTTTAGAAGCACGTAGGGGTTCACGGTTTTCTGTTCTTGTGTCAGAGGTGGCCTGAAGGGATGATTCACTTGTCTTAGTTGGCAAACGTTTCCTTTTATAGAAAATCTTAAGTTCAGGCTTAAGTGATGTATCATCCTTTGCAATTTCCTCCCTAGTAGTCTTCGTAGAATCAGAGGCTATCCTAGTTAAAGGGCACTCGTTTCCTACAAGAGTGAAAGTTCTACCAGTGGGGCGCCACATCTTACCAAAGGGTTTGATTTTAGCTACCCACTGGGATTTAAGTCTAGCACGGGAGTTCACCTCATTAAGCAATTTTTTAATACAGGAGTCATGATTTGCCGTAAAGACACATTTTCTACATGTTTTACAAGTAGCATATTTAATGTCCGAGTAATTCCTAGATGATTGATCGACGCTCCTAGGAGAAGACATGCTACGGTTAGCAGTGTTGGGTAATCTAGAAGGCATCTGACTAGGTTGGACATTGCTATCTCTTACATGTGTCTTTTGAATAGCTTCCCTTTGACCAAAATCATGGCGCACATCAGTTGAACTAGTTCTAGACGTGTTCATTGAACTATTCTTAGAGAAACTAGGGGCAATCATGTGATGAGGTCTTGCTAAAACTGATTTAGTCACATTAGGCCTAGTTGGTGGAGTGACAGTTCTAGAAATATGACCCAAATCAACTTGGGAGGCAAACCGCGGTCTCGAGGATTGTGGTCGCTCGGATCTAAATGCTGTAGGTTGTCTGACAATCGGTTGTCTGACGAACTGATTTGTAGGCGGTTTCCCCAAGATTGATGGTTTTTCAAGCTTAGTGTCCACACTAGGTTCTCTAGTTTTCCTTAACTCGTTTTTCAACGCAGCTATAGCAAAAACCTTTTCCTGTAATTGAGCCTTTAATGTTTCATTTTCTTTGAGCAATTCATCTTGGGATGCCAACTTAGATTCAAGCAATTTAATTTGTTTCAAAAGATTATCCTTTTCAGCTTTGGAATCTAGAACAGTTTGATCCAATTTTCTTTCAAGAACAACTTTTGACTTTTCAAGTTTTTCAAAGTATGTTTCAAATTTGTCCGTTTTCTTAGAAAATTCAAGTTTGGCATCCTCAAGATCTTTTGATTGCCGAGCTACGATTGTTTCGAGCTCTTTAATCTTGGAATCAGAATCAGTTAACGAGGCAGTTATAAGGCATTTATCATGATGAACTATAGCATTTTGAACACTTTCTCCCCCATTATGACTCACATCGGATGAATCATAAGTGGTATGTCTATCACTCTTGTCCATCCCATGTTTGTCATAATTAGGTTCAGAATGCTCAATATGCGGCATGTCATCAGCATATATATCATAACCAACATCACATTGTACCATGTTTACAGGCTCTTCGTCATAAATGGGTAAGGTATCATCCAGAGAAATCTCGTGAACATTCCCTGACGTGCCACTGGCATCATGTGGTCCTCCTGATTCCGTGCTCTTAGCATCGATAGGCTCCAAGTTTTCAACCGTATGACCAGTTTCCTCTTGCATCGAAGAGTCTTGCACTCCATTATCATACCCTTGCTGAAGTCGAGATATTTCATAAATCGAAGACGAGACCGATGACATGAGTTTCAAAATTGTATCACGGAAAACTCGAAGCTCGGTATGTGTATCTCGAAGAAATGATTGGCAAATCACAGAACTGTCAGGCTTAATGATATTGAATTGGAGGAAAGGCGTGAGTTGTATCACAAGATCCTTATAGGCACGTGCCGATGCAGAGTGATTAAAGTTTCCATGGTTGAGTTGCTCGGCGAGTTGGGTCAAAGTGGTAAAGATAGAGTCGATGAATATATGACGATCTTGACCAAAGATTGTCACAAATTCGCTCCCTCCTTGAAGGCGTGAAAGAGTGACTAGATGATATTGAAGCATTTGAAATGAATTTATACCACTTTCTTTAGCTTTGTCGTGCATACGATGCAAGTCTCCCTTTTTAAGTGTCGAATTTAACGAGTCCATTGAAAATCGAGGAAATTCGATTTGACTCAAAAGATGTTGTCGGCTCAAACGATTATGAATTAAACCCGATCAAAAATCTGTAGTCGCTAAAAATAAAACCCGTCACGTTGACTCGTCACTTTGTCTTCAAATCCGGCCACAATAACGTTTAACCCGATAAATATTTTTCACGTTAAACTTTGAAAATACCCGCTTCGACACGATTTGCCAAAAATTACTAAACAAAATGCTAAAAATATAAAAGTGACAAAATAAAAATATAAAAGTGACAAAAATACAAAAAAATAAATGTGATATTTTTAAAATAAAATGTGATATTTTAAAATAAAAAGGATTAATTTAACTAAAAATAAAAAAATAAATAAACTTTTAAAAATTAACTTTAAGAAAACTTAATCTAAAAATTATTACGTTACTAAAAATAAAGAATAAAATCTTGATAAATAATAGACGTGTCCCAAATTGGATTTGATGATGTGGCAGAGTTATATCCGTTCACCCTTACTTTGTATACTCCGTCAAATTAAATATTTGACACACGTTTCAAACATAATAAGATATCCCATCCGTTTTGATCTCTCACTCAATCCTTTTTTCCTCCGCCCAACAATACACTTATCACTTCTTCCCCTTCTTTGACTAACTCACAAAACTCACAAAGCAAAAAACACTTGTCTCTCCTCCGTCTGACTTCTTCTCTCTCCCACCTAAATCTAATCTCTCTCTCTCACACAAAAACAGTAACAAAAGCAGCCTCCTTTTCACAATCAAACCAGTTTGAATCAACTAGAAGTACAAGAGCAACTACAAGATCGTGTAAAAAAACGGTCTCGGGTAGGTTCTTTAAAATTTTAACTTTTTCTGTTGAGTCCCTCTCTCTACTGTAGTGTCCTTTCTGTTTTGAAAATCGAGAGTGTGAGATTGAGGGGGGGGTGTTTGGTGACGGTTTGTTGAGAGGTGAGAGTTGTGATGATTTGTGTGGGATTGTGTTTGGTTGAATCGTGAGGATTGAGGGTGTTTGATTAGGTTTAGATGAAGTGAAACTGTTTGTTGGAGTTTTAAAAGAGTGTGTTTTTGGTGAGTCAGTTTGAGTCGTGGGTTTGAGTTGAGAGTCTTGTGAGGGAGAGTGGTTTTTAGTCGAGAGGTGTGAGAGATGTGGATGTTGATGTCGAGAGGTGTAACGAGAGGGTGTTGTTGATGTCAGTTTTTTTTTTTTTTTTTTTGAGTTTGAGAGGGATTTGTTTGGTTTGTAACTGTGTTTGAGTCGAGGCTGTCGAAGTTGAGGGTGTGGGATTCTGTTGAGTCGTTTATGACGTTTGAGACAATTTTTCAAACCGAAACAAAATGAATTGTGGGTGAGTTTTTCAGTCGAGGGTGAGGTTGGGTTGTTCGAGAGTGAGAGTCTTGGTAGGAGACGAGAGAAGGTGATGTTGTTTTGATGTCGATTGAGGAGTCAGTCTCGAGTCTGTGGTCTTTTGTGTCGAGAGAGTGAGTGAAGATGTTAAAGTTGTAAGATGAAGCTCGAATCTTGAGTCGAGTTGGTTGAGTCTTTGGTTTACGTTATGTTTGAATTTGGCTTCATTCGGAACTTTTCATTCATTCGGAAGAGTTCCGAATCGGAAGTTTTTCAAAAATTGAGTCGGAAGTTTTTTCAAAAAATTGATTCGGAAGTTTTTCAAGAAAATTGATTCGGAAGTTTTTCAAGAAAATTGATTCGGAAGTTTTTTCTTCATCCGGAA
The DNA here is from genome assembly GCA_025667525.1 of Glebionis coronaria. Taxonomy (NCBI): domain Eukaryota; kingdom Viridiplantae; phylum Streptophyta; class Magnoliopsida; order Asterales; family Asteraceae; genus Glebionis; species Glebionis coronaria. The sequence goes on from CM046878.1 coordinate 618,063,936, forward strand.
CTTCTTGTCTTCACCCGGAACTTTTACTTCACTCGGAAGTTTTGTTCACCCGGAACATTTTTTGTTCATCCGGAACTTTTTTCGTCCGGATGTTTTGTTCACCCGGAACTTGGAGTTTGATGGAACTTTTAGAATGACAGATTTGTTGGGACAAAGTTTGGATAGGACAGATGATACCAGGACAAAAATGACAGTTGACCAAAAATGAAAGACAGACGAAAAAGAGAAACCCAGAAATGATGAAAATTGATAAACTGATGAAAAAAAAAAATTATATAAAAATCTGATTATAAAAAACAAAAAAGGTTATATAAAAAAAGTAAAAAAATAAAAAAAAATAAGAAGTTATAGAAAAACTGAATATGGAAAACTGGATAAAACTAAAATTCATAAACGAAAGTCAATAATAAAAAAATGAAAATGGCAAATTTGATTAAAAAAATAAAAAAATAAAACAAAATTAAAAGTTCAATTTAAGAATTTCAAACAAAAAAGGCATCAAAATAAAAAGGATTTAATCAAAAAAAAAAATTCAAAATTAAAAAGAGAAAAACACAAACTTTTATAAAAAAACACCAACTTTTTATAAAAACACAAACTTTTGAAGATTTTATAAAGAAATTTTTGATTTTTATATAAAAATTTGTGATTTTTATCTAAAAAGTAAATAAATTTGAAGATTTGATATGATTTAACACATAAAAACACAAACTTTTTATAAAAAATACAAACTTTTTAAAGTTTAAGCATGATTAAATCAAAACCCACCAAAATCAAAAAGAAATAAAACAAGAATAAACCAAACTAACCATGGCTCTTGATACCAATTGAAGGTCTACGAGATTAATGGCCTATTCTATATGATGGATTAGGTGGATTTAGATGGTTAATTTAGATGATAATCATAAGGAAATGAAGGAAGGAGATGATGGAGTAGAGAGAGAAAGGAGAGAAAAGGGGAAAGGTAGAGAGAGAAAGTAAAGATGGAAAATATGATTAAGTGAAAATGGTAATCAACGACCCCTCCTAACATGCTAGGAGGGGATATATATAGCCCACCCTACATGTGGGCTATATGGACTATACATAAAGTAAATAGATCACGAGCCCGTTACATAATTATCGTTGGAGCGACCGATCCTTCATAAATACGTAAAAACGTATTTCTAACAATAATGCTTTCGGTGATGCCAATCCGAACAAAGCAGCAGTGGAAATGGATAAAAAGTGATCTTCCGTATTCGTTATCGGGGTGACAAGGGTGTCGGTTCCGGGAAATCCTCGTTATCAACAAGAATCAAAAACTGGGGAGGGTTTCACTTGTGGCCCGTAAAAATATTTTGGACATCGGAAACAAAGTCCTTCGGCTCGGCGCTTTTGCAAAGTTTCAACGGATAGACGGGTGAATGGTAGGGTCTGGATTTGTTTATTAGATGCGGGTAAGGATAAGGATGGGGTAGTTCGTTGATTTGGTGTTACAGGTGTGGGTAAAAGAGGAGCTGATGGGTTAATAGTATGTGATGGTAAGGTTGTTTGTCTCGGGTTGTATGATGTGGGGGTAGGGTAGCTACGTGGTTGAAAAGTTGGTTTGGAAACTTAGCTAGACAATACGCTTGGTGAAGTGTTTTGGGATTGTGCAATGCAATCTCATTTTGGATATCCGAACAGAGACCAGAAAGAGAACAATTGAGTAAGGCTTCAGGAGGTAAGCCCACAACACAATTACTAATTCTCTCGAATTCAGTATGGTAAGCGGATACGGTGGTTGTTTGTTTTAGTTTGAACAAGGTGGCTTGATGGTTTTCATATGTTGAAGGACCAAAACGGAGTTCAAGTTCTCATGACAACTCAGTCCAAGTACCCAGCAAGTTGTTATGCGCAAGATGTTTGTACCAACTTAGCGCATCACCAGTAAAGTAAAAAACCGCGAGTGTTACCCGTTGTGCCGGTGGAAGGGAGTAATAATGAAAGTAGTTGTTAGCTTGGAAGATCCAATCCAACGAGTTTGAGCCATTGAAATTTGGCAGGAATATTTTTGGTGGTCGTGGTTGGTTGTGTTGTGATGGTGGTGGCGGCGGTGGGGACGGAGGTGGTGGGGTTTGAAGAAGGGTCGTCATGCTATTGACGAGGGCGTCAACTTTCGCGTTTAGGGCGGATAATTGATCTTGTAATGTTAAAAGATCAAACAAATAACATGAATACCAAGTTTATCACACAACCAACCTCCCTTTTGTGATATTTATTTAAAGATTCAAAGTATAAAACAGAAAAGATAAAGATTGGTCCTCAAATGAGTGCTAATCATACGAATACAAAAGAAATAGTGAGATCGTCCCAACTAGGTTGATCCGATCTCCCTCACATACAATGATCACTCAATCACACACGTTACAAGATGAATAACTAACTCCTAGGTCAAGATCTTGATCTTGAAGAGAGAGCAGCCAACGGCTGTGTGTGTTTTGTGAAGATATGATAACCCTAGCTATGTAAATAGCTAGGATATATACTCCAAGCAATGACAACGGTTCCAAAGCCCATTCGCAATAAGAGCCCAACACCAATAAGCCCAAGAGAGAAAGTAAAGAAAAATACCAAGTGGCCTAATACTTGAAACCTGAAAATAACAAAAGAAACAGACACACATAAAATTAACAAATGGAAGATTGTCAAAATTGTTGGTCCCTTGTAATTAATGTTATACTTAAGAATACTAAGTATAGACCTCACTCATGGTAAAGTAATGTAATAAACACAAGACAAATTAAAGTAAATAACACAATAGGTTTCAACGTTTAACTCTTAGCTTTATTAAAAAATTATGCCCTATTGTATGTGAACCTACAATAGGGATTGAATAGACAATGTGTGTTTGGTGATCTCCTCACTAACAAGCTAGTCCAATCCTAACGATTGCTAAGCTTGACGATTCTATCAACAAGAGTTTTGAACTCAAGTGTTTGATCGTATTTGGAGGAGAGAACTTTGTTTGTGAATGTCTAAAGCATTTAGTGCACAAACTTGTTTCTCTCCTTTTACAACTATCCTATTTATAGAAGAAAATGTAGATACAAGACAAAGTATTGCCCATGTGTAATTCTTGTCTTATTGGTACAGTGTACAATCTTGTCTTAGCCTATTCTAAGTATTAGGACATAAGTCATTTTACACTTGTCAGTACCCTATCTATCCGAAAAGGCAAGTCATGCTAATTGTGTGATGTACAACATCTTATCACAATTCAACTTATCCCGCCTTTACTTCAGTCTTGGAGGATGCTTGTTTCTTCAGGGAGATCGTATGGGGTTCAGTGAGTCTATTGCCACAACTCACTGAACCCATTACCTTCTTCTTCGTCTTAGATATCATTCATTGAACTTCGCCTCTCTGAATGCTCAAGTCTTTCTTTTAGACTCAGTCTAGGAACTCGAAGGTAACTCACTGAGTGATTGTTCACTAGTGACTTCATTATGTTCAAGGTTAATACTTCACTTAGGCTGATTGTTATTCGAATCCATCAGTGAGATCATTAGGCACTGAATTGACCTAACAATCTCCCCCTATTTGGATATAAAATAGGCCTAAGTGAAACTGTTATAAGTGAGCAAAGAGGCTTCTTCTTACACAAACTATTCTACTGATGAAAAGACTTGTTTTAACAAAGTACTTCCTTTTTATTCATCATTACAAAGACTGAATAGTCTGATACAAGAAAAACATAAATAAAACAAAAGATTACAATTATTCAGGAATCCATTGCTTCCCTCTTCACCCTTTTGATGACTTCAACACCTTTTCTTTATCAGGCGTCCTTGCAATTATCTCCCAGAGCTTCTCAGCAAATCTCTTATTCTCATCAGTCTGGACTTGTCCAGCCATCACAAGGAAGATGAGAATACTTTCAGTGGTACATTTCTCAATGTCACTCATTCTTTGAAAAGTTGGGTCCCTAAATACATCAATGAAGAAGACACCCCACTTAGGTTCTTCGATGACCATATTGTTTACAAAGGGAACATGTTCAGGGAGGGTACGATTGCAGTCAAACCCAGGGATCTTAGTCTCAGCTTCAAGCTTAACTCTTTTCCTTTTTTGTCCCTGGGTCTTAGAAGGATCATGTTCAGCTAAGGGAAGATCCTTAGTGATCCCTAACTGCTCCTTGATCTGATTGAACCTCTCATATCTCTTGCTGAGAGAGTTGAGTATCTCAGGGACACATTTTTTTGTCTTGGTCCTGAAGATCCTACCCATTTCGTCCGACTCACTGAGACCGAAATCACCAAATGAAAACTTCTTGATCACTTCAAAATTCCTTTCATCATTGTTTCTATAAACAGATACTGAGACTGGTGTGGTATGAGGAATAATTTGAAGATTTGTGATTGGTTCAGGCCTCCTTCTTTGAGTGATAACTTCGGTTTATTGGTCAAATAACTTTTTCAGTTAGGTGGTTCTTTGTTGATGTTTCTTGACCATTTCATCCTGAATAGCCTTGAGCTCCTCCTCTTGCTTCTGAATGAACTCTTGTCCACCCTTTGCACTTAACAGCTCATCAGGATTTCCACCCACTTCTTTCACAAACTCAGTGGATACCTTGAGGATCTCAACTCTTGTAGCTTCACTGGTCTTGGCCCTTTCCATCATGTCTAAGTATTCTTGGATTTGATCAGGAGTCATTTTGTACATTTTTCCATTGATCTTATATGGTACCAAGACAATAGCATCAGGATTAGGCCTTCTTTCCCTTGAAGCTTTTACAAGCTTCTTGGGTGGTGGAGTTTAGGTCTCATCAGAAATTCCTTTGCCCTTAACTAACTTAGATACTGAGGGCTCAGGGATAGGAGGAATTGAGTTTAAGGGTGTTGGTGTAGGGATCACAGGCACCTGAGGTTGAGGTTGTACCATTTCTTCCTGCTCCCCCTCAGTATGAGAGGGAGGTTCACTCCAAGTAAGCATCATTGGTGGCACATTCTCCCCCTCAAAAGTTGAAGGATCAGCGTGACTAATCCCAACTGTTAATGCAATAATGCCTAAAAACGTTACTTGCATTTTTCGGTCTCGCTTAGTTTTGATTACGACAATATGTAAAAACAAGCATTTACGAAAACAACGAAAAACGAATTCTTGAGTTCAAGTATTTTTCATTTTACCCATTTTCACTTAAGGTATGAATAAACAAGTACTAACCTTAATCAAGTGATCAAGTGATTTAATCTTTTCTTAAAACTCACTTTTTATTAAGTGTGACAAGTTTTTTTATTAAACTTTCTTTTTAAGAAAATGTTTTATTAAATTAAATATTTGAAAATTTGAAAATGGCATATTGTTTTTTGATTTGGAATATTCTTTCAGGATATTTTATAATCAGATAAGACCTCCACCACTAAAGGACAAAAAGGGAGCGGAGTCTACTCTGGCGGTTCCCTAGTGCCTATGCGGTTCCTTATCGATAAGGAACCGCCGGCTGAGATAAGGAACCGCGGGCAGATATAGCCGTTGGCCCTTTGTCCTATAAATAGTGGACCATTCTCAGATTTTCTCTTCACCTCTTTTGCACATATAATTTCAGATACAAACATACTTCTTAAATCACTCAAATCCTTGATCATTTGATTGATTACTACTTGTTTAGAAGTGAATCTAATCCATCCATCCCTTTCTCTCCAAGTGAAAAGAGAAGAACACTATCCTTGTGAAGTGTTGAGTCCACCACCAAAGATCCTTTGAAGATCAAATCTTATACATTTGTTGTTGTGTCATAGTTGTGAAGATCCAAGTAGTTGTGTCTATTTGGAAGTTGTGTATGTACTAAGTATAGTTATGTAGATTGGTCCTAGCTACGATTAGGGCTCGACTTTTAGCTTAGAGTCGGAAATTGGTTAAGCAACATGTACGGTTTTCTCCACCATAAGGAGCTTGTTGTGTAGTGAACTCTCGAGTAAGGAGTACTCGAGGAGTGGAGTAGGAACGAGGAATGAGCTTCGTTGCTGAACCACTATAAATCCTTGGTGTTTGGTTTGATCTTTCTTTACCCTTAACTCTTTACATTCTTTATTCTTTATGCATATACATTAGTTAGTATTAGTTTAGTTACACAATCATTGTTCATATTTTGCATAAGAAGATTTCACATATTTCCTCAAGCCTATGTTTTTGAAAAAGGATTTTTTGAAAACCATCTTTTAACAACAAAATATAAGAAACTATTCAACCCCCCCCCCCCCCCTTCTAGTTTCTACAATTGGTATCAGAGCGAGGTTGCTCAAGAATTTTTAAAGTATATTGTATTTTAAAACTTGAATTCATCTATGGATTCCAACAAGTACCTAGAAGGGCAATCTATGCAAAGACCACTAAAAATAGGGATTAGCCAAGTATAAAATTGTTATCGTCCGGTCTTTTCGAATTGATTACTAGTTAAAAGTGCGACTCAGTCGTTCTTGGTGAAAAATAAAAAAGGTTTGATTATCTATTTTAAACTAAGGTAAAATGAAAATGTAAATGTCGTTAAGTAAAAGTGGAAGCTCAAAAATTAAAAGTAAAATTTAAAACTTAAAAGTAAATGATGCAAAATTAAAACTTTGAAAAGTGAATTTTGAAAACTTAATAAAAATGCAAACTTAAAATAAAGCTAAGTTAAAACAATTAAAATAACAATTTAAGAAAAATGGCGGGAAAGAAATAAACTAGAAAAAGAAAACAACTAAATAAAATAAACAAAGGATTGCGATGGAAGCTATCGCAATAGCAAAAGCTATCGCAATATCACACTGGCTATCGCAATGTTACACTATAGCAATGTCATTGCTATCGCAATGTTCATCGCAATACTCATCGCAATACCCCTTCCATCGCAATGTTCCTCCTGTCGCAATGTTCCTCCCACCGCAATGTGGCAAACGAAATTTGGGCAGAGATCCGTCGCAATAATCCTTAAATTCCGTCGTAATCTACAATCGCAATGAGCGATCGCAATCCACGATCGGAATAAGGGCTATCGCAATCTTGATCTCAATGTAGAAACCCTAAGGGTTATTGCGATCACAACAAGCTATCGGAATGTGGAAACACTTGCAAATTACGATGGAAAGAACAGAAACAAAGGGAACAAATAAGCAAAGACCAAATAAGCACTTTGACAATAAGCAATTAACAAAAACTTAATTAAAACAATAATAAGTAGAAATAAATAAGCACAAATTTAAAAACTTTCAAGATGCCAAATAAGCAAAATTTATAAATTGAACTAAAAGAAAAAGATTAAACTTTAAAAAGATAGAACTTTTAAAAACACTTAAATGAAAATAAGCTAGACACCAATTAAGCAAAAAGCACAATAAGCTAAGACCATGAATCACACGAAAATGATAATAACAAAAAGATAAGAACTTTAATCAAATTAAGCAAAAAGATGAAAACTTGAAGATTAAACAAATCAAACAAAAGATTTCAAAACAAGAAGAGAAGAATGAGATGATTATGAAAAACTTGAAATTAAAGATGGAGATTAAAGATTCAAATACAAGATTAAAGTGAAAAGCTTAAAACTTTAAAGAAAAACTAGAGAGAGAAAGTAAAAACACCTACTCCTACTCCTACTCTAATCTACTCCTAATTCTCTAACTAACTAACATGAAGGAGTAAATGACTATTTATAGGAGGAGGGGGAGTTGTTGTTGTTTCCTTTATTTCTTGCTTTGTCTTTTCGTCTTTTAATTTGTTCGTCTTTGTCGACGTTATCTCGGGATTTGTCGATATAAAATGAAATTGTCTTCTAATTTTTTTCTATTATTAGACTTGGTTCTTTGACTTCGTTAAACTTTCGTCTTTAGTCTTTTTCTTCGATAAATCTTCAGAATAAGCTTTTGACTTCCGTTCTTTTTGCACTCTTGATCTTTTGACTCCGTCTTTTGTCTTTTTATTCGATAAAAGCCCGTGAAAGCCCGTGTTTTCTTCCTTTTTCATATTTTGGTCCTAAAACACAACAAAAACACAAACCACGCATAATTCCGACTTTTACGACATTAAATATACGTTTTGGCTCGGTTTTTATTATAATTTAGTGGTAAAAGGATAAGTGTTTTCACACTTATTAAATCCCCTACACTTGACCATTGCAATGCCCTCATGCAATGCATTAATTTCAAAGCATGGTTTATATTTTTCATATAAATAACCCACCTTGGCCTTTATTAAATACTAAACCCTAAGGAAACTAAAAGATAGAAATATATACAAAACAATTAAAGAAATCAAAGACTTACATCGGGGTTTTGGTTGTCATGAATGATTATCACCCTCAAGTTTCACGTTCCCCATACCAAGCTTAAAAACGAGATCATTGTTATTATAAGTTAGCAAACTATCACAAATTCATGTGGCCCAATTATTCACTTAGACTCCCTTATTCCTAGGTGTATCTCTTATATTTTATTGTTGTCTTGAATGATCACGAGGATGCATTGTTGACTTATTTCGATAGTTATTTAGGCTGAAAATAAAGTAGGACGATTTAATCAATAGTTAGCTAAAGGATAAAATCTTTTGAAACTGCTTCTCGGGACCTCATAAAGTTCATATCTTGGCATAACTCGCTTCACGATTTGAGACCTTTCTCGGACCGATATTTGGCAGCGACTTCATACTTCGAATCTTGAGAGACGTTCGTGAAATTATGGTCTTCTCTTCATAATAGGAATTTCTTCACTTGAAGTTTTTGAGAGATTCTTCAAATTTGGACCACGAATTCTTCATTTTTCTCCAATCTTTATTTTGGACTTTGATATACAACGATCCGCCTCCTTTTAGGACTTGGATCTATTTATCCTCATACCTTGTTAGGGTCTTTTCGGATAGACTTCTCCATGATCTTTTGGAGAGTATTTGCTTTTCGTCGTGTGTCTCGATCCTTCATATTGATTTTTGATAAATGATTCTTCACATCACTTGGGATCTTTAGCAACAAAATGTAGCCCTCATGCCATGTTAGGGCCTTTTCGGACTCGCCAATCTTCGCATCCCGCTTCAATAAGTTATGCCTTGGCTATGAACTCTAACTAATACCGCGCAACTTTTAAACGATCTTGTGCTAGAAGCTAAGTAACTTCTCAAATCGTACAACCTTATTTATTGCAATAAATTTTATTAACAAGCGATGGGAGAAAAAGCTCATAATTAACTCACATAAACTCACGAAAGAATACCAAACTTATAATTGACTCTATCATCTCTCGTTCTCCACAATTTAAAATCTCAAGGAATGAGACTCGTGGATGCTTAGTCAATCAAATCAAAGTTTTGGGTTTTCAAGTCATCTATAGGATCTTGCAACTTCTTAGACTCTTTCAAGTTAGAAGTCGCATTTTAAAGTTCCCTTGATAAACGACTTTCTAGGATCAATTATAGGAACTTGCGAAAAGTTCTTGTTCTTAACCCGTAAGAGTTAAGACTTTCGTGTTTTAAAGTCCCCTATATAAAAGCCTAGCAAAACTTGACTTAAACACGTTAAGGATACTAGCTAGAGTAAACTTAGATAAGTAAACTCGGGTTGAGTCAAAAGATTCATGACTTTGAAAAATACATCAAAGAAATCTAAACTTATTAAAACCATTTTATTAAAAAAATTTCTAGCAAAGAAAGTAAATGACGATAACAAAGGAAAATACAACTAGGCCAAAATAGATCAAAAATTATGAAAAATGTCGAAAAATCAATTTTCTGGTTAAAATGAGGGCAAATTAATGGAAAAGGCCACTTAACTTCGATGGAAGTCCCCCTACACTTGATATAAACATTGTCCTCAATATTTAAGCATGTGGGAGTAAACTCCCCTAAACTTAGGACATTGTGCACGTTGTTTAAATCTTGCTAAGGAAGAGACAACTAAAGTGATTCCTATTTCAATCATAAATGATAAAATAATGAATCAAAAGAGTTTAGGATAGAACCGGGAAGACGGAGACACGGGATCACGGTTCGTCAAAAGTCATCAAGAATGGATCTTTGAAAGCTCGAATCCCTGTAACTGATAAGAAAGAAAACAACAAACACATAGTATGGTCTCCCCTTACACTTATTATAAAAAACAAATAAAAAGGATAGATAATCGGGTTGCCTCCCGAGAAGCGCTTGTTTTTGGTAACCGAGTCATGAGCCTGACTCGTCCCCGAATTAAATGGTCCATGGGGAAGCCTCAAATGTAATTTCGGGATCAAAGACCTTGTCCTCGTTCCCGGAGGAAAATAAAATGGGAGAGGCCGGAGGATAAGTCTTGAAAGGTAGAAAAGTCCTCTCAACATACGAAAAGTATGTGAGGTCGCGATCTACGGGAGGTGGGGTGGGTAAAGGAATCAAAATGTCATCCCCAAAAGACATATGATTATCACTGAGCGGCAAAGCCGTAAAGGTGTCAATCATGGAATGGTCAATGTCACCCCCTGGGTCAAAGCACTCATCCTTGGTAATGGTTTTTAAAGGTTGGGATAAAAGGTACTCGGGAGGGGGACTTGGGACAATATCTTCATGCAACAAATTATCAAAAAAAATATCCCCCATCGTGTCATCATCATCAATACCGGGAGGTATTGAGAGAATGTCGATTTCCTCCATAGCTGTATCATTATTCTCAACTGAAGTAATAGACGGAGGTAAAGACTCAGAAATAGGAGCAGAATTCAACGCTTCAATTTTAGCAATAAGAAGAAGAACTTTCAGTATTTTGTCGCGAAGAATAACGTCTTCCACCTCATCTACAAGACCAAGTTCAGTGGTGAACTTCTCATATGTCGGAGAGAATAAATCAACATCGCCTTCATCGCCTGGAGGAGAAGGAGAAATTTCAAAAGTGAAATTCTCATAGCATGGAGAAAAATCATCATTAAGATCGACCTCATCCGTTGGCTCCACAGAATTCGGTGCATCACAAACCTCATCAAAGAATTCATCAAGACCAAAATCACTAATCTCACTCGATGAATCACTATCCTTAGACGTATTAGGGATATCAAGAGTAGGAGTAGTAATCTCAGAAGATGGGTTGAGATCATAGATATCATCCTCGTCATCATCATAATAGTAGTATGGACGCACAAGAGGAGGAGTATAATCACTAAGATTAGATACGTGCTCTTGTTGCTGTCACTTTTCCTTCTCCCTTGCTTCTTTTAGTTGAAACACGGCTTCTTGAAGTTGCAAAATAAGGGCGTGTGTTTCGTCATTCGGATTCAAAGAAGGTTGATGATCGAGGGTATATTGTGGGGGCTCAAAATTATGAAAACCAGAATTATAGCACGGAATGTGGTCCATCATAAATCATCGGTTGAAAAGAATCAGAACACGGATTTGGCTCATAATAATTCATCGGCTGACAATAAAAGGTATCGTGAGGGCCCCCACAATTGTTTCAATACGGGTATTGAGGAAAACCCGGTGCTTCTTGTAGATAGCTATTACCATTGTCATAATTGTAACCCGGTTCTTGCTCGTCATGAGACGGGTATCAAATAGGACATGAAACATGCCAATGAGAATCGCTTCCACAATATATGCAAGAGGGTGGAGTAAGTGCATTAGAAGCAAAGGATGAGTTAATCGAATTGCACGAGGGACAAAATCTAAATTGTGTATTGTCGATATCATTTCCACACCGCTCACATGTACACCATTGACATGTTTGAAAACCATACAATGGTCTTCCACACCCTGCAGCACAAGCAACATACGAATCCATTTAGAACAATAGATAAGCAAGAAGAATATGTTTGGTGCAAAACTTTCGAAAAAGAAATGCTTTTTATGATTTTTCAAATGTTTTTGGGATTTTTTGATTTTTTTTTTTATTTTTTAGGATTTTGGAAATTTTTTGGCAAGAAAAATAACGTTCAAAAGTGAAGGGATCCCAAAATCCAACGCGTCTCTAACAATAAACCGTTAATCTTCACGAAAAGAGCCGGCAGCGGCGCCATTTGATATTTAGATTTTGTATAGTCGTTCACGAATCTATTCGAATTGATCTCCGGTTAAATGTGTGACTCAGTCGTTCTTGGTGGAAAATAAAAAAGGTTTGATTATCTATTTTAAACTAAGGTAAAATGAAAATGTAAATGTCGTTAAGTAAAAGTGGAAGCTCAAAAATTAAAACTTAAAACTTAAAAGTAAATGATGCAAAATTAAAACTTTGAAAAGTGAATTTTGAAAACTTAATAAAAATGCAAACTTAAAATAAAGCTAATTTAAGAAAAATGGCGGGAAAGAAATAAACTTGAAAAGAAAACAACTAAATAAAATAAACAAAGGATTGCGATGGAAGTTATCGCAATATCACACTGGCTATCGCAATGTTACACTATAGCAATGTCATTGCTATCGCAATGTTCATCGCAATTCCCCTTCCATCGCAATGTTCCTCCTGTCGTAATGTTCCTCCCATCGCAATGTGGCAAACGAAATTTGGGCAGAGTTCCGTCGCAATAGTCCTTAAATTCCGTCGCAATCTACGATTGCAATCCACGATCGGAATAAGGGCTATCGCAATTTTGATCGCAATGTAGAAACCCTAAGGGTTATTGCGATCACAACAAGCTGTCGGAATGTGGAAACCCTTGCAAATTACAATGGGAAGAACAGAAACAAAGGGAACAAATAAGCAAAGACCAAATAAGCACTTTGACAATCAGCAATTAACAAAAACTTAACTAAAACAATAATAAGTAGAACTAAATAAGCAAAAATTTAAAAACTTTCAAGATGCCAAATAAGCAAGATTTATAAATTGAACTAAAAGAAAAAGATTAAACTTTAAAAAGACAGAACTTTTAAAAACACTTAAATGAAAATAAGCTAGACACCAATTAAGCAAAAAGCACAATAAGCTAAGACCATGAATCACACGAAAATGATAATAACAAAAAGATAAGAACTTTAATCAAATTAAGCATAAAGATGAAAACTTGAAGATTAAACAAATAAAACAAAAGATTTTAAAACAAGAAGAGAAGAATGAGATGATTATGAAAAACTTGAAATTAAAGATGAAGATTAAAGATTCAAATACAAGATTAAAGTGAAAAGCATAAAACTTTAAAGAAAAACTAGAGAGAGAAAGTAAAAACACCTACTCCTACTCCTACTCTAATCTACTCCTAATTCTCTAACTAACTAACATGAAGGAGTAAATGACTATTTATAGGAGGAGGGGGAGTTGTTGTTGTTTCCTCTATTTCTTTCTTTGTATTTTCTTCTTTTAATTTCTTCGTCTTTGTCGACGTTGTCTCGGGATTTGTCGATATAAAATGAACTCGTCTTCTAATTTTCTTCTATTATTAGACTTGGTTCTTCGACTTCGTTAAACTTCCGTCTTTAGTCTTTTTCTTCGATAAATCTTCAGAATAAGCTTTTGACTTCCGTTCTTTTTGCACTCTTGATCTTTTGACTTCGTCTTTTGTCTTTTTATTCGATAAAATCCCGTGAAAGCCCGTGTTTTCTTTCTTTTTCATATTTTGGTCCTAAAACACAACAAAAACACAAACCACGCATAATTCCGACTTTTACGACATTAAATATACGTTTTGGCTCGGTTTTTATTATAATTAAGTGGTAAAAGGATAAGTGTTTTCACACTTATTAACCACCACTTTTTGAAACCGATAGTTTTATTTATTGGAAAAATAGATTTGAGACTTATGTGAAATCAAAAGATTTAGATCTTTGGCATGTTATTACCAATGGTGATTTTTTACCTTATCAATTTAATGAAGTTTCTAAAACAAAAGAATTGGTCACTTTTGACAAAGCTAATGACGATACTAAAAAGAAACTTTTGAAAAATAATGAGGCTAAAATGGTGATTTATAATGCGTTACCTAAGAAAGAGTATGAAAGGATTTTTATATGTGAAATCGCTAAAGATATTTGGAACACCCTTTTAGTAACCCACCAAGGTAATAGCCAAGTCAAAGAAAGCAAAATCGATCTTCTTGTCCAACAATATGAACAATTTGTCATCTTAGAAGATGAAACTATTGATAGTGCTTTTGCTAGATTTAACACTATTATTACTAGTCTAAAAGCACTTGATGAAAGTTTTTCTAGCAAGAACAATGTTAGGAAGTTTCTAAGGGCCTTACATCCGAAGTGGAGAGAAAAAGTCATGGCGATTGAAGAATCTAAAGATCTCTCAACTTTATCACTCGATGAACTCATAGGCAACTTGAAGGTTCATGAGATGATAATTTTGAAGGACTCGGAATTGGTAAAAACCAAGAGTGAAAGGAAGTCTCTTGCACTCAAAGCCAAGAAGGCACAAAGCGACCATGATAGTTCCTCGGATAGCGATGACGAGGAGTATGCATTGGCGGTGAGAGATTTCAAGAAGTTCTTCAAAAGACAAGGTCAACACGTGAGGCAACCCAACAATGACAAGAAACCATTCTCAAAGAATCGGTTTGCCAAGAACAAAAAAGGTGATAGGAATTGCTTTAGATGTGGTGATCCAAATCACTTCATTAGTGATTGTCCAAAGCCTTCACGCGATCAGAATCACACGGCGTTCGTTAGCGGTTCTTGGAGCGATAGCGGTGAAGATGTAGATGACAACTTATGGCTCATACTTCTAAATAGGTACATTCCGAAACCGAATATTATAACAATGATAGCTCCACTTTAGATGATATCGAATTAGAAGGCCAATATGATAATTTACACAAACTTAGCCTTAAATTCATAGAAAAGAACAAAACCTAAAAATCAACCAAAACTAAGCTTGAAAATGAGATCAATGAACTTAGGGAGAAATTATCCAAGCTTGAGAAAAATAAAGAAGTTGATTTAGGTTGCTTAAGTTGTGAGAAACTTAGATTAGAGAATGAAGATCTCAAGAGCACCTCCATTAAATTGGAGAAGTTCATGAAAGGTACTAGTGCTCTTGATGATATGTTAAACAAACAAATTCATTCTAAGGAAAGACTTGGTGTAGGTTTTAACTCAAATGAAGCATCAACTAGTGAACCTAAACAAGTCAGATTTTTAGAAAAATCGTCTGCTGTACGCGGTCCCAGATTGTATGGGGCGGTTCCTTATCACTATGGAATCGCCGCCCTAGATAAGGAATCGCGGCCAGAATGAGGTTTTGCTGAAAATCCTAAACTTTCTGAAAAGTTAAATTTAGGTGAACAACCAAAGCATCTTAATGTTAACAAGGTCAAATTAACCATACTTGACGACAATGCCGTTGGTAAGTTCTATAAGCCCTTAAGTAAACCTCTAATGGGAAATAGAAGTTTATCAAGACTATCCACTACTCCACCAAGAGTACGGAATGATTCTAGGCCTAGAAGCAGAACGACAACACCTAGAAGAGATAGACAAAATAATTCACGACCTAGAAGTAAAACTCCAACACCTAGAAGGAATGACCACAACTCTAAACCAAGATCAAATACACCTAGGAGAAACAATGAACAACAAAATGGTTATATGAATTATTATCCTCCTCCATTTTATTCCTCATGAGGAACCCCTCCTCCATTCATACATCCCAACCAAATGCAAGGGATGTTTGGAACTAACAATTTTGGACCCATGAGATATTGGGGACCAAATGTTTGATCTTGTGTGTTGTTACCTAGATATGCTTGGGAATTGATTTGGAACCCGACGAGTGGATTAAGAATAGTGGTTGTTCTAAACACATGACGGGTAATCGAAGTTTGTTCTCGCACTACAAAGCATATGATGGAGGTAACGTCACATTCGCTAGTAGTCTACGTGGTAATATAATTGGCAAAGATACGGTTTCTCTTGACTCCATGACCATTGAAAATGTTGAGCACATAGATAATTTAGGGTTTAACCTTTTAAGTATAGGTCAAATTTGTGACAGTAAGTGTAAGGTCATCTTTTCGGAACATGACAGTGAAATCGTAAAAGATGGAAAGGTCATTGGAAAAGGTGTTAGAAAGCATGGGCTTTATGTCATGAAGGTCAATAAGAAGACAAAAGACAACATATGTCTTGCGACTATAGATGATAGTTCTACTCTTTGGCATAGGATATTAGGTCACGCTAATATGCGTTTAATTCAATCTTTAGTCTCTAAGGAGTTGGTAAGACACCTCCCCAAGATGAAGTTTGATAGTCACTTTTGTGATGCTTGTAAAGTTGGAAAGCAAGTTCACTCAAGTCATAAAGCCAAGAATTTTGTTTCAACCTCTCGGTGCTTAGAGCTCCTACATATGGATCTGTTTGGACCTTCCGCCATACGGAGTTATGGAGGTAACCTTTATACCCTAGTTATAGTTGACGACTATTCTAGATTCACTTGGACTAGATTTTTGGCATCTAAGAATGAAGCTTTTGATCATTTCGAAATCTTTAGTCGAAGAATTCAAAATCAACTAGGATGTCCAATTGTCTCTATTAGGACGGATCATGGTAGGGAATTTGATAATGAAGTTCAATTTGGTGCCTTTTGTGAAGCTCATGGTATTACCCATAACTTCTCGGCTCCTCGCACTCCATAATCAAATGGGGTAGTTGAAAGGAAGAATAGGACCATCCAAGAGATGAGTAGGACGATGTTAAACGAGCAATCTTTGCCTCAAAAGTTTTGGTGCAATCCCGTGGACACATCGACTTATATTCTCAACCGAATTCTTATTCGACCTTTCCTAGGAAAGACCCCTTATGAGATTCTTAAAGGTAAGAAACCCTCATTGGAATACTTTAGGGTGTTTGGAAGCAAGTGCTTTATCCTCAAAACCAAAGACTACCTTACCAAGTTCGACCCAAAGTCTTACGAAGGTATCTTCTTAGGTTATTCCCAAACTAGCAAAGCCTACATAGTCCTCAATAGAACCTCGGGCGTAATTGAAGAATCACTTAACGTGATTTTTGATGAAACCCCTCCTTTACCCAAGACACCACCATTGGTTGATGATGACTTGGATGAAATAGAAGTAGTTAAGCCAAAGAGGTTAGAAAAATAGGAGTTGAAGACCTTAGTGTTGAAAAGGAAGTAAACATTAAGGAGTCTAAGGATCATACTCTCAATAATATCATTGGTGACTTAAATCAAAGGACCCTAAGATCTCAAGTCCAAAACCAAAGCAACTTCTTTTGTTTCGTCTCCTTGATTGAACCAAAGAATGTTAAAGAAGCTTTGACGGATGAGAGTTGGGTCATTGCGATGCAAGAAGAATTGAATCAATTCGTTGCTAATGATGTTTGGGAACTTGTTCCTCCACCTAGAAGTTCTACCATTATAGGAACCAAATGGGTCTATAGGAATAAGTTAGATGGGAATGGTATTGTGTCTCGTAAAAAGGCTAGACTTATAGCTCAAGGCTATAATCAACAAGAAGGGATTGATTATGACGAGACATATGCACCGGTAGAAAGATTAGAATCCATTAGAATCCTTTTAGCCTATGCTTGTGCCTTAGACTTTAAGCTTCAAAAAATGGATGTAAAGAGTGCGTTTCTTAACGGTTTGATCAATGAGGAGGTATATGTGGCTCAACCTCCCGGCTTCATTGATTTTGAGAAACCGGATCATGTTTACAAGCTTAAGAAGGCACTTTATGGTCTCAAACAAGCACCCAAAGCTTGGTATGATAGACTTAAAGCGTTTCTTGTTAAACATGAGTATACCATGGATGGTAGACAACACGCTCTTTACAAAGAAGAAAGGTTCTCACCTCATAGTCGTGCAGATATATGTTGATGACATTATATTTGGCTCAACTTGTGAAGAATTGTGTGATGACTTTGCCAAAATCATGCATGATGAGTTTGAAATGAGTATGATGGGAGAACTTAACTTCTTTTTAGGACTCCAAATTAAACAAATGGATGATGGTACTTTCTTTAGTCAATCTAAGTATGCTAAATGCTAAAAAAATTTGGATTAGAAGAATCTAGACCAATGAAGACCCCAATGGCCTCGGATACTAAACTCACCGTAGATGATGATTGTGAGTCAGTAGACAACACCAAATATAGAGGTATGATTGGTAGTTTGTTGTACCTAACGGCAAGTCGACCGGATATCATGTTTAGTGTTTGCCTTTGTGCTCGCTTCCAAGAGGCTCCCAAAACCTCTCACCTTGAAGCGGTTAAGCGTATCTTCCGATACATTAAGGGCACTATACATTTAGGATTATGGTATCCTAAAGGGACCGTCGTAGAAACCATTGTCTACGCGGACTCGGATCATGCGAGAGACTATGTGGACTGAAAAAGCACTAGTGGAGTTTGTACCTTCATGGGTTGTTGTTTAACTTCTTGGTTATACGAGAAACAAACCGCTCTTGCGATATCCACCACGGAAGCCGAGTATGTGAGTGCCGGAAAAGCATGCCAACAAGCTCTATGGATGAAGCAAGCGCTTGTTGGTTACGGGATTTATCTTGATGATGTTCCCATCATGTGCGACAATAAAGGTGCTATAGACCTTAGCAAGAATCCCGTGCAACATTCGCGAACCAAGCACATAGAAATTCGCCACCATTTCCTTAGGGATAATGTTCAAAAGGGTAACATTTCGATTGATAAGGTACCCAAACGAGGATAACTTAGCCGGCATCTTCACAAAGCCACTTAAGAGGGAACCTTTTAATTACTTGCGTCTAGGTCTAGGATTAATAGAACATATTCCTTAATTACTTTCCTTTTATTGAGTCTCTTATTTTCTTTTGAGTCTTTTATCACTTTGAGTCATTGAGTCTCCTAAACTCTTCTTGAAAATCTTCTCTTCTCCTTTTCAAAATTCTCAAAGTCTCTTTCGAAAATGGTCGAGAAATGTTTTGACATTGTTAACTCAATCTAAAAACGTTTTTCATAGATTCTTGCTATTAATCTCGAGCTTACATAATTCATATGTATGGTTCTCTCAAACATAGCAAGAACAAGATAGAATCATGGAGGTTCATTGTGTCGTGACTTAAGGTCTTGTCTTACACACCTCCTACATCTATTTTTATTTTAAAATCCATGTATTTTGGTCAAATCTCTATTTGGTGAGTTTGTATGTGTTTTCTTTGTCTATCTTTGCTTTTAAGCATATCCCTATGATTAGTTAGACTAGAAAAATAAGATTTGTTGAATTGAAAAATCTTCCTTCACCACCAAAACACAGCCTCTATAGGTGGTTCCATATATGAACCGCGGTCCCTTAGCGATAAGGAACCGCTAGAAGTGATAAGGAACCGTGTACAGTGCTTCCTTTTTCGGGTATTTCTGAAACTCCAAATTTGTTCCAACACTTTTGGGAATCTTTGTTTCAACCCTTTGACCACCCTAAAAATACCTTGAGACTTCCCTATTTAACCATAAGCATTTTGCCATACTTCACATCCCAAAATGTCTTATTTTCCTAATGAAAGCCTTGATTCTCCTTCATTTTCCCCAATTGCTTTCAATCCCAACTCACCCAAGAACACTTTCAATCCAAATTCACCCAAGAACACTCTTAATCACATTTCTCCTACCAAGAATGTTGATTGTGGAACATCTTTTCTTCCACCACCACCCTTTAGTGTTCTTCCTCCTTCTCATGATAATGTCATGCACCATGGGACATATGTCATTGTTGTCAATATCAACATCTTGCTATGGCACACATCTATGAGGAGTTGAGCTACATCAAGAGTCTCTTAATCAAGCCTCCTCTTCACTTTGATTATGAGATCTCCACTAAGCCACCACCACCACCTTCCGCCACTACCTTGTCTTTCATATAAGCGTTGGTTGCTTATCCACAAGACACCTAATTCAAGCAAATCTTAGAATTCAAGATTAACTGGGATTAGATTTATGCTTTTGGCTTGTTTCCTTTTTCATACATCTCAGTATGATTTTTTACATGAATTCACTTGGATCTTAGTCTTTGTGTTTTCTTCTCTTTTTATTTTATTTTTTTTGTGACCTATAGCTATCTCTTGTTGGTTGTCTATTTTGTTCAACTAACCCTTCTATGTAGCTTGTCACCATATCTCGATTCCTCGGTGCCCCAAGCTAGGGGGAGTAAGCACCAAGGGGGAGTCTTTGCAAAGTCCATCTCTTCAACACCGACTTGTGCAACCTTTTTGCTTCGACAAAGGGGGAGAAATGAATAAACTCGTCTTCGAAAATCTTGTTTTCGTGTGATTGAGTTTATGTATTGTCGGAATAAAAAAGGGGGAGATTGTTAATGCAATAATGCCTAAAAACGTTACTTGTATTTTTCGGTCTCGCTTAGTTTTGATTACGACAATATGTAAAAACAAGCATTTACGAAAACAACGAAAAACGAATTCTTGAGTTCAAGTATTTTTCATTTTACCCATTTTCATTTAAGGTATGAATAAACAAGTACTAACCTTAATCAAGTGATCAAGTGATTTAATCTTTTCTTAAAACTCACTTTTTATTAAGTGTGACAAGTTTTTTTTATTAAACTTTCTTTTTAAGAAAATGTTGTATTAAATTAAATATTTGAAAATTTGAAAATGGCATATTCTTTTTTGATTTGGAATATTCTTTCAGGATATTTTATAATCAGATAAGACCTCCACCACTAAAGTACAAAAAGGGAGCGGAGTCTACTCTGGCGGTTCCCTAGTGCCTATACGGTTCTTTATCAATAAGGAACCGCCGGCTGAGATAAGGAACCGCGGGCAGATATAGCCGTTGGCCCTTTGTCCTATAAATAGTGGACCATTCTCAGCTTTCTCTTCACCTCTTTTGCACATATATTTTCAGATTCAAACATACTTCTTAAATCACTCAAATCCTTGATCATTTGATCGATTACTACTTGTTTAGAAGTGAATCTATCCCATCCATCCCTTCCTCTCCAAGTGCAAAGAGAAGAACACTATCCTTGTGAAGTGTTGAGTCCACCACCAACGATCCTTTGAAGATCAAATCTTATACATTTGTTGTTGTGTCATAGTTGTGAAGATCCAAGTAGTTGTGTCTATTTGGAAGTTGTGTATGTACTAAGTATAGTTGTGTAGATTGGTCCTAGCTACGATTAGGGCTCGACTTTTAGCTTAGAGTCGGAAATTGGTTAAGCAATGTGTACGGTTTTCTCCATCATAAGGAGCTTGTTGTGTAGTGAACTCTTGAGTAAGGAGTACTCAAGGAGTGGAGTAGGAACGAGGAGTGAGCTTCGTTGCCAAACCACTATAAATCCTTGGTGTTTGGTTTGATCTTTCTTTACCCTTAACTCTTTACATTCTTTATTATTTATGCATATACATTTGTTAGTATTAGTTTAGTTACACTATCATTGTTCATATTGTGCATAAGAAGATTTCACATATTTCCTCAAGCCTAAGTTTTTGAAAAAGGATTTTTTGAAAACCATCTTTTAACAATTAAATATAAGAAACTATTCACCCCCCCACCTTCTAGTTTCTACACCAACTTTTGCTCTTTGTGATGGTCCTGAAGTGGTGGTGGATGACCCCTTGAAAGCCTGAAACATCTCAGTCATTATTTCCTTCATAGACTTAGTATCAGCCTTGATGGTCTGAACATCCAATTGTATCAACGACTGAGTGTTTTCCATCGTGGTGATTTTGGTCCTGAGGCGAGGAATATCAGCATCCTCTAGTGAAGATCTCAGTAAGATTGGAAGCATTAGCCATATATCTTTGTGCAACCTTGCTCAATCTAAATTCGGCCTCAAATAAATAATAAAAATTTATCCTTTAACTTGTAGAAAAAAATAAAAATACAAATGAACTTTTATCAATGCTATCACATCATTTCATTATAAACTAGTTCAAAAAAGTAGTTCAAAAAAAGAAGTTCAAAAAAAGAAATTCAAAAAAATATGTAGTAATCGATAGTTTGATACTACTCTCTATATACTCCAACCCAACCTCAGCCCCACATTTACACCACACTACCTTATCCTCACCTCCATTCCATCACATCCATGTCAGTCTGAGATTTGATCTTGTGAACCTAATGACGTTAGTGATCTGTAATCATCCACCTTGGTGTCTCACTGGAAGAGTTTTTGCGGGTTCAACTTACTTTCATAATTATGTGAGTTTTATTTTCTAAACCATATTTACCAGTCAAAATAACAAAATAATTATGTGATTCTTCTTATCAATTATCATGATTTGTATTTGAATCATATTGCTGCAGCTTCGGCTCTTTAGACCGTCTTGCTTCATTCCATGTGGCTAACGACGCCCAAAAAATTAGGTTTTTCAAAATCAAGGTTTGTATCTAATTAATAGTCCTCTTTCAGATGATTGTTGAATGCTCTTTAGTTTGAATTCTTTGTACAAGTCTTTAATTTTGCTTATGTGTTAGACTATAACTGATGATATGCCTGAATGCATGTGCTCTATATTATAGATGTAGAGAGTTTATTAGTTATGATTAATGATTCGAGTTACTTGCTAGGTTTAAGTTTAGACTCGGGAATGTGATTTTGGATCATTTATTTGATTGTTTACTCTTATGCTGATTTGTAATATATTGATGTTTAATCGGTTCTGCTAAAGTTCTTTATTGTTGTTCAATGTGCGTTGTCAGAAAGAAACATTTTGTTTTCTATTCAGTTGATTGGGATATACATTTCATGAGATACTTAATGCAGTTTTAAACTTTTGATTGTGTATATCTGGTTTACGTGTATTGGGAATTTAGCACTTTTGACTTGTTCGCTTCATTATCTTTATTTAGTAGGTTGTGCTTTATTTGACGTGTTTCTTATATGCTTTGTTAGTTATGTGTCTTGCTTAACATTAACATAAAGTATATGCATATGCCTTACTCTATACGACATTAAAATCGTGATTTATGTCCAGTTTGACAGCGAGGAGTCAGAAGTCAAATGGAGGGCTCATCAGTTTATGGAACCAAGTCTGTTCTCCACTCAAAATATACTTCAACACTACACTCGTGATAACCCATTTCCCAAATGCCGTCCCCTCAAATGGACATTTGAAACAAAAGACGAAACCTATGTCCCTCTCAAAAGTGAGCATCATATTATGTGCCATATGAGATAATTATTTCATGGAGATTTACCTAACTTTTTATTTGTTTAGTCAAATGCAGGACCGTCGATGTGGATGAAGAGAAGGTCAAGGTGATAGTCGAGTATGTTGCTTTTTAGAGGTTCGTTTTAAAGAAAGTGGTTATTTCAATCACTATTCCGGTTGGAAGACACCAAATGTCAGCTCCTACAGATCCTACACAGGAATATGGAGGTAAAGTTTTGTCTTTTCTTGAGAATATAAAATAAATGTTTGATTTTGTTGTTTGTATAGAATTGGTGAGCAATAAGCCGTAAGCAAGTGAACAATGTTAACTTTTATATTCTTTTTTTCAGACCTAAGTTTAACTCTGGAAAATCCAAGTTGGGAGTGGGAAATGGGTGGTGTCGATAACTCTATTTGAACGGGTTGTATGGAGTTTTTGTTCGTCAAGTTGATCATTCTGAGTTCTTCCCCATATATGTGTAGTAATCCACCTTGGCATATTACTGGAAGAGTTTTTAGTGGTTTAGATTATCTTCATAATATGGTGAGAAATGATTACTTTCCTAAACTAAATTTACTAGTCATTGTTTATGTCATTATCGAGATTCAGGGGAGTTTTGTTTTCTAAATTTACTAAGTTATCTTTATATATTTATTTATTTTTGTTAAAGTAATGTTTAACTTATTTAAAATTGATATTGTAGTTATCTTGTGCCTGGAGCTGATAGAGGTGTATAAATTCTTCCCCCATTCGTGTGAAGTTCAAAGCAAATTCTACTTGCAGCAATCTGGAGGTAAAGCCTCAAAATCCAAGCAGAGTGTAATTGGATCATAAAAACATACATGCATATACATGCCTCAATAATTTCGTTGTATTCTTCATTATAATGTTTGAATATTCTTAGGAGTGTTTGGGTATAAAGATGTGTGTTCCGTGGATTATTCTATCCGTGCTCGTAATATTCAATGAATATTTTGATGGTGATTACTAGTTGTTGATACTTTTATGGTCTACATATGGGGTTTTTGTTGGTTTATCACCCTATTCTATTATGTAATAATTAGTACACATTGACAAGCAAAGCCTTTACGGCACCTTGATTTGAGTTTGAGGTTATGTTGGTAAACTTTTGAACAGTGATCTGCAGTCTCAATTCTAATCAGGATACCTAGACTAAAATAAGTCTGACTAAAGTGATTTTTACTCATAAGATAGATGCTTTGATGAACAAGCCTGTTGTGTTGTGTATGATAAAATGATTCCATTGTAGTGTATACGTAATTGCTTCATAAAGTCGTGGAACCATATTGCTAGGTAAAGTTGTGGGGTTGTATGTTTTTGTTGTGGATATCCCATGGTCGTTCGTGACACATCAGTATTCGCAAAATATCATATATATGTCAGTTTTAGATCATTATACAAACTATGAATCAAGACATGAATCACGTTCCTAAATGCATTTCTAATAAAGCTATTGTGAATGAACGTGGGTAAATGTGTTTCTCATGTTTATTTTGCGATTTCTCATGTGAAGAGTTTCTAATTTGATCGTCAGTGTTAACCCAACTCTATTACCAGTCCACTTCCCTTCGAATCCATCCCGCGGTAGATTGTATCGGGTGTAGTAACCTCAATGAAATAATCCGGATAAGTGGAGACTAGGGGTGCAATCGAGTTAACCTAAGCTTAAGCTTAATAGGGCTTGAGCTTGGTTTGATAAAAAAATTGTAGCTTAAGTTTGACTTGATAGCTTGTCAAACTTTAACAATTCAGGTTTCAGATAGGCTTGATAAAATTTGATCAAAGTTTGAGTTTGGTTTGAAAAACTTGAATGTGTATAAAATTAAGTTTTTTTTATAATAAAACTCATTAATAAAAACATATGTATAAAAGAAAACAAACAAAAACCATAACTCAAAACCATATTTGATTCATTTAGCATTAATAAAATCAATAATAACATAAACGTATAATTTTTTGGTTTCAAAATGCTTTTTGCGTTCCAATGCGATTAAGGTCTCAAAAGCTATTACATGATGTGATTTGTAATGCAATTACGACACTTTCGTATTAAAAAGAGTACAAAAAATATCTAAATACATATTTTATTTCACCAAGTACCAAGTAAACATAATAAATATAAAATATATTTAAAATACGATAAGTTAAATTAAAAATTTTAATTAAAGTTAAAAATCATTTTATAATATATTATTTATTTATGAAATAAGCTCTTATAATTAAGTTAATACTCAAATTAACCATAAGTTGGTTATATGAATTCATTATATAAACACACTTTAATAAAGCTTGAAAAAGCTTGACAAGAGCTCGAGCCAAGTTATCAAAAGCTTGAGCTTGATATATGTTTCAAGCTATTTTTTAGGCTTGAGCTTGAGCTTGGGCTTGATAAAAGATTGGCTTGATCGAGCCAAGCTCGGGCTCGAGTTGTTTGATAAAAGCTTGGCATGACTGCAGCCTTACCCAAAACCGGGGCTCGCCAGACTAACCCTAAATAACATTTCATCATGCCGTGTCCATACACATACCCAACCGAAACCATATTCGTACAAGCCTAAAACGAGTAAAACAGAAATATGTAAAGACTCCCCTAATAGAGCATAGCATCAGCTAAAATGTTCTTAAAAGAAATATTACAGGTGCAAAGAGTGCAAAGAGTCCAGCGAACGAGCAAGCCATCATATCGGATCAATAGGAGGAGTTGTTATGGATGAACACCCAAGTTATATTTCTAAGAGCACAAGATGTGGCAGCGAGTTTGCTTCGTCAGTCCGACGTGGCTCTCGTTGGTCGCTCGCCAAAACACTTCACCACAACGATGTGGCTCGCCAACTTGTACTCTCGCCAGTTAACTGGCGAAGAAACAAAAAAAATGATGGGGCCCACTTGTTTAAACGTTTATATCCGTAGTATATTGCAATTTTTTTCTTTGAATCTGGTAATGAATGGAGAAGAAAGGGTAAAAGAAAGACTCGTGGATGTAAGTTTTAATCCGTATATTTTTTCTTCATTTGGGTTTTTTTGGGTTACTAGTATTTTTTTTATTTGGGCTTTTTTGAGTTGGGCTTTATTTATGTAGCTTTTAAAGTTTTTTTAGGTTTTGTATTTTTATTTTAATTTGTTTTGTATGTTTTATTGTAATTTGTTTTGTATTTTTATTTTTATAAATAAATTTATTTTGATTAAAAATAATAGAAAATAAAATAAACGAATAGTGGTGGGCTCAATTGAAGAGGAGGATTTGTTATGATAAGGTGAATTTTTGGAAAGTGTAAGTATTAAATGATGTGACATCATGTGAGACCCAAATGAAGAATATTATGTGTGTTGTCACACTTAAAACTCTAACACAAATCATGCCTTCGGATTAAAATATATATAATCGTTATTGTGAACTACGTAGCGTAATTACGTTTATACACTGTAGTACTAATGACCTTCACAATTGTTTTTACAGAAATGAATATTTTATAATATACTGGATTAATTTGAGACTCTACATTAAATTTAAGTAATGTTGTATGTATTACGAAAAAAATAATTATAACACTACACTAAAAAGTTGAAATGTACTAACCTCACCAAAAGCAAAAGAAAAGCAATATGAATTGATAGTATTTGTGCTTTTCGTCTTTGTTTCTTTTCATAAAGCCAACCTTAAACCTGTTGTATATTTGTATTAACTCATCACTTTGTTTTTAGTATTTTTCCAGCAAAAAAAATAATTATATTCAGATTTTTCTTTTCTTTAAAACAACAAATGTTAGTTGTTAATGGTGCAATAATATTCAAGCGACATAATGTCTTTTTCAAATCCTCGCCTAGTTATGTTAAACTTCTTATCCGTTTCGCATGAGAGACATTTGACAGGTCTTAAACCCAAGACCTCTAAAGAACGTCCACAAGAAAATCACTTAGTG
Source organism: Glebionis coronaria (assembly GCA_025667525.1). Taxonomy (NCBI): domain Eukaryota; kingdom Viridiplantae; phylum Streptophyta; class Magnoliopsida; order Asterales; family Asteraceae; genus Glebionis; species Glebionis coronaria. The sequence goes on from CM046878.1 coordinate 618,090,866, forward strand.
AAACTTTAATGTCCAACCAGTTTTCGAGCCGGTTCACGGTTCAACCCGGCTTTTAAAACATTGATCACATCTTTTCATTCGAATAAACTAGTTCAAAAAAAACAGTTCAAAAAAGAAGTTAAAAAAAGTACGTAGTAATCCTTACTACTCTCTATATATAACCTGAGCCCCACATTTACACCACACCTACCTTATCCTCGCCACCATTCATTTCTTCATCTTGTAGATAAAATCATAAAAATACAAACAAACAAAGTATATCACTCTGAGATTTGATCTTGTTAACCTAATGACATTGGTAGTCTGTCATCATCCACCTTGGCGTCTCACTCCAAGAGTTTTTTCTGGATTCGCTTACTTTCATAATACGGTAACTTTTGTTTTCTAAACTATTTTTATATATTTCATATAAGTGATTCTTCTTCTTGTTTAAGTCATAAGCTCAACTTTATAAACTCATAACCCTTTACACAAATCGGCTTATGAGCTTATTAAGTTAAGCTTATTGCTTGTTTAAGTCATAAACTCAACTTAAAAGCTCATAAGCCGACACAAATAGGCTTATGCGTTTGTTAAGTTAAGCTAACAAATATCTGATATTCACTATTTTTCAACATAACAAAGATCTGATATTCATTTTTGGTTGTGTTTGTGTACCGGCAGCTGCTCTTATCCCACCTCTCGACTTTACGTCTGAGGAGAGGCGTGATACCAGATTTGCAAAATAAGAACTTTAGTGTCAAGGTTAGTGATTCTTTTTGTGTTTGGAACTTCATATTTTACTGTACTAAAAAGCGTATTTGTTGCAAGGCTTCGTATAAGATATTCTTCTTTCTGTCATTCTACATTTAAGTGGCTTAAAGATCGCAATAGGAATTAATGCTAGTCTAAGTTAAAATGTGAAGTTTTATTGCTGATCTTGTTCACTCTGCTATGATGTCTAAGTTGTTCCTTCTCGGACTTCTTAGATGCCTTCGTGAAGCAGATGTAATCTAAGGACATAAGTAACAACAAGCTTTGTAACAGTTGATTATGCCCCTTTTTAAATGTATTTTTCTGTGAGGCACATCATTATTCTTTAGGCTACCTTCATAAATGAAGTAAATTTTGTAATCTCTGTTTTGTAAGCTTAGCATTAGATGAGGCCTATTAAATTAGCTTAAAGATTGTAATGTTGTTATACGAAATATAGTCTGTGCTAGTGTGAAATGGCTTAAAGTTTAGTGTAAAGGCTATTGTTTTTCTAGAGGCATAGCTAATTAGGAGCTCTTAAAATTTGTTTGCGGGTCTACAAGCGTTATTTGTCTTTGAGTTTTTGGTGATATGGTGTAGACATGGTGGGCTTATGTCTAAGTTGTTCCTTCATGAAGGAAGTGTAATCTTAGTACATAAGGAACAACAAGCTTTGTAACAGTTGATGATGCTTTTATTTATTTTTTTGGATTTTAATTAGTCTGGATTTTTTTTGTGAGGGTGGTTCTGCACATTTGAGTGGCTTAAAGATTCTAATATCGCTATAGGGATTAATCCCGTCTATACTAGTATGAAAAGCTATTGGTAATATATATATATTTTTTAATGTCCAGATTAAGAATAGGGTGTCTCCAGATATCAAGTTGCACCCCATGTCTAACAAAATCGACCAAAGTATCTTTTCTGAGAAGAGTATCCTGGTGTCGAAAGCTCATGACTCTCCATTCCCCACTGGTCCCCTGCATTGGTCTCTAAATGCAAAAGACAAAACAAAAGTCACAATAGGGTATGAGCCTTTTGATTTATTGGATTTGAAAGGGGTCAACATTAATATGACTAACAAGGCTGGAGAGGCGACGATCATTGGTGGAGGGACTGCCAGCTATAACCCAGCAATGACCAAAATACATTGGTCTATCCCAGCCATTAATCAATCAAACAGGAAGTAAGTCGATGCTTGATATAATTAAATATATGTGTTTATGTTAAAGTACTCTTTAATTTATTTTTAATTGATATTGCAGGGGCACAATTCAGTTTCTTGTGGCTGGAGCTGTTGAGGCGTCTAAATTTTTCCCCATTGGTGTGACTTTCAGTTCAACATCTACGTATTGCAACCTGCAGGTGAAGCCGCAAAATCCAAGCACAAAATAATTGGCTCATAAAGACATACATGCGTGTTTTATTGATTGATTAATGTGTGTTTGTTGCAGCTAAGTGTGGTACCTGTCAAGAAGCACAAGTGATCCACCAGAATTTGTGCACCACAAATACTTGGAAGACTCAGAGCTATGTAATCAATAGCTAGATGTTGTGGAGGTTTGACTGGTCTACCGCTCGTTTGCTATGAACAGTTAGAAGCAATCTTATCAAAGTACTTACGGTTTAACTTAATTGGGTTCTTGTTGGTTTATCATCTCCCATGTAGTATGTTGCTCTCTTAGAAGCTATCTTATAACTGTAACTTTGTCTTGTGTGTCTGGTGCTTATTTAGTGGCACTTGCTGAATGAATGTCTTGCTTTGTATTTGAATCTTTAGAAAAGTCAAACTTTTAATATTAGTTTGTGAAGTGAGCCACCTTTTTACATGTTCTAAATCAGCCTCTTACCACGCTACGGCGGGATAGGGCGTTGTTGTTGTACCTCTTTTTTTGGTTCATGAAATGATTAAGTCTGAGTTTTTTTTATCATGATACTAGCATACTCAAATTAGTAATTTCAAAAGTGTCAAATACTAGAAACCCAAGTATAAGAAAAGAGCTTGATGTTGAGCACATATGTAACATATGTTAACTTGACTTGGTAACCTCCATAAGACCCAAATCGTTGTTCTAACCACAATATTAACGTACTGGAAAGTATGAGCACATATGTTAACTTGACTTGGTAGGTTAATTATCACAAAGATGCTTGAAATCCCAATCTTTCGAAGCCCCCACCATTGAAGACCCCGAGCCCAGGTGTTGATGGGAATATCACAGTGGACAGAGAGATGTTCTTCATTCTAAATTTCATTATCACTAATGGGGCAGCAAACACTATCCAAATTAGTAATTCTACAACAAAGAATACAATTCTAGTGAAATGGAGATAAATCTGTGATGGTTGCTTGTTTCATGATGTGAGACCGCATGCCTTTCACTGTGAACGATCTTGTTTTATCAACTATACATTCCTGTACATCAGGAACTTCAAAAAGCCTATAATTATTACATTTATCCATGTGAATAGGAAAACTTAATGTTGTTACAACTTAGATATTAAACCGAATAGAGTCGCTATCCACTATATTTGGCTCATGTACAGGAACCCCATTGGAACTGCATGTTTAACTTATCCAACAAAATAAGTTCGCGTTTTCCTTATTTTATAAGCATAAGCTAATTCAAACACATTAACTTAGAATCATAAGCTAATACAAACGCTCACCCAAAGCTTATCAGCTTATTAAGCCCAACCTATTCGGTTAATATCTAAGTTATAACAATATTGAGCCCAATGTGCACGTTATGACCGAGAAACGGAGTCTTGTCTTCATAAGTCCTTACTGCACCAGCTGAAACCAGACGCAACCTGTAATCTTGCCTTCCCATAGGATTCGTCCACGCATTACCTTCCCGTAGGGTTGAATTGGAATTTACTTTTATGCAAACGGGTTAAAAAGAAGAATTAAACAGCTTTTTAACGGATTTAATAGGGGTATATAGCAATTACTATAAAAAAGAAGAATAAAACATATTTTTTTAACCATTCAGTAATGTATATCCAGTACCAGGAAGAGAAGGGTCATCACAGTTTATATGTTAATGTTGCATTGCTTTCAGATGCATTCAAACGCGCAAGAAGATTCAGCCTATGAGGCTCTAGCAGTATGCTGGAGTTGGTGGTTGCGGTTATTCAACATTGATAGCACTGAACATCAAGAAGGGAGTATTCACTACACTTAAATACGCTTTTGAACGAGAGTACATCAAGTATTTATCTTTTTTCCCCCGTTATTCAGTATCCACTAATCTCATGACCCGTGTGCAAATTTTCAGTTACTTCGTGCAGCGGTTGGACTCAGAGGAAAGGGTACCCTACCATTGGGAGGGACACAAACTGTCATGAAAACCAAACAACGGAAGGGTAAAGACGTCCAGACGTCGCAAATGAAGTCTAGCTCAGTTGGATGGATGCATTTGGTTATAGTCTCCATGTGGGGGAGGTCAGGGGTTCGACTCCTGTCATTCCCTATATGGGGGATTTTCCCAGAATTGGCAGCCGGGTTTGAATCCCATCGTAATGCCTTGAAGCCCCTTAATGGGAAACTGGATGGCTAGCATGGGGGTTGATATTTTCTTCGTGAGATGATTCGAACTCGGGTTGAGAGACTTGGTGCCTCGGTGGCACGCAAGATACTCCGCTGCACCAAACTGCCGTTCAAAAAAAAAAAAAAAAAAAAAAAAGACGTCCAGACGTCATCATGTATTAACCCGAACAACAGTTTGCAAATTTTATGGATGATTCCTCAAATCCCATACATCCCTAAGAACAAAAGGTAGTTTCACCAACGGTAGATGTAACAGATGGACCCAAAATCATAACCGTTTCTGCAGTATACCTGGTATGCTACATGATACTGCTTATGTTCTATTCTGTTCTGAGTTGACTACTCGATACTGCTTATGTCAGAATACCAGTTTTTTGAACGTGTCCACTGCCAATGCCTTTTCTCTAAAACTTAGTTTTGTGACAAATTAGGCTTAATGCATATACTTAAATGCGAGTGCAGTTCAAGTTATGCTTAACATGTTCAAACCAAACTTACTTTTATCGTTTCGCATGTTTCCAAGAAACAGCCATAAACTCGTCAAGATAATAAGGCGATAAACTTTCTTAATGGAAATGACTAGAGAAGCTGCAAAGGCTAAGATTAGTGTAATGACTCCACTGCTGATCTCCACTGCCTTGATTGATGAGAATTACATCCATCAAAGATAGTTGATTTTTTTTTTGTTTTCAGGTCCGCCGACAACATTGTTCCGTTGTTTGATCCTCCAAGTCTCACTTCTGATGGCCAGAGGTTGGATGTACATATATTTACCAATTACAGTAGGTGTGCAGGTATTGACATCTTTTTCTCATACATAGGATGGAACAAGTATTTTCTTATACATGCTTATGTTCATTCTTTTATTTTCATATCTTCTAAAATTCACCTTTTCTGTTACGTTCAGGTTGCCAAGTTACAAATATTAGAAATGAATTATTGGCGGGAAAGTTGTTTACGATGGTCAAGCGCATGGCACGTGACTTTTGGCAAACAACTAACATCATGTCTGATGTGGGTTTGCAAGAAAATTGCTGAATGAGATGTACAGAAAAAGTGTTGCATTGTATCAGGAATTTATTTCCTTGGTATAGTTGTAAATACAAACTGCAGCAGCAAATACAAGAGGTTCAAAAGTAGCAATCTTTGTGTAAATTTTCTTGATGTTTTGTGCATCATCAGTTACATACATTTGCAGATTTGGAAAAGGTGAAGAGATTTTTGAGTGGTGATATGAGCATTTTAGTTTAGCGTTTGGTTTATTACTCGGCGATGTTTGAAACGAACTTTTCAAAACTATTGTTTTGTTCAATAGTCAAATTTTGGTATTACCTTCTTTTGTTTCTTGTTGCCAATCGTCTGGTATAAAAGGATGCTGATACAATGTTGATCGAAGAAATACTGCTGAACAATATACGCAGTTAGTTAAAAAATAGGCAACAGAATTAGGTAACGTTCCTCATTTCAGATGATTTATACATGTACCATCGTTCTAATTTCGATGAATTTAGCACATTTAGTAGTGCTTCACTGATCTAGTCGCAAGCATCTAAAAAGAATTTGTCTTACAGAAAGAGAGGTTATGGCTTCTGGTGAAAGGGCTACAACAACGCGGATTAACGCCCTTATCAGCTAGCTATGGCATGTGATGGTTCTGTTTTGATGTGCTATTTGTGTAAGATTCAAGATGATTTAATTATATATTGATAACTTTTAAAGTGCTATTAGTACACACAAAACCATGCTACAATACTAGTTAAACCATCTGTGTGTTTCGAGCGTCCAAACTACCAAATGTGTACTTAAATATGATATTTATGTTGTATTAAGTGTATTTTACAAGTTTAAACAATTATGTGATGGTTTACAACAATTTCCCGGAAAATAAACTTGTGCAGACCTCAAATACCGCCGGGTTGAGAAATGACCAAAAACCAAAAACCAAAAACCAAAAACCGGTTTATGGTGTTCAAATTGAATCAAATATAAAGTAGGCCTTTCAATAACATTGGCGTAATAATAAATCAACCCAGCTAGCACTAAGATACGAATACATGCATCTTCATCCAAAGTCGATCATCCACTGACAACAACTCTGTGACTTGGCGCATTGTTAGCCTTTCCTGTGGGTTGTAGTTCAAGCATGCCCGTGATACATTCAAAGTTGAATGAGCTAGTTTCTCAAATAGAGATGATAGTGGCGGAACTCGTCTATCTCCTACATTGGCTAGCAATAGATCATCAGTAGACATTGTTGGTAGACATGATCTTGCTTTCCCATAATCACTTCTATTGCAACAACTCCAAAACTAAACACATCGCATTTCTCTGTCGCCACCATGGTATAAGCAAGCTCTACATGAAAGGAAACATATGAGAATACAAAAGAAATTGTTATATTAAAATTAAAATAGATAAATCTGAAACTTGAAAAGAAGTAAGTATAAATAAGTTCAAAATACATGGTAGTTACCTGGCGCAATGTAGCCATAGGTGCCTACAACGGCAGTCCAATTGGATGAATCAACCTTTATAAGCTTTGCTGTTCCAAAATCAGAGATATGCGCCCCATAATCAGAATCGAGAAGAATATTAGCTCCAGAAATGTCTCTATGAATTATAGGTGGTGTGCAATTATGGTGCATATAAGCCAAACCATTCGCTACAGCCGTAACAATTCTTACCCTTTTCAGCCAATCCATTTCCTTTGCTGTGATATCCTACTTAAGAGCGATTTTAGACTTCCCTTCTCACGATATTCGTAAATCAGAAATGAGTGACGAGGATGGAAGCAATATCCATAGAGTTTAACTATGTTTTTGTGCCTTATGTTTGTCAATGCTTGTACCTCATTTAGGAAGCATATATGATTGTCATTCTCGGATGATGAATGAAGTGTCTTCACAGCTACTAAATGAATCCTCCCATCCCAATACAATATGAATCATCAAAATTATTTGTTACCTTGATGATTTCATCATACATCGCATGTCCATCAAAACTTGTTATCGAAAAAAATTTGCCACCTTCTTCGCGTGATGGTTCTTATGGAGAAGTTCTCTTTCTACGCCGATATGCAATGAGGCCACACATACATAAACCAAGTAAAAGAGCCAAAAAAAAGTGGGAGCATAGTTACAAGGATGAGCTTATGATGAAAATGATTAGTTTTCTTCATTATTATTGGACTTTCACAAAGTTTCAAACCTGTAACATTTCCACACACGCCATCATTGCCTTGTAATGCTTCTCCGGACACATTTAGAAAGACATCATAACTGGGAACCGGACCTCTAAGCTCATTGTAAGACAAATCGATATGAATCCCACTTGGCAAGTCACTGAACCCATTCGGAATAGAGCCACAACTTATTGTGGGAAAGATTCATCGCTTCCAAACTTTTTAAACTTCCAAACTCCGATGGTATCTCTTTTGAGACTGAATTCCACGATAGATCAAGAACATTGAGTTGACTTAATTTACGATCTCTGATGGGATCTTTCCGCTGTTATTACTAAGATATAGTTCATGGATTTGTACCCAATCACTTATATATCTTTGTAATGACCCGTTTAACCTAAGTGTTGATAGGTCAAGAGATAGGAGACCATGCAGTAATCCAAAAGCTCTTGAGGTAGGTTGTTATCACTCAAGTTTAAATTTAACAAACCTTTCATTTCCCGAAACGTACTCCTTTGGAATCTGACCAACCAAATGATTAGAAGAAAGATCAAGCTTTTGAATTGAATTACCAAACTCCCATGGTATGCTACCGCTGATGTTGTTATATCCCATCTTTAATGTAGTCAAATTTTTGCATTTACCCCAGTTTTGAGATAGCTGCCCATGAAATCTATTCACTGAGTGAATTCATATTCTCTAATTCAATTGGAATGAGTCCAGATAGTCGATTTTTGTTTAGATATAGTAATTTCAAAGACTTCAAATCACCCAACGATGAAGGGATTGAACCATTGAGTTGATTACGGCTCAAATCTAACTCAGTGAGACACTTCGTATTCTCTAATTCAATTGGAATGGGTCCAGAGAGTTTATTTTTGTTCAGATAAAGCAATTTCAAAGACGCCAAGTCACCCAACGATGAAGAAATAGCACCGCTAAGTTGATTTCTTCTCAAATATAATACAGTGAGAGAGTTCATATTCCCTAATTCTTGTGGAATAATGCTAGAAAAGTGATTAGTTGAAAAATCAAGATAGACAAGTTTGGACAGGAGTCCGATTTCTGGTGGGATAGGACCAAATAAGCTATTTACACTAATCTCAATATGGGTAAGATTACCTAGAATAGAGAACGGGAACTCGTGAAGCGTACCTTTTATCCCATACGTCGAGAGGTTCAGCCTGTTAATGTTCCCATCAGTGTTGCAAGTAATTCCAAACCAAGAAGGGCATGCAGTGGGTGCCCTAGTAGGTGTCCAAGACGATACAATTCGTGAGTTTTTCGGGATTTGAAGGCTTGCTTTCCATTTTAGGAGAGAATTTGTTTCCTCCAACGAAGCAGAAGTAAAGATTGGTATGAATGAGAGAGCAATAAGTAGTAGTATAGCTAGAGATGAAAGTAGGAACTTTGAAGAAGCCATTGCTACTTTTGCATGTTTCTTTTTTCTATACAGTTTAGATTCGATTCATATGTACAGTGTATATATGTTTTTATACGATTCTATTTATGCAGGCCATGTCTTTGTATAAGGCTGCAAAAGGACGACATAGGAAGACAACAGGAAGAAGAAGAACAGGCCCTGGACACACATGTTTATACGATTCTATTTATGCAGGCCATATCTTCCAGCAAACCATGAGCATGAGATTAAGGCTGAGCATTTTCACCCGAAAACCGACCGACCCGACAAACTGGGCGAACCGACCTTATTCGGTTCGGTTTTCGGTTTAGTCGGGTTGCTTCGGGTCAACGTGTGTCCATATGTATGCTATTACTTTCATGCTTAAAAATATTCATCACTACAGGCTCATTCGCTGAAAGTTGTTAGAATAGATAGAATGGTCATTCAACGAAACTTGTATGGTCATTGGCATGTATTCATGTACCACAAATGGGCATTGTGCTTTCACTTTCATGAACTCCGCAACCTAAGAACATGTTCTCTAGTTTATGCAATTTACGCGTATTGATTATATCGTATTTAAGCGAAAAGTGTAAGTATGATTCCGTTCAGGATCCACATAAGCAGAGGAACAGCAAAGTATGTGTGAAGGCACATGCATGAATGGTGTTCAATCAACGCCGAAACTGCATGAAGCTGAACTAAGGGGAAGTAAACCAACATTCTTTATGCTTTTTCATCATGACAACATACGTATGCATCACTCTGACATAAGTGTATGCTTTGATTTTTTAAAAGGATGATCTTGTTTTACACGCTAGGTTACAATCAAAGATTTTGGCTAAAACAAGTGGCTATAAAGTCCTCTCTTTTTTACGTTTACGAAGTTCTATTTGTGAAGTATCCAGTTACTTCTATGCGAAGAGATCGAGATACGGCGCGGGTCGGGAGGGTTTGGGCAACAGTTCAAAACGAGCCGTTTTCAGTACAAAATACACCCCAAAGTTGTCTCATTAATAGTTGAATGGGTCGAAACAAACATTGTAACAGGTGCGGGTTGAAACCGGCCCTTTGAACAATTATTCACCAGGGTGGGAGTGGTTGAAAGTTGAAACGGCTTTTTAGTTATAGTAAATGGGTCGAAATTGTATGACATCAAAATTCAAAGTGATATTCTTTTTACATAGAATCATAATCATATATTGATAAGTCTTCTTCTATCGCCACCTATGCCATCATCACGAAACGGTAATGGTGGACCGTATGGTCACGGAAACAATGGCAGGGACATAAATCCCCTGTGTGTGGATATCAGTAAGCAAAGGTCTACCAATAGGCTAAGTGGTGGCATAATTTCCATAATAGTTTTATCTGCAGTCGTAGCCGTGGTTCTAGTCTCCGTTTCTGTTTGGGTTCTATTGGTTAAACGTAGGGAAGGGACCCAATCAGGATACACCCTACAAGCTACTTTACTATCCGTCACAAAATCATCAGGGGTTGAAATGCTTGGCAAAGGGGTCGGGAATCTTTAGCAAAAGTTGAAATGCTTAGCCGACTACACCACATAAATTTGGTTCGATTGCTTGGCATTTGTACAGAGAAAATAAATCGGTGTTTGGTTTATGAGTAATCCCAAATGGAACCGTCGAATACTCGAATCTCACATTCACGATATGTAATGTTTGACTTTCCTAAGTCAAATGTTTGACTTGAAGAGTCAACTGTTTTAGTTTTTTTTTTTTTTTTGAAGATGGGAGTAATGTTGCTGTCAAGGTACTTTTTCGCGATGAGCAACAAGGGGGTCGTGAATTCTTGGAAGAAGTTAAAATGCTTAGCCGACTACACCACAGGAATTTGGTTCAGTTGCTTGGCATTTGTACAGAGAAAAGAAACCGGTGTTTGGTTTATGAGCTAATACCAAACGGAAGCGCTGAATCTCACCTTCACAGTATGGAATGTTTGACTTGCAAAAGTCAACTATTATGGCTTTTTTGTGCTTTATTTTTTGTTTAAAAGAATTGAAGTGAGATTTTGTTAGTTAGGGATTGATAAGGAAGTTGCACCACTGGATTGAGGGCCTTGTTTGAAAATAGCTTTGGGTGCGGCTCGAGGGTTAGATTACTTGTATGAAGATTCAAGCCGAAGAGTCATACATGGAGACTTTAAGTCTAGCAACATTCTACTAGAACTTACTCCTAAAGTTTCTGATTTTGGTTTGGCTCGATGTGCTTTAGATGAAGAAACCAACATTTTTGACACGTGTGCACTTTCGGGTATGTTTTTTCTCTCTAAGATGAGTACATTACAGGGCATGTTTAAAGGTCAGATGAGGTTTTTTCTGCGCACAAAAGTTGGATTATATTTCTTGGCTCGTTGGGGAATTCTCCGTGTCCAAATTTTCTAAAACTTCTTTTCATTTGAGTTTAGGTATGTGGCTCCCGAGTACGCAATGACATGCCATCTTCTTGTAAAAAGTGAGGTATATAACTACGGAGTGGTACTGCTTGAGCTTCAAAGAGGAAGAAAACCCGTCGACATGTCAATGCCATCGGGCCAAGAAAACCTTGTCGCGTGGGCACGTCCCCTCCTCCCAACGCAGAAGGTCTAAACTTGCTGATTGATCCATCACTATCCATTGAAGTTCCATTCGACAGTATAGCTAATGTAGCAGCAACTGCATCAATGTGTGTGCAGCCTGAAGTATCACACCGACCCTTCATGGGGGGTGAGGTGGTTCAGGCCTTGAAGTTGGTCTGCAACGAGTGTGAAGAAACACGAGACTTGGGGTCAAGAACTTGTAGCCAAGAGGATTTCCTTGGACTTTGATCCAAGGGATACTACAAACTCAGACCACGGCCCTGACCCATGCCTCAGACAGGAAATTGTAAGCCTCTCAAGAGAAATTTTCTTGCAGAAAGAGAGGCTATGGCTTCTGATAAAAGCTGGTACTCTGGGGTAAGGGCTACAATAACGACCTTATCCGCTATTGTTCCTCCCTGAGATTATATACTCAATGTATTAAGCACACGCAAAATGAGCAAAAATATGTATTTACATACGCAAAAGATGAACGTGTCTCGTTAGCATTAAAATACGACACAAATAATTTGTACTAGGAAAAAACATAAAACTTTCTTAAACTTTATTACTTATGACTCGACATCATACAAAATCGATCAAGCTAGCATTAAGTTACGGATACATGCATCTTATTCCAAAGTCGATCATCGACTGACAACAACTCTGTGACTTGGCGCATTGTTGGCCTTTCCTGTGGGTTGTAGTTCAAGCATGCCCGTGATACATTCAAAATTGAATGAGCTAGTTTCTCAACTAGAGATGATGGTGGCGGAATTCGTCTATCACCTACATTGGCTAGCAATAGATCATCAGTAGACATTGTTATCACTTAAGTTTAAATTTAACAAACCTTTCATTTCCCGAAACTCCTTTGGAATCTGACCAACCAAATGATTAGAAGAAAGATCAAGCTTTTGAATTGAATTTCCAAACTCCCGTGTTATGGCACCGCTGATGTTATTATATCCCATCTTTAATGTAGTCAAGTTTTTGCATTTACCCCAGTTTTGAGATAGCTGCCCATGAGACTGACATCAAGGAAACTTAAGTTTGGGTACACACCAAAACTATTCGATATATCTCCAGAAAATTGATTAAATTGAAAGTGTGCTCTTATTAAGGAGGAGAAATTCCATAGCCCTTTTGGGGGGATAGGATCAGAGAGTTGATTATCACTTACAGATATATTTTGAAGCTTTCCCCTTGACACAAATTATCAGGCAATTGGCCAGACAACTGATTTGTGTACAGCTCTAGCTTAAGCAATTGTAGACTTCCGATTCCTTTTGGTACAGGACCAGATAACTTGTTCCCATCGAGAAGCAGAGTCTAAAGGCTTCTCATGTTTTTAAACGGTGAAGGAATTGAACCATTGAGTTGATTTTCGCTCAACTGTAAATCAGTTAGAGAATTCATATTCCCTAATTCAACCGGAATGGGTCCAGAGAGTTGATTTGTGTACAAATAAAGGATATTCAAAGATGTCAACTCACCAAAAGTTGAAGGGATTGAACCACTGAGTTGATTATCATTCAGTACTAAATTAGTAAGAGACTTCATATTCCATAGTTCAATTGGAATGGTTCCCGAAAGTTGATTTGCGTGTAGATAAAGGTTATTCAAAGACGTCAAGTTACCCAACGATGAAGGAAGTGAACCATTTAGTTGATTTTCGCTATTTTTGATTTTCGCTCAGTTCTTAATCAGTGAGAGACTTCATATTCCCTAATTCAATTGGAATGGGTCCAGAGAGCTGATTTGTGTACAGATAAAGGACCTTCAAAGACGTCAAGTTACCCAACGATGAAGGAAGTGAACCATTTCGTTGATTTCCGCTCAGTTCTTAATCAGTGAGAGACTTCATATTCCCTAATTCGATTGGAATGGGTCCAGAGAGCTAATTTGTGTACAGATAAAGGAGCTCCAAAGACGTCAAGTTACCCAACGATGAAGGAAGTGAACCATTAGTTGATTTTTGTTCAAGCTAATTCAGTGAGAGACTTCATATTCCCTAATTCAGTTGGAATGGGTCCAGAGAGTTGATTTGTGTACAGCTAAAGTCTATTCAAAGACGTCAAGTTACCCAACGATGAAGGAATTGAACCATTAAGTTGATTTGCACTCAAATCTAATGCAGTGAGAGATTTCATATTCCCCAATTGGTAGGAATGAGCCCAGAGAGTTGATTTCCCCACAAACCTAACACATTGAGAGAATTCATATTTTGATAGTGAGTACTTGAGGCAGTTAATCTTCAAGCAAAAGATTAAGAACAGAATACTAAAACTACTAACTTTCCTAACTTATTTTCTTCTCTCCTTTTGAAGTATACAAATTACATATTTATAGGTAATAGAACATGCACTAGCTACTATCCTATTTACTAGGAATATAAAAGAACATGATTACATGGTTACATGTATGGGTGTAAGCGAGCCAAGACAGCTCGTGAGTTACTCGAGATCGACTCGTAAACTACTCGAAATCGACTCGACCTAAACGAGTCGAGCTCGAGTTCGAGCTACTCGAGTATATATTCAAATCGGGTTCGAGCTCTAATATACTTGGCTCGAGAAGCTCGCGAGCCTTATCGAGTTTTAATTAAATTATTTATATTACCTTATATACGTAAATCGAGCCGAGTCGAGCTACTCGACCTAAACGAGTCGAGCTCGAGTTCGAGCTACTCGAGTATATATTCGAATCGAGTTCGAGCTCTAATATACTTGGCTCGAGAAGCTCGTGAGCCTTATCGAGTTTAAAATAAATTATTTTTTTTACCCTTTTATATACGTAAATCGAGCCGAGTCGAGCTTGATATGCTGAGTATTTATCGAGTTCGAGCATGACATGTGAAAATAATCGAGCTCGAGTTTATTATGACGAGCCGAGCTCGAGCTCGATATATAAAGCTCGGTCGAGCTCGAGCAGAGTTTCGAGCTCGAGTTTTTATATTCGAGTCAAGCTTGAGCTTGACATTACTCGGCTCGACTCGACTCGTTTACACCCATAGTTTTACATGTTCTAAACTACTTACTAAACTTGTGGAAACCAAATGAACGTAGGAAAGATGCATGCATGCACAAACTAAAGGGAAAATTCTTGAAATGCCCCAAAGTTGTATCCATTTTCCCAAAATGCACCAACCAAATGAAAATTTCTTAAAATGCCCTATGCAACTTATGCAACTTATGCGACTTATGCAACTTTTCCAAAAATAGAAAAAAAAGTTTAAATTTTTTTCCAAAATTTTGCCATTTTTGGAAAAGTCGCATAAGTCGCATAAGTTGCATAAGTTGCATAAGACATTTTGGGAAATTCTCATTTGGTTGGTGCATTTTGGGAAAGTGAGTGCAACCTTGGGGCATTTCAAGAATTTTCCCCAAACTAAAAGTCTTCCATGCATGTTAGGAGATAGCAAATGATGTGATCGTATCATATTCCCCAGGTCAATTGGAATGCGAAAGTTGATAGACGTGCAGATAAAGGATATTCAAAGACGTCAAATTACCCGGTGATGAAGGGATTGAACCATAGAGTTGATTATGGCTCAATTTAACTCACTGAGGGGATTCATATTTTTCTAATTCAATTGGAATGAGTCCACAGAGTTGATTTTTGTTTAGATAAAAGTAATTTCAAAGACTTCAAATCACCCAACGATCAACGGATTGAACCATTGAGTTGATTACGGCTCAAATCTAACTCAGTGAGACACTTCGTATTCTCTAATTCAATTGGAATGGGTCCACAAAGTTGATTTTTGTTCAGATAAAGCAATTTCAAAGACGCCAAGTTACCCAACGATGAAGAAATAGCACCGCTAAGTTGATTTCAGCTCAAATATAATACAGTGAGAGTTAAAATTCCCTAATTCTTGAATAAAACCCGAAAAGTGATTAGTTGAATAATACCCAAAGAAGCTGTTTACACTAATCTCCATATGGGTAAGATTACCTAGAATAGAGAACGGGAACTGGTGAAGCGTACCTTTTATAGTTTTATCCCACACGTCGAGAGGTTCAACCGGTTAATGTTCAGTAGAGCTAGAGATGAAAGTAGTAACTTTGAAGAAGCCATTGCTTACTTTTGCATGTTTCTTTTTTCTATAAAGTTTAGATTCGATTCATATGTACAGTGTATATATATGTTTTTATACGATTCAATTTATGCAGGCCATTTCTTTGTACAGGTCGAATAATTAGTCTTAAAAGAATGACTTGGGACTTAAGAAAACATCATACACTTTTTAGACTAGACACTAATAATATCAAAACCCTAATATAAGTTATTCATTCACTGAGTTTGGTTCTACATGTAATAACAGAATCATGTTACAAGTTTTTCGTTGTTTCTTAGAAGAAAGGTGCAATTTGGGCAGCCATGAGAGAACGCTGATCGTGAGGCCGGTCAAATCACCAGCTGAGTCTGGAAACGCCCTTGACGACTGAAAACAAGTATGGCAAGTATGTCTTCTTGATTTCTACAAATTTTTGAGGGTTTCTCTTTCATTATGACTAGAAGGCTTATTTTATTGTGTTCGTTCAATAGTAATATATTTTCTGGTTATGGAGAAGTATTATGCAGCCGAATTTTAATTTCGCAACTATGAAGATGTTGGGAAATCTGATGGTTGCATGTGTTGTCGGAAGCTATTGCTTTCTTAAATATGTGCCAAAATCAGCTGATATCTGGAAAATGGTACTCAATTAATGTATAGAACTTTGTTTACTCGGCTTAACTTATTACTCCGGTTTGTAGGATTGACTCGTGAGGTTTAAGCCTATCGTCACATAAACACATGTAAAATAGCTAAAACCTTACCTTAAAATCAGGCTTATTTGCACCTGTCATGAATATAATTGGAACTGAAAACTATTAAATGGATAGTATTAGATATGAGATTTTTACCCTCGATTAGTTTCATCATTCTTTACTTCCAGCAAACCATGAACATGAGATTAAGGCTGAGCATTTTCACCCGACAAACTGGGCCGAACCGACCTTATTCGGTTCGGTTTTCGGTTTAGTCGGTTCGCTTCGGGTCAAGGTGTGTCCATATGTATGCTATTACTCTCATGCTTAAAATATTCATCACTACAGGCTCATTCGCTGAAAGTAAGAGTAGATAGAATGGTCATTCAACGAAACTTGTATGACCATTGGCATGTATTCATGTACCACAAATGGGCATTGTGCTTTCACTTTTATGAACTCCGCAACCTAAGAACATGTTCTCTAGTTTACGCGATTTACGCGTACTGATTATATCGTATTAATGCGAAAAGTATAAGTATGATTCAGTTCAAGCAAAGGCGAAACTGCATGAAGCTGAACTAACTTTGAACAACCAAATGTAGAGGGAAGTAAACCAACATTCTTTATGCTTTTTCATCATGACAGCATACGTATGCACCACTGACCACTCTGACATAAGTGTACGCTTTGATTTTTCAACAGGATGATCTTGTTTTACACGCGAGTTTACAATCAAAGATTTTGGCTGAAACAAGTGGCTATTAAGTCCTCTTTTTTTTGCGTTTATGGAGTTCTGTTTGTGAAGTATCCAGTTACTTCTATGCTAAGAGATCGAGATACGGCCCGGGTCGGGAGGGTTTGGGCAACAGTTCAAAACGAGCCTTTTTTCAGTACAAAATACACCCCAAAGTTGACTCATTAAAAGTTGAATGGGTCGAAACAAACATTGTAACAGGTGCGGGTTGAAACCGGCCCTTTGAACAATTATTCACCAGGGGTGGGAGTGGTTGAAACAGGCTTTTTAGTTATAGTAAATGGGTCGTAATTGTATGACATCGAAATTCAAAGTGATATTCTTTTTACATAGAATCATAATCATATATTGATAGGTCTTCTTCCATCGACACCTATGCCATCATCACGAAACGGTAATGGTGGACCGTATGGTCACGGAAACAATGGCAGGGACATAAAGCCCCTGTGTGTGGATATCAGTAAGCAAAGGTCTAGCAATAGGCTAAGTGGTGGCATAATTTTCATAATAGTTTTATCTGCGGTCGTAGCCGTGGTTCTAGTCTCCGTTTCTGTTTGGGTTCTATTGGTTAAACGTAGGGAAGGGGCCAATCAGGATACACCCTACAAGCTACTTTACTATCCATCACAAAATCATCAGGGGTTGAAATGCTTGGCAAAGGGGTCGGGAATCTTTGGCAAAAGTTGAAATGCTTAGCCGACTACACCACATAAATTTGGTTCGATTGCTTGGCATTTGTACAGAGAAAATAAATCGGTGTTTGGTTTATGAGTAATCCCAAATGGAACCGTCGAATACTCGAATCTCACCTTCACGATATGTAATGTTTGACATTCCTAAGTCAAATGTTTGACTTGAAGAGTCAACTGTTTTAGTTTTTTTTTTTTTGAAGATGGGAGTAATGTTGCTATCAAGGTACTTTTTCGCGATGATCAACAAGGGAGTCGTGAATTCTTGGCAGAAGTTAAAATGCTTAGCCGACTACACCACAAGAATTTGGTTCAGTTGCTTGGCATTTGTGGAGAAAAGAAACCGGCGTTTGGTTTATGAGCTAATCCCAAACGGAAGCGCGGAATCTCACCTTCATAGTATGGAATGTTTGACTTGTAAAAGTAAACTATTTTACCCTTTGTGTGCTTTATTTTTTGTAGGGGTGTTCACGGGTCGGTTCAGTTCGTGTAGTTAGATGATTTTGACTATTCATCGCGGTTCGGTTATTTAAATTTACTATCTGTAACCGAACTGTACAAGGCGGTTAACCGGACATACGGTTACCCGAAATGAGCGGTTACCTACGGTCGGGTCACGGTTAACCATTATATAAGTTTCATAAAGTTTTAGTTTATAAATAATGATATGGTTTAAAACATAGAATGTAGTTTTCATATAATTCAACGACATTAAATAGATAAAAATTATGTAAAAATTATTTCGTTAAAAAAAGTGCATTAGAATATTCATAAATAACATATTAACTAAAATATATTTATTCGATATTTATAAACTACGATCACATTAATTAAACTTACACATACATGTTTAAAACAATTGACATTAAGAGTAAAAAAATCGTTGTATAATAAAAGTAGGGTACTAATACAATTAATACATGTACTATAATTTGAATATTTAGTTAAAAAAATTCATGTATAATATGTGCGGTTCGGTTCAGTTAACCACGGATATCTAAAAATGAAAACCGTAACCGAACCGTTATAAGCGGGTTTTTTCGGTTTCGGTTCTTTTCGGTTTCGGTTTCGGTTTCGGTTTCTTCGGTTTCGGGTTTTTCCGGTTTCGGATTGAGCGGTTCGGCTCGGTTCGTCGGTTTCCCGGTTTTTTTTAACACTCCTAATTTTTTGTTTAAAAGGATTGAAGTGAGATTTTGTTTGTTTAGGGATTGATAAGGAAGTTGCACCACTGGATTGAGGGGCCGGCTTGAAAATAGCTTTGGGTGCGGCTCAAGGGTTACATTACTTGTATGAAGATTCAAGCCCAAGAGTCATACAAAGAGACTTCAAGCGTAGCAACAACATTCAACTAGAACTTAGTCCTAAAGTTTCTGATTTTGGTTTGGCTCGATCCGCTTTAGATGAAGAAACCAACATATTTTGACACGTGTTGTAACACCTCCATTTTACCTTATAGCATGCAGCGGAAGCTAATTTGGGGTATTACTATCAAAGTACCATAGTCACAATAATAGAAAATGCTTAAAAACATTTTATAAATATTTACGTTACCATTCATTTATTATTCAGAGTTTAATAAACACAACTGTACATAAATGTACATCACATGTTTTTTCAAAGATCTAGTTTTATTCTCTTGAATGATAACTTTTCAAGATACCACCATCCGCAACCCGCCAGTCCTCATTCACCTGAAATATATGCCTTAAAGTCAACACAATGGTTGAGTGAATTCATAGGTTTTAAACAATATTTGAATACAAGTACGACTTCAGGCCTACAATGCTATACACTCTAATTTTTAAATTCATCGATTCTTATTGCACTAGCTTATGACCCCGCGACTAGACATTATCAGAAAAACCCAACAAATTGCCCTTAAGCATGAAGTTTGTCGGACTACCCTGAGTTAGCAAAATAAAGCATATCTGTTTAGCCTAGGTGGGAACCATTAGCTGCTGACAAGAGCGACTTGCCTAGACAAGAGATGTCAGTCTCCAATAGTACTATTCACAATATTAGCGTTCATTACATGATTAGCGGTCCATATTTAAAAAGGGACTTTAACGGTAACAAGTAAACGTAGTGTCAGTAATCATATAGGCAACATACAAAAATGTTTGTATTCCAATTTTAGCATATATCCCCCTCATGGATTTTCAAATCATTTATAAAGCATTTAAAAGTGATCCTATGAACTCACCTTAGCCTAAAGAGTCTTGAATTATTCAGCTATAATCAATCACAACCTCCTCACAATATCTTAGTTGACACATAATATGTATATATATCAAGTCATAATCTCTAAGTTCAATCTTTTCTTATTTCATATATTTATTCTTTGATTCATATATTTTGTTATTATAGTATCATTGTTCGGGTCATTATACTCAGAAGTCATTCTATAAACGTTTGAGGAGCGAATACACTTTAAATCGTAAACACAACCACTCATTCAGAACGTAATATCGAGATGGAACATCTTTGTACAAAGTTCCCTACTAACATGATACTTAGTATATTATTACATTTTATGTCTTTAGTTTCAATATTGGCAAAAATAGTCCTTTTAGTTATATTTTAGCATAATTACACTTTTAACCCTTTAAGTATATATTTTCATTATTTGCAATTTAATCCCTCAATATTTAACCTTAGGGTCTCAAACTTTCCAAAATTTATTCTTATAGATTTAACTTTCATAAAATGACATTTTTGGCCCAAAATGTTAAATAGTCTCAAAAATGACAGTTTTGGTCCCTATACTTGTAAAAATCACATAACTTCTTCAAAAATGTACCAAATGATCTAGGATTTAAAAAAATAAAAGTTTCAAGAAACATTTATAATCATAATAACAACATTTTACCAGATTTATAGCTCTTGAAATGGATTTTAATTCATTATTTCATGTAAAATACAAAACTAGGATTTTAAGACATCTTTAGCTATTAACTTTCATTTAAATTATCATATGACTTAATTTATTTTGGATTATCTTTCTAACATAATTTTGGCATTATAACAAGTATTAGTATTCATTATAACAAGATCAAAGCTTGCTTAGCATAAGAATTACCTAGGTAGCTCCAAAATGGCTCCTAATAACTTCTTATGAGCACTACTTGCTATCAAAGCTTCAATGACTTCCTTCTAGACATGGTTATTGGTATTGTGAGATGTCCTAGGATGTTTATAGAAGTGAATATGAATAATGGGTAGGAGGTTAAGAGAAAACGGGGTGCAAGTCTTCATGTTGTGTATTCGGCCTATTTATAGTATTTGCAACACTTAGGCTTTAAGCTAAGGGTATGGACGTGTAATATAGATATACTAATGACTAAGGATGGCTAGTGATTCTCTTTGAAAGTTCCTAGACCCTAGCTTCAATTCAATCTTTACTTGTGGCTCTAAATTGGTCACAACAACATTAAGATGAGAATGGTGATGTATAGCACACAAGTAGGTGATGCACCTACTTGTCACCACTTCTAGAATATCCTAAAACATGTAAATATCTGGTTTTCAAACTTGGAATAGGAGGGAAAGTGTTTAAAATGAGTTTTGGAGGGAAAATACAAAACCGGGTCTAATTTATAGGGCTTGTAACTTATGGTTTGTAATTTTGGTGATTAGGGACTTAGGAAAGTGATTAGTGAACGATTAAGGCTTAATTAGGGTTTAGAAATTCTATTTATAAGATTTGGGTCTTGGTTTGTGTCACACCCCACCATGGCGGAATATGGGGCGCGACGTATAGATATCATCACAACAACATCGTGTCTATAGAGAGAACTAAATGAAATTGAAATATCATAAATGGCGACACAAATTTTGTAACAATATCTCAACAATGCAGGCGTCTAGGTAAGTAGGTAACAGGCCTATCTTACCAAAGACATACAAATGAACAAACATCAAACATATAGGTACCATAAAGTTCACTTAATCAAGACACAAAATAAAATCTAAGAGGAAAGGGAATCCTCCTAATGCAATCCTAGCAGCCTCTACACTCTAGCCACTTCTAACATCATCCTCCTCAACTACCTCACCTGAAAATGACACTAAAATCTGTCAACATAAAGTTGGTGAGAACATAGGTTTAAGTTATCTAGAACATCATAAGAAACCTTTACATCCGCTGCAATTAAGTTGAAGGAAAACAATTTATAGTAATGGACCATAATGTGATAATCATGTTACATGCATCCACAAAAAAACATAAACCAAGTACCGATCACATCTACAATTCACAAAGCACACTATAACAATCAAGAAGTATCCCGTCACACACACAAGAACACACACCACACTATCCGGATCTTTCCCACACCACCTGTGGAAGATGAACTATATCCCCGTCGAGATATCTTGCCTCCGAAGAGACGATGCACAAGTACTCAGGACGGATCGTGCCCCACGAACCAAGAACTCAGGACGGATCGTGTCCCACGAACCAAGAACTCAGAACCAAGAACTCAGGACGGATCGTGCCCCACGCTCCATACACATCACAACTGGTCCCATAGACGCCCATACATCTACGTACCAATCCCAATCATAACCCAATCAAGATTCACATATCAGAACACATATCAAGCACATATGAGAACACATAAGCACGCAAGTCACACAATATCACATGTATGTCCACACATTTTAAAACATAGTACTAAATCATGTTAAAGAACATTGCAAGTGTCATCTCCATCCCATACTGGAAAAACATTTAAAAACGTAGCAAAACGGGACTATGAACTCACCTGATAGCACAGCAAGCTAGCACTCCTGCAAACCTATAAAATCATACACGACACCCTTAGCTCAGGTCTTAACACCCAAGTTAAGTAACAATCAAGGAGATGAATCTAATCCCCCAATCCCCACTATCTAGTTCTCCCACTACAAGCTATTCTATACGTAAAATTACAGTTTTTCCCCGGTACAGTTTACTAGTCACTAAACGATCACATGAAGTGAACTTAACACCACACTTGACTCCTACACTACTGGAGTTATGTTGTTATATGATCTAAGAACTTCAAAAACCAATTTTACTTTCTAATTACACGTTTAACCCTTTCGTTTAGTCTCTACGCCAAAAGTCGTTTTCACCAAAACTGATTTTCCGTACATGCTAAATGTTTGACACCAAAACCGCGACCTAAACACCATAAATTTTATTGAAAACCTCCAGTCCTTTTATATACAGTATAAAGAGTTCCCAAATCAAAAATATTTGGCTATCTCATCCGTTTGGTTAGGTTTTGACTCAAATCCCCGAAATCAAAATTTATTCCTGAACAGCGCACTGTTTTTGTAAAAATTATTTGACGACCTTCCCGAACTCCATTTTCGACCAACCTTACATTTTTGAAAACTAGACTCCCTGAACTTAATTTTAAAAAAAAAAGAAACTCGACCAAAGGTGCTACCTACTGCCCGGAACAGTCGACACAAGACAGCCTTAAAAATCAGACTGTTTTACGCCTTTATGCACTAACCCTCTAAACATCATTAATTATCCCTAAATTTATAACACAAACCCTAAAATCATTAATGGATCTTAATTAATATATTTTTCCATAAAATTAATAAAACCCTAATCATCTCAATGATGGTTAATTAACAATACAATTATGATTAATTAATAAAAACATAAATTATATTAATTAATTGATCACTTACCTTGAAACAAGAAAAATTAATGAACCCTAATCATAATTTCGACTTCTCTTGATATCCATGGAAGATTTAGACTGATTTTAGGTTTATTTAGGGTTATTAGTCGTTTTTAGGGGTCTAGGGATGTTTATATAGGCCTTGGTAACCTTCTGGACAAGTTTAGGCCCAATTAGGACTTTTAAATGGTAATTATCCTATTTTTATTAATTTAATTATTAAAATTAAGGCTATGGGACCCACAAATTCGACTTCTCTCTGTGTTTTATCATATTTACACTCTCCCCCTTCTATTTTATGTTTACTTATACTCCTATACACTTTCGGGACCAAACCGGGTACCCTTTTGCTAATTTTTCGACTTTTTACGCGATTTTTGAACTAGCCTTCATTTCTAAAAGTTTCTAAATATAGAAAGTAACTATAAAACTTATCCTAACCATATTATATATACTTAATACATACATACAACATACGAACGTACACGAAACCTTATCAAAACGATACCCGAACTTTTCTGCAGTTCATTTATGAACTCATTTCATTTCATTTCATTGCGTTTCATTTCCAACTTATACCATGATTTATACATTCATATGAACTCATGAGTACGAACCAACCCCATCACATCATAATATAACGTACCATGTACTACATAAACAATGTCTAACATCATGATAAAGTCTCAAATATGAGCACATAACACATAAACGCACACCAAGCACATGATCAACATCAAACAGTCAAAAGTGAAAAATCCAAAATCTAGGGTTGTCACAGTTTGAAGTTTAAC
Source organism: Glebionis coronaria (assembly GCA_025667525.1). Classification (NCBI taxonomy): domain Eukaryota; kingdom Viridiplantae; phylum Streptophyta; class Magnoliopsida; order Asterales; family Asteraceae; genus Glebionis; species Glebionis coronaria. Next base: position 618,114,996 of record CM046878.1, read on the forward strand.
AAAGGTTTGATGTAAAAATGGGAAGTAATCTTATATAGATTAGGGTTTTCTAATGATCTAGGTTTAAATCTTAGTAAAAGTCATTATCCTCCTCTTAAATACTAATTTAAACTTAATTTAGGTCTTAGAAATTGTGTTTTAAGTTTCCAGTGAGTTCTCACGCTTGGTTTGATAGCTTAGTTTAAGTAAACATGTCTAAAGAGTGAAAATACCTATTTTGACATAATTTATAACTCATGCATTAAAATCTTGTACCTTGTGCATTAGGATACTTGTACATTGTCTTAACATAATCTTAAAACCTTAATTAAGTCCTATAAGTGATTGTATACTTGTCCTAAAAGACTAGGTAACGATTCCATGTAGATTTCTTAATATAAGGGTTTTTATATCATTAAGCCTAATGACTTTCTATCTTGGGTAATTAGGTTTTATATCTTAATTTAAACTTATTATAAGTCTTATATAGTATATTTATGACTTCTAGAGTTTCTACATTCTTAGTTTAAGGGTTTATATAGGTTGATCATATCTTAGGGTTAATTAAATAAGCTTAAGGTCCTATGCTTTGAAAACTTATACTTTATGCGTTAATAATTTGTAACTTGGTTTAAGATAAATGTATTAACTTATTATGATACTTAGTTGAGTTTTATAATTAGTTTCAAAATCTTAGACTTTAATTCATTATTGAATAGATTTTATATGCTAATCTTGGTTTTAGGTCATTTTCTTGTAATTAGCTTGAGATTAGTGAATATTAGTATTTTGTGATTGTTTACCTCTCCTTTATATGATAGATTATAATTAGTATAATGTATCTGATAATAGTACACAGATATTATGTAGTTATATTGCTTGAATCATTAGTTTATAAGGGATTTCTAGGGTTTCTAAGGCTTTCTTAGGAACTTAAAGTATCCTTGTTATATTTGAGTTGTTCTTATTCATTGTATATACACATAGTTACTTTTAGAACTCAGACTTGATATATACATAGTGTGTACAACATATAGGCATATGTGGAAGTGATAATTGAGATAGTGAGAATCCATACATTTAATAATTCAGTCACATATCATAGTAAAATGTAAAAATTTCTTAGTAAAATAACCTCTTTATTTATAAACATAGATGTTACATTAGTCAAAATTACTAGATGTTATACGTGTCATGGGCACTTTCGGGTATGTTTTTTCTCTCTAAGATGAGTACATTACAGGTCATGTTTAAAGTCAGATGAGGTTTTTCTCAGCACAAAAGTTGAATTATATTTCTGGGCTCGTTGGGGAATTCTCCGTGTCTAAATTTTCTAAAACTTCTTTTCATTTTATTTTAGGTATGTGGTCCCAAGTATGCAATGACATGCCGTCTTCTTGTAAAAAGTGACGTATATAGCTACGGAGTGGTACTCCCTGAGATTCTAAGAGGAAGAAAACTCGTCGACATGTCAATGTCATCGGGCCAAGAAAACATTGTCGCGTGGGCACGTCTCCTCCTCCCAACAGAAAAAGGTCTAAACTTGTTGATTGATCTGTCACTATCCATTGAAGTTCTATTCGACTGTATAGCTAAAGTAGCAGAAATTGCATCAATGTGTGTGCAGCCTGAAGTATCACACCAACCCTTCAGGGTGAGGTAAGAAACAAGAGACTAGGGGCAAGGGCTACAATAACGACCTTATCCGCTATATGAAATTTTAAGCCTCTCAAGAGAAATTTTCTTGTAGAAAAATAGGCTATGGCTTCTGATGAAAGCTGGTACTCTAGGGCAAGGGCTACAATAACGACCTTATCCACTATTGTTGCTCCTTGAGATTATATAATCAATGTATTAAGCACACGCAAAATGAGCAAAGATATGTATTTACATACGCCCTCGTTAGCATTAAAATACAACACAAACAATTATGACTTATGACTAGACACCATACAAAATCGATCAAGCTAGCTAGCATTAAGTTACAGATAAATGCACCTTATTCCAAATTCGATCATCGACTGACATCAACTTTGTGACTTGGCACAATGTTGGCCTTTCCTGCGGGTTGTAGTTCAAACATGTACGTGATACATTCAAAATCAAATGAGATAGTTTCTCAACTAGAGATGATTGTCGCGGAATCCGCTTATCTCCTATATTGGCTAGCAATAGATCATCAGTAGACAATGTTGGTAGAGATGATACAAGCTATCCAGGATGCTTTCCCATAATCACTTCTAGAGCAACAACTCCAAAACTAAACACCTCACATATCTATGTCGCCACCATCGTATAAGCAAGCGCTACAAGGAGGAAACACGAGATTAGAAAAATTGTTATATCAGATCATGATCAAATGTAACATAGATAAAGATGAAACTAGACAAGACGCATGTATATATAACATAAAAATATATGGTTGTTACCTTGCGCAATATAGCCATAGGTGCTTACAACCGCAGTCCAATTGGATGAATTTAGCTTTAGAAGCTTCGTCATTGTAGAATCCGAGATACGTGCCCCATAATTAGATTCGAGAAGAATATTAGCTTCAACTCAGTTGGCCACCGAGGTTCCACTAAATAGTTTCTTTGGGGAGGTTTCCTGAAGGTCTTGGATTCAAGTCCTGTCAAGGGCCTTACAGGCGAAATGGATAAGGAGTTTAACATAACTAGGTGATGGTTCTAATAAGACATTATGCCGCTTGGATGTCATTGCACGACTCGACCCACTAATTATAGGTGGTGTGCAATCATGGTGCATATACGCCAAACCATTCGATACAGCCCTAACAATTCTTACCCTTTTTAGCCAGTCCATTTCCGCTACTTAAGAGCGATTTTAGACTTCTCTTCTCAAGATATTCGTAAATAAAAAATAGTGACGATCATGGAAGCAATATCCATAGAGTTTAACTATGTTATATGCCTAATTTGCGTTAATGCTCGTAATTCATTTAGGAAGCCTATATGATCGTCATTCTCGGAAGATGGATGAATTTTATTGTCAACTACGAAATTTTTCGGTTGTAACTCAGCGGTACCGTATCCTCCTATCCCAATATGATTATGATATGCATCATCAAAATTTGTTGGTAGCTTGATGATTTCCTCATATGTCGCATGTCCATCAAAACTTGTTACTGAGAAAAAATTGCCACCTTCTTCGCGTGATGGTTCTTGTGAAGAAGTTATCTTTCTACCCCGATAAGCAATGAGGTCACACACGAATAAACCAAGTAAAAGAGCCACATAAAGTGAGACCGTTGTTACAAGGATGAGCGTTCGATTAAAATGAGTATTTTTCTTCTTTATCTTATGACTATCACAAAGTTTTAAACCTACACAGACCATCATTTCCTTGTAATATTTCTCTAGACACATTTAGAAAGACATCATATGGGGGAACATGACCCGCGATCTCATTGTAAGACATGTCTATATGAATCCCTCTTGGCAAGTTTCTGAAACCATTAGGAATAGAACTTGATAGCTCATTGTCATAAAAATTCATCCTTTCCAAACCTTTTAAACTTCCAATTTCTGATAGTATCTCTTTTGTGAGTGAATTCTAAGATAAATCATGAACACTTAGGTGGTTTAATTTACCGATCTCCCATGGGATCTTTCTGCTGAGCTTGTTATTACTAAGGTATATATCATAGATTTTTACCCAATCACTAATGTATCTTTGTAATGACCCGGTCAAACTATTTTTTATAGGTCAAGAGCAAGGAGATCATGCGGTGATCCAGGATCTTGAGGTATGACACCTGAAAGGGTGTTATTGTTAGAAAACACACGGGGCCTTTTAGGCTTATGCTAGAGGAAGAGATAAGGTTTTAGGAAAATAACTTTTATTACTCGACTTTTGATACTTTTTGGATGCTTCTTACAAAATGCTTACGACCAACACCTATTTGTACTACTTCATGAAACATTCTAGGTAGAGATGTTTTCCATATTATTCTAGATATTTCCGACTCCATACTTATCTATTTTACTTACTAGTATACCATACTTATCTTCTATCTTCTACACACTTCTACATAGATATTTTACATAGATATTTTCCAAGACTTTTCCTTGACTTTCTATCATCTAACTCCGTCGTATTTTCTAAAATTTTGTGATTTTTAATTTAATATCCATTTTGATATATTTTCCGTTTATTGTTTTTTAAGTTAGTGGGTTTTTTTAGTTTAAATCAATCTTTTTACAGTTTGACCTTAAGTTGATGAAAAAAAAGTCACGATTACTCGTCGCCGCATTGCGCGAGTATGGTGTTAGGTATTTATAAATGTGCCTACATTGTTTATTACTCTTTTGAAATACTATTGTACTATAAAATAGATTGTCGTAAGTGATTCTATTATTAACAGTTACGTGGTAATTAGCTAACGTTATAGAGTAACATTCTTATAGCTAGGTGTCTATCGAACATTAAATGGACTCACTAAGATAAATGTTTACGTTAAAAAGTTGTATGCTTTAAGCATACAAAACTTGAGTTAGCTTAACACAACTCCTCGATACATAGTATTCTCAAGAGATATATACAAGATTAATTATTTTCACTTTCACCTAATCAACTTTTGAGAAGAAAGTGCAAAATATAAAATCTCAATTAAAAGTTCAAGTACTTAAAAGTTACCACACGCATTGGTTCGTAAAAGTTACCATGTGGTAAGGTTTTGATTATTGATCCTAAAACTAGGTGTAGTTAACAATACTATAAATGAGAAGAAAACAAAACACTTAAGCTTGGTAATAGGGTCATCATTTAACCAAGTATGGTACAACATAAATCATATAACGGGAGTGTAGGATAGTTCCTTAAACTAACAAATCACCCACTCGCTAGGAAAAACATGTCAAAAAGGTTTATATAGGTTTGAAAACTTTGTTTACTAAAGGCCTATTTTATTTATGTGTTACAATGGGTTTGGAGGAATCAACTATAATTTCATTGTTTTCTTGCCAGTTTAGCTTTAATTTAAAAGAATCATTGTAGAAAATGGTGGGTACTCCCCTACCAGCCATGACCGTATGGATTCAACTAAAGTTGTGGGCCGTACATTTAATTGAGTGTTATCTCTCTTTTTTTGCATTATAAAATAATATTATACAATTTTTTATTTTAATTTATATTATTATATACAATTTAATTGTAATAAACATACATATATTTATAATAATCATTTATTTTCTCTCATACTTTTCATTCATACCTATACTAATATTGATTCCTACTCGAACCTCACCAGTAAACGAAACGCTCCCTTACTTAGTATCAAAAAGTGGTTTAAGTGTTAAGAATTTAAAAGTTGCATTTCTTAAAATTTGAACATTTTTGGGTTAGTTGATAATAGCAACTTCAGCAAAATTTTAGCTACTTTTAATGTTTGGTCCACTAGCTATTAACACATACAAAGAAAACATTAAAAACAACACCAAACATACACTATATTTGTTCATAATCAAACGATAACTTATTTTCAACTTCCTTCATGTTTGACTAGGTACAACATGTTAGGATTCAATGTAATAAAGAACTAAATATGATGCAAAAATAATACTGTGAAGTAAACGAATCCTCTTACATTAGTCTACTCGGTTTCTATAAAATGCCAAAGCCATTCTAGAATCTTCCAACGATGCTAACAACCGGTTTTTAACTAAGCATCGAGCGTGCTCATTGAATACTTGGGTTGGAACATGCTCGCGACTTGACAAAAGAATAATAAAGATATATTACTCATAAATATATAGGATCATGTTTATTAATATATGCATGTTCTTTGTGTATTTTCTTGTAGTTTTACATAGTTTTATTAAATACCTCAAAAAAAACTAATGAGTAATGGCCGAACATTAGTATAATCCTCAAATAGTACCATAAGAAGACATGAAGTATGAAAGTAACATTTGCTCATTTTGAATTGGGTTAGTTGCTCCACATCGACTCGGTAAAAGCCTAAAATGGTTTGAACGTAACAAGCCGAGCTCAAGTTGAGCTTTATTGCGTTTAATCCAATCACAAAATGAGTACAGCCCGAGCTTAATATTAGTAATAAACATTAGGTGGAATAACTTTGGTACGACATATGTCACAGTTGGCACGACTAACTAGTACATGAAATCAGTAAAAGAATAACAACGCTAATATCGTAAACCAATTTATGTGAAGATAATTAATGTTATGTCGCTTTGAAACTTTCTAAGCATAATTTATGTGTACTCGTGTATATGTTGTACATGTATATGTTTTACATGTATATATCAAAATGATGATGGTCAGATTTTGAAGACATTACCATTTAGGGTAGCCAATACAACATGCAAGGTACAATGCAACCTTAACAGAACATATTACGACATCATACATGTTGTATAAATACACACCACCACTAAATATATACTCTCATAGATAGTATGTACTCTCTCATTACATATAATCTCTCTTTCAGTTTCATTCTCTTTCATTTTCATTCTCTTCTATTTCCATTTTCTTTCACCATGTTATATACTTTTATCTCTAAAAAAAATATCAAACCCTAATAACCAACCTCTCAAATACGATGATTAGTCTCCAAAAGCTTTTCAGCAGGGTTAGGGGGCTCTCGAGTGTTCACGGGAACTCGATGGATGTTTGTCTCGTAATATAAGTTTCGGATATTCGAAATGTAAAATTTTAGCTAAAATGATTGACATAACATAAACTTAGCTAAGATTTTTTCCAATAAACCCGGTCCCAATTTTTGTGTTATGTAAATAATTATTTATTCGAAATTTTGGATACTCATAAACACAAAAAAAATTATTCGAAAATTCGGATATATAAAATGTAAAATTTTTGCTAAAGTATAAAGAAAACCTTTTTTAGCTGTTGCGGCTGCTTGTTGTTCATCCCTCCTTCGTTTCCCAGGCTTTGTCCATCCCGTTGGATTTTTGGGAGATCTTCACACCCCCCCCCCCCCCCCCCCCCCCGCGTTCAACAAAAACACAAGGAAACATGAGAATTTGGTTCTTGTTTTTTGTAAATCTCTCAAATAACAACAATAAATACTCTTATTTATTTTGTATGTAAATCCCAACCCAACTAAAGCCCGAAATCTCAATTCTTACTTTTTATAATCAAACAACAAATCTTGTAGTTTTTACCACCTCTTTTTTCATGCATCGGATACTATAAAAATTCCATAAACAACAACATATCTATCTATCTATATTTTTATTTTATTTATATATATTTCTTCTATAAACAATAATATCTTCTTACAAACAACCAAGTTTTTCCTACTTTTTTATCTTTCTTTTTTTATACCTTTTATATTTGCTTTATCAAACACAAAACATACCACTTTTAAAAAAAATAACCAAAACCACCACTTTGGATCTACAATTTTCTACATATATATATATATGGTGAACAAATATATTTGTGGTTTTTTTCTTTTTATATAAAAAACTAAAAGGTTTTATAAAATAACCCTTAATAAAACCATGCATACCATACCATACCACCCACCCCTTTTACTACTAAAAACAATTGTAACTAGCTCTAGATGTTACAAACAACAAAGGGTTTAGTGCTCTACCGAGAAAAGTAACGTCGTGATGTGGCAACAAATGCACCCTCAAAAGCAGCAGCTGATACATCACCACTACCACCAACAAGTCCATGTCCAACAACCCTAACCCCTAAATTGTACAACTTCTTAAGACTCATCATTTTTGGTTATTAGGGTTTTGATTTTTTTTAGAGATAAAGTGGTGAAAGTATATTTTTTATAAAGAGGAAGTGGTGATATTTTAGAAAATGGAAATGGACGATGAGTAATTATATAGAGAATTTAGTTTGTGCTTGTCTACCAGGTATATATGGAATGAGAGATAGTATGTGAGAATATGTAATAAGAGTATGTGTAATGTAGTGGTGGTGTGTCTTTGTATATGCTAGCTGTAGGAGATTGTAATATGTGCTCTAAAATGTTGTACACTAAATATTGTACCTCTTTCTTTGTCTTTGTGGCATTTTTATGGATGTGTGCATGTATGTATGGTACTAATGTATATACTAAAACTTTAAGTTAATGCATTTTTGAAATGACTCCAAGTTAGCTGGCCTTATTTCAAGTTTTATTTTTTTGGTTCAAGCTTGTTATGTGAAATTTTCCTTAACCTCTCACCGCTCAAAGCTTCAATTAAACCTTGTGTAACCTTGTATAACATTCAATGAAAAAAACATAGCAACAAAAAACCAAGAACCAGAAAAACTAATAACCAAAAGCTTGGTGGTTTTAAGGATTTTTTATACTTCTTTCTTTAAAAAATTCAAACCCTAATAACCAAAAGCTTTTCAGCATGGTTAGGGGGTTCTTGAGGGTTCACGGTAACCCGGTGGATGTTTGTCTCGTAATATAAGTTTCAGATATTTGAAATGTAAAAATTTAGCTAAAATAATTGATATAACATAAACTTAGCTAAGATTTTTTCCACTAAACCCAATCCTAATTTTTGTGTTATGTAAATAATTCTTAATCTGAAATTTTGGATACTCGTAGATACAAAAAAATTATTCAAAATTTCGGATATATGAAATGTAAAAATTTAGCTGAAGTATAAAGAAAAAACCTTTTTAGCTGCTGCGGCTGCTTGTTCTTCATCCCTCCTTCGTTGCCCAGGCTTTGTCCATCCCGTTGGCTTTTTGGGAGATCTTCTTCCTCCCCTTGTTCAACAAAAACACAAGGAAACATGAGAATTTGGTTCTTGTTTTTCATAAATCTCTCAAATAACAACAACAAATACTCTTATTTATTCAGTATGTAAAGCCCAGCCCAACTAAAACCCAAAATCTCAATTCTTACTTTTTATCATCAAACAACAAATCTTCTTGTTGTTTTTACCACCTATTTTTTCATGTATTGGATAATATAAAAATTCTGTAAACAACAACATATCTATCTATATTTTTATCGTCTTTATATATATATTTCTTCTATAAACAATAATATCTTCTTACAAACAACCAAGTTTTTCCTACTTTTTCTTCTCTTTTTTTATACCTTTTATATTTGCTTTATCAAACACAAAACATACCATTTTTAAAACAAAATAACCAAAACCACCACTTTGGATCTACAATTTTCTATATATATATATATATATATATATATATATATATATATATATATATATATATATATATATATATATATATATATATATATATATATATATATATATAATATATATATATATATATATATATATATATATATATATAGATATATATATATATATATATATATATATATATATATATATATATATATATATATATATATATATATATATATATATATATATATATATATATATATATATATATATATATATATATATATATATATATATATATATATATATATATATATATATATATATATATATATATATATATATATATATATATATATATATATATATATGGTGAACAAATATATTTGTGGTTTTTTTCTTTTTATATAAAAAACTAAAAGGTTTTATAAAATAACCCTTGATAAAACCATGCATACCATACCATACCACCCACCTCTTTTACTACTAAAAACAATTGTAACTAGCTATAGATGTTACAAACAATAAAGGGTTTAGTGCTCTACCGAGAAAAGTAACGTCGTGATGTGGCAACAAATGCACCCTCAAAAGCAGCAGCTGATACATCACCACTACCACCAACAAGTCCATGTCCAACAACCCTAACCCCTAAATTGTACAACTTCTTAAGACTCATCATTGTTGGTTATTAGGGTTTTGATTTATTTTTCTAAAGAGAAAGTGGTGAAATTATATTTTTTAGAGAGAGGAAGTGGTGATATTTTAGACAATAGAAATGGACGATGAGCAATTATATTGAGAGTGGAATTTAGTTTGTGCTTGTCTACCGAGTATATATGGAATGAGAGAGAGTACGTACGAATATCTAATGAGTATGTATAATGTAGTGGTGGTGTGTTGTACATGATAGTTGTAGGATGTTTTAATATGTGCTCTAAATGTTGTACACTACATATTGTACCTCTTTCTTTGTCTGTGTGGCATTTTTACGGGTGTGTCGTGTATGTATGGTAGTAATGTATATAGTAAAACTTTAAGTTAATTCATTTCTGAAATGACTCCAAGTTAGCTGACCTTATTTCAAGTTTTATTTTTTCTGTTTGAGCTCGTTTTGTGAAATTTTCCTTAATCGCTCACCGCTCAAAGCTTTAATTAAACCTTGTGTAACCTTATATAACATAAAAAAATTATCGCAAATTTCAGGTTTCCAAATACATAAAAACTTAATCGCAAATTTCGGATATCTAAATTCATGGCATATTGATGTTTGTTTCACAAGTCTTAAATCTATAACAAGGTTTGACAAAACAAGGGACTAGAATACAAACACGAGCAAGTATACGCTTTCGTTCGTAGTATAGTTTTGTAGTGGTAAGCCAGGATCATTTGCAAGGACTTAGTTTCGTTTTGGTAAGCGATATAATAATCGAACAAAGAAATGTGTGAATAAGTAATAATAATGACAAATATGACTAAGATGGGATAGTTCATATAACTTCGTGATGATGATAATAATGATCGAGATATGTTTAGGTAGGTAAAACGTGATAAACCTTTTTCATCAAAATGGTGCTTTCACAATTTACTTAGTTTGATTTAAGACTTATGTTTAAATCAGCGACCAAGCTTAAATAAGTTTCCAACAAGTTCAATATTTTATCAAGGTATCTAAGTGGATCCCTCCAACTAAAGATTCAAAACCATAGACACAAATAAATCAACTTTGATATAGTATGGTGGTAGAAGTAGGTGGAAAATGGTTCTACAACATTAGCTTGAAATCATTTATAAAAGATCATATCATAGCATCATCACTAATTATAATCACATACCCATATAGTCACAAATAATTTAGCCTAGCATAGCAATCAAAGTAACAAATGAAAAAGAGTAAAAGAACATCATAATTACATTGAATGAATTGACGAGTACACAAGTGTCACGATTGTATGGTCTTTCCAAGAATCAAAGAGCAATATACTCTTGTTACAAGTATTTCCCAAAAGTGGAATATATACTGAAATTTTACTAAGGAGACTAAAATACTCGGATTATAGAGTATTAGATAGAAGAGGTGTGTGTAAAATGAGATGAGAAGGCCTCTATTTATAGTGCAGTCTGGGGGTAAATGTGCACCGCACTTCTCCAAATGTGTGTCGCACTTCTGACTTTGTGTGCCGCACTTTAGGTGCGTCCAGAATGTTCTTCTCACAACTTTTTTATTATTTCTAATAAGGACTCCATGTTTGCTTTCCTTCACTTTGAGCTTTCAACCTTTACTTGCATATAAAACACAATGTTTTAAGTATCGAGAGTTCTTATTTATAATACAAAGTGAGATAATAGGAACGGATTAAATATGTATATTTAGGTCGTTATCATATATCCCATTTCATATTTACATTTTAGCCTACAAAAATTAATAAGATTACTCTTATAATAACTGTATAAATTCACGCGATAATTGTTTGTTATAGAGATTTCAAAATTGTAGAAAATATATCATTCAATTAAAAAACAAAAAACATAGCAACAAAAAACATAGCAACAGAAAACCAAGAACCGGAAAAACCAAGCAAAACGTTTTGTTCGAGGTTTGGTTGTAACATGTTATTGTTGTTGAAACTGTTTTTTACTAGTATAAAATTTAAACGGTGGTGTTATGTGCATGGTGGTTTTAGGGATTTTTTAATATATAAAAAAAACCACAAACATATTTGGTTAATATTTTTCACCATATATGCTTGTGGTTATTTTGTTTAAAAGTTGTATGATTTGTCTTGATAAAAAATATAAAAGAAGAAGAAAAAGTAGAAAAATATTATAAGAAGAAAAAGTATAAAACTTGTAGTATGTTGTTTGTTTCTAAGATTTTACAACATTTTTAGTTTTTATAAAAGAAATATATAAAGAAGATGAAGAAAGATGATAAAAAGTAAGTATAGATTTATGGGTTGTGAGATTTGGGCTTTAGTTGAACATGGGCTTAGATACAGAACAATAAGAATTAAAATATTTATTGATTCTTAAAAACAATTGAAAAACAAAAACCAAAACCTCATGTTTCTTTGTTTTTGTTGAACAAATATATGTGAAAAAACACCAAAAGATGAAAAAAAGCCTAGGCAACAAAGGAAGGATGAAGCAGCAAAAAAAGATGGGTACAAAAAGGCTGGGATTTTGCTTATAACAAAGATTTTATAAAATATTGTTTTAATTCTAGGGTTTATTTGATTTTATATAATATTATTTTAATTCTATAATTTGTTGTCTTTCTTTGGAGGTTGCTTGTTTTTTAAAATTATTGAACTATGTTTCTTCTTAAATAAATTTCTACTCAAACTCTAGGAGTTGGGGGTTGCTTTGTTTATAACAAAGATTTCATAAAATGTTGTTTTAATTCTAGGGTTTATTTGATTTGATAAAATATTAATTTAATTATAGGGTCTGTTGTCCTTCTTTGGGGTGTTGCTTGTTAAAATTATTGAACTATGCTTCTTTTAAATAAGTTTTTTACTCAAATTCTAGGGGGGGGGGGTTGTTTTATTTTCAAATATTTTTAAACTTTTGTTTTCATTCTAACGTTTATTTGATTTTATAAAATATTGTTTTAATTCTAAGGTTTGTTGTCCTTTTTTGAGGGTTTGCTTGTTTTTTAAGATTATTGAACTATGCTTCTTCACAAATCCCTTATGTTTTTGCTTTTTTGTTTAGGGGGGTGTTTGGGTATGTAAATCTAGAAACGCTCATAAGCCCACCTTTCTCGGCTTAGGAGCTTATTATGTTATTTAAGGTCATAACCTCAACTTGATAAGCTCATAAGTCGAAAACGGTACACTTGTGAGCTTTTCAATTGTTACATAAGCTTATGTCACTTTAGAAAAAGCCCATACGCCCACTTTTCTTGGCTTATCAACTTGTTTTGTTAAGCTTATGGCTTGTTTAAGTCATAAGCTCAAGTTTATAAGCTTATAAGCTGAAACAAGTAGGCTAAAAGAGTTTAAGTAATTGTTTTTGTTAACCCCTTTATTAAAGTGTTTTGCAAATGTTTGGGTATAATCATCTTCGGAAATATCTTTTTGTAGTCATTCTTTATAGGTCTCAAAATTTGTTTTGGGTGTGTTTGTATGAAAATATCGTTTTCTATATTTGGGGGTGTCGTTTCACTTAACAAATCGCTTATTAAGTTAAGCTCATGGCTTGTTTAATTCATAAGCTCAACTTGATATGCTCATAATCCGAAACAAATCGGCTTATGAGCTTCTTAAGTTAAGCTTATGGCTTGTTTAAGTCATAAGATCACCTTGATAAGCTCACAATCATAAAAAAATGCTTATTAAGTTAAGCTTATGGCTTGTTAAATTCATAAGCCTAACTTGACAAGCTCATAATAAAAAACAAATCGCTTATTAAGTTAAACTTATGGCTTGTTTAAGTCATAAGCTCAACTTAAAAATCTCATAAGCCGAACAAATAGTCTTATGAGCTTATTAAGTTAAGGTAACATATATCTGATATTCACTAGTTTTTAAGATTACGTAACAAATATCTCATAATAAAATAAAAATGTTACTGCTAAAAAGGTGGGTAAAAATCAGCGTATGGCTTGTTAAAAAATGTTACTGCATTAAGATAAAAAGTTTATTTACTGGCTAAACATTTGTATTTGAATCATATTGTTGCAGCTGCGGTTCCAGTAATCACTCTTTTCTAAAAATAATCTCTAAAGGTTGCTATTGATTTAGACGGCATTGCTTCATTCCATGTTGTTGGCATGTTGGACTTGGAAGTTACTAACCCTAAAAAAATGCCTTTTTTTAAAATTAAGGTTTGTATCTAATTAATACCCCTCTTTCATATGATTATTGAATGATCTTCAGTTTAAATTGTTTGTACAAGTCTTTAATTTTGCTTATGTGTTCACCTATAACTGCTGATACCTTTATGTATTTGTTGTATGTTTTCCTTTAGAGATATTATAAATGTAAATGGTTTATTAATTATAACTGATATATTCAAGTTACTTGCTAGGTTTGAGTTTAGATTCGTGAATGTGATTTTGGATCTTTTATTTGGTTGTTTAATCTTCGGCAGATTTGTAATATATTGTTGTTTTATTCGTTTTGCTAAACTTGCCTTCATTGTTGTTGAATGTGCGTTGTCAAAAAGAAACGTTTTGTTTTCAGTTCGGTGGATTGGGATATACATTTCATGGGATACTTAATGCAGTTTTAAACTTTTGATGTGTATATCTTGTTTAGGTGTATGAAGAGTTGTTATTTGTTTAATCTGAATTTAGCACTTGTGACTTGTTCACTTTATTATGTTTATTTAGTATATTGTTCTTTATTTGACGTGTTTCGTATATGCTTTGTTAGCTATGTGTGTCTTGCTTAACATTAACATAAAGTATATGCATATGCTATAAAATTTTGCTTACTCTGTATGACATTTAAACCGTGATTTATGTCCAATTTGAGAGCGAGGACACACAAGTCGATTGGAGGGCTCATCAGTATATGGAACCGAGAGTGTTCTTTACTTAGAATATTCTTCAACACTGCATACACGAAATCTCATTTCCCAAATGTCGTCCCCTCAAATGGACATTTGAAACCAAAGACAAAACCTATGTACCACTCAAAAGTGAGCATCACATTGTGTGCCATCTGAGATAAATTTTTCATGCAGATTTACCTAACTTTTTGTTTGTTTAGTCAAATACAGGACCGTCGATGTGGATGAAGAGAAGGTCAAGGTGATAGTCAAGTATGTTGTTTTTCATAGGTTTGTTTTGAAGAAAATGGTTATTTCAGTCCTTATTACACCTAGAGAGACACCGGATGTCAACTCCTACAGAGGTAAAGTTCTGTATTTTGTTAAGAAAATAAATGAATGGCTTGATTTTGTTGTTTGTATGGTGAGCAGTAAGAAAATGAACAATATTAACTCTCATTTTTTTCAAACCTAAGTTTAACTCTGGAAATTCAAAGTTGCAGTGGGAAATAGGTGTTGTCGATGACTCAAATCGAACAGATTGTATTGAGTTTTGTGTTGGTCGAGTTGATCGTTCTGAGTTCTTCCCCATATATGTGGATTTGAAGGCGGCAAGCACCTACATCAACCTGAAGCTTGATGTCTTACCACTAAAAGCGAAAGATGATAAGCCAAAGTTCATACACAATCTGGAAATGGTGACCGGCAAGGAGGAGGATTATGAGATTTCAGGTTGAACAATGACAATTAATGGTTTGGGTAGCTTATGTTAAGACTTTACTTATAACAAATGTATTGGTAGCTTATGTTATGATGAACAAGCAGGCTTTTGGTTTATGTAACTTATTAAGAGTATTTATTATTATTATTATATATTTGACAAGTTATGTAATGATATTTGAGATGTTTTGAATGTTTTACTTTTGACTAAAGTGATATTTACTATAAGATAGATGCTTTGATGAACAACAAGCCTGCTTTACCTTTTGGTTTATGTAACTCCTTATTGCAGGGTAAAAGTATTTTCTATTATGTTCTTTATGAGTTGAATATTGACCTTGTTTCGAGTTAGTAAATGATTGTGAACTAACTCATTGTAGTATATGCTTGGGGTGCTCTTTTGTTTATAACCATCAAAGTTATTCTTTCTCGGTATTTGGAACTCAAATATCTCATCATGTATAATAATGGTCAGGTGTTACATATTTGTGAAGATAAAATGATTTAAGAAACAAACCCCAAGCAAAACCAGTCAGCTAAATGACATAACCTACTCCTTTTAAAATATAAGAGGACAAGTATCGTAGACACCATACAACATAAAATATTAGATACAAGAAACATCTTGGATGACTCTACCTAGCACTTTCTATGAAGATAGATCCAAACACCCCATGATTACATTTCCCTATTCAAGTTGCAAAGATCATTCATACCACATCCACAATAACTTTTGCAGACACTGATCAGTGCATCGTCATGAAGAGTCATCTTAACTTAATAATAAAGACGGTGATTAGTTATTGATGAAGGCAATGCGATAGCAATGAAAACAATGGAGAATGCATGATCAACTAAGACGGTTGAGTCGAAAGAGGTGCTGTTTCTAAGCCTCCATAAGACCTATATGGCTGTGTTAAAAGAAAGAGTCAACGAGATCAGTAAGATTGATGGACAATCACATCATCTCCCATTAAACCAGGGAACCATATATTTGCTTTCTTCTTATCTAAAGTTACAGCTAGCAATAGATTCTTTTCCATATTTAATTATATTGTATGTGTGTATAAATAGGTAATCTCATTGTAAACCATCGATACATAATATATAAAACAGTTTCCCATCAATTCCCTTTCAATTATATTTTTATCATGGTATCAGAGCGGGTTTGCTCATCATATACTTCATAACCTATTCAAATCCTCAAATCAAGAAACCATGTCTGGAGATGATTTGTCCCTACAACTATCAAATTTGTTAAAGAATGGTTCCACAACTAACCTCAAAACCTAAAGCTATATGATAATCTCCAAATCAACCTCAACCAAAACTATGCACTATGGACTCGAATGATTCGAGTCACCCTAAGTGGAAAATCCAAGGCCCTATTATCACATTTAACCTCAGGTCCTCCAGCCCAAAGCAGTGAAGCTTATGAGCAATGGGACCAAGAAGATTTAACGGTTTTCTTGTGGCTCCTCCAGAATATTGAACCCACTTTAGTAGGAAACCTAACCGAGTACCCCCACTTTTAAAACCTTGTGTGATGTTGTGGTAGTCACGTACAACCATGGAAAAGAAAAGCTGTAGACTTTCAACCTTCATGTTAAGGCTAATGATATTAAACTAAACGACGACTCCCTTGAGGAATTTTAGATTACACTACAAGGGATCTGGGGAGAAATTGAAAGAAACGACCCAAACCAAATGAAATGTCTAGAAGATATTAAAACATATTCAAAACTAGCGTCAGAACAAAAACTCTTCCAATTTTTAAACGCACTTGACAAGAAATATGAATCTATCAAAAGGGAAATACTTCGGCTAGACCCCCTTCCCTTAGTGGAGATGGCGTAAGCAACTATGCGTACGGAAGCTGCCCACCATAACATTATGGGAGAAACTAACCATGACACATATAACATAGCGGCGGGTCTCTTTCCCAAACAAACGGGGGGAGTCTGACTCGCTGTGAAGGGGCACTGTTATTTTGACGTGAAAAAAGTGGAACATCCGGCAAAGAGGATAAAGCACACCTGCAATATGGTAATTGCGGTATGATGAGACATACCAAAGAGCAGTGTTTCGAGCTCGTTGGCTAGCCCGATTGGTGGAATGATGGCCACAAAAAGGGAACCAAGGGTCTCGGATCTGAAAAAGGAGAAGCGTGAACCAAAAAAACCAACACTAACCGGAAAATTTCCACTGGATTTGAGGGAGTGGAAGCAGCTCTCGATTAAGAAGCTGAAGCTTTCTCGGTGGGAACAGGTATATGGGGTGAGAGACTATTTCTCGAAACTCCGAAAAACCAAATACACATCACTGATTCTTTTTCCTTCTTTATTCAACAAGACTTTGAAAATTGCAAACAGAGCCATGTTTATCGTTATGCAAATGTGGCTCAAAATTACAAATTAAAACATGAAACATCATGGATTTTTTATTGTGGAGCCACCGACACCATGACTTATGATTTATCTGATTTTTCTATGTCAACCAAACCAAAAAAATCATACATTCAAACCGCAAATGGTGAAAAGTTCAATGTAAATAATGAGCGAACAATCGAAATCTCACCAACACTTAAACTCTCTAATTGTCTCTATGTTCTGTCATTATCTCATAAACTCTTGTCCATAAGTAATGTGACGAAGGAGTTGAATTGCTCGGTCCTTATGCAACCTACTTTTTGTATTTACATGATATCATGACTGGAGCAATAATTAGGCATGGCACTAAAAGACAAGGGTTGTATAATGTGGACGAGGTAGCTCAAAATGGTGATGTAATGCTTTCTCATGAACAAAGGAACGAGAAGCTTGGCTACGGCATAGAAGATTGGGACATCCATCCACCGGCTACTTACATATGTTATTTCCAAAAATATTTCCTTTTAAATGTAAGTCACATTATAACACTTGCGTGTTAGCCAAAAGTCACCGAAAATCGTTTAAACCCAATAACTCAAGAGTTGATCTACCAATTTCCTTGATTCACTTGGATGTGTGGCCCCGCCCTAATACCAGGGGGACATGTATATTCAGTGTTTTTTACAGCATGACTTGGGTTTATTTAATAAAAAATAAATTTGAAGTTTTTGATAAATTCATTGTTTTTTACAACATGATCCAAACTAAATTTCATAAACATATTCAAATTTTTACATCATACAATGGAGGAAAATTTGTCAACTCTGAAATGAAATCCTTCTTTCAAATCAAAGGTATAATTCATCAAACGACATGCCCTCATACTCCAGAATAAAATGGTTTCGTGGAGCGAAAAAATGGATCTTGTTAGAAATAACTCTAGCCCTTCTCATAAAATCACAATCTTCAAAATACTTTTTCCAAAAGCTCTCGTTACGGCGACATATCTTATCGACCGAATTCCCACCCGAATCCTAAAAACCAAAATCCCGTTGCAAAATACGGCCGAATACACTAAACTCCCATTAGTTCTTACCCTTGAACCACGAATATTTGGTTGCACCGTGTTCGTTCATACCTAAAGCCAATAGATCTAAACTTGACCCTTGTTCTGAGAGATGTGTCTTTGTTGGGTACGGAATAACTCAGAAAGGCTACCGATGTTATAACCCAACAACCCGACACATATACACTACGATGAACTGTGATTTTGTTGAAACTGAGTATCACTATGCCTCCCAACACAATGTTCAAGGGGAGATAAAGTATACTTACAGCCAGGAAACACTGAGTTGGTTGAGTTCGACTACATTTGAAGAAAGAAGCCAAAGTTCACAAGATGACACCCTCTTCCCGAACAACCTGAAGATGCTAGTGCCACCCCAGAAACTGCTCCTGACTTGTTGTCCGAGGTGAGTAATACTAACCTTGATCATTTTCCTTCTTCTAAGACTCTAAACCAAACATAACAAAGTGAAGATGTACAAGAACAAGAACATGTGGGAACTGTTTTGACAATATCAGAACAATGTATGTACTTCTACCAAGATCAAACCACGAAGTCCCACCCAAAAAATATTCACTACAAAAGGAAACCAGAAGGAATGGATATCTGGTGGCAAACATAGCAAAAGGAAACGTATACAAATGAGCCAAGGCCTTTGTCTCTTCGTTGTATACTAATGAAATTCAAGCTACCACAGAACAAGCATTGGAGTCTAAACAATGGAGAGATGTAATGGAGGAAGAAATGAAGTTTGTACAAAAAGTTATACATGGGAAAATCGTATATCGCCACTAGGAAGAAAATTGTCGGGTGTCGGTGGGTGTTCACATATAAATACAAACACGATGGTACAAATGCAAGATACAAGGCGAGATTAGTACCTAAAGGCTATACGCAAACTTATGGTATTGACTACTCTGAAACCTTCTCTCCGGTTGCAAAGATCGATAAAATCATGGTTCTATTTTCGTCGCAGGAAATAAAGGTTAGCCCTTACACCAGTTTGACGTGAAGAACGCTTTCCTACATGGAGCTCTGAAAGAGGAAGTTTATATGGAAGCTCCGCGTGGATTTACACACAGAGTGGATTTGGAAAGAGGGAGGTGTAACACCCCATTTTGATAAACGGAATGTCACGCGTGATTATGGCGTGTCATCAAAGCATACAAGGATAAATGTCTAAACATTACATGACCATAAAGGAAATACCGGAATCAAACATCGGTAGTCCAAAAGTAGAACTCATCACACACAAACATAAGTACTGTAAATGAAAGGACTAAACAATGTCCATGGAAATGAGTATCAAAGTATAGATAAAATGCATAAAGTAAAGAAGGCTAGGAAGCTTCCAATCCATATGCACGTTCGCTTAAAGTCTACGAGCGTCCTTGAGTACCTGCCGTTTTAGGAACATGAAAAGGAAAACGGCTGAGCAATACACTCAGTGCACGGATATACAAGAATATCATGAATAGTATAAGCATATAAACATGAAACAGCGGAAGAAACTAAGTCCTGGATAACCTGGTTATATCTTAGTAAAACTGGTTTTATAGTTTGAAAAGCCTTATGTTTATCTTGTAAAAACTGTTTAACATATTTTACCATTAGCCAATATAGGTCATGAAATATCAACGTGCATGAATACTTGGAGGGGTGACCTCGTCATGCAAATTAGAGGGGCTGTCTCTAATTTAATATACTAGTTTTGGGTAGGAGGGATCAGCTCCTTATGAAGGATGCAAGGCACACACCACATTCACACTGAGTAATCTGCTGAAAACATGTAACTAGGATGCACCCATACGCCCCACCTGATAATAATAATATGGCCAAAAGCAGAAAGAGACGTCACGAGCTATCACTCCGCCGTGGTGAAGTCATAACACTGGTGCCTCCAGTGTTATGGTTATGGTACCTCCATAACTAGGTGAAACTGGTCATGCATGTATATGGCTTTAGGTATTCTAATTAAACATAAGCAATTCAAAAACATATAAAACATATACTGGGGATAACAGTTGGCTGCATACGGGAAATCCTAATAAGGAAAGAATGTCCATACTGAAAGGACGGAGAATCCGTACCTTATGTCCAGTGAACGAAGAAGACGAACGGAAGAGAGTCCTACTTCGGTATCACTAATGCTACATAAATACATACGTGTATAAGTATCTGATTACTAAGTACGTAACTATTTTTATATCATGCCTTAGCTTGTTTTATATGTTCATGTCATGTTTTACTGATTTAAGCTTTATATTGTGTTTATCATATATTCTGCCTATTCTGATTAAGTATTACTTGTATTTCATGTATTATTATACTTGTTGTAATAATAAGTAACTTTCTAAAAATAGCAGGTTTCCTAAAATAGAAAGTTTCCAAAAATAGAGTTACCAAAAATAGAAAGTTTCCAAAATAAGAAAGTTTCCAAAATAGAAAGTTTCCAAAAATAGAAAGTTTCCAAAAATAGAATTACTGCTTAAAATAGATAAGTTTCTAAAAATAGAAAGTTTCCATAAATAGATTAGCTACCTTAAATAAATAAGTTTCTAAAAATAGAAAGTTTCCATAATTAGATATAAGCTGGATAATTAAGCTAATTATATAAGCTTAAGTGTTTTCTGGTTAATATTCTAAGTCATGTGATTATATAGTATAATTTATTAATTATTTCATGTAAATTAAATAACTATAGGTTAAAGTATTTAATTAAATATAACATGATTTAATTAAATTAAGGTAAAATAAAATACTTAGGTTAAAACATGTATTATTATCTATAAATAATATAACCTAAGTCATGTAAATTAATTAATTATAAGTCATGGTTTTAATAATTAATTAATTATATAGTCTAATTTAAAGATAAAATACTTCGGTTAAAATTCATGTGTTAATAATAAAATTAATAACCTAAGTCATGTAAATTAAATTAATCATGTTCATGCTTTTAATTAATTTAATTTAAATCTTACAAAAATAATATAACTTGTAAAAATATTAAACCTTGAAAAATAACTCATGAACCGGACCGTGTTTTAAATCTAAACATGTGTGAACCGGACCCGTGTTTTAAACCCATGAACCGGACCCGTAAACACCACCATACCCCGACATAGGTCGGGGTTTTCCCTTCCTTGTTGCTGCCGTGACCCGAGACCACCCAAACCACCACCAAACCTAGACCATGTGGTCTCGGTGGTGCGAGTAAACCCAAGCCGAGACCCCTCTTGGGGCTCGGTTAGGCGTCGGCCACAACAAACACCCCTTAACACTTGATTGATTTAACCCCCATGATTAAATAGCATGTTTATATCTTGTTTTTAATTAGTTTATTAAAACATTCATGATTTTATGTGATAAACAAATCAAGACATAAAAATAAAAAGGTTAAAGGTTATACCAATCACGTGAATCGAATGAGGATGAACACACAACGATCCTTGCAATAAATCAAAGACCAAAATCAAACCGAATCACCACTTTGATGATGCTAAACCCAGCGGCCAAGAGAGGAAGAAGAAAAGGGATTTTTAGGGTTTTTAGTTAATTTCTAAATCTTGAATTATGAAAATAATCTTTTCCTTAAATTCCATGTTTAATTAAATTATGGGCTTGGCCCCTTTGGTCTTGTGGTGTCCGCGGGTAAGGGGGCCCATAAGGGTAACCCGAACATTTTCCGTGTCTAAAATATAAGTGTGTTCTCGTCTTCGTAATTTACGTGATTTAACTAGTTATCGTTCGTGACTTAATATATTTATTCGTGATCGTAATAAATATACATACATACGTAATATTAGCTCGTGATTATTTTACGTTCATGATTTCATGTTCATAAGTTCGTGATTATAATTATTATTGAAATAATTATCGTGTGTTAATACGTACTAAATACTTATCGTGTTATAACACGTACGTAATACTTGTAATTCTTGTTCGTGAAATGTAAACATGTTATAAAAGGAAAGTTCTAATCGTGTACGTACTATCGTAAGGGTACTATTCATGGTAAAAGCATGCGGGTTTTACAACTCTTCCCCCCTAAAATGAATAATTCGTCCCCGAATTATAGATAAATTAAACTGGAAAAGAAGAACATACCCGAATTCAAAATATGAAATGAGGGTAAGAAGCCCGGATAGAATCCTCTGTTTCCCAAGTGGCTTCCCGCTCGGTATGATCCCTCCAAAGGATTTTGACGAATGGAATCGTCTTCCTTCTCATGACTCGTTCTTGTCTGTTAAGAACTCGTTCGGGTTCTTCTATAAAAGTGAGATCTTCACGAATCTGTTCCAGTAGATACTGAACCATGTGAAGGGGATGATACTGGTACCCTCTGAGTAAGGACACATGGAAAACATTGTGTACATGAGAAAGCTGCGGAGGTAACGCTAAACGGTAAGATACTTCATCGACTCGTTCAATGATATCAAACGGTCTGATGAATCGAGGACTAAGCTTCTCATTAATTCCAAAACGTCTAACACCACGTGCCGGCGAAACCTTAAGGAAAACGTGATCTCCTACGTTAAAATGTAAGTCCCTACGATGCTTGTCCGCGTAACTCTTCTGACGTGACCGTGCTTCTTGCAGTTTCTGCTTAGCTACTATGAACTTCTCATTAGTCAGCTCTATGATTTCTGGCCCTTCAAGTGCTCGCTCGCCAACCTGATCCCAGGAGATTGGGGCGCGACACTTCCTGCCATACAACATCTCGAAAGGAGCACACTTGATACTTGCGTGCCAACTGTTGTTGTATGCAAACTTCACCAAACAGATATAATCGTCCCAATCACCCGTCCATTCCAACGCACATGACCTCAACATGTCTTCTAATGTCTGAATCGTTCGCTCTGACTGCCCGTCTTTTTGAGGATGAAAAGTCGTGCTAAGCTTAAGTTGTGTACCCCAAGCTTTCTGCAGGCTTCTCAAGAATCGCGAAGTGAATCGAGGATCTCTGTCTGAGACGATGCTGGATGGAGCACCGTAGAGTCTCATGATCTTCCTTTTATAAGTATCGGCGAGTTTACTGGCCGAATATTCCTTGTGGATCGGTAAGAAATGAGCTGATTTGGTAAGTTGATCTACGATAACCCAAATTGCATCGTGCTTCCTCTTGGTTGGCGGAAGACCAGTAACAAAATCCATGGTGATTTTGTCCCACTTCCACTCTGGAATATCTAACGGTTGAAGAAGACCGCCAGATTGTTGATGCTCGATCTTAACCTGCTGGCAGGTAAGACATTTGGAGACGTAAGTGGCAACATCCTGTTTCATACCACTCCACCAAAAGTACTGCTTGATGTCATGGTACATCTTGGTCGAACCAGGATGTATAGAGAATGGGGAGCTATGGGCCTCATCTAACAAGGCTTCCCGGAGTTCTTGATCATCAGGAACACAAAGTCTCGTGCCCTGCCATAAGATACCATCTGCATCTACTCAAAATTCTGTCTGCTTCTCCAAATTCTGAATTATCGCCCAGATTTCTCCATCTTCTTTCTGAGCTTCCTTGATCTTAGAGAGTAACTCGGTTTCTACTCTAAGATTAGCCCAGTAACCGTGTTGTCCACGTACCATGATCTCTATGTCTAGTCGCTCCAAGTCTCTTATGATTTCCTCCTCAATCTCAATGACGTTGATCATTCTGGACTTTATGCTAAGTGCATCTGCCACCACATTCGCCTTGCCGGGATGATACTGCAGATTAATGTCATAATCCTTCAACAGCTCTAACCATCTCCTCTGTCTCATGTTCAATTCACGCTGAGTGAAGATATACTTCAAGCTCTTGTGGTCCGTGAAAATGTCACATGATTCTCCATATAAGTAGTGCCTCCATATCTTCAAAGCAAACACGACTGCTGCAAGTTCCAAGTCATGCGTAGGGTAATTTTCCTCATAAGGCTTAAGCTGCCGTGAAGCGTACGCGATCACTTTCCCATGTTGCATGAGAACACAGCCAAGTCCCTTCCCCGATGCATCACTGTAGATTTGAAATCCACCCGTACCAGATGGGAGAGTAAGAATAGGTGCAGATACTAACTTCTGCTTCAGGTCTTCAAAGCTCTTCTCTCGTTCTTCAGTCCAGACGAATTTCTCCTCTTTCCGCATCAGCTTGGTCAATGGTAGTGCTAGGCGGGAAAAGTTCTCCACGAACCTGCGGTAATAACCATCTAAGCCTAGGAAAGTGTGGACTTTAGTCGCTGATGTCGGCCTCGGCCACTTAGTAATAGCCTCTACCTTCGCTGGATCTATAGTGATTCCTTCTGCTGATACAATGTGACCTAAGAATGCCACCTTGTCTAACCAGAACTCACACTTGGAGAATTTAGCATACAGCTGCTTCTGGCGAAGAATCTGTAATACTGAACGAAGATGGTCTTCGTGTTCCTCCTTGGACTTAGAGAAAATCAGGATGTCATCGATGAAGACAATGACAAACTTGTCCAGAAATTCATGGAAGATTCTGTTCATCAAATCCATGAACACTGCTGGAGCATTGGTAAGGCCAAATGGCATGACTACAAATCCGTAGTGGCCATAGCGTGTACGGAAAGCAGTCTTGGCGATGTCCTGCTCCTTAACCCGTAGCTAATGATAGACTGACCTTAGATCAATCTTGGAGAAATGTTTGGTCCCTTGGAGTTGGTCAAACAGATCGTCTATATGTGGGAGTGGATACCTATTCATGATGGTAATCTTGTTGAGCTCGCGATAATCTATGCAAAGACGCATACTGCCGTCCTTCTTCTTAACAAATAAGACCGGTGCGCCCCATGGAGATGCGCTCGGTCGAATGAAACCTCGTTCCAGAAGTTCTTGCAGTTGATCTTTCAGCTCCTTTAACTCTATGGGAGCCATGCGATAAGGAGCCTGGGAAATCGGCTCAGCTCCTGGGATGAGCTTGATATTAAATTCCACTTCACGTGCAGGTGGTATGCCCGGAAGTTCTTTTGGAAATACATCTAGAAATTCGGACACTATCGGCTGATCCTGAATTGATGGGGATTCAGCATCCATGTCATGAACAGTAGCTAGATAACCCTCGCAACCATGTGAAAGTAGTGCACGTGCTTGCAGGGTTGATATGATTTGTAGAGACCTGCCGGGTACGAACCCGTTATGAATGTACTCTGGCGCATTAACATCACTGAAAATGACTCGATATGAATGGCAGTCTATGGTAGCATGATGCTTGGATAGCCAATCCATGCCCAAAATCATGTCAAAATCATTCATGTCCAGCGGAAGTGCGTCAACAGGACGAACCTTGTCGTCAAACTCTAGGGGAAGGCTCTTGTACACATGGGTTATAAGTACAGAGTCTCTCAAAGGCGTGGAAATACTGAGTCTATTTTCTAGTGGCATGGGGAGTATCCTAACATTCTTGGCATACGCAGTAGAAATAATCGAGTGAGTAGCACTCGTATCAACAGAACACATGCAGCTTGACCATACATATACAAGATTCCAGTGATGGTACCTGTAGACTTGTTGGCCTGATCGCGAGATGTCGTGTAAACGCGCCCAGTAGTAGGAGGCGGCTTGGTATCAGCATGTCCCGATGTGCCCTCCATCTCGCCCTTGCGGCAGTCCTTCATGCGATGGCCAGGAAGACCACACTTGAAGCATGCATCACTGTCGCGGCGACATGGCCTTGGGTGCCTACGGTGGCAAGTAGAGCAAAGAGGATGAGTATATCCTCCAGCAGGTGTCCTGACTCGCTGAGAACCTGATAAAACATTATACATGAGACATGATAATAGGGTACAAAGGACAATGCGGATAATCGTAAGGTTGAATACCAGTGATAGCTGGACGGTTAGGCTGTGAACCTCTCTGGTTCTGGTCCCTACCGTTACCATGATTCCTGGTAGAAGATTTTCTAATGTGTCAGAATTAAGAATTATAGCATGTAATCATAAGAAAATGCGTGAGTATAAGGACCTGCTGTTGTTGGAGTGTCCAGCGTTGTTACAGTAATTATCATTACTGCCACGCCTATCCGTAGCAAAACGGTCGTTAGTCTGACCGTTTCCATTGGGCTGATTAGGCTGCTGCTGAATAGCCGGCTAAGACCGGTCCCCAGTCTTCTGCCTGGAAGATACAATTTACAGAGATGAAATATTGACATATGCTGAAAGAATACGGATTGGTCACCGCTTGAATACGAATGTTTACCTCTTATCGGGTCTCTCTACTTCCCCGAACTCATCTCTCTCCTACAACATCTCCAGCTTACGTGTTGCGTCGGCCACTTGTGCTACCGTACCCAACGGAGCGCCTTCTAAGTTATTGGCAATAATTGGAGAAAGGCCCAACAAAAATGTTGTGCCTGCTCTTCAGTGGTGCCCGCATATGCTCTCAGGACACCGGCGAATCGAAGGAAACGCTGCATGAAATCATTGTTGTTTTCCTCAGGTCGCTGCCTAATGGTGTAGTACTCTCTTATGAGCCTATTCCTTCCTTCCGTGGGGAAGATGCTAGGCGGGGGAGGATAGTTGTCGTTCTGATGAAGGATGTCTTGCAAATCTACATTGGCAGCTGCAACCATCTCCCGGATATTGTGTGTGTTTGTCATCTGACAGTATAACATAAAATACATGATTAAACTGATCAAAACATAAACTATATACATGAAAAAAACTTATACCAATAAATCATGAGAAAAAAAAATTATGCAGGAAAATTTGTACATGAATACATGATGCAGTTTTATGAAAACTTTTGTATGCACGAGGGTGAACGCCTATGGTCAGTTCACTCAAAACAAAAGACATGGCGAGGGGACGCCTATGGGTCGGTCCCAAATTTAAAAGTTTCGATAAAACACATGCGACTAAATAGGGCCAGTCCTGTGCCAACCATTACATAGTCATAAACCTGCGACAATGACATATATATGTATGCATGAAAATGATGAATGCATGAAAACCGACTGTCAGTTCTAGGAAGACCATAGTGACTACCCACTAATCACAGGTCATGTTTTGAGAGCCTACAGGTCGAAGCCTTGGCTCTGATACCATAATTGTAACATCCCATTTTGATAAATGGAATGTCACGCGTGATTATGGCGTGTCATCAAAGCATACAAGGATAAATGTCTAAACAGTACATGACCATAAAGGAAATACCGGAATCAAACATCGGTAGTCCAAAAGTAGAACTAATCACACACAAACATAAGTACTGTAAATGAAAGGACTAAACAATGTCCATGGAAATGAGTATCAAAGTATAGATAAATGCATAAAGTAAAGAAGGCTAGGAAGCTTCCATTCCATATGCACGTACGCTTAAAGTCTACGAGCGTCCCTGAGTACCTGCCGTTTTGGGAACATGAAAAGGAAAACAACTGAGCAATACGCTCAGTGCACAGATATACAAGAATAGCATGAATAGTATAAGCATATAAACATGAAACAGCGGAAGAAACTAAGTCCTGGATAACCTGGTTATATCTTAGTAAAACTGGTTTTATAATTTGAAAAGCCTTATGTTTATCTTGTAAAAATTGTTTAACATATTTTACCATTAGCCAATATAGGTCATGAAATATCAACGTGCATGAATACTTGGAGGGGTGACCTCGTCATGCAAATTAGAGGGGCTGCCTCTAATTTAATATGCTGGTTTTGGGTAGGAGGGATCAGCTCCTTGTGAAGGATGCAAGGCACACACCACATTCACACTGAGTAATCTGCTGAAAACATGTAACTAGGATGCACCCATACGCCCCACCTGATAATAATAATATGGCCAAAATCTGAAAGGGACGCCACGAGCTATCATTCCGCCGTGGTGAAGTCATAACACTGGTGCCTCTAGTGTTATGGTTATGGTACCTCCATAACTAGGTGAAATTGGTCATGCATGTATATGGCTTTAGGTATTCTAATTAAACATAAGCAATTCAAAAACATATAAAACATATACTGGGGAAAATAGTTGGCTGCATACGGGGAATCCTAATAAGGAAAGAATGTCCATACTGAAAGGACGGAGAATCCGTACCTTATGTCCAGTGAACGAAGAAGACGAACGGAAGAGAGTCCTACTTCGGTATCACTAATGCTACATAAATACATACGTGTATAAGTATCTGATTACTGAGTACGTAACTGTTTTTATATCATGCCTTAGCTTGTTATAAAAGGAAAGTTCTAATCGTGTACGTACTATCGTAAGGGTACAATTTATGGTAAAAGCATGCGGGTTTTACAGGAGGTGTGCTTTATATAGAAATCTCTTTACGGATTAAAAAAGTCCTCGAGGGCATGGTTCGAGAAGTTCACCTTGGCCATGAACAATTATGGATTCAAGCAAAGCAACTCAGATCATACATTATTTCTGAAACGGAGAGGCTATTTCATAACCTGTTTAATAATCTATGTTGATGATATGATAAATAAGAAATAGCTAGAGTGAGAAAAAGATTGCTTACATAATTCAAATGAAAAGTCTTGGGGAACTCAAATACTTCCTTAGAATTGAGGTCCTAAGATCAAAACAAGGAATCTTTATGTGTTAAAGAAAGTAGGTTATGGATTTTCTTGTAGAAACTGGTATGGTCGTTTGTAAACCTGTGGACACTCTGATGATTATGAATCAAAAGCTTTATATGTAGGAGAAAGCGGAGCTAGCTGAAAAAGAAAGATACCAACAAATGGTAGGAAAACTAATATATCTCTCAAACACCCGCCCGGGCATAACGTATGTTGTGGGAGTGGTAAGTCAGTTTATGCATCAACCTCAAAATACCCACATGGAAGCAGTCTTAAGAATTATACGATAGCTCAAAGGAACAACCAGACATGGAGTCTTGCATAAGCCAAATAGGTATCTTTAAAAATAGTTGTATACAACTGCAGATTAGGCATGAGATAAAAGTGACTGAATATCAACCTCAGGGGTACTTTATATTAGTTGGAGGAAATCTTGTTACATGGAGAAGCAAGAAACAAAAGGTGGTAGCTCTTCAAGTGTTGAGGCAGAATTCCTAGGAATCGCAATAGGAATTCTGAAGTTCTATGGGTACGTAGGCTCCTAACTCAAATAAGATATCCACCACAAGAACCTAGCAGGATTTTTAGTGACAATAAGGCAGTCGTTCAAATTTCAAAGAACTCGGTTCACCATGATCGAACGAAACATATAGAAGTGGATCGACACTTCATTAAAGAGAAGTTAGAAGCAAAGATCATCACACTCCCATTTGTTCGATCAGAAAATCAACTTGCAGATATCTTGACAAAAGCTGATAATGAGAAAAGTCTACACAAATGTCTAAGCAAGTTGAATTTTGTAAATCATGTTATTCAACTTGAGTGGGCGTGTTAAAAGAAAGAGTCAATGAGATCAGCAAGATCAGCAAGATTGATAGATAATCACATAATCTCCCATGAAATCAGGGACCGCATATTCACTTCTTACTTATCTAAAATGACAGCTAGCAATATACTTTTTTCCATATTTAAGTATAGATGTAAGTTCATTTGGATACTAAATTTTATTTGTAAACTAAGGGACTAATCCCCACCTTTTATATTCATTTTAATCTAATTGATGAGATTAAACACAAAATCTTTTTCCACCCTATTTTTTCAAACATTAATATATCTTAAACCGTTAATCGTTATACGAAAAAATATACCATTACAAAGCGTATTTAATTATCTTTATATAGATATGCTATATGATACACTTTCGACAAAAAAATTGGTTTTGCTTTTTTCATGTGTTTTTTTCGTTGTCAAAAACTATCATATATGATACTAATATCATATATGATGTAACACCAGTGTCATATATGATATAACTTATCATCTATGATTTAACAATAGTTTGTGATTTAACACTGATATTATATATGATGAAACACTATTATCATATATGATATTTCACGTAAATTTAACAACAAGAAAAAAAATTCTTCAAAAGTATATATCATAATGTATATTGATAGAAAGATAATTAAATTCTAGTCGTGTTGATATATTTTTTCGCTTAACTGTTTATGAGATATTTAAATTATAAAATATAGGTGAGTAATAAAATAAATTTAATAAGTCGGCCAATGAGTCGGAAATCACGGTTACCAAAAAAAAATTAGATGAAATATGATGGATTGTGGGGATGTGGACAATTATAATATAAGTATATTGTAAATGTGTATAAACATGTACACATTCCCGTACACCATCATAATATCAGACTATTTTATAAAAGATTACAAATTATCAGTTATAGTTGTTATGAACAAAAAAGGTTCGCCCGTGATGATTCAACATCGCCAAAAACCACCTCCAGCTTCACGTCTGACACCAGGCCATTAGCCTTATTTCCAAGGTTTACGAATTACAGTACATTTGTTTTCTTGTTCTTTTGTCCAACCTGCATGTTATCACCGAGAAACGGAGTCTTGTCATCATAAGTCCTTCCACACCAGCTGAACCTAGACAAAACCTGTAATCTTGCCTTACCATAGGATTCGTCCACGCATTACCTTCCTCTAAGGTTGAATTGGAATTTATTCTTATGTAAACGGGTTAAAAAGAAGAACAAAAGCTTTTGAACGGATTTAAAAAAGGCTATATAGCAATTACTGTAAAAAAGAAGAATAAAACAACTTTTTTTAACCATTTAGTAATGTATATCAGTAGTAGGAAGAGAAAGGTCATCAAAGTTTATATGTTAATGTTGCTTTACTTTCAGATGCATTCAAACGTGCAAGAATATTCAGCCATGAGGCTCTAGCAGTATGGTGGTGTTGGTGGTTGCAGTTATTCATCATTGATAAATCATCAGAAGGGAACATACACCACACTTAAATATGCTTTTGAACGAGATTACATCATGTAAGTATTTATCTTTTTTTCCCTTTATTCAAATACGCGCATATCAACTGATCTCATGACCCGTGTGCAAATTTTCAGTTACTTCGCGCAGTGGCTGGACTCTGAGGGAAGGGTACCCTACCATTGGAAGGGACACTAACAGTCATGAAAATCGATGAATGGGACGGTATAGACGTCGAGACAGTTCACGTATTAACCCCAACAATAGTCTGCAAATTCCATGGATATATGATTCCTTAAATCCTATACATGACAACAACCCCAAAGCGTAAGACCAAAAGGTAGTTTCACCAACCGTAGATGTAACAGATGGACCTAAACTCAGAATCGTTTCTGCAGTATCCCTGGTACGCTACTCGATACTGTTTATTTTCTGTTTTGAGTTGACCTAAAATCAGAACCATGTTTATTTTATGTTCTACTCGATACTGCTTATGTCAGAATACCAGTTTTTTGAACGTGTCCACTGTCAATGCCTTTTCTCTAAACAACGTTGGTTTTGTGACAAATTAGGCTTAAATGCGAGTGCAGTTCAAGGTATGGTTTGGGACCGAACTGGTTGTTAGTAAAAGTTTACGAGAATGATAAGCAGTTACGTATTTGTTGCATGTGATAGTTCAATAACCATTTACTAATTAATTACAAGGGTAAATGTCGAAAATACACAACGTACTTTCTCAGATTATCCATTATGCCCATCGAATTATTTTATGTACGAAATACATACTTGACTGGAAAATGACCTTTGACTTAACGGAACAACAGGTTACCGTTAGTATTTTCGTTAACTTAGAAATTAGTTTTACAATTTTAATCCTTTCTTTAACTTTTCATCCTTAAGTTAACATCATCTTCATCATGTTCATCATTTTCTTCATCTTCATGATTTTCCCAGATTCAAAATCTAAATCCCTATATCCAAAAGAAATGGTAATAACTTTGACGGATCGGATCCAAAATCTGAATCCCCTGAATCTTATTATCATGCTAGATCTATTGGCCTTTCAGCTTGCAGATCAGACTTTAACTTGCTAACCTTAGGCAATGCAACTTTAAGCATTGTGGTGAATGGTGCATAATGTATGACACTTCAGGTATCAGCCTTATTATTAGGTTCATAAGCATATGACACTTGCAATGCAGGTGTGGACACTTTCATTCTGTCTAATACTCCTTTTCATTCTATGCTAGTTCAGTTTTGACTTTAAAAGTCAAACATACTACTTTCACTTTTAGAATCATATGAATGTATCTGATGTTCCAACAGTCAGTAGATGCGCGCATAAGATGTACTACAATGGAATTACATACACGCAACTGAGGTAAAATTGTTTGAAACTTAATTACAACTGTTAGATACATATAAATGGAATTACATACACGCAATAGATATCATGGGTATAGGCTCTTACAAGTACTGAGCATGAAGAACACCGTTTCTTTTAGATCTGGGGATTTAGATTTTGGATCTGGAAAAATCATGAAGATGAAGAAGATGATGAACATGATGAAGATAATGTTAATTTTTGGATGAAAAATTAAAGAAAGGATTACAATTGTAAAACTAATTTCTAAGTTAACGAAAATACTAACGATAACCGGTTGTAGTCAAAGATCATTTTCCAGTCAAGTATGTATTTCGTACATAAAATAGTTCGATGGGCATAATGGATAATCTGAGAAACTACGTTGTGTATTTTCGACATTTACCTTTAATTACACCTACATGCATGCTGCCTACTAATATTCAATACAATGATCTTTTCTAAATTGCATGTTACGTACTCCGTATATATATTCTTTAGTCACGACTAAGATAGACTAGTTACGCACTTGGTCTAAATTGGTAAATAAACATTGTGCGTCCTAAAGATTTGCAATAGACTAGACAGATTCATCTGCGACAACTCTAGCTATCTAAAAGGGTGGCCGCCCCTGAGATTTATCCGCTTACAA
The DNA here is from genome assembly GCA_025667525.1 of Glebionis coronaria. Lineage (NCBI taxonomy): Eukaryota > Viridiplantae > Streptophyta > Magnoliopsida > Asterales > Asteraceae > Glebionis > Glebionis coronaria. The sequence goes on from CM046878.1 coordinate 618,148,579, forward strand.
TATCGGGTCGGAAAACATAGTATAACAAAAAAGGAAAAAAATAATCAAAGTGAAATGGCGAAAAACTCGCTCTAAATTCCACTAAGTTTTGAAGATGTTGAGGTAGTAGCTTAATGTAGTAATGTACTACCAGTCCTCCTCTCAAATGTGTCTAGGTATTTTGGCAAGTGAATGAAAGGGGAAAATAAAAGGCATTTCTTCTTATTAATATTGAGGGTTGTTATACATTGCTTACTAAAATTTTCTATCTGCTTATTGTGTTTTATGACATCAGATATTTTTTTATCATGGTATTAATTATGATGTGAAGGTTACTTAATGATATTTGAACATGTTCTATAGTCTAAGTTTGTTCTGTCATTCGGTCTTTCGGTTCAGGTTTGTCGAGATGTAGCAAGAGTTGTCCGACTGGGATGGACTAATTATCTTCGACCTGGTTGTAAGCGTTTCTATTTCAGGAATTTAGGCTTGCCAAGTGAACGAGCTTTATCAAGTTGTTTGTGATCGCTCTCTTATGAGATGTATTGAGCCAAACTTAATGATTTACATCTATTTATTTATAATTAGTTAACCCACTAGCTACGCCATCATCCCAACCCACCACCTTTTGCGAAGATGTGCTTTTTAATATGAATTTTAATAAGATAAATCTGTTGCTTATGCGTCTTTAAAGTTTTTAAGGTGAAAATGAAAAAATAGCTGAAAATTAAAGAGTAAAAGCTATACAATATCAACGAATTTTCTGAACTTTACCATTTTAAAACACATATAATTTTATTACTAATATTATCAATATGCTCTCAGATATTTTTTTAACTTGAATCTTTTTTTAAATATATCACCGTTAGTGCATTTAGCCAGCGATCGTTCACAACATTAATCTTTTTTCATTAACAGTCGTTTAATCTTTCTATTACGAACTTTAAAGTCGAATTCTTTTCTTAGATTTTTTACGAAAGAAAAAAAATTCGAAAAGAAACTAAAAAAATCGAAAGATGAAATAAAAATATTTTTTTTAGTTTTTTTTTCATCCATATTTTTTTTTTCATTCAATTTAAAAAAGTCGCGTCACTTAAATTTGAAAAAATATTAAAAAATGTCTTTTTTCATCTTTTTAAATTAATTTTAGTTTTATGATTTTCTCGAATTTTCCAATAAAAAGTTTCTGATTTTTTTCTCAGTTGTTTCAAATCGCGATGAAAGGATGCATTTTTTTAACATTTTTTCAAAAAATTTATACATTTTTTATTGCAATTTGGAAAAAAATGGGAAAAAAATCGTTAAAAAAAATGATTTTTTTATACATTGTTTTTACGAAATTTCCGAAAAATCATAAAAATTAAAATTAATATTAAAAATAAAAAAGCATTTTTTCTTTCGAATTTTTTTTAAAAATTGAATAAAAAATAAAAAATAATTAAGAAGAAATTATTTTTTTCAATGTTGCAAAATCGTGAATCGCTAGTTGGCCGGTCGACCACCTTGTAGCTTGTAATCGTTCTAGGCGGGATTTATCCGTGATTAGTCAGATTGGCATTTTTAGCAAATTTTTGGTATTTCCGGCAAGTTTTAGGTATTTCCGGCGAGTTTTAGGTATTTCTAACGAGTTTTAGGTATTTTCGACAATATTATTCCTAAAATACAACTTATCATACATATAAAGAGTCACTATAAGTAATAAACACAAGTTTACAGTGAGTTTTATGTATTTTCGGTAAAATTTGCAGGTTTTCGGCAACTTTTACTTTCTTTGACTGCCGTTGACCACCGTTGACTGCCATTAATCACCTTTTCATTAATCGCATGTATTAATCGGCCTTGTATACCTACCTTCTTTATAATACTAATTTTTTTCTTTCGAATTTTTTACCTAGTAAAGAAAACTAAAAATTTTTATTTTATTTTTCTTTCGATTTTTTTAGTTTCCTTTTTTGAATATTTTTTTTCGAAAATATATAAGAAAAAAATTCGAATACAAATTCCTAGGAGAAAGGTCAAACAATTGTTAAAAGAAAAGGATTAATGTTGCTAACGATCGTTGGATAATGGACTAAGAATAATACATTTAACTAACGATTGTTCAAGTTAAAAAGATATTTGAAAGTATATTGGTAATATTAGTAATAAAAAAATAAGTGTTTCAAAGTGGTAAATTTCAGAAACTTTGTTGATATTTTATATCTTTTACTCAAAATTAAATAAAGAATGGTTGTCATTTACTTGTGATGTTTGTTTTCTTAAGATGCATTACATTAATAACAATGTATCAGTCATATGGGTTATATACTAAATATGTGTAATGGAACTCTATAAAATGAATAAAATGTTTGCTACTCTTACAAGCAATGTTTTAAAACTCGGTTTTTTAGTTGACCCGGTTTAGTGACGGTTCACGGGTCAACCGGTTGAACCGCCGGGTTAATCCGGTTTTATATATATGTATATTATATATATATATATATATATATATATATATATATATATATATATATATATATATATATATATATATATATATATATATATATATATATATATATATATATATATATATATTTAATATATAATATTTTATAATCTTATAACTTGTCTTACGTCAAGTTAAATCGATAAAAAATATTTAATTTTTTTAGTTTAATATTTATAACATTATAGAAAATGTATGGAAAACAATTAATTCATATTTATAATTTGTATTAAACTATTATAAAATGGTATTAATTTGTATTTTAAGTTAGTTTTAATTTTATTTTAACTAACAATAATCACCAATACTTAAATTTATCTTTAAAATTTAGAAATGTTTATGAAAAAAAAGTTGTTGAAAATAGTTTTTCATAAAAAAATTGTGACCCGGCCGGGTTTTTCAAACCGGGTCAACCCGGTTCAACGAAAAACCGGCGGTTTAATCCGGTTCTCAAACAAGCAAAAACCCGGTCACATCCGGTCCGGTCTCTAAGCCGATTTACGGTTCAACCGGCCGGGTCAACCCAGTTTTTAAAACATTGCTTACAAGTTATAACTTTGAATCCTTAATGGTGTTATATAAAGGTGCACATACTGGTAGATCGGTTTGGTTTTTAAAGAAACCGGAACCAGGCTGGTCAACGCAATCAAAATCGGTTAATCTAGTTAACCGGTTAAAAACCGGACCGGCTGAAAGCTGAAAGATCTAGACCGGTAGAATCAACCGGTCCCTAACCGGTTTTTGCCGGTTAACCGGGTGAAACCCCAAAAATAGGTATATTAACAAGTTGAAACTCAACCGGTATTTTGACCAGTTAACCGGTCGATAAACCGGTTGAAGCTCTGAAAACAAGAACCGGTCCGAGATCCTTGGTTTGTAAAAAACTCGGGATTGGTTTGGTCAAAACCGGTTTTAACCGATTTTTAGTATTTTTTTCGGTTCCGATGATTTTTATACCCACCTCCGGTGTTATATGATTCTAACCGAATCACCATTTCCATATATCAAAGACAAATATGTTTTTGATTTTTGACTTTTCTAAAAGACAAATATGAAGTGTTGTATCAAAAGTACGTTATTTGCATATGGTCAGCTCTTACCGGGTCAAACTTAGTGTAAGACCCCCCAAATCTGGTAACGGGACAGGTAAGCACTGAGGGGTCCCACATCATGGTAACAGCATACATGACAGTAAGGTAATAAAAGATGGAGTAAATAATATGACACCATTTAACAAATTTCTTCAAAAGCTGCGGAATAAAGTTTTTATAGATACGGTCCCAGTCTGTGCATAATTAAGATACAAAACAAAAGTCACCTAATTTACCAACATTCTGATAATAGTCTTAGTGCATGAAAGTAAATTTAGTTAGCATGATTGAAATGGCCTAAGCAGTTTTCCCAAAAGATTTGGCCAAAAGGGACATGGAATCTTCCAGCTGCCGGATCCTGCGGGCTCCCATCCATAAAATCAAGCATTTGCATTACCTGAGAAATAACATGTAAACGGGTCAACAAAAAGTTGAGTGATATTCATAGGTTTAATAGAATAAGTTTTGGAATACAAGCAATGTTTTCCATATAAACATGTAATATTAAAGAAAAGAAAGTTGCACCAATGTGCAATTTAAATGTACTTCACTTAATGCAATAGCTCATGACACCGAAGCGTTAACATATGTATTACTGGGGACCTCTAATAAGTATCTAGTCAAAATACTTGTATAAACGAATGTATATGCGTCGGTACACATGACGGGGATTGTCAATCCCGATGGATCCATCCACAACAGTCGCGCTTGCGATATGTGAATTAACGGTTCATGATATAGAGGATTTTTTACTAAGGTACTAAGGCATTAAGTAAATCATGAAACTGTAAAAGCAATACTGAATACTTGATTGAATACTAGTAAAAGTAATACTGTAAAAAGTCTACTGCACGTATTCCACGCATGTATTTCTCACCCCGCATTTGTAAAACATGAATAAAGTAGTAAAAGGGGCTATGAACTCACCTTTAGCAAGTAATCACAATGTAAAGGTGCTGAGCAAAATGGAGTCGTCACGGACCTAATGCAATGGTGACGCATAATAAGAAAGTGTTCAATGTAGCAAATAACGTTTTAGGAGTAACGTGACATAGTATGACCAAGTGACTTGCGTGCGATGGCGAGACCTAGGCTTAAGATAAAATTGACCAAAATACCTTGAACCTACTGTATTAACATGACATTAACCTTATATGATGGTCTAAGCATTTTATGCAGGTTTTAAACACGTTTTAGGCTCGGTACATAATGTTGAAATATTGGGCTGAATTCAGTTTTCTGAAAATGGCTGTGAAGAATTGGTCATATCTAAAAATCTATAATAGTAAAGGAGGTGAAATTTTCGGACATGTAAAGGTGTTTCTCTTACCTTTAAAAGTTGGGCAAGAGCAGCCCTAGAACTATTTTAAATCAACGGGAAATGTACTTTTAATGACAGACTATTAAAACAGAAAGTTGTAAACGTCTTTCGTACCTTACGGTAGATTGAGCATAAATCCCAATCGCTAAAAGATTTTGACACGAAACCAAAAAGAGAAGTTTTATTATGTTTGTAGCTACTGTAAAAAGTTATAAAATCATAAATTAATCCTTTTTACCCAAGTCAATTTACCCACGTTTTAAGCATAACATTCAAATTTGACCTAGTTTAGTAAAACGACCGTTCCGGGCTCATCCGGACACTTCCCGATTCCATCCAACTCACCACATACTAAGCACATCAGTGGGTATCCATTTTTCAAATAAAAACAAGGTCATATGTTTAAGAAAATTTTACCTAACCGCGAACACGCAACTCTTAAGCTATACGAAATCGCCATGCAAATGTCCTAAGTCCTAATATGCCCCAAGTATTCATAATCTCAGTGGGTTTCACCCATGAGTTCAAAATCCATGAATCAATGAAATCAAAGTACTAGTAACACTAAAATCAAAATGCTAAGAGTGATTATACCTTCACAACAAGTATGAATCAATTCAAACACGCAAATTAAACAATTCCTCCTCCTTGATCCTTAGAAATTTCGTGGCCCTAGGTCATAATAACATGCCCAAATCAAAATTTTATCCAACCAAATAAGGTTTTATGCATTGGAACAACAAAAACAAACATAGGATTTTATAAAAACATCATCAAATCATAAGATTTGATGATATTTGACCTCAAGCAAAAACTTGATGCATGTTGTAATTAACACATGGGTATGAATAAGAATCAAAAATTAAACATGGAATTAGTATTAAGTTACCTCAAACAAAAAAATCAAAGGCTTTGGGTGTGTTTTGTGTTTAGTCGACCTAAGGGAGAAGAATGAGAAGCTGTGTTTTTTTTTGTTCAATCGTTTGGTAAATATTACTTGTGGTACTTCCTTGTTTAAGTAAATGGTCAACAAAAGTCAAAATGGGATCTTGATACGAGGCTTTTGGCCAGTATGAAAATTTTAAGTTCGTTGTAGTTGTCTATTCGAACTGATTACTGGTTCAAGTGCGACTCAGCTGTCTTTTGGTGAAACCAAATATTTGTGTCGTTGTAGTAAAATTAAAGGTGCAAAAACTATTAAAATAAATGGTTGTAATTTAAATCTAAATCTAAGTGAAAATAAATGACGAGAAATTAAAGCGTGACGAGAAATTAAAAGGCACTTAAAGTAAATAGCAATTAAATGTAAACAACGCAAATTTAAAACTATCCTAAAGGCAAACTTAAGCTTAAACTAAAGGCAAGCTTAAAATAAATTTAAGGCAAGTAAACTTAAAGTGCAACTAAGTAAAAAGGCGGGAAAAGTAAAGCTTGAATATTAAAGATTTAAACTTAAAAGAAACTAAAAATGCTCATTCGGAAAATACCCTCATTCGGAATAATCACTCATCCGGAATGTCACCTTCGGTCGGAATAATTCTTCTTCACTCGGAATATTTACCTCATGCGGAATAAATGGCTCATCCGGAATATTAGCTCAAAAACCTTCATTCGGAATAGTCAAACAGAAGCCTTCATCCGGAATAAATCCTTTATTCGGAATATGTCACTTATCCGGAACAAATTCTTTATTCGGAATATTGCCTTGATCCAGAATATAAGTTATTCCGAATGAACACCTTGATCCGGAATATAAGTTTGATTCGGAATATGTTGCTGATCCGGAATATTGTAGACTAAAGCCTTTATTCGGAATATATGCTTCACTCGGAATAATGGTTCATCCGGAATATGTCACTTATCCGGAATAAATCCTTCACTCGGAATATAAGCTTGATCCGGAATACCAGCTTGATTCAGAATATCCACTGATCCGGAATATTAGCTTTATTCGGAATATCCACTGATCCAGAATATTCCACTGGTTCGGAATATTCTCAACAATACCTTGATCCGGAATAACCTGCTGATCCGGAATAATCAACAAAATTCCTTCATCCGGAATATTTGGCTTTGATCCGGAATAACCTGGAAAAATCAGAAAGCGAAGAACAGGGAAACAAGAAGCTACGAATCTAGACAAAACTAATCAAAATTAACCAAAAGATTAAACAAGACTAATCAAATAACATCTACTAATCATAAATAAACAATCCAAATCAATAAAACTAACAATACTAATAAAAATAATCAAAACCCACTTAATCAAATCAATAAAATTTAAAGAACATAAAGATAAACATAAGATTGAATCAACACAAGAAAGGAAGATGAGAGATTAACAAATAAGATAAAGATTTATTAACAATAAAAGGAAACTTACTTGAATTTAAAGGTGCAAGGTAATTAAATTTGACAATTAATGAAATGACATGAAACTAAATGTGCAAAAATTAAAGATGGAAGACTAATTGTCACACTTAGCCAACAAAAATGAAATGAAATGAAAATGAAATCTATTTATAGGGGATTAGGGAGGTGCTTAGTGGAAGCTTCCTCCTCTCTTTCTTCTTTCTTTAATTATCTTGTTTAGTCCTTAATCTTCCAAATTCTTTGACTTTAAAAACTTTGTCTCGGGATTACTTTGAACTCGTCTTGTGATTTCTTCAGAAATTAGACTTGAGTTCTTCGGCTTTTAGTAAACTTCCGTCTTTTGACTTTTTCTTCGATAAATCTTCAAAATTGGTCTTGGACTTCTGTTCTTTTTGCACTCTTGATTTCTTGACTTCGTCTTTTGTCTTTTTCTTCGATAAAAGCCCGTGAATGCCCGTGTTTTCTCCCATTTTCACATTTTCGTCTTAAATCACAACAAAAACACAAACCACGCATAATTCCGACATTTACGACATAAAATACACGTTTTAGTCTGGCTGTTATTGTAGTTAAGTGGTAAAAAGGACACCTATCAAATCCCCTACACTTGACCATTGCAATGTCCTCATGCAATGCATTAGTTACAAAGCACGATTACACTTTTCATCATAATCAATCCACATTGGCCTTTATTAAAGAGATATAAAATTATAAACATTCAAAGGAAGAAAGTAAGTAAAGAAATCAAAGACATATCTTAGGGTTTTGGAAATGTCATGAATGATCATCATCCTCAAGTTTTCACATTCTCCAAACCAAGCTTAAAAACGAGATCATTGTTATTATAAGTTAGCAAACTAACACGAACTCATGTGGGCCAATTATTTACTTAGACTCCCTTATTCCTAGGTGTATCTCTTATATTTTATTGTTGTCTTGAATGATCACGAGGATGCATTGTTGACTTATTTCGATAGTTTATTAGGCTGAAATAAAGTGGGACGATTTAATCAATAGTTAACTAAAGGACAAAATCTTTTAAAACTGCTTCTCGGGACCTCATAAAGTTCATATCTTGGCATAACTCGCTTCGCGATTTGAGACCTTTCTCGGACCGATAATTGGCAGCGACTTCATACTTCAAATCTTGAGAGACGTTCATGAAATAATGTCCTTCTCTTCATAATAGGAATTTCTTCACTTGAAGTTTTGAGAGATTCTTCATATTTGGACCACGACTTCTTCATTACTTCTCCAATCTTTATTTGGGATTTTGATATACAACGATCCGCCTCCTTTTAGGACTTGGATCTATTTATCCTCATACCTTGTTAGGGCCTTTTTGGATAGACTTCTCCATGATCTTTACGGGAGTATTTGCTTTTCGTCGTGTGTCTCGATCCTTCATATTGATTTTTGATAAATGATTCTTCACATCACTTTGGATCTTTAGCAACAAAATGTATCCCTCATGCCTTGTTAGGACCTTTTTGGACTCGCCAATCTTCGCATCCCGCTTCAGTAAGTTATGCCTTGGCTATGAACTTTAATCCATACCGAGCAACTTTTAAACGATCTTAGGCTAGAAGCTAAGTAACTTTTCAAATCGTACAACCTTATTTATTGCAGATAAATTTATTAGCAAGCGATGGGAGAATAGGCTTATAATTAACTCACATAAATTCACGAGAGAATACCAAACTTATAATTGACTCTATCATCTCTCGTTATCCACAATTTAAAATCTCAAGGAATGAGACTCGTGGATGCTTAGCCTATTAAATCAAAGTTTTGGGTTTTCGAGTCATCTATAGGATCTTGCAAATTCTTAGACTTTTTCAAGTTTAGAAATCGCATTTTAATGTTCCCTTGATAAACGACTCTCTAGGATCAATTATAGGAACTTGCGAAAAATTCTTGTTCTTAACCCGTGAGAGTTAAGACTTTCGCGTTTTATAGCTACCTATATAAAAGCCTAGCAAAACTTGACTTAAACACGTTAAGGATACTAGCTAGAGTAAACTTAGATAAGTAAACTCGGGTTGAGTCAAAAGATTCACAACGTTTGAAAATTAAAACCACTTTATTAAAATTTATTCTAACAAAGAGAGAAAATAACTATACAAAGGAAAAACTAATAGGCCAAAATAGATCAAAAATTTTGAAAAATGTCGAAAAATTGATTTTCCGGTTAAAATGAGGAAAAATACAAGGACAAGGCCACTTAACTTCGATAGAAGTCCCCCCTACACTTGATATAAACATTGTCCTCAATGTTTAAGCATGTGGGAGTAAACTCTCATACACTTAGGACATTGTGCACTTTGTTTAAATCTTGCTAAGGAAAGGAAAACTAAAGTGATTCCTATTTTAATATTGAAAAATATAAAATAGAGAATCAAAAGAGTTTAGGATAGAACCAGAAAGATGGAAACACGGAATCACGGGTCGTCAAAAATCATCAAGAGTGGATCATTGAGCGCTCGAATCCCTGAATATGAGAAGAGAGGAAATAGCAAACACCAACGGGTCCCCCTACACTTAGGATAAAGATAGCTAAAAGATAGATACTTGGGTTGCCTCCCAAGAAGCGCTTGATTTTTGTTCACCGAGTCGTGAGCCTGACTCGACCTTGATTAGCAAAGGAAGAAGCATGAAACATATCCACCGGGATCAAATACATAGTTTTCGTCCATCAAATAGCACAAGCTTAAGGCGAACAAGGCAAGCCAAAGAAGAGTAGGCAAGGTTCCCTTAAGCAAAGATGGAGCACGGTGGTCGCAAGGGTGAAGAGGTCAAGCATATGTTCAAAAGTTCCAAAGATTTTTCCTTTTATTTCATCAGATGGATACTGAGATGGCTTGAAGATTCCAATACCGGGGTCGAACACCTTTTCCTTTAGGAGAAAATAGCACTCAGGCTCAGCAGAATTTGAAGATGATCCGCGAAGAAAATGCACAACCTCGTCCTCAGAAGGTGGACAAAGAGGTGTCAAAACATACGTGCTGCGGATGTTGGTGTCGTCCGGTTTCTTCTCCTTTGAGAGAATTTTCTTCAAATCCGTAGAAGGATGAAGACCATAATCATCAAAATCTAAAGGAGGAGCATCACTCTCATGAGGGAAGTATGTATTGAGAAAAGTAGAAAAGTCTTCCTCAAATGAGTAGTCATCCAAAGTAGGATTAAGTATGGTTGGCGGAGGATCTTCATCATGTGAAGAATCACTCGAGAGATTATCGGCCTCATACAAATCATCATAAGTGGGCATGTCGGGATACTCCAAAGTAAAATCATCATAATCATCCCCATCGGAACTAGAATCGTCATTATAAGCATCAAAGATCGGTGGAGAATCATATATGGGTGAAGGTTCCAAATTGGAGAGAGAATCATCCACATCATCTTGAAAAAGTGGATTATCATTGCAAGAATCGAATAGAGGATTGTTGTAGACGACAAAATCATCAAGCACATTAATCATATTCTCCGATTCTCTTCCATAGGATTTGCTTGTAAGCTTCCCCATTTCAAAAACTTGTGCATCATCCCCGACTCTTAAGATGAGTTCACACTTATCCACATCTATTAAAGCTCTACCGGTTCTCAAAAATGGGCTCCAAGTATTAATGGAATATGAGGGTCCATTTCATAATCAACAACGACAAAGTCGACCGGAAAAGTGAATGTGCCAACTTTAATGAACACATCTTTGGCAATACCAACGGGGTAAGCGAGAGTGCGATTGGCTAGCTCAAGAGTCATCTTGGTGGGTGTAAGGTCGGGCAATGATAACTTTTTCCAAACGCTGAAAGGCATCAAATTTATACTTGCCCCGAGATTGGCTAAGGCAGTAAATTTGTCGGTTTGGTTAAAAGTACAAGGTAACACAAAACGACCGGGATCTCCAAGTTTTTCCGGAAGTTCTTTAAGAAGGATTGCAGAGCAATTTTCATTCAAGCGAGTGTTAACAAACTCGACCATCTTGTCCTTCTTATTAAGCAATTCCTTAAACATCTTGACAAATTGTGGCATTTGAGCAAGAGCTTCAACAAGGGTAAAGGTGACTTTCATTCCAGCAACCTTTTCCAAAAAGTTAGCGATTCTTAGTCAAAATTCTAGCCTTGTTGAGTCGAGAAGGGTAACGAATGCTGGGGTTGGGTGGTGGAGGTGTAGCAGGTGAAGGTTGAGATGTTGAAGGGTTAAAGGTGGAAGGTGGAGTTGTAGGATTCTTCTTGGGTACTTCTTCATGACGAGGCGGAGACGGTAATGGTGTACTAATACTAGGTGTGGGAGTAGTAGGGATAAATGGTGGTGGAGGAGTAGTAGATGGTGTAACTGGGGGTGGGATAGATGGTCCTACTACGGTTATTCCACTGCGTGTAGTAATATCACTCAAATTCACTCGCGGGTTGGTGACGGTGTTTGAAGGTAGAGAGCCCGAAGTAGAGGGTTGAGTTGTGGGTAAGAAACTAGCCAGCATATTCTTCAAATCATTCATTTGATTGCTGAAGGAGGATTGTATATCATTTCGAAGCTCGGATCTAATGTCATTCCCTTGCTTGGTGATATCCCCTTTCAAATTGATAATTTGGCTTTGCAGATTCTTAATTTGCTCTCCTTGGGTTCTCATTAAAGCTTCAACATCTTGATTGACGGGTTGGGCTTGTTGAGCGGGTGGGTGATAAGGATTAGAAGCTCGAGGTGGGATTTGGTTGCTTCTATTGTAATTGTTGTTGGGGTGGTGGTTTTGAGGAGAAAAACCGGGTGAAAGGTAGTTGTTTGACCGGTAACTTAGCAAATTTCGATCCCCTTAAGGTCGGGCTTGGTAATTTCCGGTGAATAATTACCATAAGCCGCATACACGTTTTCCGGATTGCCTTGAGTAGAAGGACAATCAGTGTATGAGTGAGGACCGCCGCATGTCTCACAAGGAGTTGCTACCGCTTTAACTTGTTGTTGTTGGTTTGAAGCGATGAGCAAGATATTTTTGTTCATTTCGGCCATCATGCGGGTGAATTCGGTCATATCGGGGTTTGCTGAAGTAGAAGAAACATTGACTCTCGGGTTGTTCCTTGAAGAAGCAGAGGAATCCTAGTTTTTGTGATGAGTAGTCACGTTCTCAATAAGTTCTCTACACTCCTCAGGTCTTCTTTTCATAAACGTGCCACCGGTGGCTGCATTAATCGTATCACGATCACGAAAAGTCAAACCGTTGTAGAAAGTATCAATTAAGGTAACGGGGAGCATGTTGTGGTTTGGACATCGATCGATCAAAACATTATATCTTTCCCAAGCATCAAAGAGAGATTCATCGGGTTCTTGCATGAAACCGCTGATTTGATTTCGAAGGCTCGTGACCATGGATGGTGGAAAGTAGCGCGACAAAAAGCGTTGAGTCATGTCATCCCAAGTATGAATGGAATTCTTCGGGAGACGATCAAACCATTTCTCGGCGTGGTGTGATAAAGTATGTGGGAAGAGTTGAAGGCGTAGAACATCCATAGTAGCACCGGGCAACTTCATGCTTTGGGTGATAGTAATGAATTTGTCGAGGTGTTTGTTGGCATCATCATCAGGCATTCCTCGAAATGGATTAGTTTGCACTTGTTGTATCATGTGATGCTTCAACGAAAACTCCGGAGCCGTGATTTGCATCGGCGCAATCGGTCCTCCTCGTCCAAACATGGTGGGTTGACAAAGCTCCTCCATTCTCCGAAGATCGGGCTGTGGAAGAACATGGTTGTTGTTATTGTTGAGGTGCGGTGGATTATTGTTGTTGTTCACACCTGCCATAGCTAAATCTTCACGAGTCTCGGGCTCTTGATAAGTTGAAGATCTAGTATGCATACACCTGCGAAAGCAAAAGAAAACAATACCAAACACAAAGATAATATATACACTATAAAGAAAATAAAATCTTTTTGGATTTTTGAAAAAAAAAATTAATTTTTATGGATTTTTAACAAATTTTTTTATTTTTTTTTGGATTTTTGAAATTTTTAAGCAAGAAAATAACGCTCACGAATGAACGGATCCCAAAAAGCAACGCGTCTCTCATAGAAAACCGTTAATCTTTACGAAAAGAGCCGGCAGCGGCGCCATTTGATACTAGGCTTTTGGCCAGTATGAAAATTTTAAGTTCGTTGTAGTGGTCTAATCGAATTGATTACTGGTTCAAGTGCGACTCAGCTGTCTTTTGGTGAAAACAAATATTTGTGTCATTGTAGTAAAATTAAAGGTGCAAAAACTATAAAAATAAATGGCTGTAATTTAAATCTAAATCTAAGTGAAAATAAATGACGAGAAATTAAAGCGTGACGAGAAATTAAAAGGCACTTAAAGTAAATAGCAATTAAATGTAAACAACGCAAATTTAAAACTATCCTAAAGGCAAACTTAAGCTTAAACTAAAGGCAAGCTTAAAATAAATCTAAGGCAAGTAAACTTAAAGTGCAACTAAGTAAAAAGGCGGGAAAAGTAAAGCTTGAAAATTAAAGATTTAAACTTAAAAGAAACTAAAAATGCTCATTCGGAAAATACCCTCATTCGGAATAATCACTCATCCGGAATGTCACCTTCGTTCGGAATAATTCTTCTTCACTCGGAATATTTACCTCATGCGGAATAAACGGCTCATCCGGAATATTAGCTCAAAAACCTTCATTCGGAATAGTCAAACAGAAGCCTTCATCCGGAATAAATCCTTTTTTCGGAATATGTCACTTATCCGGAACAAATTCTTTATTCGGAATATTGCCTTGATCCGGAATATAAGTTATTCCGAATGAACACCTTGATCCGGAATATAAGTTTGATTCGGAATATGTTGTTGATCCGTAATATTGTAGACTAAATCCTTTATTCGGAATATATGCTTCACTTGTAATAATGGTTCATCCGGAATATGTCACTTATCCGGAATAAATCCTTCGCTCGGAATATAAGCTTGATCCGGAATACCAGCTTGATTCGGAATATCCACTGATCCGTAATATTACCTTTATTCGGAATATCCACTGATCCGGAATATTCCACTGGTTCGGAATATTCTCAACAAAACCTTGATCCGGAATAACCTGCTGATCCGGAATAATCAACAAAATTCCTTCATCCGGAATATTTGGCTTTGATCCGGAATAACCTGGAAAAATCAGAAAGCGAAGAACACGGGAAACAAGAAGCTACGAATCTAGACAAAACTAATCAAAATTAACCAAAAGATTAAACAAGACTAATCAAATAACATCTACTAATCATAAATAAACAATCCAAATCAATAAAACTAACAATACTAATCAAAATAATCAAAACCCACTTAATCAAATCAACAAAATTTAAAGAACATAAATATAAACATAAGATTGAATCAACACAAGAAAGGAAGATGAGAGATTAACAAATAAGATAAAGATTCATTAACAATAAAAGGAAACTTACTTGAATTTAAAGGTGCAAGGTAATTAAATTTGACAATTAATGAAATGACATGAAATTAAATGTGCAAAAATTAAAGATGGAAGACTAATTGTCACACTTAGCAAACAAAAATGAAATGAAATGAAAATGAAATCTATTTATAGGGGATTAGGGAGGTGCTTAGTGGAAGCTTCATCCTCTCTTTCTTCTTTCTTTAATTATCTTGTTTAGTCCTTAATCTTCCAAATTCTTTGACTTTAAAAACTTTGTCTCGGGATTACTTTGAACTCGTCTTGTGATTTCTTAATAAATTAGACTTGAGTTCTTCGGCTTTTAGTAAACTTCCGTCTTTTGACTTTTTCTTCGATAAATCTTTAGAATTGGTCTTGGACTTCCGTTCTTTTTGCACTCTTGATTTCTTGACTTCGTCTTTTGTCTTTTTCTTTGATAAAAGCCCGTGTTTTCTCCCCTTTTCACATTTTCGTCTTAAATCACAACAAAAACACAAACCACGCATAATTCCGACATTTACGACATAAAATACACGTTTTGGCCTGGTTATTATTGTAGTTAAGTGGTAAAAAGGATGGGTGTTTACACACTGATACACGATTTTGCTATGGGGTTCTAGATTTAAGTTCTCGGTATCCCCTCGAATTGATCACAGCTCAAAGTGGAATAGTTTGTTCTTGGTGACAAATAGTGGGTTTGGTTTTCTATTCTATTCAAAAGATAAATGGATAAATAAAGATCAAAACCAAAAACAATTAATGAAGTTAAACTTGAAAAATTAAACAACTAAACGAATAAGCTGGAAATTACACTTACTGGAAATTAGCTCTATTCGGAATAAAATCCTTATGCGGAATGTTGGACCATGCGGAATAATTGAAGTCTACTCGGAATATTGATCATGCGGAATAAGTATTCTATGCGGAATAAACTTGACCATGCGGAATAATTTGTTATCCAGAATAATGAAGTCTATGCGGAATAATCATGGTTATGCGGAATGTTTTACTATGCGGAATATCAGGCTTACTCAGAATAAATACCATGCGGAATAAACGGTTGTACTGAGTAAATTGACTATGCGGAATAAGGAAGCTTATGCGGAATGTTTAGACTACTCGGAATAAGCATGCTATGCGGAATATACCATTATTTCGAATAGAAGAAAATTTAAGAAGACTATTCGGAATATATGAATATTCCGAATAAGGGAAAAACAAGTTGACTATTCGGAATGTCTGGGATTGGAAGAACAGGAACAGTAGAAAACAGGGAAAACGAATTTTAACCCAATGAACCAAATAAGCAAAAAGGTTTTAACCAAACTAACCAATAACTATCTATTAACCATAAGGATCAAATCCTAATCATAAAAACACAAAATCAACAACTTTTGAAGATCAAAATCAGATTAATAAGAACTTAAGCACTTTGAATAAAAAGATGATGATGAACAAGAGGAATGAAAAGATTAAATAAAAACTTGTATTGATGATTAAGATTCAGTAAACAAAATGAAGGATTAAACTTACAAGATTTAAGAACAAAAACAAGAATCAAAATCACCAAACACCCTAATGGTGTTGGTGATGCCTACGAACAGAAAGAGAGAAAAAAGGAATGAAAAAACTGAATGAAAAGTGTGAAGGGAAATCTTTATATAGGTCTTCCTTTTGGTTGGTGAGTGGGCTTTCTCCCTATCTTCTTGTCTTCTCGTCTTTTCAGAAAAGTTGACGTTTTCGATTCTGATTCGGGATTTGTCGACGATTAACTTCAACTCGTCTTTTAATATCTTCGTTTAATAGACTTGAGTTTCTTCGACATATGTAAATCTTCCATCTTTGGCTCTATTCTTCGATAAATCTTCAAATAGGCACAATGACTTCAAATCTTTTGCATCTCTTGGACAATAGACTTCGTCTTGAGTCTTTTTCCTCGATAAAACCTGTGCAATCCCATGTTTTCTTCAATATTCATCCGGTTGGCTCTGAAAACACATTAAACACAAAAACCACGCATAATTCCAAACAAATGATATTAAACATGCGTTTTAGTCTTGTTTTAGTAAGAAACAAGTGGTAAAAGGATGGGTGTTTTCACACCTATCAAATCCCCTACACTTAACCATTGCCATGCCCTCATGCAATGCTTAGTGATAAAGCAAATTTACATTTTTCTCATAATCAATCAACCTTGGCCTTATTAACATACTACTAAACAAGAAGTTAAAGTACTAAGATAAATTAAAACTTTAAAGTAAACAAAAGGATAGAAAACCATTTTCACTTGAAAATAGCTACATGGAAATAACTTGCAAAGAGATCAGGGACTTACATTAGGGCTTTGGTGCTACGAAGATTTATCACCCTCAAGTTTCACGTTCTCCAAACTAAGCTTAAAAACGAGAACATTGTTATTATAAGTTAGCATATCAAACACTTACACACATGGCTTAATTAAATGCTTAAACTCCCTTATTCCTAAGTGTATCTCTTATATTTTATTTTTGTCTTAGAATGATCATGAAGATGCATTTTTGGACTTATTTCGATAGTTTATTTAGGCTGAAAGCAAAGTAGGACGATTTGATCAATAGTTAGCTAAAGGACAAAATCTCTTAAAACTGCTTCTCGGGATATCAAAAAGTTCATATCTTGGCATAACTCGGTTCATGATTTGAGACCTTTCTCGGGCTGATATTTGGCGTGTACTTCATACTTCATATCTTGAGAGACGTGCTTGAGATAATGGTCTTCTCATCGTAATAGAGTTTCTTCACTTGGAGACTTTTGAGGGGTACTCCAACTTTGTTGACCACGACTTCATGATTATTTCTTCAATCTCTAATTGGGATTTTGAGATACAACGATCCGCCTCCTTTTCGGACTTGGATCTATTTATCCTCATACCTTGTTAGGGTCTCTTCGGATAGACTTCTCCATGATCTTTATGGGAGTTGATTGCTTTTCGTCGTGAGTCTTGATCCTTCATATTGATTTTAGGAATAATGCTTTTCACATCACTTTGGATCTTCAGCAATAAAATTGAATCCTCATGCCTTGTTAGGGCCTTTTCGGACTCGCCAATCTTCGCGCCCCGCTTCATAAGTTATGCCTTGGCTATGAACTCTTATCATTACCGAGCAACTTTTAAACGATCTTGGGCAGAAGCTAAGTAACTTTTCAAATCGTACGACCTTACTTATTGCAGATAAATTATTAGCAAGTGATGGGAGAATAGGCAAATAATTACACCAAGTGAGCTTGCGCAAGAATACCGACTTATAATTGACTCTATCATTTCTCGTTCTCCACAATTTAAAATCTCAAGTAATGAGACTCGTGGATGCTTAGCCTAATAAACCATTTAAGGTCTACATGGTTAAGGATACTAGCTAGAATAAACTTAGATAAGTCTATTCGGGTTGAGTCAAAATAATCGCAACGGGCCTAATATGTCAAAGATTTCAAAACTAGCTACACCAGTTATTAATATTTTTGACTTTATTGCGGGATATATACATATGAAAGCAACGATAAAAAATTAAAAATTACGACTAAATGGCCAAAGTTAATTAAAAATTTGAAAAATGTTGAAAAATATGATTTTCCGGTTAAATGAAGGCATTTTCATGGAAAAGTCCACTTAAAACTTCGATAGAAGTCCCCCCTACACTTAAGATAAACATTGTCCTCAATGTTTAAGCATGTGGGAAAAATCTCCCCTACACTTATGACATTGTGCACGTTGGTTAAATCAAGTTAAGGAAGAGACGACTAACGTGATCAATTTCAAATGTGAGTATGAAGAAAATTGAATCACGATAGTTGAGAGATAGAACCGGATTTCGGATAACACGGGAGCACGGTTCTTCAAAGGTTCCAAAAGTGCATTCATCCCTCTAATCACATCACCATACAAACACAAACACCTATAGAGGTCCCCCTACACTTAGGCGGTTAAAACAAAAAGGGATAGATACTCGGGTTGCCTCCCGAGGAGCGCTTGTTTTTGATAACCGAGTCACGAGCCTGACTCGACCCAAAATTAGTTCATGGGGAACGTGGTGAGGGATGGAATCGTCTCCTGAGAGATGTCCTCACCAAAGTACAACTTTACTCGTTGGCCATTCACCTTAAAATTAGGTCCATTAGGTTGAGCGAGCTCGAGAGTACCATATGGAAAAATTTGGGCAATGGTGAATGGGTCGGACCAACGAGATTTCAGCTTGCCCGAAAAGATTTTCAACCGAGAGTTAAAGAGCAAAACTTTGTCTCCAACTTGGAACTCTCGGTTCTTAATCTTAGAGTCGTGAATGAGCTTAGTCTTTTCTTTATAGATCAAAGAATTTTCATAAGCATCATTACGGAGTTCATTCAGCTCATTGAGTTGGATCTTGCGTAGGTCACCGGCTTTGTTGATATTGAAATTAGCCCACTTAAAGGCCCAGTAAGCCTTGTGCTCCAACTCAATGGGGAGGTGGCACGCTTTCCCGTACACGAGACGATATGGTGTACAACCAATCGGAGTCTTGTATGCGGTGCGAAAAGCCCACAGAGCATCATCAAGTTTATCGGCCCATGAGGCACGATGCTCTCCCACGGTTCTTTCAAGAATTCGCTTTAATCCTCGGTTAGAGATTTCAGCCTGGCCATTAGTTTGTGGGTGGTAGGCGGTGGAAAGATGATGATTTACACCGTACTTAGCCATGACTCTAGCAAATTGGTCATTGCAAAAATGAGTCCCGCGATCACTAATAATGGCACGAGGCACACCGAATCTAGCGAATAGCGACTTCAAAAAGTTACAAACCACCCTTGCGTCATTAGTAGGTAAAGCTTTGGCTTCAACCCACTTTGAAACGTAGTCAACGGCTACAAGGATGTATTTGTTTCCTTTAGATGAAGGGAATGGCCCCATAAAGTCGATACCCCAAACATCAAAGATTTCACATTCTTGTATGAAATTCTGAGGCATCTCGTCTTTATGTGTGATCTTGCCTTGTTTTTGGCAAGCATCACAACGTTTAACCATCTCGTGAGCGTCACGATAGATGGTGGGCCAATAAAATCCCGAGTCAAACACTTTTTTGGCGGTGTAGTTGGGACCAAAGTGACCACCGGTGGGTCCTTTGTGGCAAGCGTCAAGGATTTCTAAAGCTGCCGGTCCATCAACGCATCAACGAATAATCAAACCAGCACATTGTTTGAATAGATACGGGTCATCCCAAA
The DNA here is from genome assembly GCA_025667525.1 of Glebionis coronaria. NCBI lineage: Eukaryota > Viridiplantae > Streptophyta > Magnoliopsida > Asterales > Asteraceae > Glebionis > Glebionis coronaria. Next base: position 618,168,490 of record CM046878.1, read on the forward strand.
AGTAAGTCTTAATGTCTTTGAAGAACTTTTTCTTTTGTTGGGATGTTAACCCGTCAACGAGAATTCCACCCGCCAAGTAGTTTGCAATGTCCGCAAACCACGGGGTTTCATCAGAAGTCGAGTTGATAGACATTAAGGTCTCCAGGGGAAAAGAATCATTGATTTCTTTGTTCGGATGATCCCCTTGGTAAGGATCCTCAAGTCTACTGAGATGATCCGCGGCTAGGTTTTCAGCTCCCTTCTTATCACGAATTTCGATTTTAAATTCTTGAAGTAGCAAAACCCAGCGAAGAAGTCTTGGTTTGGAATCTTGTTTGGTTAACAAGTACTTCAACGCGGAATGATCGGTGTAAACGATGGTGGTAGAAAGGACAAGATAGGGGCGAAATTTTTCAAAGGCATAGACAACAGCTAAAAGCTCTTTTTCGGTTGTCGTATAATGCAATTGAGCTCCTGTCATAGTCTTGCTAGCGTAATGGATCGGTTGGAAGTGTTTGTTCACTCTTTGGCCCAAAACCGCACCAATAGCAAAGTCTCTAGCATCGCACATCAACTCGAAGGGAAGCTCCCAATTAGGGGTAACCAAGACGGGTGCCTTAGTTAGCTTATCCTTAAGTAAGTTGAAGGCTTCAAGACACTCTTTGGAAAAGATAAAAGGAGTATCTTTTTCCAAGAGGTGGGTCATCGGGCGAGCGATTTTTGAAAAATCTTTGATGAAACGACGGTAAAAGCCCGCATGACCGAGGAAACTTCTCACACCCTTCACGGTTGAAGGTGGAGGCAACTTAGAAATAACATCGACTTTAGCACGGTCCACTTCAAGACTGGCTTTGGAGATCTTGTGTCCTAGCACGATGCCCTCTTTTACCATGAAATGGCATTTTTCCCAATTAAGAACAAGGCGAGTGTCTTCACACTGCTTAAGCATACATTCTAAATTGGCAAGGCACGCAGAGAATGAATCACCATAAACCGAGAAATCATCCATGAATACTTCCATAGTGTCTTCTACCATGTCATGGAAGATAGCCATCATACACCTTTGGAAAGTCCCAGGAGCATTGCATAAACCAAAGGGCATGCGTTTGTAAGCAAATGTTCCGTAAGGAAAAGTGAATGTGGTCTTTTCTTGGTCTTTGGGATCGATGGGAATTTGAAAATACCCGGAGAAACCGTCTAAAAAGCAGTAATAGTCATTACCCGCAAGACGCTCGAGCATTTGATCCATGAAAGGAAGAGGAAAGTGATCTTTTCTCGTGGCATCATTGAGCTTACGATAGTCAATACAAACTATCCAGCCAGTAACGAGACGAGTGGGAATCAACGCGTTGTGTTCATTGGGAACAACGGTTATTCCGCCCTTCTTGGGCACACAATGGACGGGACTTACCCACGGTGAATCCGAAATAGGGTAAATCAAGCCGGCATCTAGAAGTTTGATAACCTCTTGTTTATGACGTCATGAATACGAGGATTAACCCTTCTTTGGCTTTGGATTGCGGGTTTAAAGTCATCTTCCATGAGAATCTTGTGAGTACAAAAGTTCGGATCAATTCCGCGGATATCGGAAATTTTCCAAGCAATTGCCTTCTTATGATCTTTAAGCACGGCGATGAGGCTAGATTTCTCTTCTTCTTTCAAGTCCTTCGCGATGATGACGGGCGACTTCTTCTCTTCTTCAAGGAACACGTACTCGAGATGGGGCGGCAACTCCTTAAGTTCTAAATCCGGAGGATTTTCGATGGGAGGCGTTTTCAAAGTCGGGGCATCGATAGCAATAACCTTGGGAGATGGTGGAGCAATTATGTCTTCTTTAAGAAGGTTCTCAATGAGGCGAAGATCTTCATCCCAATCGGTGGGAGAATCGGCATGTTCTAAGTTCACATCTCCCATGGTGGCTTCCAAATCTTTCCAAAGGAAATCACTTTCTCCAAATAGAGATAGTGATGAGTCAATAGAGGAAACGGTCTCAACATTGGGAAGAGAGGTAGGAATACTTTTACAAGCATCTTTGAAGTGTTCTTCACAAGCCTCATCAAGAATGTCAATACAATTAACACTCTCGTTAGAATAAGGCTGTTTAGACAACTTTCCCATGTTGAAGACAATTTTATCGTCACCCACTCTCATGATAAGCTCACCAGCTTCAACATCGATGAGAGTGCGACCGGTCCTCAAGAATGGACGACCAACGATCAATGGCACACGAGGGTCCATGTCGTAGTCAACGACAATGAAATCAGCAGGAAAAGTGAATTTGTCGACTCCTACAAAGACGTCTTCGGCTATCCCCACTGGATAAGCAACCGTACGGTTAGCTAATTCCAAAGTCATTTTGGTGGGGACTAGCTCAGGGAGAGATAATTGCTTCCAAACGCTTAAGGGCATTAAATTAATACTGGCACCTAGATCGGCTAGGGCCATGCAATTCTCTACTCCCGGGAAGTTGCAAGGGATTAAGAAACGACCCGGATCACCAAGCTTGGTTGGCAATTTCCTTAAGAGCACTGCAGAGCAATTCTCATTAAGTTGGGTGTTAGCAATATCAAGAAGCTTCTCCTTGTCACTAAGAAGATCTTTGAACATTTTCGCGTATTTGGGCATGTGAGCGAGAGCCTCAGCGAAGGAGATGTTGAAATTCAATTGTTTAAACATTTTGAGGAAGTTCGAAACTTGAATATCATCCTTGCTTTTGAGCTTTTCTTTCCTCAACCTTGAGGGATAAGGTATATCGGAAGAAGAGGAAGGCTTTGGGAGAATAGGATCACTCACATCCTTGGGTGAAAGAGGGGTAGAAGTAAGAGGTGGAGAAATTGGGGAAGTAGAAGGATGAGGAATAGGAGCAGGTGACTCGTTCTCCTTAGTCACAATCACCGGTGGAGGTATAGGAAGCTCGGGTTCCTTGGTACCTTTGCCACTGTGAGTAGTGATTGCTTTCATCTCCCCTCTTGGATTCGCAACGGTGTTACTCGGAAGAGTACCCGAAGAAGAGGGTTGATTACCTTGGAAGAAACTAGCCATCATGTTCCTTAAGTCATTCGTTTGACTATCCAAAGTGTTTCTCATATTAGCTCTCAGATCGTTCCCTTGTTTCACCAGGTCTGCTTTCAAGTTGAGCACTTCCCGTTGGAGATTGTCTACGATCACATCATTAGTCCTCATGTAGGTTCCAATGTCTTGGTGTAATGCGGTGGGTTGGTTGGGAGGAGCATTGTATGCGGGTGGTTGATAAGCAGGTTGTTGGTAAACTTGGTTGTTTCGTTGAGGTGGATATGGTTGTTTGTGAGGTGGTATGTATGGTGTACGAGGTTGTTGTTGTTGTTGAGTAGGGCGATTGAGGTTTTGTTGTTGGTTTGGGTTATTAGGAGGAAAACCGGGTGGTGAGAGATAGTTGTTAGAGCGGTAGCTAAGCAAATTGCGGTCACCTTGAGGACGAGCTTGATAAGCGGCCGGAGGATAGGTACCGTATGCTGCATTCACATTCTCAGAAGGGTAGTCTTGGGTGGCGGTACAAGTGGTGTAAGAGTGAGGACCCCCGCATATTTCACAAGGTTGGCTAACAACATTGACTTGAGTGTTTTTAGCATTGATGCTGTTGGTGTTGCTGGCGGTTTGGGTAGCAAGCGATTCAAGAAGCGCAGTGATTTGGTCAAGTCGCTTTTCGCTGTCACTAGTACTAGCACTAGCGGCATTGGTCCGCACACTCTTGGTTTGCACACGAGGCTTATTATCAATGATATCCCAAGCAGCATTAGAAGTCTTAACCAATATATTACCCCCCGAGGCACTATTTAGTGAATCTTGGTCATTCATGCTTAAACCATTATAAAAAGTATTAATTTGGTGCACTTTGGTAAAACCATGTTGTGGGCATTTTCTCAAAAGGTCTTTGAAACGGTCCCAAGATTCACTAAAAGACTCATCGTACTTTTGTTCAAAATTGATAATTTCATTCCGCAAAGCGGTAGTACGAGAGGGTGGGAAAAAGTAGTTGATAAACTTGGTCTCCAAATCCGTCCACATAAGAATACTTTGTGGCGGTTCCTTAGCAAGCCAATGCCGGGCTTGTCCCTCTAGGGAGAAAGGAAAAAGTTGTAAACGGATTACCTCTTGTGGAACACCATTGAATTTAACCGTATTCGTGAGTTGCAAGAATCTCTTGATGTGGTCATGAGGATCATCAATGGTACGCCCCAAGAATGGTTGAGCAAAGACCATCTGGATAAAGCCGGATTTGAGCTCAAAGTTGTTGGCTGCAATCGCGGGTATGACAATTGGATCATTGTTGCCTTCCACATGTGCTTGTAGAAGTTCAATCATCGGGCGATTGTCTGGTAGAGGCTCATTGTTGAGAGGTGGATTGTTATTGTTGTTGTTTTGTACACCGGCCATGTCTAAGTCTTCGAGAGGCTCGGGCTCTTGATAAGACGTTGATCGTGTACGCATGCACCTGCAAAAGAACTAACAAAGCAAACAAGAAATATTTTTGGTTTTTATGATTTTTTTTATTTTTTGTATTTTTTTTTATTTTTTTGAAAATTTTCTATTTGTTAGGGTTTTTGAAAATTTTTATGAAAAAGTAACGTTCACGGTGAACGGATCCCAAAATCCAAGTTCTCACAAAAAACTGTTGATCTTAACGAGAAGAGCCGGCAGCGGCGCCATTTGATACACGATTTTGCTATGGGGTTCTAGATTTAAGTTCTCGGTATCCCCTCGAATTGATCACAGCTCAAAGTGGAATAGTTTGTTCTTGGTGACAAATAGTGGGTTTGGTTTTCTATTCTATTAAAAAGATAAATGGATAAATAAAGATAAAAACCAAAAACAATTAATGAAGTTAAACTTGAAAAATTAAACAACTGAACGAATAAGCTGGAAATTACACTTACTGAAAATTAGCTCTATTCGGAATAAAATCCTTATGCGGAATGTTGGACCATGCGGAATAATTGAAGTCTACTCGGAATATTGATCATGCGGAATAAGTATTCTATGCGGAATAAACTTGACCATGCGGAATAATTTGTTATCCGGAATAATGAAGTCTATGCGGAATAATCATGGTTATGCGAAATGTTTTACTATGCGGAATATCAGGCTTACTCGGAATAAATACCCTGCGGAATAAACGGTTGTACTGAGTAAATTGACTATGCGGAATAAGGAAGCTTATGCGGAATGTTTAGACTACTCGGAATAAGCATGCTATGCGGAATATACCATTATTCCGAATAGAAGAAAATTTAAGAAGACTATTCGGAATATATGAATATTCCGAATAAGGGAAAAACAAGTGGACTATTCGGAATGTCTTGGATTGGAAGAACAGGAACAGTAGAAAACAGGGAAAACGAATTTTAACCCAATGAACCAAATAAGCAAAAAGGTTTTAACCAAACTAACCAATAACTATCTATTAACCATAAGGATCAAATCCCAATCATAAAAACACAAAATCAACAACTTTTGAAGATCAAAATCAGATTAATAAGAACTTAAGCACTTTGAATAAAAAGATGATGATGAACAAGAGGAATGAAAATATTAAATAAAAACATGTATTGATGATTAAGATTCAGTAAACAAAATGAAGGATTAAACTTACAAGATTTAAGAACAAAAACAAGAATCAAAATCACCAAACACCCTAATGGTGTTGGTGATGCCTACGAACAGAAAGAGAGAAAAAAGGAATGAAAAAACTGAATGAAAAGTGTGAAGGGAAATCTTTATATAGGTCTTCCTTTTGGTTGGTGAGTGGGCTTTCTCCCTATCTTCTTGTCTTCTCGTCTTTTCAGAAAAGTTGACATTTTCGATTCTGATTCGGGATTTGTCGACGATTAACTTCAACTCGTCTTTTAATATCTTCCTTTAATAGACTTGAGTTTCTTCGACATATGTAAATCTTCCATCTTTGGCTCTATTCTTCGATAAATCTTCAAATAGGCACAATGACTTCAAATCTTTTGCATCTCTTGGACAATAGACTTCGTCTTGAGTCTTTTTCCTCGATAAAACCCGTGCAATCCCATGTTTTCTTCAATATTCATCCGGTTGGCTCTGAAAACACATTAAACACAAAGACCACGCATAATTCCAAACAAATGATATTAAACATGCGTTTTGGTCTTGTTTTAGTAAGAATTAAGTGGTAAAAGGATGGGTGTTTTCACACCTATCACACACCTATCAGCTCTTTTAGCTTTAGTCCAGCCGAAATACCCAAGAAAAGCCCAAGGTTTTAGTGTTAAGCTCTCGAAATTGACGGGTTTAAATAATGTGTCGTTTCCGACTAAAACCGAGACTCGTTTATTTTTAAAACGAAATTTCTTTAGAATTACTCGTAAATACTTGTTTGGCCCGGATTTCACTAAGTTGGATCAAGGAATCAAGAATAACTAGAAATCACATAAAAATAAATTTTATCGCGACGTTCGGACCCGAAAACTCAGTCCGACAGCCGGAAAACGCAAAAATGCAAAAGTTCACCACTGCGTCTGTAATTGTTCAAGATCTCGTTTTTCATTATTTTTGAGTCCAAGAGCCAATAATAAGTCATATATAATGTGATAAAACCTCGAAGAAATTACAAACATGAAGTTTGGGCATCTTGCTAAATAATTTCGTAAATTTGCGAAATTCATAGAGTTTTATATTTAAGTAAAATATCGTGGATGACATGTAATCACTGTAAAATAAGTGGGGAATATGGTAAAAGTGTGAATAAACACGCATAAAAAGTAAAAGAAAATTACCGAAAATCCGCATTCTCACAATCTTCCCCCCTAAAGGAACTCTGGTCCCTCAGAGTTTAACTAGAGGCTGTAGGAGACGGAAAAAGATGAGGCTACCGGACTTTAAATTGCTCTTCGCTTTCCCAAGTGAATTCGGCGCCACGACGTGAGTCCCAACAGACTTTAACGATCGGAAACCAACTGCGCCTTAGCTTTTTGACTTGTCGATCCACAATTTTGATCGGCTCTTCAACGAAATACATTTTGTCGTCGACTTTGATCTCCTCTAGCGGAATTTGAACGTCTAACTCGGCCAAACATTTCTTAAGGTTGGAAATGTGAAACACGTTATGAATGCAACTTAGTTCTTGCGGTAAGCTCAAACGATAAGCCACCGGGCCAATACTTTCGAAAATTTCAAACTTGGATTAAAATAATGACCTTTCAATACGGAGAAATATCAAAAGATAACATGAACACATGAATTGCTTAAACGGACAAAGCGCTCTAGAATGAGCCAAGATGGTTAATCAACAAGGAATCGCAAATCACGCAACTGTAAAGCATGATAATTTACTTATTAGCAAAATAGAGGGGAAATATGAATTACATATAGACATTTGGATTACAAGTTGTCACAACTATTTGTTTAGGATTTTGGTATTACTTTCAAATTTGGCTTAAGTATTTTCTTGATTAAAAGAAAATTTTACAAGGTTTAGTGATTTGAAATCAAACTATATATATTTAGTGAGTAACCAGTTGCTATATCTTTTCTTGATCAGGATTACGAAGTAAAGGTAACTTAGTTCAAATAATTATTTCAATCAGCTTAATAGCTTTTGGATGACTATATGAAATTATTGATAAAAACTCAGGTTTATTGTTACCATTAGAGAAAAATCAAATTTTCAAATTTTTTTATATCATTGTTAGAAATTATAAATTAAATTGATAATTTCATTAGGTTGAAAGTAAAATATGATACAATCAAATACTTTAAAAGATACAGTTTGATATCCTTTTAAACACTAGTTATAATTCTACCAAAGAGGATGTATAGATCTTATATTTAACTTGAAACGGGTATTTTGCTAATTTAAACACTTGATAAAGTGTGTAAAACGTTCTTAAAATTTAGAATAATTTATAGAAATCCATATAGGTCTTTAATGTCTCAAATGGTAAACATGTGACATATCCGAGTTTTCAAAATGTGACAAGATAGCAAATGAGTATGAATCGAAAAACAATCAACGATTAGTATACGAGTGATAGTAAGAGGGGATAAAACATAATTCGTATCAATTTTCTTAATGAACATGATAGGATAGATGCATCGATGATAAGAAAAATAAGAAATTAAGGATTTAGCAATGATTAATTCATGGGTGTGGTTGGCGTCACCAACAAAAGTTTTTTTTTTATATTTTATTTCTGGATGGTCGATACACGATCGAAAGAGAAAAGCCACACAACAAGTTTTCGAACCAATGAAAATTCTTAAGAAGTCACTTGAGAGTAATTCCAGTAAAATGAACAACATTAGTAATGAGAGATCGAAGTCATCACATGGTTTACACAAATGAATTTCAAGACAATAGAGTCTAACTCACATCATGACAAATACACGAAATCATCGTTCACTTCCAATCACTATTCCCGTCCGGAGATGTTTCGAAGGTCTACCAAGATAGATAGAGGAGGTCGATCGATGTAGAAGCATAACAACGTTGAAACTTTCAAGTCTGGTATCAATGGTAAGAAATTAGACAAGTTGTAACGAGGACTATGTCACGAAGGAAGATGAGGTAACCAACAAAACAAAGATCGTTGAATAAGGATATATGTGCTTGAGGCATGTACTTTGTTCAAGAAAAGATAAGGGATCATATGTGTATGTCGCGAACTGGTGCTACTCGCATAAGATGTAAAAGTTTTCTCAACTTTATTTTATCTAAATTTTCAGAAACACAAGTAAAAGTTCTTTGACAAGATATATTAGGTGACTACTATTGGCCTCGCATGGCTCCTTCTAAATTACGCATAGGTGATCAGGCCATGCATAATTTAGGACTAGCAATGCGATGCTCATTTTCGTCAAACCAGTATTACATATCATATGATTTAAAATATGTATATGGAATCAAAATATATGAAACTTTTTGCCAGTATTAATTGGCTAGAAGTTTAAATCAACAATTTTATTGTTACAAGAATTCTTTACGAGACCAATTGTTGAACAAATTTTGAAAATACATTGTAAAATTAATATTCATTAATTTATATGATAACATTCAAGTATTTAATAAGGCCTAAGTGGAACATTTTATAAAATGATTCGCAAACAATACCAGTTTGGGTTTATAGAGCAACTTATAAAATAGCGAGTGGGTTACATCAGGGTAATAAGGAGTAGTTCAAGACAATCAATGAAATGGTTACAAGTTGATAAGTTTCAAAAGGTTTAGACAGAATCACCATGAAACACGTGTCAAGTTGATAAAGAACGATGTGAAAACAAGAACTTCAAACATTGGCCCAAATCAGTGGTGCGATAGAAGAAAAGAAAGATAAAATGAAATGACAAATTAGTCATGTATTAAAGAAAGGATAAAGGAATCCATACGCGTGCAGACATAGATCCGGCTGAAGAAAGGCAATAGTAATACTTTAACAATTATCCGCGACCTAACACGTAAAAAGTCAACAAAAGTCTAAGTATGACCCGAGTATGACTCAATAATGAAAAGTTGTAAAAATACATGTAAGTTACTGGAATACAACAAAATATGGTCATACAAACTTGTTTCATCAAGCTATATAGCTTAGACTTCATTTTTATAAGTTTTGACTAAACGTATAGAAAATAGTCAACTTTTGACTTTTCCGACTTGAGGCGAATTACTAATCGTTAGACCTCAATTCCTTCAATTATGATTTTAAACATCCTAAGAATCAGTATCTATCATCCCAAATCCATTCCAGAAGGTTTAGGCTTGCTTAAGGGGCGTTTGGGTAATGAACTAGTCATTTACTTGCTTAATGAAAAAGTGTAGAAAACTCCTTTTCGTGAGGCTTAAAAATCCTATTTAGACTCTTGGAGAAATTCTACAAAAATTCAGAGAAGTCATATACATCATAAAGTTAATATCTTATGAATTTTAAGAAAAGGTTTGAAGTTTATATACCTTTTTTAAAAATAAAAACCAAAACGCATTCTACGCGAAAAAGTCAAACTTTATAGTCTGTATTTTACATTTCTGAGGGTCAAATGCCCACTTTAAAGCTTCCGTTTCCTCGTGGGTGACCAAAAACATCATTTCGGACAACTTTGTAGTTTTATCCGAAGGCTGAAAACAGTTTTACGACACACTTATACCTATGACAGAAGCTATATAATCAAAATTTTGTAACTTTTCAAATTAGTCAACAATACCCACTTATGTATCAAAAACTTAAAGGTAGCTAACGGACACTAAACATTTGCATGAAAAGTCATCATTATATGTTTCTCAAATGTTTCAAGTGATAAATCTTGGCTAAACACTCATTAACCATACCAAGCACGCTAAACCAAACGCTAGTTTAAGTCGGTTGCTCCCTACTAGACTAGTTTCTAAAATGCCTGCCATTTAATCGTTATGAAGAGATAGACGATGAACCTTATACCGTCGGAAACGTATTATCATACCCGACATCCTTAGCTATATGAATTTATCTCGGTTTTTCAAATGAAAAAAAATCCATCTTAGAGAAAAGTTAAAACTTTAGAAAATTGGTTATAAAATTGGCGACCACCGTTTTAGTCATAAAATTCAATTGGTGATGGCTATTAACGCAATGTCAGCGAAAAAACTTAAGTTATAAGTCCTAACAAGTCCTCATAACCTGCAATTTCAATTTTAGGGGTTCTAAGGTGCTGTAAAACACTAAACAAGTCTGCACTTCCAGATTTGAGCTTAAATTCTTATTTCGGTCATAACTTCTTCGTTTGGATGAGTTATAACCCGAATTTTATATCAAAACGACCACAAGGACAAACCTCATGGCTAAAAACTTTAAAACCTCAGGTCATGACATTTTAAATTGTCTAAAAGTTAGACCCAAAATCTGGACAGCAAGTGTGTTCATATGCAGAAATTTACCACATGAAAATCAAATAATAAATCGGTCATAACTTTCTCATTTTAAAGAGCTAGAAAGCGAATTTTATACCGAAACGAACCTTGTGACATTACCTTTCAACCTAGATCTTAAAAAATCAGTTTGAGAAAAGTTTAAATTTGCCGAAATAAACCCCAAACCTGCTGTCCTAAAATAGTCACATCGAAATACCTCTAAACATTAATTTACAACACCATAACTTAGCTTTCTATGCATCCTAATACCATCGTAATGTCATACCATTAATCAAAAATCGTCCTAAGAACATCAAAGACAGAAAACCCATCAATAAAAATAAGGATTCAAATGAAATTGGATCAAGATAAGAAATCCTACAATAGAGATGAAAATTTACAAAGAAGATTATCAAGAAAGGAATGGAACATTAACTAGTTGCACTCCCGGAGCGAGGAGGTTTAATGAAGGGGAATGATACAAGTTTATAGAAGTAGAATCGTATTCCAAATAATCGCCACATAATAGAGGATGAATTACAAGATGACGATGGTGTTTCCAAGGTACAAACGAACGTTGTAATCTAAAGTCGAAACATAGAATGGTCAATGAAATAATATTTAATCGATATATTCAACACTGATTCAAGGAGTGCTTCGAGATGTGTGACTCACACGATATCATTTAGTCCCCCTTTTTTTGGAGACTCATTCAGCTACACAATGGTCAATAGACTATTTTACAAGACATTCAATCACAAACGGTCGGAAAGAAATTTGAATATCTAAATAGATATCTTTAGGAGTTAAACAATGAAGGTATCACGCACGATAGTAATATGAAAATCAGAAGTTTCATCGAGAGCGACACTTATTATATCCCGAGAAATGGTATCACGATAATACACACAACATGTAACAGTGAGTCAAGAAAAACAGACGGTTCAAAACGAACAAGTATACGAGGTCAGTCGTATCACGCATAACCAAGATAGAAATAGTACTCAAAAGTGAGTATGAAAAATTGGCAGCATACGCGCTCCGAATACAAGTATGAAATGTGATAACAAATTAAAATCATGGTAACAGGATCAAGTTTACATGAACAAGAATTCAAGAAATACAATAACGGCAGATGTAATCACAGTAATATCCATTGATAATTCCTTGAGCACAAAGGCTTTGAAAAGAGATATGTAGTAGTAATTATTGTCATTCGGATAAGGTAATATTCCAAAATATATTCAAAAGATGAAATACTACAACGATAATTAAAAGTAAATAATAAGGATTAGAGAGTTACCCGCGCGGATACCGAACATCTTGGCAGATTCCATGTTTGACACTAAGACTCGTAGGATTTTCTTGAAAAATATGGGTCATAGACTAAGTTTAAAACGACTCAATTCACTATGACCATGGCTCTGATACCAATCTGTAAGACCCCCAAATCTGGTAACGGGACAGGTAAGCACTGAGGGGTCCCACATCATGGTAACAACATACATGACAATAAGGTAATAAAAGATGGAGTAAATAATATGACACCATTTAACAAATTTCTTCAAAAGCTGCGGAATAATTTTTATATAGATACGGTCCCAGTCTGTGCATAATTAAGATACAAAACAAAAGTCACCTAATTTACCAACATTCTGATAATAGTCTTAGTGCATGAAAGTAAATTTATTTAGCATGATTGAAATGGCCTAAGCAGTTTTCCCAAAAGATTTGGCCAAAAGGGACATGGAATCTTCCAGCTGCCGGATCCTGCGGGCTCCCATCCATAAAATCAAGCATTTGCATTACCTGAGAAATAACATGTAAACGGGTCGACAAAAAGTTGAGTGATATTCATAGGTTTAATAGAATAAGTTGTGGAATACAAGCAATGTTTTCCATATAAACATGTAATATTAAAGAAAAGAAAGTTGCACCAATGTGCAATTTAAATGTACTTCACTTAATGAAATAGCTCATGACACCAAAGCGTTAACATATGTATTACTGGGGACCTCTAATAAGTATCTAGTCAAAATACTTGTATAAACGAATGTATACGCGTCGCTACACATGACGGGGATTGTCAATCCCGATGGATCCATCCACAACAGTCGCGCTTGCGATATGTGAATTAACGGTTCATGATATAGAGGATTTTTTACTAAGGTACTAAGGCATTAAGTAAATCATGAAACTGTAAAAGCAATACTGAATACTTGCTTGAATACTAGTAAAAGTAATACTGTAAAAAGTCTACTGCACGTATTCCACGCATGTATTTCTCACCCCGCATTTGTAAAACATAAATAAAGTAGTAAAAGGGGCTATGAACTCACCTTTAGCAAGTAATCACAATGTAAAGGTGCTGAGCAAAATGGAGTCTTCACGGACCTATGCAATGGTGACGCATAATAAGAAAGTGTTCAATGTAGTAAATAACGTTTTAGGAGTAACCTGACATAGTATGACCAAGTGACTTGCGTGCGATGGCGAGACCTAGGCTTAAGATGAAATTGACCAAAATACCTTGAACCTACTGTATTAACATGACATTAACCTTATATGATGGTCCAAGCATTTTATGCGGGTTTTAAACACGTTTTAGGCTCGGTTCATAATGTTGAAATATTGGGCTGAATTCAGTTTTCTGAAAATGGCTGTGAAGAATTGGTCATATCTAAAAATATATAATAGTAAAGGAGGTGAAATTTTCGGACATGTAAAGGTGTTTCTCTTACCTTTAAAATTTGGGCAAGAGCAGCCCTAGAACTATTTTCAATCAACGGGAAATGCACTTTTAGTGACAGACTATCAAAAAAGAAAGTTGTAAACGTCTTTCGTACCTTACGGTAGATTGAGCATAAATCCCAGTCGGTAAAAGATTTTGACACGAAACCAAAAATAGAAGTTTTATTATGTTTGTAGCTACTGTAAAAAGTTATAAAATCATAAATTAATCCTTTTTACCCAAGTCAATTTACCCACGTTTTAAGCATAACATTCAAATTTGACCTAGTTTAGTAAAACGACCGTTTTGGGCTCATCCGGACACTTACCGTTTCCATCCAACTCACCACATACTAAGCACATCAGTGGGTATCCATTTTTCAAATAAAAACAAGGTCATATGTTTAAGAAAATTTTACCTAACCGCGAACACGCAACTCTTAAGCTATACGAAATCGCCATGCAAGTGTCCTAATTACTAATATGCCCCAAGTATTCATAATCTCAGTGGGTTTCACCCATGAGTTAAAAATCCATGAATCAATGAAATCAAAGTACTAGTAACACTAAAATCAAAATGCTAAGAGTGATTATACCTTCACAACAAGTATGAATCAATTCAAACACGCAAATTAAACAATTCCTCCTCCTTGATCCTTAGAAATTTCGTGGCCCTAGGTCATAATAACATGCCCAAATCAAAATTTTATCCAACCAAATAAGGTTGTATGCATTGGAACAACAAAAACAAACATAGGATTTTACAAAAACATCATCAAATCATAAGGTTTGATGATTTTTTACCTTAAGCAAAAACTTGATGCATGTTGTAATTAACACATGGGTATGAATAAGAATCAAAAATTAAACATGGAATTAGTATTAAGTTACCTCAAACAAAAAAATCAAAGGCTTTGGGTGTGTTTTGTGTTTAGTCGGCCTAAGGAAGAAGAAGGAGAAGCTGTGTTTTTTTTTGTTCAATCGTTTGGTAAATATTACTTGTGGTACTTCCTTGTTTAAGTAAATGGTCAACAAAAGTCAAAATGGGCTCTCTTAGCTTTAGTCCAGCCGAAATACCCTAGAAAAGCCCATGGTTTTAGTGTTAAGCTCTCGAAATTGACGGGTTTAAATAACGTGCCGTTTCCGACTAAAACCGAGACTCGTTTATTTTTAAAACGAAATTTCTTTAGAATTACTCGTAAATACTTGTTTGGCCCGGATTTCACTAAGTTGGATCAAGGAATCAAGAATAACTAGAAATCACATTAAAATAAATTTTATCGCGACGTTCGGACCCGAAAACTCAGTCCGACAGCCGGAAAACGCAAAAATGCAAAAGTTCACCATTGCGTCCGTAATTGTTCAAGATCTCGTTTTTCATTATTTTTGAGTCCAAGAGCCAATAATAAGTCATATATAATGTGATAAAACCTCGAAGAAATTACAAACATGAAGTTTGGGCATCTTGCTAAATAATTTCGTAAATTTGCGAAATTCATAGAGTTTTATATTTAAGTAAAATATCGAGGATGACACGTAATCACTGTAAAATAAGTGGGGAATATGGTAAAAGTGTGAATAAACACGCATAACAAGTAAAAGAAAATTACCGAAAATCCGCGTTCTCACACTTAGCGTCACAGGTTGCAAGTCATATTTCTTGAAAATGTAATGTCTAATGAATAAAATGACGAAATAAATACACCACGATGATGAATCAAAATTTTGTTAAGTATGTATAACTAGCTTAAAGACCCGTCTAACGCCGGGACTACTTTAAAGAGTGATTTTCGTAAGAAAAAATAAGAAGAACTGTATATTCAAAACATGAAACGGGTTCGCGTAATATATGAAAAAAGTAATATAAAGAACATGGTTCGCTTAAAGACCCGTCTAGCGTCTAAATAGTGTAATGAAGTATTTTTAAAAGAATGTATGTTTAGCTAATAAAAATAATGAGAACATATGCAAGAAATACTAAAATTGATATTATAACTAAGTACCACAAACTTGAAAGTTACACTAATGGTAGTATAAAGCTTATGTTGTGTATGAGATTATATGCATAAGAAAAAACTACACTCGTGAATGAAACTAAAAAACTTGTTCTCCAAGAATGAGCATTGTAACAATATCCCCAAATTTATGACCACTGCAACTTGCGCGGTCGAGAGAACCAACAAAGGAACATATAGTATCATCGAAACTGCAACAACAATGAAGGCTCCACGAAATGAATTAAGTACTTTGAAGCTTTCTCTAACACCAACTACGGGGTCCCACTACATGCATCAAGAGAGTTAAGTTATTAAGTTATGGAATCATTCTTTTACATGACCAAAATGAACAGAAGACGGCTATTTTTCGTTTCAAGTGATGGTTCCAGCAACACGAAGCAAAATTTCATGACTTCGTTTTTGATAAGTCGGAATATGTACGATGTAGTGAATTATATATGTGGGGCATGGTTAATGTTTTAGGCATGGTTTATAAAGCTATACCTCAAATCATATATGAAAAATACAATTCAGGGGGCTTGGTGACTTTTTAATCCGTGTTCCTAAAAAAGTTAGATTTACTGAAAACTCAATATAGTAGTACTGTACTAATGATAACAGTTTATCACTATTGTAATGAAAGAAGTATAATATTAATCTCGTGTTACAGATTGCAGTCAAAGGGACTTTAATCATCTTGTCTGGAGAGGCCAATATGTTGTCTTTACACATAAAGCAAATATCGACTATTATAACAAAGAAGACGCAATATATGTTGAGGGTATATAGATACGTGTGTGTAACTACTTGCATCTTCCAATATATAGACACTAATTATTGTATATGCAATCCCAAATAGCCCGCATAATCACATAATTACAGCAATATCCTTATAAATCTCATAACTACTTCAATATCCTTCAAAATTATAAAATTCACAAAATTATCCAAATGTACATTTTCTTTATACTACTTGCATATTCCTCTAAGAAAAGCTTTAAAAAAGCCCTTACCAAACATAGCCAAAATATAATTTATGATTAACTACAACTGATCTCCCAAATCGTTTAAATGTGTGTGTCAATTGAGATTGTGGGTTCTACTTTCATCTTTTGTGTGCCAATCATTTATAGCTTAGGTAACCCATGACCACAGTAGGTTATTTGTCACAAGTCATGATAGATAATGTGACAAATTAGCATGTAATAAAACTAAATCATGCATCATATGAGGAATGGAAAAAAGCTCTACAAATTAACATTAAAAAGTTCCTGCTAAGAGATAGATAGTGTGATCCTAGAAATGGAAATAGTGGTACTCCTTATCCTGATAATTAAAAAAAGAATGAAATTAAGATTCGCAAAGTCAGTTTTGAAATTCAAAATAACATAATCAGATCCAGATGATCGCAAGATCATGACTCTATATACGGCAACACACAAACATCAAAGGTTAAAATTAAATAACGCTACATTTAGAAGCGTCTGAGATACTTACCCGTGAATTCATCTTAAGAATTGTATTGCAAAACAGCCTCATCAGTCTCATCTATTCGTTGGCACATCCATACATGTTAAATTTGTTTATTTTCAAAGAGACACGCAATACATAAGTTAGCACATCATAATTATCATATCAACTATTTAAAGAATAAGTTTCAAACCCCACCTTTTTCCCGATCGGTTTTGAATTGTACTCAAATTGACTCCATCACTGACCTTAAATATAAAAAATATAAGAAAATCATACAAACTTGCGAAGAACCTCTATCACTGACCTTAAATCTAAAAAATATAAGAAAATCATATACCTGCCAATTGCCAATAACATTTAATGTACTAATATGGGACTGACAGAAACAAACCTATATGAAAAGAAGACAATGTGGAAGCTCACTTGGTGCTTTTTTTGTTCTCCCTATAGTGTTGGGCGTATGGAAGCCCAATCTTGATATATACCCCTTTCGTAGATCCATCCAAAGCAGTGTCCAGTACAGCTTCTTCACAGATCTGTGAACATTCATATGACAAAGGAATTCAAATCTTGCTAAAATAGGTGTCAAATATAAATTAAAATGATTACTATGTATAATAGTTCAAATCAACTCTATTGTAAAACTATTTATTAAGTTACCATCTAATTCAAGCCAACCAATCTTGATAATTATAAAATCATTATAAAGTACCCATAAGATGACCCGTAGAATCACACTGGTTTTATGGGAAATAACATAGGCATATTTAAAAATGAGAAATGCTACAACTTCAAGCTAAACCAAGTCATATGAATGCATTAGTAAAAAAAGAAAGACTGTGCTTAGACCTTGATTTGGCATCAGTTGAAGGTGGCATTATAGACAGGCTGGGCAATCGTAAAAAGTCGCTTGGTCTGGGTCAAAGTGGGACAGGCTGGGTTTTTCAACATATTCAACAAATTGACCATTTTTCTAATAAAATAAAAACACTAAAGGAAAGAGAAGAATTTATTCGGCACCTAAGTTGACCTCATATTTTTATTTAACGCGAGTGTTTTAAAGGTTTATGAATAAAAGAACTTCACAATCACAGCTTTTAATTTACAGAAGTTATTAACAAATAGTCAACAATGTGGATTTTTCTTATTTTAAAATTATACACTTATTTAATACAGTATTAGATGCAATCCTGTAACGTAAAGTTGGCCTAAAAATACTTATGAGAAATTAGTAGAGTGACAAACATTAGAGTGCCAACAAATAGCATGACAGCAGATACTACATAAATAATTAAGTAGTATGTAACTAACTTGTCTAATATGTAACCAACTATGTCTAATTCCTTGTGATTTTTATTTAAGCAATGAACTTAACATGACTGTCTATGCAGAGGTGAAATTAATGTGTGACGTAAATGACAAAATCATGGCAATTTCAAAAAACGTTGACACTATCACCTTTCCTAATTATATGTGGTGAGCATGAACCTTCGACTTGCTCGCTGCTATTACCTTTGAAATAGGTGTTTGGCATTATATTCAGATAACCATTCTTAAAGTATTTTACAAATTCTAGTGGTCAAAAGGTTATAAGTATTTGACTAAACACTAACATTCTTAGCAATTTCATAGTGTGAATAATTTTCAATACAAAAACACTATTAACTACAAATTTGCCGCTTACCAAAAGCAATACCAAACACTCCTAAGACTACAACTTTACCTCAAGTAAGACAGTATTCAATTCTGTAAAAAGTTTCATGGCGCTAAATGGGTAACTTCACCGTTCACATGTAAGAGATAAAACTACACAGCGAACAGTTGTGGTTTTGCTCTTTTATTAGTCTAATAAATTGGTAAAATGAGTAAATTCTAGTAACAATTGGTGCAATTAGTACTACTTTATTAGATTTATCATTATGTTATTGAGGTGGTTTTCCCAGTTCATACAAAAATGTGAATATCACCATCAAACATTTAGCATTTATTTGCAGCAAGTAACTGTGATTGTATTGTTTCTTATCTTCATGTAATTTTATAAGCTTTTAGTAAAGCACTAAGTTAAGAATATCTATTTTTATCACAAACAAAACAAATGTAACTTACTAAGAAAATTGTTTGAATGTAATACCGTAAAGAGACCAAGTTTCCCCACCATCACCAGGTACATCCAGTTGCAATTGTGTCACGCTGTCTAGAAGTTTAAATCCACGTGCATCTCATTTGTTGTCATTTAAAGAGACTTGATGGCTGCTTCATCATTTGTTATGTAGTAGTTGTGACCAAATTCAGAAGATCGGCATCGTCTACACTGAAGCATTTTGTATGATCAGTATGCACAAAATCAGAGGTCAAGTGTACACTGGACACATAATATCTTTGAAAACAAAAAAAATGCAGATAAAAGTATCACCTTTTTCATAGTGAATCATTATAACTCTAAATTATCATAAGAATTATCGACCGTTGATCAATAAAACCCAATAAACTTGTTTTATTATTTGCTAACCGACTCAAACAGGTTTAATTTGTATGATTATACAAAGGTAAAATTTGAGCTTAAAGTTATAGAAGGTATATTCTAAAATGATAAACTTTAAATTACCCAATAAGTATCATTTACACAGAACCAAAAATGCCCCGATGCCACATTATTAAACACCTCTTTGGTGGTTTCACGCATCTCATTCGTTGAAATCACACCTTCTTCTACCCGTGTAGAAATTACACATATTATAGCGGTAGTACAGTATAAATTTGATTGACATGCAGAGATCAAGGTCATCTGCCAATTTTATTGGTTTACAGAAATATTTATCGTTAATATGTACCGTCAGTTAATCGAGATTGAAAGAACTACCGTAAAGCAATACTCATTTATACCTTTACAAAAATAAGAAAAAAGCATGCTCAGTTCAGTAAAACAGTATGCCAAAAAGTTACCACGTCCTATAATTTAACAAAATTTAACTATGATTCAAGAAGACACAAGTCCGGCTAAATACGAATTTTGCTTATTAAAAACCACCCAGATTAACACATATAAGCATGCAAATTTAAAGCTTTAATACATATTGATGATATTCTTCTCACTCGGCTTCAAAAACATTTTTACCACAAACCCAATTATCTCAAGAATATCATCAACATATAGTAGACAGAAAATCCTACTTCTGTCAACCACAACCCGGATTGCTATTGTGTGTCGTTTCCAGTCTTGTTAATGCTATTCTAATTATTCAGTGTTACCTATCAACCACAACTCGGATTGTTATTCTAATTAGTCTATTCCAAAAATAAATAATTAATAGGTTATTAATCACACTAATCACAAACATAAATTATGAAAACTGATATTAGATCGAAAACATTGAAACGACCACATTATGCATATTAATTTACATATTCAACTGGAATATAAAACATACAATGATATTAACAATTAAGATTGACGCTTACCCCAGTACCACTGCAAGGAGCATCCAACAAAAACCCTATATGATGTGTTGTGTCCAACGGGAACCACCCTTCCTGTAAATCAAAACAAATTCGAAAAGATCAAATCGCATAAACCCATAAAAGGGAATTTGATACATGTGTTGCAACCAATTACGTAGCTACAACTGAATTTAAAATTAATCAAACCAAAATCAACTAAAAAACACATAGATATTGGTCTGGAAAATGTATTTTGTAATTTGTTTTGTAAATATAACCACATATCTACGACAACTTAATGTTATTTGTTTAACCAATCCCAAACAATCATGTATATGTGATAAGAAAATCCTAAACGCCTTTTCATATGCGTGTCAATGAGGAGATCGAACAACCCCATAATATTATCGCTAATCAAGAATGTAAGTATGCCTTATACTTTCATATGTTGTATTCTTGTTGCGGTTTTTCGCTCTATTAGTAATATATTGCCTTTCAAATATCACCTATGATGATATGATATGATCCTTTGTTAAAAGCTTATATTTCCACATCTTCCTGATGCAAAATATGTAAAATTCTATATGCAGTTCTTATAATCATTACACCCAATTAACCCATATAATGAGTTTCAATAATAAATCTCAAGCAATCGATGAATGTAGTTATTTCATTAAGGAATCCCAAAAAGCCTATATAAGTAGTTTCAACACCATCTAAAAGGTAGTATTATATATCAATGCCAAAAAACTTGTATAATATTTGGTTGATACATAAAAAAAACTCATTTAAAGAGTAATCAAGCATATGATAAAACCATATGAGTTCAAAAATTTAAACCTTTTAAGGGTGTGAACCTTTATGGAATAACATTGATGTTCAGCTAAAAATCACTTCAGTAACATTGTTTTCCTCATCTAAACCTGCATAATCAAGAAAGAAATTGTTCAGAAATTTAAATCACTTCAGTAACATTTTTTCCCCATCTTAAATTTTCACTTTTTTTAGGTTTAAATCACAAACATAAATTTAATCGACTATAATATAAATCAAATGGATCTCAATATAATTGAAACTTACATAAATTATTGGGTTTAATCAAAATTCTTAATCATTCTTTATTGATATGTATGGCCTGCAAAAATAAAGAGTAAAAGTAAATAAATGGAATAAAGGATTACAGAGGTAAGGGGTAGATGTTTTTGAATCGGTGGGTGTTAAAGAGAATATTGTTTTTGAATGGAATTTTATAAGAGTTTCTTCTGTGAAGGTTTTTATGACATTAAAACACATATAAAACTGTTTAAAATTCGAAGCAAATTGAGTCAAAGATAAACATTTGTTTTGAAGCTTTCTCAATAGGCTTTTTTATCCGACAATCATAATAAGATCACAACATATCAAAATATTTAATACTAATCTAATCATCATGAACAATAAAAGATAAAAACAAACTAACCAGAAAGCATCAAAGAAAGCTCCGGTTTATGTTTCTGCAACAAAAAAAGAATGGACATGAATCCATTCAGAATGTTCTACACAACAAAAAGAGAGATTATGAAGAGAGAGTATGGACCTAAATCCATTCAATTCTATGCTGCAAATGCAATTAGATCAAAATGCTGTTGCATGAATGGAACTAAATCCATTCGGTTCTTGGTAGCATTAAAATGATTAGCAATCCATATTGTTGTGAAAGCAATTATATCAATTCTGTTGCATGAATAGACCTAAATCCATTCAATTATTGGCAGCATTACAGAGAAGAAGATTAAGAATAGAGTTTTTTTGGATCTAACAGATTGCACAAACATGGAGGCCGATCATTGTGAATTTTGTGCTGCAAATGTGGTATGGGGGCACTTATATAGGTTTTAGGTTTAGAGTTATTTTAGGGCAGGAGCGTACTGGGCTTCACAAAACGCGTTTTGTTGTTAATGGCCATAAAAACACTTCCCAAAATAAGTCCCTGCGTTTTGAATTTGTAAAATTCAAATTTTTTTGAATTGTTAAAACAGACGCTCCTTTTGTTAAACGTTATATTAGGAAACTGGTTTATGAGGTGTGCATTAAAAATCTTGTACATTGGTGCCAATTTAGGAAACTAATTAAATTTTTTGTGCTTTAAAATACTTGTAAATTATTTTGGTTTATTATATGAAATAAATGAATCATTTCATAGAGAGTATACGGAGAGCATTTTCTTTTTATCCAAAGCTGAAATTAATGTAAATCTTTAATTTAAAATAAACATAATTAACCAATTATATTTACTCATTTTTTTTTAAAACTCACTTCCAGTTTATTTAAAATAAAATAAAATTATAAACAATAAATCGTCAAACGATAAAAAAATACACCACTGTAATTAAATCATCTTTTTATCGAATGACACATGTATATATACTTTTGACGGACTTTTATTTGATTCTTTTAATTACATTTGAGAAAATGGTAAATGATTCGTATCACGAATCATATATGATTTCAGAAACTCATATATGATTCGTGATACGAATCATATACGATTTTCTCAAACGTGACTTAAGAAAAAAAAATATTGAATGTGACGCTTGATAGAAAGATGATATAATTTTTATTGCGATAATATGTTTTTGTTTTGAAAATGAGTTTTATTATTAAATGAAATACTTAATTTTAATAAAAAATAATGAAATACTTAATTTTAATGAAATACTTAATTTTAATAAAAAATAATGAAAATGAGTTTTATTATTAATAACATAATAAAAAAACTGTGATTAATTATGCTAAAAATGGTATATTTTAAACTTTTACGTATCTTAAATGCATCACATTTTATCATTCGTATAAAGCGGTTAAAAAAAGAAGTTCAAAACAAGTAAGTAGTAGTACTTTTAAATATACTATTATATATTTTTTTTTCTAGTTGAGTCATCGCGTTATAAGATCGATCATCGAGTTAATTCAGTCGAGTTATCAAGTTACGGGTTTGATCATCAGATCAACTCGCCGAGTCACTCGGTCACGGGATCGACCAACGGATAAATACAGTTGAGTCACGGGTTCACGGGTTCGATCATCGAGTCAACCCGGTCAAATCACCGGGTCATGAGTTCGACCACTGTGTCAACCCGATCCATAGTCAACTCAATCAAGTCAACAGGTTACGGGTTCGACCATTGGATCAACCAGGTCGAATCGCAGTTCACTTATTCGACCAACGAATTAACTTAATCAAGTCATCAGTCACATGATAAATCACCAAAGCAATCCGATCAAATCACCAGTTAATTAGCCTGATCGAATCATCAAATTATCGATTCCATTACTAAATCAATTAGTGCATCATTGAACATAAATTTACAATACAAGCATATAAGGCAAGTAGTGGCAGTGTACTAAAAAGATAAAAGCAATGTTTTGAAATCTGGGTCGACCCGATCGATTCAACGAGTTGAACCGGTTTTGATCGAGAAAACGGGTCAAATTGACCCGGGTCTCATAAATTAGAAACCCGGCGTGACCCGCTGGGTTTAAAGCGACCCAGGTCGACCCGGTTCGTGAAATCCGGTTTGGTTTTGATTTTTTTCGTTTTTTCGCGATTTAATTAATGTATTTAGAACGTAATTTTGTTTTTAATATTTGTTAGTAAATAAGTTTTAGGGTAAATATATGAAATATTTGTTATTTTTATAAAAGGATTCTTTGTAATATTGAAAAAATATATATAATTACTTTTATTAAATCGATTCAAAACCCGGTTTCAAAACGTTGGATAAAAGGCCTCTTTTGTGGAGGGGCTTTGTTTGAGATAAAACCCTACTACTACCTTATCCATATCGCCTCCATTCCTCACCTCCATTCATTTCATTTTGTAGATAAAAATACAAACAAACAAAGTACATCAGTCTGAGATTCGATCTTATGAACCTAATGACGTTGGTAATCTGTCATCACCCACCTTGGCGTCTTACTCGAAGAGTTTTTTCTGGATTCGCTTACTTTCATAATACGGTGAGTTTTGTTTTCTAAACTAAATTTACTACTGTAGTCTAAATCACAAATTAATTATGGGGGTGTTTTCTTTTCTTACCAAATCTGATCAATTTCATGATTTGGGTGTGTTTTGTTTGATTGTTGTTTATAAAAAAATTGAATTATTTTTCATGATAAATCCCCTCTGTCTGTACTACATTTGTTGATTAAGTATTAGAGTATAAGGAATGTGTATTCTAAATTTAACAAGTTATCTTTATATATTTATTTACATTAAAATAATGTTTAGTTTATTTATAATTGATATTGCAGGGGCTGAGGGGCACAATCCAGTTTCTTGACAATTGCCTGGAGCTGTTGAGGTGTCTGACTTCTTACCCATTACTCTGAATTTCAGTTCAGAGTCTACATACAACAACCTGGTAACGCCTCAAATGTGGAAGGTCTCCAGTCGGAGAAAAGACACAAGTCATGATAGAGTACGAGGCTTTTTACTTGTTTGATTTGCAAAAGGTGAATATTTCGGTGACTAACAAGACGGGAGAGGCAGAAATCCAGACCATCACTGGTGGAGGGAGAGGTTGGAATGACCCAGGAATGGCCAAAGAATCCAAAGTACATTTGTATGTCGAAACCATTGATGGTTCAAACAGGAAGTAAGTCGATGCATGATATAATTATATTATGTTTATATATGTATTTATGTTAAAGTAATATATTTATAAATGATATTGCAGGGGCACAATTCAGTTTCTTGTGCCTAGAGCTGTTGAGGTCTCTAACTTCTTACCCATTACTGTGAAATTCACTTCAAAGTCTACATATAGCAACTTGGAGGTAAAGCCTGAAAATCCAAGCACAAAATAATTGGCTCATACTAACATATATGCGTGATTGACTGATTTATTGAGTAATGTGTGTTTGCTTTAATGTTGAAATGTCGAATGAGTTCTCCAAAGTGATTGCGTTGACTAGGTCATACATGCCAAAACTCGCTCAAAATGTCTTTAAAGATTGAATGTTAAAGTGTCTAAAGTTTTGTTGTTAAAAATCTTAAATCTTATCGAGCTAGCCCAACTCGAAGTTGTTAAAGTTGTATGGAAAATTGGTCATTTAGTCATCATATTTATGGGTGAAGTTAGTGTAGTTTTTGTTTAAAAACAAAAATGATTTTGTGTACTAACATGTATTTGTGTTAAAGATGTGACAAATAAGTGGATTTGTTTGTTTGTTTCGCTCGTTTGAATTATCCAACACTTTTCTTATCAAACAGTGGCTGCAAGCACTTTGAAATGCATTTTTTTTAGTTTCTAACATAAACTCATTGTTGTTTTTTTGTGTCTTGATAACAGAATCATATAGAAAACCAAAAATATGTCACCATGAACCGTTTCTCAATGAGCGGGATCTGTTTTTTTGCAGTATGCTACATTCTTGAACCCAAGTTGGGACATACTATTATCCTACCGTCAAGGAGAAACATGGTATGTACTAAACATGGGATTGGGATTTTGAGTTTATTATGTTTCTTATGATTTTAGTGCTTTATTTTTAATTGGTTTATTTTTATTAATTAAACAGTTACGAGAAAGTGTATCCCAATGGGCCAACGAATCACAAAGCCATCTACAATCCTATTTACACTCTTGGTGCACTAGTACGGATTCAATACGATGTCGATCTCGACTGTCCTAAAGACATGCGAAGGATCGCTAAGTTGCCTAAACGGGCAAAG
Source organism: Glebionis coronaria (assembly GCA_025667525.1). Lineage (NCBI taxonomy): Eukaryota > Viridiplantae > Streptophyta > Magnoliopsida > Asterales > Asteraceae > Glebionis > Glebionis coronaria. The sequence continues at coordinate 618,194,702 of CM046878.1, forward strand.
TATCATCGTGTGTTCTATGTGGATCTTGCTGGAGAAAAAAAAATATGACGAAGTTCTTCATCATGTCCACCATATGCGTAAATGCTTAAATAGAAGTTCAATTGCGTGTATTATGTGGATTCGACTAGATAGAAAAACATGATAAATTTTTTCATTAATCACGTAGCTGCACATGATGAAAAAATTCATGATGTTTTTCTCTCCGGTCGAACCCACATAGTACACGAAATCTAACCATTTCGGTTTAGGCATTTTGGCAATCCTCCGCATATCTTTGGGACACGTGGGATCGATTTTGAACTGAACCCTTTTTGTTACGCCACTATTGTAGTGTTATTGTGGATTCGACTTGGAGAGAAAAACATGTTTTAAGAGACCAATTTCAAGTCCTTGAAGATATTAGTGCTAGTAAACATCTTTATCAAGGTAGAAAGACCATATTTGGCTACCTGTGCGTCGGTTATATCCCGAGACATATGGCCACCTATGATGGGGGAATCTGCATTTTTGAACCAGATGTAACAAAGAAGGCGAGGATTTGGAATAATCTTGAACTAGGATTGTATAACCTTTATAAGTTTATTGCTTTAACGTAAATCAGTCTGTCTCTTGTTTGTTGGTGTTTGTTAATAACTTTTAGGTATTTTGATATGTGGTTGACTTTGAGTTATGGCTCATCTATGCGGGTTTCGTTGGTATATTATCCCCCGTGTAGTATGTAAATACGGAGTAATAGAATACACTGCCAAGCAAAGTATTAATGCTTTTGATTGTGCGTGAGATGGTGATGGCTAATCTGGTGAGACATGAATATAAAACTATAATCACTACTTTATTTTATTAAGGACAACAAATCACAAAGCAAGATTGTACGTGGCTTTGTGATTCGCTGGCCCATTGGGTACACTTTTTGGGTAACTGTCTAGTTAATAAAAATAAACCAATCAGAAATAATCCACGAAAATCATACGTAAGAAACATACCGTAGTAAACTAAGATTCTCAGTCCCATGTTCAGTTTATCCTTGACGATGGGAGGTCCCAGCTTGTATGATTCTGTTATCACGAGACAAAAAAAACAGCAATAAGATTATGTTAGAAACTAAAGCAATTTGGTGCACAAGACATAAGGACTTGACTAATCAAAAGAACGTGCTCATATCATACGTTTCACATATTAGCAAGGTAATGTGCGCATGTGACCAAAAAGACAATTTGGATAGAAATGGCATATACTTGATTGGAGGTTGAGAAGACTATTTTGGATTCGAATATAGGACGAGATTGTAGTTCAGGAATTGGCTGAAATGATCGTTAACCATGTTGTTATTCAATTAGGATTTATCTTTTGTGAGTATAAAATAAGAAAAATTTAGAAACGTGAGATACAAAATATAAGAAATAAGTATTAAAAGTTTGATGAAAAGAGGTATTATTTATATATTTTTGTGAGAGTTAAATTTAAAAAAAAAAAGAGATTTGAAGAATAAAAAACGGTAACAAACTCCACTCTCAACGGTTAAGTTTAAAAAAAAAAGAAACAAGAGAAAAAAAGAAAATCTTAACAACCAAACTGTTAGGTTTGGCGTCAGCCGGTTTGACACGTGTCAGGATACAGTGTGTTAAGCTACCTGCAACAGCGATCTATTGCGATTTTGACACGTCAGCGTTCTCTAGCCTGCGACCTAGTGCGACCTATTTACCCCAACAAGACGACTTAATTCAAAAAAAAAATATTTAAAACATTAAATTTCATAAAAAACATTACATTTAATTAAAAAAAACATGATAATAAAAAACCATTATACTAAAAATCATTACAATAATACTAGTAATTTAAATTGTACGTTTTCTTGATTTCGTCTTTCATTTATTGCAAGGCTTGTTGACGAACTCGGGGTCTTAGGGTTTTGGTTTTGGGAGTTCTCTTGCTAGACATGTTGGATAGTTATGTGTAGAAATTTAAATGTGAATGTGTGAAAAAATTGGATGAAATGGTTAAGTTTATCTAAGGATAAAAGTTTAATCTTTTTAAATATATATATATATATATATATATATATATATATATATATATATATATATATATATATATATATATATATATATATATATATATATATATATATATATATATATATATATATATATATTTTGTGTCAAACGGCTACAAACACTGTTCTAACGCTTATATACTAGATCGCGTAGGGGGTCAAATAGGCATGATCGGATTGGGCAAATTGGTCGCCACAACAGGACGATCGACTGTAAAATCAGTCGCGGTCGAGTTTTAATACTACCGTTGCGAGTAGCTTTAAAAAAACCTCGCGTTAAAAGCTTAATAGGCAATTTTGACACCACTGTACCTTGCTCTTAGAAGGCTATTAACAGCTGTTAAACCAACTAAACGTGTCTGAACAACCATAGACAAAAGTCCATAAAATCTTTTTGGACTCTTAACAAAATTAAAGCGATTATAGTTTTATATTCATGTCTTACCATAAGTCTTTAAACTAAACACATGTGTTATTCAGCAAGAATCAAATCAAAGCCCAACACAAGTACGGGTTGTCAATATTTTGCACTCCATCTGACTCGAATTCTATCCGAATATATCTAAGTCGGGTTACTCGGGTTGAAATTTTAATTCGGGTTAGTCGGATCAATCCAATTGACCCGATAAGAATTTTTTTTTTAATTTTTTTTTTAAATATTAAATTTAATATAATTTTTTTCAATATTTTTTTTATAATTGACCTGAATTCATGTAGACATGAATCCGACTAGATAAGACCCGAACCCTATGAAATTGGGTTCAAGTAACTTATTTTTAGCCATGATCCGAATTCAACTCGACCCAATTAACTCGAACCCGATCAACTAAATTTGATTCTCACCTTAAACGCAAGTACATCTTGCCAAAACCACTCTCACAAGACATCACATATACATCTGGAGAGCAATAATTACATGAAAAGCATTTTTTTTCTAAAAGTTGTGTGGTGATAAACACACATTAACTTTAACATGAACAAGATAAAAATGAGTTGTATGTACATCTGGAGAGCAATAATTACATGGTCAAAGTTTTATAAGTAGTAGTTTGTAACCTTGAGAGTATACATGATTTTAATGATCCAACTACCAATATTATGATAAAAGATTTTAATAAATCATATACAATAAATGATAATATACGGGTGAATGTGTAGCTTTTTTTTGAACTAAAAAACTACGCTACACTAAATGAAATGAACACATCTCACCAAACAGATTTGACATAGTAAAGAAGCATTGAAAGTTAAAACTAAGAATAAAAAAACCTTTTTTTTAAATCTATGTACACTCATCTCTTTCATACAAATCAAGTGTTTTTTTAACTAAGAAACTCCATTAAAATAAATTTGTTTTTTCCTAGATGATTCATTCTGGAGGTCCCCAAGAAGTACATGGTATGTACATACTATGAGGGTGTTTGTTTTAGCTTATATAGTGGGCTTATAAGCTTATTAGCTTATATAAGCTTATAAGCCGAAACTAAGTGTTTTGGTTAAGCTTATATAAATAGGCTTATAAGCTTATATATGGGATTTTTGGTAAGCCCAAAATGTGTGGCTTTTAAAACTTATATAGTAATAATATATAAAAAGACATTTATGCCCACATTTAATAACCATATCATTTAATATTTATGTACTTTTTTTCCTTTTATCTTATTAAATTTGATAAGCTAAACCAAACACTAATAATGAGCTTATAAGCTTATTATATATAAGCCATAATGGCTTATATAATATAAGCCTAAACCAAACTCATAAGCTTAACCAAACACCCTCTATGTACTACATATCTCTCTATTTGAGAAATGTTTTTTAAAATTCAAGGTTTTATTTTAAATCTATATGCTTATTTAAAGCTTAAAAATAGTTAAAGAGAGATTTCATAAAGGGAATATATTAGCTACACTTTTGTGTAGCCAATTAGCTATATCAAAAAATGTTAAAAAAAAATGAGCTATATCAAAAGCCTTATTATTGTCATTATCTAACTTCAAGGGATAATTGAGAGTTATTTTTAGTACATACTTATTAAATTAGTGAATGATGGCTTAGAAACCCTCAATTATCCCTTGAAGTTAGATAGTGACGATAAAATTACTTTAACACTTTGTTCTCGAGATCATTCGATAAAAATAAATAAAAGAAAATGGAAGTAAGGTGTTTCACCCTAATATTGTGATGAAACACTTACTTCCATTTCCTTTCAAACTCAACCAAATACCATTTTACTTTACTTTCATTTCCTTTTCTTTTCTTTAATGAAAAACCTGAGAACATTACTTTCATTTCATTTTATTTCCTTTAATGAAAGATTTCGAGAACACAACGTAAAATTTAGCGTCAACTTTACGGCCATGTAAAATTTAAAATTACTTTAACACTATGTTCTTGAGATCCTTCATTAAAGAACATAGTGTTAAAGTAATTTTAAATTTTACATGGCCGTAAAGTTGACGTTAAATTTTACGTTGTGTTCTCGAAATCTTTTATTAAAGGAAATAAAATGAAATGAAATGAAAGTGAAAAAATATCGTGTTCTCAAGTTTTTCATTAAAGAAAAGAAAATGAAATGAAAGTAAAGTAAAGTAGTATTTGGTTGCGTTTGAAAGGAAATGGAAGTAAAGTGTTTCATCAAAATATGGTGAAACACTTTGCTTCTATTTTCTTTTATTTTTTTTATTGAAGGATCTCGAGAACAAAGTGTTAAAGTAATTTAAAATTTTACATGGCCATAAAGTTTAGCATGTAAAAGTGTGATATGGTTTCTAAGCCATTATTGGCTAATTTAATAAGTATGTACTAAAAATAACCTTCAATTATCCCTTGAAGTTAGATAGTGACGATAATAAGGCTTTTGATATAGCTATTTTTTTAAACATTTTTTGATATAACTAATTGGCTACACAAAAGTGTACGCTAATATATTCTCTACTTAAATTTGTACAAGAAAAAGGAATGTATAAACTTAAAAAGATAGAATTGGCTATAGACTGCTTAAATGTTTGAATTTGGAGGCCCAAGTTTTATCTAACGTTTTGGTGAGGCCTAATTCCGAATAGTATACACACACAAAAAGTAAATATATGTCTCATTATGAAAAAACACTTGAGCGTTTGATTTATGGGGTGTTTGGATGTGCGGTTAGGAGGAAATTATCTCCAAATCTCAGTTCCAAAATGAAGATAAGTTAAAAAAAAGTGTTTGGGTAATAAATGGAGATAAGTGATTATTTGCGTTTAGAAGCTCTAAAATGGAGTTTTGAAAAAGTTAGTGGGGAACTACTTATTTCATTTTCAAAATGGAGTTTTGGAAAAGTAAGCTTTCAAATTGGAGTTTATTATCAAATAATCAAATTTGCTAAACACTCAAAAAAGTGATTATTTGATTATTGCGATTTCAAACTGGAATATCAAATCCAAACACTATTTTTTAAAATGGAGTTTTCAAAATGATGATTTTTCAAAATGGAGTTTTCAAAATGAATAATTTGTTTTCAATAAGCACATCCAAACACCCACTTAGAGATGAAAGCGAAACGAAGTTGCTTTAATAATTTGCTAGAGTATAATCTTGTATGTAAGCTTTAATTGTTAACTCTTTAGATATATTATTTATTAGCCAAATAATGGTTAATTTTAATTCTTGTAACTCGATTGAACGTTTCTTTTAGTAAGTTTATTTCAATGTTTTGAAGTATCAGTAATACTCTTTACATATCGTCAATAGATTTTTTTACACATTTATTTTTGATATTTAGAGGGGCCTCCGTATATTCATGGCACAGGGTCACCGAAATCCATGGGACGACCCTGTTAATAAGACTTTATAACTCAACAGTCTATCGTTGTCTATTATTGTTTACGTTAGAATGCATAAACCCTCATAAGTGTATTGTATTATTCATCCTGTATATATAATGAAAAAATTCTAGATACTCTAAACTCACAAATCGAGCTTGGACCTATTTATTCACTAATAGTTTAGACACATTTGGTTGGTTTTAAAGTTGTTAATTGTCTTCTAATACCTAGATCCAACGTTCCTTTTGGTCACATTAGCACATTACCCACTACAACAAAAATGGCCTAATGCATCCGTTCAAAAACGATGCAAATTCGTTGCAAAAGGCTGTTTGCAACGGAAATGCAACGGATTTTGACTGATGCAAAAAGGCTCCATGCAAATTTAATTTGCATCCGAATTGCATCAAGCAGAACAATTTTTGCAACCGTTTTGCAACAAAAGATAATTCGTTGCAATTTACATACTTTTTTGCAACGAAGAAATTTTCCCAAAATTTTGTAACGGTTATATTTTGCTACAGAGTTTGCAATGGTAAATTTTGCAACCGTGATATTTTGCAACAATCAAAATTTCATCGATGAAGATGCAAATCCGTTGCAAAAACATTCTCAAATTTTTTAAAAAAAATAGCATTATTTTAGCCCTTTGGCCTTTCAAATTTATCCTATCACAAGGTATTGGGAATGAAAAATAAATTCCCTGAGATTATCAGTAATCGTAACACAAAAGGAGTAACAAAACTGAAGTTATATTATGCAAAGTATGAAGTAGTAAATAATAATAGGCGAAACTATATTAAATCAGAAAAAAGAAAATGATAATTTCTTGAAGATACTTGTAAAGCTACAAATTTCTGTGAATGTACACACTCTATCAACTTGCTTTGAATCTTCCTGCATTTTCCGGCCTTTTTAGTGTTGTCTTGTCCACAACCCGATGCTGAACTCCTTAGAGACGAACACGCAACATAGCCATTAATATTCATATCTCCATTGCAATATCGATATGGTCCGAGATTACATATATCTGCTCCTTTTCAATCTGCACTTGAAAAAAGAAAAAAAAAATTCAACTACCTCATATTGTTAGCTAATGTTACAAAAAAAACAATTTAGTGTCTGTAATTGATAGATAAGGTAATGTGACGAACTTAGACTGTCTAGTACTCGGTTATAATGATTGGCATAAATTATTCTAAATGATTTTTTTAGCACTTACAGTACTTAGCAGGTGCGAGTAATGCAAATCTGTCAAACAATTAGTGCATCATTATATCTCAAATAGATGAAAACCTATCAAAGTAGGGGAGATAAATTCAACCTATTTGATTGTAAATGAGTTAGATTAAGGCTGTCTCTATCTTTAACGTGTCTCATATGATTAATATTAAATATTCAAATGAACAGATAAATAGGAAACATGTCATGTGGATTATACAGATTAAAAAGTTGCCCAAAGTGCAATTAAATGTACAATTTCATATACAGCTAACAACCATTTTAAATATATAATGGAAATTGAGTTCCTAAATTACTGATTATGGGAATAAGTGAATAACATATAGTATCCCATCTACACTAAACGTTGCTGCAATTATTGACCAAGGAGAAGGCACATATAAACAATATTTGGGTGTTAAACACGTCAAGGACTCGACATCACCCTGTACTTCTAAAATAACATTGCCTAACTTAATTTTCTTAGTAACATCAAAATGTCTTACAAAAATAGCATTACCATGAGAAAAGTTCGAGTCTTGTGTTCCGCAATCTTTCACTTTCGCGGTTATGAGTTTAAAAAAAAGAAAAGCCTTTCTTCAAATTTTGACCCCTTAAATAAGAATGAACTCACTTTCATATTTGACAAATAACTATTTAGTTCACACACTGAATCATTCGAAATATTCAACCTAAACATACTATTATTACCTTTACAACATAGATCAGGCCAAGAATAATAGTGCATAGTCTTCGGGTTCTGTAATATTAACATCAACCCGATAAGCTCACACGATATTATCCGAAAACATATAGTAGTACCAAAATCGAAATAAATTGCACACTTTAAGTAATTTCACAAAATTATTAAAAATATCGTTTGCTATACCACATAATTGTCAAAAATAAAATATTTAATAAATCAATTAAAACAGCCTTCAATGTAGTTGTGCTGGTAACGTCGAAGATGGTGAACTATCGGTGGATTGGTGGTCTTTGATAGTGAGGGGAGTTGCAGAAGCTCAAGTGGATTGGTGTTCAATCTTATAAACAACGATGGTGGATTGGTGGTCTTCGATGGTTGCTGTGGTGACAGATTGAAAAGAGAAAATATACTATATGTGTGAAATATATATCTGGTTTTGATTTTTGTGGTAGATGATATGGAAAAGAGAAGATAAGATATGATTTGTGTGGGATAGAGTGAAAAGTCAAAACTCAAAAGTATTCCCAAATATTTTAGAGGGAAATTCGAGTGTTAATGAAATTATTAGAGGCAAATTCGAGTTTTAATAAAAAATTTGGGGGGACAAATACTATAGAGTTTAGACGATGTAAATCTCGTTAGTTAGTTTTTTCATTATAATTTTTATAATTATTATTTGAGTCCGGTTATTTTGGATACCTTGTATCCAAAGGATACAAGGGGATCAATCCCTACCTTCCATTTAATATTAATCAAATGCCCAGATTAATTCTTATTTTTTAATTAAAAAAGCGGAGGGTATTTTCGTCATTTTACCCCTCCCACCTAACATCACCTACCACTCTCCCACTTCCCAGATCTAACAGTCGGTGTTTTTTTTTTCTTCTCTCTAAAACACACACAAAAACACACACACATACACATATTCAAATCTTAATCTATCATCAAATACATCAAATTCATCGATAATCACATTCGTAAGTCGATCATCACCTTCATAAAAAAGGTAAAATTCATTCGATTCGTTTTGATTCATTTTTTTTTTAGCTTATTCTATGTGAATAAGCTTATTATTCATCTTATTCTTTTATAGCTTATTTGAGAAATTACATGAATTTAACGAATGATAAGGTAACTTATTAGATGATTCATGTGAATAAGCTTATAACTTATCATCATCTTTATTATCATGAATAATAAACTAACTTATTAGCTTATTTTCATAAATTATAAGATTTTATGGCCTAATCTCGTTGAACATATTCAGTATGACCTGTTAGTGAAGTATCATATATGATATACGATATCATATATGATATAAGCTAAAACATCATATATGATAAAATATATCATATATGATTATGTGCTTGTAAATTGAATTAAATCTTATTTTTTATGGCTTAATCTCGTTGAGGAGATTTAGTATGACATCTTAGTGAAATATCATATATGATATACTATATAATATATGATATAAGCTAAAATATCATATATGATAAGATATATCATATATGATTATGTGCTTGAAAATTGAATTAAATCTTCTTTTTTGTGTAGAGAATGCTGTTTTCAAGGAATATTGAACATTACAAGCATCCAAACGGCCAAGAAGGTTAATGAAGAAGCTCATAAAATTTTAGTTTAAGTTTAAAATGTATTCTTTGTATTTTTCTTGTAATCTCCTAATGGAGTTTTGACGTATATAGAGGATTTGTAATACATTGATATCTAGTACAACGTCTTGTTAATATGGTTTAACTTTTTTGGTATTATGTGATGATTGTTTTGATAAATTAGTGATGGTCATTCGAATATGAATCATGTTATCATTTTTTAAACATCAAGTATAGTGTCAAATTCATGATTAAAACAAGGAGTGTTGTGGATTCACTTGTCTACACAATAAAAAAGAATATTTTTTTATGAGTATCATATATGATGATGCATTATCATATATGATACTCAAATATTTTTGACAAATTCAACAAAAGGTTTGCTAACTTCATGACTAAAACAAAGAACCAACTGAATCAATGATTAAACATTTGTTCATAAAATAAAAAAGTAGTTTTTAAGAGCATACAATTGATGATTTAAGACTTGTTCAAATAGAATGTAACCAATCATGATTAAAACACTTATTCATAATAAAAAAGATACAAGAACAAAAGAGTCTAATCAATTCATAACTAAATCATAACATTCTTATTATTGAAACTACTATTCTTCATTTTCAATCAGTTCTTCTTCATTTTCGACCAAATCACTTTTCTCTTGTAAATCTTCTTTAGCCTCGACGACACCTTCATCTTATCATTACATATATGCGTGCACGTCATCATGCTTTGCTCCAACCATGTAATTGTCACATCTATATATGCTCGTTGTTGTGTTCAGACAGTCTGCATTAATAAAAAAGATGAAAGAACATATTAGGCACCATTTTATCAACGAGTGAATTACCTAGCAGACTATATCAAAATGCGCAATAGGTCAAAACTGTAAAAAAAATCATGTACAATATCAATGTCTGGTTTTTTATATGGCCTGTTAGATATATCATATATGATACCTCATATATCATATATGATATATCTATCATATATCACATATCATATAACTATCATGTATGATAAATGAGGTATCATATATGATAGATCCAACATAATAAGCTTACATCAGCAATATATAGTTAAAAATGTCTAATAATACAGCTATTTCACGCTAACTTAAGCTTATTCAGAAACATCATATATGATACCCATGTATCATATATGATAAATGATGTATCATATATGATACATCAAGCTTAATTCAGCATATATCAGCTATATAAAAAAATCCTAATAATGCAGCTTATTCAAACGAAAATAAGCTTATTCGTAACTCTCTTATTCACAAAACCTTATAATTCGTTAAAATAAGCTAATAAGCTAGCTTATATTTCAACAAAATAAATCCAAATCATCTAACTCGCAAGCTTATTCATAACTTTCATCTAATTCAAAAGCTTATTCAAACAAATAAGCTTATTCACATAAATCACCTAAGAAGTTAGCTTATAAGTAAGAACAATCAATCAAAATAATTCGTTCAAAATAAGCTAATTCAAAGCTTATAATTAACATGATAGTAAATTAATAAGCTTATTCAAAATCAAATAAGCTAAATATAAGAATAGATTTTATACAAACCTGATGATTCAATTTGTGCCTAATCATGAATTCGTATTGATTAATTGATCTAATTAATTGATTCGTGATGGAATCGTGATGATATTCGCGAGGGATTCGTGATTAAAAGCTTCGATCTATCAATTGTAGAGAGAGAAACTAGATCGGGTAGAGAGAGAAATAGAAAGCCGATGTGTGTGTGTGGGTTTTATGAGAAAGAAGTGAGAAAAATGCTTATATAGTGAGCGGGTGAAATGACGAAAATACCCTTCCAGTGTAAAATGGAGATTTGATCTCAACCATTAGATGGGAGGGAGATGGAGGGTGGGGATGAGTCCCCTCATATCTTAGATAAGTTTGGTATCCAAATGAACTTAAATCTTATTATTTATAAAAAATATAAAGATTATGTATGAACAATTTATTAAAATATTTAAAACTTGGTTCGGTTTGTCTTGTCGGATCGTTCCGGTCCGATCTGTTCAGTTTCTCGGTTGCGTCCTGGTCGTCCAGGTTCGTCCAGGTTCTGGGTCGACTGGATATTGTTTTATACGAGATTAGGAGTGACCATCGGTCTAAAAATAGACCGGATCGACCGGACCAAAAACTGAATGTGACCAAATTATGAACCGAGGACCGGACAGAGATACGTCTAATTCGGTTTGGTCGGTCCAGTTTTATGGTACGGTATGGACGATGGTCTAAATAGCTCAACCTTGTATGATATATTCAATGAGTAGTCGAAATGCTATCGTTACACACGATAAGTCCACAGGTGAGTCAAAATGGTACTATTCTATCGTTGTAAATTAGTTGCAGAAGTGAAGAGATCGAACTCGATTACAGGTTATTGCAAAAAAAAACTTTTTACTTTTACTAACACAAGTCCATATAAAAAGATCGAACTTGATAGGTGGGTTTGTTAGAACCGTGGGAACATAAAAGAACAGTGGTCAGACTAGCCGTTGGACTTTTGTTCCTATAAATAGTGGATCACTTTTCATTCCCCTCAACGTTTTTGGACTTCTCTTTTATGCTTCTAAAGATCCTTTCTCTTCTCCAATCATTAGTAAATGATCACTTAATATGTTAAGTATGTTTACTTATGATTATCTCTTTGATCCTCTTCTTTCTATGTCCAAATAGAAAATCACTCCCACACTAGCGATGTGCTAAAAGATGAAGCCTTGATGAAGATCCCTCTTCTATAGATCTAGTCATGTTCATCACGTTTATTCTTTTGAGTCTTGTGTAGATCCAAGTTATACGTGTATACTTGGATGCGTCTTATGTGTAAGTTCTCAGTTAGCTATAAAGTGATCCAAGTATGCGAGTTGTGTGTGTAAGTTCTCACTTAGTTTCAAAGTGATGTAGTATGAGTATGCGTGTCTTAGTTCTCATTTAGATTTAAAATGACGTGAGTTTGAGTGTTGAGTGTAGATTGGTTCTATATAAGATTATAACTCGACATATAGCCTTGTGTCGGTAAATAGAAATAGGCGACGAGTGTAGATTGGTTCTATCTAAGATTAGAACTCAACATTTAGCTTAGTTTCAAAAATTGGTGTAAACGATGTAAGGTTTTCTCCGTCAAGAAGGGAGCTTGTGGATATAAAGAAAATATCGAGTATGTGTACTCGAGTACTTGAGTAGGAACAAAGAAATAGCTTCGTTTCTGAACCACTATAAATCCTTTATGTCTTCCTTTAGGTTTTTTATTTCCTTACTCCTTATTTACTATTGTTGTTGTTTTAGTCCATTATGATCAAGATCACTTGATATAACAAATATTTTTTAAACCTGACTCGTTTCTTCAAATCAACCCACACACACTTTTGACCCATTCTTATTATCCTTAAACCCAGCCCGTAGTATTTCTTTCCAACCTAACCTAATATATTTGATGAGGTGTGTCTAGGGGTTTCCTCTAGAAAAAGAGAATCCCTACCTAAACGCGTTTTACAATCCCTCAAGTAGTGTACTCGGCCATGTAGATCTATTACATGCAAGGACTCGCGGTTGTTATCGTTATATCGGGGATTAGTTTAGGAGGCTAGTATAGGCAAGAACTCACGGTTGTTAAACCTAAATTAATGTTGTATAATTTCACCAAGTAAATTAAATGTGTTTACCTAATCCAAAGCGGAATGTTCATCTAGTCTATCTCGGTGAGTCGTTGGTATAAGAGGGAGAGTACGGTCGCGTCCATCATAACTTGGATAAACGTTATTGTAGTACAGTGATCAGTTTGGTGTATGGTTTTAGGCCCAATGGGTCGTGTCCATGCTATACGCCATCAGTTATATAAGATAGTTATACTTATGAAAGTGTTATACCATTACACGATATAGATAATCATGTGAAACTCATCCGTGTGCAATTAAGGTATCTAATATTTATATAAACCATCATCACTTGACTTACCAAATGATCTGATACAGAGTCAAGTACCAGGGGAGTATCAAGTTTCCTAGCAATGAAACTTAAACCATCATAACTGAACGCTCTTACAAGGATATCATGAAGCTTAACCCAATTGAGAACATTACCAACATCATCTATTAATAAATTCACATATAAGTCCTATTTTTTGATAATTGGATTATATCAAATAGACCAAGTGTAACAACTTGAACTTTCGCGTCTTAATATTATAATAGAGACATGCTCACTTGTAATCGTTTTACTTATTAACGGTTTGTGCCGGTTGTGAATGCTCTTTGATTGCCGAGAATACCCATATCCACTCTTGTTTAAGTCATGTTATTGAGTTGTCGTGTTATATTATTCACATTGTTAAATTTGCACGCGTTAAAAACTCATGGTACTTTGTCCGAATACATAAGCAGAAACCGAAACCCCCATTGTGAGTCTTTTGCATCTTTCTCCTCATTCTCGTGCATACAAGTAGAAGTGCTTGACCAACTACACCTATGAAACATGAACAATTGTGTTAGACATTTTAGACACCATTCTAATTGATATACTAATGACTCGAAATTATAGCCGAGCCCCCTTTTATACTTTTCTTAAGTAATATTGATAGAAACCATAATGAGATAACCAATAGTACCATTAGAAACAAAATACCCAACCGAATACCATGTAAATCAATCGGCCAAGACCCTAATCAACAAATAACAATAAAGAACATGAAATTAATACTATTTTCTTTCCAGAAACACCAAGTAAACCCTAATTTTTAATAATTTAATTCAAACACTAATTAAACCTAATCTAAACGTAATTTGACTAGTTAATTTGATTAAAACCAAGAAATGAACAAACCCCCAAATTTGCCATTTGGAAATTTTGATTTATGTTATCATGATGTGTTAAACAATTCCCTTGGAACTAATTTTATTTCTATGTTTTATGAATGAAAAATAACTTTTAATAGTCGTTCTTAAACCTATGTCTCTTGGTTGTCATGATAGTCACATCCTCGTGTAATTATACATGTGGTCCAAATTGAGGGTGTGACACCAAGGACCATTTCTTAGCATTGCATCCATACCACCCATGTAGCTAATGTCCTTCAACCATGCTAAAGATGAATCTTCGATCACTTACTGGTCACTAAGATATGGGATTTTTATTCTTTCATTAGTGAACCTGTTAGTGAAGTATTTGAATGACTAACATGTCATGCCTTAATAGTTGTAGGTTGATTGTTACCTTAAATGACCATACGTTAGAATCGTTATAGTCAGTCCCTCAGTATGTGTATTCGTAATGTGTATGTTTTCGCTAGTTAGTACACTACAACGGTTTGCAATACCTATAGGGTTTTTTTAGTGTCTCAACCATTCGCATCACACTAACATATAAATTTCTTATATTTTATTGTAGTATTATATAGAAAATCGGATGCAAATTTCTAAAATTTGCGTTAGAATTGAAACTGAAAGAAATGATAATTTCATTTACGTTAAAATTGTGTTTGTGGTTGCTATTATAAGTGTTCACAAGACGATTTGGTTCAGTTAGTTGGATGATTTAAAATGTATAATGCCATTACAGAAAAATTAAATGACATTATATAGATTAGTTCATATTAAAATTGTTTCGCCAATAAACATATATAACTGTGTATTATTCGTTGTTTACATGTTAACAAAACGTCAATCAATTTTCATACATAGATATACATAGATGTTTACTACTAGTAAATATTTACATTGTGAGCAAAAAAGTGTTTATACAATAACAATAGTGTAATAATAAAATCAATATTCATACAAATATTAGAATATTTTGCTAAAACCTTTCATGTATTTTAAAGATTTTGTTCGGCCAATCGTAGAATCGCAAAATAAAAATTTCTTTTGTTTCGTTTCTAGATTTTTTCGGCTTCAAAGTAAGCAGTTCGGTTCGATTTGTAAGTAGATTTTTGCAACGGAATAGCAACAGAAAATCAATGGTAATTTATCTTAGATTTATTTTTTGTCTTCCATTGCAATTTCGTTGCAAATTTTAAAATTTTGCAACCGAATTGCAACGGATAATTTTTCTTCATATTTAAGTTTGGTTTTCGGTTGCAATTCCGATGCAACGTTTTTTTTTTCGTTGCAACTTTTTATAATTTGCAACGCATTTGCAACAGAAAAATATAAAAATAAATGAAAAAGAAAATAGTTCATATTTTGCAACGGATTTGCAACCATTTCTTTGTCGTTGCTTTTCGGTTGGTAATTCGTTGCAATACGGTTGGGAATTTGCATCCGATGTCTACCGTTGCAAACTTTTCGTTGCATTAGCTTGTTTTTGTGGTAGTGACCTTGCTAATATGTGAAACGATATGCTATTCGACTAGAGTGAAAAACATGATAGAATTTTTTTCATCGTGCGCAGCTATATGTGACTAATGAAAATTTTTATCAAGTTTTTCACTCTAGTCGAATCCACATAATACATGCAAATATCGAACTTCTGTTTAAGCATTTAAGCATCATACTTTGCTCATTTAGGCAACTTAAAGATCCTTCGCATGTCTCTACGTGCACCAAGATTGTAAAGATGATTGTAGATGGCTTTCAGATTTGCTGGCCCGCCCGTTGGGTACACTTTTTAGGTAACTGTCTAGTTAATAAAGTTAAACCAATCAGAAATAAACAACGAAAATCATAAGAAACATAGTAAACTCAGATTCTCAATCCCATGTTTAGTACATACCATGTTACTCCTTGACGATGGGATAATATAGTACGTCCCAGCTTGGGCGCGTTCAAGAATATAGCCTAGTGCAAAGAACAGGTCTCGTGTATCGACAAATAACTCATGCTGATATATTATTGGTTTCTTGTATGATTCTGATATCACGAGATAAAAAAAGGGAAAATCACCTAAAAATACATTAAACTTACTACTTTTTATGGTTGTGTGTAACTAACTTTTTTTCTTCTCATTATAGTAATAGACTTTTGAATTTCGACCTTTGTGCGTAGCGGGTGACCTGCACATCCCTTAACCGGTTGCATATTCACAAACCTTGTCACCATTAGTCCTTTTCCGTTTGTAACATAACATACAAAGTTAACGATATTTTGCATCTTAATAATAATAATAATAATAATAATAATAAATAATAATAATAATTATAAATATTATTATTAGAATAAATAAATAAACAATAATAATAATAATAATTATTATTATTACTATTAGAAAAAATAATAACAATAACAATAATAAGAGTCAAGTTATTTTGGATACCATATCTATCATGGATACTAAGGGACTCATCCCCACCATCCATCCTCATCATATCTAATGGTTGAGATTAAAAGTATTTAATTATTTCACTTATTTTTAAAACTTAAATATCTTTTAAACCGTTAAGTGTTAAACGGAAAAAAATATACCATCGCGACGAGCATTTAATTAGCTTTCTACAGATATGCAATATGATATACTTTTGAAGAAAAAAAAATCGTTTTTTTTTTTAAATTTGCGTAAAATATCATATATGATAATAGTGTTTTATCATATATGATATTAGTGTTAAGTTATAAATTATTACAGAATCATATATGATATTGGTTTATATCATATGATATTGGTTTATATCATATGATATTGGTTTATATCATATATGATAAGTTATATCATATATGATACCAGTGTTACTATCATATATGATATTCAGTATCATATATGATAAATTACGGAAAAAACAAAAAAAAAATAATTTGTCGAAAGTATATCATATAGCATATCTGTAGAAAGATAATTAAATGCCCGTCGTAATGGTATATTTTTTTTCGTATAACGATTGACGGTTTAAAAGATATTAATGTTTGAAAAAAAAGAGGAAATTGGTTTTATGTTTAATCTTATCCATTAGATTAAGATGGAGATGAGTGGTGGAGATTAGTCCCTTAGTATCCAAATAAAGTTTGGTATCCAAATGAACTTAAATCCAATAATAAATAAAAGTGACGGTTATTAAAAAAAACTAATATTAATAAATAATGATCGTAATAAAAAAAAAAGCTATCTGATCAAGATCGGTTACATTACTAAAAAAATATATGAAAACATAAATTTAACCACGTCGTCTTCATGATCAAGAATTGTTATATATTCGCTTCACATACAAGATCTACCAAACCCTTGCTATTATGAACCAACCACCACGAAACCCCATGACACCGTCGTTCGGCTGTCGCCGCCATTTAAACCCACCGATTGGGTTCAATTTCCATATCTATATAATCAAGATCTTGTACAACCAGATCCATATTATTTGATTTTGGATGGCAACTTAAAAAAAAATCTTGCTGATATTGACAACTAATCAATATCAACCGATTGATTTTTTCATAAAGTGATTCCTTAATGTAGTTTGGTGTTGTAAATCCTTTGATTGCAGGTTTTAATCAATCAAAAGGAAATCCTTAAAAACAGAACTCTTCGAATCTGGTACACTCACCAACTCCCCAGCATCTCCTCTAACAAAACTTGCTTCGAATACTGATTCCCACCTGATCTCAACACTCTCTTCGTGGCACATGATCTCATCGTCATAGTAGATTTGACGGGTGATTACGCCATCAGTGATTTAGGTGAGGAAGGAGATGCAGTCGTGGAGAGATAAGGAAGAGAAGTGAGATCTGAAGAAGGAGTTGGATTCGAGATGGAGGTTGGATTTTGCGGCGGCGGAATTGATGGAGGAGGTGAGGCTGGTTCCGATAATGATTAGGTCGAAGTGCGATGGTTTTATCGGTGGGTACGGTGTATCTTATTGGTGATGGTCATCGTGGAGTAAGCGGGTGGTGGTGGTCATCGTGGAGGAAGCGGCGGCTACTGGAAGTCATCAATGGAGTATAACACTTCTAGTTAGGTTTTTTAATATACATATGTAGAGAGAGATAGATTTGAGTAAAGACAAAAATGAAAAAGGAAATAGTCTGAGTTTTTAAATTTTTTATTGAAAATTGAATTGTTTAAGAAAATAAATTTTTGGCAAATGGTCGTTAGAAAAAGGACTAATATTGCAATAAAATTAACGGTTGTTAAAGTAACCGACGCCACGTAGGAGTGAAGGGTTTAGCAGGTCACCCGCTACGCACAAAAGTAGAAATTCAAAAGTCTATTACTATAATGAGAAAAAAAAAAGTTAGTTATACACAACCATAAAAAGTGGTAAGTTTAATACATTTTTAAGTGATTTTCCCATAAAAAAACAGCAATAAGATTATGTTATAAACTAAAGCAATTTGGTGGACAAGACGTAAGGTGTTTGACTAGTCAAAAGAATGTGCTCATATCATACGTTTCACATATTAGCCAGGTAATGTGCACATGTGACCAAAGGACAATTTGGATCGAGGTATTAGAAGGTGCAAGAACAGGTCTCGTGTATTGAAAATAACTCATGGTGATATATTAAACTAGCGATTATAGTTTTATATTCATGTCTCACCATTAGTCCTTAAAATAAAAGTTAAATATATACGGAGGTTATTAAACTTTTTCAAAAAGTGCGTCTAAGTTACTAACGTTTTAATTTGTTCATGTAAGTTACTAAACATTACTAAATTATACACCACTATAATTTAGTGTTAATTCGAGTAACCTGAACGCATATTTTTTGATAAGTTAAGTAACATAAATGACGTGTTTTTATAAGTTAAGTAACATAAATATCACGTTTTTATACGTTAACTGATATTTAGTAACCCAAAATTTATGTTTCATAACTTTAGTAACCTAAGTGAACAAAATGAATGTTTCATAACTTAGGCGCACATTTTAGAAAAATGAAGTAACCTCATTAATCCTAAAATAAACACATGTGTTTCCTAACATCTCACAAGAAAAAAAAAAAAAAACGGATCAAATGCATCTTGCCAAAAACCACTCTCACAAGACATCACGTATACATCTCGAGAGCAATAATTACATGAAAGACATGATTATTTTTTTTGTCTAAAAGTTGTATTGTGATAAACACAAATTAACTTTAGAACATGAACAAGGTAAAAATTAGTTGTATGTACATCTAGATAGCAATAAGTACATGGTCAAAGTTTTTTAATAGTTTGTAATGTTGACATTTGACAGTATATGATAAAAGATTTTAATGATGCATGAACAATAAAATAATGATATATGGGTGAATGTGTAGCTTTTCTTGAACTAAAAAGCTTTTCTTTTTTTATTTGTGTACTCTCATCTACATTAAATGAAATGAACACATCTCACTACAAAGAGAGAGTAAAGAAGGGTTGAAAGTTAAAACTAGGAAAAAGAAAACCTTTTTTTATCAATGTATTCTCATCTCTTTAATACAACTCATATGCTTTTTTTTAACTAAGAAACTCCACTAAAATAAACTTGTTTTTTCCCAGATGATCCATTCTGGAGGCGCCCAAGAAAAACATGGTATGTACTATGTACTACATATCTCTATTTGGGAAATAATTTTAAATTTAAGGTCTTGTTTAAAATTTATATGTTTAAGAGAGCTTAAACATAGATAAAGAGGTATTTTTATGAAATATCACAGTAAATAGTTGATAAAGTTTTGGGTAAATTGGAAAATTTTGGGTTAAGGGTTGTTTATTTAGCCTTATATATTGGTGTAATAACGTTATGTGGTGTCGTTATTTGTTACAAGTCCATCTTTTTCAGCTTATATTAAAGTCATGGGATTATACAAGTTTATTATGACATAATAAGCACATGTAAGCCCATAACATAATAAATAAGCCAGAAAAGACGAGATTATAATATATAAGCCGATACCACATAAGTTTCAACAAATACTCTCTTAAACTAATTTTCATATCTAGTTTATTTGCAAAAATATTTAAATCAGTAAAATGCAAATAAACAGATCTATTATGTTGATTGCGTAAGTTTTATTGTCACGCCTGAAACAATACTCCCTTAAACTAATTTTCACATCTAGTGTACTTTCTAAACTTTTTGAAACACTAAAATGCAAATAAACACATTTATTATGTTGATTGTATAATTTTTATTGTCGCGTCAAAAACTTTGAGCGGTCGACGGTTAACACAAGAAGCTTATTATGTTTTAATGCTTATATGTGCACTTTTAGTTTGTTAAGTAGGGGAATAACGTTTTCCCAAGATGGATAATAATTTGTAACTTCTTGGTTTTAGTCGGTTCAAAAATGTATATCTTCATATGACTTGGTGTTTCTTTTTATTGTTAGATTCTCCTAATAGGAAAGAAGGTGAGACCATTTAATATTTTAATATTTTTCTATTAAATCTTTTATACCCACAAAGCATAAGAACCCCACTAATGCTCATTCTAAGGTATTAAGAGATGGATGACCCACTTGTCTTATTCCAAAAAGAAAAAAGAACAAGGTCTGGGTGATATGAGTTGAGGTAATATCCTTCAACGTAGTTGCTAAAAAATTCTATCATCTTTTTTGATATATATATTCACAACATCAAAGTATTTGAGTTTCAAGGACATAAAATCCATGTTTTTCTAAGATTCTTGTCTATCTCCCATTTATTTTTCACAACAGGGTTGACATGATGAAAAACTTCATCATGTTGCCTCTTTATTTAAATCAATGTAATAAATGCAATTAGAATTTCATGTGTGGGCATTTTTTGTTCATGTTCATATCTTTCGGAAATGTTGGATCAATATTGAACCGAAATCTTACAGTTGCGCCACTATATTCAATGAGGTTGTTCCCCAAATATAATGTCGCAACTGTAAGAGTTTAGGGTTTAATACTGATCCTACATTTTCCCCAAGACATGTACATGATAAAAAAGATACCCAAACACGATAAGTTCGATTGAATGTATTACATTGATTCAACTAGAGAGCACATGATCCTTTTCATCATGTGAAACTCTCTTCCTAAAAATAGGGCAGAGGCACATGAGATTCTTTAGAAGTAGATTTCATTTGAACCGGATGAAACTAAGAAGGTACGAATTTTGATCAACCTTGAGCAAAGGCTATTCCCCGACTTAAATAATTAAAGGGGTGTTTGGTTTGAGAGCATGGTTATAAGGGAATGACTTCCATTCCCATTGTAGTTTTTTGGTTAGTTAGTTTCACAATTGAAAATGGGATTTAAACTTTTTAAGGTAGCATTTTCTATATATACCAAAGGTGGTGGGTTTCAATACCCATTCCAATTACCATACCAATAGTGATTCCTAATATCAACCAAACACCTCCTAAAATTCCACATATAAGAATCAAAATATCTTGATGTTTTTAATAGGTTTTGTGATTATCAAGAACAAATATAGTTTGTTATATTCATATGATTTAGGGGATCATATGGTTAAGTTTTATAGCTTTTGTAAAATAAAAGAAGGGTTTTTCGTGATAGGTTTCTTTAAAAATATGATATTTTCAATTAGTAGTATTTGTCTCTGAATCATATAGCTCATGTAATAACCCTTTTCTCAAAAGAATGTTAGAAGGTTTTTCTTAATTGAAATGACCTTGCTTCGTTTCACGTGGCTGACTCTTGGAAGTGAAAGTCGATGAGCAAAAAAGAATGGCTTTTTCAAAATCAATGTCAGTATATATTAAGTAAAGTGTATGGCTTGTTTAAGTCATAAGCTCAACTTGATAAGCTTATAAGACATTCTTTTTAGGGTCTCCACTTTCACATCAAAGAGGCCAACCACATGAAATGAAGCAAGACTGTTTAAACTAAGAGCAACCTTTAGACGTTCTTTTAAATAAAGGGTGATTATAAAGCACTCACCGAAAGGAGCAATATATACAAATGTTACTAGTTGGAAATATCCTTATCCTTAAAGAGCACAAATAGAGTTAGTCATAGATCACACATATTTATAGCGAGAAAATAAACTTTTTAATACAATAATATTTTTGAAAACACGTATTAAGCCCGTAAATGTAATGATAAGGGGGTGTTTGTGTTAACTTTACTATTGGGTGTAGCCTGTGTAAAAATTGAAAAGCTCATAACCTACCTATTTCGACTTAAAAGCTTATCAAGTTGAGCTTATTACTTAAACAAGCCATAAGCTTAACTTAATAAGCTCATAAGCCGATTATTTTGGGATCATGAGCTTATCAAGTTGAGCTTATGACATAAACAAGCCATAAACTTAACTTAATGAGGTCATAAGTCTATTTGTTTATGATTAAAAGCTTATGAAGTTGAGCTTATGACTTAAACACGCCATAAGCTTAACTTAATAAGATCATAAGCCGATTTTTTTGGGACTGTAAGCTTATCAAGTTCAGCTTATGACTTAAATAAACCATAAGCTTAACTTAAGAAGCTCATAAGCCAATTTTTTTTAATTATGAGCTTAATCAAGTTGAGCTTATGACATAAACAAACCATAAGCTTACCTTAACAAGCTCACAATCCAATTTGTTTCGGTTTATCAAGTTGAGCTTATAATTTAAACAAGCTAAAAGCTTAACTTAGTAAGGTCATAAGCCGATTTGTTTAGGCTTATCAAGTTGAGCTTGTGCTTTAAACAAGCCATACGCTTAACTTAATACGCTCATAAACCAATTTGTGTCGAGTTATGAGCTTATCAAGTTGAGCTTATGGCTTAAACAAGCCATAAGCTTAACTTAATAAGCTCATAAGCCAATTTATTTTGGGTTATAACTTATCTAGCTGAGCTTATAACTTTTAACAAGCGATAAGTTTAACTTAATAAGCTCATGGCTTAGCTGCTTATGGGGTTTTCAAAAGTGACGCGGGCTCGTAATCCTACTAAATAAGTTAATAAATAATTTTTTAGTATATTAACAATTTTGATAAACACGTATACTGTAAAACCCACATGCTTTTATCATGAACAGTATACTAATAATCGTACGTACAAGATTAAAACCTTCCTTATATAGCATGAACACGTGTCACGAATATAACTACAAGAATTACGTACGTGTTATTACACGATAAGTATTAAGTACGTGTTAATACACGATAATTATTAACAACAATAATTATAATCACGAACATAAAATCATGAACATAAAATCACGAACAGATAATTATGTACTTACGTATATTATTAATACTATGAATTTTGTTACGTACAAGTAATTATAATAACATGGATAATTAATAGTTACGTAACACGTAAACACGAATAATGAACATGATTATTTTTACGTATATTAAATCAGACACGGTAAGTCATTACGTACGTAATATTTACGTCTAATAAGTATTAAGATAAGCAAGGAAATTACTACGCTTAAAATACGAATACGCGTAACATTTTAGTCGCGTGTTAGTTAAAAAAGAGGTTTTGGGCTGTTTTAGACAAGGAAGGGAAGGCCAGTTGGGTCGAAGCCCATTATTGGACCCAACCGACTCCTTACTCAAATAAAAGGTCGGGGAAAGCTTGGTTGTTGGTTTATTCGCCATTCACAAAGCAGAAACTCTAGGAGATAAAAAACAACCGTCATTTTCTTTTCTTTTGTTCCTTCTGATGTCGACCAACACCAAGAACAGAAAACCAATCGTGTTTTTGATCCTAATATCAAGAGTTGTGTTCGTGTTTTATGTTTCTAAAACTCAAGGTGTGAATTAAAGGTAATCACCAATCTTTTGTTAGTTTAATTATTTATGAATATACAAGAACCTTTTCAAATCCTAAAAATCATGTCAAAATCACTATATTAAAAAAAGGGTATCGTTTAGTGGTGGTTTGGTTCGACCTGGCACATAAACCGAGACCAGTGGGTCTTGGCGATCTTTTTCCAACCAGTCGCTACCCACTAGGGGCGCGGTGGTGGTTTTGGGATGTACGACAGCAACCCAAGAACTAACGAGGGTGTTTGTTGCTAACAGGGGGTGTTTGGGAATGCTAGAAGTGGGAACCGAGAGCCTAGAGCTCTCGGTGGTAACTAGGCGCACAACAGGGGTAGCGAACACAAATCAGTGGGAACCACTGCATGGCAGTGGGAACCATGTAAGCAGTAGCGGCAACCCTGGTTAGTCCAGGGGCTGCGCTGGCTAGTCAGTGGCAGCCAACAGCAACACAGGGGGGTGTTTGGTTGCTGGTTTTAGTCAGGCTGTTTGGATAACAGTTTAAGACGGTTAACGGGGTGTTTGGCTAAAGCTTTATACATGCATTTTTATTTTATTTAATTGTTTAATTACAGCATAGTTAATTAAATTGATTAATATTCTTGACTTAGGATATAATATTTAAATAAAAACCATGGTTTATGTCTATACATTTTATTTAAATATAACCTATGATTTAATAATTATTAATTTAATTATTCATGTGCTTTAAATTAATTATATATATAGCTTAATTAATTTATATCCTTGTTAGCCTCAAAATATTGAGTCAAACAAGAATGCTCGGTCATATGGTTATTATGTATTGTATTTTAGAACGTTGTAATAGGTAGTATATTAGTCGTGTTATACGGGCTTAACTTTAAGCTAAAGTTCATTAATATGTAACTAAAGCCCAAAAGGAAAGCCCGGCCCAAACCATATAGTCCATAAAGAAGCCCGCATGTGGGTGGACAATATATACCCTTCCTAGTATGTTAGGAAGGGTGTTGGTCATTTCATTTTCTCTCAATCTAATATCACCTAGTTTCTCCAACCATGTTCTCTCTACTTTCTCTCACTACTTTCTCTCTCTAGAAACCTTCCATATTTTATCTACCTTTCTTTCTTTCTTGCTTAATCATCACAAATATTTGGGACAATAATTGGTATCAATCGCCATGGGGTAGTTTTTGTGATTCGTTGTTGCTATTATATTGGGTTCGTGTGATTTACACCTAACATCATTCCGAATTCAAGTTTTTTCTTGTGTTTTTCGTGCTCTAAATCATCCTCTATTCATCTCTACATCTTTAATACGTGTGGTAAGATTTTGGTTACATTCGTTTGGTTAGAATCACGAATTCCAAGGTAAAAAATCCATTCTTTCTTGTTGCTCTTAAGTCTCGGCTTATTTTTTGGGGTACGATCTGATTTCGTGATTGCATAAACCCTGGGGGTTTCTACTTGCGATCCATAGTCACGATCTAATACTACGATCTAACTGCGATCACAAGTACGATCCACGTTACGATCTGTGACTACGATAGCTCACTACGATCCAGGCTTCGATCAAGGAGTACGATTGCTAAGTACGATCACAGGATACGATCGTTGGATACGATCACCAATACGATCAAGTGAGTACGATCCAAGAGTACGATCACTTGTTACGATCCAAGACTACGATCAGACTGCGATCAAAGAGTATGATAGGTGAGTACGATCAGACTACGATCTAAGAGTACGATCCGACTGCGATCTTGGAGTACGATCAGAGTGCGATCAGACTACGATCTAGGAGTACGATCATAGTGCGATCAGAGTGCGATCAGAGTGCGATGGGTCTCATTGCGATGGACATCTAAATTTTGTTCGAGTATTTTTTAGACTTAGCCACTATCTAGACTAGTCTCGGAACGTAGTTTACACGAAGATTAAAAAAAAAAGTTAAAATTTTTAGGTCAAGTAAAATCAAATTTTTTCCATACTAGTTTTAGGCTATTTCTAGCTCGATTTCAAAATTTGGTGATTACAAATTTTTTAGGTCTACCGTTTTGTCAGACTGAGGAATTTATTGTCGGACTGAGAAAAAATCGCAATTTTCGGAATTTCAACATCAACACAATCACAACACAACTACTTAAGATCCACACTCAATTCATCAATTTCAGAGAATATTGAGATGGATTCTACTGCAGAATATCGTGTGACGAACAACAACATAATGGTGGCGGGTAACAAAGAGAGACCACCAATGCTTGTGTCGGGTCGATATGATCAATGGCAATCCCGTTTTCTACGTTATCTTGACATAAAACCTAACGGTGATGCTTTAAGGCAATGTATTTTGGAAGGACCCTATAAACTCTCAAGGATTCAAGTTCCAAGAGTACCAGCCACAGACACTACTGAAAAACAACCAGCTTATGAACGTGATGAAAAGAGGAACAACCTCACACCAGAGAATCGTGCTTGGTTTGATGCAGAGAAGGAAGCAATCTACTTAATTCTCAGTGGCATTGGAGATGATATTTACTTTACGGTTGATGCTTGCCCTACTGCTCAAGAAATGTGGACGGCTATTGAAAGATTGCAACAAGGTGAATCACTTAACAAATAAGATGTGAAAACTAAGATGTTTTGGAACTTTGGCAAGTTTACATCAAAGGATGGGGAATCAATTGATTCTTACTACTCCCGATTCTACAAGATGATGAATGATATGACCCGAAACAACTTGCAAGTTTCCACCATGCAAGTCAATGTCCAATTTCTATAACAACTTCAACCAGAGTGGACACGGTTTGTCACCTTGGTGAAACAACAACAAAAGTTAGACGAAGTTTCATATCACAAGCTCTTTGACATTTTGAAACAATTTCAAAATGAGGCAAATGAACTTCGAGCTGAACGAGTTGCAAAGATTTCCAATCCACTTGCTTTGGTGTCTACCACTCAACATTACCCAGATTATCACTCTCGTACTTCAAAGACCTACTCTACTCAATCATCATCCCCACGATCATCCATTGTCTCCAAGTCACATGCTCCAACACGATCCCGAGGCAAAGAAGTTGCAAGAGCACCATCACCCACACCTGAGCAATCATCCAAAGAAGACAGTGATGAAGAAGTAGCTCAAAAGGATAGGGAATTCAAGCAACAAATGGCTTTCATTATGAAGCAATATAAGAAAATCTACAAACCCACCAACAACAACCTTCGAACATCTTCAAACCCGAGGAACACCCATGCACAGAGTCCTCCAAGGTATGACACACGAAGACGTGCTGAGAGTCCTCCAAAGTATGATCGACAACCTAAGTATGATAATCAGAGGGTGGCTACTGTTGTTGGAAATAGGGAAACTGTTGGTACTCAAGTTGTGCAACAAAGTGGGATTCAGTGTTTTAACTGCAGAGGTTTTGGGCATTTGGCTAGGGAATGCAGGCAGCCAAAGAGGGTTAAAGATTATGGTTATCATAAGGAAAAGATGCTGCTGTGCAAGAAAATGGAAGCTGGAATCAAGTTATCATCTGAGGAAGGAGAAATGCTTGACGACACAGATGATGAACTCTCTGACCAAGAACTCGAGGCACATTATTCATACATGGCAAAGATTCATGAGGTCCTTAATGTCAATGAAGATGACAATGGTCCTATCTTTGATACCGAGCCAATTGATAAGGTACAAAATGATGATGAATATAATGTGTTTGGTGATACACATGAGCATAGTGATCTACCAACAACAATTACTGACACGTGTATGATGGAAACAGTTGATAGCAATACCACACCCGATTCATCAGACATGTGCAATAATGAGTTTGAGGATGATCAACATGCAAATGAGTATGATGACGAGGAGCATGTCGTGCTTGCTCATTTAATTGCTAGTTTACTAAAAGATGTCAATGAAAATAGAAAGAGTCAAAAGCAATTAAAGAAGGAAAACGCAGCGCTCACTCAAAACTTTGAAGAATGCAAAGCCGCTCTTATAAAGTCTAGTGAGACTATTGATAGTTATAGGGCTGAGCTTCTTCAAAAGACCAACGAGCTTGAGGGGTACAAAAGTCGTGTCATCAACGTTAAAAAGGACGATTTTGAAAATAAATACAATGAAGCTCTTGCTTTGTTAACTAATGAAAAACGTCAATTTAATGTTTTATTAAGTGATGAACGTCAAAAAACGTACCTTGCCATAACAAAAGTTAATGAACTTGAACAGAGGCTTTCTATGAACACCACCGATTCTGCTAAAATTCTTGACGAAAAGAAACAAGAGGTTGAAACAATAAAACAAGATTTCAAAAATAGACAAAGCAAAGATACTGAAAAAGTAAAGGATCTCGAAGAACAAGTCGATTTTTTGAAAAAAGTTGTTTATAATACACACGACTCTATTCAAACCGTAAGAATGATAGCACCTCGGTCGTTTTTCAAGGGTCAACCTAGCTTTGCCACCCCCAAGTACCTCGAACAAGCTCAAGCTGCGAACCCTCACTTATATCTTGATGAGTCCGAATGGACTGATAATGACTGCCCAGTAGCTAACCTCGATAGTGAAGAGACGTCCCTTTGAGATGAGGAGAGTAGATCACCGGTCAATAAAGATTTTGTGAAACCATATAACTATGCTTATCTAAACAGTCTTTATGGTCTTTTCACTCCACAAAAACAGAAGTCTCGTGAGGAATTCTTTTTAGAATGCAAACAAAGAAGAATTCAATGGAAAAAGGCTTTTGCCGCTAAGAGGAAAACTAATATTTTTAAATATATTAACTATTTGCCTCTAGATGCTTCTAAAAGCAAAAGTAGAAAAACACTTGGTTTTCTTAAACACCACGTTGATAATGTTCAATCAATTGTTGAAAGCGATTGGGAAAAACGTCAAAAGGATAAGTGGAAAACCGAGATTCCTCACGACATAACTGTGCTTGTGAAAGAACTTTTAATACCAAATACGAAGATAATAAAAGAACATGTTCTTGAGTTTGAAAATTTGATTCGGTCTGAAATGTTTGATGATTTGAAATATGTTGAGTCTCTTGAAAAAGAAACTGATGAACTTCAAAATGACAAATCAGAATTTTCAAACGAATATGATCTACTCTTAGAAGAATGTCTCTCCAAAGATATTTTGTGTGTTACTCTTCAATCTTGTGCTGATATCGATGAATATTCTGATGTTGCATGCAAATATCTTGATAAAATCAAAGAATGTGAGCGTCTTGAACTTGAGCTTTCGAAACATAAAGAAAATGTTGATAAAAAGGCTTTTGAGTTACTTCAACACAAAACTGATTTCCTTCAAAAACATTGCCATTCTCTTGAACTTGCTAAAAGAAGTTGGTAGTTTTCCACATGATAATAAATTGCAAGAAAAAATTTCCCAAACGTTTCGAGAAATGAATGAACAGAATTTGGAAATTAAAGGGTTGAAAGCTTAGTTACAAGACAGGGACAGAGCGATAGCAGAGTTGCAGAAACTCGTTGCTAAAATGGGTGGGAAAGTTGTGGAACCCAGTGTTAAGAAACCTGTTGTAAGACAACCAAATGCTCAAAAAGTGACTAGACCCTCTGTCTTGGGAAAACCATCTGTTTTCTCTAATTCTGCATTTGCAAAACCTGCGTTTGCCCCCAAGACGGATGGGAAGGATAGGTTACCACAAAACACTCCCAAAACACATATTCGATCACAAAGCATTAAGAACACAAATGTGGTTAAACCAGGGATGTATAGATTGGCCACCACAGCTACACACAACAAAGAAAGTCAATCACCTCAGACTTCTAGAAACACTAATAGACGTGTGTCTTTTACTACAGGAGTAGTCCCCACTGATAGTGTTAGCCGGCCCCAGCTTAAGAGCACTCGAATGAATGAAAAGGTTTGGCAAAACAAAAGTCAAGGGAAGATGAAGACAATAGCAGACCACCCTAGGATTTTCAATGTTTCTAAGAATAAAACGTCTGTAATCGCGTGTAATGACGATATGAATGATTCGACTTTGAATGCTTTGAATGTGAAATTTGTTTGTGTGAAATGTGGAAAGTGTGCTAATGTTAATCATACTATGTTTTTTTCGAATAATGTCAAAGGCGTAGAAACTAGAACCAAGAATCAAACTGTGATGCCTATTAGTGCTAGAAAACCCAAACGCAAAGTGAACCATTCTAGTGCAACCCCCCCTAAGAAAAGTATTGCATCAGACTCCACCACTAAGAACCCTAGAAGCAGAATTAGGGAATTATACGAGTCTGCTAGCAAGCCTTAAAAATGGTGGTTTGCTAATCAATGTCCTCCAGGATATAAATGGATGCCTAAGGTTAGGACATAAAATGTGACTACGTGCGTTAGTGTGACTCTAAGTGATGAAACTAGGGAAACTAATGAATCAGAAATCACAACTAACATGGTATCCAATTTAGCAAATGCTCCATCGTGTTCTAATTATTCTACAGGTGATTGAAATAATTCTCTTCATACTAGACTCCGGATGCACGAAGCACATGACGGGGAATCTCAAGCTTCTAATTAACTTCGTGGAGAAGTTCCTGGGTACGGTCCGATTCGGAAATGATCAATTTGCACCGATCCTAGGATATGGAGACTTGGTTCAGGGGAATATCACTATCAAAAGGGTTTACTACGTCGAAGGGCTAAATCATAATCTTTTCTCGGTTGGTCAATTCTGTGATGCGGATTTGGAGGTTGCTTTTAGAAAGAAGACATGTTTTGTTCGTGATTATGCTGGGAATGACTTACTTACTGGAACACGGGGTACTGATCTCTACACTATTTCACTACAAGACTCTACATCTTCAACTCCAATCTGTTTCATGGCTAAAGCTTCAATGACTCAAGCTTGGTTATGGCATCAACGTTTATCGCATCTTAACTTTGATACCATCAACTTGCTTTCCAAGAAAGATATTGTGCGAGGCCTTCCTAACTTGAAATTCATCAAAGATCATCTTTGTTCTTCTTGTGAGTTTTGTAAAGCTAAACGGAGTAGTTTTAAGACAAAGACTACACCAAGCTCTAAAGGACGGTTAGATCTTCTTCATATAGATTTGTGTGGTCCCATGCGTGTTCATAGTATCAATGGGAAGAAATACGTTATGGTAATTGTCGATGAATACTCAAGGTACATGGACTCACTTCTTGAGGTCCAAGGATGAAACACCCGATGTTCTCATCAGCTTCCTCAAAGTGATACAACTTTGTCTTCAAGCTCAAGTTAAAGTGGTTCGTACTGACAGAGGTACATAATTTTTTAATTCAAAACTAAGAAACTATTTTGAAGCCGAAGGAATTGAACATGAAACATCTATTGCTCGAACACCCGAACAAAACGGCGTTGTTGAAAGACGAAACCGTACTTTAGTTGAGGCTGCTCGAATATTATTATTCGCTTCAAAACTTCCACTATACTTTTGGGCCGAAGCCGTGTCAACCGCATGCTACACACAAAACCGCTCCTTAATTATCCCAAGACACGAAAAGACACCATATCACATAATTAATGATCGCAAACCTTCACTCAAACACCTTCATGTTTTTGGATGTATGTGTTACATTATTCGAGATGGTGAAAATCTGGACAAGATGAAAGAGAAAGGTGATGCATGCATTTTAGTGGGATATGCAACTCAGTCTAAGGGATACAGAGTATACAACAAGAGAACAAAATTGATAGTCGAGTCTATTCATATCAGATTTGATGAATTACAAGAAATGGCACTTGAACAAAACAGTTTAAGTCCCGATCCACAACGACAAACGACTTCCGTTCATAACCGCATGGAACTCGGAACTCAAGACCACAGCAATGAACCGTCAAGTTCAAAGCTGGTTCCTGAACATGTTCCTAGAGCAGATATGACAGTGGACACGACACTTGAAGAGTTGGAAATGTTATATGGACCAATGTTTGATGAATATTTCACGGGGGAGAAACAAGTTGTATCAAAGTCTTCCGCTGTCACTCATGATAAGAATGATGATACTGATCATCGTCAACAAAAGGATACAACTTCATCTACTTCAACACGGGTTGCTGCATATTTACCTCTTCAGAATATCACTTCAACAATCGATCCTACAACATCCACAACTACTTTCATTGCTCCAGAGAACACAAATCAAGCAGACGGTGCATTATCTGACGATGACGATTTTCACAACCTATTCGGTACATCGGTACACGAAACTGGAGAGTCTTCTACTCGCCATGTTGATCCGTCAAATATGCATACGTTCTATCAACGACATCCTTCAACACATCATTGGACCCGAGATCATCCTTTGGTTCACGTAATTGGAAACCCTTCACAGCCTGTTCGTACAAGACGACAACTAGCATCCGATGGTGATGTTTGTATGTTCGCACTCGCCGTGAGTACTGCTGAACCGAAAAACATCAAAGAAGCCATGGCTGATCATGCTTGGATTGAATCGATGACGGATGAACTTCAACAATTTGAAAGACTAAAAGTCTGGGAACTTGTTGACAGACCATACGATGTGATTCCTCTAAATCTTCGTTGGATCTGGAAAAACAAGATGGATGAAGAAAACACGATCATCAAGAACAAGGCTAGGCTAGTGGCTAAGGGGTATGGACAGAAAGAGGGAATTGATTTTGACGAATCATTTGCACCAGTTTCTCGTATGGAAGCGGTCAGTATTTTCCTTGCTTATGCTGCACATAAGGGATTCACTGTTTATCAAATGGACGTAAAGACGGCGTTTCTTAATGGTCCTTTGAAGGAAGAAGTCTATGTCACGCAGCCGTAAGGATTCTTCAATCCTCATTATCCTGACAAGGTGTATCGTCTCCACAAGGCACTATATGGACTCAAGCAAGCTCCAAGGGCGTGGTGCGACGAGCTCTCGAAATTTCTGGTATCCAAAGGTTTCTCAAAAGGTTCCATTGATCTAACTTTGTTCACTTATAAATATGGGGATGACATTTTGCTTGTGCAAATTTATGTTGATGACATTATTTTCGGGTCTATAAACCCAAAACTTTCAAAATGGTCTGAAAAAGTAATGCACAGCAAATTTGAAATGTCAATGATGGGCGAACTAAAATTCTTTCTAGGAATTCAAGTTCACCAATCCCCAAGTGGTATCTTTATAAACCAAGCTAAGTATTGTCAAGAGATAATTAAAAAGCATGGTATGACTTCATGTGACCCCGTTGGGACACCATTATCAACAACATCGCTAGATGCTGACTTGGAGGGATTACCCATAGATCAAACGAGATATCGTTCCATGATCTGGTCCCTCATGTATTTGACAGCAAGCAGACCTGATATTCATCATGCTACATGCTATTGTGCACGATATCAAGCGCGACCCACTGAAAAGCACCTCAAGGAGGTTAAACGGATCTTTCGGTAGCTTAAGAATACCATTCATTTGGGACTCTGGTATCCGAGGGAAACCGGTTTCTTTCTAACGGCCTATTCAGATTCTGATCATGCAGGGTGTCTTGATACACGAAAAAGTACTTCTGGTGGTGCACAATTTCTAGGTCAAGATAAGATTGTGGGATGGTCTTCCAAGAAGCAGGATTACATGTCACTTTCATCAGCCGAAGCAGAGTATGTGTCTCTATCTGCGTGTTGTGCTCAAGTTCTTTGGATGAGAACACAACTCACGGATTATGGCTTCCACTTTGATAAAGTACCTATGTACTGTGACTCAAAGTCGGCCATAGCCATCTCCTGCAATCCGGTACAACATTCCCGTACGAAGCACATTGATTTCAGATACCACTTCATAAAGGAACAAGTGGAAAGAGGTATCGTTGAACTATACTTTGTTGGAACGGATTACCAATTAGCCGACTTGTTTACGAAAGCTCTGTCGAAAGATAGGTTTGAGTACCTTGTTAGGCAAATTGGTATGAGATGTTTGACTCCAGTAGATCTGGAGATTCTAGCAAAGGTGCCTGCTTGATTTATCTATCAAACATCAACCTGTAAATATCTTTGAAAAAGCAAAATACAAAAATATAAAACATATAAAAACAAAACACAAAATTAAAAAATCTTTCAAAATCCAAAAATATTCTTCTCGACATGTCTTTCAGTATCGATAATACGGACGTGCCTAGAAATGTCGCTCAATAACAACACGGGTGTGTACATAAAGCTCGAATGAAAGTTGTAAATATTTTTCAAAACATGTCATTTCCTCTTTTAATAAAGGAAATTGTCTATTTTGGACACTATTTCCAAACAACGGGTAGAGCAATCTATCACGGGTTGAGCTAGTCACAAAACATTCAACGTTTTTGAGCTCAACACTATGGCTTGTAATCACTTTCAGATTGCAACCCGGATCTAAATTCACGGGGGAGTGTACACTTTTGTACTCTTACCCTTAGCAAAAGAAGTTAAATCTTCTTACACTTGAGTGGATTCGTCAAGACATTCAAAGTCTATGAACTCAAGTTTATGCTTTAGAAAAACCTTTTCGTCAAAAAAATTGATTTTTCAAAAAGCGTTGAACATAATTTTTTCAAGAATTTCTCAATGATATTCAAAATCTTTCAAAAATTGTGTGTTCAACAACTCCTATCCTCAAAATTTTAATGTGGATCATATCCTCGTAATGACAATTCCATTGGATCAATTTTTGAGGGGGAGCATTTTAAGTTCATGCAATGATTGACACATCTTTCTCCTGGAGATTTTCAAGACTATTTTTCAAAATATATTTTAATCAAATTTGGTATCTCTAATATCAAAAGATTTTATATATTAGAGATAGGGGAGAAAATGTGA
Source organism: Glebionis coronaria (assembly GCA_025667525.1). Classification (NCBI taxonomy): domain Eukaryota; kingdom Viridiplantae; phylum Streptophyta; class Magnoliopsida; order Asterales; family Asteraceae; genus Glebionis; species Glebionis coronaria. Next base: position 618,229,506 of record CM046878.1, read on the forward strand.
TCTTATATAAGACTCAAGCACTTTAACTCTTACCTACATGTGCAAAACACTTTCGATTATCGATGCACATGTGAAGGGGGAGCATTTCTGAAACGACAAAACTAGCAAGGTGTTAAATGTTTTTCAAACACTTTGTTAGAATTTAAAGTGGCTTTCACGGTTACGATCAAATACCCACAACATCTTTAATTCACGACGTTATTGGTGTCAAAAGGGTGGTTAGGTTTAAGTCTTATGATCCAACCAGAACCGGAGGGATCTTCCCAGGGGAAATCCAATAGATTATTAGAAGTCCTTAGGAAAGATGGAGTAGAATGTGAACGTAGCTGAATGCCGACTAAGTACTGATGCTAGCACTGGAACAATCACAACAAGGTGCTAGTAATGATGTCTTGGTAAGCATTGAAGGGGTTGAAGAATGAAAAAGAAATGTAAGGATAAAGGGTGTAAAGAAAGAAGCCCTCCATACAACTTAGGCAGAAACCGGGTCAACTCATCATGAAGACAAACTCATCATGGACCCAGTGATGTATGCACAACCCTTTCTTAACTACTCAGGCTTCTCTCAAAAGAAGTTTGTTTTATTGTCACGGAGAACAACATGACTTCTATTGACTTTCTCACTTCGAGATAGTTGATATTGAATAGGTGGCATCTGCTCCAGCCTCCGACCACTAAAAGTGTACAAATCGGGTCTAGAGCCAAGAGATCAATCAAATCTCGTTAGGACACACAGATGAAGATCAAGAGAGTCCTACGCTATATCTGTTGGAAACTCACTTTATGTGACGACATTTAAGAATTCCCGTTAGTTATCATAGTCACGCACATTTAGACTAGACTAGGCTCTTTGTATAGTTTAGGTTGTGTGCGTGACTATATATAACCCTCCTTTGCTTCCAAGGAGGGGTGTTGATTGTATTTTGTTCATTTGAGGAACACACACACTTTTACTCTCAACCTCTCTTTCTCTCTCTCTAAGCCATCAATGGCTTCCACCACCATTTACCACCACATTAGACCACCGGATCCATAATAGCATTTCTACATTTGGCATCAGAGCCTCGGTTCTATCCTTGGATCGTGTTTATATATGCGATTTGGTGGTTTAATTCTTTCTTTGTGTCTCGTTATAATATTTCTGTCCATTGTCACAAATTTTTTTGGTCACGTCTTATATGTTTTTGTCTAATCTGTCCATTCAGTCATACGTTTTTGGGGTCTTATCATATCTATTTGTGTCTCGGTTTCATCAATCATCATGGTCAAAGTCATACAATTTTGGTCAATCTTTCTGGGTTTATCTTTCTGGGTTTATGCAGATAGATAAGGACAAGTTTGCAGATCCACTATTTTAGGGTCCTTCAAAACCCTTTTCAGATTGGGTTTTCAGATTGGGTTTCCTATTGCACATTCGGATTGGGTTTTCAGATTGGGTTTCCTATTGCACATTCAGATTGGGTTTCAGATTGTCTTTCTGATTAAACTTTCAGATTGGTCTTTCCCATTGAACATTCAGATTGAACTTTCGGATTGGTTATTCAGATTGGGGTGTTTGTTTGATTCCGATAATGACTCATAAAAAAAACTTTCCGATGAGACCAATTTAATTTAAATATTCCGATGAGACCACGCACTAAAACATTCCGATTGGATTGTTTTTACATTCCGATTGGCCTGTTTTTGTTAAAAACTTGTGTAACAAAAAATGTCACTTAAACCAATATCAACCAACCGAGTCAACTCGGTAATTACCGAGTTGACTCAGATCACTCACTGAGTCGACCTTCTCACATCCAACCTTTTTACACCTCAACACCTTATCTAATCCTATGCCCATCGTCACCTACACGCCATCACACCTAGACTCGACCAAAAACAGAAACTTAATCTTAATCTCAGATTCATTTTCATGGCAAGATCTTTCTAGATCTTTTCACACGAAAATATGTACTCATCATAGATCGATGTAAGAGTTTATCCCTTCTATTATGTTCGAAAATTAAAGAAAGAATATTAACAAGTTTGTTATATTCCATCTCTGTTTCGATTTGTTATGTTCCATCTCAACATGCAATCCGAATCTCAACTATCAAGGCTCAAACCTTTATTAATTTACGAATTTTAAGAATGAATCATAACAAGATTGTTAGATTCGATCTTTGATTCGTTTTAATTAATCAAAAACCGACATGCAATCAAACCTATTCACTTACCCGAGATCTTATACAAGATCGTGATGTTATAGCCGTAGAAACGATTCGCATACACCATTGATTGAGATTGATTCGTTATACGTGAAGACAAAGGATGTGAAATTAGTGAGATGGTTTTTGAGATTTGGGAGATAAGATGAGATGGAGGGTTTGATTTTGGGGGCGGATGAATTAAGAAGATGGGAGTTTATGAGTTTAGGGTTGACTGTGAGTGAAACAAGATGGGAGAAGATGAGAAGTGGGTGGCGGATGTATCTAGGTTTGGGAGAGAGAAGATGAAGTTAGGTTGGAGGGGCGGAAGTCTCTATGTGAGATATTTTAGGATTGAGTGTTATTACCTAGCTGTCTTGGACCGGGTCTTGATGAATGGGCTGGGCCTATGAATTTTTTGGACACTCGATTTTGGTTGAACTTTGGCTCAATGGAATGTTTTAAACCGTGTGTTTTTATAACACTTACACACAATTTTTTTTAAAAAAATAAATTTGTTGTGTATTGAGTTTTAATTCATTGTGACATCGGGTCGAGACAAAAAGTGACGAGAAATTATTAAGGAGAATGGATGCTCAAACAAACAAGTTCCTTTTTTGAATTTGTAGTTTTTTTGTTGCATTTGTGGTTCTTTAATTCTTTCTTGACACTGATGGGCTGACGAGAAATGTGACGCGACAAAATGAAGTGACAAATGTGACAAGAATTTATATTGACGAGATCAAGAAAAATGGGCGATTTTTTAGTAGCTTCAGATTTTGTTTGATCGGGTATTAATTACGTGACGTTGAAGACGGATTTTTCGAAGGCGTGTATTTATTTTATCTTTTACTAGATAACTTGCTCGTGCTTAATCCTAGAATGAAGACTTGGTTATCTGGTTTCCGGGTTCGGGGTGGATGGTTGATGACTCGGATTACTATCACTTAAAGGGGTTACATTGTTGTACTCAGTGTCACGCGCTTAGTCGACGTGGATAATTTCAAGAGGTGTTGTGCTTATAGACTTCTTCAGTGATGCATTGAGTACTTAGAGATTTCTCCACCGTTCTTCATTCAACAATAGTGCAAGCTTAAGTCACAAAATCGAAGGATTTTTATTCAGCTTCACGTTTGATGTATCTGGTTCATTCTTTCAGTGGTCACTTCAAATTGCTTTCACGTGGAATGGTAAAGGTGGCCTTGGAGAGTTTATGAGAAGAGATTTTCGATCAACAGCTGATTCTCACAAAATATATAATTCAGCTTATTTATTATTCTCACGAGATTTCAGGTTCACGTGCGTACAATTTATTGATGGTTCCGAGTTTCGAAACCATCAAGGGGGAAGAAGAAGACACATTGAACGCACAACGAGTACACGTGATGAACTTCATACCTTCTTTTGATTTGAAGATATTCCGGGATGACATTTGTCATAGCCGCAGAGAAAATCAGTGTTTTAACTCGTGTCGTTATCAATCAATCTCCAAACGGTACACTACTGATTCGAGGTTTAATTGTTTGATTGTTGCAATTAAACATCATCATTATCCTATATGCATTCCCGGGACTTAATTGACTCTGGTGCATCTCCGGAAGAAGACGTGTGCATTTCCGGGACTTAATTGACTCTGGTGTTACGATGTCAACTTCATGAATGGGATAAAGTGTCTACTTCAGTATTTGAGCTTCATAATTGGGATTGATTTACCTTCTTCAACTATGTGGGGGAAGAAGTGTCTTGATTCTTTCTGGTATGCATAACTTGAATTCTCAGGGGGAAGAAAAATTCAGAAGAATTATTCAAGCGTGAGATGAAAAGTTGTTGATCTACTTGGGGGAAGCTATTTAAAATGCTTCTACATCAAGTTTACGTGGCATGAATTAGGGGGAAGCTAATTCAGAAGCTTCTCCTTAACCAGAAGTGTATGGGTTACTTAGCTCGTGCCGTTACAGTATTTCTACTACAAGTTAAAGATGAGTCGTTTTGAAGTCAAAGGCCTCAGAAGACATCATCAGCATTAGACGCTTCATGAAAGCTCTTGTTCTTAATTATTTTTTACTTGTTAGGTAGAATATTGTAAGGAATTCTACACGTCGTCCCATGGGGGAAGATTGTTGGAAACTCACTTTATGTGACGACATTTAAGAATTCCCGTTAGTTATCATAGTCACGCACATTTAGACTAGACTAGGCTCTTTGTATAGTTTAGGTTGTGTGCGTGACTATATATACCCCTCCTTTGCTTCCAAGGAGGGGTGTTGATTGTATTTTGTTCATTTGAGGAACACACACACTTTTACTCTCAACCTCTCTTTCTCTCTCTCTAAGCCATCAATGGCTTCCACCACCATTTACCACCACATTAGACCACCGGATCCATAATTGCATTTCTACAATATCCTTGTGATATTGCTAGAACACTCAGAGTGATACTACTTAGTATTCACAATGATGAGTGGAAATCCTTCCAGTGTTAACATCAAACAGCACTGCGGTAGGTCATTTGCAAGATTCTTTATGAATTAAACATATGTAAAACTGAAAAGCAACAGTGGTTTGATTCTGAATTGATTCAAACTCGTTTCAGGTTTCTACGCAATATCTTTATGATCTTGCCAGAAGATTCAGAGTGATATTCATTAATATTCACAGTGACGAATGGAAATCCTTCTAGCGTCAACATCAAACAGCGCTACGGTAGGTGACTTGTGAGATTCTTATGAATCAAGCTTGTGTCAACTGGAAAGAAACAATGGTAAGATTCTTTATGAATCACACTTGTTCCAGGAATTTGAATTGACGACTTTAATCAAGCGGATATTTATCCAATTGATTCACTCTTTATGTTCGCAGTCTTGCTTTGAGACGGTCGAGTAAAGAGAACGGCTAGTACAGCCGCGAAACCCTGTCAAGGAGATTCTTAATTGAATCTACCTATCACAGGTACGGTATTTAATATCGCATAACGGTCTTCACCGACCGGAGGTAAAACGCTACCGATTTAGGACGAATGTCAAAGCCATTCAGTCCGTGTCTATGTTTTGTCTCAAGAAGGTGGCGTCACGGTGTACTCAGCAAAGTCAATGATTCAGAAACCACATTCTCATGCCTAAAGACATATTCAACAATTAATAGTGTGAGCATGTGGATGAAGACACAAGATCGCAAGATGGCAAAGACAAGTCAAGGATGATTTGAAGATCTCAAGCTTAAAGACAAAGTCGAAAGACAACAACAAAGGCTCAGGATCACATCACGAAGGAACAAGACTACGATTACACGTTCAAGGCTCATTTATGGCGAGATTAGTAATCTCTCATTGGGGGAGATTGTTAGCCTCAAAATATTGAGTCAAACAAGAATGCTCGGTCATATGGTTATTATGTATCGTATTTTAGAATGTTGTAATAGGTAGTATATTAGTCGTGTTATACGGGCTTAACTTTAGGCTAAAGTTCATTAATAAGTAACTAAAGCCCAAAAGGAAAGCCCGACCCAAACATATAGTCCATAAAGAAGCCCGCATGTGGGTGGACTATATATACCCTTCCTAGCATGTTAGGAAGGGTGTTGGTCATTTCATTTTCTCTCAATCTAATATCACCTAGTTTCTCCAACCATTTTCTCTCTACTTTCTCTCACTACTTTCTCTCTCTAGAAACCTTCCATCTTTTATCTACCTTTCTTTCTTTCTTGCTTAATCATCACAAATATATGGGACAATAATCCTTTTAAGGTAAAGTTTAATTAGTAAATCATGGATTGTTATTAATTAATAATCACAAGGTTAGACTAAGTATTTATTTATTTAATTTATACAACGATATTAATTAATTATATTAACACGGAATGTAATTAATTAATAAACATGACTTAGATTATATTAATACAATATTAATACATGTTTTAACCTAAATATTTATATACACTTTAATTTAATTAAATCATGATTATATTTAATTAAATCATATAACATATAGTTTATTTAATTTACATGTATTAATTAATAAACTATACTATTAATCACATGACTTAGAATATTTACCAGTAAAACTTAAGCTTATATTATTAGCTTAATAATCCAGCTTATTTTAATTATGGAAACTTTCTATTTTTAGAAACTTATTTGATTTAAGCAGCTAATCTATTTATGGAAACTTTCTATTTTTAGAAACTTATTTTATTTAGGCAGCTATTCTATTTTTGGAAACTTACTATTTTTGGAAACTTACTATTTTTGAAACCTGCTAATTTTAGAAAGTTACCTATTATTACACAACAAGTATAATAATACAAGAAGTACAAGTATCACTTAATCAGAATAGACAGAATATATGATAAACACAGAATAACGATAAAATCAGTAAAACATGACATGAACATATAAAACAAGCTAAGACATGATATAAGACTAGTTACGTATACAGTAATCAGGATACTTATAAACGTATATTATTTATGTAGCATTAGTGATATTGAAGTAGGACTCTCTTCCGTTCGTCTTCTTTGTTCACTAGACACAAGGTACGGATTCTCCATCCTTTCAGTATGGACATTCTTTCCTTATTAGGATTCCCCGTATGCAGCCAACTGTTTTCCCAGTATATGTTTTATATGTTTTGATTTGATTATGTTTAATTAAAATGCCTAAGCCATATACATGCATGACAAGTGTCACCTAGTTATGAAGGTACCATAACCATAACACTGGAGGCACCAGTGTTATGACTTCACCACGGCGGAGTGATAGCTCGTGGCGTCCCTTCAGCTTTTGGCCATATTATTATTATCCTGTGGGGCGTATGGGTGCATCCTAGGTTACATGTTTTTACAAATTATTCAAGTGAATGTGGTGTGTGCCTTGCATCCTTCACAAGGAGCTGATCCCTCCTACCCAAAAACTTATATTAATTAGAGGCAGCCCCTCTAATTGCATGACGAGGTCACCCCTCCAAGTATTCATGCATGTTGATATTTCATGACCTATATTGGCTAATGGTAAACATGTTAAACAGTTTTCATAAGATAAACATAAGGCTTTTCAAACTATAAAAACCAGTTTTACTAAGTTATACCTGGTTTTCCAGGACTTAGTTAATTCCGCTGCTATATGTTTTACATGCTTATATTATCAATTCCATGCTTGTATACCCGTGCACTGAGCGTTATGCTCAGCCGTTACTTTCTTTTCCATGTCCCAAAACGGCAGGTACCTAAGGACAGACTCGAGCATTTGGAGGACGTGCATAGGATGGAAGCTGCCATAGACTTCTTTTCCTTTTGCCTTCATATATTTATGCTTGTGTAGTCTTTGTTCATTTCATTTACTTTATTTATGTTTTGTGCTTATGTTGGGAACCGATGTTTGATTCCGATTTTCCCTATGGTCATGTATGTTTTACTACATATTACCTTGCATGCTTTGATGACACGCCATAATTACGCGTAACGGTCCACTTATCAAAGTGGGGTGTTACAATTATGGTATCATAGCCAGGTTCTTCGACATGTAGGCTCTAAAACTTGACTTGTGACTAGTGGGTAGTCACCAGGAGCTTCCTAAGTCAACGCTTGTTATTTCACGTATTGATGTGTTCAACGCATTGTTGTTTTAACCATGATGTTTTCAACACCTTGATGTTTTAACCTTGATGTTTCATCGATAGTGTTTTACTAATATGAATGGACAACCGTCGTTCATATTTAGTTATGTGTCATTGTTTAATGCATGATGTTCCTTGTGAACTGTCGCTATGTGGACTGAACCCCAGTAGTTCATAATTAGTCACATAAATTTTTTCTGATAAGTTTTGACAGATGATTTTGTTTACTTATTTATGTTTCATGTATCATTGTTGCAGGAATTTTGACTAAGTAATGGTTGGTACAGGACTGGTCCTATTTAGTCCCATGTGCTTTTATCGAAACTTTTAACTTTGGGACCGACCCATAGGCGTCCCCTCGCCATGTCTTTTGTTTTGGGTAAACTGACCATTGGCGTTTACCCTCGCGCATATAAAGGTTTTTATAAATTGAATCATGCATTCACGCACTGTTTTCATGCATAAAATTTTCTCATGATTTATTGGCATAAATTTTGTTTCATGTCCCCTCATAAGTTACTATGTTTTATGTCAAGTATGTTTTCATGCTGTCATGGTTAATTTCAGTTTCATGTTGATTATGTTATACACTCCTTCATGTTAGGTTGTTTCATGTTTCTTCATGATGATTTCGTCTTCATGTGATTACCTTTTACGTCTCTTTTCCTGTTTATGCTTTCATGCAAGACACTGTTGGAATTCATTTAAATCCTGCTTTCATGATAGTCATGGTTGGTTTTCATTAATCATGCTTTCAAGAAAATCATCGTTGAAGTTCGTTTAACCACACGTTAGCGTTTCTCTATGCAACTAGAATGAGGTATATACTGGCATTGCCGGGTTATCATGATGGTCTTTCTAACCGTTTAACCAATTATTTTCCTTTAAAATCATGTCAAATGATCGACCCCAAACCGATCATTTCATGTGCATTCCATGTACCGTATCCCATGTGCGTATTCCACTTGCTGATACCCTACAAATTGCTAATGCCGCTCATAGCTTGGAGATGTTACTAAGGGTTGATGTTGCGGATGTTGGAGACGCTACGAGATGCTAATGTTGTTCACAACCTGGACATCTTACAAGATGAAGACAAGAGCGTTAGATCAAAGCGATTGGACGAGAATATGCCTCACCACCAGACGATTTTCATCAATCATTGTCCCTAATTCTTAGTTACATGTCATACGTCATGCAGTGTCATTTCAGTCATATGAGTGGAGAACCGGTACCAGCCGGCCACTCAGCTGAATAGTTACATGAATCACAGTCATGAGAATGACCGTTATGGAACTGACAGACAAGACGATAGTAACCACTAGTGTGACAACAACTATCCTAGCAATCGCAACCGAAGCTCCGGCCGCGGACATGATCAAAATACAAAGGATCAGTAGTCTAACCGATCCGCTAATTCTGGCATAATAACCTAATATGTGTAGTTCTATTTGTTTCACACCTCGAGACACAGGTCTCATGTATGCTTTCCGAAGACACATGTCAAGACACCAGTCAAGACACATGTCATGCTTATATTTCCAAGACACGAGTCAAGACACATGACTCACGTCAAATTCTGGAACAGCCCTAAGAAATTCAGGGTGCCCTCCAAGGGGTATATCCATCCTGTTGTGCCATGTATTAATCAGGCCACAAGAATTTCAGTACCATCACTAGCGTATCATTTGCATTGGGACACGCAGAGTTCGTTCGGTATGAGGCAGACGAAACACATTCAGTAAGATCGGTCATGTTTACTTCATGACACTCTCATTTCTTGAACCCATATTTCATATACCCATGACCATGAAGGACGTCATTCGTACCACCCATGTGTACGAAGGTTTTCCCGTCAGTCAAATAATAAGATCTAAACTGCTAACGCACTTACATTGGACAGATGCGAGTTAAATATGTTTCTGATTTTGGACTAGGAACAGCAGCCCATGCTACTGTTAGTCACCATTTGTATCAGATTATGTACAGTAATGTTCAGCCTCCTGAATACATTCAACAGGGTTTTCCATCAGGAAAATCTGTACAAATCATTTATGCTTAACAAGCACATGTTTGTTATTCTGTAGCTGCGAAGATTTTTCCAGCTAATATTGATGACACGACTTTTGAAGTACCTTTAGTCATAGCCAGTCGATCATTTCAGAATTTTCCGATATAAATTCCAGAAGAACCTTCAAGGAGGAGGACGGTAACATGAGATTATGTGTTGACTACTGTCGATTTAAACAAATCACCATTCATGACCGTTATTCCCTCCACGTATTGAAAATGGGTTGGATCAACTTTAGGGTGCTAACCACTTTTCCAAGATTGACTTATGATCATGCTGCCAGCATTGACGAGTGAAAGAGCAGGACATTTCCATGACTGCTAATTATACACGACTTGATCATGCTTAATTCATGAGTTGTTTTAGTCTTATAATGCTCCAACAGCATTATAGACTTAATAAATTGAGTTTCACAAACTCATAAACAAATTCATCAGTATTTCCACCAATGATAACCTAATCTTCTCCCAATCTAGAAAAGGGCACGATGACCATATTTCCACTATGTTGCAAATTCTACAACAGAAGAAATTTCACCCTGAAATTTTTCTAGTATGAATTCTGGTTGATTAAAGTGACACGCTGAATCACATTGTTTCTCACGCTAGTCTTACCATCACTAAGCTTACGCATAAAGGAGAGAAACCTACACTATATTATGTGTTCTAGAGGACTCTGCGCTAAAAGAAGTCTAATTTCAGACTCATAGCTTTCTAAACTTCCATATATCCAGTTCTAGGGAACAAGATGCAGTTATGTTCATATCTAATTTCCTGGCATACCAGCAGGTTAAGATACAACACCTACATACTAGTAGCTATCTCCACCGGGAACCCTTTCCGAATGGAAATGGTACAGTATCTCCATGGATTTGTCAGCAGGTTGACCAAGTATGCAAAATCCTTGCACCCACAAAGATTTCACAGTAGTAGACTTTCAGATATTTTCAGCCAAAGATCGTACGATCACTCGGCTTCTTTCGGCTATCAAATCATATTTAGGCTCACGTTCGGATTCATTATTACGAACACGTCATTATCCAATTTCATGATTTGCTTCTGCACTCACGTTCATGACATTATTCACATTCATGATCGTATCCTGGCTTACGATTTTATGTTCATTTTTGTTCTGGGAAGTTGTGCAAGAACTTGAGAGACCAGACTCAAGTTTAGTATAACTCTTTATCCTCAGACAGACGTTTCGCGTCACATTCCACGTCTCACCTTATAGCGTTTGCCGTTACCACCGCCGCATTCCATGTTCACGATATGTTTCACATGTCATGTTCATTCCACGTTCCTCATATCACGTTCACGATGCGTTACACGTATCATTGATCACGATATGTCTGCTCAGACTACACTCACCATATCCTCACGTATCACGTTCAAAATTGTTCACGTATCACGTTCACAATTTTTCACGTACTACATTTCAGTATGTCTCGCGCATCATTGATAACACTTTACTATTATCAGTTACTCTAGGTTATTTTGAATCATAACGTTTCAGTTACCCTTGCACGTTAATTCTTATTCCCTCGATCAAATTCAGGGGATCTATCTTACGTTGATTTTTAGGTATATTAAATCAGACACGGTAAGTCATTACGGACGTAATATTTACGTCTAATAAGTATTAAGATAAGCAAGGAAATTACTACGCTTAAAACACGAATACGCGTAACATTTTAGTCGCGTGTTAGTTAAAAAAGAGGTTTTGGGCTGTTTTGGACAAGGAAGGGAAGGCCAGTTGGGCCGAAGCCCATTATTGGACCCAACTGACTCCTTACACAAATAAAAGGTCTGGGAAAGCTTGGTTGTTTGTTTATTTAACATTCACAAAGCAGAAACCCTAGGAGATCAAAAACACCCATCATTTTCTTTTCTTTTGTTCCTTCTGACGTCGACCAACACCAAGAACAGAAAACCAATCGTGTCTTTGATCCAGGAAATCAAGAGTTGTGTTCGTGTTTTATGTTTCTAAAACTCAAGGCGTGAATTAAAGGTAATCACCAATATTTTGTTAGTTTAATTATTTATGAATATTACAAGAACCTTTTCAAATCCTAAAAATCATGTCAAAATCACTATATTAAAAAAGGGTATCGTTTAGTGGTGGTTTGGTTCGACCTGGCACACAAACCGAGACCAGTGGGTCTCGGTGATCTTTTTCCAACCACCCGCTACCCATTAGGGGCGCGGTGGTGGTTTGGGGATGTACGGCAGCAACCCAAGAACTAACGGGGGGTGTTTGTTGCTAACAGGGGGTGTTTGGGAATGCTGGCAGTGGGAACCGAGAGCCTAGAGCTCTCGGTGGTAACTAGGCGCACAACAGGGGTAGCGAACACAAATCAGTGGGAACCACTGCATGGCAGTGGGAACCATGTAAGCAGCAGCAGCAACCCTGGTTAGACCAGGGGCTGCGCTGGCTAGTCAGTGGCAGCCAGCAGCAACACAGGGGGTGTTTGGCTGCTGGTTTTAGTCAGGCTGTTTGGATAACAGTTTAAGACAGTTAAGGGGGTGTTTGGCTAAAGCTTTATACATGCATTTTTATTTTATTTAATTGGTTTAATTAAAGCATAGTTAATTAAATTGATTAATATTCATGATTTAGGATATAATATTTACATAAAAACCATGGTTTATGTCTATACATTTTATTTAAATATAACCTATGATTTAATAATTATTAATTTAATTATTCATGTGCTTTAAATTAATTATATATATAGCTTAATTAATTTATATCCTTTTAAGGTAAAGTTTAATTAGTAAATCATGGATTGTTATTTATTAATATTCACAAGGTTAGACTAAGTATTTATTTATTTAATTTATACAACGGTATTAATTAATTATATTAACATCGAATGTAACTAATTAATAAACATGACTTAGGTTATATTAATACAATATTAATACATGTTTTAACCTAAGTATTTATATACACTTTAATTTAATTAAATCATGATTATATTTAATTAAATCATGATTATGTTTAAGTAAATCATATAACATATAGTTTATTTAATTTACATGTATTAATTAATAAACTATACTATTAATCACATGACTTAGAATATTTACCAGTAAATCTTAAGCTTATATTATTAGCTTAATAATCCAGCTTATTTCTAATTATGGAACTTTCTATTTTTAGAAACTTATTTATTTTAAGCAGCTAATCTATTTATGGAAACTTTCTATTTTTAGAAACTTATTTATTTTAGGCAGCTATTCTATTTTTGGAAACTTTCTATTTTTGGAAACCTACTATTTTTAGAAAGTTACTTATTATTACACAACAAGTATAATAATACAAGAAATACAAGTAATACTTAATTAGAATAGACAGAATATATGATAAACATAGAATAATGATAAAATCAGTAAAACATGACATGAACATATAAAACAAGCTAAGACATGATATAAGACCAGCTACGTATACAGTAATCAGGATACTGATCCACGTATATTATTTATGTAGCATTAGTGATATCGAAGTAGGACTCTCTTCCGTTCGTCTTCTTCATTTACTGGACACAAGGTACGGATTCTTCGTCCTTTCATTATGGACATTCTTTCCTTATCAGGATTCCCCGTATGTAGCCAACTGTTTTCCCAGTATATGTTTTATATGTTTTGATTTGATTATGTTTAATTAAAATGCCTAAGCCATATACATGCATGACCAGTTTCACCTAGTTATGGAGGTACCATAACCATAACACTGGAGGCACCAGTGTTATAACTTCACCACGGCGTAGTGATAGCTCGTGGCGTCCCTTCAGCTTTTGGCCATATTATTATTATCATGTGGCGTGTATGGGTGCATCCTAGGTTACATGTTTTTACAGATTATTCAGGTGAATGTGGTGTGTGCCTTGCATCCTTCACAAGGAGCTGATCCCTCCTACCCAAAAACTTATATTAATTAGAGGCAGCCCCTCTAATTGCATGATGAGGTCACCCCTCCAAGTATTCATGCACGTTGATATTTCATGACCTATATTGGCTAATGGTAAACATGTTAAACAGTTTTCATAAGATAAACATAAGGCTTTTCAAACTATAAAAACCAGTTTTACTAAGTTATACCAGGTTTTCCAGGACTTAGTTAATTCAGCTGCTATATGTTTTACATGCTTATATTATTCATTCCATGCTTGTATACCCGTGCACTGAGCGTTATGCGCAGCCGTTACTTTCCTTTCCATGTCCCAGAACGGCAGGTACCTAAGGACAGACTCGAGCATTTGGAGGACACGCATAGGATGGAAGCTGCCATAGACTTCTTTTCCTTTTGCCTTCATATATTTATGCTTGTGTAGTCTTTGTTCATTTCATTTACTTTATTTATGTTTTGGGCTTATGTTGGGAACCGATGTTTGATTCCAGTTATCCCTATGGTCATGTATGTTTTACTACATATTACCTTGCATGCTTTGATGACACGCCATAATTACGCGTAACGGTCCACTTATCAAAGTGGGGTGTTACATATACCCAGCCTTTTTAGGTTTGTTTATCTGTTTCGTTGTCTGGGCTTGTTCCATCCCTCCTCCTTTTTTGTTTGACTTGTTTGTTCAAAATAACAAAGAAACCATTATTAAGAGCAATTGGTTTTTGTGTTTTCCAATTTTTTTCGAGAATCACATATCAATATAATCGCAGTAACCATAAATATTTTTCTTCTCAAAAAACACTCTTACTCTTTTGTAACATCTCTATTTAATGCATAGCCTAACTAAAGCCCAAAAGTACCCATTCTACACCTTTACTTATATTATCCAAAATAAATTTCTACAATCATCAAACAAATTCCATCATTAGATACACAAATCCCTCACAGGTTCCATCATATTATAAACATATCTATATATAAATCTTCTTTTATACATAAAAACAAAACAAGTTAAACCTTTTTTTAGCAAGAACACTTTGAAACTTATAAAATAATTTTTTTTAAGATTTTACTCGTAAAACTAATTATATCAAATAATATACTACTGGTAGTAATGTTCATAAACATAATAAAACCTTGATAAATAAGATACACTAATACAACTTTTTCTTCTTTTCTTTTATCAAGAAGAGACATATAAGTTTTAAACAATAATAAAATCTTAATAAATATTATTAATATACTAATAGTATGTGTGGATTTGCTTTTAGCTAATCCGGTGGTCTAGGTGGGTGGTGGAAGATGGTAGCCATTGTTGAGAGAGAGAAAAGAGAGGTTGTGTGTTAAAGGTTAAGAAAATGTGTATTGAAAATGAAAAGAAACAAAATGAACACAAGCAACACCCCTCCTTGGAAGCCTAGGAGGGGTATATATAGTCACACACGCTACTTAAACTATACAGCGTTCCTAGTCTAGTCTAAGCGTGTGTGACTATGATAACTAATGGGAATTCTTAAATGTCATCACATAAAGTGAATTTCCAACAATCTTCCCCCATGGGACGACGTGTAGAATTTGTAGAAACTAGAAGGGGGGTTGAATAGTTTCTCTTTGATTGGTGACCAAATTAAAATTGCTTTCAATTTGGTTTGTATCAAAACTATCTTTTACTTAAAGCTAAGTTGCATAATGATTAGGTTCAATTGAAATGCACTAGCAAGAATAATAAGCAAGTATAATGATAATGTAATAAGTAAAGAGCAAGGAAGGAGACAACCTAGTGGGAAGACACCAAGATTTATAGTGGTTCGACAACGAGGCTCTATCCTCGTTTCTACTCCACTCCTCGAGTACACCTACTCGAGATTTCCACTATATCCACAAGCTCCCTTCTCGGCGGAGAAAACCTTACATCGTTGCTTACATTATTTTCCGACACTAAGCTAAATGTCGAGACCTAATCTTTAGCTAGGACCAATCTACACGACGTTGCCTACTTCACAATTTAACGACACAAGGCTAGATGTCGAGTTCTAATCTTAAGGTAGAACCAATCTTCATGACGTTGCCTACTTCACCATTTTACGACACAAGGCTAGATGTCGAGTTCTAATCGAAAGCTAGAACCAATCTTCACGACTCTTCACTTTGAAGCTAAGTGAGAACTTCACACAACATAACTACTAATCACTTTAAAGTTTAGTGAGAACTCACAAGACACAACCACATCACTTTATAGTTTAGTGAGAACTCCTAATCAAATATATTACAACTCAACTAGACTTATCCAAGTACACACATGTAGCTTGGATTTACACAACACAAATCCAAGCAAACACATATGCAATGGATGTACACAACAAATCCAAGTATTCACAAATAACTTGGATTAACACAACTAGTCCAAGTATTCATAAATACATTGGATTGACCTAAAACAAAAGGTATCATGATGAATATGACTAGCTCATAAATTCATCTTTATCACTACACTAGTGAGTGAGTGATGTTCTCATTGGACATGGTAAAGGAGGGGATCAAGAGGATAATCATATGTAAACATCCTTAAGAAATTAAGTGATCATTTACTAATGATTATGCTATAGAAAATATAAAAAGGGCTGAGAAAAACGTCCAAGAGGCTTGCTGGAAAATGAGATTTGACCCACTATTTAAAGGAGACAAAGTTAGAACGGATCTAAAACGGCTACTGTGCGCGGTACCTTATCTCACCCCGCGGTACCATATCGCTAAGGTACCGCGTAGGTACTTAAGGTACCGCCACTAGACTCCGCTCCGGTTTTTGTCTTTTAGTGGGGTGGGAATATCTGAGGTATTTGAACCCTTCAAAGGATATTCTAACAGCATTTGGAATATGCCATTTTCAATTTTTCATTTTCCATTTTAATAAAACATTTTCTAAAAAAGAAAGTTTATTAAAAAGTCTTTTGTCTTATTAACAAAAGTGAGTTTTAAGGATAATCATTTGTATGATCACTAAGTATGATTAAGAAAGGTTAGTGATATGATTATTACCTTGATGATAGTGTTAGTTAAATAATTCATTTTGTGTTTCTACACTAAATGTGTTGTATGGTTTGTTATGATCAAAACTAAGAAAGATTAGTTAACACTAATAATATTTTTAGGCATTACTTGCATTAACAATCTCCCCCTTTTTGATTACGACAAACGATAAACTCATTTACGTAGAAACACAAACTATGGAATTATTAACTAGTTTATCACTATCATTTCTCCCCCTTTGTCGTAGCAAAAAGGTTAGCATAAGTCTTTGAAGTGCATCGAACTTTGCTATTATCTCCCCCTTGGTGGTTGCTCCCCCTTGCTTGGGGCACCAAGTTTGTGAGCTAAGGTGACATGCTACACAAAGGTTAGTAGAAAGGAAAGAAACACCAATGTATATATGATCACTACCTACTAAGTAACTTGAGAGGGAGAAATAGAAGAGATCTCAAATTAGAAGCAAGTATTTTGCTAAGTATGTCCAAAGAGATAATTAACAAAATCAAACTTCAATATAATGGAGATGATAAGCTTGTCAATGGGTTAAAGCTTTAGAATTGATGGAATCACCCATAAGCAATTGTAAAAATTTAACCAAGATCAACTCAAAAAGAGAACTAATTAGATAGCACACAAATAACACAAAGGTTAAAAAATTAATACAACAAAGAAAATAGTCATACACATAGTATGAGTATCTAAAAGCAATAAATATGGAAAATAAACCACTAAGCATAAGCTAGTCTAATAGTGATATTTTCCAAGATTGCTAAAAATAAAATAAAACTAAAAAGACGACGATGCATCATTCGAAGTTTTGTCCACCGGAACGAAAACTTGAATAGGAGGTCGAGTGAGGAGGAATTCAAGAAAATTTAACTTCTCATACACATGAGCAAGTTCAATTTGTTGAAATCGGCAACAATCACACGAGGATCCATGATGCAACACAAAATCGTTTGATGGGGGTATGACATCAAACTTAGGGTTTGGTGGTGGTGGGGTAAAGGGTTTGGGAGTGTTTTCACAATGACTTGTGAGGTTTGGTAAGGTGGAAAGGTCATTGAGTTGGGGGGTATTGAAGGATTGTGGTGGTGGTGGAACATTTTATTTTGCTCCGGTGATGGGGTTTATGGTATAAGTCTCATTCTAATACTTGATTGGAGAGAAGGTAGGGTTTTTGGGTGGTTTGGACGAAGATGGTTCATTCTTCTTAACCCAAACGGGTCGAACCGAGATTTTCGGTTTCTTTGAAAGCTTGGATGAGGAAGCTTTGGGTGAGTGGGGTTGTGACAAAGAAATGTCAAGGTTAGGAATGTAGGAGTTAGGCATTGTGAGAGTGTGAGAATGATATCTCAAGGTTATGTGAGAATGAATTCTCAAGGTTGGGAAGGTGTGAGAATGAAATCTCAAGGTTGGGGTATAAGTAAAATGTAATCAAGGTAAGAATTTGAATACAAAATGTGTAGTGTCAAGGAATGTTTAGTAAATTTGAGTAAACAAGGAATCTTGACTGGGAATAGGGTTTTATAAGTTTTGACCAAAAAAAAAATCGTCAAAAGCCACATTCTGGCCGCGGTACCTTATATGGGCTGGCGGTTCCATATCACTAAGGAACCGCGGGTCCTTAAGGAACCGCGTCCAGTGGACTTTAAACCATGTTTTTCCTGGGTTTTGGGAAAAACTAAGACTTTTTCAAAAAAGTTGCAAATCTTGGAATTTTACCTCTATTAGAACCAAAATATGCTAGGGTTGCATAAAGCAACACATTCACAAAGAATGTCTTGACAAAGGATGACAAAATAATTTAGATATCATTTTGAACCAATTTTAGTCAAGTTTAGGGGTTGTGATAGATTTAGGTTCAATTTTAATTTCAAATTAAAGTTGATTAGTGTGCACAAAAGGATAGAATCACACAAAGCTAAATCCATAAGTCAACAACACGAAACATTCATTAGTGAAACAAGTACAAAGATAAATAAAACTAACTAATACATAGCTAGCTTATCATTAAATCTAGATAGGTGGTTTTCTTTGGCTTGTTGTTGAAAATCTTTATTAAAAGAACTCCATCATTCATCTCCTAGGAGGAGGAATGGAGAACAAAGCAAGCAAGAAATCTTGCAAACCCCTATGTAGTCCATACATATCCATCCTTAGGTTTTGGATGAGGAAGTGGTTGTAGAGACAACATGGACATCTAGGACCATGAGTTTGTTGAAACCCAAAGTAAGGATCACCCAAGAGGAGGGAAAGAGGGACACCCAAAATTGGGATGTTTGAGTTGGGTGGAGGTGGAGGAGGCAAGTTCTCCAAGGGTGAAGTGGGTGAAAGTGGAGGCATGTTCCTCAAAGGGGAAATGGGTGAGTGTGGAGGAAAATTCTCCAAGGTTGGTGAAATTGGTGAGTTGTGAGGGGTAAATGGTGAAGTCACCAAAATGTCATCAAAGTCATTCCCAAAAGGAATGCATTGGATTGGTTGAGGTTGTGTGGTCACTTCCAAGGGTGCACTTGGAGTGAAGGGTGAAGAAAGCTCATTCATTCTAGAATTGAATGAAGAGGAGGTAGAACCAATGGAGTGGTTAGTACCATGGGTGGAAGAAGTCTTGCATGGTGCAAGAGGTGGGGAAGGTGATGAAGAAATGAGGATAGGAACATTCTCATTCTTAGGTGTGAGGAAAGGTGAAGAGTTAGGCTTAGCTACCTTAACCCTTATTTTGAGTGTTTTTCTTGGGGTGGAGGTCTTGGAAGTGTTTGAGGTTTTGGTACACACCATGGTTGATTAGGGTGGTTTAAGGTTTAGGGAAGTATGTTTGATGTGTGAAGAACATGGCAAACAAGGTGGGTTTAAATGGTTGAGGGGATGATCCAAACTAGTAATGGGTTAAAATCATTTTAGGTGAATAATGAATTTAGATACCCTAGTTTAGGAAATGTGCAGTTTATTACTGAAAATCATGCAAGGTTTACACAAAATTAAGAAAACAGTGTAAAGCAAAGATGTTGTCGTGCACAGTGGCTGGCGGTTCCTTATCTAGGACCGGCGGTACCTTATCGATAAGGAACCGCGAGTCGATATGGAACCGCGACCAGAAGGTTTTCAAAAATTTCCCATTCTAGTTTTTGATAAACCCAGATTTTTCCCAAAGGTTTCACAAGCCAAAGTTAACTACAGATCATAATCTAATAAGCTAACTATCATATGGCATGCACAAAGCTATGTAAAACACAAACATGAAGGCATAATTAACATTAAGGATCAAGATAAATGATAATTCTAACATGCAATCACAAGTTAATACATATCCAAGATAAAGTAAAATTGTTCAACAATACATGTTTACCAACATGTATTCTTTGAAAAACTTCAATGCTTTCACCTTCTCTTCTTCCCAAATCCCTTGATCATATTCCCCAAGAACTTGAAACCTTTTCTTGATTCAACCCGGTGTTCGTGCAATTCCCCTCGAGTTCTAAGGTTTTCGCGGTAAAGATGCTCCATATTGAGATCTTCCGGTACTTCACTAGAATGATGAGGAGGAGGAGCTAAGTCTTCAAATTCATCCTCGAATGGGTTTGAGGATGGATGGGAATTACTCGAAGAGTGGAAATGAGAACTAGTACCTATGCCATCACCATCACTTGTTGGCATGTCCATGTCCTCATCATCCATCTCTTGATGAACAGATTTTCTCGATCCTCGATCACTTCTTGTCTTTCTAGCATATGCCTCTTGAATGGGCAACATAACCCGATGAACCGGGTAGAAGCGAGAAAGATCAAGGTGGGGAAAATCATGAGCAACCCTTTTGAAAAGGCGAGTTAGAAGCATAGCATAGGGAAGGTTTGTCTTGGGCTTCGAAAGGGCATAATTGATTCGTCGAGCGATATAGAATGCCAAGTTGTACTTGGTGGATGTAAAGATGCAACTCAACATATGCACCATACACGCCGGGATATGATCTCGGTTTCCACCAAGACAAAAGACATTCTCCCTAAGGATATTGGCCCATTGAACCATAAAATACTTAAGGTCGCTAGAGAGCACTTCATATTGATTCACATTTCGTACATTTGAATGAAGGCTTCTCACAACGTTACCATCACGCTCTTTCGAGACGATTTCAAGAATGAACTCTAGATCAGTTTCGGTGTGGTCATTTGGAGGTTTATCGAAGGATTCCGAGAGAGCATCAAGTCTCCATTTATCCGTAAAACGACAAGTGCCTTCATAAGGCACACCGAGAATTTGACCAAAGTCATCAAGAGAGTATTGAATTAATTGATCATTCAATACGAAACGAATGAAGATTTCTCCATTGTATTCAATCATGGAGTAGGTGCTAAAGAATTCAAGAAGGAATAAGGGGTAAATATCTTCTTCTATGTTGAGCAAGCAATCAAACCCCGAAAGCTCAAACATAGAAAGGATATAGACATAACCCGTTATTTCCTTGTCAACAACTCTACCCTCATGGAAACAACGAGTGGAAAGGGATGGAAACGCGTTTTGAAGTTGGGGGGAAGCATAGGTTTGGGAGATGTCGGGCATATAAACTTTAGTGAATTGATGATCATTTTGATACTGAGAAGGCATGATTAAGTACCTAAATACAAACACAAGACAATATTTCTCCAATCACTCATATGAAAATCAAAAAGGAAAACGAAAAATGAAAATGTGTTATATCAATTTCTTGACAAACATAGGATTGAATCCATATCATTTTCATGTTCACAATGTGTCTATTCCATCATTGACCAAGAACACATGATCTATGTTATATCAACAATGGATTAGAACATTGGTTTTTCAAAACAAGGTTTTTAGGTAAGCATTAACAATGTCATTACCTACTTGTTCATGGGTTCATCTCAAATCCATCTTTTAACCAAAATCATTTAGCCTAAATTCGGATTTGTTCTACAAGTGGGTTTTAGTGAAATCTTAATGAATATCAACCTAAGGAATCATAGTAAGATTACCATGTCAACCCACATTCCTATTAAGGTTTTAATTCAATTTCAATTTTAAAAATCCCCAATTATGAAAGGATGAACCCTAGAACAAAATAGATGAAATTGAAAGAAAATACTTACAATTAATTGATGTTAGATGAAGGATGAGTGAAACCCACAACTTAGAATCAATTAATTTGAGTGATTGAAGTTTTTGGAAGCTTCAACAATGGTGGAAAAGGTAAAACCCGTCGGCTGTGTGTTTTTGGGAGAAAGAGAGTTTGGTTTGAAAAAGAATAAAAAACACAAACTGGCGCTCTGACAAAAGTTACTGCCCGCGGTACCTTATCGATAAGGAACCGCGGAGATAAGGAACCGCCTGCAGAGGCAGGTTTCTATCTCTGAAAAACGCCAAATTTTGAAAATCCAGTTTTTCTAAAATACTTAAAATTAAATCATGAGCCTTTTAGAATATCATTGGATCATCATAACACTAAGCAATATGCCTTAACGAAGGATTACGAGTTAAATCAAGATCGAAAAGAACCGAAACGGACAAACGACTACTCGTAGCAAAACGACTAAGTGGAGAGAAATCAAGGGAAGTGAATCAAGACTAGGATCAATGCTCAAGGGATTAATGACAATCTTCAAATAGTGGTAACGAGGAGCTTGTGTCATATATAGTGGTTTAAGACGTGCCTTTCTGGCGAAACATTAAACGGCTTTGGTAATGAATAAGCACAAAGTAATTATTCAAGTATAGACTAAGATCACTTTCAATAATAGTCTTAGTCTAAACAAAAATATGAGCAAGGTATTAATTCACTTTCTCTCCCACAACGGGCCTACTAACCGTATGGGTGCAAACCATAGAAATCATGCTTGATACTTTAAGCTTCTACTAACTCACTCTACATCACAATAGTGAGTCAAGTATCCAAGCAATGAAGGTTTGAGAGGATAAAGGAAAAGAAGCACAAACCACAAATAAATGTCAAGGCAAGGATGCCGAGAACAAGCACATAGTCAAGTAACGATCAAAAGAATGATCAAAGGGCGTGTGGGAGAACGAAAGCGTACCTTGGCCACAAAGAGCAATCCATGAAGGAATAAGTGCTATGCCCAATCAATGACTATGATGAGTACTAAGTCTTCAAGGACTAGTATCATTCCCAATCATCTTGGTATCATCATTCAAAGATGTTAAAGATCAATGAAGATGATTCTTCTACAAGTGCAAGTAACTCAATCCACAACCAATTAAGTGATTGATCTTCATGAGTACCTACACAAAGCAAGATGCAAACTAGTAGATACATTTCAAGAGTATATCTAAAATGCATAAAGGCTACTAATCTTAAGTGGGATGCAATATTATCAATTATAAGACCTATTTTTCAAAGAAAACATAGTTTTGACCAAAGAGAAACTTTAGTACAACTAGACCTTCTAATTTGAGGAGACAATGGATCGATCCAAGTTTTAAAGTACAATATACTTCAAAGATCTTGAGTGATCATCGCTCTGATACCAATTGTAGAAACTAGAAGGGGGGGGGGGGGGGGTTGAATAGTTTCTCTTTGATTGGTGACCAAATTAAAATTGCTTTCAATTTGGTTTGTATCAAAACTATCTTTTACTTAAAGCTAAGTTGCATAATGATTAGGTTCAATTGAAATGCACTAGCAAGAATAATAAGCAAGTATAATGATAATGAAATAAGTAAAGAGCAAGGAAGGAGACAACCTAGTGGGAAGACACCAAGATTTATAGTGGTTCGACAACGAGGCTCTATCCTCGTTTCTACTCCACTCCTCGAGTACACCTACTCGAGATTTCCACTATATCCACAAGCTCCCTTCTCGGCGGAGAAAACCTTACATCGTTGCTTACAATATTTTCCGACACTAAGCTAAATGTCGAGACCTAATCTTTAGCTAGGACCAATCTACACGACGTTGCCTACTTCACAATTTAACGACACAAGGCTAGATGTCGAGTTCTAATCTTAAGGTAGAACCAATCTTCACGACGTTGCCTACTTCACCATTTTACGACACAAGGCTAGATGTCGAGTTCTAATCGAAAGCTAGAACCAATCTTCACGACTCTTCACTTTGAAGCTAAGTGAGAACTTCACACAACATAACTACTAATCACTTTAAAGTTTAGTGAGAACTCACAAGACACAACCACATCACTTTATAGTTTAGTGAGAACTCCTAATCAAATCTATTACAACTCAACTAGACTTATCCAAGTACACACATGTAGCTTGGATTTACACAACACAAATCCAAGCAAACACATATGCAATGGATGTACACAACAAATCCAAGTATTCATAAATAACTTGGATGAACACAACTAGTCCAAGTATTCATAAATACATTGGATTGACCTAAAACAAAAGGTATCATGATGAATATGACTAGCTCATAAATTCATCTTTATCACTACACTAGTGAGTGAGTGATCTTCTCATTGGACATGGTAAAGGAGGGGATCAAGAGGATAATCATATGTAAACATCCTTAACAAATTAAGTGATCATTTACTAATGATTATGCTATAGAAAATAAAAAAAGGGCTGAGAAAAACGTCCAAGAGGCTTGCTGGAAAATGAGATTTGACCCACTATTTAAAGGAGACAAAGTTACAACGGATCTATAACGGCTACTGTGCGCGGTACCTTATCTCACCCCGTGGTAGCATATCGCTAAGGTACCGCGTAGGTACTTAAGGTACCGCCACTAGACTCCGCTCTGTTTTTTGTCTTTTAGTGGGGTGGGAATATCTGAGGTATTTAAACCCTTCAAAGGATATTCTAACAGCATTTGGAATATGCCATTTTCAAATTTTCATTTTCCATTTTAATAAAACATTTTCTAGAAAAGAAAGTTTATTAAAAAGTCTTTTGTCTTATTAACAAAAGTGAGTTTTAAGGATAATCATTTTGATGATCACTAAGTATGATTAAGAAAGGTTAGTGATATGATTATTACCTTGATGATAGTGTTAGTTAAATAGTTCATTTTGTGTTTTTACACTAAATGTGTTGTATGGTTTGTTGTGATCAAAACAAAGAAAGATTAGTTAACACTAATAATGTTTTTAGGCATTACTTGCATTAACAGAATTCCTTACAATATTTTTCCTATTAAGTACATAATGATTAAGAACAAGAGCTTTCATGAATCGTCCAATGCTGATGATGTCTTCTGAGGCCTTTGACTTTAAGTCTTCACTTAAAAAACGACTCATCTTTAAAGTAACTTGTAGTAAAAATACTGTAACGGCACGAGCTAAGTAATCCATATACTTCTGGTTAAGGAGAAGCTTCTGAATTAACTTCCCCCTAATTCATGCCACATAAACTTGATGTAGAAGCTTTTAAATAGCTTCCCCCTAAACCGACAATCCCCGTAAGCAACGTCAAAGCTTTCCATAAAGCTTAGAATGATTAAGCGCACAACGGAATCTAACAAGCAATTCCCATCATATAACATGATAACGTTGCTAAGAGGGATTGAAAGTTTGGGGCACACCAAGTAGATCAACAACTTCTCTTCTTACGCTTGAATAATTCTTCTGAATTTTTCTTCCCCCTGAGATTTCAAGTTATGCATACTAGAAAGAATCAAGACATTTCTTCCCCCCACATAGTTGAAGAAAATAAACCAATCCCAAGTATGAAGCTCACATACTGAAGTAGACACTTTATCCCATTCATGAAGTTGACATCGTAACACCAGAGTCAATTAAGTCCCGGAAATGCACATATCTTCTTCCGGAGATGCACCAGAGTCAATTAAGTCCCGGAAGTGCATATTTCTCCATATAGGATAATGATGATGAATAATTGCAACAACCAAATAATTAGACATCGAATCAGTAGTGTATCGTTTATAGATTGATAACGCCACGAGTTAAAACACTAATTTTCTCTGCGGCTATGACAAATGTCATCCCGGAATGTCTTCAAATCAAAAGAAGATATGAAGTTCATCACGTGTACTCGTTGTGCGTTCAATGTATCTTCTTCTTCCCCCTTGATGGTTTCGAAACTCGGAACCATCAACAAATCGTACGCACATGAACCTGAAAATCTCGAGAGAATAATAAATAAGCTTAATTATATGCGGTGAGAATCAGTTGTTGACCGAAATTCTCTACTCATAAAACTCTCCATGGCCATCTTTACCAACCCATTTGTAGGCAATTTGAAGTGACCACTGATAGAATGAACCAGATACATCAAACATGAAACTGAATAAGAATCCTTCGATCTTGTGACTTAAGCTTGCACTATTGTTGAATGATGAATGGTGGAGAAATCTCTAAGTACTCAATGCATCACTGAAGAAGTCTATAAGCACAACACCTCTTGAAATTATCCACGCCGACTAAGCGCGTGACACTGAGTACAACAATGTAACCCCTTTAAGTGATAGTTATCCGAGTCATCAACCAACCACCCCGAACCCGGAAACCAGATAAACAAGTCTTCATTCTAAGATTAAGCACGAGCAAGTTATCTCTGAAGATAAAATAAGTACACGCCTTCGAAAAATCCGTCTTCAACTTCAAATAATTAATACCCGATCCAAAAAAAATCCGTAGTCACTAAAAATATACCCATATTTCTTCGGTCTCGTCAAATAATTTTTGTCACATTTGTCTCGTCATTTTTGTCTCGGCACTTTGTCACGTCACTTTTGTCACTAAATGTTAACATTTTTGTTTTTCAAACTTATATGTTTACAAAAAAATCAGATATACTTTGAGTAGGCCCATAACTTACAACAGTATATACTTTCCAATAAAATGACATAATACCACAAGGCCCTCACCATGGCTTTGTTATAACTTTCACTGTTACTTGGACAACCCTTGTAGTCGGCCCACTTGAAAAATATCATAACAACATTTGTTGAATCTCGGTGGAAGGTCTATGGCCCTATCATTGAGAATGTAGAAAAAATTGAGTTATGGGAAACGTGGCATACATAGCTAACACACGTGACATGTGATATAACTTTCCACTAACATCCCTAAATTAACTCAACCCTAATCTCACATCTCATTGTTTCATCCGCCCCATCCGCCCCCATAAGCTATTTTCTTACAGTAAACATAGAAACATCCACCCAAGCCTCTATCATCTCCTCACCCACCATCAGACTAAATAAATCTCATATCCCATATCAAATAATCCAAAAACATAAACAAAATTTAAACACTCTTCCATTTAATATGTTCCAAGGCACTAACACGAGCCTATTTCTTCAATTCGACACCAAAGGAAACATGATTCAAGGCTTCAAGATCCTCTAGGGTCTCGGGTAGGTTTTAGTTTTGTTTACAGAGTCATAAATGAATCAAAGAATGAACTAAACATGCTTGTTTAGATTCGATCTTTAAATTCGAATATTGAAATGGATAATATCCAATAATGATCTATGATGGTAACTTCGTTTTCGTGTTAGATCTTTAAAGATCTCAACATGCATGTCGAAAAAAAAGAAAAAAATATGAGATCATAGTTTTCTATTTTTGTGTGAGTCTAGGTATGATGGGGATTAGGTGACGATGGGATATAGGTTTAGATTATGGTGTTGAGGAGTTATAAGTATGGAATGATTTAAATTAAACTCGGTGATTAAACCGAGTCAACTCGGTAATTACCGAGTTGACTTGGTTGTGATTGTTTCGGTCAAGAGTTAAGAACATTTTAACCATCGCAGTCTAAAAATGTGCCCATCGCAATGTTTTCATTTACAGTCCATCGGAATGTCAATAGAAGTCCCATCGGATTGTTTTCTAATTTGTTTTCCATCGCAATGTTTTCATCTGTTTTTCCATCGCAATGTTTTTCTAAAAAAAACCCATCGCAATGAAAATAGATTAAAACCCATCGGAATGATATAGAACATTCATCGCAAAGGCAAAGTTTAAACCCATCGCAAAGTCAAAATCATGCAAACCCATCGCAATGTGTTAAAAATAATGAGTCCATCGAAATGTCTCCTCTACACCCCATCGGAATGCGTTCCATTGGAATGCGTTCCATCGGAATGCGTTCCATCGGAATGTGTTCCATCGGAATATTCGATCGCAATGTAGAAACCAATGGTTTTTGCGATCGTAATATTCCGATCTGACTGTAGATCTGGAATCTTATCGTACTTTTTCTGATTTTTTTTTGGGATCATGCATCTTTTGAAACTGTTATACTGGAAAATGTAATACCATAATCAAGAAAAGATGCAGGCTTGACTTTTGACCAGGAAAAAATTTGATTTTTTGACCAGTGTGGGTTATGAATACCGTCATAAACTTTGGATACCAACTATTGGGACAATAAAACTGTGACAAAGTTGTGAGTTTGTGAATATCAGACATGTGAGACAAACTGATAAAGTGACAGTAAAACTGTGACAGAAGAAACACTATGACAAAAAGATATCATACGTGACAAAAAATTGACAAGTTGGACAAAAAAATGATAGAACGAGATTAAAATTTTTTTTAGACCACCATATCGAAACCAAAAACACGACGATCCAAGGAATAAACCGAGGCTCTGATGCCAATTGTGGATTTGCTTTTAGCTAATCCGATGGTCTAGGTGGGTGGTGGAAGATGGTAGCCATTGTTGAGAGAGAGAGAAGAGAGGTTGTGTGTTAAAGGTTAAGAAATTGTGTATTGAAAACGAAAAGAAACAAAAAGAACACAAGCAACACCCCTCCTTAGAAGCCTAGGAGGGGTATATATAGTCACACACGACCCTTAAACTATACATTATACCTAGTCTAGTCTAAGCGTGTGTGACTATGATAACTAATGGGAATTCTTAAATGTCATCACATAAAGTGAATTTCCAACAGTATGTTAGTAGTATTTATTAATGTTTAAAACTTATATGTTTTTTCTTGATAAAAAAGAAGAAAGAAAAAGTAGTAGCAATATATATTATTTATCAAGGTTTTATTATGGTTGTGAACTCTACTATTATGTAACACCCCTATTTTTACTTTTACGCATCAGAATATTGATCTGGGTTATTACTTCATAATTCACAAGTCATAATAATAGAAAACAACTCAAAAGAGTGACTAAATCAACTTCCTTTATATATCATTGAAAAATCAGAGTTTTAAATTATAAGGTTTCCAAAATCTAGAATAATAATTTCAGTCTTGTACCTCTTTATGCCATCCTCGTGCTGCTCCATTCTAATAATCTTTAAAACCTGATATATATGCTTAAAATCAACAAAATGGTTGAGCGAATTCATAGGTTTAAAATCATTTTAAATACAAGATCCTTTTTCCTGAGCTACGTTACTATTCACTCATATAAAACAATTTATTATTATTGCACTAGCTCATGCACCGCTACTAGACATACCAGAACCCAACAAAATGCCCTGACGCATGCAGTCTGGCAAACTCCTGTATTACCAAAATAAAGTGTATCCGTTTAGTCTAGGTCAGAGCCATCAGCATTCCAGCAAGTGCGATTTGCCCAGATAGGGGATGTCAGTCCCCAAATAGTACTATTCACAATATTAACGTAACGGTCATGATTAAAAAGGTGCTTTTAAAGGCATCAGTAAACGTAGTTTCAATAATCATATCTGAGAAGCATACCAAAAATACTTGTATTTAAGTTTTACATATATCTCCCTCATGAGTTTTCAAATCATTTGTAAATTAGATCTAGTGAGGCTATGAACTCACCTGAGATCCATAGAGTCTGAGCTATAACAGATTTATTTTATTCACAGGTAAACAACTTGATCATACAAACCACAATTTGGACTCATAAATAACAGCTTGATCTCACATAAACCTAGATTAACACATCGTGTATAGTATCAAGTCTTTAATCTTTTGTTCAATCTTTCTAAGTATTGGTTATATATTATTTATTTATTATTTGATTTTAATTCTAGCACCATTGTTCGGGCCATCATACTTAGAAGCCCTTTTATAAACGTTTGAGGAGCGATGACACTTTAAATCGTAAACCTAACCACTCAGTCAGAACGTAATATCGAGATGGAACATCTTTGTACAAAGCTCCCTACTAATATTATACTATCATTACTTCCTTATATTCATAATTAATCTTCTTTAGTTTCAAAATTGGCAAAATAGTCCTTTTGGTTTATACTTTGGTTTAATTACACTTTTAACCCCTTAAGTATATAATTTTAGTATTTGCATTTTAAACCCTCAATATTTAATCTTAGGAACTCAAACTTTCCAATATTTATTCTTATATATTTAAATTTTCTAAAATGACACTTTTGGCCCAAAATGTTAAATATTTTCAAAAATGACAGTTTTAGTCCCTATACTTGTAAAAATCACATAACAACCTCAAAAATGGACCAAATGATCTAGAACTTTAAAACAAATTTCAAAACATGTTTATAATCATAATAACAACATTTCTTCAGAACTATAGCTCTTGAAATGGGTTTTTGCTTATTATTTCATGTGAATTATAAAACTAGGATTTTAAGACATCTTTAACTTATAACTTTCATTTAAAATGACCAAATGTTTTAAATCTTTTTAGATTATCTTTCTAACATAATTTTATTATTATAAAAATTCTAATAATTCATTATAACAAGATCAAAGTATAGCTAACATATAAATTACCTAGGATGCTCCAAAATGGCTCTTAATGGCTTCTTATGAACACTACTTGCTATCAAAGCTTCAAGAGCTTCAATGGCTACCATCTAAACCTGGTTTCTGGTCTTGGTACATGTCCTAGGACGTTTATAGAAGGGGAAATCGATAATGGGTAGGAGGTTAAGAGAAAACGGGGTGTAAGTCTTAGCTTAGTCCATACGTCCCTATTTATAGTACTTCTAAGACTTAGGCTCCAAGGAATGCTTGTAAACGTATAAATCAGCTATGGTAGTGACTAAGGGAAGCTATTGAAGATCTATGCAAGTTTCAGGGGTGACTATACAAGCTAGTTCATTCCAATCTTCCATTTGTGGCCAATATGAACTCACAGCATGTTTAGGATAGTAACAATGATGTGTAGCACACAAGTAGGTGCATCACCTACTTATAAATATCCCAAAATATCTATTTGATCTAATCCTAAGTTTAAAAAAGGGAAGGAAAGTGTTTGAATGCATTTTTCGAGGGAAAAGCTAGGTGGATTGAAAACTAGGGCTTGTAACTTGTAACTTTGTTAAAAAGTGGCCACACCAACCTTCTGAAAAGGGAGATCTTTACCTGGTTTGAGTCTGTGTGGTGGTGGGCTCAAACCCCGTGGATTAGTCGACCAATGTGTCGGAAATCACAGTTACCAAAAAAAAACTTGTAACTTTGTAATTTTGGTGATTAAGGATTTATAAATGTGATTAGTGATGTATTAGGGTTTCATTAGAGTATGTACATTATAATTAAGAAGTTTGGGTTTTTGGTTTGATGTGAAAATAGGAAGAAAACTTAAGCGAGTTAGGGTTTCTAATGATTTATGGTTAAGTCTTAATAAAAGTGATTATCCTTCAATTTGCTACTGATTTAAACTCAATTTATACATCCTACATCATCCTTAATGTGTTCATGAAGTCCCTACATTGGTTTTATTAAGTTATTCCAAGAAAACATGTCTAAAGGGTGAAAATACTCATTTTGACCTAATTTACAAGTCATGCAATGAAATCTTGTACCTTATTCATTAGGGTACTTTTACATTATCTTGATATAATCTTATAACATTAATGAAGTGATATGGGTGTTTGTAGACTTGTCCTAAAAGACTAGGTAGTGATTCCATGAAGATTTCTTAATATAAGGGTTTTTAGGTTATTAATCCTAATGACTTATATTCTTATATACACTTATTCTAAGGTTTATATAGTATGTTTATGACTTCTATGGTTTCTACATTCTTGGTTTAAGGGTTTATATAGGTTTACCATATTCTAGGGTTGATTATGGGAGCTTAAGATCCTATGGTTTGATAACTTGTACCTTATGCTTTATTAACTTGTACTTTATATTGAAGTAAATGTATAATATTAATATGATACATAATTGATTTTATAATTAATGGCAAAAGATTAGACTCTAATTCAATGTATAATGGATTTTATATGCTAATCTTGGTTACTAGGTCTTGATTTGTAATTAGCCTTGGATTAGTGAATATTAGCATTTTGTGATCAATTACCTTTCATTTATATGATAGATTATAATTATTATATTGTTTTTTATACTTGTACATATATAGTAGGTAGTTATATTGCTTGAAACATTGTTTACCAAGAGTTTCTAGGTGGTGATCTAGACTATTATGTACATTTACTTGTACTTAGCTTTGTATAGTTTGTTCTTACTATTCTTAGGTATTATTATGTCCTTAATGTATAGTTTATAACTTGTGTATATTCTATAATGACTTATTAATATGTGTTATCTATTCATAGTTTACCATTCTTGAGTTTATAATTCATTTAAAGGGATTCTAGGGTTTCTAAAGGAAATTAGGGCATCATACTTATATTTGAGATGTTATTATTTATTATATTAGTTTTAGATCTTATACTTGATATATATACAATGAATTTCCAACATATAGGGATAGGTTGAAGTAGCAGTTCAGGTTATGAGAAGCAGTTTATCTTACCAAGTAATGATATAAAAAGCAAAAATTTCTAATGGATTTTCCACTTTCATTAAATTATAGCATATAACATATATGTGAAATTTATGGGTTGTCATAGTATCTCCCCCTTAAATAAATCTCGTCCCGAGATTATAATGGTAACATAACATATTAAGGCAATCATAGCTCTTAGGGATTCAAGTCCTTACTCATAATTTAATTTACATATCAAGAAAATAGCTCTACAACTGGTATTTAGTTTTAAATAAATCTCTTTTATCAAAATAGTTATATATGAAATATATTTTAGTGATCAAAATCATATTATCTCTTAGAAATTTAGTATATTACTAAGCGTAATATAGAAAACATATCATTTAATCACTTAAATCTTCCTTAGATTTAAAATATGAAAAGGATTGTGATTATTACCGAGTTCTTTGGGAAACTCAAGTCAATATGTCACTGCTAAATTGCATTTTTCAAAATCAATTTGGGTAATTGATAGAGAAAACATCCTTAGTAACTAGATATTGATACTTTATGTCAACAGATTATCTCATATAACCTTGTCAAACTTTTCAATATTATCAACTTTCTAAATAAATCTTATAGTTCTAAAATAATCGACAATGGTCCAGATGGCATCATGTCTACAAAATCCTTGTTGTTCTTTCTTATTTCCATGGAGGAAATTCAGGTTGAACTATTAAGTCGGATGACTTAATAATATAAGGATTTCAGAGTTTCTTCGAATTGAATTTCAATTTCTGGGTATTTAGGCGAATATTGACGTATCTTTCCAATATATTATACATAGTAATATACGTAATATCTTACTTAGTATTTTAATGTTTCATTAGGTCTGTACTTGTCTTATATCGAATATTCTTAAGTCTATTTATAAATTCTTACTGACATAAAGATGCGTCCAACTTTATGCAAGGAAGAAATCATAGATTTGGTGATTTAAATTTATTCATTTGACTGAAGAAGCGTCCTAATTCAATCAAATAAACAGAATGTAAATCATTGACTTAGAAATTTCCGTCATAATACGAATATAGAAAAATGTTATAGTATTTGTTATATGCTTATATTTTCTTCTTACGTTAGCGTATGTAAGACGTTTTGTATATAATATCTAAGAATACGATTTTCTAGAGACGAACGATGTTAAATCGAAGATGATATTTTATTCCTTACGATATGTATATAAGATACATGAAAATTTTATTGAACATACAACTTATAAGGCCACTTGCCTTTAAAATTCTTAATCCAATGATCTACTATGTTGGAAATCCGACACTAGATGGTGCAAATTTCTGTGTGATGCAGGGTGCATTTCTTGCACAGAAGAAAATTTCCATCATACGTAGGTTGGATTCTAGTTTTCTTGAATTTTAAAGACGTTCTTTCATTGCTGAATTTACACTTAAGATTTTTCTGATTTTTGCACAAGATTGTGCTTAATTACCTTGTTCATCAACTCTTTGGGCAGAGGTAGATGACTTTTTCCAATATTTTAGGATTTTGGAAGTGGTAATCTTTCTTCGATAAAATTCCTTAATAAACTTTTCTAACAAAATCTTCTGATGAAGTTTTCTTAATAGAATTTCAGATGAAGTTCCATTATATAATTTCGTGATAAAATCTTCTGATGAAGGTTTTTCTCATTTTACGGAATAGGATCTAACTCTACTAACCCTTGAAATTTCCTCGTGTATGTATCGAGGTTAATTCCTTTTATCATTAGATAGCGGAGTTCTTTTTCCTCTTCTCGATAAGAAATATTTGAAATTTAATCAAGCGGTCTTATGTACTCCTTTTATCTCAATGGGTTGAGCATAAAGAATTTACCAAGATAATTGATGAAGGGCTATCTTCTTATAGCAAGCTTCACTTTATAATTTCAAGTATGATTAATAGAAGACTGAATTGGTTTTTTCAATCCAACTGGTGATACTAATAACATCTTTTCTTCCTTGGATATCAAAACTAACTAGTCATAAAATCTTCTTTCGAATATTACTTCTTATTAACAATTTGTGATTGCAGGATTGCAGCCACGTCATTGTCATTCCTTTGTTAACTACTTTTATGGTTTAGAATGAGGGGAAAGAATAGAAATAGTTTAGAATTCAAGGTATACTTATATTAGAAAACATTTGTCACATATGTATATGAATACATATAAATGTTTATTAAACACAAGGTATATCTTTTAGGTTTATTTAGGAAACTTAAAATATTGATTATCATTCATATCCGAGGGTAATAAATCCAACTATGAAATAAAATTTCAAAGTTTACAACGAATTTATTAAGATATGACTCATGCATAATCGTAACATTATTTTCCAATGATATGGAATGGAGGAATATAACGTAAAATGAAAAAACTCGTTTTTTAGAACAAGCTTCTCTTTTACATATCATATATTTTATAAAAAGAATTTTGAGAATAGAATATTTCTAGAAAACTTAAGAAGTTTCTTTATTCTTTCTTCAAACTTACAGGTTACAATCAACTTGATAATTATTATTATCATAAAAGATAATA
Source organism: Glebionis coronaria (assembly GCA_025667525.1). Lineage (NCBI taxonomy): Eukaryota > Viridiplantae > Streptophyta > Magnoliopsida > Asterales > Asteraceae > Glebionis > Glebionis coronaria. Next base: position 618,264,491 of record CM046878.1, read on the forward strand.
GAAATTCAAAAATATATACTTTGTCAAGTATATTCTTTTTATAGAAATTACCGCAATTTCATTCATATTCATGTATGAGAAAACAAAGAAATATGGATATCTTACTTTTCATAAACAAGTATGGAATAACAGGATTTGATGAGAGACATAACTTTTATTTATTAACAACTTGTCGGTTTATATTTACAGTACAAGCTTCACTATTAACATAAAGAAAACACATAAAGTTGAAAGTATTTTATAACTTCTAGTCTAATGTCTTCATCGCTCTTTCGTAAGTTCTTTAATGGCATCAAAAAGACTTCGTATGTTGGCTCGATGTTAATTTGAATGTCCCCGATGACTAGTTCTAGATTATAAATCTTTAGATGAGCTTGAACAATTTCTTCATCGTGTATCATCTGTCTTCTCTGCAACTTGGCTTTAATTTCTTCAAAATCTTCTTCTAATTTCTCAAAATCTCGTTGTATAATTCTTCGGCCTTTCCTAAGCCCTTCAACTTTATCTTCAAGATCTTTAATACATTCGGGAGGAACTTATTCCATATAGGGTAGGATATCTTTAATTTGTTGTTCATAGGTATTTTTAGGTAAGTTTTCTGACATAGGTGAGGGTACATTAATAGGGTAAGGTGATGGAAAATTTTGTTGTCGAGGTGTAGAATTTATTTCTTTGTTATATGCTCGTATAACTTGCATATAGGGGTCGTCATCAACGAGTAAAACGGGTTATGAAATTTTCTGATCCTTGGGTGTATTTTCTGAAGTATCATAAGGGTTATTCATAGGGAGATTGGAGATATACTTCGGGGAATTATTAGGAGTACTTGTAGAATGCTCATCTTGAGAATCCGATAGGATGATAATAGGAGGAAGATAGGGATACATATTTCTGAAGCCGTTGAATAATTCTTATTGTATATTTAATATAATAGTAATTACTTATAAGTAAAATATTTATACTTACACATAAACATGGTCCTTACACATAACAAGTATAGGCATTTACATCACTCTTGTAGCAACACTAGATTTTAGCACGGAGGACTTTCTTGAAATTATTTTAAAAGTAGTTATAGTCAAGATTTTAATTCTTGTTCTCTATAACCATGGCTCTGAGTACCAATCTGTAACACCCCCATTTTTACCTTTACGCTGCGGAACATTGATCTGTGGTATTACTTCATAGTTCACAAGTCATAATAATAGAAAACAACTCAAAAGAGTGACTAAATCAACTTCCTTTATATATCATTGAAAAATCAAAGTTTTACATTATAACGTTCCCAAAATTTAGAATAATAATTTCAGTCTTGTGCCTCTTTATGCCATCCTCATGCTGCTCCATTCTAATAATCTTTAAAACCTGTGATATATGCTTAAAATCAACATAATAGTTGAGTGAATTCATAGGTTTAAAATCATTTTAAATACAAGATCCCTTTTCCTGAGCTACGTTACTATTCGCTCACATAAAACAATTTATTATTATTGCACTAGCTCATGCACCGCTACTAGACATACCGGAACCCAACAAAATGCCCTTACGCAGGAAGTTTGCCAAACTCCTATATTAGCAAAATAAAGTGTATCCGTTTAGCCTAGGTCAGAGCCATCAGCATTCCAGCAAGTGCGACTTGCCCAGATAGGGGATGTCAGTCCCCAAATAGTACTATTCACAATATTAGCGTTCATTAAATGATTAACGGTCATGATTGAAAAGGGGATTTTAAAGGCAGCAGTAAACGTAGTGTCAATAATCATATCTAAGAAGCATACCAAAAATACTTGTATTCTAGTTTTACATATATCCCCCTCACAGGATTTTAAATCATTTATAAATTAGATCTAGTGAGGCTATGAACTCACCTGGGATCCATAGATCCTGAGCTATAACAGATTTAGGTAAACAACTTGATCATACAAACCACAACTTAGTCTCATAAATAACAGCTCGATCTCACATAAACCTGGATTAACACATTGTGTATAGTATCAAGTCTTTAATCTTTTGTTCAATCTTTCTAAGTATTGGTTATATATTCTTTATTTTTTATTTGATTGTAATTCTAGCACCATTTTTCGGGCCATCAATAGAATCCATTCTATAAACGTTTGAGGAGCGAGGGCACTTTAAATCGTAAACTCAACCACTCAGTCAGAACGTAATATCGAGATGCAACATCTTTTTACAAATCTCCCTACTAACATGATACTTTCATTAGTTCCTTATATTCATAATTAATCTTCTTTAGTTTCAAAATTGGCAAAAATAGTCCTTTTGGTTTATACTTTGGTTTAATTACACTTTTAACCCCTTAAGTATATAATTTTAGTATTTGCATTTTAAACCATTAATATTTAACCTTAGGACCTAAAACTTTCCAATATTTATATTTATATATTTAACTTTCATAAAATGACACTTTTGGCCCAAAATGTTAAATAGTTTCAAAAATGACAGTTTTAGTCCATATACTTGTAAAAATCACATAACAACCTCAAAAATGGACCAAATGATCTAGAATTTTAAAATAAAGTTTCAAAACAAGTTTATAATTATAATAAAAACATTTCTTCAGAACTATAGCTCTTGAAATGGGTTTTTGCTTATTATTTCATGTGAATTATAAAACTAGGGTTTTAAGACGTCATTAACTTATAACTCTCATTTAAAATGACCAAATGTAAAACCCGTAAAAATAAGGTTATAATTTAATTCTATTTTCAATTATTTTGTAGTATTTTATAACATTAAATACTATTATGCTTAACGGTTTAAGTTGAAACCGATATTAAATATTATATTTTAATATTTTGACGAGTAACGAGGACTACTAGTGATCGCGATACCGACGGATGCCAAAAATTTTACATTTTATTATCGATCGTTTCGATAATTAATACTTTTGACGATATCGTTTTAATTACGTATCGAGTCGTTATATTATTATTTTTCGTGTGCGTTTAAACTTTTATAAATAATTTTTACGAAACCCGAGTCCCGTAAATATTTGTAAAATTGACTAATAGTTATTTCCCGCGTTTTAGCTAACTATTTTCATTTTTAGCCACAACTATTGCCAAGTTGCAAGCAAGGTCCCTACCCCACTATATAAAAACCCAAATCAACACACACACTCTCATTTCTTTCACTTAAAAATTTCTTCATCCCTTTCTTTCTCTCTCTAAATTTCCGAAACCCACCACCACACCAAAATACATACAATTTTCAATTTATCTTGAGTTTGAGGATGATTTGAACTAAACCAAGCTAGACCCATTCTTATTTTTGATCAAGGATCATTTTGGTATGAAAAATTCTTACATGAAAGCACTTTTTATTTTCTTGATGTTGGTAGGTAGAAACCATGATCATGCATGGTGTTCTTGGCATGATCCATGGTGTTCTTGCTAAAAACTTTGTTAAAAACTTCATTTTGATCTAAAGGTTTTTATTTTGATGATGACTTAGATGTTATGGTTCATATATGATGATATTAGGGTATAGTAATGATCATTTCTATGGTTGGTTTTGATCAAAAAGTTAATTTTGTACAAGATTTTAATGGTCATTTTATAACAGTAAGTAAAGTGTAAAATCCGAATTTTTATGTTTTGAAAATGGCTTAACTTATAGCCTAGGGTTGTAGATAATTTTATTAGATTCGATTTGATATAAGGTAGAGCTTCTAGCTCCAAACGAGCGCGAAGTTATGATGTTTTGAATGATCGTGTACTGGGAGACGAGTATCGGCACTACAAATAGTTGTTGTCGATATTTGGATCGAATCTCGGGGACTATAAATTGAAGTTTTGAAATGTGTAACCTACTGATAATGAGGTTTTTACCTTAGAGGTTGAGTTTACTTTAAAACCCGAGTGTCGATTTTGTAAACGGAGTCGTTTAAATAAGTTAAAACGGTTGTATGAAAAATTAACGTAAATCTGTCCGGATTTTGTAGTTTGAAAATGAGTCGGGTAAAGGACTTTAAAAGTAATTTCATTTGATAAACTTGTAGGAGGACTTTCTATATATAGTAAGTTAGTTTATCGAGTCGTATCATAAACAGTTGACAAGTTTAAAAAGGGGTAAGTAAGCTAGTACATGTAGTATGTACCGGCGGACTTGTTAAAAGTGTAAAATGTTAAAGTAAATGTGTAGTAGAGTATAATGAAGTTATTTATATCATTTTCTCTCGGGTTTGTCGTGATTTTATGAGTCGAGTTTTATATTCTTATGTATGATTTATTTCTCGAGTCTATTATTAATGAACGCACCTCATTTGATAGGTTGCGGTTCTCGTGTTTGAAAGGCATCATCTATCGTCGGCGATCGTGTCATTACCACTATTGGCTAAGGTGAGTCTATAGCCTCGTTTGCGCAATTATATGATTTTAAAAACCCGCGAGGGGGAATACATGTTTTATAAACTTAGAACACAAGATTTTTATGGTATGCTTGCCCCTCTTTGAATGGACCCGTGGTTGCCTTTAAGTTGCATTAAGTGATTGCCATTGTTAAAGCCTCAATTATGGACTGTTAATTAACCTATGATGGGTTAACCGCTAGTACAATTAATAGATCTATGGGGGAAGCCGCCCCGGTTCAGTTTGTGTGGACTTGTCACAGAAGCTTAGGCCCGACCTCCACACTGTTTGGACATATTGTATTGAGAAGTCAGGTATACGGCTATGTACCAATAATCTGGAGGTAACGACCATTAATAAATCTCTTGTCTTATTAGACCTAACGGAGTGTCTAAGGGCTCGGTTCCATGAGCTTGATGCAATTTATGCTATATATAATTATTATCGTTGATGCAAATTATTATTTGATGCTTGTTAAGCATGCCACAAACTTATAATCTTTGCTTGTGTTCCAATTGATTACATAAACCTATAGATTCACTCGGCATTTTTGCTGATTGTTTTACTCACATGTAGTTCAGGTAATCAATAAGTGGAAGCTTGGAGGTCACGGGAATGAAGTAGTGCACTGCTTTTGTTGTTCAAACTCTTTGATTTATTTATCGTTCCATTTAACAAACTAATATGTTGTTTTAACTTATCTTTTGGTAACGATTACTTGGGACTACGCTACTCTGATAAATGTTTTAGGAACGATAAATTTGAAACGTCTCTTTTCGAGTCGTTCTTTATAAATTGTGTGTTTTATACCATTGTTTAGCACCCAAATATATATTCCGCTGCGTGTAAATTTGGGGGTGTTAAAGATTGGTATTAGAGCCATGAGTTATAGAGAACTAGGTCTTTATTTTAAAAACCTAAACTATAACTTTCAGTTTTTATTTTCAAAGAGTCATGTGCACCAGACTTCGCGTGACTTCAGGTTCAAGCTACTTTTGAGATTACCATTTTAGTATACGTTATTACGTATACCTTATTGGCAAGTATTATAAATAAATACTATGATCCATTTACGGATATATATTTATATCTAGGATCCCTTTATCGATATATATTTATGTCGTTAAACTTTTCGATAAAAGTTTATCATTTATTAATGATTAACTTAAATAAATACAATGAATTTTCAAGATCTTTCTGTATTTATTTTGAAGTATTTAAATTGCTTTTATTGCAAAATTTTATATTATGACCTTACATACCTTCATCTGCGCGCGTTACTTTCATTGTTTAACCCTTTGTGATATCTATAGATATCCAAATCGCTTTCCGGCTTTTTGTGCTTGGACGTCTTGAAACATAATATCTAGACCATTGTGTAGCTCAATGTGCCCTTGGAATAGACTAACCGCCATCGTGTGAGTCACACATTTTGAAAATTTTCTTAAAATCGTGTTGAATAATATCATGGTTTTTCATAATATTTTGTTGATTTTTATTATCGTTTTACACGACATGCGAAGATTTAATTCGTTGACATTTATATGTATCGACTCCGAAGTGTATTGTTCGCTTATATATCGGTAACGTTATCGTCATTTTATAAATCATCGTCTAGATTATGACGCTAGATTGGAATACGATTTTACATCTATAAACTTGTATTATCCTCTTTCATTAACCTTCTTGCTCTCGGAACGCAACCTATGAATGTTCCATTCTTTTCTTGTTATGTGTTGTGTTTTTGGACAATCGTGGCATCAAGGAGATTTGCCTACATTGCATTTTGAAATCTAAATTACGAACGTCTTTCACCGTTTTGCTTCCTAAATTTCGTGTTGAATATCTTGAAGCATCTTATGTCATTCATTATACCATATTTTTAATTGATGCTCATTATGAGATTTATTTTTCATTGTTCTAAAATCCACAAGACATGTGTATATATATATAAATATATATTTTTGAGCCGTTAGGAAATGTCAAAAAAAAAATATATATATTTAATGGAAAAATTGCAGGGGGTGTATAAACAGGTCAAAACTTAAAAGTAAAGCCTGCGTTTTTAAAATAAAATATTCAAACCTGCACAGAACTTGCAGGGGTATTCTGGTCATTTTGTATTGGGTTTCAGGTCTCGGGTAAAACTAGAAAGTCGTCTGAAACATCGTTTTGCATCAAAATGGTTTAGACTCCGGGTCTTGGAGATGTCGTTTATCGGGTCAATTAATCGACTCATATTTAAAAAGTCAAATCTGATTGAAAATTCGGAACATGGGTTTTAAATGTTTCTAAGCAGTTTTGATTTCATTTGAGATCGTAAAATTTTAACGAATATTATTTTACAACTAACTAATACTAGTTGCATGTGAAAATGTTTTACAATAGAAACATTACAGGATTAGCAATTACCGGATTAATGGTGTAATATGAAAACGAATAATATACTTTCTTAAAAGCATGTTGTGTCGAGTATCTTAAATAGAATACACATATAGATTGATTTATTCTTTTTATATATGACTCATTTATCATTCGATGTTATTTTATTTTTATTTTCTTCTAACCTTCCAACTGATTTGGGTTGAGTTTTGAAGTTTTGCCTTCACATTCTTCGTCGACATTCTCATCACGTGTCTCATGGCGTTTCCGTCTAAACCTTATAACCTTTTGAAACTTTATTAACTAGTGACCATTTCATTGGTTTTCTTATGAGCTACTATTTGCCATTCTTTTTGCAAACCTTTGGCTACTTTATACGTTGCCATAATGTCTCCTTATAACTAAATCTGATAATGTTTTACGATTATTTTCACCAATTGTTTCTACATTGGTCTTATTAAATACTTTTCGTAACATTAAAAGTTGCATATTGAGTATCTCACAAATTACTTGTATCCTATAAATTTATAAACTATTTTTAAATTCCATTTTACAAATAACATGGTCTATATATAAACATAAGAAACGTAGTACTCTTCGACGAAATGGAGCACTGCATTGCTATTCCTAAATTATACATGGCCTGATCACCTATGTCTAATTTAGAAGGAGCCATGCTAGGCTGAATAGTAGTCACCTTAAAAATCTTGATAATAATCAACTTTTTACTTATATTTATGATAGAGATAAATAAAATGAAATAAAGTGAAAAGAAGTTTTGAAAACCTTCATAATTTATGCAAGTAGCGCAATTTCTATGCATCCGCATATGTTTTCTTACCTTCTCTTGGATGAATTACACGTTTACGGGCACGTTTTTATTCGATGATTGTTTTTCACTTGTTACTTCATTTTGTCTTATAACTGATTTCTTTTGACTGTTCGTCTAATTACTGACTGTTGTTAAATGACTTGAAAGTCTCGATGTTTTATTCTTCCTTCTCGTCCAATCTTCTTTATGCGACTGGGTAGATCTTTGGAATGTCTCCGCACGTGAATAATGAATTATCACTAGAGTGATTTCCGAATATCCGGGATGACATCCGTCACTCTCGTTTGTCTCGAAATCCACTCTTGTGAACCGTGTTTTAACTTCTCTCTTTAAACACTAACATCGTTCATTTGATTTATTTTAATTATAAGTGATTATTAGTAATTTTATTTTATTAAAATTTTTGTATGGATTTTATTTCCGATCATGTATCGACCACCGCTAAGTTAACGAGCAGATGTTGGTGAACCATCGACCGCACTAACAAAATTGACAACTTGTTTAATCTATTATTTCTTATCATCTTACTATCAACACCTTCATTTATTATTCTCTTTAAGAATTCATACGACATTTGCTTCGTCCTCTTTTGTACCATTGATTTCGTACTAATTGTTGACTATTATTTCCATTCGTAATCGTTTGTTATCTTGTCACATTTCGAAACCCGAATATATTCCATGTTTATTTTGAAATAATAAACACCTTTATGTATTTCTACAACATATTATAAAAATTTTATGGAACTTGTCTACATTTTCTAATGATTTTCAATAAATGAAATAACTATCATAAAAAAAGAGTCAAATTTATACATCATATTTTGTATAATTAAAACTAATGTTTAAAATGAAAGTATGTTCTATCTATTGAAGTAATTGATTTATCATACTTTACTTTTAATGTAATGAAATTACCAGTTTAATTTATATTCCTAATAGTGATTTAATTTGGAAATTATATTTTCTAATTGTAACCATCAATATGAGTTTAATTAATAAATTCATGTCATTCTTTCAAAGTTTTTTAAGACAATCAAAATAAATTATGAAGCTATTTAACTCCTATTTTGATATATCATCATTATCAAGAAAGTACCTCGACTGAGTTTTAAGGTAATAAAAATCCGGGACGGATAATTGTGACAAATGTTACTTTAATGTTAATATTTAATTCTTTCTCCGCTCTAATTTTTCTAGTATTGTGAATTATTATGTTTTACGGTTACGTGATTCGAGATCCCTCATCGATCGTCAACCTTAAATCATTTTGCCACATCTTGTCCGTTTATGCATTTATTGAATTCATTTTTATCTCGTTCTGTTCCTCGTACTGAAGATCACTATTTTATTCTGAGTTTAAAATGAATCTCGAGAAGCAGTGTATAAGAAGAAACGATAAGTGTCACCAGGATTTGTGCGTGTACTTGTGTAATGATTGAGGACTGAGTTATCAATGGCAACATATCATGGATATGAAGTTTTTGTAATTTTACTTGCTACTATCAAAGGATCATAGAAGACTCTGGAGATCAAGTGGTTATTATCAAGGGTTCGTTCAAGGTTTTCTCGATGATTAACGGTGGAGATCTATACTCGATGTTTATGTTCGACCTTTTCTTTTATGTACTTATATGGTGTGTGATCTAGTTAAATGATCGTAAGTTGTGAGAACTTGAGACGGCATCATCCGATGACGTCCGATCATGTAGAACACATATTATGTAATATCTTTTTGACTTTCAACAACGATGTTTATTGAAACTTTAATGTGCATTGGCGAAAGTGAGATGGTGTCTTTGTATTATCTTTTGAGTAGGGACCCGCGTGTGAGCACCCTCCAATGAAGAAAATGTTTTTCTTGTTAGTTCTTGTTGATGTGTGTCCATGGCTATCTGGCCGATGGATATCCTTTAATTTGCAACATTCTTTTAGCTGGACTTACCCGAAAATCCTGTCATCTATTCTTGTCATCGAATGAGCCTCGTGTGATTCATAAAATTTTCATGTGTCGAGATTGACGGGTGACTGGTGGATAAGGATTTATTTTTTCTTTTTTGGTGAGATACAACTTGACGACAAGTTGCGTTTTGTAAAAGAACCAGTGGAGATCGTGGATCGAGATTCACGTGGGAACGTGAAGACTTCTTTATAAGGAATGCCCTCATCCTTCCGGGTAGTGAACAACTCGAGTATGAGGTGAGTTGAGCGCCGGGACGTCGCTCCCTTAAGGTGGTGAGGAGGTAAAACCCGTAAAAATAAGGTCATAATTTAATTCTATTTTCAATTACAAAAATGCTAATTCCTCCTACATAATCTTCCTACAAATCCTCCTACACACAGGATCCTGACATGTGGCGGAGCTAAGCGGTTTAGATCTGAAGAGATAATGAGTGGAAAAAATGTATATTTTATATTTGTGTGTGTAGGAGGATATGTAGGATGATTTTGTAGGAGGATTTAGCAATGCTCTTTCAATTATTTTGTAGTATTTTATAACACTAAATACTATTATGCTTAATAGTTTAAGTTGAAACCGATATTAAATATTATATTTTAATATTTTGACGAGTAACGAGGACTACTAGTGATCGCGATACCGACGGATGCCAAAATTTTTATATTTTATTATCGATCGTTTCGATAATTAATACTTTCGACGATATCGTTTTAATTACGTATCGAGTCGTCATATTATTATTTTTCGTGTGCGTTTAAACTTTTAAAAATAATTTTTACGAAACCCGAGTCCCGTAAATATTTGTAAAATTGACTAATAGTTATTTCCCGCTTTTTAGCTAACTATTTTCATTTTTAGCCACAACTATTGCCAAATTGCAACCAAGGTCCCTACCCTACTATATAAAAACCCATGGCAACACACACACTCTCATTTCTTTCACTTAAAAATTTCTTCATCCCTTTCTTTCTCTCTCTAAATTTCCGAAACCCACCACCACACCAAAATACATACAATTTTCAATTTATCTTGAGTTTGAGGATGATTTGAACTAAACCAAGCATAGACCCATTCTTATTTTTGATCAAGGATCATTTTGGTATGAAAAATTCTTACATGCAAGCACTTTTTATTTTCTTGATGTTGGTAGGTAGAAACCATGATCATGCATGGTGTTCTTGGCATGATCCATGGTGTTCTTGCTAAAAACTTTGTTAAAAACTTCATTTTGATCTAAAGGTTTTTATTTTGATGATGACTTAGATGTTATGGTTCATATATGATGATATTAGGGTATAGTAATGATCATTTCTATGGTTGGTTTTGATCAAAAAGTTAATTTTGTACAAGATTTTAATGGTCATTTTATAACAGTAAGTAAAGTGTAAAATCCGAATTTTTATGTTTTGAAAATGGCTTAACTTATAGCCTAGGGTTGTAGATAATTTTATTAGCTTCGATTTGATATAAGGTAGAGCTTCTAGCTCCAAACGAGCGCGAAGTTATGATGTTTTGAATGATCGTGTACCGGGAGACGAGTATCGGCACTACAAATAGTTGTTGTCGATATTTGGATCGAATCTCGGGGACTATAAATTGAAGTTTTGAAATGTGTAACCTACTGATAATGAGGTTTTTACCTTAGAAGTTGAGTTTACATTAAAACCCGAGTGTCGGTTTTTTAAACGGAGTCGTTTAAATAAGTTAAAACGGTTGTATGAAAAATTAACGTAAATCTGTCCGGATTTTGTAGTTTGAAAATGAGTCGGGTAAAGGACTTTAAAAGTAATTTCATTTGATAAACTTGTAGGATGACTTTCTATATATAGTAAGTTAGTTTATCGAGTCGTATCATAAACGATTGACAAGTTTAAAAAGGGGTAAGTAAGCTAGTACATGTAGTATGTACCGGCGGACTTGTTAAAAGTGTAAAATGGTAAAGTAAATGTGTAGTAGAGTATAATGAAGTTATTTATATCATTTTCTCTCGAGTTTGTCGTGATTTTATGAGTCGAGTTTTATATTCTTATGTATGGTTTATTTCTCGAGTCTATTATTAATGAACGCACCTCATTTGATAGGTTGTGGTTCTCGTGTTTGAAAGGCATCATCTATCGTTGGCGATCGTCTCATTACCACTATTGGATAAGGTGAGTCTATAGCCTCGTTTGCGCAATTATATGATTTTAAAAACCCGCGAGGGGGAATACATGTTTTATAAACTTAGAACACAAGATTTTTATGGTATGCTTGTCCCTCTTTGAATGGACCCATGGTTGCCTTTAAATTGCATTAAGTGATTGCCATTGTTAAAGCCTCAATTATGGACCGTTAATTAATCTATGATGGGTTAACCGCTAGTACAATTAATAGATCTATGGGGGAAGCCGCCCCGGTTCAGTTTGTGTGGACTTGTCACAGAAGCTTAGGCTCGACCTCCACACTGTTTGGACATATTGCATTGAGAAATCAGGTATACGGCAATGTACCAATAATCTGGAGGTAACGACAATTAATAAATCTCTTGTCTTATTAGACCTAACGGAGTGTCTAAGGGCTCGGTTCCATGAGCTTGATGCAATTTATGCTATATACAATTATTATTGTTGATGCAAATTATTATTTGATGCTTGTTAAGCATGCCACAAACTTATAATCTTTGCTTGTGTTCAAATTGATTACATAAACCTATAGATTCACTCGACATTTTTGCTGATTGTTTTACTCGCATGTATTTTAGATAATCAAGAAGTAGAAGCTTGGAGGTCACGAGAATGAAGTAGTGCACTACTTTTGTTGTTCAAACTCTTTGATTTATTTATCGTTCCATTTTTAAAACAAACTAATATGTTGTTTTAACTTATCTTTTGGTAACGATTACTTGAGACTACGCTACTCTGATAAATGTTTTAGGAACGATAAATTTGAAACGTCTCTTTTCGAGTCGTTCTTTATAAATTGTGTGTTTTATACCATTGTTTAGCACCCAAAGATATATTCCGCTGCGTGTAAATTTGGGGGTGTTAAACCAAATGACTTAAGTCTTTCTAGATTATCTTTCTAACATAATCTTAGCATTATAACAAGTCTAATAATTCATTATAACAAGATCAAAGCATAACTAACATAGAAATTACCTAGGATGCTCCAAAATGGCTCCTAATGGCTTCTTATGAACACTACTTGATATCAAAGCTTCAAGAGCTTCAATGGCTACCTTCTAGACCTGGTGTCTGGTCTTGGGGCATGTCCTATGATGTTTATAGAAGTGTAAATAGAGTATGGGTTGGAGGTTAAGAGAAAACGGGGTGCAAGTCTTAGCTTAGTCCATACGTCCCTATTTATAGTGTTTCCAACACTTAGGCTCCAAGGAATGCTTGTAAACGTGTAAATCAGCTATGGTAGTGAATAAGGGAAGCTAGTGAACATCTATGCAAGTTTTAGGGGTGACTATACAAGCTATTTCATTCCAATCTTCCATTTGTGGCCAATATGAACTCACGGCATGTTTAGGATAGTAACAATGATGTGTAGCACACAAGTAGGTGCATCGCCAACTTAGAAATATCCCAAAATATCCTTCTGATCTGATCTTAAGTTTAAAAATGGGAGGGAAAGTGTTTGAATGCAATTTTGGAGGAAAAAAGCTAGGCGGATTGAAAACTAGGGCTTGTAACTTTGTAATTTTGGTGATTAATGATTTAGAAATATGATTAGTGATGGATTGGGGTTTAATTAGAGTATGTACATTGTAATTAAGAAGTTTGGGTTTTTGGTTTGATGTTTAACAAAGGTTCGATGTGAAAAAAAGAAAACTTAGGGGTTGTTTGATAAAAAGAAATGATTTAGCATTGAATCATTTAGCGATCTGAATGATTCTAAAGCCCTGAATCAAATTGCTCCTGGATAAAAATAAACTGTTTGGCAAGTATTATCGATTACGATCTGAATAACATTAAATTACGATTTTAACCCCGTGTAACATTATATAGGTACATGAAATGTCGATTATAGATGTAATGATAAAATGTACATCTAAAAAAATAATATCTTTAATTAACAAAAGAAAACAAAAATTATTTTTCGCCAACACTATTATACAAAATGAAACATATTTTGACGTCGTTAGTATGTTTTTTAAGTTATGATTCAAGTATGCACTTTTTTGTCTTATAACATGGTTTTATCAAAACTTATAAAAAAATCATTTTGACAAAATTGTAAAAATAAATATGAAAACACAATGAGGACAAGGATGCATCAAGTCAAAGCAGGTATACTAAATAATTAAATGAAAGAATCAAATATGCAGTTAAAATATACGAATTAATGGTAGGGCTATTGTTGGTAGACTTTGTTATTGAATGACTTAGCATGCGTTTTTTTGCAAAATGATCCAGAGGCAGGTAGAATCGTACAATGTCATTAATTACAACTATCAAACACCAATATTGCTGCCCGATTAAGTAAATGGCTCTGAGCCACATGATTAAGAAGCTATCAAACACCCTAATGTAAGGATTTTGTATCAATTAAAGTTCGTTTCTCGGTATCTCTTCGAATTGATCTCTGGTTAATTGTGTGAGATTAGTTGTTCTTGGTGAATCAAATAAAAGGATGGTCGTTGTCTAAAACTAATTAAAAATAAAGACTTGAAACAATTAAAGATAAAGACGGTAAAAGGAGACAATAATGAAAGATTAAAACTTGACGGGAAATAAATGACGAGAAATTTAAAAGACAAATAAAGTAAATGGTGCCAATTAAAACTTAAATAGAAAGGAAAGCAAGTAAAAATGCAAGTAAAGAAAAGGCGGGAAAAATAAAGCTTAAAAACTAAAACTGAAAACCTATTCGGAATAAGTATTCCGAATAAGGATGACTATGCGGAATAAATAAACTATGCTGAATATTTAAGACCATGCGGAATAAAGGAGAAAATGTCCTATGCGGAATGTTTAAAAGGAACCTTTATGCGGAATAATTTGAACAAAACCCTTATGCGGAATAATCGGAACATTCCGAATGGGGGTTTCCTATGCGGAATAATCTGAACATTCCGAATGGGGGTTTCCTATGCGGAATAATCTGAACATTCCGAATAGGGTTCCCTATGCGGAATATTAAGATATTCCGAATAGGGTTTCCTATGCGGAATATTAAGATATTCCGAATAGGGTTTCCTATGCGGAATATTAAAATATTCCGAATAGGGAAACAAGAAATCAAACCATTCGGAATAACCGATATTCCGAATAAGGGACGAAATTTAGCAACTATACGGAAAGTTTCTGGGCAAGAACAGTAAAGTAAACGTAAGAACAGGGAATGGAGAACAAGGTACGAATCTGAGCAAATCAAACCAAAACAAACCAAAAGATTAAACCAAAACAACCAATAAACATCAATTAACAATAATCAATCAAAATAAATCATCAAAACTAACAAACAAAACCAAATCAATCAAAACCCACTTGATTGAAAATAAGAAAACTCAAGAACATGAACACAAAGAATAAGAACAAGTTAAGCAAGAAAGGAAGAAGGAGATTAACAATAAAGTAAAGATTAACAACAATTAAATGAAAACTTACTTGGAATTGAAAGAGAATTAAAGGTGTGTTACATGAAATTAAGGTGCATAAAATTAAAGAACATGAAAATGAAAATGGTGGAAGGATGGGTTGTCAAGCCACCAACAACTTGAAAAATGAAAACACTAAAACTATTTATAGGGAGATTAGGGAGGAGCTTAGGAAGCTTCCTCCCTCTTTCTTTTTTTCCTTAATTGCACACTTAAGTCCTTGATCTTCTTAATCTTTAGTTAATCTTCTTAATACTTGGACTTTTCTTGGGATTTCTTCAAACTCGCCTTGTAATCTTCGATAAATTAGACTTGAGTTTTTCGGCTTTTTAGTAAACTTCCGTCTTTTGACTTTTTCTTCGATAAATCTTCAGAATTGGTCTTGGACTTCCGTTCTTTTTCCACTCTTGATCTTTCGACTTCATCTTTCGTCTTTTTCTTCGATAAAAGCCCGTGAATGCCGTGTTTTCTCCACTTTTCACCTTTTCGTCCTAAATTACAACAAAAACACAAACCACGCATAATTCCGACATAAATGACATAAAATACACGTTTTGGCTCGGTTATTATTGTAATTAAGTGGTAAAAAGGATGGGTGTTTTCACACCTATCAAATCCCCTACACTTAACCATTGCAATGTCCTCATGCAATGCATTAGTTACAAATCAAGTTTACATTTTTCATCATAATCAACCTACCTTGGCCTTTATTAAACAACTAAGGAAAATCAAAAGGTAGAAAATAACAAGATGCAACAAGGGAGAAACTTGTAAAGAAATCTAAGACTTACATTAGGGCTTGTGTGTCATGAATGTTCATCATCCTCAAATTTCACGTTCCCCATGCCAAGCTTAAAAACAAGATCATTGTTAGTACAAGTTAGCATAACAAACATTTACTCATGTGGTTCAATTAAATGCTTAAACTCCCTTATTCCTAATTGTATCTCTTATATTTTATTTTTGTCTTAGAATGATCATGAAGATGCATTTTTGGACTTATTTCGATAGTTTATTAAGGCTGAAAGCAAAGTAGGACGATTTGATCAATAGTTAGCTAAAGGACAAAATCTCTTAAAACTGCTTCTCGGGATATCAAAAAGTTCATATCTTGGCATAACTTGGTTCACGATTTGAGACCTTTCTCGGGCCGATATTTGGCATGTACTTCATACTTCATATCTTCGAGAGACGTTCTTGAGATAATGGTCTTCTCATCATAATAGAGTTCCTTCACTTTGGAGACTTTTGAGGGGTACTCCAACTTTGTTGACCACGACTTCATGATTATTTCTTCAATCTCTAATTGGGATTTTGAGATACAACGATCCGCCTCCTTTTCGGACTTGGATCTATTTATCCTCATACCTTGTTAGGGTCTTTTCGGATAGACTTCTCCATGATCTTTATGGGAGTTGATTGCTTTTCGTCGTGAGTCTTGATCCTTCATATTGACTTTAGGAATAATGCTTTTCACATCACTTTGGATCTTCAGCAATAAAATTGAATCCTCATGCCTTGTTAGGGCCTTTTCGGACTCGCCAATCTTCGCGCCCCACTTCATAAGTTATGCCTTGGCTATGAACTCTTATCATTACCGAGCAACTTTTAAACGATTTTGGGCTAGAAGCTAAGTAACTTTTCAAATCGTACGACCTTACTTATTGCAGATAAGTTATTAGCAAGTGATGGGAGAAAAAGATCATAATTAACTCACATAAGTTAATAAGAGAATACCAAACTTGTAACCAACTCTATCATTTCTCGTCCTCCACAATTTAAAATCTCAAGTAATGAGACTCGTGGATGCTTAGCCTAATAAACCAATTAAGGTCTACATGGTTAAGGATACTAGCTAGAGTGAACTTGGATAAGTAAACTCGGGTTGAGTCAAAATATTCACAACGGGCCTAATATATCTAAGATATCTAAACTTGCTAAAACCATTTTATTAAAATAGGAGAAAAGTAGCAAAAATAATGGGAACTACAACTAGGCCAAAATAGATTAAAAATTTTGAAAAATGTCGAAAAATTGATTTTCCGGTTAAAATGAGGACAAATACAAGGAAAAGACCACTTAACTTCGATAGAAGTCCCCCCTACACTTAATATAAACATTGTCCTCAATGTTTAAGCATGTGGGAGTAAACTCCCCTACACTTAGGACATTGTGCACTTTGTTTAAATCTCGTTAAGGAAAAGATAACTAAAGAGATTCCTATTTTAATATGGAGAAATATAAAATAGTGAATCGAAAAGAGTTTAGGATAGAACCGGGAAGAAGGGAACACGGAATCACGGTTCGTCAAAAGTCATCAAGAGTGTGTCTTTGAAGCTCTAATCCCTGCACATGATAAGAAAGAAAACAAGAAACTCCAACGAGGCTCCCCCTATACTTATGGTGAAAATAGATAGATTATTGGGTTGCCTCCCAAAAAGCGCTTGTTTTTGTTGACCGAGTCACGAGCCTGACTCGTCCCCGAATTAAATGGTCCATGGGGAAGCCTCGAATGTGATACCGGGATCAAAGACCTTGTCCTCGTTCCCGGTTGTCATCAACAAAGGAGAGGCGGGGGGATAAGTCTTGAATGGAAGAAAGGTCCTTTCAACATACGAGAAGTATGTGAATTCAAGATCCACGGGAGGTGGGTTGGGTATAGTAAGCACATTGTCCTCCCCTAAAGACAATGGATGCTGAGCAAACGGCAAAGCCGTATGGTTATCGATCATAGCATAATCAATGTCACCTCCCGGGTCAAAGCACTCATCCTCCGAGATAGTGGCTAAAGGGGAGGATGAAAGGTGCTTGGGAGGGGGACTTGGGACAATATTTTCCTGTAGCAAATTAGCAAAAATAATGTCCCCCTCCAAATCATCGTCATCATTACCTGGTGGTATGGAGTGAATATCAATTTCTTCCAGCAATGGGTCATTATCTTCAACGGGAGGAATAGATGGAGGCAAAGACTCGGCAGGAGAAGGAGAAGTGAACGCTTCGATTTGATCAATAAGAAGGTGCACTTTCCGTAATCTATCGCGAAGAAGTACGTCTTCCACCATCCACACGATCATGTTCATCGGTGAACTTCTCGTAAACCGGAGAGAATAAATCGTCATCGTCTGCATCTCCCGGTGGAGAATGAGAAATTTCAAAAGTGAAATGCTCATAGCAGAGAGAAGAATCGTCATCACTAGGATCGACCTCTTCTGTAAGAGGAACGTCGTCCTCAGGCTCCATTGCAGGTAAGTCACAAACCTCATCATCCAATACTTTGTCGAGACCAACATCACTAAGCTCATTCAATGAATCTAGATCCTTAGATGCAGTAGGAACATCGACAGTAGGAGCAGCAACTTCAGAAGATTGGTTGAAAGTGTAGACATAATCGTCGTCATCATCATCATAATAGATGGGACGAGTCCAGTTAGGCGTGACGTAGTCGGCTAACTCTTCCTTGATAACCTCCCCATCTTTAAGAAGCTCATGCAGCAACTTTTGTTGTTCATCGCCCCGAGTATGTTCAATGTCACCAATTCTATCCCACGCTGTAATTAAACATTTTGGTGTAGAAAAGAAGGGAAATCGACTAAATTGGCTCAAAAAGGTGTCGGTGGTTTTCAAGGTTTCGTCCACATCAAGCAACGGTTGCCTTTCCTGATGTAAGTCAACTCGAAGTTGAGCTATACTTTCTAGAATGTCATTCAAAGTAGCGAGTTGTTGATCAAGGCTATTTTGCTGAGAGGATTGATGATTGAGGGTGTGATGTGGGGGCTCACGGTTATAGACACTAGGATGATAGCACGGTACTTTCTCAAAGATTTGCGACGGATCACAAAAAGAAGCATCGTGAGGGCCCCCACAAATATAGCACCATGGGTATGGAGAAAAACTGGGTGCCTCTTGTTGATAGCTATTATCATTGTCATAATTGTACCCCGGTTCTTGCCCGTGACCATACGGGTATCGAACCGGGCACGAAACATGCCAATGAGAATCGCTTCCACAATAGATGCACGGGGGAACAGGAGGTGGGTTCAAAAAGAATGAATTAGTCGAGTTGCACAAGGGACAAAATCCGGATTGTGTGTAGTCGATATCGTTTCCGCACCGCTCACATGTACACCATTGGCAAGAGTTGTTCCCAGATAATTGCTTCCCACACCGGACGCAATGGATATAAAAATCCATAAAGAAAGATAGATAAGCAAGAAGAATATTTTTGGTGCAAAACTTTGAAAAAGAAATGCGTTTTATGATTTTTCAAATGTTTTTGGATTTTTGAAAATTTTTGAATACGAAAAATAACGTTCACAAGTGAGCGGGTCCCAAAAGCCAACGCGTCTCTCACAAAAAACCTTCGATCCTCACGAAAAGAGCCGGCAGCGGCGCCATTTTAATGTAAGGATTTTGTATCAATTAAAGTTCGTTTCTCGGTATCTCTTCGAATTGATCTCTGGTTAATTGTGTGAGATTAGTTTTTCTTGGTGAATCAAATAAAAGGATGGTCGTTGTCTAAAACTAATTAAAAATAAAGACTTGAAACAATTAAAGATAAAGACGGTAAAAGAAGACAATAATGAAAGATTAAAACTTGACGGGAAATAAATGACGAGAAATTTAAAAGACAAATAAAGTAAATGGTGCCAATTAAAACTTAAATAGAAAGGAAAGCAAGTAAAAATGCAAGTAAAGAAAAGGCGGGAAAAATAAAGCTTAAAAACTAAAACTGAAAACCTATTCGGAATAAGTATTCCGAATAAGGATGACTATGCGGAATAAATAAACTATGCTGAATATTTAAGACCATGCGGAATAAAGGAGAAAATGTCCTATGCGGAATGTTTAAAAGGAAACTTTATGCGGAATAATTTGAACAAAACCCTTATGCGGAATAATCGGAACATTCCGAATGGGGGTTTCCTATGCGGAATAATCTGAACATTCCGAATGGGGGTTTCCTATGCGGAATAATCTGAACATTCCGAATAGGGTTCCCTATGCGGAATATTAAGATATTCCGAATAGGGTTTCCTATGCGGAATATTAAGATATTCCGAATAGGGTTTCCTATGCGGAATATTAAAATATTCCGAATAGGGAAACAAGAAATCAAACCATTCGGAATAACCGATATTCCGAATAAGGGACGAAATTTAGCAACTATACGGAAAGTTTCTGGGCAAGAACAGTAAAGTAAACGTAAGAACAGGGAATGGAGAACAAGGTACGAATCTGAGCAAATCAAACCAAAACAAACCAAAAGATTAAACCAAAACAACCAATAAACATCAATTAACAATAATCAATCAAAATAAATCATCAAAACTAACAAACAAAGCCAAATCAATCAAAACCCACTTGATTGAAAATAAGAAAACTCAAGAACATGAACACAAAGAATAAGAACAAGTTAAGCAAGAAAGGAAGAAGGAGATTAACAATAAAGTAAAGATTAACAACAATTAAATGAAAACTTACTTGGAATTGAAAGAGAATTAAAGGTGTGTTACATGAAATTAAGGTGCATAAAATTAAAGAACATGAAAATGAAAATGGTGGAAGGATGGGTTGTCAAGCCACCAACAACTTGAAAAATGAAAACACTAAAACTATTTATAGGGAGATTAGGGAGGAGCTTAGGAAGCTTCCTCCCTCTTTCTTTTTTTCCTTAATTGCACACTTAAGTCCTTGATCTTCTTAATCTTTAGTTAATCTTCTTAATACTTGGACTTTTCTTGGGATTTCTTCAAACTCGCCTTGTAATCTTCAATAAATTAGACTTGAGTTTTTCGGCTTTTTAGTAAACTTCCGTCTTTTGACTTTTTCTTCGATAAATCTTCAGAATTGGTCTTGGACTTCCGTTCTTTTTCCACTCTTGATCTTTCGACTTCATCTTTCGTCTTTTTCTTCGATAAAAGCCCGTGAATGCCGTGTTTTCTCCACTTTTCACCTTTTCGTCCTAAATTACAACAAAAACACAAACCACGCATAATTCCGACATAAATGACATAAAATACACGTTTTGGCTCGGTTATTATTGTAATTAAGTGGTAAAAAGGATGGGTGTTTTCACACCTATCACACCCCCTTAGGCGGGTTAAGGTTTCTAATGATTTATGGTCAAGTCTTAATAAAAGTGATTATCCTTCAATTAGCTACTGATGGAAACTCAATTTATACATCCTACATTGTCCTTAAGGCATGTTTGGTTGGGAGAGTTGAAGACTAAGAAAAGGAAATGACAACATATCTCGTGTTTGGTAAGCTAGAGAAACAAACAAGGTGGAGAAATTAAAACTCTCGAGAAATCAATTTGTGCTTGTTGACCTCACTCCCATTTCCATTCCATTTGTAGTGGAAATCATATGTTAAACCATTTCTCCGTCCATTTATGTTAAATAAAATAACAAAAATTAATACATATAATACCAGAAGTCACGTGCTCATCACATTTCACATAACTTTTTTGCAACTAGATGAACCTTAACCCCAATATCATTATCTTCTCATCTAATATGGGCCTCCGTAGTACTCGTTAAGAATCGACGCATCATATTAAAATATGATTGTGTTTGGTTTGATTATTAGAAATCTAATCAATCTTCATCTTGTTTCTTGGTTTTGTTTAATTGTCCTTTTTTCTTAAACTGCTCTCGTATTTTTAACAAATGAGTGAAGTATGTTTGGATCTTTTTTTTATCAACTGAAAATATTAAACTCATTTATAAAATAAATACTCTTGTTCCAATTTTTTATGATAGTTTCAATTAGGGGTGGGAATCGGGTCGGGTCAACCGGGTTCGGGTCAAGTCGGGTCGGGTCAAGTCAGGCCAGAACTCAAAAAAATCAAACCCGAACCCGAGCCTAATTAGAACTCGGGTCAGTCGGGTTCGGGTTAATTCGGGTCGGGTTAATTCGGGTCGGGTCAACTCGGGTTTAGGTCAACCCGAGTTTAAGTAAAAAATTTAAAATTTGATTTATTTAAGTATATTTACAAGGTAAAATGTGGTAAAAAAACTCGGTTCAAATCGGGTTGGTCGGGTTCGGGTCAAGTCGGGTCGGGTCAAGTCGGGTCAAGGCTAAAAAATATAAACCCGAACCCGAGGCTAATTAGAACTCGGGTCAATTCGGGTCAACCCGAATTGACCCGAATATGTTTTTGAACCCGAGTGACCCGACCCGAATAGGCTATTTCGGGTTTGGGTTCGGGTCGGGTCAACTTTTTCGACACCCCTAGTTTCAATATGGGTCAATGTTGATTTTGATTACTCGGACATAGGGAAGAAAAAAGAAATTATTTTAATTTCTTTATATTTTTCTACCAAACATAAGAAGTGTTTTGACGCTAATTCTCAAGTTAATTCTTTGTAGTTACCAAACACCAGATATTTTCCTAATTCTCTACCAATTTCATTTCTCTACATTTATTTTCTAAATTTCATTTCATTTCACTACTTTTCTCTCTACCAAATGTGCCCTTAATGTGTTCATGAAGTCCCTACATTGATTTTATTAAGTTATTCCAAGTAAACATGTCTAAAGGGTGAAGATACTCATTTTGACCTAATTTACAAGTCATGCATTGAAATTTTGTACCTTGTGCATTAGGGTACTTGCACATTGAATTAATATAATCTTATAACCTTAACGAAATGCTATGGGTATTTATAGACTTGTCCTAATAGACTAGTTAGTGATTCCATGTAGATTTCTTAATATAAGGGTTTTTAGTTCATTAATCCTAACGACTTTATATCTTGGGTAATTAGGGTTTATATTCTTATATACACTTATTCTAAGGTTTATATAGTATGTTTAGGACTTCTATGGTTTCTACATTCTTGGTTTAAGGGTTTATATAGGTTTATCATATTCTAGGGTTGATTATGGGAGCTTAAGATCCTATGCTTTGATAACTTGTAACTTATGCTTTAATAACTTGTACTTTATATTGAAGTAAATGTATAATCTTAATATGATACATAATTGAGTTCTATAATTAATGGCAAAAGATTATACACTAATTCAATTTATAATGGATTTTATATGCTAATGTTGGTTATTAGGTCTTAATTTGTAATTAGCCTTGGATTAGTGAATATTAGCATTTTGTGATCAATTACCTTTCTGTTATATGATAAATTATAATTAGTATATTTTTTTTGATACTTGTACATATATAGTAGGTAGTTATATTGCTTGAAACATTGTTTACCAAGAGTTTCTAGGTGGTGATCTAGACTATTATGTACATTTACTTATACTTAGCTTTGTATAGTTTGTTCTTGCTATTCTTAGGTATTATTATTTATTTAATGTATAGTTTAACTTGTTTATATTACATAATGACTTATTAATATGTGTTATCTATTCATAGTTTATCATTCTTGAGTTTATAATTCATTTAAAGGGATTCTAGGGTTTCTAAGGGAAATTAGGGCATCATACTTATATTTGAGATGTTCTTGTTTATTAGATTACTTTTAAATCTTAGACTTGATATATGTACATTGTATTTCCAACATATTAGGATATATTGAAGTGGCAGTTCAGGTTGTGAGAAGCAGATTATCTTACCAAGTAATGATATAAAAAGCAAAATTTCTAATGGATTTTCCACTTTCATTAAATTATAGCATATAACATATTTGTGAAATTTATGGCTTGTCGTAGTATATTATTAATTATGTTTTTTCACGATATATATGTATGTAGAAGACTGTATATCCAAAGTGTTTTTGGTTATATTATGGTAAAGTTACCTTTACAAGCAAAATCTTTTAAAGTCCATTTTCATAATTTTTAACATGTTCTTGCTCAAAAAAAAGTTTTAACATGTTTTGTATTTATATATAAAAGAAGATTTAAATATAGATATGTTTTTGAGATGATGGAATTTGTGTATCTAATGATCGAATTTGTTTCAGGATAGGAAAAAGTTTATTTTGGATATAGTAAGTAAAAGCGTAGAATGGGGTTGTGGGTAGTGAGCTGTGATACCCAGAAACCGAGGTCACTTACCTTACCCTAAATTACGCTTATTTTTGAAATTTTTAAGAAATTTTATTTACTATATATTTTATCATTTTGGTTGAAACCAATGTTTGAGGTCGTAATCATGACGATTGACGATTTAAGAAGAACGATGACGACTACGATCCCGATGGATGCCCAAATTTCTATGTTTATTGTCGTTTTATCGATATTATAATTTTTCGAGGATTTTACTTTCGGTTCGTGTTAAGTCGAGTCGGGTGCGTTTTATTGCTTTCCGGGTGCATTTAAATTGTCCTAAAAGTATTTTGGAGTGTTCGGGATGACCCCCGACTCCCGCAAAATTTTCCAAGTCGACTAGTGAGTCATTCCCGCAAACATTTGAGGTCGTTTTCATTTAAGGCCAAAAGAATTCCATTATTGCACCCAAGGCCCTCCAAATTTTACAAAATGGAAACCAAACACACACACAACACAAAACACACTAAAAAATTTCTTCACTCTCTCTCTTTTCTCTCTTTAGGCCGACGGCCAAACCACCACACCACCACCACATTTTTTTTCTAGATTATTTTGATCAAAACTAAGGTTATACCACATCTAGTTAAATCATTCCAAGTGTTTTGATATGCTTTAATCCAACATGCATTCATAAAATTTTTCAAGAATCAAATGGGTTTTTCAAAAATTTGTTTTGATGTTAATTGAGTTCATGCATGTTTAATTGGGGTATAGTAGATGGATAACCACCCAACAAACCAACCAAAATCAATTTGGTTGGGGTGTTTTGATCACCCACACCCCACGGCCAAATGGGGGTGTTTGGTGGATCATGGTGTTTGATGTTTTACTTATGGGTTTTGTGTTTAATTCATGTTTTTAGATGTTTTAGAATGGGTAAACCTCATTGCATATTTGATTTGGTGAATGGGTTTTAGGATGGATTTGGTATTTTAGGGGTTAAGGACTTATTAGGATGGTTAGTCATGGTTAGGAGTGATTAAGTTAAGGTTAGGTGTCGATAAAATGGTTTGGAAACGAGTGTTGGGTTGATTTTGAGAAGGGTAAATTTAGGCAGATTGTTTGGGCTTGTTTTCATAAATTTGATTTTGTAAACAGGTCATGAGACTAGGATATAGTTGTAGAGCGTCTTCTTAGCTTCGATTTGGTATAAGATAGAGCTTACGACTCCTAACGAGTCAAAAGTTATGATGTTTTGAAATTACGTGTACCGGGAGATGAGAACCTACATAATCCGAAATTATGTTTGGTTTTGGGTCAAATCCCGGGGACCATAGATATAGTTTGGTAATTGATTAAAGGGTGATTTTTGGTCTCAAACCTGCATTTGTGAGTCTATTATTAGACTTAGGTGTCAAATGGGTCAATGGTATATTTTAAATGGATCAAACAAGTCCAACATGGTCAATGTGCAAAATCAGTCCGAAAAACGTATGTTTAGTAATGTGTTGAGTAACGGGTCGTAAAAGTGAGAACTTTTAATGGGATTAAAAATGGGTTTTCTACAGGTCATAAGGTATTTTTGAGAATTTTCCCAAATTTTATAAAATGTTTTAAGTCTAGGAAAACAGCCCATACTTTTGGTAAGCATCGGCGAAAAACGTAAAAAGGGTAATAACGTTAATAACGTAGATGAATAGTATAAAACTAGTAACAATTATTCGTTTGGTTTTGGCGTGAGTTTGTAATTATCACAATTGAATAATATGTATATATTATACAGTACTTAAAGTTTATAAATGTGATTACTCATTACGCGTTATTGTTTGTTAGGTGTTGAATTCCCCGGGCATCCTCATCATCGTCAGTGATCGTCATTCGAAATCGTCGACTACTCTATATACATAATGTGTGAATTTGTAGCCTCGCTTACTATTGTTTTTAAATTGTTTTTACCCGCGAGGGAGATGCATGCTAGTTTTCTAAAATGAACATATGTCATGAATGATTGTTGGACCCGAATGTTGCCTTAAAATTGTGTTGAGTACCTAGTTGCAAAAGACCCTATATTCATGAACTATTAAATATTGTTTAATCCTTGTGTGGATTGAAAATAGCCACTTATACAATTGATAGTACTATGAGGTTGACGACCCTATCCGAGACGAGGGCTAGTACGTTGAGTACCCCCTGCGGACGGATAACTTGTGATAAGAGATAAGGTATAATTGCAACTGATGCCTTTAGAAGGGGCAATGGTTTCATCTTAATCACGCCGGTAATTATTACGCGGGTGACTGAGTTAACGGATTAGTGTCATGAGCTTAAACACAATTGTCATAACCTTAAAAATAGATTGTTTGATCGACAATTCTATGAATGATCGTGAATGATTTTTGTAACACATATGTTCAAAATGAGATTATAAAACCTATGAATTCCACTCAACATTATTTGTTGACCCAATTTAGCATGTGTTTCAGGTAACTGATGAAGTATAACATGGAGCATGCATTGGATGGGAGTTGTGTGTGGCTTGGCGTCTACTTGTTTTTCCACACATATTTAACTTGAACATTTTAATTTTTATGTCATGTTGTCGAAATTGTATCTTTTGGGGTTGAGATTCGTGGGGACCAAAACGCTAACTCTGTGTTGTATCATTTTGGGTTTGGAAAACCGTAGACATGTATGTTTTTAACAATGCTTAAATTATGTTAAAACTTTTACGTCTCTTTGAGTCGTTTGATATATCTTGTGTGCGATGATAACTGCCTAGCACCCAAATGTTGTAGTTCCGCTGCGCATAGCATTTGTGGAGGTGTTAGAGATTGGTAATCATAGCCATGAGTTATAGAGAACTAGGTCGTTTTGAAAAATCCTAAACTATAACTTTTGGTGTCGTAAGAAATTGTCCAAGCACACAACTATCCTGCATGGCTCCTGATGTTGAGTTTTTACCACCCTTTAGGAAAAGGATGACAAAAGTGGCAAGTATAAAGTGTCGGTTTAGGAAAACCAAACACTAATGACCAATTAAGTTCGTTCTCAAGGAGGCTAGTGTGTTATGTGTGTAATGATATGGATTAATTTGTGATTATATTTGAGAAAGAAAAATAGAAAAGGGATTAGAAGAGAATGACGGTTATGAAGACGGATTAAACTAAGTCTAAAAAGGCGTACACGTAAAGTCGTAAAAACCACCAAAATTAAAATTTAAACCTAAAAATTTCTAAAAATTACCAAAAATCCCTAATAATATTCTAAGAGTTTACAAAAAATCTAAACTTGCAAAAACCTTTTAATTAATTAGATAATGACTTTTTAATGCTAATTAAAGCCCTAAAAATCAAAATTAATTATTAAAAAGCCCTAAACAAGATTTTCAAGTTTGTAAACCTCAAAAATACTCTAATTAAGCTAAAAACTATTTTTTAAAATTTTAAAACCAATTAAAACTATTTTTAAACAATTAAAAACTCCTAAAATCAATTAAATCTTAAATTAATTATAGAAAATAATTAAAAGACCTAAAAAATAATTGGAAAGTTGCAAAAATCCTAATTAAGTATTTAGAACCTAGGAAAAATATAAAACCTAGAAAATCAGACTTTTAATTTTTAATAATAAAATAATATTAAAATAATATTAAAAATCCAAAAATTATAAAAAATTCTAAAAACTTGCAAACTAGCTTAATTTAACCTAAATAACTCAGAAATGAAAGTGAAATTACCTAAATACCCCTATTGGGCCTAGAAAATGGGCCAAACCCAAAACAGTCCCTTATTGGGCTTAATTAAGGCCCAATAAGAAAAAGTGTTCAAAATAAGCCCAAAAAGCATAGGTTGACTCAAAATTTGGTTCTAAACAACTTTTTCCAAAGGCCCAAAAGCTGAAAATGTGAAATAAGCCAACTTATAATAAGCAGCTTATTCTTAATGGGCTTTTGAGCCCATTAAGCCATAAGCTGTTGCCATAAGCTAAAATTTTACACACAAGCTTCTTTTGACCTAACAAAGACTTCTGCAAAAAGAATTTTCAAATAAGCCCACTTAATAAGCCAGAAACAAGTCACAAACTTATTCACAAAACGACAAAATAGTCGTTTTTATGATCTAGACCACCTCAGAAGCTGATTCAAGTTGCAAAATGTTTCTTATGACAAAACTAAGCTTAATAATCAAAAACCTACTCAATAAACACTCTCAATAAGCTGGAAAATCAAATAAGCACTTATGTTAAAAGTCAAACAAGTTGGTTTTCTAGTAAAAAGTCAAAGTCAAAGTCTCATAAGCTCCAGTTCACTTAAATGGGTCAAATAATGAAGGTCTATTACAAAAAATAAGTTGTTGCAAGTCAGAATAAGCTAGAATAGCTTATTGATAAGCTGATGACAAAATTGCACTAGCAGGGGCTAGTTTTGGATGTTGAGCAGTGGAAACTTTTTCCACTGCTTAACTATTTTGACTTTTTGTCTTTAGTGACTTTTTTGGAGATTCAGATTTCACAAAGGCACCCAAATGATCTTTGGATCAAAAGGAGTCAATCATAATCAAAATAACACAATCACTAACACCCAATTGATACAGTTTAATCAATCATTCATCAGACATGATACAGACATTAACAATAAGCAGTTTAGCACTTAAGAGCAGTTTTAGCACAAATCAGCCAGCCAAATTCGACCAAATGCACACACAAGCTATAATAAACTCCAATAAGCAAGTCTAAACAGGTTTCATGCACTGGTTCAAAGAATTAAGTAAGATTCAAGCAATGAAAGTTACTGATGAACACTACCACATGCAGTTTTTCTACTTTGCTGATGTATTTGGCACACAAGCCAATTTCAACACCTCAAATCTTTCAAACAGGTTATATTTACTTTGTTTAAACCACTTTTATCCCTAAGCATGCATACACACTAAGTGTTCCCAAAATCCTAGGTCAAAACAAGCAGAAACAAGGTCTATATAGCAGATTGTTTAATTCAAGTGTTCAAACCCAAAAACTTGCAGCAAAACACTCTCAACAAGGTATATATCAGATACAAAGCATAAACAACAACTTCCCTTAACACAATAACAAGTTACAAGCATAAACCAGTAGACCCAAACACCCCTTTAACTTTTTCAAATCAAAATTTTCAAAGAAAAAGTGAGATTTCAGGCCAACCAAGCATCAATTAACACTAAAACAAGTCTAATAAACAGATTCAAGCAAGAACAAGCCACGAAATTCACAAGAACACAAGTTTCATACAAATATCACCAAAAATCACAATTTATGCAGATTTTGAGATTAAGTATGCAAACCTCATGGATGTACATCCACACCCACGAATTTTGAGCTTATGTGCTAGCAAGAACAAGCACAAGCTTCCACAATAAGCCTGCTAAGATTGAACAAGGGTTAAGCACAATATCAAAATCAGAAACTTTGAAAAACTTGATTAATGCAAACTTGTTACCCCACACTTGATTATCCCCAAGTTATAAGCCTCACCACACCTTAACCAACTCAGTTAGGATGCTATGATCAGCCCTATAGCCCAAGACTTCCAAGATTGGAACAAGAATTAGCAAAATATCAAGAAAATGAGGAAATATGCAAACTTTTGCACACTCCTCTTTTGAAAACAGGTTTTGAACTTCAAGAACTAACAAGCATATAACAAATGAAAGCAGTAAATAAGATTGGCCAATGACTTTTCTTCAAGATTTTAAACTCAATTTCATTAACTTAGAAATAGGATTTACAGAAACTTAAACCAAGGAAAAATCAAAAGCAAACTATTAATGAAGCACCCTAAGGCCTTTATATAGGCATACAAATGAACTATGAAAGCTGAAAAACGTGTAACCCTATCTAATGAAGTTCCAATTTTGCCCTTTGAGTAGTTTGAACTTTGAAGATCATGTGACTGATTTCTTGGCTGTTTGTGGAGCTGGCAAGCATGTGAAGTTGATCAAAGGTCTCCAATAAGCTTAACTTTCAAGCTTTGTTGTGGAACGTTGGATGAGGGCCTACTGTTTTGGCATCTTCTCCAAAGTGAAAAAGCAGGGGAAACATGTGACTTGGTTGATGATGTGGCAAGCTATTTGAAAGTTGGGATGTGATTAAGGCCACCTTAATCATAAATCTGCACTTTATCAAGGCCTAATTATGACAGGATTAAGAAAACCCAAATCGGCTTAAGAACACCAAGAACATGTTTTTGATCTGTTTTTGTTTTTAAATAAGTGTTAACCGCCTAATTTAAATAATTAATTAGTGGTTAGTTATAACAGATTATGAGTGGGAAGTGAGGTGGAGTTTTGGTGGGTTGTGATTGGAGGAGAGGGGTGAGTGGGACACGTGGTAGGTGTTGGTTGGTCTAGGTTAGAATCTTGTCTGGCCAGCTTTGGTCCTTCACTTCCTTTCTTCTTGTCTTTTCACTTCTAAACTCTATTAACGCCCATTTTCTTCTTTGTCAACTTTTGCATCTTTACACTTTTGGCCCAAAAACTTTTGCAAAATGAATTCAGGGGTATTTCTTGCCATAATTGAATTCTTCAAGGGCTGGTTTGGTTTTTTTCTTCAATGATAATGGTCTAGACTTGTATAATTGACATTTTGGAGGACTGAAATTGCCAAGTCTTGATGATTGAGGGACCATTTTTGCCAATTGTTGAAAGTTGAGGGTCCTTTTTGTAATTTTGAAATTTTCAAAGGACCAAACTTGTCATTTCTTGTACTTTGAAGGACTTCATGATGTATTTGACTTTGTGGATGATATTGGTTGACAATTTAGCTTTGTTGAGGGGCTAAACTTGCCAAATCTTTAAAGTTAAGGGTCCTTTTTGTAATTTTGGCAAACTTTAGGGACCAAACTTGTAATTATGAGGATACAAGGGTATAAAGTGTCAGTTCTTCATAATTGGAGGACCCTTCTTCATAATTCTTCAAATCTTCAAGGGTTGATCTTGGGAAAGTCTTCATTAGGGCTTGGTTCATTGTGCGGCTTTGTTTCCCGTGTTCGTTTTTGATTGATTCTTGTGATCTTTTGTCATTTTCTCAATATCCGTACCTAAAATACACAAGCAACAAACACAAGCATATATTTGGGTATTTTGATGATATTTAATGTATTTTAAGCCCTATTTGGAAGATGAGACTATGTATAAAAGTAGTCTCATCACTCCCCCATACTAAACCATTGCCGTGCCCTCACGCAATGCTAGAATAAAGTATCAAAGCATCTCCAAAATTCATTTTATTCACTTTATTGAAATGATAATCTAGCTACTCTACTACTATTACTACTACTTGTGTTATAGACATAATGTATGATTTTCATCGCAAAATGGGACGTTTAGGTTCATAGAATAAGAACACGTGAATGCTTCGTTAGAAATAATTTCGTCGTCCTCGATTTTTACCCCAATTCCATGCTAAGCGTGCAACGAGATCATTGTCATTATAAGTTAGTAATGCTAACACTACTCATATGCCCTAATCACGTACTTATCCTCCCATTATTCCTAAGTTGTATCTCTTATATTTTATTATGTCTTGAATGTTTCACGAGGATACATTTTTTACTTATGCGATAATAGAGATTTAGGTCTAAAAATAGAGTCCTAACGGTGTAACTAAGACCATCAAATCAATAACCCCTCCTAATAGACGACGATGTTAAAAAATTAAGTTGACAAGAAGAATCGATAAACACGGTTTTATAACGGTTTTGAACATGAGACTTATTACCAAGACTTTTATACGCCCCCTAACGGAAGGGCCTTATTATCTTTGGTTTACCTCCATCTTTTATTCAACTTTGCCATGAAGCTTTTATTATGACTTCGGTCTTGCCTTGCCTTTTATTATCCGCCTCATCTGTGGTTTTATTAGCCAAAGACGTATATCCTCACGCTAAGGCGAATTTTGGATCTTTAAAGCTTCGAAGATTAAGGCTTGATTCACTTTCAATTTTGCATAGATTTTAGGCCTTGTGGGGCTTTAAATTTTTTGATTGATTTAGGTGAGCACTTGAAATCTTATTATTGGGTGAAGCTTTCGATTATTAGGGTGCCAATACTTCAAAACCGTGACGCTGGCGATACCTTAATGTCTTCCCAATTTAATTACACGGAAGCTACTAGAAAAGACTAGAAACCCAACAATCCTAACTAAACCGCTATGTCAATATTTATTAAGCAAAAAAAATATTTACATGCGAAGGGAGAGTAAGCAAACAACGAGAACACATGAGTTTTTGAAAAAATACGAGTACTCTACGTTTAGCATAGTAACTTATAATTAACTCTATCATTTCTCGTCCTCATTTAAGAGACTTAGCCTAATGTGTAGTTAAGGAATCAAAGCTAAGTGCTCAACACGCACGGTCGAGTAAAAAATTACTCTTATTCTCGCCATCGGAAAATCTACATTCGTGTCTTCAAACACTTATAAAACATGAGAAAAATTTTAAAATTTGGCCATTTTTAGCCTTATTTTGCAAAAAACGATAAACAAAAAGATAAACTTTGGAAAGCGTAAAGGTTTGGCAAGGCAAGTATCTATTCACCCCCCCATACTAAAGTTAAACATTGTCCTCAATGTTTCGAGTCTAGGGGTGCAAACACCCCCATACTAGAGACGTAGTCGAATGCCTAATCTAGCATGGAAAGGGTGTAACCAATAAATTAATAGCCGTTTATGAAGTGTGCTAAAAACCTAAGGTTATAACATTAAAGGATATATCATGGATATTGAGAAATGTCTCCAAAGCAAACGATCGAGTGCTCCCATAAAACAAACACGAGAGGCTCCAATCGTGAAGATCATGATCTAAAAACCACAATGCACAAACAACCACGAAACAAAGGTTGGAAGGGCACAAATCCCCACACGTTAACTACATTAGAAAGCGATAATATGTTACATAGGATAAGCATGGGACTCCCCCACGAGGCTCCTCGTTTTTGATTACCGAGTCATGAGCTCGACTCGATCCCCTCGATATTAGTTATCATTGGGGAAGGTGACTTGGTCGAGGTAGTTCAAGGATGGAACTTCCCCGCCAAAGTAGTGCTTCAACCTATGTCCATTCACCTTGAAGTTAGGACCATCATCTTGAGCTAGCTCGATGGTCCCATACGGAAACACTTGAGTCACGGTGAATGGACCGGACCAACGGGATTTCAACTTACCGGAAAAGATTTACAATCTAGAATTAAAAAGCAAAACTTGATCCCCAATGTTAAAAACCCGGTTTTTAATTTTAGAATCATGCAACTTTTTAGTTTTCTCTTTATAAATCAATGAATTTTCATAAGCAATGTCTCTCAATTCATCCAATTCATTTAATTGCATTTTCCGGTGTTTTCCCGCGGTCTCCATATCATCATTACAATGCTTTAGGGCCCAATAAGCCTTGTGTTCTAACTCGATAGGCAGATGACAATTCTTTCCATACACAAGCTTATAGGGAGTGCACCCAATGGGCGTCTTATGAGCGGTCCTAAAGGCCCATAAAGCATCGTCCAACTTATCCGACCAAGATTGTCGGTTTTCCCCTACGGATCTCTCCAAAATCCTCTTCAAATCTCGGTTTGAAACCTCGACTTGCCCACTCGTTTGTGGGTGATAAGCCGTAGAAAGACGATGTGTAACCCCATATTTCCTTAGAACCCTTTCAAATTGGTCATTACAAAAATGGGTTCCACGATCGCTTATGATAGCACGAGGGGTTCCAAACCGAGAAAACAATTGCTTCAAAAACTTGACTACCACACGAGCATCATTGGTGGGCAAGGCTTTTGCCTCCACCCACTTAGAAAGGTAGTCAACCGCAACGAGAATGTACTTATTACCACGAGATGATGGGAACGGCCCCATAAAGTCTATGTCCCAAACGTCAAAGATCTCACATACTTGAATGATATTTTGTGGCATTTCATCTTTTTGTGAGGCTTTTCCTTGTCGTTGGCATGCATCACACGACTTCACAAGATCTTGTGCATCTCGGTAAATAGTAGGCCAAAAGAACCCGGCATCAAACACCTTCTTAGCCGTGAGATTCGCACCGTGGTGACCACCCGTGGGTCCCTCATGGCAAGCTCTAAGAATGTTAGAAGCTTCGGTGCCAAATACACAACGTCAGATGATTTGATCCGCACAAGTTCGAAACAAGTAAGGGTCGTTCCAAAAGTAGAACTTGACGTCACGAAAGAATTTTCGTTTTTCTTGAGTCGTCATAACCTTAATGATGAAGTTACCCGCATGGTAATTTGCAAAATCCGCAAACCATGGGGTGGAAGAATCAAGCTTAGAATTCACTACACCAAGTGTCTCGAGCGGAAATGTTTCGGTGATTTCCTTGGGCTCGTAAACACTTTGGTGAGGATCTTCCAATTGAGAGAGATGATCGGCCGCTAGATTCTCGGCTCCTTTTTTGTCAACGATGGTGTGATCAAATTCTTGAAGGAGGAGAATCCAACGAAGTAATCTCGGCTTAGCATCTTGCTTTGCCATGAGATACTTAATAGCCGAATGGTCCGTATACACTATGCATTTCGTCAAGACGAGGTAAGGTCGGAATTTCTCAAATGCATACACCACGGCAAGGAACTCCTTTTCCGTTGTGGTGTACTTAAGTTGAGCCTCGGTCATCGTCTTGCTAGCATAGTGAATAGGCAAGAAGTGCTTATCATGACGTTGCCCCAAAACGGCCCCAATAGCGTAATCACTAGCATCACACATTAGTTCAAAGGGGAGGTTCCAATTGGGCGCAACAAGAATGGGAGCTTCGGTAAGTTTCCTCTTAAGGATCTCAAAGGCTCATACACAATCTTCGTCAAAGACAAAACGTGCCTCTTTTTCAAGAAGATGTGTAATGGGTCGAGAAATCTTCGAAAAATCCTTGATGAATCGTCGATAAAAGCCCGTGTGGCCTAGGAAACTCCTAACTCCCTTGACAGTTTTGGGATGAGGTAATTTGGCGATGACGTCTACCTTAGCTTGATCTACCTCAATCCCCGCTTTCGAGACCTTGTGCCCTAAGACGATTCCACTCTTAACCATAAAATGACACTTTTCCCAATTGAGCACAAGGTTGGTTTCCTCACAACGTTTTAACATTCTCTCTAGGTTCGACAAACACGAAGTGAAAGAATCACCAAACACGGAAAAGTCATCCATGAAGACTTCCATCGTCTTCTCGATCATATCATGAAAAATAGCCATCATGCATCGTTGAAAGGTTCCCGGTGCATTACAAAGTCCGAATGGCATTCTACGATAGGCAAACGTTCCATATGGACACGTAAACGTAGTTTTTTCTTGATCACGAGGATCGATGGGAATTTGGAAGTAACCGGAAAAACCATCTAGAAAGCAATAGAAATTGTTTCCCGCAAGACGCTCCAACATTTGGTCCATGAAGGGCAAGGGAAAATGGTCTTTTCGAGTGGCTTCATTCAACTTTCGATAGTTAATGCACACTCTCCATCCGGTCACGAGTCTAGTGGGAATCAACTCGTTGGCATCGTTTGGCACAACGGTCATCCCTCCCTTTTTAGGGACACAATGAATAGGACTCACCCAAGGGCTATCGGAAATAGGGTAAATCATTCCCGCGTCAAGGAGTTTAAGGACCTCCTTTTTGATGACATCGTGAATTTTGGGGTTCACCTTCCTTTGACTTTGGATTGTGGGCTTGAAATCCTCCTCCATTAAGATTTTGTGAGTACAAAATTTGGGATCGATCCCCTTAATGTCGGATAACTTCCACGCAATCACCCCTTTGTGGTCCTTTAGAACACCGATAAGTGCGGTTTTTTCATCATTCGAAAGGTCTTTCGCAATAATAACCGGCAACTTGTCGTCCTCCTCCAAATAGACATATTCGAGGTGAGGAGGTAAATCTTTCAACTCAAGGATAGGTGGTTCCTCAAGTGAAGATTTGGGCTCGATACTCATAACCTCCTCGGGTGGAGGAAATGGGAAATCGTTAAGAAAATCCTTGATAATCGAGAAGTCCTCATCATTGTCGAGGTCTTCGTCACAAGTACGTGGAACATTGCATTCTTCCAACGTAAAACCACCACCTTCAAAAGGAGTGAAGGTTGGTGTCGAATTATCAAGAATTGGATCCAACATAGTGGGATTGCCACTAGTTTCTTCATCACCAAAACCTAGAACTTCTTGTGAAAATTCCTCGCAAACCACGTCGATCATATCAACGAGGTTTATGGTTGCAACGGAATAAACATGAGAAATTTGAGAGTTTTGAGTTGCGTTTATAACAAGTTCCTCGTCGTTGAAACGTAAGGTGATCTTTCTAGCATGCACATCGATCAAAGCCATAGACGTATCTAAAAACGAACGACCTAAAATGAGAGGAACTTAAGGATCCGTGGGGATATCAACAACAATGAAGTCTACGGGATAGTAGAACTTCCCCACTTTCACAAAAACGTCTTCCGCCAAACCACATGCGGGAATTGTGGAATGGTCGGCCAACTCGATAGACATTAGTGAAGGAGTAAGATTAGGAAGATTGAGCGACTTGAAGATTGCAAGTGGCATCAAGTTAATGCTAGCACCAAGATCGGCCAAGGCGAAGCATTCTTCCATGTCTTGGATTGCACAAGGGATCAAAAATTTACCGGGATCACCGACTTTTTGAGGTATGCGATTAAGATAAACCAACGAACAACTAGACAATTGGTGCAATTTCTCCTTGTTGTTCAACATACTCTTAAAATTAGCGGCAAACCGAGGCATCATGACCAAAGCATCGGCGAAACTCACATTAAGGTGCAAATCACGAAACATTTTCATAAAAAGCTCAAATTGATAATTGTCGCGCTCTTGACGTTTCTCCTTCCTAAGTCTCGATGGATAGGGCAAAGGTGGTGTGGGTTGAGGCATAGTAGGCATAGCCTTTGGAATCTCGGGTTCCAATGATGGTAATGGGTCAACCGTAGGTGTGGCATGAGCGGTACTTCGTGGGATTGGGACATGCTCCTTTTGGACCACCACCTCGGGTTCTTCCTCAATTGCTTCCTCCGTAGGAGCAATTGGTTGAGGAATCGGCTCCTTAAGTGTCTTACCACTACGTGTGGTAATCACTTTCATCTCACCCTTAGGGTTGGATATGGTGTTGCTAGGAAGACCACTTGACGACGGTTTACACATTATTGCCTCAAACATAGACGAGATTTTATCTTCAAAATTAGATTGCCTCAATACGGCTTCGGTTTGCCTTTTCTCGGCCTTAAGCATCTCTTGTTTAATCTCATGTTGCCCTTGTTCCATCTTTTGTTGGTTTTGTTGCAACCTAGTGACATTTCCTTCCATCTTGTTGGTGTGGATTTTAAGTTCATTAGCTAACTCATTTTTCAACTCTTTCTTCAAGTCGTTTTTAAACTCGGATCTTAGGCTAATGATTTCTCTTTGAATGTTGTCAAACCTAGCATCAGTCCCACTAGCATATTCAACAAACTCACTTGGAAGATCTTTCAATGTTTGCAAACTTTTGTTGTTATTTTGAAAATAATTTTTGTTTGAAACTTGATTATTAGCCCCTTGATTCCCATAGTTTCCCTTGTTGTAATTGTTCTTAAAACCAACTTGATTGTTGCGATAGTTGTTAGCATTTTGATTTGAACCAAAACCCGGTGGAGTCATTTGATTAGAGCGGGAAACTTGACCGTTTTTGTTGTAATTTCCCGTGGCCGCAAAGGCACTCGAAGTGTTACCACCGTTGGTAATGCACTCGGAGAAATCATGACCTCCACCACAATACATGCAAGAAGCCTCAACCGCTTTAACCGTAGCGGGAGCACTTGGTTCACCAACTTTAAACTCAATCAAAAGTCCTTTCAACTTATCAAAAATCTTGTTTTCCAAGTTCGCCTCAATTTGGCAAGCATCGATGGTATTAGACAAAGAAGGTGAAGCCGAAGACGAAGCCTTACGAACACTAGACATGCTACGAGGACTATACACCTTAGATCTATTTTCAATTATCACCAAAGCTTCCTCAACCGTTTTACACAAAAAATTACCACCCGCGGCGGCATTCAAATAATCCCTTTCATGATCATTAAGTCCACTGTAAAACGTGTCAATTTGATGCAAATCGGAAAAACCGTGATGAGGACATTCATGTAACATTTCCTTAAACCTATTCCAAGCCGTTGAGAAACTTTCATTAAATTCTTGTGAAAACTTTGAAATCTCGTTTTTCAAGTGCGTAGTCTTAGAGGGCGGAAAAAATTGGTTCACAAACTTAGACACGAGATCCTTCTACGTCAATATAGAATTGGGTGGCTCTTTCTCTAACCAAATTTTTGTGGGCCCCGCTAAGGAATACGGAAAAAGCATCATCTTAATCGAGTCGTTAGAGACATCCTTAAACTTGCAAGTAGCGGTAAGACGATTGAATTGGCGGATATGGTTGTGTGGATTGTCCTTCTCATCACCACAGAATTTGTTGTTTTGAATCATGGACAACAAACCCGTCTTAACCTCAAAATTCTCCGCAAGGATTGCGGGAATCACAATAGCCTCTCCATAACCCTCGGTGGGTGCTTGAAGTAACTCCATCATAGTTCGATTCGCCATGGTTGGTGCTTCTCTTACAATGGGTTCGTCAATAGGAGACTCCTCACTAGAATTGTTGGGAGTGGGAGTTTTGTTCTTTTGTTTACGTGCACGTCTTGCTTGATTTCGAGTTAGCATAAACGTCACGTACAACGAGGGGACGAGCAAAGAAGATTCTTTTTGGTGTTTTGTATTTTTCAATTTTTTTGTGGTTTTTGATTGTATTAACCTTTTTGGAGTTTGGTGAAATGTCTTAAGTAGACAAAAATCTACAAATCTCCTCCTTAATCAAATCTCTTGATTAAAGAAGCCTCAAGGAATGAAAACGATCACGTGGAGTAAACGCCTTCGATGACTTTAGAACGATGGTGGAACACCAAATCGTTCAAGAGGGTTTAATCAATGAAAACCAAGAATATATATATGATACTTAGTAATACTTTGGGCGGCAAAACCTTCGATTAGCTCTCACAATCAAATACTCACAAGCAAGCGGGGAAACGAGGCGGCGCGAAGCACTTAAGAGCCTTTTTCCTTAGGATATATTTTATAATATCCGCCTTATACCCACCTTATAGTTTGTATTTTCAAGATTAAGCTTCACGAAAGTATTTATCTATTTTTGCCTTTTTCTTTGGTTTGAGATTCGAATACAATGATTGGGTAATGACCTCCCAAGTCAAGGTTGTGATTTCTCACGTATTTGGAGTACTTGTGAATTTATTGTTCTACGTATACAATATAGTAATAATATTCACACAAAAACCGAAAAACGATAATACGTATTAGTAGAGTGCTACTAATACCAATACTAATTATGGTTAGTATAAAAACAACAATGCCAAATCAAAACACAACACGCCTCCCCGGCAGCGGCGCCAAAATGATGTTGAGTTTTTACCACCCTTTAGGAAAAGGATGACAAAAGTGGCAAGTATAAAGTGTCGGTTTAGGAAAACCAAACACTAATGACCAATTAAGTTCGTTCTCAAGGAGGCTAGTGTGTTATGTGTGTAATGATATGGATTAATTTGTGATTATATTTGAGAAAGAAAAATAGAAAAGGGATTAGAAGAGAATGACGGTTATGAAGACGGATTAAACTAAGTCTAAAAAGGCGTACACGTAAAGTCGTAAAAACCACCAAAATTAAAATTTAAACCTAAAAATTTCTAAAAATTACCAAAAATCCCTAATAATATTCTAAGAGTTTACAAAAAATCAAAACTTGCAAAAACCTTTTAATTAATTAGATAATGACTTTTTAATGCTAATTAAAGCCCTAAAAATCAAAATTAATTATTAAAAAGCCCTAAACAAGATTTTCAAGTTTGTAAACCTCAAAAATACTCTAATTAAGCTAAAAACTATTTTTCAAAATTTTAAAACCAATTAAAACTATTTTTAAACAATTAAAAACTCCTAAAATCAATTAAATCTTAAATTAATTATAGAAAATAATTAAAAGACCTAAAAAATAATTGGAAAGTTACAAAAATCCTAATTAAGTATTTAGAACCTAGGAAAAATATAAAAACCTAGAAAATCAGACTTTTAATTTTAATAATAAAATAATATTAAAATAATATTAAAAATCCAAAAATTATAAAAAATTCTAAAAACTTGCAAACTAGCTTAATTTAACCTAAATAACTCAGAAATGAAAGTGAAATTACCTAAATACCCCTATTGGGCCTAGAAAATGGGCCAAACCGAAAACAGTCCCTTATTGGGCTTAATTAAGGCCCAATAAGAAAAAGTGTTCAAAATAAGCCCAAAAAGCACAGGTTGACTCAAAATTTGATTCTAAACAACTTTTTCCAAAGGCCCAAAAGCTGAAAATGTGAAATAAGCCAACTTATAATAAGCAGCTTATTCTTAATGGGCTTTTGAGCCCATTAAGCCAGAAGCTGTTGCCATAAGCTAAAATTTTACACACAAGCTTCTTTTGACCTAACAAAGACTTCTGCAAAAAGAATTTTCAAATAAGCCCACTTAATAAGCCAGAAACAAGTCACTAACTTATTCACAAAACGACAAAATAGTCGTTTTTATGATCTAGACCACCTCAGAAGCTGATTCAAGTTGCAAAATGTTTCTTATGACAAAACTAAGCTTAGTAATCAAAAACCTACTCAATAAGAACTCTCAATAAGCTGGAAAATCAAATAAGCACTTATGTTAAAAGTCAAACAAGTTGGTTTTCTAGTAAAAAGTCAAAGTCAAAGTCTCATAAGCTCCAGTTCACTTAAATGGGTCAAATAATGAAGGTCTATTACAAAAAGTAAGTTGTTGCAAGTCAGAATAAGCTAGAATAGCTTATTGATAAGCTGATGACAAAATTGCACTAGCAGGGGCTAGTTTTAGATGTTGAGTAGTGGAAACTTTTTCCACTGCTTGACTATTTTGACTTTTTGTCTTTAGTGACTTTTTTGGAGATTCAGATTTCACAAAGGCACCCAAATGATCTTTGGATCAAAAGGAGTCAATCACAATCAAAATAACACAATCACTAACACCCAATTGATACAGTTTAATCAATCATTCATCAGACATGATACAGACATGAACAATAAGCAGTTTAGCACTTAAGAGCAGTTTTAGCACAAATCAGCCAGCCAAATTCAACCAAATGCACACACAAGCTATAATAAACTCCAATAAGCAAGTCTAAACAGGTTTCATGCACTGGTTCAAAGAATTAAGCAAGATTCAAGCAATGAAAGTTACTGATGAACACTACTGAAATTGAGTATAACGCAGTTCGTTTTTTCTCAGTTCTTGCTAATAGAAAGTCCAACCAATATCGGGTTTTTAATTGTTCTTGGTTGTTAAGCTTGCTTGGTTAATCTATTGCTAATTCAATAAATGCTTGCCAAACGGAAAAATATTACCTACGTATATGTAAAACAAATTGCAAATACCACGTTTTTATTCAAGTAAAAATTTAAAATGCAAAATTTGAAACTAAAGGGACTGAAATTGTAAATTCTATGAACAATAAATGCTTGAAATGTAAACTCTCACAATTATAGGGACTAAAAATGTAAAACTGTTAACTAAAAGGATCAAAAATGCAACAACTATAACAAACTTGCCAAAAATGCAACAAACTAACAAAATGCTAACTGAATTTTAACAACTTCCAAATTCCAGGGACTAAAACAATGCAAACCCTAAAAACATGAAGATTAGCCAAATTTTAAACGCTGATAGAACTAAAAGGACCAAAGTGCAATTAAGAAAACTATTTAAGCAAAAACGGGACAAAGGAGAAAATAAGCTCGTTTGAGCTTATTACTCAACCAAACTTGATGAGACCAATTGCAAAACGTTTCAAATTCAAAATAAGCTACGTGTGTCCAAGGAAATTTGCTAAAAATCAGAAATAAGCAAATGAGTGCTTATCAATAAGCACAAAATAAGCTCTAGCCAAATCTAATCAGTCACAACTTGATTTTTCTATTAAAACTGATTAAGCAACTGATTTAAAGAATGGGAAATCAAACCAGAACGAATTTCATCAAGTAATAAGCTCTAAATCTGAATTAAGCTAAAAAGAGCTTATGTTGACCAAGCGTTGACCAGCTTTTTTTCAAAAAGCTAATTTTCTCAAAAATCAAGTAACTCAACTACCTAAATGGATTTGTGAAGAAAAAGTGCTAAGTTTATGAAGAGGAAAATGAGATACAGATTTTCAGTTGTCAAGTTACAGAAACTTGAGTTAAGTCTACTTATCTGATTTTGGCTTATTACTAAGTGCTTATTGAATACTGTATTAAATCCTTCTAGACTCTAAAACTATATGATATAAGCTACAAATAGAAACAAATTTGATCCAAATTCATCCAGTTTTGAGTGAGTTCTAGCAAATTGAAAATGGTAAGTTTCTGAATGACTCAAATGCATAAGGCTGACCCAAACTTTTTAGATGCCATTTGCCTGTTTGACCTTGTATTTGACTTGTAAAAGACTTAAAACAACTTGTTATCACTCAATGACTGTAAATGAACTTTAAAAATCCAAATCTCAATGCTTGAAAACTATTTTTGAGCTATTCCCAAACACTCCTTTACTGATTTTTACAAACTTTTACAAATGCTTTTAGAGTTCTGAATTAAGCTGACTTAAAAGCTATAGCAGTCTGAATTCAATGGTCAAAATGAAAAGTAATAGAGCTCAATGCACTCAATAAACTCCACTAGAACTACAAACCAATTACAAGAACAAAAATGACTGAATTAAGGCAGTTAACTAGAATAAAATCCAAATCAAAGAACAAGCAAACAAGTTTAAACTCCTAACACTCTAAGATCTAGCAAACATCAACAACAAGCAACTTTTATCAAGCAG
This sequence comes from Glebionis coronaria, assembly GCA_025667525.1. Taxonomy (NCBI): domain Eukaryota; kingdom Viridiplantae; phylum Streptophyta; class Magnoliopsida; order Asterales; family Asteraceae; genus Glebionis; species Glebionis coronaria. The sequence goes on from CM046878.1 coordinate 618,307,527, forward strand.
CCATCAAGTTTATTCTAAGAAAGAAAGCATGCAATTAACTGTTGAGTGGAACAAAAATCAGGAAGCTTAAAACCTATTGTAGAATTCCTTTGAGAAGAAGAGGAGCGCTGAGCTCTCTTACCCTAGTGATAACCACCACCTTATCACTAGGAATCAATCAATCTACAATAACTGCTATCTAATCAACAAGAAACCATCATTCTGCTTGAAAACTCCATTGGAACTATGCAATGACTGAATTGTGATCAAACAGCTAGCAAACTTCACCAATGTCAGTTATGATCAATGATTGATCATAACAAACACTTATCAGCAACACTAGTATCCAAATGCAGCAAGAAATGAACTGGAATGATAAGAACAGTTTTGGCGGGAAAGAGTAAATTTGAATTTTATTAATGGAAAACGGTTACAAAGTTGTTACAAGGGTAGTAACTAACTAACTAACTCAAGAGTTTGTCAGACTCTTGAGTAGCTAGGGTAAGATTGAGGGAAAAGGGAAAGGAAAAGTAGAACTAGGTGTTTTTACAAAATTAAGCTACAAATAAAAATGAAGTCTAATCCAGCTATTTATAGACATGAAGGAAGAGTTTGTTGGGGTTGGTGACGTGTCAGAACCAATCTCTGAGCTCCACGTGGCATCTTCTTGCTAATTGGATAATTTGGCTCAAGAACATATTTGGGGGTTTTTGATCCAATTACTTTCAGCTTAATTGATTATGAGGTATGGATTCGTCTCTCAAAATGGAGCAAATTTCATGTTTAACACTTTGCTTGAAATGCATTGTAGCTCAAAATAGGTTCTGGGCTCGTTCTTGTTTGAAAGTGACACGTGGCTTCTTCTGGTTGGCTCTCATCTGGTCACACGGATCAATATCCAAAAGTGGATAAAATGATTATGGAGTGGCGCATTTCTATTGGTTGAATGGGAGAAAATGCGCTTTACTGTACAGATATGGTATTAAATGTGAAGCGGCGCTAGTGGGCTTATGTGGCAGCTTATGTGGTGATCCTTGTGTCTCATTTCCTTGATTCTCATTGGTCATTTAACACTTCACACGGATTAAGCCCAAATTTGGTGTAAACTTGTCACTTTCAGCCCCTATACTTTGGCAGATTTATGATTTGATCTCTAATCTTCAATTCTTTGGCAAAACTAGTCCTTTGAACTTCATTCTTGATCATTTGAACCCTTGACTGAGTTGACTTGATAGTTGACCAAGTTTGACTTATGATCTTGACTTTCACAATATTTGCACTATTAGTCCTTCAACTTTGATAACTTGTCAAGATAGGTCCTTGTACTTCAAAGTCTTGTCACTTTTGATCCTTCTTTGTCTTTTTCATCCATTTGAGCTTGATTTTTCCTTGTTTGCTTGAAAATGTATCTTTTTACCTACACAAGTGCACACAAACACAAACATACCACATAACACTGTTTTTGCCAAATAAATTGGTATTTTGCTTCATGTTTTAGGGTTATTTGTTATTAAAAGGATATGAGTTTAAGCTCATATCAAATTCCCCTACACTTGAACATTGTCATGTCCTCATGCAATATTATATTTTAAGGCTCAAAATTTTACATTTCCCTCATAATTAATCCACCTTGGCCATATGAGATGCATCTATGCTACTCTAGACTAGATGATGCATGATTTTAACTTTTAATAAGGCAATGAATCAAAATACAATTCTATCTATATCTTTTTGATTTTTCTTGAAATGGTTTTGATGGAAATAACTCATAAAGAATTCATTGACTTAGATTAGGGCTTGGATACCATGGACATTTATCACCCTCAAGTTTCACTTTCCCCATACCAAGCTTAAAAATGGGATCATTGCATTCACAAGTAAGAAGTGCATCAACTTATTCATGACAATTAAATGTGGAACTGGTTATTATTTGAGCAAATTGCTTGTGGGCAAATTTGTCATTATTCAAGTGTGAAGTATAAGAAGTGTAAAATCCACAAATAAGGAAGCACGGTTTTAATCCTAAGTAATCTTCTCATCCATTACTTGAAAAACCGCTCACAATTAATATAAGTTCGTATTAAGAGTAATAAGTCATTCGCCTTATGTGTAAAATCCTCATGTCATGCTTTCATAAGTAGCTACACACTCGCTAAGGAAAGAAAAATAAAACTCACGCAATAATTTACATCCGCCATCTTTTTGAGACTTTGGATCTTCAACCCCGCAACCCGTCAAGGTAATATTGGATTGGAGCAATCTATTGAATCCCCGCAACCCGTCAAGGTAATATTGGAACTCAATAGTCACTATAATTAACACCACACTGCCCCTCTTGGGAGTCTTGCATTTTTTTCTTTTTCTTTTTTTTTCTTTTTTTTCTAGCCACTCATTTTTTTTTTCATAAGCCGCTCTTATTTTTCTTTATTCCTCACTAAGAAATTTGAAAAGAAGAAAAGGAAAAACATCCGCTAAATATGGAGCATGACATAAGTCTAGTACACATAAAACGTGCTAACTTAGAATCTTAAGACGTATTCATATCAACCATAAATGATTAGCCAAAAATGCATAAGAGATTACGAACCAATTAAAACCGTACTTGATTATTTATTAACAATTATATACATGCGAAGAAAATAGAGGTCAAGAAGAGAAAGGTTTAGCCACAAGTAATTTCCATGAAGTCTATCTAGCCCTTTTACACTTGCTTCAACTCTATTATTTCCCATTCTCCACAAATTTAAAATCTCAAATAATGAGATTGGTGGATGCTTAGCCTAATAGACCAATGAAGGACTACATGGTTAAGGATACTAGCTAGAGAATGCTAAAATAAGCAAACTCGGGTTGAGTCAAAATATCCATGGCGGGCCTAATATGTCAAAGAAGTCTAAATTTGTTAAAACCATGTTTTATTATATATTTTTCTCTTTTTATATATTTTTGATGAAAAATAAAAGAAGAAATATATACAATGCAAGTGTGTTATGCAAATGAAAAAAATGATTGATGCAAAAATTATGAATGCATATTTTTGTTGGCCAAAGTAGATCAAAAATTTGAAAAATGTTGAAAATTCATTTTTCCATGTTATCATGCAAGACAATGACAAGTTCTAGGTAAGGTCACTTCGATAGAAGACCCCCCTACACTTAAGCTAAACATTGTCCTCAATGTTTAAGAGCATGGAAGTATAAAAACTTCCCCTACACTTATGACAATGAATAGACTTTGCTTAACCCAAGTTAAGGAAAGGACAACTATTAGTGAAATCATGTTTAAGCACAAGGTGTCAATGAAAATTCACTAAAGTAACGAAGTGAACCGGATACAAGGGCCTCCTCCATAAGCTCCAAAGCGTGAGATGAGTGAGCAACCCTACAAACAAGCATGAAGACAAAAGAAGGTCTCCGCTACACTTATCCCCAAGTCTATGCTTTTATTTCTAACCTACAACACTCTAAACCTAGTTATACGATGCTTGAGTTAATGAGTCTCTAGCTCGACTCGTCCCTCAATGAATTAATTCATGGGGAAAATGGGGACCTCTTGGACCATTTCAACGGAAATGTCCTCCCCAAAATAGTGTTTAACACGGTGACCATTCACTTTAAAATTTGGACCATCGGGTTGGGATAACTCAAGGGTTCCATATGGAAACACTTGAGCAATAGTGAATGGACCGGACCATCTCGACTTAAGCTTGCCCGCAAAAAGCTTCAATCTTGAGTTAAAGAGGAGAACCGGCTCTCCAACTTTGAACTCACGATTCTTGATCTTAGCATCATGCAATTTCTTAGTCTTTTCCTTGTAAAGCAAAGAATTCTCATAGGCATTGGCTCTCAACTCATCCATCTCATTGATTTGATCTTTCCTATGTGAACCGGCTTGGTTTAAATCAAAGTTAGCCCACTTGAGAGCCCAAGATGCCTTATGTTCTAACTCAAATGGGAGGTGGCACGCTTTTCCATAGACAAGCCTATAAGGCGTACAACCAATTGGTGTTTTAAAAGCCGTCCTAAACGCCCACAAAGCATCATCAAGCTTATCCGACCAATAAGCTCGATGTTCTCCCACCGTTCTCTCTAAAATTCTCTTTAAACCACGATTTGTGACCTCGGTTTGACCATTTGTTTGAGGGTGATACGCGGTAGAAAGTCTATGATTCACTCCATATTTCTTCATAACTCTCGTGAATTGATCATTACAAAAGTGCGTACCACGATCACTTATGATGGCCCGAGGTACACCAAATCTAGCAAACAATTGTTTCAAGAACTTTACAACCACTCTAGCATCATTAGTAGGTAAGGCTTTAGCCTCCACCCACTTGGACACATAATCCACCGCCACAAGTATATACTTGTTTCCCTTAGATGATGGAAAAGGTCCCATGAAATCTATTCCCCATACGTCAAATATCTCACACTCTTGGATAAAATTTTGTGGCATCTCATCACGTTGTGTAATTTTTCCTTGTCTTTGACAAACATCACAAAATTTCACCATCTCTTGGGCATCCTTGTAAATGGAAGGCCAATAGTAACCCGAATCAAAGACTTTCTTGGCGGTGTAGTTAGGCCCAAAATGTCCACCCGTAGGTCTTTTATGACATGCCTCTAAGATCTTAAATGCCTCGGGCCCATCTACACACCGTCTAATGATTTGGTCCGCACATTGCCTAAAAAGATATGGATCATCCCAAAAGTAATACTTAACTTCCTTAAGAAACTTTTTCTTTTGTTGGTAAGTTAGACCCTCAATAAGCACATTGCCCACAAGATAGTTTGCGATATCCGCAAACCAAGGTGTGGCATCCTCTTGGGAAGAGATAGACATGAGCTCCTCTAGTGGAAAGGATTCATTGATTTCTTGATGTGGGAAATCTCCTTGAAAAGGATGCTTAAGTCTACTCAAATGATCCGCCGCTAAATTCTCGGCCCCTTTCTTATCACGAATCTCTATCTTAAACTCTTGAAGCAACAAAACCCATCTCAAAAGTCTAGGCTTAGCATCTTGTTTTGTCATAAGATACTTGAGAGCGGAGTGATCCGTATACACTATGGTCTTGGAAAGCACAAGATATGGTCTAAACTTCTCAAAAGCATATACTATAGCAAGCAACTCTTTTTCCGTGGTAGTGTAATGAAGTTGTGCACCGGTCATGGTTTTACTCGCATGGTGTATAGGTTGAAAATGCTTATTAACTCTTTGTCCTAAGACGGCCCCCACCGCATAATCACTAGCGTCACACATAAGCTCAAAAGGTAATTCCCAATTTGGAGAAACCAAAACAGGAGCCTTTGTTAATTTTTCCTTAAGGGTCTCAAAAGAGTCTAAACAAGCTTGGTCAAAAATGAAAGGAGCCTCTTTCTCCAAGAGATGAGTCATCGGTCTAGCTATCTTAGAAAAATCTTGTATAAAGCGCCTATAAAATCCCGCATGACCTAAGAAACTCCTCACACCTTTAACCGAGGTGGGTGGGGGAAGCTTAGTAATCACATCAATTTTAGCTCGATCAACTTCTAATCCCTTATTGGATATCTTGTGTCCTAAAACAATCCCCTCTTTCACCATAAAGTGACATTTCTCCCAATTAAGCACCAAACGTGTTTTGTTGATGCAAAAGTTGGTTGATCCTTGCTAGACCCGAATTAGGCTTAATTCGGGTTGGCTGGGTACCGGCTCCTGCACCAAGTGAATCGTCTGGTTGGGATCCTGCACACTAAACAACACGCGTTAAGCTTACCGTGGGAAGGTTTCCCACGATTAGACTCCGGCGTGAGAGTAAGTAATTGATTTAGGGTTATCTGTGAGTTTAGAGTGAATTGTGATACCTTTGTGGAACCCTTGGGGGTTCCTTTTATAGGCAGTAAAACCCTAGTGGGCTTTCACTGATCCTTCGGCCCCAAGGAAGAGATAAGCACCAGAATTAGAATGATTGTTATCTTCTAATTCTGGTAGTGAATATCCTCTCCTTATTGGGGTAAAGATATTCCTAGACAAAATATCATTCTGTCTGACCCTATGTTGGCCGTGTCGGCCATACCGGGCCGTGGGCCGCACACATGTGTGCGGTTACTGTTCATTCAAGCCCATAAGCCTGACTGACATTATCCCACCCATCTGTGATGGGCCGGATATGGGTAGTACCCTTGGGCCGGGTCCATGACCCGGTTGGGGACTATACGTCATCATGTCCCCCCAGTCTAGTTGTTACAACCGTAGGTGGAACCTCTAGACTATAAAGATGCTCCCGGACGTACCAAGGAAACCATAGCAAAGGACGATTGTGAATTTATGTTGACCGCATATGGCAACATGGCTTAAGAAATTATTCTATCACTATTTCATCCATACATAGCAGCCGAGACAAATTAAATATATCATTAAATGTCAAGTCTTACGTAAGAGCCGCATAACCCGACATGAACAACTGTTCATCTAACTTGTTTGACTGACAAAATTGCAGACAGTCAGAACCTTGAGCAGTGCAAACGTGTGGGTCAGATATGACCCGTGGGTCCCATCTGACGTTTCACTTGCCACTCGCCCCCTAGCCACACGATTAAGAATAGTGGCCAACACGTGTCACACATCCAACAGGCTGTGACCCTCAAGGTAACCCTATAAATAAGCCACCCCTACGGCTGTGTGAAACACACAGTTCATAACCTCCATTTCTGCCATTAAAGCTTTCCTCTTATCTTGAACCAAGTACGCACGGATCCCTTCACATGCAGGTTAGAATACCACGTCCTTACACTCTTTTTTAGTAATGGCTAATAGAAACAGCCCTACCATCGGATCCGTGCTGAATGTCATGACCCAAGACCAGTTAAACCATTTTTGTACAAATTACTTCATCCCTTCCAACCTACACCCCTCACTTCCTGGCGTCGGAGACCTCATAACTGAGGCTCCAGCGGGTAAGATAGGCCTCTATACTCGCATGTTTGACGCGGCCAATTACCGCATCCCTTTCACCCACTTTCTCGTAGATCTGTTAGGATATTATAATGTACACATTAGTCAGCTCCACTGCATAGGTGCCTGTAAAATTAGCCAATTCGAGATTCTTTGCCGTGCTAGGAGAATCCCCCCAACCGTAGAGTTATTTAGGTTGTTTTATACCCCCAACTTAGTGAACGGTTGGGTTTCTTTCAAAAAACGAGCCTCCAACAGCCCACAATCACACAACAAACCAATGGATTCACTGAAAAATTGGTATGATCATTACTTTTTCATTGACGCAGTGGTATGGCCGGGTGATTACGTCATTAGGACCAGATTCCCGCACGACCCCAAGCCGCACACCAGTACATACAATCCCCGTCACTCTCAAGAGTTAAATCTAAATAGGACTGGATTCCATAGAAACCTACCCGAATCATTCCTATGCTTGCTAGGAATTAGCCGCAATTACTTTGGTCCCTCCAATAGGTATCCCGTTTTTTGGAGAAGGCAGGGCGAAGGTAGGCTAATCACCCGTACGTCAATAAGAATGTATACATGTGTTTGCATGATAACTAACATCTATTGTTTTGTGCTGGACAGAAATGAACTTTTTTGGACTGTTGCGCCAGGGCGATCCAAGGCTTGTGCCGGAAGGTCTCCGTCCTCTTCGTGAAAATGAACAACCCCTCCTCGAGCACACCCGACCAGTGACGGTTGCCTTGGAAGCCGTGCCTGATCCTCATTCCGACGAAGAACATGGAGACCACGGCGATGGTAACAACCAGATGAACCAAGGAGGGGCCGGGCCCTCCTCACCACACAGAGAACAACAGGGAGACAATATGGAACAAACCGACTCCAGCATTCGCCGACTGATGGGCGATGATGATGATGAAGTGCAACAACATGTCGACTTGGACGAAGAGGAGGAAGCCGAAGAGGAGGTTGCTGAACTAACAACGCAGCCTCTCACCAGGCGCACCCGGAAGAGGGGAAACCGTGCGAGAGGGACTGCCTCGGTGGAGATTGGTGAACACAATGCTCCCGCCAAAAGGCTTCGAGAGGACCACCCCATGTATCAATCTGTTGGGAGTGCCACCCAGGGTTCCGATGCTAACCGGGCTGCTCATGTCGATCCCGTCACACAAATTGCCCCAACCGCCTCCGAAGGAGCAAGAAGCAATATGTAAGAAACCATCTCAATATGCAAGAATTTCCGCTTCACTTTTTTTTTGTTAAAAAACCATACTTAAGATACTTCGTAACACTCGTGTCGCAGGGACAACCAGGCCGGTGCCGCGCCTCCTTCTGACACCCAAGTGGATAAGGAGAAAGGAAAAGCTGACGAAGAAAATCCCGCGGCCCCCACAAAGTCCGGCCCTGTTTTTGAAGATGGTTCACCCCTGGTTTCCCAAGACTTCCCTACATCCGGCGCTCCCCAACCCTTCAACCCTATATGGACTATTACCACGGCATCGCGATTGAGGAGTGCTGACGAGTGCCGGGAGTACCTCAATAACTGCATACCACCAAGCTTAGTGCAAGAGGTAAACTCGCTCAGTCATGCGGATTTGGCGGATGAGTATAATGGGACGCTGGTTCATCAGATGGCGATGGGAACCTCAATGAGGGTTAGGTTTGAAGCTGCGCTTGGGCATGTTGACTCTCTCAAGAGGAAAGTTGGACGGAGAGAAAAAATGATTGAAGATAATGAAGCCCTGATTGCCGACCTCCAATCCAAACTAGTGAATGCCGAGGCAACCATCAAAACCCAGTCAGCCCGCGCGAGTGAATACGATCAGCAAGTAACCCACCTTGAGTCTCAACTAGATGCTGCAAACACCAAGGTACATATCCGTGCCGCACCACCCATATATACTAAAAAATGAATGTACTAACACGTTTTTCACTATAGGTAACCACGGCCGAAGCTTCTGCCCATTCTTACTCCAGCCAAGTAGATGTTTTGAACCAGAAGCTAGAGGACGCGCACTTGGCCGTCCAAAACATGGAAAAAATGCAGACAGACCTTGTTGAGGAGAGGGCCGTCACCCAAGAGCTGAAAGAGGCAGTTGCCTAAAAAGAATTGGTGATTGATGCCCTGACCGCCGAGCGTGACAACGTCCTATGCCCCCAACTGCTAACAGCCATTGCAGGCCGTAGGTGGATGGTTGGGCATGGAGCACGCCTGGCTGTTATGAAGGTGCTAGAGGCCCCATCCTTTGTACAACAATTTGCCAACCTTGTATCTGATGGTATCGACCACGGACGGCACGAAGGAATGGTTGAGGCTGCTGAACTGATCACGAAAGGTGGGGACATCGCCCGTCATACCTTCTTTAAGCCCGAAGCCGCCAGCAAGATGACTGCCTCCATGGCCGCGATGCAAGATCTACATTACCCATTCCTGGATGAGCTAGAGGCCACCAAAGATGCCCCAAACACCGAAATCATGGAAAAGCTCAGTCCTAGCACGCCTTCCACTGCTTCCTTTCCTCTAACCCTTCCTATATATGAGGACGTAACCAGGGTCGTGCTTGACGAGGAACCCTTAGGTGTGGTGTTGGAAAGAACCGCGGCCCAAGCCCAGAAGCGGGGAGAAAGTGATGAATGGTTGCCGCGTCTGGTGGAAGAACAAACAGAAATGGGTAGGTTTCTCCCCTCTATTTAGGATGCTCCTTTTTCATGATCAAACACTTGTGTTGTAATCTATGAATATGTATTGTTTTGATTCGTCCGTGCATGTACACGGCTAACAATTTTTATGTTTTGTGTATAAGTCCGTGGGTAACCACGGCAATTTTGATCTGTTTGGAAACCTGTGTATTTTTGCTTGTGTTCGAAATATTGTAGCTCAATACTGCATGATATACTACGTCTTACTCACAAAGAAAATACATACAAGTCTATAATTTACTAGACGTGCGACGTGCGTCTTTACTATGCAGAGCACGGTATGGCTATAGCATATGAAACTTACCCCAACGTCTTGTGAGTAAGGTGTCTAGTAAGGATACGTGATCCGTGCGGCTGGGGTTGCATCCCTCTTACGCGGCAAGTTGAATTAGTAGGTTCACTTAATCCTCTTACCCCACCTGGAGGCGTATGGTACATGTACGTTATTTTGAGAGAATGCATACGAATGAAACATGGCATATTATAATACAAGTAAAATTCATACGGCTAACAAAGAATTTAACAAAGAAAGGAAAATGATTTGCACGAAACAGGCCGTGGAGCTAGCTAGGCACCACGGCATTTTATTAGAACGTTTACACTTTTGTTTAAATAATGACGACAAGTCCTAAAAGATAAGAGAGGAAACTTAAACAAACATGAGAAAAACAAACAAAACAAATAACCCGCATGGTTCTTTATCAAAGCCGCTTATAGCGAAGTCCCATGCGGAAGCCGTAGCTTTTAAAGATAGCACCTTTTAAGATTGGAGATGTTCCATGTGCGCTCTAGGTCACGGCCATCCATGTCACGTAACTTGTACGCGCCTCGTCCCAAGGTTTCAGTGACTTCATACGGTCCTTCCCATTTAGGTCCCAGTTTTCCTGTATTCTCCACTCGGCTTGCTTCGTTAGCACGATAGACGTAGTCTCCCGGTCGAAAAGAAACACCTTTGACCTTGGCGTCATAATAAGCCTTCATCTTAGCCTTGGACTTAGCCTCATTGATGGCTGCTATTTCCCTTTTTTCTTCCAACAGATCTAGGTTGATTCGCAGTTGTTCATCGTTTGTGACGACGTTAACCTCCGCCGTGCGGATAGTAGGCATCCCTATTTCTGCTGGTATAACGGCTTCAATGCCATAAGCCAATGCAAATGGAGTATCTCCGTTGGCTGTTTTGATCATGGTTCTATGTGCCCATAGCACGTGTGACAACTCATCGACCCATTTGCCCTGTCGTTCATCCAGCCGTGCCTTGATTCCATTCCCCAAGCTCCTATTTGCTCGTTCGACAAGGCCGTTCGTTTGTGGATGCTTAACGGACGCAAAGCGCCGATTGATGTTCAACGATGCACACCAGTCTTTGAATGGGTTGTCCGTGAACTGCTTGCCGTTGTCCGAGATAATTTCCCCTGGTAGACCGAAGCGGCACACGATATGTTCCCACACAAACTTCTTGACCTGCTTACCCGTGATAGACTTTACTGCCTTGGCTTCTATCCATCGCGTGAAGTAGTCCATTGCAACAATCAAGAATTTAACCCCTCCTGCGGCTACAGGAAATGGTCCTGCAATGTCAATTCCCCACTTGTAAAATGGCCACGGGGACGTGATAGGTGTAAGCTCCTGCTGCGGGTGCCGCGGTACTGGCCTATGCACTTGGCAATCATTGCACCTGCGAATCATATCGCGCGCGTCTCTGTGCATAGTGGGCCAATAGTATCCTGTTCGTAAGGCTCGGGCTACCACGGATCGTGGGCCTGCATGCATGCCGCACAACCCTTCGTGTATGTCACTGATAACGTAAGCCGCCTGGCGTGGTCCAACACACCGCAGCCACGGCTGCAAGAAAGAGCGTTTGTAAAGGATGCCTTCCCGGAGTTCGAAATGTTGTGACTTCCTTTTAACGCGCCTTGCTGCTTTTTCCTCGTCTGGAAGGGTTTCATTAGTCAAATAGTTGATGATTGGGGTCATCCACGTAGGTCCCTCCTCTTCAACTATAGCAGTCACTTCCCCTTCCGTGATAGATTTTTCCTTGAGTATTTCCACCAAAACCTGTTTAGACAAGTGGGCGAAGCTCGTGGATGCGATATTACTGAGAGCGTCCGCTTTCTTGTTCTCGCCCCTTGGCACCTGCTTGATGGAAAACTTACTGAAAGTCGCGATTAACGTCTTGACTTTTTCCAAATACCTGACCATGTTGTCCTCCTTAGCCACATACCCACCTAGAATATGGTTCGCGACAAGCCGTGAGTCCACGTAGGCCTCAAGGTTGCGGACTCCCATTCTAGCGGCGATTTTTAAACCCACAATTAATGCTTCATATTCCGCTTCGTTATTGGTGGCCGTGAACTCGAAACGGAGGGCGTACGTGAATTCCATTCCTTCTGGATTTGTGAGGATGAGGCCTGCCCCGGACCCGTCTGTGCATGAGGATCCGTCCGTGAATAGCACCCAAGGTTCCGCTGGGACCTCCTCTTGCTTAATGATTGGTTCTTCCTCATCCGGCTTCTCGATCAGGAAATCTGCCAAGATCTGGCCTTTAACAGCCGTCCTTGGTCTGTAAGATATATTATGCCCTCCCAATAGGATGCTCCACTTCTCTAGTCTCCCTGCCATGTCTGGTCTAGATATAACCTGCTTAATTGGCTGATCCGTGATCACAACAATCAGGTGCGCCTGAAAGTACCGGCGCAGCCGCTTTGTGGCAAATACTAGTGCTAGTACCAATTTTTCCATGGAGGAATAATTCAGCTCCGCCCCTTGTAATGTTCTACTTATAAAGTAGACCGGGGTCTGTATTGTGTCTTTATCCGTCATCAGTACCGCGCTTATTGCGCCATGAGTAGCTGAGAGATACATAACGAGTTCCTCCTTTGGCCGGGGAGCTACCAACATGGGGAGAGATGCGAGATGCTGCTTGAGTTGGCCAAAGGCTTCCTCAGCTTCCTTCGTCCAATGGAAGTCTCCCTTTCTAATACACTTCTTGAGTGTCTTAAATAAGGGTAAGGACTTCTCTGTGGATTTAGATAGAAATCTATTCAGCCCGGCTAACTTCCCATTCAGGGACTGCACCTCCTTCCGTGTCTGCGGGGACGGTAGCCGTATCACTGCGTCCGTCTTCTCTGGACAAGGTCTGATGCCGTTTGGGTCAATCAAATATCCCAGGAACATTCCTTCTGTTGCACCAAACGTACATTTCTTTGGATTTAACTTCATGTTAATCCTTCTCAGCGTGTCGAATGTCTCCTGGACATCCCGGAGAAGTGCCTCCTCCGTGTGGCTTTTTATCACCAAGTCATCAACATATACTTCCAAGTTGCGTCCTATTTGTGATTCGAAAGCTTTATCCACCAACCGCTGATACGTAGCGCTGGCGTTCTTTAATCCGAACGGCATTTTCGTATAGCAATATACGCCCTGGCTTGTGTGGAACGCCGTTTTTTCTTCATCCTCCTCCGCCATCTGGATTTGGTGATACCCTTTATATGCATCCAAGAAGCATTTGAAAGGATATCCACATAAGGACTCTACTTTCCAGTCGATTTCTGGTAGCGGGTAACAGTCCTGTGGGCAGGCCTTGTTCAGATCCGTGAAATCCACGCACATGCGCCAACTTCCGTCATGTTTCTTGACCATGACCGGATTGGATAACCACTCGTGGTAGTATACCTCGCGCATGATGCCTGCGTCCACCAGCTTCCGCACTTCTTCCAGTATAACTTGACTTCGCTCAGGCGCCTGGCCGCGCTTCTTTTGCTTGATGGGTTGGTACCCTTGGCGGATCTGGAGTTTATGCTCTGCTATCGCGCGTGGCACACCCGTCATATGTTTTGGCTCCCATGCGAATATGTCCATGTTTGCACTTAAAAGAGAACACATGGCCCTTTTGCCGCTATCTGAGAGCGCCCCTCCTATGGATACCTCCTGTTCCGGGTAGTCAGGGTGAATGGCCACCTTCCAATTGGGTGGTGGTGCTCCATCCTTGGGTGGTACAGGTGGTGCCGGTGTTGTCACAGTGTGACACTCGGATGTTGGCACGACTGTTTTATAAATAGTAACGATTCCCCCATCAACGGGGAATTTAATCATTCCGTGTGCCGTAGAGGGTACTGCCCGGATAGCCAAAATGCCTGGTCTGCCTATGATTCCATTATAAGGAGAGTGTGAACGTATCACCATGAAGTTCATCCACGTTGTAGTGGAATGTTCCTCATTCCCAATGGTGACAAGCAAACGCAACTGCCCTATTGGCCAGATAGTATCTCCACTAAAGCCAGTAAGCGGCGACGTGGCCGGTACTAATTGGCTTCTTATTTCTGGGCATAACTGCACAAAGCAGTGTTCATACAACACCTCTGCTGACGACCCTCCATCCACATACATGCGACGAACATTGTGTGTTCCAATGCTTATCTCAATAGTGAGAGGCGCATCAACCACGTCACTTGCTGTAATGAGAGGGAATGAGATTTCCTTGCCGCGTGAAAAGTTTTGGCCAATTTTCTGTCTCGTGCGGTGCTGTCTGGATTGGATCATGTATATGGTAGAAGGCTTGTCCTTTTGGGGATCCTTCTTATCATACTTCTTGTTGTTGTCCTTTCCGTCTTTCCAATCCTTAACTAGGTGCTTGAGTTTGCCTGATTTGATTAGCGACTCAATATGCTTCTTCAGCTGGATACACTCCTCCGTGCCATGTCCTTTGTCATTATGGAACTCGCAGAAGCGACTTCCCTGCCGACGTTCCGGGGGTGTGGTCATTGGGGGAGGCCTTGGAAAATTCGCCCCTTCAGTCAACAAGATCTCCCGGTAGGACATCTTTAGGGGGTGAACTTGTCGTCCGACCGTCCGCCTTTGCTTTGGCTCTTATAGTCCGAGCCCTTGTTATTGTTCTGGTTGCCTTGACCGCCCGACTGTCTCTGGGACTGGTCATTTGAGCGGTACCCATTTGGCACCATATAGGCATGGGCCATCTCTCAATTTTAGCCTGAGTATCGAATATTTTGAGGTGATCGACAGGATCACCGGACCCATCGTACGTCTTGATACATGCCGGCATGCGACGTTTGGTGTCCTCAGAATAGTTCCGTATGCGGAGGGTAAACGGATCTTCCCTGGGATCAGCCCATGGTCGTGTGAGCCTAGGGTCATCCCATGGTTCACACCACGGACGCGAGAGGTCCTCTGCTTCCGTATCCCGATAGTAGGGGCCACCATAATACTCATCATTGTTTGGTGGTGGAGGCGTGCGCCTAGGCCGGCGGCATTTGGGCGGATGGTCATCTGAGTCCTCCCCAGACGGATCTGGGGACGGCGGTGGTGCCCCGCCTTTTGAATAGGGACCACTTTTTTGAGACGAACCAGGAGCCTTCCTCCCTGTGTTCATTCTATCCCACACGCTTGGGCGGCGTGTGGTTCTGGTCAGCTCTCGATCTGGCCGCTCGGGTGAGCCATCCGACCTTTCTCCATCTTGAGACTGCGTTAATTCTTGCATGATGCGATCCCCTATGCGTTCAAACACATTCCGGGGTTGAGGGTTTTCCTCGAAGGTTCCCTGCTCTTGAGGCCGAGTCCTCCTTTTCTTTCGGTTTTGGGAAGGGGTGGATGGTCCACTGTCGCCAAAGTTGAGTCGGGCTTGGAGGTTCCTCCCCAGACTCAATCTTGATGCGATCCCTGGGACGATCCTTTCAAAATTATGAGTAAGAACTCGAGTAAGATCCTCCTCACTGAGTGGTAGGGCTTCCACTTCTTCCTCCGTCGAAGGTCTGCGTGGTTCCTTGTTAGGAGGGTCTGGCGCACTCCCTGGATCAGGGTTGTCCAAGGTTGAAGTGGGTGGGGGTGTCACCGAGATCGTGCTCGTCACCCCCGCGGGTTGAAAACCGCTACGGTTGCCCAGCCCGCCCGCGAGGCGGTTAGGTGACTGGTTGGGGATGAGAATCCCTTCCCCTTGGGACTTCCGGTTCCCAGGATTCACATTCCTGGGGTTAGTCGGCGGGCGTCCCTTCGTCATTGGAGATTTGAGATGAGATTTTGTTCTAGCTTAGTGTTACTGGTCCCACGGATGGCGCCAACTTGTTGATGCAAAAGTTGGTTGATCCTTGCTAGACCCGAATTAGGCTTAATTCGGGTTGGCTGGGTACCGGCTCCTGCACCAAGTGAATCGTCTGGTTGGGATCCTGCACACTAAACAACACGCGTTAAGCTTACCGTGGGAAGGTTTCCCACGATTAGACTCCGGCGTGAGAGTAAGTAATTGATTTAGGGTTATCTGTGAGTTTAGAGTGAATTGTGATACCTTTGTGGAACCCTTGGGGGTTCCTTTTATAGGCAGTAAAACCCTAGTGGGCTTTCACTGATCCTTCGGCCCCAAGGAAGAGATAAGCACCAGAATTAGAATGATTGTTATCTTCTAATTCTGGTAGTGAATATCCTCTCCTTATTGGGGTAAAGATATTCCTAGACAAAATATCATTCTGTCTGACCCTATGTCGGCCGTGTCGGCCATACCGGGCCGTGGGCCGCACACATGTGTGCGGTTACTGTTCATTCAAGCCCATAAGCCTGACTGACATTATCCCACCCATCTGTGATGAGCCGGATACGGGTAGTACCCTTGGGCCGGGTCCATGACCCGGCTGGGGACTATACGTCATCATGTTTCCTCACAACGCTTAAGCATTCTCTCAAGATTGGTGAGACATGAGCTAAAGGAGTTTCCAAATACGGAAAATTCATCCATAAAAACCTCCATGGTTTGCTCTATCATGTCATGGAAAATCGCCATCATGCACCTTTGAAACGTCCCCGGTGCATTACATAGGCCAAAAGGCATCCTCTTGTAAGCAAATGTACCGTAGGGACAAGTGAATGTGGTCTTTTCTTGATCCTTAGGGTCAATGGGTATTTGAAAATAACCCGAAAAGCCATCAAGAAAACAATAGTACTCATTTCCCGCTAAGCGTTCAAGCATTTGATCCATAAAGGGAAGCGGGAAATGGTCTTTCCTAGTTGCTTCATTGAGTTTTCTATAATCAATGCAAACTCTCCAACCGGTCACAAGTCTCGTGGGAATAAGCTCATTGTTCTCATTAGGCACCACGGTGATTCCACCCTTCTTTGGAACACAATGAACCGGGCTAACCCATGGAGAGTCGGAAATGGGGTAAATCATACCCGCATCTAAGAGTTTAATCACTTCCTTCTTAATAAACTCATGGATTTTTGGGTTAACTCTCCTTTGGTTTTGAATGGCGGGTTTATAGTCATCCTCCATAAGGATTTTGTGAGTACAAAAATGTGGATCAATTCCCCTTATGTCGGATATTTTCCATGCTAAAGCTTTCTTATGATTCTTAAGAACTTCAATAAGTTTCTCTTTCTCATCCTCTTTCAACTCTTTAGCAATAATCACCGGTAATTGGTCTTTTCCTTCTAAGAAAGCATATTCTAAGTGGGATGGAAGTTCCTTAAGTTCAATGGGAGGTGGACTCTCTATGGAAGGTTTTACTATGGAAGGTTCCTCAATGGTAATCTCTTGTGGAATAGAAGAAGGAATAGGGTCCTCATTGAGCAACTTTTGGATTGTAAGAATATCTTCTTCCCAATTAATGGGAGAATCATCATCACCAAGAAAGTTAGACTCAAATTCCTCCAAGAGGAAATCACTCTCTCCAAAAGGTGTTAAAGAGGGAGCAATTGAGGCCACGGTTTCAACATGGGGAATCTCATCACTAGCACTCTTACAAGCATCATGAAAGTGTTCATTACACACTTCATCTAGCACATCCACAATGTTAATAGTCTCACAAGGTCTAGACTCCTTAACCTCTTTTCTATCACAAACTTTGCCTAACTTAAACACCACTCTCTCATCTTCTACTCTCATAATTAATTCTCCTTCCGCCACATCTATCAAGGTACGACCCGTTCTCAAAAACGGTCTACCAACAATCAAAGGCACTCTAGGATCCATGTCATAATCGACCACTACAAAATCGGCCGGAAAGGTAAACTTATCCACACCTACAAACACATCTTCCGCTATACCTACGGGGTGAGCTATGGTTCGGTTGGCTAGTTCAAGAGTCATCCTAGTGGGAGTGAGCTCGGGAAGAGATAGTTGTTTCCAAACCGATAAAGGCATGAGATTTATGCTTGCCCCTAAATCCGCCAAAGCCATGCAATTTTCAACACCGGGAAAATTACAAGGTATCAAGAAGCGCCCCGGATCTCCAAGTTTTGTTGGTAAAGTTTTAAGTAACACCGCGGAACAATTTTCATTAAGTGATGTGTTGGGCAAATCAACCAATTTTTCTTTGTTTGAGAGCAAATCCTTGAACATCTTAGCAAACTTTGGCATATAAGCAAAAGCTTCCGCAAAGGATATGTTGATATTGAGTTGCTTAAACATCCTTAAGAAATTGGAGACTTGGATGTCATCTTTGTTCTTTAACTTGTCCTTTTTCAACCTTGAAGGGTATGGAAGAGTAGGTTTTGGTGTAGGTGGAATAGGTGTTGTGGTGGAAGATTTGTCTTTGTTAGCTTCTTCATTGGGAAGTGTGGAAGGTGAAGGAGAAGTATGAGGTGGTTGAGAAGGTGTGTTTGAGTGAATAGGAGCATTTTGAGGAGGTGGAGTAGAAGTAGAAGGCTTGTCACACGTAGGAGCACAAGTGGGTTGAACAAGAGTAGGTTTAGGAGGTGAAGGATCCTTTGTTGTTGTTCCACTCCTTGTTGTAATAGCATTGACATTGGCCCTAGGGTTTGTTTGTGTATTAGAAGGTAAATCCCCTTGTGGTCTTTGAGTTACCGCCACTAAAACCCTATTGATTTGTTCCTCCAATGTACGTTTCATTTGGTCATTCATTCTCTTCTCAATTTCACGCATTTTCTTGTCAACATACTCTTGAGTCTCTTGCATCCCATATCCTTGATTTGGATTTTGAGGGTAAGCTTGATTTGGTATTGAAGCATATGCTTGATTGGGAATAAATGGAAGTGGTTGATTAAATCCTTGTTGTGGTGGATAAAAGGTATTTGCTTGAGGTTGAAATTGATTGGGTGCCTTGTAGTTATTTCCTTGGTATGGTGGTCTTTGCCCTTGATTCCTTGCTAAAATTTGAGGAGGATTTTGTGGAATTTGGGTGGGTGGTTGGGGTGGGAAGCCGGGTGGAGTAAGGTAATTTTGGGATTTGTAAGAAAGGTTATTTGGATTGATATTAGGTTTGAAATGTTCACGATGTTCCTCTTGGTAAGCATAGCATTCCCCTTGATACCCTTGCACCTTATCACATTGTTCATTAGAATGGGGACCTCCACAAGTAACACAAGAAATGGTGATGGCATTCACATTATTCGAGGAATTGTTCAATGTCATGCTCTTAAAATTTTGAAACATTTCTTGTTGTCTTTGCAAATTCCTTTCACTATCTCTATCCATCCTTTGAAAAATCGCTTCTTGAAACTTGAGGAGTTGGTTGTCACAAGGGATTTGAGAATTGTTTTGAATAACATGAACCCTTTCTTCAAATTGATTGTTTGTTTGAATCGTTGCCTTAGTCTCAATAATGTCCAAAGCCTCTTGATAAGTCTTATGAAGAATACTCCCTCCCGCGGAAGCATTGAGTGAATCTTGGTGGTGAGCTTTAAGGCCATCATAAAAGAGACTTATTTGGTGAACTTGATCCAATCCATGATTAGGGCATCGCCTCAACAACTCACTATACTCTTCCCAAGCATCACTAAAAGATTGGCTAGGTTTTTGTTGAAAGCCCATAATTAAATTCCTCAAAGCCATAGTCTTTTGTGGAGGAAAGAACTTGTTCAAAAACTTAGTGGTAAAACCCTCCCATGTGGTGATACTATCGGGTGGTTGGGTGTCTAACCAATGCTTAGCACTCCCCTCTAAGGAAAATGACACTAACATCAACCTAATGACCTCATGTGGAACCCCATTATGCTTAATGGTATTGCAAAGTGAAAGGAATCTCTTAAGGTGAGCATGAGGATCCTCATTTTGTTTTCCCAAGAAAGGTGATAAAGCAACCATATTGATCATAGATGTATGTAGCTCAAATGTGTTAGCGGGAAAGTCGGGAATCTTAATGGCACTAGAATATCCATGAATGTTGGATTGCATACGTTCATACAAAGTACGATTATCAATAGCCATGGCTTCTTGTGGTGGAGTCAAAGCACGATTCTCGTGATCGGCTTGGTGGACGGTGGTGGTCTTACTCTTTCTCTTTTTCTTCCTTTTCGGAGGAAGAGGTTGTACACCAATCGGTATTTGTGCACGCCCGCGAGTGAGCATGCAACTCAATACGAGGAATGAGAGAGAAGCTCTCGTGTGACTTTGAAGAGAAATGGATTATCCTCTTCGAGTTTCAATATAAAATATCCACAAGAAAATAACAATATATGTATTTACTACTTTGGGTGCAAGACCCTCAATGAAGCCTTCCTTCTTAGAATACACCCAAGTGAACGGGGGGTTAGGTGGCGCGAAGCACTTAAGTACCTATTGACCCTTAGATGGCATTTTATAGCACATCGTCTTTCTATTCACTTAAATGTTCGTATTCTTCGAATTGTTGCTTATTGAGAGTATTTATCTATTCTTGCTTTATTTTGTTTGATCGATACACGTGTCAAGGACCGGAACGCCCCTCAACACGGTGTATTGCCTCGGCAATACTTATGGAAGATATGTAGATTGATTGTTCTTATACGTATACGTATTTACTTATAATAATATATGGAAAATATTTTTGTATTTATGAGTTTTTTAAGGGAAAATACTATATGTACATAAAAACCGAGAGAATCCAATAATATATATTTTTGGTTGCAATCTCTTAGGAAAAAGATTGCTTTTTGGATTTTTTATTTTTTTGGTCAATTCTTTAGGAAAAGAATTGTTTTGTTAATTTTTAGTTTTTATATATTTTTATATTTTTGATTTTTTATTTGTTTTTGATTTATGATACGTAAAAATAACATTCACAAAGTGAACGGATCCCAAAAGCCAATGAAAACCGTCAATCGATAGTCTCTCGTGTAGTCAAAGAACCGGCAGCGGCGCCATTTGAAATTGTGTATAATGCAGTTCGTTTTTTCTCAGTTCTTGCTAATAGAAAGTCCAACCAATATCGGGTTTTTAATTGTTCTTGGTTGTTAAGCTTGCTTGGTTAATCTATTGCTAATTCAATAAATGCTAGCCAAACGGAAAAATATTACCTACGTATATGTAAAACAAATTGCAAATACCACGTTTTTATTCAAGTAAAAATTTAAAATGCAAAATTTGAAACTAAAGGGACTGAAATTGTAAATTCTATGAACAATAAATGCTTGAAATATAAACTCTAACAATTATAGGGACTAAAAATGTAAAACTGTTAACTAAAAGGATCAAAAATGCAACAACTATAACAAACTTGCCAAAAATGCAACAAACTAACAAAATGCTAACTGAATTTTAACAACTTCCAAATTCCAGGGACTAAAACAATGCAAACCCTAAAAACATGAAGATTAGCCAAATTTTAAACGCTGATAGAACTAAAAGGACCAAAGTGCAATTAAGAAAACTATTTAAGCAAAAACGGGACAAAGGAGAAAATAAGCTCGTTTGAGCTTATTACTCAACCAAACTTGATGAGACCAATTGCAAAACGTTTCAAATTCAAAATAAGCTACGTGTGTCCAAGGAAATTTGCTAAAAATCAGAAATAAGCAAATGAGTGCTTATCAATAAGCACAAAATAAGCTCTAGCCAAATCTAATCAGTCACAACTTGATTTTTCTATTAAAACTGATTAAGCAACTGATTTAAAGAATAGGAAATCAAACCAGAACGAATTTCATCAAGTAATAAGCTCTAAATCTGAATTAAGCTAAAAAGAGCTTATGTTGACCAAGCGTTGACCAGCTTTTTTTCAAAAAGCTAATTTTCTCAAAAATCAAGTAACTCAACTACCTAAATGGATTTGTGAAGAAAAAGTGCTAAGTTTATGAAGAGGAAAATGAGATACAGATTTTTAGTTGTCAAGTTATAGAAACTTGATTTAAGTCTACTTATCTGATTTTGGCTTATTACTAAGTGCTTATTGAATACTGTATTAAATCCTTCTAGACTCTAAAACTATATGATATAAGCTACAAATAGAAACAAATTTGATCCAAATTCATCCAGTTTTGAGTGAGTTCTAGCAAATTGAAAATGGTAAGTTTCTGAATGACTCAAATGCATAAGGCTGACCCAAACTTTTTAGATGCCATTTGCCTGTTTGACCTTGTATTTGACTTGTAAAAGACTTAAAACAACTTGTTATCACTCAATGACTGTAAATGAACTTTAAAAATCCAAATCTCAATGCTTGAAAACTATTTTTGAGCTATTCCCAAACACTCCTTTACTGATTTTTACAAACTTTTACAAATGCTTTTAGAGTTCTGAATTAAGCTGACTTAAAAGCTATAGCAGTCTGAATTCAATGGTCAAAATGAAAAGTAATAGAGCTCAATGCACTCAATAAACTCCACTAGAACTACAAACCAATTACAAGAACAAAAATGACTGAATTAAGGCAGTTAACTAGAATAAAATCCAAATCAAAGAACAAGCAAACAAGTTTAAACTCCTAACACTCTAAGATCTAGCAAACATCAACAACAAGCAACTTTTATCAAGCAGCCATCAAGTTTATTCTAAGAAAGAAAGCATGCAATTAACTGTTGAGTGGAACAAAAATCAGGAAGCTTAAAACCTATTGTAGAATTCCTTTGAGAAGAAGAGGAGCGCTGAGCTCTCTTACCCTAGTGATAACCACCACCTTATCACTAGGAATCAATCAATCTACAATAACTGCTATCTAATCAACAAGAAACCATCATTCTGCTTGAAAACTCCATTGGAACTATGCAATGACTGAATTGTGATCAAACAGCTAGCAAACTTCACCAATGTCAGTTATGATCAATGATTGATCATAACAAACACTTATCAGCAACACTAGTATCCAAATGCAGCAAGAAATGAACTGGAATGATAAGAACAGTTTTGGCGGGAAAGAGTAAATTTGAATTTTATTAATGGAAAACGGTTACAAAGTTGTTACAAGGGTAGTAACTAACTAACTAACTCAAGAGTTTGTCAGACTCTTGAGTAGCTAGGGTAAGATTGAGGGAAAAGGAAAAGGAAAAGTAGAACTAGGTGTTTTTACAAAATTAAGCTACAAATAAAAATGAAGTCTAATCCAGCTATTTATAGACATGAAGGAAGAGTTTGTTGGGGTTGGTGACGTGTCAGAACCAATCTCTGAGCTCCACGTGGCATCTTCTTGCTAATTGGATAATTTGGCTCAAGAACATATTTGGGGGTTTTTGATCCAATTACTTTCAGCTTAATTGATTATGAGGTATGGATTCGTCTCTCAAAATGGAGCAAATTTCATGTTTAACACTTTGCTTGAAATGCATTGTAGCTCAAAATAGGTTCTGGGCTCGTTCTTGTTTGAAAGTGACACGTGGCTTCTTCTGGTTGGCTCTCATCTGGTCACACGGATCAATATCCAAAAGTGGATAAAATGATTATGGAGTGGCGCATTTCTATTGGTTGAATGGGAGAAAATGCGCTTTACTGTACATATATGGTATTAAATGTGAAGCGGCGCTAGTGGGCTTATGTGGCAGCTTATGTGGTGATCCTTGTGTCTCATTTCCTTGATTCTCATTGGTCATTTAACACTTCACACGGATTAAGCCCAAATTTGGTGTAAACTTGTCACTTTCAGCCCCTATACTTTGGCAGATTTATGATTTGATCTCTAATCTTCAATTCTTTGGCAAAACTAGTCCTTTGAACTTCATTCTTGATCATTTGAACCCTTGACTGAGTTGACTTGATAGTTGACCAAGTTTGACTTATGATCTTGACTTTCACAATATTTGCACTATTAGTCCTTCAACTTTGATAACTTGTCAAGATAGGTCCTTGTACTTCAAAGTCTTGTCACTTTTGATCCTTCTTTGTCTTTTTCATCCATTTGAGCTAGATTTTTCCCTGTTTGCTTGAAAATGTATCTTTTTACCTACACAAGTGCACACAAACACAAACATACCACATAACACTGTTTTTGCCAAATAAATTGGTATTTTGCTTCATGTTTTAGGGTTATTTGTTATTAAAAGGATATGAGTTTAAGCTCATATCAACTACCACATGCAGTTTTTCTACTTTGCTGATGTATTTGGCACACAAGCCAATTTCAACACCTCAAATCTTTCAAACAGGTTATATTAACTTTGTTTAAACCACTTTTATCCCTAAGCATGCATACACACTAAGTGTTCCCAAAATCCTAGGTCAAAACAAGCAGAAACAAGGTCTATATAGCAGATTGTTTAATTCAAGTGTTCAAACCCAAAAACTTGCAGCAAAACACTCTCAACAAGGTATATATCAGATACAAAGCATAAACAACAACTTCCCTTAACACAATAACAAGTTACAAGCATAAACCAGTAGACCCAAACACCCCTTTAACTTTTTCAAATCAAAATTTTCAAAGACAAAGTGAGATTTTCAGGCCAACCAAGCATCAATTAACACTAAAACAAGTCTAATAAACAGATTCAAGCAAGAACAAGCCACAAAATTCACAAGAACACAAGTTTCATACAAATATCACCAAAAATCACAATTTATGTAGATTTTGAGATTAAGTATGCAAACCTCATGGATGTACATCCACACCCACGAACTTTGAGCTTATGTGCTAGCAAGAACAAGCACAAGCTTCCACAATAAGCCTGCTAAGATTGAACAAGGGTTAAGCACAATATCATAAAAATCAGAAACTTTGAAAAACTTGATTAATGCAAACTTGTTACCCCACACTTGATTATCCCCAAGTTATAAGCCTCACCACACCTTAACCAACTCAGTTAGGATGCTATGATCAGCCCTATAGCCCAAGAATTCCAAGATTGGAACAAGACTTAGCAAAATATCAAGAAAATGAGGAAATATGCAAAATTTTGCACACTCCTCTTTTGAAAACAGGTTTTGAACTTCAAGAACTAACAAGCATATAAAAAATGAAAGCAGTAAATAAGATTGGCCAATGACTTTTCTTCAAGATTTCAAACTCAATTTCATTAACTTAAAAATAGGATTTACAGAAACTTGAACCAAGGAAAAATCAAAAGCAAAGTATTAATGAAGCACCCTAAGGCCTTTATATAGGCATACAAATGAACTATGAAAGCTGAAAAACGTGTAACCCTAGCTAATGAAGTTCCAATTTTGCCCTTTGAGTAGTTTGAACTTTGAAGATCATGTGACTGATTTCTTGGCTGTTTGTGGAGCTGGCAAGCATGTGAAGTTGATCAAAGGTCTCCAATAAGCTTAACTTTCAAGCTTTGTTGTGGAACGTTGGATGAGGGCCTACTGTTTTGGCATCTTCTCCAAAGTGAAAAAGCAGGGGAAACATGTGACTTGGTTGATGATGTGGCAAGCTATTTGAAAGTTGGGATGTGATTAAGGCCACCTTAATCATAAATCTGCACTTTATCAAGGCCTAATTATGATAGGATTAAGAAAACCCAAATCGGCTTAAGAACACCAAGAACATGTTTTTGATCTGTTTTTGTTTTTAAATAAGTGTTAACCGCCTAATTTAAATAATTAATTAGTGGTTAGTTATAACAGATTGTGAGTGGGAAGTGAGGTGGAGTTTTGGTGGGTTGTGATTGGAGGAGAGGGGTGAGTGGGACACGTGGGAGGTGTTGGTTGGTCTAGGTTAGAATCTTGTCTGGCCAGCTTTGGTCCTTCACTTCCTTTCTTCTTGTCTTTTCACTTCTAAACTCTATCAACGCCCATTTTCTTCTTTGTCAACTTTTGCATCTTTACACTTTTGGCCCAAAAACTTTTGCAAAATGAATTCAGGGGTATTTCTTGCCATAATTGAATTCTTCAAGGGCTGGTTTGGTTTTTTTCTTCAATGATAATGGTCTAGACTTGTATAATTGACATTTTGGAGGACTGAAATTTCCAAGTCTTGATGATTGAGGGACCATTTTTGCCAATTGTTGAAAGTTGAGGGTCCTTTTTGTAATTTTGAAATTTTCAAAGGACCAAACTTGTCATTTCTTGTACTTTGAAGGACTTCATGATGTATTTGACTTTGTGGATGATATTGGTTGACAATTTAGCTTTGTTGAGGGGCTAAACTTGCCAAATCTTCAAAGTTAAGGGTCCTTTTTGTAATTTTGGCAAACTTTAGGGACCAAACTTGTAATTATGAGGATACAAGGGTATAAAGTGTCAATTCTTCATAATTGGAGGACCCTTCTTCATAATTCTTCAAATCTTCAAGGGTTGATCTTGGGAAAGTCTTCATTAGGGCTTGGTTCATTGTGCGACTTTGTTTCCCGTGTTCGTTTTTGATTGATTCTTGTGATCTTTTGTCATTTTCTCAATATCCGTACCTAAAATACACAAGCAACAAACACAAGCATATATTTGGGTATTTTGATGATATTTAATGCATTTTAAGCCCTATTTGGAAGATGAGACTATGTATAAAAGCAGTCTCATCAGCTCCGGTAAGGTTTATTTTTGTATTGATGGTATAGATGTATACCTTTGAGTTGAAGTATATATGTGGGTATTTATTACGTAGATATTGAATTACTATATGTAAACGTTGAAATTGTACGTGGAGTACTCGATACCGTAATTCTTGTATTACATATGCATGAGCATCATATTATCGCATTTTGGGCATGTGTACCACCTTTGCATTGCATTTTCATGCATGTATTTATAAATATTGAATAGTAATCTTACGTACCCTCCAAAATTCTCTGTTATTGTAGGAATGGCCGAGGTACCGCCTAACGGAAATAGAGACGAATACGTCATAGGACATGAAGGGGGAAATGTGGGAACAACTGTTGAAGGACAAGCCGAGACGAACAATGTACAAGCTCAGGACCCCGATCGAAGGAGTACTACCTTCCCCAAGCCTACTCGTGTTTCTCATCTGATTGGTATGCCAGGTATCCCTAGAAGTTCCGACGCTGCAGCAAGCGCTAATTCTCTTCATCAGGACATCGCAAGAGTTATCTGCCCTGGACCAAGAGCTTATCGTGACGTTCCGCTTGTTTTGAGGAGAATGGATAGGTCGATGTACGAGTGGTACGTAGTGGAAACTAGGGTAATCAAAAGGTTCGACGAGAATGAGAGGGCACACCAGAGGTTGTTGGCAAGAACTGCAAGGATTGAATTTGATGGAGTGGCAAATAAGAGTGATATTAATAGTTTGAGATCGATGATAGCAAACCTGAGTGCTAGTCTTGAGCAAGTTAGGGAGGATCAGGCGAGGTTGACTAGGATGCAAAGTTTGGAGCAACGTATTAGAGCATCCGTGCCACCAGATTGGAGATTTGTAGATGACTCGGAAATGGAGGCTAATGATTTTATGGTCCAGCCACCCACCAGCGGTGTGTGTATCACTTTAGGGAATCAGGTAGCAAGTGAGTGTGGATCTACTTCTGGGACGAAGAAGGTAACTGAGTGTGGGCCGAATGATAAAGGAAAGAGGAAGATGAACGAGGATGAGGAAGACAATGATGAAGAGCCCGAGGAGGATGAAGAAGAACCACCATCCAAGAGGTCGTGTGGATTACCACGCGACTAGTTGCTTGTATTTTATTTTATCTTTGATCATTGTAATCGAACTATTTTAGACTCCTGTATGATGGTATTGTGATGAAAAACTTGATTTGTGGTGGCATTACTTGTCACAGATTTTGGTTGATTTATCAATGCAATCCATGTTTACCTTTCATAATCTATGATATGTCTTTAATTTGCTCTTTTGTGATGTGAATTGATGAATATTAGTAACCTTGTAGTGATGTGTTGTTGTACTTATATTATGTCTTGAAAAAGAAATCCATCTTAATCTCGATGTGTATACTTACTTTGTTTTTCTATTTTCCCTGTCTTTGCAGAGAGGTGTACTTGAGAATTCACCATGCCTCCAAAGCTAACAGCTAACCGTGTGAACACAATGATTCAAGAAGCAATTGCAAATGCACTCGAAGCGGATCGTGCAAACCGAAACCCAGATCAAGGTGGAAATGCAGGGAGACAGCAAGCCCCGAGGGAGTGTACTTATGCTGGTTTTATGAAATGCGGTCCCACGCAATTTCATGGTACTGGCGGAGCCCTAGAACTCCGAAGGTGGTTGGAGAAGATCGAAAGTACTTTTGAGATTAACGGATGTTCATAGGCAAATAAAATCAAGTTTGCAGCTGCCACTTTTCTCGATGACGCCTTAAGTTGGTGGAACAATCAAGTAGCCACTGTCGGATTAGCAGTAGCGATTGCGAGGACTTGGACTGCTACCAAGGCTCTCTTGACCAAAAAGTTTTGTCCCGGAGAGGAGCTGGGTCAACTAGAAGATGAGTTAAGGCATTTGTCTTTGAGGAACAATGACATTACGACGTATACAAGGAGGTTTAATGAATTGAGCCTTTTGTGTCCCGATGCCTTTGCTGATGATCACAAGAAAATGAAGCAGTACATCAAGGGTTTGTCAAGCAATATCAAGGATGAGACAACTTCATCCAAGCCTGGGTCATTCGATGAAGCAGTCCAAATGGCTCACGCTCTAATGGATGTCAAGCTGCAAGATAAGAAGGACTACATTGGCGAAGGGAACAAGAGAAAGTGGGAGGCAGCTCAGGGTAATCAATCCCAAGGTCAAAATCGTGCAGGAAACCGTAACAACCAAGGTCAGAACCGCAACCAGCAGTTCAACCAGAGAAGAAATGATGGGATGAGGGCTGTCACTAACCCTAGAGGAGCGAAGGTGAATCCCCATTGTGGTCGATGTAATTTGTACCATATAGGGAATTGCCCACCTGCGTGTGGCAAGTGCGGAAAAGAGGGTCATAGAATTGCAGATTGCCGAGCTAAAGGGGTGGCTACTGGGGAAAATGCCACGAAGGTGATGGTTTGCTTTGGGTGTGGAGAAAGAGGGCATAAGCAGGGGAACTGCCCGAAGGCTGGAAATAGGCAAGGAGGAAATAATGCTGCTGCTGTGTATCGAGTAGGGACTGCTGATAAACCGCAAGGCCCTAATGTGGTTACCGGTACGTTTCTACTAGACGCTTGTTATGCTAGTATATTGTTTGATTCTGGTTCCGACAAGAGCTTCGTAGATATAAAATTTAGTCGTCATATCAACCGAGAACCAGTAATGCTAACGACTAATTATAACGTGGAATTAGCCGATGGGAAGATCGTTAGTACAAATTCTATACTAAGAGGGTGTACCTTGAAGTTAGGAAATTACGCTTTTGACATCGACTTAATGCCCATAGAGCTAGGATCGTTCGATGTGATCGTTGGAATGGATTGGCTGATGGCGCATAGTGCCGTGATCGTTTGTGGAGAAAGATTAGTTCAAATCCCGCTGAGGAATAGGGTTTTGACTGTGAGGGGAGATGAATGCACCTCTCGTTTGAAAGTGATATCTTGCTTGAAAATGATGAGATATGTAGAAGATGGATGTGATATGTTTTTGGCACAAGTTTCTAGTGATGGTGACTTAGAGGCAAAGTTAGAGGAGGTACCTGTAATTCGCGAATATCCAGAAGTTTTTCCTGATGAGTTGCCGGGTTTACCACCAAGTCGAATTTCGAATCGATTTGATGCCGGGAGCTGCACCAGTTGCTCGTGCACCCTATCGATTAGCACCATCAGAGTTGAAGGAGTTATCAGATCAATTGAAAGAGTTGATGGATAAGGGATTTATTCGACCGAGCTCATCACCATGGGGAGCGCCAGTGTTGTTTGTGAAGAAGAAAGATGGGTCATTTTGGATGTGTATCGACTATAGAGAGCTCAACAAGTTGACGGTTAAGAATCGGTATCCATTGCCGAGGATTGACTATTTGTTTGATCAATTGCAAGGTTTCTGTGTGTACTCAAAGATCGACTTGAGATCAGGGTATCATCAACTGCGGGTGAGAGAGGAGGATATTCCTATAACTGCCTTTCGTACGCGGTATGGACACTTTGAATTCCGAGTGATGCCTTTTGGGCTAACAAACGCGCCTGCAGTATTCATGGACCTTATGAATCGAGTATGCAAGCCGTATCTAGATAAGTTTGTCATTGTATTCATCGATGATATTCTTATTTACTCTAAGAGCAAGGAAGAGCACGAGAAGCACCTGAGGAAGATATTGGATCTGCTGAAGAAAGAGAAGTTGTACGCGAAATTCTCAAAGTGTGAGTTTTGGTTGGAATCTGTGCAATTCCTTGGGCACGTAATTGATAGCAAAGGAGTTCGTGTGGATCCCGCCAAAGTCGAGGCAATCAAGGAATGGTCGGCACCGACAACGCCGACTGAAGTTCGACAATTCCTTGGTCTAGCTGGGTATTATCGGAGATTCATCGAAGGATTTTCGTTGATTGCGAAGCCATTGACAAAGCTTAATGAGAAGAATCGGGTGTATGAATGGGGAGATAATGAAGAACTCGCTTTCAAAACACTTAAGGACAAATTGTGTTCTGCTCCGATATTGTCATTGCCAGAAGGAATTGAAGACTTCATGGTGTATTGTGACGCGTCTCGTAAGGGTTATGGAGCTGTGTTGATGCAGCGTGAGAAAGTGATTGCTTACGCGTCGAGACAATTGAGGAAGAATGAAGAAAACTACACTACGCATGATTTGGAATTCGGAGCTGTAGTTTTTGCGTTGAAGTTGTGGAGACACTACTTGTATGGGACGAAGTGTGTTGTATTCACTGACCACAAGAGTTTGCAGCACATTTTAGACCAAAAGGAGTTGAATATGAGACAAAGGCGATGGGTAGAACTACTGAGTGATTATGACTGCGAGATTCGCTACCATCCTGGCAAGGCAAACGTTGTAGCGGATGCACTTAGTAGGAAGGATAGAGAGAAACCTTTGAGAGTCAGAGCTTTAGTGATGACTGAAGGTGTTGATTTTACCGAAACAATATTGAAGGCTCAAGAGAAGGGGTTAATGAAAGAGAATGTTGGTGCTGAGAATCTGGGAAGACTGTTGAAACCTCTTTTTGTAGTTAGGTCAGACGGGCTGAGATATTTTGAGAATCGGATTTGGTTACCACTATGTCCATCCGAGGAAGGAATGCCTGTAGTACGAGATTTAGTTATGAACGAGTCTCATAAGTCGAAGTAATCGATACATCCTGGAGCGGATAAGATGTATCATGATCTAAAGAAAGTCTACTGGTGGCCGAATATGAAGGCGGAGATTGCTCGTTACGTTATTAAGTGTTTGACTTGTGCGAAGGTTAAAGCCGAACATAAGAAACCGTCTGGGCTGTTGGTACAACCAGAGATCCCAGAATGGAAATGGGAGAAGATCGCTATGGATTTCGTGACGGGTTTACCTAGAACTCCTAGCGGATGTGATATGATTTGAGAAATAGTGGATAGATTGACGAAATCTGCTCACTTCTTACCTATGAAGAAGATGGACAGCATGGAGAAACTTGCCAGTGTGTACGTGAAGGAGATTGTTTGCAGACATGGTGTACTAATAAGTGTGAAAACACTTATCCTTTTACCACTTATTTCCAATAATAACATGACCAAAACGTGTATTTTATGTCATAAAAGTCGGAATTATGCGTGGTTTGTGTTTTTATTGTGTTTTAGGACCAAAAGATGAAAAAGGAAGAAAGCACGGGCTTTCACGGGCTTTTATCGAAGAAAACGAGAAAAGACGAAGTCAAAAGATCAAGAGTGCAAAAAGAACGGAAGTCTAAGGCCTATTCTGAAGATTTATCGAAGAAAAAGTCTAAAGACGGAAGTTTAATGAAGTCGAAGAACTCAAGTCTAAATTAAAGAAAATTATTAAGACAAGTTCAAATCCCGAGACTACGTCGAGAAAAGACAAAGAATTAAATCGAGTCGAGAAGACGTGAAGAAAGAAAGAAAGAAGAAGCAACACATGCACTCCTTCCCATTTTCCCTATAAATACCCTCCTAATACACATTAGGAGGGTTCGTTAGTTTTTGGTTAGTTTTTAGTAGTTAGTTCCATTTTTCATTTTTTTCTTTCTAGTTTTTAGAGAGAGAAAGTTCTCAACTTTCTCTCACTAAGTTTTCATCTTCTCTTTCTTTTAATCTTTCAAGATTAAACCTTTTGTATTGTTGATTTCATTAATCAAGTTTAAGTTTAAGCTTTTAATCTTTCATCTCTTTCTACCTTTCTTTGATTTTAGTTTACTTTTGGTGCGAAATCTATTTGACCCGTGTTGTTCTTAATGTTTTCGTGCTTAAAAGTTAATCTTTTTATTCCTACTTAAGTTTTCATACGAATAAGCTTTAAGAGTTTTGTGCTTATTGGCTTGTTTATATGTTTAGCTTATTTAATTTTTAAAAGTTTTCTTAAAAAGTTCATCTTTTTATGGTTTGATTTAAAAGTTTGCTCATTTTAAGTTTGGATAAGTTGTTATTTGTGCTTATTTAGTCCATTGTATCTTGGATTCGATTGAGTTTTGGTGTTAGCTTATCATCTTAGCTTATCACCTAGCTTAATTTTCAGATCAAAAGGGTAATCGGAAAGGGTAAACCCCTTTCCGATCAAGCATTCCGACCACCACCCCCTCATTCCGATCGTTTGATTGGAAAAAGGTTTTGGCTCATTCCGATTGTATGCATTTTACTGTATTCCGATCTGGGGGTTATTGTTGATATTCTGATTGTGGGTTATCCTTTACATTCCGACGAGGGTACTAATGGTATTCCGATTAGAGCTGTTTCCAAATATTCCGACTGCATGACTATTTGCCATATTACGATTAGAGTAGTTATTCCGATTTGGCCTTATTCCGACGACAGAGTTCCGACGA
Source organism: Glebionis coronaria (assembly GCA_025667525.1). NCBI lineage: Eukaryota > Viridiplantae > Streptophyta > Magnoliopsida > Asterales > Asteraceae > Glebionis > Glebionis coronaria. The sequence continues at coordinate 618,340,072 of CM046878.1, forward strand.
GCTGTCTGCTTTATTCCGATCAGGCTTTCCGACTAATATTCCGATTAGGGTTTGGATTAGTTTCATGTTTTTACATAGTTTTCAAGTTTTAGATTTATTAAGTGTTCAAGTATTTTTCTAATCTTGTCTTTAAGTTTTCAAGCATTTATTTTTAACTCGTTATTTTTAATCTTTAAACTTCTACTTTACTCAACGACACTTACTTATTTGCTATTAGTTTAAAATAGATAATCAATCAAACCATTTATCTTCCACCAAGAACTATTGAGTCGCACTTTGAACCAATAGTCAATTCGAAAAGATTCAGACGATAACATTTTCTTACAAGGCAAAAACCCTGTATTAAATGGCGCCGCTGCCGGCTCTTTTCGTTAAGATTAAAGGTTTTTAGTGAGAGACGCGTTAGATTTTGGGATCCGTTCATCTTTGAACGTTATTTTCCTTGCTTTAAAAATTTCAAAAATCCTAAAAAAAATATATAAAATCTTCAAAAATACAAAAAAATTGAAAAACCATAAAAACCAAAAATACTTCTCTTCTATTTTTCTAATCCTTTTGTAGGTGTGCATACGTACTCGTGCTCGTAAGAAAAGAGTAGCTCAAGCCGAAGTCATTACTCAACCTATTGTCACCATGGACAATCAACCAATGATCGAGCTTTTGCAATCGCACGTAGAAGGCAACACCGATGCAATTGTCATCCCTGAGATTGCAGCCAACAACTTTGAACTCAAATCTGGCTTTATACAAATGGTCTCTACTCAACCCTTCTTGGGACGCTCACTTGATGATCCTAATGACCACATTAAAAGGTTTCTTCAGCTTACCAATACGGTTAAGTACAATGGGGTATCACAAGAAGTGATTCGCTTGCCACTTTTTCCTTTCTCCTTAGAGGGATAAGCCCGGAATTGGCTTGATAAGGAACCGCCACAAAGTATTCTTACGTGGACGGATTTAGAGACCAAGTTTATCAACTACTTTTTCCCACCCTCACGTACTATCGCTTTGCGGAATGAAATTATTACCTTTGAACAAAAGTACGGTGAGTCTTTTAGTGAATCTTGGGACCGTTTTAAGGAACTTTTAAGAAAGTGTCCACAACATGGTTTAACAAAAGTACATCAAATCAATACTTTTTACAATGGTTTAAGCATGAATGACCAAGATTCACTAAACAGTGCCTCGGGGGGTAATATTTTGGTTAAGTCTTCTAATGCTGCTTGGGATATTATTGAGAACAAATCTAGAGTTCAAACCAAGAGTGTTAGAACTAATGTAGCAAGTGCTAGTACTAGTGATGCCGACAAAAGAATTGATAAGCTTACTTCGCTTGTGGAATCGCTTGCTTTACAAACTGCCAACAATGCCAAACAATTCAATGCCCAAGCTAATGTTTTGAGCCAATATTGTGATATATGCGGGGGATCTCACTCATACACCGATTGTCCTTCGACTCACGACAATCCGGAAAATGTGTACGCCGCCAACGGTACCTATGCTACAGGAGGCTATCAAGCACGTCCTCGAGGTGACCGCAACTTGCTCAGCTATCGCTCAAACAACTTTCTTTCACCTCCCGGTTTTCCCCCACAAAACCCAAACAACCTCAATCGCAACAATCAAAACCAACCACGTGCTCCAAATCAATATCCAAACCAAAGAAATCCATATCCACCTCAAAGAAACAACCAAGTTTACCAACAACCTGCTTATCAACCACCCGCCTACCATGCTCCTCCTCTCAACCAACCCACAGCCTTACACCAAGATGTTAAAACCTACATGAGGACGAACGATGTGATCGTGCAAAATCTTCAGCTAGAAATGGCCAACATGAAAGCATATATGTTGAAGCAAGGGAATGATCTTCGAGCTGATATGCGAAACACTTTGGCAAGTCAAACGAATGACTTGAGGAATATGATGGCTAGTTTCTTCCCTAGTAATCAAGCCTCTGGATCGGGTTCTCTTCCGAGTAACACCGTTGCTAATCCAAGAGGGGAGATGAAAGCAATCACCACTCGCAGTGGAAAAGGTTTAAAGGAACCCGAGCTTCCTACACCTACACCGGTGATTGTGACAAAGGAAAACGAGTCTCCTTCTCTGAATCCCCCATCTTTTATTCCTACAACTTCTACTTCTCCAATCCCACCACTTTCTACTTCTACCCCTCCACCACCCAAGGATGTGAGTGCGAATTCTATCCCAAAGCCTTCATCTCAACCTAATATACCTTATCCTTCGAGGTTGAGGAAAGAGAAATTGAAGAACAAGGATGATATTCAGGTTTCGAACTTTCTTAAAATGTTCAAACAACTGAATTTCAATATCTCCCTTGCTGAGGCTCTCGCTCACATGCCGAAATACGCTAAAATGTTTAAAGATCTTCTCAGTGATAAGGAGAAACTTCTCGATATTGCTCAGACCCAACTTAATGAGAATTGCTCTGCAGTGCTCTTAAGGAAATTGCCAACCAAACTTGGTGATCCGAGTCGTTTCTTGATTCCTTGCAACTTCCCGGGAGTAGAGAATTGCATGGCCCTAGCCGATCTAGGTGCCAATATTAACTTAATGCCATTAAGTGTTTGGAAGCAATTATCTCTCCCCGAGCTAGTCCCCACACGAATGACTTTGGAATTAGCTAACCGTACGGTTGCTTATCCAGTGGGGATAGCCGAAGACGTCTTCGTTGGTGTCGACAAATTCACCTTTCCGGCGGATTTTGTTGTCATTGACTACGAGATGGACCCCCGTGTTCCATTAATCGTTGGACGTCCATTCCTGAGGACCGGTCGCACTCTCATTGATGTAGCCGCTGGCGAATTAATCATGAGAGTTGGTGACGATAAAATCGTTTTCAACATGGGTAAACTTTCTAAACAGCCTTCGGAAAACGAGAGTGTTAATTTTATTGACGTTCTCGATGAGGCTTGTGAAGAACACTTTCATGATGCTTGCAAAAGTACTCTCTCTTCTCTACCCAATGTTGAGATTGTTGCCTCAATTGCTCCGTCATTGACTCCTTTTGGAGAAAGTGACTTAGATGATTTTGAGGCTAGCTTGGGTCCTCTCGATCTTAAGTATGATAATTCTCCCACTGATTGGGATGAAGACATTCGTACCATTGAGAAACTTCTCAATGAGGACCAAACTTCTCCACCATCTCCTAAGGATATCTCTACCGATGATCCGAAGTTGACTACGCCGTCCATCGAAAATCCTCCGGATTTAGAGCTTAAGGATCTTCTGTCTCATCTCAAGTACGTTTTCCTTGAAGACAACAAGACGTTACCGGTCATCATCGCTAAGGACCTAAAAGAAGAAGAAAAATCCCGACTTATCGCCGTGCTGAAGAATCACAAGAAAGCGATTGCTTGGAAGATCTCTGATATTCGTGGAATTGATCCTCACTTCTGCACACACAAAATTCTCATGGAGGACGACTTTAAACCCACTATTCAAAGCCAAAGAAGGGTGAATCCTAAGATCCATGACGTAATCAAAAAAGAGGTTATCAAACTTCTTGATGCGGGAATGATCTATCCTATCTCGGATTCACCGTGGGTTAGTCCCGTCCATTGTGTGCCTAAAAAAGGCGGAATCACCGTTGTTCCCAATGAAAACAACGAGTTGATTCCTACTCGTCTCGTTACAGGGTGGAGAGTTTGTATAGACTATCGCAAACTCAATGATGCTACGAGAAAAGATCATTTTCCCCTTCCTTTCATGGACCAAATGCTTGAACGTCTAGCGGGTAATGACTATTACTGCTTTTTAGACGGTTTCTTCGGGTATTTTCAAATTCCCATCGATCCCAAAGACCAAGAGAAAACCACATTCACTTGTCCTTATGGAACATTTGCCTACAAAAGAATGCCTTTCGGCTTATGCAATGCTCCTAGGACTTTCCAAAGGTGTATGATGGCTATCTTCCATGACATGGTTGAAGAAACTATGGAAGTCTTCATGGATGATTTCTCGGTTTATGGCGATTCTTTCTCTGCTTGCCTTGCCAATTTAGAACGTATGCTTAAGCGGTGTGAAGACCCTCGCCTTGTTCTAAATTGGGAAAAATGCCATTTCATGGTAAAAGAGGGCATCGTGCTAGGACACAAAATCTCCAAAGCCGGTCTTGAAGTGGACCGTGCTAAAGTCGATGTTATTGCAAAATTGCCTCCACCTTCAACCGTGAAGGGTGTGAGAAGTTTCCTCGGTCATGCGGGCTTCTATCGTCGATTCATTAAAGATTTCTCTAAAATCGCTCGCCCGATGACCCACCTCTTGGAAAAAGATACTCCTTTCATCTTTTCTAAAGAGTGTCTTGAATCCTTCAATCTTCTTAAGAATAAGCTAACTAAGGCACCGGTCTTGGTTACCCCTAATTGGGAGCTACCTTTTGAGTTGATGTGTGATGCTAGCGACTTTGCTATTGGAGCGTGTTGATCCCAAACTTAGATCGATTTAGCTTTGTGTATACGAGATTAGATCAAGTAATACACTTAGAGAAACCTTTGTATATGTTTATGAATCTAAGTGTTATGCGGAATTTAACACTTAAACAAGAACACACAATGATATAAACAAACTTTCACTTTGATTATCAATATCAAACTTGCTTACAATGAAAGTAGTTTACGAATGAAAACTTATATCAAAACATTAACCTAAAGGTCTTCTTTTATAGACATAAGAAGCCTTGTACAATAATCTACGTATCAGCTATTCTAGGTAAAGATAAATATAGAAAATACATTGTTGTTCCTATCTTTACTAGAACTATTCTAGAATACAATAAACGCGTAGAGTATATCTTCCTATCAGTGCTTGTCTTCAATGTGTCAACGCTTGACTTTATCTTGTCAACGCTTGAGCTGTCAACGCTTGTTTTGTTCTTGTCAACGCTTGATTTACTCTTGTCAGCGCTCAAGTGATCTGGCCTTAATTTATTCCCAACAATCCTCCCCTAAACTTGATATCCACTCTTATGATCAAGTTTCTGAATAAGCATTAAGGACTAGGAGGAATCTTACAAACCTTCTCATATTGATAGTGAATAAATCTGATCAAATCTTTTGCCACGTCACTTGAATAATCTATTTCCAGCTGAGTGTCCTTTATCTTCTCCAAAATAGCCTTGGATATGAAATACTGAGCATCCACAAGTAGATACTCAGCAAACTTTGTAGAACTCAAATGGTAAACACCAGCAGCTGAATATAACCTCCATTGAAGACCACTGAGGTCATCTTCAAGATCCTTCCAAATTGCAGGATCCTCATCTTTTGGTCCACACATTCTTTTGAATGTGGTCCAAAGTTTTATTCCATTAGCTGAAGTTGGTGCTTCAGCCTCATACTTGGTCTCCAGCAACCTCCAAAGGTCCACCAAGTCTTCTCTATCACAACTTGCAAACAAAGATATGAGAGTGGTAAAAGTGTGTACCTCTTTGCCAAATCTGCCAATCTTCCAGAACCCACATTCATCTTCTTCATAGCTCATAATTGGGTTCCTGGAATCTAATGGTAACACTTGCACCATATCTGAAGCTTCTAAAGGTGAGAGCTTGAGGCTCTTTCTGATGACAGCTTCACTTGGATATAGTGGATCCATATCTTTGGGAAACTCAAATGAAATTCCCTTCTTCACTGGCCTGGGAACAATCATAGCTTTCTTGAGTTCCATTTCTTCTGCAAGTTCTTCCTTTCTTTCATATGAAAGAAGTCTGAGAGTGTTTGCTTCCTGCACTCTCACCCAAATGGGATAGGCCTTGCTTTCCAATTCATCAAATGTCAAAGCCTTCAACTTCTGATAAATCCATCCAACTCCATGACATCTGAGCAACATAAAGTATAGCTCCCTTCTATCCCTTTTCAACTCTGAGAGAATGTTGCTTGCCTTGTGTTTCAAAATTACCTGGCAATCCTTCTGAACTCTAAGAAGAAGCTCCAAACCCCATATTTGATCTGAAATGGTCAAGTCTGGATTCTCCATACATCTTTCTTCCCAAGCATTGTACATTTGAACCACCTCTGGCATGTCAAAGTTAACCTGCAATTTCAACTCTCTCAGCTTCTCCTCAGCCAACTCATCACCATACTCAAGTCTTTCTGGTTCTATAATCATTACACTTGAGTCTGAGCTAGCTCCATCACTTCCTTCTTCTGAAGTCACAACAAATGGTGACTCCTTTTTATCTTGTTCCATGATTTGTGCAACTAATCTTCTATCAAACTCAACTTGAGCTGCATCTTTTGGAACAATCTCTTCTACCATTTTACCCTTACCCTTATCTGATGGTGCAATGGTTGGTAAGGTAGATGGTGATACCTGAGTAGAAACCTCCTTGATGATAGATGATGACTGGGATACATCACCTTCATGTGCAGGTCTGTCAACACCCAATTTTGTTCTATCAGCGCCCAAATTATTTCTGTCAGCGTCCAAATTTTCCTTGTCAACGCCCAAATATCTTCCCTTAGCGCCTTGTGTAACCTCTCTCAACATAGCTGTAAATGATAAATTTAAGTTGGTAGGAGAGACTAAGGACGTATCAAAACCTGTTTGTTTCTTCAAAGTTGTAAGGGCCTCAGCAACATCCATTGATTGACCATCATGACTGCCCTTATCACTCAGATTTATTGGATCTTCCTCCCCTTTGGAAGATTCCTCCATACCCCTCCTAGCACGATGACTTTCCAAAAAAACAATCCTCTCCCTCAATTGCTTGAGTTCAAGGCCTTGTGAGCTGACAACTTGTACTAAGTCTGCATTTTGCTTTTGCAAGCTTATGCAGACTGCCGTCAATTCCATAAGAGTTATTGGTTCCAGTCTGCCCTCTTCTAAAATGGGGATTTGACCTCCCAAGTCAGATTCATTGGGCATGGATGAGGACTTAATGATGGTGGGACTGCCTTGGCCAGCATCTAAGCCAGAACCAATAGTCCCAGCCTCATCCAGGTTACCAGCCACACTTGTGGTGGTGGTTCTCTCTGCTACATGGCTAGGACCACTAGAGGAGAACACTCCAGTAGTCCTTTGGCGTTTCATCAACCTATATTCAGGCGGTGTGGAAGATGGTGTGGAAGAATGGGTGGATGTGGGTTGGTTAAGGGGTGTTTGGGTTTGTGAAGGTTGTGTGTCAGTGTTGGAAATAGGCACATCAACGCCAACATTGAGTGTGTCAGCGTTGAAGGATTCTGAGTCAATTTGCATGTGTTCAGGTGAAGGTAAAGGTTCAGGGATTGGTTCAAGTTGTGGTTGGGGGTCAATTTTTGGTTGGGGGTCTGGTTGGGGTTGTGTTGCTGCAATAACAGCAAGCATAGCTTGGGTTAAAGGTAGGTCACGATGGGGTGGTGAATTCATCTTCATAAAGATAGCTTTCTTTTGCTCAGGGATCTTATAAAAATCATTGTGATCCCTTGAGCAGTAACCTTGGACATCAAAAACCATTTGCAGAAAACGGGGATAAGCTAAAGTCATTTTTTCCCCTTGTTTTTACACATGCCCTCAAAAATCATTTTAGAATAATTAAATTATTGCCTTGTTGCAATGCGCACAATAGCACTGGCAATGGATCTATTGATCTCATTGTGGGCAGTACATTTGGGACTCAAACATTGAAGAAGGACATGTATGAGGTACTTCCAGGCTGGGGGAAATTCCTGCTTATGATACTTGTTTAGAGTACCTTCATCAGGAAAAGGATATCCCAAAGCCCTAAGCCCTTGTTCTATTTCATTTATGGGAAGAATGGCTATACCATCAGCATCATCAAGATGCAAGGCTTGGCGTACCAAAGCCTCAGTAACCACCCAAGGTCTCCCATGAACAATAGAAGTCAATGTGGTCACTCTATTAACTGTTGAGGAACTGACAGTGTTCCAAAACTGCTTAATATGTGTGACTGGAATGAGTGGTGCATGAGAAAGAGCATACCTTAATGGGGATGCGTTCAAATACGCCACCATTTGTGTGTATTGGGGAAACAGAGTATCATCAGCTTCAAGATACGCAATCATGTTGTGTTGAGATCTGAACCCCAATTCCAATTCTGAGGGTCTAAACTTTGGTGCCATTGATGAAAGCTGTTAATTTTAAGTGAAGAAGATGAAGTTGATAAGAGAAATATGTGTTAGACAAGAATTATAGATACCCTGTTTAAAATAGGAGCCAAATTTATAGGAGAAGAAAATGCATGTGATAGGCCCAAAAATAGGCAAGTATTTTCAAAAATCAATCATGCAAACATTGAAAAAGTTATAAGTTATCTCATGCATTAAATGAAAGTAACAACTCCTAAAATTACGGCCTAAAAATATGTCAAAAAATAACAACTGGGTAGGTCCCATTGAGTGTCAACGGTCAAAAATAACCTATCAACGCCCAACGACTATAATCTTGTCAACGTTTGCCTATAGCCATGTCAGCGTCCAATTTGGTCACAACAACGCTTGGAAAATTCTTGTCAGCGTCCAAAAATAAAAATGTTTTAAAAATGAAAAATGACCTTAACAAGTAATTTATCCTATAGAAGATAACCAAAAGCTGATAATTATTATAGGGCGGCAAGCACTGTCCAGTTATGCACACTTGCTTAACCAAGATCGACATAACAGTCCTCTAGTGTCCCTTGCTAACCAAAACTCTTAACAACCAAGTTACCTTATAAAATTCCTTGTTACTCCCAGGTAGTTCCCATAACAAAATGATTCCCAAGTCTCCCAACAGACCACAACCAATTCTAGGCCAAAAATGTCTTGGCAGCATGCATAGTATATCAAATTTGCATGCTACAGTGCCTCATGATTTAGTAAAACTAACTCATACTCACCTGTGGACACAATCTAGAATTGTGATACTCATATGGATACCCAAACATCCTAAAGGTTCCTAAAACCTCCCCTTAAACTATGATACAAAAGTTTGCTAAAATCATGCATGAACATAAAAATTTATGTCAAGATAGGAATGAAACATTCCAACCATCATCCATAAATAAAACTTGTCCAAATGCTTCTTCATTGATCCATAAGCAACTCTGTATCCAATGGTATACTGCTAACACCATCTGCACATTTAGATTGAAAACCACAAAACTAACATTGTTGCTGACAACGCCCCGATAACACATGACAGCGTTGAGGGAAGCTTTGTCAGCGTTAGACAATTATATTGCTGACAACGTTGCAAAAACACTTATCAGCGTTCAAGCAACCTTTGTCAGTGTTAGAAAAATATAGTGGAAAATCTAAATCATCAATAAGACCAATAATAATGCATCATCCTGTACTTACTTTTACAAAAAGACCTCAAAACACATATTATGTGAGATTGACCAGTCCAATACTTGTTACCAAGTATTGAAATCTCCCAGCATCAAAAGGTTTAGTTAATAAATCTGACACATTTTCCTCAGTGTCAACCCTATCTGGTTGTATTAAACCTTTTTCAAAGCAATCTCTTATAAAATGATGTCTAATTTTTATGTGTTTAGTTTTAGAATGATGTACAGGATTCTTAATGATGCATAAAGTACTATTATTGTCAACAAATATCTTAGTATGCATGAAATTGTACCCATAGTCCAACAGTTGGTTCTGAATCCACAACACTTGGCCACAACAAGCAGCTGCATCAACATACTCTGCTTCAGTTGTAGAATTAGCCACCACTGTTTGTTTCTTGCATTGCCAAGATATCAACCTGCTCCCAAGAAACTGACATCCACCACTTGTGGATTTCCTATCAAATTTATCACCTCCATAATCACTATCTGAATATGCAATCAGCTCCAATGGTGAATCCTTTGGGTACCACAAACCAAGACCAGGATAGCATCTTAGGTACCTAAAGATCCTCTTCACAGCATAAAGGTGACATTCTTTGGGAGTCACTTGATGGCGTGCACAAGCACACACAGCAAACATGATGTCAGGTCTGGAGGCAGTAAGATACATCAAGGATCCAATCATGGATCTATAGTGCCTGACATCAACATCTTTTCCATCTCCAGTCTTTCCCCAAGGGTGTTCTCTATCCATAGGAGTAGTAGCCCTCTTTTCATGTGGAGAAAAACCAAACTTCTTCAAGATTTCAGCCACATATTTGTCCTGGGAGATGAAGATACCATCCTCTTTCTGCTGAACTTGTAAACCAAGAAAGAAGTTCATCTTCCCCATAGCACTCATCTTGAATTTGTCTGTCATAAGCTTGGAGAAATCCTCACTCATCTTTGGATCAGTAGACCCAAAAATGATATCATCAACATACACCTGCACAAGCAACACATCCTTGCCTTTCTTCTTTGTAAACAGTGTCTGATCTATGGTGCCCCTCTTGAATCTATTGTCCACCAAATAGGTAGACAAAGTACCATACCATGCTCTAGGGGCTTGATGAAGGCCATACATTGCCTTTTTGACTCTATACACTTTATCTGGATGCTCTGGATCCTCAAAACCAGGAGGTTGCATTACATATACTTCCTCAACAATGGTGCCATAGAGAAAGGCACTCTTGACATCCATTTGATAGACAGTGAAGCCCATGCAGGATGCATAGGCTAGAAAAATCCTAATAGCTTCAATCCTTGCAACTGGTGCAAAGACCTCCTCATAGTCTATCCCCTCCTCTTGTGTATAACCTTGAGCCACTAACCTTGCCTTGTTTCTGACCACAATGCCTCTTTCATCTCTTTTGTTCCTGAGAACCCATCTTGTCCCTATAGGTCTGACATATCTAGGACAATCAGCCAGCTCCCAAACATCCTGAATTGCAAATTGGTGAAGCTCATCCTGCATTGCTTCCACCCAACTTGGTTCTTTGAGAGCATCAAATATTTTCTTGGGTTCCTCTTGTGACAGAAAACAGGCAAACAAACATGCTTGCACAAGAGGGGTATCAACCTTCTTGTGTATATTAGCAATAAACCCACCGAGACCTTGATGAGATCTTCTAGTCTGAACTGGAGTCATAACATCACCAATGATCTGGGAAGGGGGTGATTCTTCATTGTGGAAGTGAGAACTCCTCTTTCAAAAAGTCTGGTGTCCTCAACCTCATTCTCCATGTTGCTAATATCTTCTTCATCAGACTCTCTTACATCAACATGAGGATGAACCTCTTCATATATATTGGAAGGTTCACCTTGTTCAAAATTGGAAGAGAAAAGATGGACAGAATTGTTGTCAACGCCTGAACCTTGTTTGTCAACGCTTGGGCTAACAACGCTTGAAGTATGGTTGTCAACGTCTGAACCATCAACGTTTGAATTGGTCTTGTCAGCGCTAGATTTGCCTTTGTCAGCGCCTGAAGGACCATGCATGTTTGTATCTGGTGGGACTTGGAAACCACCATTATCTTGTTCAGCAGCAGCAGCAGCAAAAGCATCTGTCCAAATGGGAATTGTGACATATTCTAGTATAGGAGATGCCTTTTCTGCTTGTGATCCAACCCTCTCATGAACCTGTGTACCTGAAACATCAACAACTTGTTCCTCCACAACATTTGAAGTTACCTTCACAATGTCTGGATTAGTGACAGGCATATAATTTAAAGTTCTAGATAAAGGTTCCAAGTCAAACAACCAATTAGGACCACTTTCAGGATCACTAGGTTTATTCTCTAAAAACCTAACATGTACTCTTTCAACTATACGTTTTTCCTCTTTAAGATAAACCCTATAACCCTTGCTCTGAACTGAATACCCCATGAAGTAGCCCTCATCACCTTTTGCACTAAATTTTCCTAGAAGGCATCACTAGTATCCAAGACTACTACATGACAACCAAAAGATCTGAGAAAACCAATATTAGGTTTTCTACCCCAAAGTAACTCATAAGGTGTTTTGTTCTGAATTTTGTTAACCAATGCTCTATTTTGCACATAACAAGCTGTATTAACAACCTCAGCCCAAAAGGCTATAGGAAAGTGAGCATCAGCCAACATTGTTCTGGCTGCTTCAATTAGGGTTCTATTTTTCCTCTCAGCAACCCCATTTTGTTGTGGGGTTCTAGCAATACTAAATTGCCTTGTAATTCCTTTCTTGGCACAGAAATCATCTAGCTTCTTATTCCTAAATTCTCCACCATTATCACTCCTAAGCATTTTAACCTCATTGCCAGACCTCTTCTCAATCTGAGTGATAAAATCAATTAGAACATCAGCTGTGTCACTCTTCATAGCTAGAAAGAATGTCCAAGTAAACCTAGAAAAGTCATCTGTGACTACAAAGCAATATGACTTACCAATCAAACTTTCTATATTGGTTGGACCAAAGAGGTCCATGTGTAGCATATGAAGAGGTCTAGAACTAGTGTGCACCTGTTTGGACTTGAATGAGACCTTGTGCTGCTTGCCTTTAAGACATGCAACACAAGAGTGGTCATTGTGGAAGGCCTTCTCAGGCAAACCATCAACTAAACCAAGCCTCACAAGTCTATTTATATTTTTAAAATTTATGTGCCCGAGTCTCCTGTGCCACAATTTACTCTCATCTACTGAGGTCTTAGCATAAAAACAAGACATATTATTATTCATTTTAATCCCATTCAAATTCACATTATATATGTCCTTATGCCTAGGTGTTCTATACTCAATATATTTCTCATCAGGGATCTTAAAATCCTTGCTTAACACCAAACACTCAGTATCAGTAAAAAGAACTTTATTTTTGTTATCACAGACTTGTGATACACTAAAAAGATTGTAATCAAGTTCTTTTACCAGGAAGACGTTCTCAAAACGCAAATTATTGGTGAGAAGGGTTCCTTTGCCTGTGATAGTACCATATCCGCCTCCAAAGTAAACCTTGTCACCATCTTTAATAGGAGAGAAGTTCGTCAGATAGTCTTCCTTTCCTGTCATGTGCCTTGAGCATCCATATCCCAATATCCATAATCATTGACCTGTCGTTGAATGCCCTGTACATAAAGAAAACAAATTAGTTTTCTTTGGGAACCCAAGTCTTAAAAGACTTGGATTCATCTGGTTGTTCAATAAGAACAGACTTAGTTCTCACAACAACCCCATTCTCATCCTTCTTAGGATGAAATACCCAGTTAATCCCAATAGGTTTTGTAATGACCTTTGAAATGTAATTAAATTTGTTGCAGGTCATTGAAATCCCATTATCATTAGGGTTTTGATCTTTCTTGGGTCTCCATGTTAAGCTTGAAGAAGCTTTAGACCCCTTACCTTGTGGTTGCAGATATTTAGGTTTGGTCACGTTTCTGTCAGCGTTAAAATTTGTCCTGTCAACGCTGAGATTACCCTTGTCAGTGTTGAACCTAGGGTTTGCTACAGAAACCCATTGCCTATTTGACCAGGTGTTTGTCTTTTGAAATGGTCTTTGTCCATGAGTGTTAGACCCTCTAGTAAAGAATGGGGCAGGTCTAATCACTTGTGGACTTTGCTGCACACAAGGTTTGGGTCTGACAATGTTTGACTTCCTAACAACGTTGACTTTGTTCCTGTCAGCGCTGAAATTGTTCCTGTCAGCGCTGGCTTTGGAAGCGTTGACACACTTGTATGCCAAGTGTGAAAAGCTACCACAAGTGTAACAAGCTTTTCTAGACACAACCTTAGGTCTAGAAGAGAAGAAGCCTGTTCCATGATTGCTAACTTGGCTCTTGGGAGACCTAGTATTCCTATACATCTCTGCATATTTAATGGTAGGTCTTCTAACAGTGTTTGAGCCTAGGTCAACAACTTTACCAGTGATTAGGTTAGTAACCTTAATGGGTGTTGACTCATTTGGACTTTCACATAACAAGCCACCCTTGACAAATAAAGTAGGGTTAGCCTTCTTCCACTCATTCAGGTCAGTCAATTTTTGTTGATACTCTTCAACTGGAGTGACAACTCTTGGTGGAGGAATGAATTCCTCCTCTTGGAGCTCTGGCAAACCAGTCCAAGATAGGTCCTTTTGTTGGACACCATAGAAGTCACCAGCTGGTGGTGGAACCAAAGAGTAATCATTCATCCCAATCCCAGTCATGTCCTTAGGATCCCTTTGTTTAGCTACACAGTCTCCTAGGGTTTGGGTGGCTCTATCAAATCTTTGAATTTTAATGCCAACATTATCTTTATTCTTAATGGCCTCATCTAACTTAGCCTGTAATTCACCATTAACCCTTTCCATGATGTTTCTAATATCCATACTACCCTCCAGCTCATGTTTTAAGATATTGATTTTGTCTTTTAAGTCAAATTCCATTTTCTTGTATTCAGAAACGGTTTTCTCAGTTTCAGTAAGAGCTAGTTGGTAATTAGACAATTTACATCTTTCAGTACTCATATCATCTTTTAATCTTAACACCTCTTTGTTAAGTCTTTCAGTATTTAACCTACAACCTTTGCTACAAAAAGCGTCATCATATACCTCATTATCAGATGAAGAGGAGGAGTGTGCCATGAGAGCATATTCAACATGATCTTCTTCTTTAATATCAGCAACCAAAGCTTTATCCTCTTCAACATTCTTAGCCAGATAGCTCCAATCCCATCCCATACCATCAATTCCTTGAACTGCAACCATGGCTTTGGGATCCTGAGCTTTGACAATCTGACTTGAGGGTTTACCAGCATCAGATCTTCTAGGAGATCTGCATTCCCTCATGAAGTGCCCCATACGATGGCAGTTGTAGCATTCAACTTTGGATTTGTCAAATCCAGCTGTGTCTTTAGCATTGAAGGTCATTTTCTTCTTAAACCTTCTGTTCTACCTATTTGCTCTTATACTAGCAAGAGCCATGTTCCACTTGATGTCCATCTCTTCCAAGTGCTCATCACTTATCTGCTCAAGGTCCTCATATGTAATCACTGAACCATTGGGCAAAGAAGCAATGTAAGCACAAACAGTATCCAAATCTAAACCAGCAGGTTTAACTCTTGGGGACTCATTCTTGAATGTGTCAGCGTCTGAATAGGAGACGTTGACAGGACTTGTTTCAGCGCTGACATATGATGATCCAGTAACTGGATGTATGTAAGAGTCCTTCTGATTGAATTGACCTTCACTATGAGAAAAGAAGGCCATGTTACTGGTGGTAGATTTGCTTCCATTCTCTAAAAGAGTTTCATCTTCCAACAGCCTTAGTTTGTTGTAGATGTCATCAAACGAGGAGCTCTTATAAGTATTGTTGGCAAGAATAGATCTTGCCTCAATCTTCCATGCCTCACCAAGACTTTTAAGAAAGGTGGCATTAATGTCAACATCACCAACTTGTGTCCCCATGAAGGACAACTTGCTTGTAATGTCAAGCAATCTACTTCTCACACTACTCAGTTTCTCATTGGGTTGAGCTTTGAAAACAGCATAATCATGCATGAGTTGCTTTTTCTTTTCTTCCCTAGTGTCTGCATTGCCACCATGTGCAACTTCAAGAGCTGCCCAAAGATCCTTAGCAGATTCATAGCCTCTATATTTATGCTGGTTTTCTTGTCCCAAAGAGACTTTTAGAATATTTAGGGCTTTCATGTCAACCCTTCTCTTTGCTATATCATCAGCAGCCACAGCTCTACCATCTCCAGGTTTTTCTCTCTTATCCTCTTCAGAACATCCAGCAACAGCTGTTCTTGTAGCAATGGCATTAAGAATCTTTTAGGCTTTATCGAATGTGTTTCCATATTCAATAACTTCCCAGAGTGTGTAGTCGTAGCTCCCCAGATATTGTTCAAAGTTGAACTTCCACAAATCAAAGTTGGTTGCATCAAGCATGGGAATCTTGATGTTTGGTAAAGCTGAGGAGGAGGAGGTTATTGCTTCAGACATGATGTTGTTAGGGTTTCTGAGAAAATTAGGGTTTTGGTGATTTTTAGGGTTCTTGTGTTCTTTAAGATCAAAAGTTCCTCAACAAGCTCTGATACCACTTGTTGATCCTAAACTTAGATCGATTTAGCTTTGTGTATACGAGATTAGATCAAGTAATACACTTAGAGAAACCTTTGTATATGTTTATGAATCTAAGTGTTATGCGGAATTTAACACTTAAACAAGAACACACGATGATATAAACAAACTTTCACTTTGATTATCAATATCAAACTTGCTTACAATGAAAGTAGTTTACGAATGAAAACTTATATCAAAACATTAACCTAAAGGTCTTCTTTTATAGACATAAGAAGCCTTGTACAATAATCTACGTATCAGCTATTCTAGGTAAAGATAAATATAGAAAATACATTGTTGTTCCTATCTTTACTAGAACTATTCTAGAATACAATAAACGCGTAGAGTATATCTTCCTATCAGTGCTTGTCTTCAATGTGTCAACGCTTGACTTTATCTTGTAAACGCTTGAGCTGTCAACGCTTGTTTTGTTCTTGTCAACGCTTGATTTACTCTTGTCAGCGCTCAAGTGATTTGGCCTTAATTTATTCCCAATAGAGCGGTTTTGGGCCAAAGAGTGAACAAACACTTCAAACAATCCACTATGCTAGCAAGACAATGACGGGGGCTCAATTGCATTATACCACTACCGAAAAAGAGCTTTTAGCTGTAGTGTATGCTTTTGAAAAATTCCGCCCCTACCTTGTCCTTTCCACCACCATCGTGTATACCGATCATTCCGCGTTGAAGTACTTGATGACTAAGCAAGATTCTAAGCCAAGACTTCTTCGTTGGGTTTTGCTCCTTCAAGAATTCAACATTGAAATTCGTGACAAAAAGGGAGCTGAAAACCTAGCCGCGGATCATCTCAGTAGACTTGAGGATCCTTATCAAGGGGATCATCCGAACAAAGAGATCAATAACTCTTTTCCCCTTGAGGCCTTAATTTCTATCAATTATAATCTCGATGACACCCCGTGGTTTGCGGACATTGCAAACTACTTAGCGGGTGGGATTCTCAAGGAAGGGCTCACGTCACAACAAAAGAAAAAGTTCTTTAAAGATATTGAACATTATTTCTGGGACGACCCTTACCTTTTCAAACAATGTGCGGATCTGATTATTCGCCGATGTGTTGATGGGCCGGCAGCGGTTCAAATCCTTGATGCTTGCCATAAAGGACCCACCGGTGCTTACTTTGGTCCCAATTACACCGCGAAGAAAGTATTCGACTCAGGATTCTATTGGCCCACCATTTATCGTGACGCTCACGATATGGTTAATCATTGTGATGCTTGCCAAAGACAAGGCAAGATCACACATAAAGAGATGCCTCAAAATTTCATACAAGAATGTGAAATCTTTGATGTATGGGGCATCGACTTTATGGGGCCATTTCCATCATCTAAAGGGAACAAGTACATCCTCGTCGCCGTTGACTACGTTTCTAAATGGGTTGAAGCTAAGGCTCTCCCTACGAACGATGCGATGGTGGTTGTGAACTTTTTGAAGCAGCTTTTCGCTCGATTCGGCGTTCCTCGTGCTATCATCAGTGACCGCGGGACTCATTTTTGCAATGATCAATTTGCTAGAGTCATGGCTAAGTATGGTGTTAATCATCGTCTTTCCACCGCTTATCATCCCCAAACCAACGGTCAAGCCGAGATATCCAACCGTGGATTGAAGCGAATTCTGGAGCGTACTGTGGGAGAGCATCGCGCCGCGTGGGCCGATAAGTTAGATGATGCTCTGTGGGCTTTCCGTACTGCTTATAAGACCCCGATCGGTTGTACACCTTATCGTCTTGTGTACGGGAAAGCATGCCACCTCCCCATCGAGCTGGAACACAAGGCGTACTGGGCCTTGAAGTGGGCTAACTTCGACATCAACAAAGCCGGTGATCTTTGCAAGATTCAACTCAACGAGCTAAATGAACTGAGGAATGAAGCTTACGAGAACTCACTGATCAACAAAGAGAAGACCAAGATCATCCATGATGCAAGAATTAAGAACCGAGAGTTCCACGTTGGTAATCAAGTCTTACTTTTTAACTCTCGGTTGAAGATCTTCTCTGGCAAGTTGAAGAGCCGCTGGTCTGGTCCATTCACCGTCGCCAAAGTCTTTCCATATGGCACCATTGAGCTTTCTCAGCCAAATGGGCCAAATTTCAAGGTGAATGGCCAGCGTTTGAAGCTGTACTTTGGTGAGGACATCTCTCATGAGATGATTCCATCCCTCACCACGTTTCCCATGAACTAAATTTGGGTCGAGTCAGGCTCGTGACTCGGTGAACAAAAACAAGCGCTTCTCGGGAGGCAACCCGTGTTTAATCCTTTACTGCTTTCATAATAAGTGTGGGGGAGCCCCGTATGTGTTTGTTGTCTTGTTTGTTATTCTCTACAGGGATTCAAGCTTCAAAGAGCATCTTGATGACATTTGACGAACCGTGATCCCGTGTTCCTATCTTCCCGGTTCTATCCTAAACTCTTGTGATTCAATATTTCATATCTTATATGTTCACACTGAAATCACTTTAGTTTTCCTTTCCTTAGCAAGATTTAAACAAAGAGCACAATGTCCTAAGTGTAGGGGAGTTTACTCCCACATGCTTAAACATTGAGGACAATGTTTATATCAAGTGTAGGGGGGACTTCTATCAAAATAAGTGGTCTTTTCCATGAATTTGCCCTCATTTTAACCGGAAAATTTGATTTTTCGACATTTTTCAAAAATTTTAATCTATTTTGGCCTAGTTGTATAGTTGTATTTTCCTTTGTTATGGTTATTTTCTTTCCTTGTTAAAATAAAGTGGTTTTAAAATTTTCAACGTTGTGAATATTTTGACTCAACCCGAGTTTACTTATCTAAGTTTACTCTAGCTAGTATGCTTAACGTGTTTAAGTCAAGTTTTGCTAGGCTTTTATTTAGGGAGCTATAAAACGCGAAAGTCTTAACTCTCACGGGTTAAGAACAAGAAATTTTCGTGTGACAATCCGTCAATTTATGGTTGATATTTTATTCTCAATATTTATTTGAAAACATTATTTTAATGTCACAATATGAACTCACTTATTTTTGGGAAGAAATTTGGATTTACGTCTTGAAGTAGCATCGACTACGTCTAAACCGGAGGATTCTACGTTACGTGCTTACGTTTACATACACCGTATTTGGTGACAGTCCGATATTTCAGAAAATAAATTTATCCGTGAATATTATTTTGGAGTTTTAAATTTGTGTTGGTTCATAAACTCACAAATTTACGAGAAGAGATTAGGACTTACGATTTTATTTTAACGTCCATTACGACTAAACCGGAAACCTTAGGATTACGTATTTACGTTTTCGAACTCCGTTTTTGATGGAACAATTTTTGTTAGATCCGTTCTGTGTCGTTGATTCATAATTTATAAAAATGTTTTTCGTAAAACGACCCGAGGGCACGCAAATCGAGAAAACTAGAATCGAGAAATACCCGTAAACTAGTGAGATGGGTCAAAATTCATTGTCCCACCCCACTATCTAAGTTTGTACGGCACAACTTGACACCACACACTAAGGTGGCATCAAGTTAGCTAGCACATTACATGTGTAAGCCATGCTTACTCTTTAAGCTAATTCTTCCCACTAACTCTCAAAACTAGCAACTAGTTTCTCATTCCATCTTTCCTTACATGCAACCCACCATCAAATTCTCTCAAAACTCCTCCCTATGCCGTCCACTTTAAGGCAACAAACACCCCTTTGATCTTTTCTAGCCATGAAACACATGTTTACTAGCTCTATTAAGGAGTTATCTTGAAGCCTTGCTCATTTGGTGGCCATATTAACATCATTGGAGGTGATTTGCTTGTGTCCTAGGGCTGATTTTCCAACATATGTTCTTGATATTTGATGGTCTTGGAGTTACTTGTTGTATTCATCAAGTTCTTGTCTTCCAAAAACAAGGAATACACTTGGTTGGTAAAGAAGATCATCCTCACCATTTTTCTCTTGTTATTTTGTAAAGAACAAATGTATTTTCTTTCATTTTGTATATGTATATGATGTATATATGATGATAAAAATGTTGTGTGGGGATCAAGTGTTGATAGATATGCTTAAAAATGTTAATAACTATAAGAAATGAGGCTAAAATCTTGATTATTTAGTTGGCTGTATAAAAACAGTAGAAAACTAAAACATGAACTGATAAAATTGCATGGTATGATCCATTTACAGTAAGTACAAGATGTTATACACATGTGAGAGTTGGCCATGCAATGGAATCAAAATAATGAGTGAGATATGATCAAAACGAGTTAGGTGGTCTAATCTGAATAAGCAGTTTTGTAGGGACTGTTAAGGCATGATAAACTTAAAACGGGCAGTAGCTATAACTAAGTTAAATGTAGCACATAATATGAAGAACATGTCACCCAAAAATGAGCTTCTAATTCATTATAGAACTCTAGATATGGTAAAAATGGTGAACATGAAGATAAAAATCAGATTTTTAGAAATAATTTTTATTATTATTATATAAGCACTCACATTTTTAATGTATAAAATGTAAAAATAAAAACCCACTAACTTATAAAACTTATTTATATAAATATATAAAAGGTTAATTAAATGGATAAATTATATAAATGGTGGTGAAATAATATTTATAAGTAATAAATACTATAAACTTGATTCTTACGACTTTTTCGGCTATCGCCGTAAAATTAACGCTTTTTTTCGCCAAATAAAACTTAGACGACCAAACCCGTCTAATGTAAAGTTTATAAAAGTCATATACTGATATATAAGTATCTAATACAAGTAAAAACCGATAAAACCCGAACTATAAAAAATACGGACATTTACGAGCTAATTAAGCATATTGGACTAATAATTGGACTAAATAAGATAAATACTTGTAAAAAGAACTTAATGGGCTTAACCCATTTGGGCCCAACATGGAAAGTATACATACTGATAATATAGGTATAAAATGGATTAAAACAAGTTAAAGAACTTATAAAAGGCTTAATGGACTTAAAATAGGTAAATAGGTAAAACTAGTAAGCTAGTATATAAGTTACCGACATATAACACTAAAATGAGTAAACGAGAATATGTAAACCCACTTGATCATCATATATATATATAATCATCATATGTATACATAATTGTTATTTTTATAAAGTCATTGGACATGAGTCTAAGACGAGTATTATTTGTCTAGGTTTCTGTGATTGAAGCACGTACCGTACGCCCGAATTGCCGACAACCCGCTTTCCCACATCAATGTGAGTTCATAGCCTCACACTCTTTTAAATGTTTTTATGAAATGTTTTATAAACCCGCGAGGGAGATAACATGTTAGTTTTTATAAAATAGGACACCATTTGTCCCGATTGTTTGATTATTGATTTGGACCCGAATGATTGAATGACCCGATTGTATGACCCTATAAATGATTAAAGGACCCAATAGATGAAATTACATGGATTATTAAAGTTAGGTTATGTCACAAAAAGTCTCATTAGCATGAATTGTGAACTACCGGGATTTGGTAGATGCTTATGCATTTAATAGTACTATTTGGGGACGATCACCCCAGTTCGTGCCTTGACGGTTGATCCCCGTCGTGCCACATTGATTGGTAAGCGAATTTATGTATGAGAAGATTTCCATAGCGTGACCTTTGTGACGACACGCTACTTTAGATGGGCAAAATTGGTATCGGGTTAGCTACCCGTTGTTGGTTTAGTAAGGTAACAATGTCATGCGGCTTATAATAATCCAAAACTAACGAAATACTACTAGAAGCTCCGAATTACGATGTATTGCCTGTACCTTTTATCCCACACGTTGAGAGGTTCAACCGGTCAATGTTCCCATCATCATTGCAAGCAATTCCAAACCAAGAAGGGCATGCAGCGGGTGCCCTCCAAGACGATACAATTCGGGAATTTTTCGGGATTTGAAGGCTTGCTTTCCATTTTAGGAGATCATTTATTTCCTCCAAAGAATCAGAAGTAGTAGAGCTAGAGATGAAAGTAGGAACTTTGAAGAAGCCATTGCTTACTTTTGCACGTTTTTTTATAAAGTTTAGATTCGATTCACATGTACAGTATATATATGTTTTTATACGAATTACAGTATATGTTTTTATACGATCCGATTCAATTTATGCAGGCCATATCTTTGTACAGGCCGAATGATTAGTCTTAAAAGAATGACTTGGGACTTAAGAAAACGTCATACACTTTTTAGACTAGACACTAATATCAGTTATTCATTCACTGAGTTTGGTTCTACATGTAATAACATAATCATGTTACAAGTTTTTCGTTGTTTCTTAGAAGAAAGGTGCAATTTGGGCAGCCATGAGAGAACGCCGATCGTGAGGTCGATCACCAACTGAGTCTGCAAACGCCCTTGATGACTGAAGCAGACATATGTCTTGGTTAACAATTTACAGATTTTGTTTTATAAACTGAAAACAAGTACGACAAGTATGTCTTCTTGATTTCTACAAATTTTTGCGGGTTTCTCTTTCATTATGACTACAAGGCTTATTTTATTGTGTTCGATCAATAGTAATATATTTTCTGGTTATGGAGAACTATTATGAAGATATTGGGCAATCTGATGGCTGCATGTGTTGTCGGAAGCTATTGCTTTCTTAAATATGTGCCAAAATCAGCTGATATCTAGAAAATGGTACTCAATTAATGTACAGAACTTTGTATACTCCGGCTTAACTTATTACTCCGGTTTGTAGGATTGAATCGCGAGGTTTAAGCCTATCGCCACATAAACACGTGTAAAATAGCTAAAACCTTACCTTGAAATCAGGCTTATATGCACCTGTCATGAATATAATTGGAACTGAAAACTATTCAATAGATAGTATTGGATATGAGATTTATACCCTCGATTAGTTTCATCATTCTTTACTTCCAGCAAACCATGAACATGAGATTAAGGCTGAGCATTTTCACCCGAAAACTGACCGACCCGACAAACCGTGCTGAACCGACCTTATTCGGTTCGGTTTTCGGTTTAGTCGGTTCGCTTCGGGTCAACATGTGTCCATATGTATGCTATTACTTTCATGCTTAAAATATTCATCACTACAGGCTCATTCGCTGAAAGTAGTTAGAGTAGATAGAATGGTCATTCAACGAAACTTGTATGGTCATTGGCATGTATTCATGTACCACAAATGGGCATTGTTCTTTAACTTTCATGAAATCGGCAACCTATGAACATGTTCTCTAGTTAATGCAATTTACGCGTATTGATTATATCGTATTAAAGCGAAAAGTATAAGTATGATTCAGTTCAGGATCCACATATGCAGAGGAATAGCAAATTATGGTCATTGGCTGAAACAAGTGGCTATTAAGTCCTTTTTTTGTGTTTATGAAGTTCTGTTTGTGAAGTATCCAGTTACTTCTATGCTAAGAGATCGAGATACGGCCCGGGTCGGGAGGGTTTGGGCAACAGTTCAAAACGAGCCTTTTTTCAGTACAAAATACACCCCAAAGTTGACTTATTAATAGTTGAACAGGTCGAAACAAACATTGTAACAGGTGCAGATTGAAATCGGCCCTTTGAACAATTATTCACCAAGGTGGGAGTGGTTGAAACAGGCTTTTTAGTTATAGTAAATGGGTCGAAGTTGTATGACATCGAAATTCAAAGTGATATTCTTTTTACATATAACCATAATCATATATTGATAGGTCTTCTCCCATCGCCACCTATGCCATCATCACGAAACGGGGTAATGGTGGGCCGTATGGTCACGGAAACAATGGAAGAGACATAAAGCCCTTGTGTGTGGATATCAGTAAGCAAAGGTCTATCAATAGGCTAAGTGCTGGCATAATTTCCATAATAGTTTTATCTGCAGTCGTAGCCATAGTGTTGGTGTTTACTTCGTCCCAACCAGGGTAAATATAATCAATCCTAGCTACGTACCAAAACAATGGTTACCGGATATCACTTGGAATCGTGTAATCACTTACTAAAGTAAATTATTCGACCCTAATGCCTGGACCTACTTGAGATAAGATCAAATGATGTTAATGATTTAGGCACAAATCACTAACCCTTTTGTTGCTATGTGTTTCTTGTTTCTGTGTTTTCTCATGCAGCTATGATCACCTTTATATTGGTGTAGTACTCAAACCCTAGTCAATGGAATTAAGAGGAATTAACGGCCAATTAATCTCCTCTTAATGTGCTCCATAATACCAGGAAAGTGGTTACAAGACCAATTAAACGTGGTCATTAACTCCACTTGATTTGGTCAAAGACCGTTACAAGTATTCATGTTCAGCTCTAGCATCAGTCTATCCTTCAGTCTCACTGAAGCATCAGCGACCCCTGAAGGGTGTTCCCGCTGAAGCCTTCAGTACTGAAGAAGACATGCTGATGAGTAAACACTGAATACAATTCTTTAGTGGAGTTACTCCCTGATGAATACCTTCAGTCCAGAGTTCAACTCACTGAAAAGTTAACTCACTGAAGATCATCAGCAATGTTGAACAACATGTTACCCACTATAAGAGTCTGGGTGTTCAGGGACTTATGGGTGTACACTCCGTACCTCCTTACCCATTCACCAGTATGAACTGAACCCACAATTGAACTATATTTCCAACAATCCTCCCCAATATAGTACAATTCCTTTTGCATGAAAATTAACATTAACAAAACCAGTGCATCAATGAAAATATCCTAAGGATTGAATTTCCATCTTAGTACAATACTTCAAGCATTCGAGAATCAGGGTGTTCTAAGAATTGAACCCTTCAACTACTTTGAATACCTGAAGATAGAATACACACAAGTTTTCAAATACATAACAACTCCTGACACTACTAGCCATGTGTCCATATCCAAATTTATAAATGTTGTAAGAGCCAAGTCCATGCTCCCTGAGGCGGCGAAACCTCAACATTTACATAGGTGGTTCCTCTTTAATTCATGCTCCTGCTTAAGCACTTTTTCAAAGACATTAACCATTGAGAAGTGTTATAACTTCATCCTCCTTCAGCAGGTACAAGCACATCTGTTGGAAATACGTTTTTCCCAATAAAGTCTCGGTCACATCTTAGTTAGCATAGATCACGAGATATAGAATATTTAGAACTTTGTCTCTTGGAGCGACCTCCCTTAGGGGGAGATTGTTGGAAATACGTTTTTACGTATTTATGAAGGATCGATCGCTCCAACGATATATTAATGTATTGGGCTCGTGATCTAGTTATTAACATATAGTCCATATAGCCCACATGTAGGGTGGGCTATATATACCCCCTCCTAGCATGTTAGGAGGGGTTGGTGATTCACATTTCTCATCAATTCCATATTACTTTCTCTTTCTACTCTTCTCTTTTCTCTCTTTTCTCTCTCTACACCCTTATCTCCTTCATTCATCTTTATTATTATCTAATCAATCCACCCACTTAATCAATCCAATCCATCATGTAGAATAAGCCAAGATTCACGTAGACCTTCAATTGGTATCAAGAGCCAATGTTAGATTGGTTTATTCTTGCTTTTATTTTTATTGATTTTGGTGGGTTTTGATTTTTTCAAGCTTATATCTTAAAAAAGTTTGTGTTTTTATGCTTTAAATCATAATCAAATCTTTGATTTACTTATTTTAAATTAAAATCACCAAACTTTTATATAAAAATCTTTTCTTTTCTTTTGATTAGGTGAAAGTTTTTTTTTGATTAGGATTTTTTTATTTATCAAGTTTATCATCGTTTTATAAAGTTTTATAAGTTTTTTATCAATCTTTATAATCAGTTTTTATAATCTATTCTTTTTAATCAGTTTTTATAATCTATTTTTTTATCCAATCAGTTTTCTGTTATCCAATCAGTTTTCTGTTATCCAATCAGTTTTTATAATTTTTTTTTTCTGTTATCCAATCAATTTTTATAATCAATTTTTTTAATCAGTTTTTATAATCTATTTTTTTATAATCAGTTTATCAATCTATTTTTTTATCAGTTTTATCAATTTTAATTTTTTTTGGTCAAAACTGTCATTCATCATCGACACACAGTCCAACAGTCATTCATCGACACACAGACTCATCGGGTTTTCCGAACAAAGGTTTTTCCGAGTGAACAGATTATTCCGAACGAACGAATTATTCTGAACGAACGGATTATTCATCCGGAATAGCTTCATCCGGAATAGCTTCATCCGGAATAGCTTCATCCGTAATAGCTTCATCCGGAATAGCTTCATCCGGAATAGCTTCATCCGGAATATCTTCATCCGGAATAGCTTCATCCGGAATATCTTCATCCGGAATAGCTTCATCCAGAATAGCTTCATCCAGAAAATCATTCACTCGAATTTTTCGAAACAAACCTGTTTTCAAAACTGATTCAAACACTCCCAAGACTCGACTCACAGACTCGACCTAAACAAACTCAACACACAACCACACCACTCAAACAGGACTCAATCATTTTGCTCAATCCAACCCAGACTCATATACAACCTCGACACACCCAAACACAGACCCGACACTCTCGACATCAACCCCCCGAAACAGACTCGACTCACAACACCTGACTCGACTTTAGAAAAACACATCGACTCACAACCATTTTACAAAACCATTCAAACCATTTTACAAAACCTTTCGACTCACAACATCTCACGACTCGAACTCACACAACAAAAAGTGAAAAACCTACCCGAGACCTTTTGCAAGATCTTGAAGCCATAAATTGATAAGTCCTTCGTGGGTCCTTCGATTTGTTTGTGTATTAGGGTGACAGTGTATGATCATAAGACGAGATAGATGATTTGAGTGATTTTAAGATAGATTTTATTATCTATCTTTGAGATTTGATGGCTGCGAATGGTCAAGAAGAAAGGACAGAGTGATATTTGAGATTGATTGTTTGGGTGAAAGTGTGTGTGCTGATTGATTCAATTCCAGTAGAGCAAAAACAGGACAAAAAGAGTGTGAGGAGAAATAATAGAAGGAGGGATGGAAGGGACTGAGTGTGTAAAGTAATCAAGACAGACATGGAGTGAAAGCTAGTGAGAGTGGCTGCGTGTTCTATAAGAGAGAGAGAGCTATTGTTATTTTGTGATCTGTATAAAGTCAAAGTATAAGGAGAAGGCGTTATATATTTGGACGGAGAAACCAAAGTTGTGTGTGGTGCTAGCCACGTGTTCTTGAGTGTTAGTTATCATGCCACGTTTACCCTTTTTGGCGGATAACACGTTTTCCTTTTTTGGTGAATAACTTAGTTTCATTTTAATAATTTGAAACGTAAATTTATATGTTTTTAAGTTTTCACTATTATCTAGTAATCAAGATTAAGTCAACTGTTGGTTTGTTTAGGTTTTTAATGTTTTCTAATGGTAGTGCGATTGTGCAAAGATTTAAGAAAAATCAAATTAATTTGTATGTATTACTATTGTTTGTTTAGAAACAGTAAGAAAATAAGTTCGTTGGTTTGATCCTTGTGGTTAAAAGTCGGCTACACTCTTTATTTTTGGAGCCTTGTATGACAAAGATTATTCACCAAGTTATATTTAAACTAAATACCTTTCACTTAAGATTATTAACAAAGATTATTCATCAAGTTATATTTGGACACGTAAGTTTTTGTCTATGTTTAATCAGGTCGTGTCAAAGTAATTAAGTTTTTGGGTCGAAAGGATATCAAGTTGTTTAATATCGGGTTTGTATTATATCAAGAAATCATTGAGCCGAGAAAACATACTTATATCATCAAACGAGGATTGTGACGTAGTTTTACGGTTTATTAATTGGTTGGTGTGTAAAATCTCGTAAAATCGACTTCACGATTTCTTCACGAATTGTATAATCCCGAAAACAACCACATCCACATCATTTTTCATCGATATTCAACGGATTCGTTCGATTCGACATGTCAAAAGGGAGAAGCGCATAAAATGCAAGACAAAGTTAGTGATAATGGCATCACTTCCTTTCAAATGCTTCAGTATCATCTAGTTACTCTTTCACGGATTCAAGGAGGGAGCGAATTTGTGACAATCTTTGGTCAAAATCGTCATATATTCATGGAATCGATGTTCATCATCTTGACCCAACTAGCAGAGCAACTCCACAATAAAGACTTTAATCACTCTGCATCGGCACTTGCATATAAGGCTCTTGTGACACAACTCACGCCCTTCCTCCAATTCAATATCATCAAGTCCGAAAGTTCAGTGATTTGCCAATCATTTCTTCGAGATACACATACCGAGCTTCGAGTTTTCCGTGATACAATATTGAAACTCATGACATGAGTTTCATCTTCGATTTATGCAAGATCTCGACTTCAGCAAGCGTATGATAATGGAATGCAAGAATCTATGATGCAGATGCAAGAAGAGAATGGTCATACGGTTGACAACTTGGAGCCTAACGATGGCAAGAGCACGGAATCAGGAGGACAACATGATACCAGTGGCACGTCGGGGAATGTTCACGAGATCTCTCTTGATGACACATTACCCGTTTATGACAAAGAGCCTGCAAACATGGTACAATGTAATGTTGTTTTTGATGTATATGCTGATGACATGCCGCATATTGAGCATTCTGAACCTAATTATGACAAACATGGGATGGAAAAGAGTGATAGAAATACCACTTCTGATTCATCCGATGTGAGTCATAATGGGGGAGAAAGAGTTAAAAATTCTAAACATCATGATAATTGTCTTATAACTGCTTCTGGTTCCAAGATTAGAGAGCTCGAAACGATCGTAGCTCAACAATCAAAAGATCTTGAGGATGCCAAACTTGAATTTTCTAAGAAAACGGACAAATTTGAAGCATACTTTGAAAAACTTGAAAAGTATAACGTTGTTCTTGAAAGAAAATTGGATCAAAAAGTTTTAGATTCTAAAGCTGAAAAGGATAATCTTTTGAAACAAATTCAGTTACTAGAGTCTAAATTGGCATCCCAAGATGAATTGCTCAAAGAAAATGAGACCTTAAAAGCTCAAGTACAGGAAAAGGTCTTTGTTATAGCTGCGTTGAAAAACGAATTGAGGAAAACCAAAGGAACTAGTGTGGACACTAAGCTAGAAAAACCATCAATCTTGGGGAAACCGCCTACAAATCAGTTCATTCGACAACCGACTCCATTTAGATCCGAGCGATCAAAATCCTCGAGATCGCGGTTTGCCTCCCAAGTTGATATGGTTCATTTTTCTAGACCAGTCACTCCACCAACTAGGCCTAATGTGACTAAATCAGCTTTAGCAAGACCTAATCACATGATTGCCTCTAGTTTCTCTAAAAATACCAAGACCACGTCTAGAACTAGTTCAAATGATGTTTACCTTAAATCTGGTCTAAGGGAAGCTAAGCAAAAGACACATGTAAGAGATAGCAATTTCAAACCTAGTCAGATGCCTTCTAGATTACCCAACACTGCTAACCGTAGCATGTCATCTCCTAGGAGCATCGATCAATCATCTAGGAATTACTCGGACATTAAATATGCTACTTGTAAAACATGTAGAAAATGTGTCTTTACGGCAAATCATGATTCTTGTATCAAGAAATTACTTGATGAGGTGAACTCCCGTGCTAGACTTAAAACCCAGTGGATAGATAAAATCAAACCCATGGGTAAAGTTTGGCGCCCCACTGGTAGAACTTTCACTCTTGTAGGAAATGAGTGCCCTTTAACTAGGATAGTCTCCGATTCTACTAAGTCTACTAGGGAGGAAACTGATAAAGATGATACTTCACTTAAGCCTAAACTTAAGGTTTTCTATAAAAGGAAACGGTTGCCAGCTAAGACAAGTGAATCATCTACTCAGGTCGCCTTTGACACCAGTAAATCCAACTGTGAACCCCCACTTGCTTCTAAGATAGATATCGCTAACCCATATCAAAGCATGCAAATTTCTAATGAGAATGCAGGTACCAAAGTTGATGTTCCAAAAGAACGAAGCGGTCCAATCGTTGTATACCGTTCAACTAAGGACACTCTTAGAGTTTGGTTGCTGAAGAAGCAGATATCGGAGAAACAATTATCTCAGGGGATTCATGGTTAAGCTTTGCACAATGACTTATAGTCATATCACAGACTGTAACTCGTTCATCAAAGAAAGGAAAGTTTATCGCCGATGATAAACTTATCCTAACAACGAGAAATTTATTTTTCTCGAGCATGAGCTTATATAAAAAACATTCCAAGTTTTTTAAGCTCATGCATAATGGCTCATCGTTAAATGACAGACGATGACCCGGACTTCAGAGACAGGAAAGTTTATCTACGCAACGATAATTTACCCTCTTAACAAGAAATTAAGTTTTCTTGGACACAAGCTTATCCTAAACCATTCAAAGGTTTTAAGCTCGTGTATAAGGCTCATCATTAAATATCAGATGATGACCCGATCTTTAATTAAAAGGAAAGTTTATCGCTGATGATAAACTTATCCTTACAGCGAGAAATTAATTTTTCTCAGGCATGAGCTAATATTAAAAACATTCGAAGTTTTTAAGCTCATGCACAACGACTTACAGTTAAATATCAGACTGTAACTCGGACTTCAATTTTAGGAGAGCTTATCTTTAAAGATAGTTTATCCTCGTAACGATAAATTCATTTTTCTCGGCCATGAGCTTGTCTTAAAACATTCCAAGTTTTAAGCTCATAAAGTAAAGTGTATCTTTTAAATAAGAGAACTTTTCTTCTTAACGAGAAATTCATCTTTCTCGGTCATGAGCTTTACGTTAAAACATTCAAAGTTTTTCAAGCTCATGAAAACGACTTCTAAGTAAATGTCAACTTAGGACTCGTTCTTTAGTTAAAAGGAAAGTTTTTCGCTGATGATAAACTTATCCTTAACAACGGGAAGTTTACAACTTCTCGGACTTGAGCTCATTTTGCAAGATATTCAACATCTTAAGCTCAAGTAATTGGTTTTCAAAACGCTGAACACAATTTTTCGAGAATTTCTCAAAAAGGTTTTTCTAAATCTTTCACAATTGTGTGTTCAAAAATGTTTTGATAAAAAGAGCATGTCTTCTGGAATCGATAATATTTACGATACTAGAAATGTCATTCAATAATGACACGGGGTTGTAAATAAAGTTCGAGCAGAAGTTCAAATGTTTTAAAACATGCTCAAAATGGTTTGCTATTATTTCCGATAGTAACCCGCTTTTCACATTGAAGTCAAGCATTTCACCGGAAAGCTTTGAATCCACAATCCGAAGTTATCAACTCCACAATCCGAAGTTCGTTGCAATTAATATCTACATACTAGACGATGCGACTGCTCAAACGACGACTACATCTCTTTAAGTAGAACACGGGTCAATAATTGAGGGGGAGCAATTGTCCAGCATTCAGAATCTTCGATGCCGAAAGTGCCATAGTTCACAAGTTGGTGTCAGGACAACGATATCAATTGTCCATGTGGTGTAAAGGGGAAGATAATTTCAGAAGTTACGAGGAAGACCAACTTTCGTGAACAAGAACCATGTGATTCTTTCATATGCTGTTCTCCATCATTCAGGTCCAACCTCGTAAATTGCTAATCTTGTGAATACATTATCGTATATGATATTTGCACGTGATAAATACCTTACACTTGTGTTTAAAAGGTATTTAATTTACGTTTCAAGTACTCCCTCATTAATTTGAGGGGGAGCTTGTAAAAATCATGAAGATAAATGGATTTAATCGGATTTGCATTTTTCTTCCCAAACTTTCTTAAAACCTCATTAAATCAATTGATATTAAAAACATCGATTGGGTTAATATTTTTAATATGGGGGAGAAAATCTGATTTAATATGAGATTAATTAATTCAATGGTTTGACTTAATATGCTGGCTCATCCCAACATGTGCGAAATGTTTTCGAATATCGTGGCATATGTTAAGGGGGAGCAAAATGGATTTGGATATTAAAATGGATTTCATGGTGACGTATACTTACCCACAACATCTTAATTCACGACTGTGAAGATTGTGGTGACATAAGGATGGTAGGATAGGTTAAAGTCCAATGATTCCACTAGAACCGGAGGAATCTTCCCAAGGACATTCCATAGCTAGAAATAGTAGTCCTTAGGAAAGATGGAGAAAGATTGTGAACGCAGCTGAATGCCGACCAAGTACTTAAGTTAGCACTGGAAGAATCACAACAAGGTGCTAGTTATGACGTATTGGTAAGCATTGAAGGGGTTGAAGAATGAAAAAGAATTGTAAAGATAAAGGGTGTAAAGAAAGTAGCCCTCCTTACAACTTAGGCAGAAACCGGGTCAATTCATATGCTATTGAGATCATTTATGATTCTCGATATTGAAGATAGACATCATGGACCCAGTGATGCAAGGCACAACCCATCCCAGCTAACTCAGATATCTCTCAAAAGATATTTGTTTTAATCACACGGAGACAACACATTATCTATTGATTTATTCACTCCGAATAAATTGGTATTGAAAAGGTGGCACTCCTCTCCAGCCTCCGATCACTAAAATCCAAAATGCAAGATCGAGTCTAGAGCCATTTGAGATCATCATATATCTCATTAGAACACACTTTCATAATTCCTTGCTTCTTCACACACTGTAAAAAGTAAGAAAGTTCTTAAGAGTCCTACGCAAAATCTTCATGATCTTGCTTGAACATCCGAGTAATACGAAAGTATCTACAATGAAGATGGAAATCCTTCTTGAGCGAATATCAAAAAGCTCATGGTAGGTGACTTGTACGATTCTTTATGAATCAAACTTGTGATAACTGGAAAGCAACATTGGTTTAATTCTTAACTGAACTTAAACACGTTCCAGGCCTCTACGCAATATCTTAGTGATCTTGCCAGAACACTCAGAGTGATACCTTAGTGTTCACAGTGATGAGTGGAAGTCCTTCTAGTGTTAACCTCAAACAGCACTTGGTAGGTAACTTACAAGATTCTATATGAATCAAGCTCATGACAACTGGAAAGCAACGATGGTGCGGTTCTTAATTGAACTTCACTTGTTCCAGGAACATGAATTGACGGCTTCAAATCATGCGGATAATATTATCCAAATGATTCATTCTTTACGTTCGCAGTCAGCTTTGGACGGTCGAGTAAAGAGAACGGGTTTTACCCGCGAAATCTTGTCAAGGAGGTTCTTTATTGAAACTACCTGCCACAAGTACGATATTTAATATCGTCCAACGGTCTTCACCGACCGGAGGTAAAATGCTACCGAATTAGAATGAAATGTTCAAGGCCATTTCATCCGTGTATATGTTTTGTTGCTAACTGTCTTATGCAGCATAACAAGAAGGTGGCATTGCGGTGTATAATCCAAAAGAAGTCGTCACCACATGCTTATACTACATACACTTAGTACTTCAACAAATTCAAGAAAGTCTGAAGGTCAAGTCTTTCGCTGTATCAAACTCTGAAGCTTTCAAGAATTTAAAGGTATAAGTATGTGGAACATGAAGTCACGAAGAGGCGAGTATCACATGTGACGAATGCACAAGGTCAAGGCAAGAAAACATGCTCAAGACTTAAATCAAAGATCACATCAAGCATATTCACAAGAACAAGATCGAAGACTCAAGCATAGATGCTAGGTTTAAGATTTTGTAAAAAGATGTGACTTACCTTAGGGGGAGATTGTTGGAAATACGTTTTTCCCAATAAAGTCTCGGTCACATCTTAGTTAGCATAGATCACGAGATATAGAATATTTAGAACTTTGTCTCTTGGAGCGACCTCCCTTAGGGGGAGATTGTTGGAAATACGTTTTTACATATTTATGAAGGATCGATCGCTCCAACGATATATTAATGTATTGGGCTCGTGATCTAGTTATTTACATATAGTCCATATAGCCCACATGTAGGGTGGGCTATATATACCCCCTCCTAGCATGTTAGGAGGGCTTGGTGTTTCACATTTCTCATCAATTCCATATTACTTTCTCTTTCTACTCTTCTCTTTTCTCTCTTTTCTCTCTCTACACCCTCATCTCCTTCATTCATCTTTATTATTATCTAATCAATCCACCCACTTAATCAATCCAATCCATCATGTAGAATAAGCCAAGATTCACGTAGACCTTCAACATCCTTGGGATGATATACATGTTCTTCAGTCCCCTGAATGTTCAGCTTTCCACATTGAACTCAGCTCCCAAGTTTCCTCAGGAGGGAGTTGGGTGTCCTAGCATTCAGTGACTAGAGTGGACTTTTAAGCCCATCCCTTCAGCAGACTTTATAACCAAGTCTCTAGCCAATCCCTTCGTCAAGTGATCAGCTAAATTTTGTTGAGACCTCACAAACTCTATTGAAATCACCCCATTCATTATTAGCTCACGAATCATGCTATGTCTAACACCTAAATGTCTAGACTTACCATTGTACATTTGGCTATATGCCTTAGCCAATGTAGCTGCACTATCACAACGGATAGAAATGGGTGCCATAGGTTTGACCCACAATGGAATCTCAAGAAGCAAGTTTCTCAACCATTCAACTTCTTTGCCAGCAGCTGCTAGAGCCGCAAACTCAGATTCCATGGTAGAACCAGTAATGCAAGTTTGCTTCTTGGATGCCCAAGAAATTGCACCACCACCAAGAAGGAATACCCAGCCACTGGTGGATGAATTGTACTCAGTATTGCTGATCCAACTTGCATCAGTGTAACCTTCCAACATTGATGGATATCCAGTATATGACAAACAATAATCCATTGTTCCTTTCAAATACTTCAGTACCCTCTGAATTGCTTGCCAATGCTGAGTACTAGGATTACTAGTGTACCTACTCAGTTTACCCACAGCAAATGCAATGTCAGGCCTAGTACTTGTCATGGCATACATCAAGAAACCAATAAACTTAGAATACTCAAGCTGGGAGACAGCCTGACCATTGTTAGGCATCAGTTTCTCACTTGTATCCATTGGTGTACTCACTGGAGTACAATCAAAGTGATTGAATTTCTTCAGCACCTTCTCAATGTAATGAGACTGAGAAATCACAATACCATCACTTTCATGTTTAATCCTTATGCCAAGGATAACATCAGCCTCCCCCATGTCTTTCATGGAGAACTTTGATGACAAGAATTTTTTGTTCAGGTTAACCTAAACTTGGTCAGTACCAAAGATTAACATGTCATCAATATATAGGAAAATGATGACTCCTTTACCAGATTCATCAAATTTGCTATATACACATTTGTCAGCTTGGTTAAGTGAATAACCATTAGACAAAATCACTTCATCAAATTTCTGGTGCCATTGCTTAGGTGCATGCTTCAGTCCATACAATGAATTAATCAGTTTACACACCTTGTGCTCATTACCAGGTATGATGAAGCCCTGAGGTTGGTTCATATAAACCTCCTCATCTAAGTCACCATTCAAGAATGCTGTCTTCACATCCATCTGATGAATAATCAAATTGTGAATACTTGCTAGAGCAATCAGTATTCTTATGGTACTGATACGTGCTACTGGAGCATAAGTATCAAAATAGTCTATCCCAGACTTTTGTTTATAGCCTTGAATGACTAGCCTTGCCTTGAACTTTTCAACAGTTCCATCTACCTTCATTTTCCTTTTGAAAATCCATTTGTTACCAAGTGGATTGCAACCAGGAGGTAGATCAACCAACACCCAAGTGTTGTTGCCCATGATGGAGTCCATCTCATCACTGATTGCTTCTTTCCAGAAAGCAACATCTTGGGACTTCATTGCTTCAGCAAATGTTTTGGGATCATCCTCAACATTAAAGCAACAGGAGTATTGATCAGAGACCTCATCCCTTGTTCCTTCAACCAAGTATAGTTGAAACTCAGGCCCAAAATTCCTTGGAGTCCTATTCCTTGTGCTTCTTCTAAGCTCAGGCTCAGGTTGCTGAACCACAACCTCATCAGTGACCCTTTCAAGTTCCACTGAAGCACCAATGTCCTCAGCTTCAGTAGGTGTCCTAAGGCTTGGTCTAAGGACTGATGAGAACCTTGTTTCATCAAAGTTAGCATCCCTTGATTCAATGATTGTGTTTATAGAAACAGAATCATTATGTTCAATAACATAGAACCTATAAGCCTTGGAATGCTCAGCATATCCAACAAAGATGCATTCAATGCCTCTTCACCCAAGGTTTTCACCTTTGGATTAGGGAGTCTTACAACTGCCCTACAACCCCAAACTTTGAGATAGTTCAAGTTTGGTTTCCTTTTAGTCCAGAGTTCATAAGGGATAATTCTGTTCCTTTTGTTAGGAACCCTATTTAATAAATAGCAAGCTGTTAACATAGCTTCACCCCAAAACCCTTGACTCAGTCCAGAATAGGAAAGCATGGAATTAACCATTTCCTTCAGTACTCTATTTTTCCTTTCAGATATACCATTTTGCTGAGGGGTATAGGGAGCAGTCGTTTCATGGATAATACCAATAGACTGAAAATACTGAGCATCCATGTACTCACCTCCCCTATCAGTCCTAAATCTTTTGATTTGGACTCCTTGTTGTAATTCAACTTCAATTTTAAATACTTTAAATTTATCTAATGCTTCATCCTTAGTATATAGCAAGTAAACATAACAAAGCCTAGAAGCATCATCAATAAATGTTACCAAGTATTTATTAGTTCCTAATGAGGGAGTAGCATGCAAATCACATAGGTCACTATGGATTAACTCCAAAACTTCAGTTTCACGTTTTACATCTTGAAACGGTTTCTTAGTTATTTTGTTCAGCATGCAAGTCTAACACTTTTCAGTATCCATGTCAAATGCTGGGATTAACCCATCTTTAGACATATCTTGCATCCTCTTAAAGTGGACATGGCCCAGCCTAGCATGCCATAGTGAAGAATCCTTTAGTTTATTGGTGGTTGTTTCATACACAATATTAAGCCTGAACATTTGATTGCTCAAATACCCAAAACCAATAAACACACCATGTTTGGATAAAACAAATTTATTAGATTCAATCACTTGTTTATAACCACAATTATTCAAAACACTACTAGAAACCAAATTCTTCCTAATATTAGGAACATGTAAAACATTAAACAAGCTAACAATCTTTCCCAAACTAAACTTAAGATCTACACAACCACGTCCATGCACTAGGGTTGTTGACTCATTTCCCATGTGAAGAATAGATCCATCATTCAGTGACTGATAAGTCTTGAACCAACATCTATCTTTACACACATGAACAGTTGCTCCAGAATCAACCCACCACGCAACATCATCATCCTGTACAAAATAAGCTTCAGATACATATGTAACATAATAAATTTGGAGAGATTCATTGAACATATTCTGACCTTTCAGTGTTGTGTTGTTAGAACCAATCACTAAACCTTTTGTGCCTGATCCACTAGCTTTGCTGCCAGTATCAACACCTTTGCAATCCCTTATGAAGTGTCCAGGTTTCCCACACTTCCAACAAGCCACTGATGACTTCTTGTTAGGATTACTTTTGGTGTTATCCTGATGCTTACGTTTGCCCTTGTTGTCATTGTACCTGATGGAGTTGTTATGCTCCACCATATTGACAACTGATGAACCAACAACATTGTTGCTCTTTGGCTTGTCACTTTCATGCACCCTGAGGTATTCCTCAATGTGCAAATGACTGCCCAACTCAACAAGAGTTAATTCCTCCTTCTTATGTTTCAAGGTATGCTTGAAATCTTTCCAAGAAGGAGGTAATTTGTCAATGACACAAGAGACCTGAATGGTCTCATCCATGTTTATTTTATGTTGTGTAAATCTACCAAGTATTCCAAGAAGTTCATTGTATTGTTCCATGACTGGTCTTGAATCAGTCATTTTGTAATTTGTGAAATCACTCACAAGGAACTTCTTACTTGATGCATCCTCAGCCATATATTTAGCTTCCAAGGAATCCCATAGTTCTTTACCAGATTCAGAACTTTAGTAAATATCAAATAAGGAATCAGACATACCATTTAGAATAATACCACGACACACATAGTCGTCATTCTCCCATTTGCTCCTTTTCCTCAGTTCCTCCAAAGTAGCATCATCACCACCATCAGGAATGGGAGTAGTCAACACATACACCACGCTCATGGTAGAAAGAAGAAAGTGCATCTTCTTTTGCCATCTTCTGAAATCTACCCCTTCAAACTTATCCAGCTTGGAGAAGTTAGCCACCATATGCTTCATAGCAGTCGCCATTGATTATCAAAAAATAATTTACTTTGATTGTTGGTGTTTACTTCGTCCCAACCAGGGTATAGATAATCAATCCTAGCTACGTACCAAAACAATGGTTACCGGATATCACTTGGAATCGTGTAATCACTTTCCAAAGTAAATTATTCGACCCTAATGCCTGGGTATCACGAATACCTACTTGGGATAAGACCAAATGTTGTTAATGATTTAGGCACAAATCACTAACCCTTTTGTTGCTATGTGTTTCTTGTTTCTGTATTTTCTCATGCAGCTATGATCACCTTTATATAGGTGTAGTCAATGTTGTAAAACAAGGGCTAGGCGGCTGCCTAGGCGCTAGCCGGTCATACTCCGCCTAGTCGGCGCCTAGGAGCTAGGCGGTCAAGAAAGTCAAGAAAGTCGACAAAAGGTCAATATTTTTTACAAAAAATTAAGGGTTTTCTTTCTAATATATAGTGCCCATATTTATTTTAACGTAACATCTTAAAATAAGAGACAAAAGAATGATTATAAACATAAAGTAATGGTTTTTCGTATAAAATTGGAACCAATTGAATTATATGTTCACGTTTGAAGTTTTAAGCACTTAAATTGTTATGTTTTATTTGTCTATTTTGCAAGAACTTCGAATTATTTGAAATTAGAGGTATATTTTTTTGTCATATATGTTGTTTATAATATTTATGTGCATAAAATTCCAATCTGCCTAGGCGGCGCCTAGATGAATTCCGCCTCGAAGGTCGTCGACCGCCTCACTAGCGCCTAGCGATTTCTGCAACCTTGGGTGTAGTACTCAAACCCTAGTCAATGGAATTAAGAGGAATTAACGGCCAATTAATCTCCTCTTAATGTGCTCCATAATACCAGGAAAGTGGTTAAAAGACCAATTAAACGTGGTCATTAACTCCACTTGATTTGGTCAAAGACCGTTACAAGTATTCATGTTCAGCTCCAGCATCAGTCTATCCTTCAGTCTCACTGAAGCATCAGCGACCCCTGAAGGGTGTTCCCGCTGAAGCCTTCAGTACTGAAGAAGACATGCTGATGAGTAAACACTGAAGACAATTCTTCAGTGGAGTTACTCCCTAATGAATACCTTCAGTCCAGAGTTCAACTTACTGAAAAGTTAACTCACTGAAGATCATCAGCAATGCTGAATAACATGTTACCCACTATAAGAGTCTGGGTGTTCAGGGACTTATGGGTGTACACTCCGTACCTCCTTACCCATTCACCAGTATGAACTGAACCCGCAATTGAACTATATTTCCAACACATAGTTCTAGTCTCTGTTCAGTTTGTGTTCTATTGGTTAAACGTAGGGAAGGGACCCAATCAGGATACACCCTACAAGCTACTTTACTATCCGTCATAAAATCATCAGGGGTTGAAATGCTAGCTTGGAAAGGGGGTCAGGAATCTTTGGCAAAAGTTGAAATGCTTAGCCGACTACGCCACATAAATTTGGTTCGGTTGCTTGGCATTTGTACAGAGAAAAAAAATCGGTGTTTGGCTTATGAGTAATCCCAAATAGAACCGTTGAATCTCACCTTCACGATATGTAATGTTTGACTTTCCTAAGTCAAAATTTTGACTTGAAAAGTCAACTGTTTTGGTTTGAAGATGGGACTAATGTTGCTGTCAAGGTACTTTTTCGTGATGATCAACGAGGGGGTCGTAAATTCTTGGAAGAAGTTAAAATGCTTAGCCGACTAGTCGACTACACCACATGAATTTTGTTCAGTCTCTTGGCATTTTTATAGAGAAAAGAAACCGGTGTTTGGTTTATAAGCTAAT
The DNA here is from genome assembly GCA_025667525.1 of Glebionis coronaria. NCBI lineage: Eukaryota > Viridiplantae > Streptophyta > Magnoliopsida > Asterales > Asteraceae > Glebionis > Glebionis coronaria. Next base: position 618,379,911 of record CM046878.1, read on the forward strand.
CCCAAACGTATGGAATGTTTGTTAGGGATTGATAAGGAAGTTGCACCACTGGATTGAGGGGCCCGCTTGAAGATAGCTTTGGGTGCGGCTCAAGGGTTAGATTACTTGAGGGGCCCCAACAGTCTAGCAACATTCTACTAGAACTTACTCCTAAAGTTTCTGATTTTGGTTTGGCTCGATCCGCTTTAGATGAAGAAAGCTACATATTTTTGACACATGTCATGAGCATTTTCGGGTATGTTTTTTTTCTCTTAGATGAGTACATTACAGGTCATGTTTAAAGTCAGATGAGGTTTTTTCTCAGCACAAAAGTTGGATTATATTTCTTGGCTCGTTGGGGAATTTTCCATGTCCAAGTTTTCTATAACTTCTTTTCATTTGATTTTAGGTATGTGGCTTCCGAGTACGCAATGACATGCCATCTTCTTGTAAAAAGTGACGTATATAGCTACGGAGTGGTACTCCTTGAGCTTCTAAGAGGAAGAAACCCGTCGACATGTCAATGCCATCAGGCCAAGAAAACCTTGTCGCGTGGGCACGTCTCCTCCTCCCAACGGCAGAAGGTCTAAAATTGTTGATTGATCCGTCACTATCCATTGAAGTTCCATTCGACAGTATAGCTAAAGTAGCAGCAACTGCAATAATATGTGTGCAGCCTGAAGTATCACACTGACCCTTCATGGGGGTGAGGTGGTTCAGGCCTTGAAGTTGGTCTGCAACGAGTGTGAAGAAACACGAGACTAGGGGAGTAGGGGTCAAGGACTTGTAGGCAAGAGGATTTGATTTCCTTGGACTTTGATCCAAGGGCCAGTACAAACTCAGACCACGGCCCAGACCCAGGCCCGTCACATTCCACCTATCCAAGCTGCGAATCGCCACTTGATGTTCAGAGCGGATTTTCTGGTCTTGGGCTAGATGTACAGTGGTATAGGATAACCTTAAGTTCAGGCTCGTTGAGGCCTATGAGACATTTCTAGATTTGGTAAAAGATGAAGATATTTTCGAGTGGTAATATGAGTGATTATGGAGACTTTTGATGTTATTATCACGATCACATTGACTTTTTTGAGTTGTTTTTTCTTTACTTTGACCATGGTCATCCCAACCCGTCGGGTTTGAAGGAATATTGCAAAATGAGATGTGTGTTGCATTGTATTAGGAATGTATTTACTTGGTATAGTTGTAATCTTTTTGTAACTTTTTTTGAAGTTTTGTGCATCATCAGGTAGATACTATATAACTTGGCATGTACCAAAGCATTCTAGTTTAGCTTCTAGTTTATCACTCGGGAATGTTCATCAGTATCGAGTAGAAAAAACTTTTCAAATCCGTTGTTTAGCTCATTAGTCAGATTTTGGTATTAACTTGCCATTGTTTCCTATTGTCAGATATCTGGTATAAAATGATGCTGATACAGTATAATAGAAGAAATAGTGCTGATTTATATACGTATATATTATTAGGCATTTCCTCTACAAAACTTTACTAGATGTGCAGCAAAACGCTCCTCATTTCAGATGATTTATACATGTACCATCGTTATGATTTTGGATGATTTTAACACATTTAGTAGTGCTTCATTAATTACAAAAAAGTGAAAAACTACCATTAATAGATTACTCACAAGTAATTGGGCAAAATCGCCTCATATAGGAAATTGTAAGCCTCTCAAGAGAAATTTTCTTGCAGAAAGAGAGGCTATGGCTTCTGATGAAAGCTGGTACTCTGGAGCAAGGGCTACAATAACGACCTTATCCGCTATTGTTCCTCCCTGAGATTATATACTCAATGTATTAAGCACACGCAAAATGAGCAAAAATATGTATTTACATACGCAAAAGACGAACGTGTCTCGTTAGCATTAAGTTTATGACTTATGACTAGACATCATAAAACTTTCTTAAACTTTGTTAAAATTTATGACTTATGAGTTATGACTAGACATCATACACAATCGATCAAGCTAGCATTAAGTTACGGATACATGCATCTTATTCCAAAGTCGATCATCAACTGACAATAACTTTGTGACTTGGCGCATTGTTGGCCTTTCCTGTGGGTTGTAGTTCAAACATGCCCGTGATACACACAAAATTAAATGAGCTAGTTTCTCAACAAGAGATGATGGTCGCGGAATCCGTTTATCTCCTATATTGGCTAGCAATAGATCATCAGTAGACATTGTTGGTAGAAATGATACAAGCTCTCTAGGATGCTTTCCCATAATCACTTCTAGAGCAAAAACTCCAAAACTAAACACCTCACATTTCTGTGTCGCCATCATCGTATAAGCAAGCGCTACAAGGAGGAAACACGAGATTAGAAAAAATTTTTATATCAGATTGTGATCAAATGTAACATAGATAAAGCTGAAACCAGAGAAGACGCATGTATAGATAAGTTTAAAATACAAGGTAGTTACCTGGCGCAATGTAGCCATAGGTGCTTACAACGGCAGTCCAATTGGATGAATCCACCATTAGAAGCTTTGCTGTTCCAAAATCAGAGATATGCGCCCCATAATCAGAATCAAGAAGAATATTAGCTCCAGAAATGTCTCTATGAATTATAGGTAGTGTGCAATCATGGTGCATATAAGCCAAACCATTCGCTACAGCCCTAACAATTCTTACCCTTTTCAGCCAATCTATTTCCTTTGTTGTGATATCGCTACTTAAGAGTGATTTTAGACTTCCCTTCTCAAGATATTTGTAAATCAGAAATGAGTGACGAGGATGTATAGAGTTTAACTATGTTTGTGTGCCTTATGTTTGTCAATGCTTGTAACTCATTTAGGTCTAGGAAGCCTATATGATCATCATTCTCAGATGATGAATGAAGTTTCTTCACAGCTACTAAATTGTTGGATTGTAACACTGCTTTATATACACTACTGTATCTTCCCATCCCAATACAATATGAATCATCAAAATTATTTGTTGCCTCGATGATTTCATCATACATCGCATGTCCATCAAACTTGTTATCGAGAAAAATTTGTCACCTTCTTCGCGTGATGGTTCTTGTGGAAAAGTTCTCTTTCTACGCCGATATGCAATGAGGCCACACATAAATAAACCAAGTAAAAGAGCCGAAAAAATTGGGAGCATACTTACAAGGATGAGCTTATGATGAAAATGATTATTTTCTTCATTATTATTGGACTTTCACAAAGTTTAAAACCTGTAACATTTCCACACAGACCATCATTGCCTTGTAATGCTTCTCCGGACACATTTAGAAAGACACCATAACTGGGAACCGGACCTCTAAGCTCATTGTAAGACAAATCGATATGAATCCCACTTGGCAAGTCACTGAACCCATTCGGAATAGAACCAGATAACTTATTGTGGCAAAGATTCATCGATTCTAGACTTTTTAAACTTCCAAACTCCGATGGTATCTCTTTTGTGAGTGAATTCCAAGATAGATCAAGAAAATTGAGGTGACTTTGTAGGTCTACGAAAACCTTGGCCTATTCTACATGATGGATTGGATTGATTAGATGGGTAGATTGATTAAATAATATAAAAGATAGATGAAGGAGATGAGGGATTAGAGAGAGAAAGGAGAAAAGGGAGAGGTAGAGAGAGAAATTAAAGATGTATTAATGAATAATGTCAATTACAAAGTGAGCAACCCCTCCTAACATGCTAGGAGGGGGTTTATATAGCCCACCCTACATGTGGGCTATATGGACTATATTAGATCACGAGCCTAATATCATTGGAGTGACCGATCCTTTCTAAATACGTAAAAACGTATTTCCAACAATCTCCCCCAAAGGGAGGTCACTCCAAGTTACAATGTCCTAAATAGTCTATAGCTCTTGATCTATGCTAATAATGATGCGACCGAGACTTTCCTTGGAAAAATGTATTTCCAACAATCTCCCCCAAAGGGAGGTCACACCATTTTACAAAATCTTAAACCTAGCATACTATGCTTGACTCTTTGATCTTGTTCTTGTGAATTTGCTGATGAGATCTTTGACTTAAGTCTTGAGCATGTTCTCTTGCCTTGACCTTGTGCATTCATCACTTGTGATATTTGCCTCTTCGTGACTTTATGTTCCACATACTTATACTTTTATAAATTCTTGAAAGCTTCAGAGTTTGATACATCGGAAGACTTGACTTTTAGACTTTCTTGAATTTGTTGAAGTATTAAGTGCAGAAAGCATAAGCATGTGTTGACGGCTTCTTATGGATTAAACACCGCAATGCCACCTTCTTGTTACGCTGCATAAGACAGTTAGCAACAAAACATATACACGGATGAAATGGCCTTGAACATTTCATTCTAATTCGGTAGCATTTTACCTCCGGTAGGTGAAGACCGTTGGACGCTATTAAATATCGTACTTGTGGCAGGTAGTTTCAATTAAGAACCTCCTTGACAAGATTTCGCGGGTAAACCCGTTCTCTTTATTCGACCGTCCAAGGCTGACTGCGAACATAAAGAGTGAATCATTTAGATAATTATATCCGCATGATTTGAAGCCGTCAATTCATGTTCCTGGAACAAGTGAAATTCAATTAAGAAACGCACCATCGTTTCTTTCCAGTTGTCACGAGCTTGAATCGTATAGAATCTTTCAAGTCACCTACCAAGTGCTGTTTGAGGTTAACACTAGAAGGATTTCCACTCATCACTGTGAACACTAAGGTATTACTCTGAGTGTTCTGGCAAGATCACTAAGATATTGCGTAGAGGCCTGGAACGTGTTTAAATTCATTTAAGAATTAAACCACTGTTGCTTTCCAGTTATCACAAGTTTGATTCATAAAGAATCGCACAAGCACCTAACATGAACTTTTTGACGTTCGCTCAAGAAGAATTTCCATCTTCATTGTAAATACTTTCGTATTACTCGGATGTTCAGGCAAGATCATGAAGATTTTGCGTAGGACTCTTAATATCTTTCTTACTTTTCACATTGAGTGAACAAGCAAGGAATAATGAAAGTGTGTCCTAATAAGATATATGATGATCTCAAATGGCTCTAGAATCGATCGTGCATTTTGGATTATAGTGATCGGAGGCTGGAGAGGAGTGCCACCTTTTCAATACCAATTTATTCGGAGTGAATAAAACAATAGATAATGCGTTGTCTCCGTGTGATTAAAACAAATATCTTTTGAGAGATATCTGAGTTAGCTGGGATGGGTTGTGCCTTGCATCACTGGGTCCATGATGTCTATCTTCAATATCAAGAATCATTAAAAATGATCTCAATAGCATATGAGTTGACCCGGTTTCTGCCTAAGGTTGTAAGGAGGGCTTCTTTCTTTACACCCTTTATCTTTACAATTCTTTTTCATTCTTCAAACCCTTCAATGCTTACCAATACGTCATCACTAGCACCTTGTTGTGATTGTTCCAGTGCTAACTTAAGTACTTGTTCGGCATTCAGCTACGTTCACAATCTTTCTCCATCTTTCCTAAGGACTACTATTTCTAGCTATGGAATGTCCTTGGGAAGATTCCTCCGGTTCTAGAGAAATCATTGGACTTTAACCTATCCTACCAACCTTATGTCACCATAATCTTCACCGTCGTGAATAGAGATGTTTTGGGTAAGTGTATGTCACCATGAAATCCATTTTGAAGTGCAAATCCATTTTGCTCCCCCTTAACATATGCCACGATATCCGAAAACATTTCGCACATGTCGGGATGAGCTAGCACGTTAATTCAAACCATTTGTGATTAATCATTTCCCATATTAAATCACATTTTCTCCCCCATATTAAAAATATTAACCCAATCGATGTTTTTAATATGAATTGATTTAATAGCATTTTAAGAAAATTTGGGAAGAAAAATGTAAATCCAATTATCTACATGAATTACACAAGCTCCCCCTCAAATTAATGAGGGTGTACTTAAAACGTAAATTAAATACCTTTTAAACACAAATGTAAGGTATTTATCACGTGCAAAGATCATATATGATAATGTATTCACAAGATTAGCAATTTACGAGGTTGGACCTGAATGATGAAGAACATCAAATGAAAGATTCACATGGTTCTTGTTCACGAATGTTGGTCACCTCGTCACGTCTGAAGTTATCTCTTGACTCCATGTGTATGATTGATATCATTGTATTGACACCAACATGTGAACTTGGCACTTTCGGCGTCAAAGATTCTGAATGCTGGACAATTGCTCCCCCTCAATTGTTGACCCGTGTTCTATTGAAAGAGCTGTAGTCGCCGTTTGAGTAGTCGCATCGTCGAGTATGTAGATATCAATTGTAAATTGCTATGGTTGGTGGAGATGATAACTTCTTAAAAACAATATTTCTCTTGTTTTAACAAATAAATGCACTGACACGTACATAAATTTGTAATTCCCGTTGTGGAGTCAAAGCTTTCCGGTGAAATGCTTGACTTGAATAAGAAAATCGGGTTACTATATGAAATAATAGCAACCCATTTTGAGCATGTTTTAAAAACATTTGAGCTTCAGCTCGAACTTTATTTACAACCCCGTGTCATCATTGAATGACATTTCTAGTATCATAAATATTATCGATTCCAGAAGACATGCTCTTTTTATCAAAACATTTTTGAACACACAATTTTGAAAGATTTAGAAAACCTTTTTGAGAAATTCTCGAAAAATTGTGTTCAACGTTTTGAAAAACCAATTACTTGAGCTTAAGATGTTGAATATCTTGCAAAACGAGCTCAAGTCCGAGAAGTTGTAAACTTCCCGTTGTTAAGGATAAGTTTATCATCGGCGATAAACTTTCCTTTTAATTGAAGAACGAGTCCTAAGTTGACATTTACTTAGAAGTTGTGTTCATGAGCTTGAAAAACTTTGAATGTTTTAACGTAAAGCTCATGACCGAGAAAGATGAATTTCTCGTTAATAATATAAAGATTTTGCAAATCTTTTTTTAAGCAATTATTGTTCGTTTCCTCGACTCGACTCGAATTGATCTCAAATTTAACGTAAGACTTAACTTTGTTTTTGGTAAATATATTTTTAGTATTTTTAGACTAAAATCTATTTAATATTAAAAACTATTAAAACTAATTTTAAAATAAAACTTAAATCTAAATTGAAATCTAATTAGTTTTAAACTAAAGACTTTTAAAAACTTTAAATAAAATCTATTTTAAAATAATTAATTGAAATAAACTAATTAAAAAGCTATTGAAATCTAAATTAAAATTATAAAAGTAAATAAAATATTTTTTGACTTTTTATATTTCTAACACTGAATTAAAGTAAAATGAACTAAAACTTTTATATAAATTTAATTAAACTAAAAACTTGATTTAATCTATTTAATTTAAAACTGCCAAATTAAAAATTCATATATTAATTAAACTGTAAGGAAATAAACACAAGAAAGAGCCTAGCACTAGTGGTTAAGCCGTATGACCCCTGAACAGGAGGTCCAGGGTTCGAGTCCCTAGAGGGACAGATTATGCTAAATAATATTTTTGTGACTTTTTTGGAACTTATATATGGAACCAACAGATTAATAGAATTTGTGGCTTTACAACAATACTAGTAAATCAATTAAGCAAACAACAGAAACAAATAAGCTGTAAAAAAGGCAAATAAGCTATGACAGATGACAAAAAATAAGCAGACAAGTAAACATTTAAGGAAACCGAATAAGCTAATACAGTCCTAGCAGATAAGCAATAATCAGATAAGCTAAACTAAATAGAAATAAGCAAATCAAAACTAGACCGAATAAGCTATAGTAATTTACCCCAAACCGAAACAAACTAAGCTTAAATCTAATAAGCAGTTCAAGTATAAGCTATCAAAGCTAAAATAAACTCAAACTAATATCAAGCAAAATCAAACAAACAAAAATAAGCTCAATAAGCATAAGTTGATTCAATCATGTAACTCGCACCAACACCAGCAGATTCAAACAACATACTCAGATCCAAATAAGTTATGATCAAACACAAACTAAACAGTAACTATTCAAAATAAGAATGAAAATCAAAAGTCGCGAATCCAATCAAATACTATAACACTTTAAATCAGATAAACAAGTTAACCTAAGCAGATTAAGCAGACAAATCGGAAAATAAGCAGATAATATTATCCAGACAAACTAAAAATAGCAACAAATAAATCTTCAACTAAGCAGATCCAACAGCATCAAAAACACTAGCAGATAAAAGCATAAACTAAATTAAACATAAATAAAATAAAAGAAGAACAAACCTAATGGAGATAACCTTTGAGCAGTAGGTGGGCGCTGTACCCCCTAATATTCGAAACCGAAATCAAACGAACCAACACCACCTTATTTACCCAAATTCCATCATCATCACCTTCGTTCTTGAACAGTAACCGAAACACACAACATATATATATTTTTTATATAATTTCCCAGTAGGGGAAATTATCTCTTATCTTTTTATTTTAACAATTATTAAATCAAAACAAAATTAAAATTAAGTGCAATAATAATAAAATGAGACAAGAATTTAATAAAACTGAAATTTCATTAATAAAAAAAGAGTACAATGCTTGATTGAAATTAAAATTACATAAAACCCTAATTCTATTTTTCAGAAATAAAAGTTAAAATAAAGGAAAAAGCACCTAAAATTACAGATATGAAGGGGTTTTTATAGGCAAACCCCTTGGAAACCCTCTTGTTAGCTTCCATAGTAAGCATTAAATCACAGCCGTCCAATCCATCATTCTTCTTCTCTCTCTTCTTTTTCTTCAATCTTGCGGTGGAGGATTACTCTTGCATCACATGGATTGCCAGGCTGGCAATTTTGTGCTAGTTGTGCTTGTTTGAGGGTGAGGTGGCTTAATCTTATTGGGGGATTTGGTGGTGGAGACGTGTGTGAGCCAATCACAAAGGAGAGATTGGCCACGTCAGGAGATGGGAGAGGACCACAAGTGAGTGCATGATCCGAAAATTATGGGGATTTAATTCCTATAGGTTTGAATTAACCTTTGAGGGTAAAACCCCAAATTTGATTGAGTAATTTGTGATGGTAAAAATTAGGGTTTGGGGGGGAGTCTGCGTTTTTTGTGGAGAAGAAGGAAGTGGGTGAGATAAACTTCGTTTGTAACGTCCAAATGGGGTGAGTGGGGTAAATAGGTTTTATTTATTGTGTGAGTTGGGGAGAGTAAAAGATAAACACGTGTGAGGCTGGGTAGTTAATGGGTTGACTAGGGAATTGAGTTGTTACGTGGGTTGACCGAGACCTTGACCAAGCCAAATCGTTCCACCAATGTTTATTTAGCAATTGGGCTTTAGCCCAATACACTTTTAATCCGTCCCATGTTATAAACTTTTCACTTTGTATTTGATTTTGGGCCATTTGATCCATGTATAAATTCAGCATCTTCTTAAATGGGCTTGTGGGCCCAATAAGCAAATGTGGGACCCACAAAGCTAGAATATCTTCAAAAAGATTAAATCCGATAGAATCGAGCTCTATTTCGGCTTCCTTGTTTATTTCTTCAAAACCGTGTTGAATTGGACGGTTTTCGTGATCTTCGGCACACTTTTGGTGTTTTGACTTTGTCTTCGTTTCTTTTTTGGACTTTTCTTCAACATTTAACCGTGAAATCCCGTGTTTTCTCTTCTTTTGATCATTTGTACCTATTTTATCACAAAAACACAAAACCACGCGTAATTCCGACTTTTACGATATAAAACACATGATTAGGTCTTGTTTTTCCTTGATTTTAGTGGCAAAAGGATAAGTGTTTACACACTTATTAAATCCCCTACACTTGACCATTGCAATGAACCCATGCAATGCATAGTTTTAAAGCATTAAGTTACATTTTTCTCATAATTAATCCATCTCGGCCTTTATTACTATTACTACTACTACAATGACGAAAAGATAAAAACTTAAAAGGAAACAAAAGTTAATACAATTTATTCACTTGGAAATTATTTGATGGAAGAAACTTGTAAAGAAATCTAAGACTTTAATTAGGGCTTTGGTGTTATGAATTTTAATCACCCTCAAGTTTCACGTTCCCCATACCAAGCTTAAAAACGAGATCATTGTGTACAATAAGTCTTTAGGTTAAAACCACTTATATAAGACAATTGTGTAATACTCTTTCTCCAATTCCTACTTTGTATCTCTAGATTTTATTGATTGTCATTCATCCGTAGGCTCATTTGACTTATTTGATAATTATTATTCTAAAAATGAAGGCCAAACGGTGCAAACCCGACACTCAAAACCTAACCTCGTCCTAAAAAACGTTGTCACTAAAGTAAGCCCACATCAAGGATGATTTAACACGATATGGGGAATAAATTCCCGGACCCAAAATTTGGCCAAATAGTACTACTTATTAATTATTCCTCCAAAGTCATTTAGACTTTATGTGGAGTTTAGCAAATTCACATCATATACCCTTAGGCTCTTTAAGATGTAAACATGCTCCCCGTCTATTGTCCACACCCTAAAGCTCCTTAAACGATAAACGAGGGAATTGATTTTATTGATCAATTTTTATTCAACACTTACCATGCCATACACCCTAAGGCTCTAATGACAAGGTTCGTGCTACATGCCCCACACCCTAAGGATCCTTGAGGTCATGTTTTAATCTTATTCTTTCTTTATTTATGATATATATAGTAGGCCAAATTCTGCGGTCCCATGGTCTGAATACCTCCTACTTAGTGGTTATGAGCCACCTTAGTCGGAAGTCCACAACGCTGGCACCCTCAATGTGTTCATGCTTTAATTACAAGGAGAATAAAGATTTGGCTAAGAGTTAAGATATCGAATCTACACCGCAAGAATCCTCATTTATTAAGCAATTAAATATACAAGCGGGAAGAAAGAGCCACAAAAACCATATAAGCAAAAATTAACCCTTAAACTTATTATCAACTCTATCATCTCTCGTTCTCCACAATTTAAAATCTTAAGGAATGAGACTCGTGGATGCTTAGCCTAATAAACCAATTAAGGTCCATATGGTTAAGGATACTAGCTAGAGTAAACTTGGATAAGTAAACTCGGGTTGAGTCAAAATATTCACGACGGGCCTAATATATCAAAGACATCTAAACTTGTTAAAACCATTTTATTCATTTATTTATTTTTTTGACTTTTATTCTTGAAACGGAAAATATAAATAAGATGCGATGACAAATGGAAAGACATATATGAAAAATACTACTAGGCCAAAATAGATCAAAAAATTTGAAAAACGTTGAATTTTTTTTAAATTTTCCGGTTAAATGGGGTCAAATTCATGGAAAAGCCCACTAAAATTCGATAGAAGTCCCCCTACACTTAATATAAACATTGTCCACAATGTTTAGGTATGTGGGAGAATAAACTCCCCTACACTTAGGACATTGAGTACGTTGTTTAAAATCGAGCTAAGGAAGGGACAACTAAAGTGATTACATTTATTCGTTTTATTTATATACATGTATGAATCACAATAGTTTTGATAGAATCGGGTACACGGGAACACGGGATCACGGGTCGCGTCAAAAGTACCAAAAGTGGACCATTAAAGCTCATGTCCCTGCACACAATCACAACACACAAACAACCTACTTGGCTCCCCCCTACACTTATTGGTGGAAATGGATGAAGGTGAAAAATGGTGGAAAGGATGGTAAAGGTAAAAATCTAACCTAGTTAAACGATGTTTGATTTATTTATCACGAGTCTCTAGCTCGACTCGATTTCCCGAATTAATTCAAGGGAAATGTGGAGAGGGATGGAATCATCTCATGAGAGATGTCCTCTCCATAGTACAACTTAACCCGTTGGCCATTCACCTTAAAGTTGGGCCCATTTGGTTGGGATAACTCAATGGTGCCATAAGGGAAGACTTGGGCCACGGTGAATGGACCGGACCAACGGCTCTTAAGTTTACCCGAAAAGATTTTCAATCGAGAGTTAAATAGTAAAACTTTATCACCAACATGGAACTCTCGGTTTTTAATCTTGGAATCATGAATGAGCTTAGTCTTCTCCTTGTAGATTAATGAATTTTCATAAGCCTCATTCCTAAGTTCATTAAGTTCATTGAGTTGGATTTTCATATGATCACCGGCTTTGTTTATGTCAAAATTAGCCCATTTCAAGGCCCAATAAGCCTTATGCTCCAACTCAATGGGGAGGTGGCACGCCTTTCTGTACACAAGGCGATAAGGGGTACAACCTATAGGTGTCTTATAAGCGGTACGAAAAGCCACAAAGCATCATCTAATTTATCGGCCCATGAGGCACGATGCTCTCCCATGGTTCGCTCTAAGATTCTCTTAAGACCACGGTTAGAAACCTCGGCTTGACCATTAGTTTGTGGATGATACGCGGTGGAAAGTCGGTGATTGACACCATACTTAGCCATGACTCGTGCAAATTGATCATTGCAAAAATGAGTCCCGCGATCACTAATAATAGCACGAGGCACACCGAATCGAGCACACAATTGTTTCAAGAAGTTAACAACCATCCTCGCATCGTTAGTGGGTAAAGCCTTTGCTTCAACCCATTTTGATACGTAGTCAACGGCTACGAGGATGTACTTGTTTCCTTTGGAGGATGGCCCCTCAAAGTCGATGCCCCATACGTCAAAGATTTCACACTCTTGGATGAAATTTTGAGGCATCTCATCTTTATGTGTGATCTTGCCTTGTCTTTGGCAAGCATCACAACGTTTAACCATTTCATGTGCATCATGATAAATGGAGGGCCAATAGAATCCGGAGTCGAAAACCTTTTTAGCGGTGTAATTAGGACCAAAGTGACCACCGGTGGGTCCTTTATGGCAAGCTTCAAGGATTTTTAAAGCCGCCGGCCCATCAACACATCTACGAATGATTAAATCTGCACATTGTTTGTAAAGATAAGGGTCGTCCCAATAGTACGTTTTAACGTCCTTGAAGAATTTTTTCTTTTGTTGGGACGATAACCCTTCGATAAGAACACCACCCGCCAAATAGTTTGCAATGTCTGCAAACCATGGGGTATCATCAAGATTGGAATTAATAGACATTAAGGTCTCAAGGGGGAAGGATTCATTAATCTCTTGATTTGGAGATTCCCCTTGATAAGGATCCTCAAGTCTACTAAGATGATCCGCGGCTAGGTTTTCCGCTCCCTTTTTATCACGAATTTCGATTTTAAATTCTTGTATGAGCAAAACCCAACGAAGGAGTCTCGGTTTAGCATCTTGCTTGGTCAACAAGTATTTCAAGTCGGAATGGTCGGTGTAAACGATGGTGGTGGAAAGCACAAGATAGGGGCGGAATTTCTCAAAAGCATATACTACAGCTAAAAGCTCTTTTTCGGTAGTGGTATAATGCAATTGAGCCCCCGTCATTGTCTTACACTAGCATAATGAATGGGTTGGAAATGTTTATTCACTCGTTGACCTAAAACCGCTCCTACCGCAAAATCACTAGCATCGCACATGAGCTCGAAAGGTAACTCCCAATTTGGAGAGACTAAGACCGGTGCCTTAGTTAATTTACCTTTAAGAAGTTCGAAAGAGTCGAGACATTCTTGAGAGAAGATGAAAGGAGCATCCTTTTCTAAGAGATGAGTCATTGGACGAGCTATTTTCGAGAAATCTTGGATGAAACGTCGATAAAATCCCGCATGGCCTAAAAAACTTCTAACTCCTTTGACGATGGTAGGTGGAGGTAACTTAGCAATGACGTCAACTTTAGCACGGCGACTTCGATACCGGCTTTGGAAATTTTATGACCGAGGACGATGCCTTCTTTTACCATGAAATGGCATTTTTCCCAATTAAGAACGAGACGAGTGTCTTCACACCGTTTAAGCATACGTTCTAAATTAGCAAGGCAAGAAGAGAAAGAATCACCATAGACTGAGAAATCGTCCATAAAGACTTCCATAGTTTCTTCAACCATGTCATGAAATATCGCCATCATACACCTTTGGAAAGTCCCGAGAGCATTGCATAAGCCGAAAGGCATTCGTTTGTAAGCAGATGTTCCATAGGGATAAGTGAATGTGTTTTTCTCTTGGTCTTTTGGATCGATAGGGATTTGAAAATATCCGGAAAAACCATCTAAGAAACAATAGAAATCATTACCCGCTAAACGCTCGAGCATTTGATCCATGAAAGGAAGAGGGAAATGATCCTTACGAGTGGCATCACTGAGCTTACGATAGTCGATGCAAACTCGCCAACCCGTTACGAGTCGAGTAGGAATCAACTCGTTGTTTTCATTGGGAACAACGGTGATTTCGCCTTTCTTAGGCACACAATGGACGGGACTAACCCATGGCGAATCCGAGATAGGGTAAATCATTCCGGCATCGAGAAGTTTGATAACTTCTTTCTTAATGACTTCATGAATTTTTGGATTAACCCTTCTTTGATTTTGGATTGCGGGTTTAAAGTCGTCTTCCATGAGAATTTTATGAGTACAAAAATTAGGATCAATTCCACGAATGTCGGAGATTTTCCAAGCAATTGCTTTCTTATGATTCTTAAGCACATCGATAAGTCGGGATTTTTCATATTCTTTTAAGTCCTTAGCAATAATGACGGGCAACTTATTATCCTCCTCTAAGAAAACATACTCTAAATGAGACGGTAAATCCTTAAGCTCTAAATCCGCCGGATTGTCAATGGAAGGCTTAGTCAAATTAGGATCATCGTTTGTAACTTCCTTAGGAGTAGGTGGAGAAATATGGTCCACATTGAGAAGTCTCTCAATGGTACGAATGTCTTCTTCCCAATCGGTGGGAGAATCGTCATATTTTAAATCCACATCCCCTAAACTCGCTTCAAATTCTTGTAAAAGAAAGTCACTTTCTCCAAATGGAGTCAATGAAGGAGCAATGGAAGCTACGGTCTCAACATAAGGTAAAGGAGAAATCCCGCTCGTACAAGCCTCGTGAAAATGTTCTTCGCATGCTTCGTCGAGCACATCGATGTAATTCACGGTTTCGGGCTCATCGGGAAGTTTGGAAAGTTTACCCATGTTAAAGACGATTTTGTCATCCCCGACCCTCATGATAAGCTCACCCGCGGCTACATCAATTAATGTACGCCCGGTTCTCAAGAAGGGTCGTCCTACAATTAAAGGAACACGGGGATCCATCTCATAGTCGACTACGACGAAATCGGCGGGAAAAGTGAATTTGTCGACTCCTACAAAAACATCCTCGGCTATCCCCAACGGATAAGCAACCGTACGGTTAGCTAATTCCAATGTCATACGAGTGGGGACTAGCTCGGGTAAAGATAATTGTTTCCACACGGACAATGGCATAAGATTGATACTCGCTCCGAGATCCGCCAAAGCCATACAATTCTCAACACCCGGGAAATTACAAGGAATAAGGAATCGACCGGGATCTCCTAACTTAACCGGTAATTTTCTCAAAAGAACCGCGGAACAATTCTCATTCAATTGGGTATTGGCACTATCAAGCAACTTTTCCTTATCACTTAAAAGGTCCTTAAACATCTTAGCGTACTTAGGCATGTGAGCGAGCGCCTCGGCAAAGGTGATATTAAAATTCAATTGTTTGAACATTTTTAGGAAGTTCGAAACTTGAATATCATCCTTATTCTTCAATTTCTCTTTCCGCAACCTTGAGGGATAAGGTATATTGGGTTGAGATGAAGGCTTTGGAGTGGATTGCTCACTCACATCCTTTGGTGGAGGAGGAGTAGAAATGGTAGGTGAAAGAATCGGTTTGGGAACCGAATGTGTGGTAGAAAATTCGGGTATCGGTGGAACATAAGGTGTAGACGAATGCATAACGGGTGGTATGTCACAAGTGGAAGAAGATGGAGGTTGTGTCGAAGAAGAAAGTATCTCGGGTCCTTGGTTCGGTGGGGGATAGGAAGGTTCTACGGTGGTCTTACCGCTCCTAGTAGTAATAGCATTAACATTAGCCCTAGGATTGGTCACGGTGTTCGAAGGGAGGGCACCTTGGGGACGAAGGTTTTGAAGCATAGTCAAAATTTTCTTATCGGTCGATTCTTGCATCTCTCTCATAATTCGTTCTTGGTCGGTCAATTTTTGTAGAACCAAGTCCATTTGAGGATTATGCATGTTCATTTGATTATACCCTTGATTGTTAAAACCTTGATTAGGAAAACCTTGATTAGGAAAACCTTGGTTTGGATATTGATTATAACCTTGATTAAATCCTTGATTTTGAAAACCTTGGTTATTAAATCCTTGATTTTGGTTATTGAACCCTTGGTTTTGCCCTTGAAAATTCCCTTGATTTTGATTAAAACCCCGTTGATTAGAATTTCCTTAAAAATTACCCCGTTGAGGACCTTGGTTCCTATTTTGGGCGGGTGGGGGTGGTCTTTGTGGTGCTACAAAACCCGGGGGAGCCAAATAATTATTAGACTTGTAAGACAAATGGTTAACATCAACATTTGGTTTGAAATAAATCCGCTCATTTTCATTGTTATTATAAGCATAAACTTCTTGTTGATTATTGTAAACCTTGTCACAATTAAAGTATGAATGCGGTCCACCACAAGTCTCACACGTGTCACAATTTTCTTTCACGGCATTCACATGTGTAGTGGGAGGGTTATCTCTTAAAACAAGGTGTTTCACAATTGAAGTAAGCTCCTTAATTTGATTAGTCACCTCATTATTACTAGTACTAGCACTTGCCATAGTAGCCCTAACACTCTTGGTTTGCACTTTAGCCTTGTTTTCAATTATGGCCCAAGCCTCGTTCATTGATTTCACAAGAATATTGCCCCCCGCGACACTATTAAGTGATTCTTGGTCATTTAGAGTTAAACCATTGTAAAACGTATTAATTTGATGCACTTTAGTGAAACCGTGTTGTGGACATTTTCTCAAAAGTTCTTTAAATCGATCCAAAGACTCACTAAACGTTTCCCCATATTGTTGTTCAAAGGTGATGATCTCATTACTTAAAGAAGTAGTCCGTGATGGTGGGAAAAAGTAGTTTATGAACTTGGTCTTTAAGTCGATCCATGTGGTAATACTTTTGGGTGGTTCCTTATCAAGCCAAATCCGGGCTTGTCCCTCGAGGGAAAAAGGAAAGAGTTGCAAGCGAATAGCCTCTTGTGGCACCCCATTGTATTTGACGGTGTTGGCTAATTGTATGAAACGTTTGATATGAGCGTGTGGGTCATCATTAGTACGGCCTAAAAATGGTGTAGCGAAAACCATTTGAATAAAACCCGTTTTAAGTTCAAAATGATTAGCTCCAATATCCGCCACCACAATCGCGTCATCGTTTCCTTCAACGTGAGATTGGAGAATCTCAATCATTGGTCGATTATCCGTTGCCATCGTATTGTCGAAAGCTCGATTCTCGGGATCGGCTTTAATGACGGTCTTTTTGTTTTTTTTCTTCTTCTTCTTCTTTTTGGAAGAATGGGAAGAGTTTGGTACACCAATCGGTATGTATGTATGCGCACGAGTGCGCATACAATTAAAACTTTGGAATGAGGTAGGTGACCTCGGTCGACTTTGAGAGGAAAAGGATTTTCCCTCTCGAGGAGCAATATGAAAAAGTTACAAAAATATATACTTAATACTAATTGAGTTGGCAAACCAATAATCGGTCGTCCCTCTCAATATACGCACAAGCAAGCGGGGAAACGAGGTGCCACAAAGCACTTAAAAACCTTTTTCCTTAGACGGCCTATTATAGCGTGTCGCCTTATACCCACCTTATAGTTTGTATATATCGAGTTCAAACGTCTTACTAGTATTTATCTATTTTGCCCTTTTTTTCTCGTTATGGATGCGACTACAATAGTTAGGTGATGAAATCCCAACTAAGGCTTATTTGAAAAGTAGGTAAATTATTGTGCTACGTAATATACTATAGTAAAAGAAAAATCTTTTTGTATTTTTTAGAAAAATATATATTCACAAGAAAAATCGAAAGAAATCGAACTAAGAAATAACACTAATACGTAATACTTTTAGGAAAAAGTATTACTTTTGTATTTTTTAATTTTTTTGGTGCAATTCTTAGGAAAGAATTTGCTTTTGTGATTTTTTAATTTTCTTTTTATTTTTAAGTTTTTGATTTTTTTTTTGTATTTTTGATTTTTTGTGCAAGAAAATTAACGTTCAAAGCGAACGGATCCCAAAATCCAAACGTCTCATGACAAATCGTCAATCGTACGAGCGAAGTGGCAGCGGCGCCATTTTAATATAAAGATTTTGCAAATCCTTTTTTTAAGCAATTATTGTTCGTTTCCTCGACTCGACTCGAATTGATCTCAAATTTAACGTAAGACTTAACTTTGTTTTTGGTAAATATATTTTTAGTATTTTTAGACTAAAATCTATTTAATATTAAAAACTATTAAAACAATTTAAATAAAACTAATTTTAAAATAAAACTTAAATCTAAATTGAAATCTAATTAGTTTTAAACTAAAGACTTTTAAAAACTTTAAATAAAATCTATTTTAAAATAATTAATTGAAATAAACTAATTAAAAAGCTAGTGAAAACTAAATTAAAATTATAAAAAAGTAAATAAAATATTTTTTGACTTTTTATATTTTTAACACTGAATTAAAGTAAAGTGAAATAAAACTTTTATATAAATTTAACTAAACTAAAAACTTGATTTAATCTATTTAATTTAAAACTGCCAAATTAAAAATTCATATATTAATTAAACTGTAAGGAAATAAACACAAGAAAGAGCCTAGCACTAGTGGTTAAGCCGTATGACCCCTGAACAGGAGGTCCAGGGTTCGAGTCCCTGGAGGGACAGATTATGCTAAATAATATTTTTGTGACTTTTTTGGAACTTATATATGGAACCAACAGATTAATAGAATCTGTGGCTTTACAGCAATACTAGTAAATCAATTAAGCAAACAGCAGAAACAAATAAGCTGTAAAAAAGGCAAATAAGCTATGACAGATGACAGAAAATAAGCAGACAAGTAAACATTTAAGGAAACCGAATAAGCTAATACAGTCCTAGCAGATAAGCAATAATCAGATAAGCTAAACTAAATAGAAATAAGCAAATCAAAACTAGACCGAATAAGCTATAGTAATTTATCCCAAACCGAAACAAACTAAGCTTAAATCTAATAAGCAGTTCAAGTATAAGCTATCAAAGCTAAAATAAACTCAAACTAATATCAAGCAAAATCAAACAAACAAAAATAAGCTCAATAAGCATAAGCTGATTCAATCATGTAACTCGCACCAACACCAGCAGATTCAAACAAGATACTCAGATCCAAATAAGCTATAATCAAACACAAACTAAACAGTAACTATTCAAAATAAGAATGAAAATCAAAAGTCGTGAATCCAATCAAATACTATAACACTTTAAATCAGATAAACAAGTTAACCTAAGCAGATTAAGCAGACAAATCGGAAAATAAGCAGATAATATTATCCAGACAAACTAAAAATAGCAACAAATAAATCTTCAACTAAGCAGATCTAACAGCATCAAAAACACTAGCAGATAAAAGAATAAACTAAATTAAACATAAATAAAATAAAAGAAGAACAAACCTAATGGAGATAACCTTTGAGCAGTAGGTGGGCGCTGTACCCCCTAATATTCGAAATTGAAATCAAACGAACCAACACCACCTTATTTACCCAAATTCCATCATCATCACCTTCGTTCTTGAACAGTAACCGAAACACACAACATATATATTTTTTTATATAATTTCCCAGTAGGGGAAATTATCTCTTATCTTTTTATTTTAACAATTATTAAATCAAAACAAAATTAAAATTAAGTGCAATAATAATAAAATGAGACAAGAATTTAATAAAACTGAAATTTCATTAATAAAAAAAGAGTACAATGCTTGATTGAAATTAAAATTACATAAAACCCTAATTCTGTTTTTTAGAAATAAAAGTTAAAATAAAGGAAAAAGCACCTAAAATTACAGATATGAAGGGGTTTTTATAGGCAACCCCCTTGGAAACCCTCTTGTTAGCTTCCATAGTAAGCATTAAACACAGTCGTCCAATCCATCATTCTTCTTCTCTCTCTTCTTTTTCTTCAATCTTGCGGTGGAGGATTACTCTTGCATCACACGGATTGCCAGGCTGGCAATTTTGTGCTAGTTGTGCTTGTTTGAGGGTGAGGTGGCTTAAACTTATTGGGGGATTTGGTGGTGGAGAGGTGTGTGAGCCAATCACAAAGGAGAGATTGGCCACGTCAGGAGATGGGAGAGGACCACAAGTGAGTGCATGATCCGAAAATTATGGGGATTTAATTCCTATAGGTTTGAATTAACCTTTGAGGGTAAAACCCCTAAATTTGATTGAGTAATTTGTGATGGTAAAAATTAGGGTTTGGGGGGGGGGAGTCTGTGTTTTTTATGGAGAAGAAGGAAGTGGGTGAGATAAACTTCGTTTGTAACGTCCAAATGGGGTGAGTGGGGTAAATAGGTTTTATTTATTGTGTCATTTGGGGAGAGTAAAAGATAAACACGTGTGAGGCTGGGTAGTTAATGGGTTGACTGGGGAATTAAGTTGTTATATGGGTTTACCGAGACCTTGACCAAGCCAAATCGTTCCACCAATGTTTATTTAGCAATTGGGCTTTAGCCCAATACACTTTTAATCCGTCCCATGTTATAAACTTTTCACTTTGTATTTGATTTTGGGCCATTTGATCCATGTATAAATTCAGCATCTTCTTAAATGGGCTTGTGGGCCCAATAAGCAAATGTGGGACCCACAAAGCTAGAATATCTTCAAAAAGATTAAATCCGATAGAATCGAGCTCGATTTCGGCTTCCTTGTTTATTTCTTCAAAACCGTGTTGAATTGGATGGTTTTCGTGATCTTCGGCACACTTTTGGTCTTTTGACTTTGTCTTCGTCTCTTTTTTGTACCTTTCTTCAATATTTGACCGTGAAATCCCGTGTTTTCTCTTCTTTTGATCATTTGTACCTATTTTATCACAAAAACACAAAACCACGCGTAATTCCGACTTTTACGATATAAAACACATGATTAGGTCTTGTTTTTCCTTGATTTTAGTGGCAAAAGGATAAGTGTTTACACACTTATTAGTTAAGAAGAAAAGTTCTCTTATTTAAAAGATACACTTTTCTTTATGAGCTTAAAACTTGGAATGTTTTAATACAAGCTCATGACCGAGAAAATTTAATTTCCCGTTACGAGGATAAGCTATCTTTAAAGATAAGCTTTCTTAAAATTAAGGTCCGAGTTACAGTCTGATATTTAACTGTAAGTCTTAGTGCATGAGCTTAAAAACTTCGAATGTTTTTAATATAAGCTCATGCCCGAGAAAAATTAATTTCTCGTTGTAAGGATAAGTTTATCATCGGCGATAAACTTTCCTTTTAATTGAAGAACGAGTTCTAAGTTGACATTTACTTAGAAGTCGTTTTCATGAGCTTGAAAAACTTTGAATGTTTTAACGTAAAGCTCATGACCGAGAAAGATGAATTTCTCGTTAAGAAGAAAAGTTTTCTTATTTAAAAGATACACTTTTCTTTATGAGCTTAAAACTTGGAATGTTTTAATACAAGATCATGACCGAGAAAAATGAATTTCCCGTGACGAGGATAACTTATCTTAAAAGAGAAGCTTTCCTAAATATGAAGTCCGAGTTACAGTCTGATATTTAACTGTAAGTCATAGTGCATGAGCTTAAAAACTTCGAATGTTTTTAATATAAGCTCATGCCCGAGAAAAATTAATTTCTCGTTGTAAGGATAAGTTTATCATCGGCGATAAACTTTCCTTTTAATTGAAGAACGAGTTCTAAGTTGACATGTACTTAGAAGTCGTTTTCATGAGCTTGAAAACTTTGACTGTTTTAACGGAACGCTCATGACCGAGAAAGGTTAATTTCTCGTTATGAGGAAAAGTTCTCTTATTTAAAAGATACACTTTCCTTTCTGAGCTTAAAACTTCGAATGTTTTAATACAAGCTCATGACCGAGAAAGGTTAATTTCTCGTTATGAGGAGAAGTTATCATAAAAGATAATCTTTCCTTTATTTGAAGTTTGAGTTACAGTCTGACATTTAACTGTAAGTCATTGTGCATGAGCTTAAAAAGTTCGAATGTTTTTAATAGTAGCTCATTGCCGAGAAAAATTAATTTCTCGTTGTAAGGATAAGTTTATCATTAATGATAAACTTTCCTTTATTTGAAGTTCGAGTTACAGTCTGACATTTAACTGTAAGTCATTATGCATGGCTTAAGAACTTGGAATGTTTTTTGATATAAGCTCATGCCCGAGAAAAATTAATTTCTCGTTGTAAGGATAAGTTTATCATCGGCAATAAACTTTCCTTTCTTTGATGCACGGGTTATCGTCTGATATTTAACGATAAGCCATTGTGCATGAGCTTAAAAACTTCGAATGTTTTTAATATTAGCTCATGCCCGAGAAAACTTAATTTCTCGTTGTAAGGATAATTTTATCATCGGCGATAAACTTTCCTGCCTTTGAAGAACGGGTTACAGACTGTCATTAATCTATAAGCCTTTCTGCATGAGCTTAAAAACTTAGAATGTTTTTTATATAAGCTCATTCCCTTTCTTTAAGGCACGGGGAACAGACTGTGATTTGAATGTGAGCCTTTGTGCATGAGCTTAAAAACTTGGAATATTTTTTATATAAGCTCATGCCCGAGAAAAATTAATTTCTCGTTGTAAGGATAAGTTTATCATCGGCGATAAACTTTCCTTTCTTGTGAGAGCGAGTTACAGTCTGTTATGTGACTGTAAGTCATTTGGTAAGCTTAACCATGAATCCCCTGAGACACTTGTTTCTCCGATATCTGCTTTTTCAGCAACCAAACTCTAAGAGTGTCCTTAGTTGAACGGTATACAACGATTGGACCGCTTCGTTCTTTTGGAACATCAACTTTTGTACCTGCATTCTCATTAGGAATTTGCATGCTTTGACAAGGGTTAGCGATATCAATTATAGAAGCACGTGGGGGTTCACAGTTGGCTTTACTTGTGTCAGAGGCGACCTGAGTAGATGATTCACTTATCTTAGCTGGCAAACGTTTCCTTTTATAGAAAACCTTAAGTTTAGGCTTAAGTGAAGTATCATCTTTATCAATTTCCTCCCTAGTAGTCCTAGTAGAATCGAAGACTATCCTAGTTAAAGGGCACTCGTTCGGGAGTTCACCTCATCAAGTAATTTCTTGACACAAGAGTCATGATTTGCCGTAAAGACACATTTTCTACATGTTTTACAAGTAGCATATTTAATGTCCGAGTAATTCCTAGATGATTGATCGATGCTCCTAGGAGACGTCATGCTACGGTTAGCAGTGTTGGGTAATCTACAAGGCATCTGACTAGGTTTGACATTCCTATCTCTTACATGTGTCTTTTGCTTAGCTTCCCTAAGACCAGTATGGTAAACGTCATTTGAACTAGTTCTAGACGTGGTCTTGGTATTTTTAGAGAAACTAGAGGCAATCATGTTATTAGGTCTTGCTAAAGCTGTTTTGGTCTAATATTTGTCTTTTTAGTTCGTTTTTCTCGACTCAATCCGAATTGATATAACGTTTTTAAGCTCGACTTAATTGTTTTTGGTTAAAAAAGCGTATTTTGGTATTATTAACTACTTGGCACAAAACGAGAATTAAAACTAGTAAAATATTATATATTATACAACTACGTACTGTACTAATAAGCAAATGAGCCTAATAGAATTCTTACACTAAATGGCTACTAACTATTCTAAAATTCTAATAAAAGTATACTAGTAATATGTAGTTGACGACAAAAATTCAAATTGATATTATTTCTACTAACAACATATGCAAAACTATAGAAATGACAGCTAGTTCCAAAAGGTTAAGACATGACTAAGTCCAAAATGTTAAGAAGACAAAATAAGCTAGCTAGGAAGAAGCTTAATAAGAAAAATGTACCAAAACGCTAATTTGACTATTTAACATGTGAACAAAAGTTTGTGTTGATAAAACTACTCAGCCATTCTAATTAACACTATGACGAAATGTTAACAGGCTAGTAATATTGATTTCTACACTTATATGAATTAACGAGTATAAATGGAAATTTATTCTAAGTTATAACTGAATGGGACAACTGGCATATTGGTAGTGATGTTTGCTTCTTAAGGGTAGGTCCACTGTTCGACTCTAGATAACCATCTTTTTACTAGCCTTATTTTTTATAGAAATTTCTATATCACAGTTTGTTTTAAAACTACTCCTGAACATCCTTACTGACGTCACTTTCTACAATTATGACTAACTCACTAACAAAAAACTTGATTAAGAACCACTGAGTTACTATGAAAAACCACATGAACAACTCTACAGTGAAAAAGCTATTTATGACTATTTTGGGCAGAAGTTAAAGCTGTCGTATTAGGCTAATCTGCAAAAGTAATTGAAACCGAAAAACTCACTATCTCAAGATTAAAGAAAAACTATTCTACTCAATTTATATTCAACTGTGTTTAGAGAAATTGGCCTACAAAGTTAGCTCATCAGCAACCTAAAATGCCCCATACCATTTTCATGTCAATTTAACCTATCTTTAATACTATGACTTTACACAGAATCTAAGTTGAAAAATATTCTACTAGTGTAAAATCAGATTCAACTAAAGTCTGCAACTAAAGCTCCACTTATTGTATAATGCCAAACTATACTAAATGGCTGCGATTCGAAACTTATAACTACTAAATCAAAAGAATCGATGCACTGAGTAAAAACAAATAACAAACTTCTGATATCAGATCAAATATAACAGTTTGCAAACAGAACTCTACACTACAACTAACAAACTAACTGATTATACTAGCAATTTGTAGAAAATAACATGAGCTTGACCAAGATATATCAAGGCCTCCGTTGACGGTGAAGTAGAGCGCTGAGCTCGCTTAAAACCAAACACAACCACTCTCCGTCTGCTGATCTACCTTGGTCAATGGCTTTCAAGTTCGAAGCTCGAAAACTAAAAGCTTGAGTATAACTACTGATCTGAACTGCAGCTGACTCCAAAGACATGCGCAAATGTCACGAAAAGAAAGCCGAACTTTTGGACTCAAACTACGAGCTGAACTCTAATGGCAACTAAACAAGCAAATCCAAATATCCTATTACTGAACTGAAATTGATTTCAAGCTAAACTCGTCCTAATTCATTTATGGTGAGCACTTGTTTAGCTACTGATTAATTCTGACGAATTAAACTCCATGGAAGACCAAAATAGAGTCGAAAGCTCACTAAAGCTAAAATCCAAAATCTGTAAACAACATACTCTAAACAGGAACAAATCAAAAGCTCGAATTCTATCACTAAACTTATATCTAAAGCTGAATAACAAATCAAATATTTGATCTAGTCGAATTTTATCAAGATTCTAACTTCAAAAGGAACTTCTCATAGGCTCTTATGAGCTTAACTTTCTGAAAAGCTACAAACCTGCGTGAACAGTAACGATAACTGACTTAAATGGTTTCTCTTCTAATATGAACAGTAATTCAAACACGTGAACAATATTCTCATCAAATCAAACATTGCGAGAACAGAACATATTCATTTAACAGTAACTGACTCATTCAGTAGCTTAATACTCAAACACTTAAACAAGTAAAGATAAGAAAAAGAGAAATGAAGCTTTTAAAAGAATTCATTAATGGAAGAAAACGTACAATCTGTTATAACAGAAAACTAATCAGTTACAAAAGTTTAAAAAGAAAGATTAAAGACAATTAAAACTACTAACTAACTCTAACCTATCTATGTGTAATCTACTCCTATTGCTAACCATTTGCAAATGAAGTCTTCGTCTTCTTTATATAGCCGTCGAAAGGAGGTGATGTGACGTGGTTAAACCAATGAGCAATCGACACGTGGAAAATACGAGGTTGACTCGTTCTTCATCTTCAATCCAAAATTGGGCGTTTCTTTGTTACTTGATCTTGACGCAATTAATTGACACCATGTTGTAGAGGAGAGCATGACGATCATCTTTGCTTTTATATACTTTTCTTGAAGCTTCCTAGACCTCCCTTGAAATCTACTTGAAAAGATTTGGTGGAAGAAATATGAAAACCAACTGTTTTGGCTTCCTTTTTTTCTCTCTCTTGCGTTTAAGAAGATGAAGCGTGTAATGTATGTGTGTGTTTTGACCGGTCTTGGTCAAATGACCAAGATAATATAACTTTTCCCATTAATTGACTTTTTGGTCCTTTATCTTTTTTATCTCTTTCAAAATGTATATAAAAGCTTTTAAGTAATCTCTTTTCATCCTTCATCTTTGTAGAAATTGCACTTTAAGCCCTTGATCTTTGAAAACTTGGTAAATAAGGTCCTTGAAAGCATCTTTCGTCTTTTTCTTCGTCTTTTTATCAAATAAATCCATGAAAACGCGTCTTTGCTCCAAAATTGTATCTTGTTACCTGAAAACACATGAAACACAAATACACGCATAATTCTGATATTTTAAAGCTAAATATTATGTATTTGACAGTGTTTTGAGTGGTTTTTGGATCATAATTGATGAGTGTTTTCACACTTATCAACTCCCCTCCACTTGACCATTGCCATGTCCTCATGCAATGCAACATTTTAAAGCTCTAAAGTGCACTTTTCTCATAATTAACCAACCTTGGCCATTTTATGATTTAATAAACTAAACTATACTACATGATGAATGATTTTAAATTTATACAATGCAATGCAAGAGAAAACAATTCTATTTACATCTTTTTTTGTATTTTCTTGAAATGGTTATGATGGAAATAACTCATAAAGAAATCAATGACTTAGATTAGGGCTTGGGTACCATGGACATTTATCACCCTCAAGTTTCACTTTCCCCATACCAAGCTTAAAAATGGGATCATTGTATTCACAAATAAAAAGTGCATCAACTTATTCATGACAATTAAATGTGGAACCGGTTATTATTTGAGAAAATTGCTTGTGGGCAAATTTGTCATTTATGCAAGTGTGAAGTATAAGAAGTGTAAAATCCAAAAATAAGGAAGCATGATTTTAATCCTAAGTAATCCTCTCATCCATTACTTGAAAAACCGCTCACAACTAATATAAGTCCGTTTCAAGAGTAATAAGTCATTCGCCTTATGTGTAAAATCCTCATGTCATGCTTTCATAAGTAGCTACACACTCGCTAAGGAAAGAAAAATCAAACTCACGCAATAATTTACATCCGCCATCTTTTTGAGACTTTGGATCTTCAACCCCGCAACCCGTCAAGGCAATATTGGATTGGAGCAATCTATTGAATCCCCGCAACCCGTCAAGGTAATATTGGAACTCAATAGTCACTATAATTAACACCACACTGCCCCTCTTGGGAGTCTTGCATTATTATTTATTTTTATTTTTTTTCTTTTTCTTTTTTTTTTCTAGCCACTCATTTTTTTTTCATAAGCCGCTCTTATTTTTCTTTATTCCTCACAAAGAAATTTGAAAAGAAGAAAAGGAAAAACACCCGCTAAATATGGAGCATGACATAAGTCTAGTACACATAAAACGTACTAACTTAGAATCTTAAGACGTACTCATATCAACCATAAATGATTAGCCAAAAATGCATAAGAGATTACAAACCAACTAAAACCGTACTTGATTATTTATTAACAATTATATACATGCGAAGAAAATAGAGGCAAAGAAGAGAAGGGTTTAGCCACAAGTAATTATCATGAAGTTTATCTAGCCCTTTTATACTTGCTTCAACTCTATCATTTCCCATTCTCCACAAATTTAAAATCTCAAATAATGAGATTGGTGGATGCTTAGCCTAATAGACCAATGAAGGACTACATGGTTAAGGATACTAGCTAGAGAATGCTAAAATAAGCAAACTCGGGTTGAGTCAAAATATCCATGGCGGGCCTAATATGTCAAAGAAGTCTAAACTTGTTAAAACCATGTTTTTATTATATTTTTTTTCTTTTATATATTTTTGATGAAAAATAAAAAGAAGAAATATATACAATGCAAATGTGTTATGCAAATGATTGATGCAAAAATTATGAATGCATATTTTTGGTGGCCAAAGTAGATCAAAAATTTGAAAAATGTTGAAAAATCAATTTTCTAAATTATCATGAAGTTAAGGCAATGGTCTAGGTAAGGTTACTTCGATAGAAGTCTCCCCTACACTTAAGATAAACATTGTCCTCAATGTTTAAGAGTATTGAGTAAACTCCCCTACACTTATGACATTGATTACTTTGCTTAACCCAAGTTAAGGAAGAGACAACTAAAAGGTATTCATTTTAAGCACAATTGTTGAATATCACGATAGCAAAAACTAATCAAAGTGAACCAGATACACGGGCCTCCTCCATAAGCTCCAAGCATGAAATGAGAGAGAGCAACCCTTGAAACAAACACGAAAAAACGAAGAAAGGCACCCCTCCACTTCAACTCTACTATAACATCCTTTTAATTAAACCTAACCTATTGAAAATCTACTCTACGTTTTCTAACCTAGTTATTCAATGCTTGAGTTTTTTTAACCCTAAGTCGCTAGCTCGACTCGGCCCCGAATTAAGTTGTCCTTGGGGAAACCATCATGGAAAGTAAAGAATAGCCACTTTGAAGCTCGTCTCACATGATACACTCAAACTTAGCACGTTGCCATTTACTATAAGATTTACAATATCCGCCTCGATAAATGGAACGGTCCAACGTGTCTCAAGTTTGTCCAACATACGAAATTTCTCAAATATGAAGCACCCCAGGATCAAATACAAAGTTTCCTTCTCTACACTCGAACAACTCCAAAATAGGTAGCATCACCAAAGTAAGCTCATACAAAAAGCCCAGATCAATCGAAATCTCACTCTTAAGTGGACTAGATGAAAACCGATTTTTCCCAAATATACGTATCCCAGGATCAAAAACCTTTCCCTTCATGGGAAAAGAAGAAGATGAGCTCATATCAACCATATAAGATTCCCCCTTAGTGATCAAAGCATCATGAGACAATGAAGGTGTAGGTATCAAAACATTCATAACTATTATGTCCATGTTAGGCTCATCATCATCAAAAGGTGGGTAATCTTCCATAGAAGGCATAGAAAAATGAGGATCAAAATGAATAGTGTCTTGTGAAGGAAGTGTAGGCTCTATGTTCCCAAAAAGCAAATTCTCACTAAGACGAATCTCCTCTTCCCAATTAGAATCACTATCATCAACCTCAATATCAATTTTAGCAAGATAAGCCTCTATGGTGTCATCAATATCCATATGATAATCCATATCAAAGGTTTTGGGTTCTAAAGGTGCCATAGGTGAAAAAGGATCAATCTCTAAGAGTATAGGATCTTCATCAATAACCAACTTCAAGGGTGGAAGTGTGGGAATAGAAGGCTCAAAAGAAGGTTTATTAAGAGAATCACTCAAAGGGATGATATCATCATAAAAATCAATAGGTGCAACCTCAAAAACCGGTGAAGAAATATCAATGAAAGGTTCTTCTTCTATGGAATAAGCATTATGGTGTGTGTTCAATGATTCAATCGAGGAGATAAGATGATAAACGTTTGATAAAACCTCACGAATATGAACATCTTCCACTTCTTCTATATGATCAACATCGTCATCCAAATTAGGAATGTCATCTTGACATGAAAAATCCTCGGATAATATATCATAAGATGCCTCACTAGAATCACAATCATCATCCTCTACTTGTGGAAAATCTTGCATAAACTCTTCCTCAATCTCATTATCCCTTTCTTTGAACAATTCATCAAGATCAAAGTCACCAAAATCACTAGTAGTAGCATGAACGTCAACGTGTGATGAAATCTCAATGTGATCATGAGGAGAAGAGGTATCAATACAAAGCTCATCACATGGTTCATTTGAAACACACTCAAGCTCTCTTTGGATTGGGGTAAGGTCCTCAACACTAGAAGCGGTTAATCCATCCAAATCGGTGTTTGTATTAGTGCTAAGAGGCTCGTCCCCCATGGTTAAAGAGTCGGTGGGTTCCACGTGAAGTAAAGGTGATGAAGGTGTGTCATCATTAAGTGTCATACAAATCGAAGGTTCCTCATCATCTTCATCTAATAATGTATAAGGCCTACGAGTAAAAGTAGTAATGTATTGTCCTTCTTCCTCGATTATAATAATCTTAAGGAAGACATCATTTAAATATTTCCTGAGGCGACAAGAAAATTTGTTCAACGATTCACGATACAGATCACCGAATTCCTTATCATTATATTGCCAAGACTTAATTTCCTCTTCCTTAGTAGAGTTAATTCTTTCCTTTAACCATCGATGCGTGTCTTTCATTTCCTTGTAGCTCATGTCTTTCATACTATCAAGCATCTTATAAACGTCATCGTTCGACTTGTTTATTATCGCAAGTAAAGAATAAAACTTCTCGACAAAATTAGGGTCATAAGATGGCGGATCCCTCGGTCTACAATCATAACCATAATGGGGTTCTTTTCCACAAAACTCACATGAATAAGTCGAAGAATAGGGTGGAGGTGGATTTCCATAATTAGGTGGATTATAGGTTTGAAAAGAGTCTTGATTATGAAAATTCTCATGATTGTAACCTTGAAAATTCCCTTCATTTTTAAAACCCTCATAATGTGAAAATCCTTGATTTTGAAAAGTATCTTGATTATAGCATGGGAAATTTTCATCATTTTGAAAGCCTTCATTGTTTGAAAATCCTTGATTATGAAAGGTTTCGTGATTATAGCCTTGAAAAGTATCATGATTTTGAAAACCTCCATAATTGGAAAATCCTTGGTTTTGAAAGGTTTCTTGATTATAGCCTTGAAAAGTATCATTATTTTGAAAACCTTCATTATTTGAAAATCCTTGGTTTTGGTATGACTCATCAAGGGGTTGATCATGAAATGATGGTGGATTTTGTGATGAAAAACCGGAATATCCCATATAGTCATTACAAGTATAGTCCATTTGAGTGTTAGGTTGAAAATTAGGGTTCTCGGTTCCATTGTAAGCATATCCCTCCCCATAATAGCCATTATTTTGATCACATAAATAAGTATCGTGTGGACCTCCACAAGTCGAACAAGGCGAATAATTAGCGTTGGTGGATCGTTGTTGCAAAATCTCCAACATGGAACGAGTATCCATTTTTAACAAGGTGGCCGAATGTATATACAAGTAAAATGACGTTTAAAAGCTTCCTCGGGGAAGGAAGTAATACACCAAAGGTGGTATGTTTACACGTGTGCGAGTACACGTGTAAGTAAACACGAGGAATGAGGGAGTAGCCCTCGGTCGAATTTTGAAGGAGAAGAGATTATCTCCCTCGAGGTTCGATATGAAATATCCACAAGAAAGTATAATATATAATTACTACTTGGGTGCAAGACCCCCAATAAAGCCTTCCTTCTTAGAATACGCACTAGTGAACGGGGGGTTAGGTGGCGCGAAGCACTTAAGTACCTATTGACCCTTAGACGGCATTTTATAGCACGTCGCCTATCTATTCACTTTAGTAGTTTGTATTCTTCGAATTATTGCCTATTGGAAGTATTTATCTATTCTTGCTTAATTAAATTGGATCGATACGCGTGTCAAGGACCGGAACGCCCCCTAACACGGTGTATTGCCTCAGCAATACTTATGGAGATAGGTAACTTGGTTGTTCGTATATATGTATACTTATTTACATATAATAATATAGAAAAAATATTTTTGTATTTATTTGATTTTTTAAGAAAACTACTATATGTACATAAAAAGCGATGAAAACGATATAATATATATTTTTTTTGTTGTAATCTTTTAGGAAAAAGATTACTTTTTGGAATTTTTTATTTTTTTGGTTCAATTCTTTAGGAAAAGAATTGACTTTGTGGTTTTTTATTTTTTTGTATTTTTATCTTTTTGATTTTTTTATCTTTTTGATTTATAATACGTAAAAATAACGTTCACAAAGTGAACGGATCCCAAAATCCAATCGTCTCACTCGAAATCGTTAATCTTCACGAAAAGAACCGGCAGCGGCGCCATTTAATATTTGTCTTTTTAGTTCGTTTTTCTCGACTCAATCCGAATTGATATAACGTTTTTAAGCTCGACTTAATTGTTTTTGGTTAAAAAAAGCGTATTTTGGTATTATTAACTACTTGGCACAAAACGAGAATTAAAACTAGTAAAATATTATATATTATACAACTACGTACTGTACTAATAAGCAAATGAGCCTAATAGAATTCCTACACTAAATGGCTACTAACTATTCTAAAATTCTAATAAAAGTATACTAGTAATATGTAGTTGACGACAAAAATTCAAATTGATATTATTTCTACTAACAACATATGCAAAAATATAGAAATGACAGCTAGTTCCAAAAGGTTAAGACATGACTAAGTCCAAAATGTTAAGAAGACAAAATAAGCTAGCTAGGAAGAAGCTTAATAAGAAAAATGTACCAAAACGCTAATTTGACTATTTAACATGTGAACAAAAGTTTGTGTTGATAAAACTACTCAGCCATTCTAATTAACACTATGACGAAATGTTAACAGGCTAGTAATATTGATTTCTACACTTATATGAATTAACGAGTATAAGTGGAAATTTATTCTAAGTTATAACTGAATGGGACAACTGGCATATTGGTAGTGATGTTTGCTTCTTAAGGGTAGCTCCACTGTTCGACTCTAGATAACCATCTTTTTACTAGCCTTATTTTTTATAGAAATTTCTATATCACAGTTTGTTTTAAACTACTCCTGAACATCCTTACTGACGTCACTTTCTACAATTATGACTAACTCACTAACAAAAAACTTGATTAAGAACCACTGAGTTGCTATGAAAAACCACATGAACAACTCTACAGTGAAAAAGCTATTTATGACTATTTTGGGCAGAAGTTAAAGCTGTCGTATTAGGCTAATCTGCAAAAGTAATTGAAACCGAAAAACTCACTATAACTATTCTACTCAATTTATATTCAACTGTGTTTAGAGAAATTGGCCTACAAAGTTAGCTCATCAGCAACCTAAAATGCCCCATACCATTTTCATGTCAATTTAACCTATCTTTAATACTATGACTTTACACAGAATCTAAGTTGAAAAATATTCTACTAGTGTAAAATGAGATTCAACTAAAGTCTGCAACTAAAGCTCCACTTATTCTATAATGCCAAACTATACTAAATGGCTGCGATTCGAAACTTATAACTACTAAATCAAAAGAATCGATGCACTGAGTAAAAACAAATAACAAACTTCTGATATCAGATCAAATATAACAGTTTGCAAACAGAACTCTACACTACAACTAACAAACTAACTGATTATACTAGCTATTTGTAGAAAATAACATGAGCTTGACCAAGATATATCAAGGCCTCCGTTGACGGTGAAGTAGAGCGCTGAGCTCGCTTAAAACCAAACACAACCACTCTCCGTCTGCTGATCTACCTTGGTCAATGGCTTTCAAGTTCGAAGCTCGAAAACTAAAAGCTTGAGTATAACTACTGATCTGAACTGCAGCTGACTCCAAAGACATGCGCAAATGTCATGAAAAGAAAGCCGAACTTTTGGACTCAAACTACGAGCTGAACTCTAATGGCAACTAAACAAGCAAATCCAAATATAGTATTACTAAACTGAAATTGATTTCAAGCTAAACTCGTCCTAATGCATTTATGGTGAGCACTTGTTTAGCTACTGATTAATTCTGACGAATTAAACTCCATGGAAGACCAAAATAGAGTCGAAAGCTCACTAAAGCTAAAATCCAAAATCTGTAAACAACATACTCTAAACAGGAACAAATCAAAAGCTCGAATTCTATCACTAAACTTATATCTAAAGCTGAATAACAAATCAAATATTTGATCTAGTCGAATTTTATCAAGATTCTAACTTCAAAAGGAACTTCTCATAGGCTCTTATGAGCTTAACTTTCTGAAAAGCTACAAACCTGCGTGAACAGTAACGATAACTGACTTAAATGGTTTCTCTTCTAATATGAACAGTAATTCAAACACGTGAACAATATTCTCATCAAATCAAACATTGCGAGAACAGAACATATTCATTTAACAGTAACTAACTCATTCAGTAGCTTAATACTCGAACACTTAAACAAGTAAAGATAAGAAAAAGAGAAATGAAGCTTTTAAAAGAATTCATTAATGGAAGAAAACGTACAATCTGCTATAACAGAAAACTAATCAGTTACAAAAGTTTAAAAAGAAAGATTAAAGACAATTAAAACTACTAACTAACTCTAACCTATCTATGTGTAATCTACTCCTATTGCTAACCATTTGCAAATGAAGTCTTCGTCTTCTTTATATAGCCGTCGAAAGGAGGTGATGTGACGTGGTTAAACCAATGAGCAATCGACACGTGGAAAATACGAGGTTGACTCGTTCTTCATCTTCAATCCAAAATTGGGCGTTTCTTTGTTACTTGATCTTGACGCAATTAATTGACACCATGTTGTAGAGGAGAGCATGACGATCATCTTTGCTTTTATATACTTTTCTTGAAGCTTCCTAGACCTCCCTTGAAATCTACTTGAAAAGATTTGGTGGAAGAAATATGAAAACCGACTGTTTTGGCTTCCTTTTTTTCTCTCTCTTGCGTTTAAGAAGATGAAGCGTGTAATGTATGTGTGTGTTTTGACCGGTCTTGGTCAAATGACCAAGATAATATAACTTTTCCCATTAATTGACTTTTTGGTCCTTTACCTTTTTTATCTCTTTCAAAATGTATATAAAAGCTTTTAAGTAATCTCTTTTCATCCTTCATCTTTGTAGAAATTGCACTTTAAGCCCTTGATCTTTGAAAACTTGGCAAATAAGGTCCTTGAAAGCATCTTTCGTCTTTTTCTTCGTCTTTTTATCAAATAAATCCATGAAAACGCGTCTTTGCTCCAAAATTGTATCTTGTTACCTGAAAACACATGAAACACAAATACACGCATAATTCTGATATTTTAAAGCTAAATATTATGTATTTGACAGTGTTTTGAGTGGTTTTTGGATCATAATTGATGAGTGTTTTCACACTTATCATGGTCACATAGGGCCTAGTTGCTGGAGTGACTGGTCTAGAAAGATGAACCAAATCAACTTGGGAGGCAAACCGCGGTCTCAAGGATTGTGGTCGCTCGGATCTAAATACAGTAGGTTGTCTGACAGGCGGTTGTCTAACGAACTGATTTGTAGGCGGTTTCCCCAAGATTGATGGTTTTTCAAGCTTAGTGTCCGCACTAGTCCCTTTAGCTTTCCTTAATTCGTTTTTCAATGCAGCTATAGCAAAGACCTTTTCCTGGACTTGAGCCTTTAACGTTTCATTTTCTTTGAGCAAGCTATCTTGGGATGCCAATTTAGACTCTAGTAACTGAATTTGTTTCAAAAGATTATCCTTTTCAGCTTTAGAGTATAAAACTTTTTTATCCAATTTTCTTTCAAGAAAAACGTTTGACTTTTCAAGTTTTTCAAAGTATTTTTCAAATTTGTCCGTTTTCTTAGAAATTCAAGTTTGGCATCCTCAAGATCGTTTGATTGTTGAGCTACAATCGTTTCGAGCTCTCTAATCTTGGAATCATAAGCAGTCAATGAAGCAGTTATAATACAATTATCATGATGTTTAGCATTTTGAACACTTTCTCCCCCATTATGACTCGCATCAGATGAATCAAAAGTGGTATTTCTATCACTCTTTTCCATCCCATGTTTGTCATAATTAAGTTCAGAATGCTCAATATGCGGCATGTCATCAGCATATACATCATAAACAACATTACATTGTACCATGTTTGCAGGCTCTTCGTCATAAACGGGTAAAGTGTCATCAAGAGAGATCTAGTGAACATTCCCTGACGTGCCACTGGTATCATGTTATCCTCCTGATTCCGTGCTCTTGCCATCGTTAGGCTCTAAGTTGTCAACCGTATGACCATTCTTCTGTTGCATCTGCATCATAGATTCTTGCACTCCATTATCATACGCTTGCTGAAGTCGAGATCTTTCATAAATCGAAGACGAGACCGATGTCATGAGTTTCAATATTGTACCACGGAAATCTCGAAGCTCGGTATGTGTATCTCGAAGAAATGATTGGCAAATCACTGAACTTTCAGACTTGATGATATTGTATTGGAGGAAAGGCGTGAGTTGTGTCACAAGAGTCTTATATGCAAGTGCCGATGCAGAGTGATTAAAGTTGTCATTGTTGAGTTGCTCGGCGAGTTGGGTCAAAGTGGTGAATATTGAGTCGATGAATATATGACGATCTTGACCAAAGATTGTCACAAATTCGCTCCCTCCTTGAATCCATGAAAGAGTCACAAGATGAGACTGAAGTAGTTGAAATGACGTGAGGCCACTTTTTCTAGCGTTGTCTTGCATGTGATGCGAGTCTCCCTCGTGAAAGTTCGAATTCAACGAATCCATTGTAGATTTAATGAAAATTGAAGGAAATAATCTTGGTCTCGTCAAATAAATCTTGTCACGTCTTTTTGTCTCACCACTTTTATCACTATGTCACGTTTAGGTCTTGATAATACGACCGATGACACGACTCGATTTAACTTAGCAAAACACAAATAACTTAAGAAACTAGTAAACGACTCGATTTAACGTAGCCCAATTGTCATACACTTCGAGTCCAAATAACCCAATTTTTCGGGTATAAATTTAAATATATCACCCGTTAGATCAGTTATATTTCTCTTGTAAACTTGTACTATTCTAAAAAATGTTTGCTGCTCAACTTGGATCCCACTTGTGCAATCTTAAAACCCACTTATCTTACAGGTGAACTAAAATAAAGAAACGTGGCTTGGCCACAGACTCCCACACGTCAATAAGTCTAAGACCCACTTATCCACTCCTAGTTTCCTCCGCCCACAATATAATATACCCCCATCCTTATTTCCTCATTTCTTCCGTCCCTCTCTCTCTTCTTACATTATCTCTCTCTCTCCTCAAAGATATAATACTCCTCCGTCTCTTTCTTTTATCAATCTCAAAAAAAAAATCTCTCTCTCTTAAATAAACAAAGCAGATCAGTCACCAAACCAGAAAACCTCTCACAAAAAATTACTCCACCTATTTTCTTGTAAACTCAGCTAAAAGAAAAACTTCGAACAAACTACAGATCCATCACTTCATATCCGGATGAATCAATTCGATCTTTCTAGCAATCGAATCATTAAAAGTGAGATCAAGATATGTCGTCAAGATCTGTTAAAGGTCTCGGGTAGGTCGACTTTTGATTAATTGCATGTTTTTGATCGATGATGGTATGGACGGAGATCTTTTTGTTTTAGTGGTTCGAGTCTTATGTTGGTTAAGATGTTCGAGTTGAGTGAGTCGAGAATGTGAGAGTGTGAGAGTTTGAGTCTAAGTGTATGAATCGAGGGTGTTGGTGAGTTTGTGTTGGAGGGTGTGGGTAGTCGAGAGAGGGTGGGGGTGGGTATATGGTGTGAGTCGAAGTCGAAGTTTTGGGGGTGCGAGGCTAGGTATGTTGGCGAGTCTAGGAGTCAGATGTCGAGAGGTTTGGGTCGAGAGTCGAGTGACGTTGGTTCGAGTCGTGTGTGAGGGAGTCTTGGTGTGATGTGTCTTTGTTTTCAAACGAGAGTTCGTCCAAAAATTGAGTCAGGTTTTGGTTAACGTTGAGAGTCGTGTCTTTGGCTGTTGGTGATGAAGTTGGTTGTTAGTGAGTCGAGAGGTGAGGTTCGAGTTTGTGAGGGAGAGGTCGAGTCTTAGTCTTATTTCCCATTATGTTTGAATGAGTGAGAAATGCTTGGTTCAGAAAACAAGTTCGTTCGGAAAAAGTTTGTTCACTCGGAAAAACGTTCACTCGGAAAAACGTTCATGCTGAAAAAGGTTCATGCGGAAAACTGTTCATGCGGAAAAGTGTTCATCCGGAAAAACTGGTCATTCGGAAAAAATGGTTCACTCGGAAAAACGTTCATACGGAAAAACGTTCATGCGGAAAACGGTTCATGCGGAAAAGTGTTCATCCGGAAAAACTAGTCATTCGGAAAAATGGTTCACTCGAAAAAACGTTCATACGGAAAAATGTTCATGCGGAAAACGGTTCATGCGGAAAAGTGTTCATCCGGAAAAACTGGTCATTCGGAAAAAATGGTTCACTCGGAAAAAAAACTTTGATTCTGAATAATCAGTATTGGTTCGGAAAGAAAAAAAAAATTGATTCTGAAAAAGATTTGACTTGTTCGATGGAGGATGGTGGTGTTGGCTACGACACAGATAAAAAAATAAAAAATTGGAAAAACAAAAATCTATTTTATAAAGAAAATGAATAAAGACAAGATGATGGATTAGATACCAATTTTATGATTAACGTCAATAGAAACTAGAATAAACACAGACTTGAAAAACTGAATAAAAACTAGAATAAACATAAAATTAAAATCCTTGAAAAACATGAAAATTGACTATCAAATTAAAAATAAAATGAAAAAGATGAAATTAAAAGTTCAATAAAAATAAAAATAAAATAAAACGTATTTGTTTGTGAATAATATAACAGATCTGTGAAAAAAAAATTTAATCAAAAAATTTAATTAAAAGAAAAATAAGACGTGTTTGTGTTTTCAATCAAAAATACAAAATTAAAAGGATAAAAACACAAACTTTTGATAAAAATACAAACTTATTTTTTAAGATTTGATGATAAAAGTTTTTGATTTTTGCATAAAAAATTTGTGATTTTGTTCTAAAATAAGTAAATCAAAGATTTGATTATGATTTAAAGCATAAAAATACAATTTTTTTAAAATTTAAGCTAGATAAAATCAAAACCCACCAAAATCAATCAAAATAAAAGTAAGAATAAACCAATCTAACCTTGGCTCTTGATACCAATTGTAGGTCTACGAAAACCTTGGCCTATTCTACATATGGATTGGATTGATTAGATGGGTAGATTGATTAAATAATATAAAAGATAGATGAAGGAGATGAGGGATTAGAGAGAGAAAGGAGAGAAGGGAGAGGTAGAGAGAGAAAGTAAAGATGTATTAATGAATAATGTCAATTACAAAGTGAGCAACCCCTCCTAACATGCTAGGAGGGGGTTTATATAGCACACCCTACATGTGGGCTATATGGACTATATTGGATCACGAGCCCAATATCATTGGAGTGATCGATCCTTTCTAAATACGTAAAAACGTATTTCCAACAATCTCCCCCAAAGGGAGGTCACTCCAAGTTACAATGTCCTAAATAGTCTATAGCTCGTGATCTATGCTAATAATGATGTGACAGAGACTTTCCTTGGAAAAACGTATTTCCAATAGACTTAATTTACTGATCTGATGGGATCTTTCCGCTGAGGTTGTTATTACTAAGATATTGTTCATGGATTTGTACCCAATTACTTATATATCTTTGTAATGACCCATTTAACCTGTTTTTTGATAGGTCAAGAGATAAGAGATCATAAAGTGATCCAAGCTCTTGAGGTATGACACCAGAAAGGTTGTTATCACTCAAGTTTAAATTTAACAAACCTTTCATTTCCTGAAACTCCTTTGGAATCTGACCAACCAAATGATTAGAAGAAAGATCAAGCTTTTGTATTGAATTTCCAAATTCCCGTGGTATGGTACCGCTGATGTTGTTATATCGTCCCATCTTTAATGTAGTCAAATTTTTGCATTTACCCCAGTTTTGAGATAGTTACCCATGAAATTTATTATGACTGACATCAAGGAAACTTAAGTTTGCGTACACACCATAACTATTCGATGTATCTCCAGAAAATTGATTAAATTGAAAGTGTGCTCTTATTAAGGAGAAGCAATTCCATAGCCTTTTTGGGATAGGACGAGAGAGTTGATAGACACAAATTATCAGGCAATTGGCCAGACAACTGATTTATGTTCAGCTCTAGCTTAAGCAATTGTAGACATCTGATTCCTTTTGGTATAGGACCAGATAACTTGTTCCCATCGAGAAGCAGAGTCTAAAGGCTTCTCATGTTTTTAAACGATAAAGGAATTGAACCATTGAGTTGATTTTTGCTCAACTGTAAATCAGTTAGAGAATTCAGATTCCCTAATTCAACTGGAATGGGTCCAGAGAGTTGATTTGTGTACATATAAAGGCTATTCAAAGACGTCAACTCACCAAACGTTGAAGGGATTGAACCACTGAGTTGATTATCATTCAGTAATAAATTAGTGAGAGACTTAGTATTCCCTAGTTCAGTTGGAATGGTTCCCGAAAGTTGATTTACGTGCAGATAAAGGTTACTCAAAGACGTCAAGTTACACAACGATGAAGGAAGTGAACCATTAAGTTGATTTTCGCTCAGTTCTAAATCAGTGAGAGACTTCATATTCCATAATTCAATTGGAATGGGTCCAGAGAGCTGATTTGTGTACAGATAAAGGACCTTCAAAGACGCCAAGTTACCCAACGATGAAGGAAGTGAACCATTTAGTTGATTTTCACTCAATTCTAAATCAGTGAGAGACTTCATGTTTCCTAATGCAATTGGAATGGGTCCAGAGAGCTGATTTGTGTACGGATAAACGAGCTCCAAAGACGTCAAGTTACCCAACGATGAAGGAAGTGAACCATTAGTTGATTTTCGTTCAACACTAATTCAGTGAGAGACTTCATATTCCCTAATTCAGTTGGAATGGGTCCAGAGAGTTGATTTGTGTACAGATAAAGGCTATTCAAACACATCAAGTTACCCAACGATGAAGGAATTGAACCATTGAGTTGATTTGCGCTCAAATCTAATGCAGTGAGAGACTTCATATTCCCCAATTCCGTAAAATGAGCCCAGAGAGTTGATTTCCCCACAAACCTAACACATTGAAAGAATTCATATTGTGATAGGGACTACTTGAGGCAGTCAATCTCGAAGCAAAAGATTAAGAACATAATACTTTTACTACTAACTTTTCTAACTCATTTTCTACTCTCCTTTTGAAGCATACATATTACATATTTATAGGAAATAGAACATGCACTAGCTACTATCCTATTCACTAGGAATATAAAAGAACATGGTTACATGTAGGGGTGTAAAGGAGCCGAGACAGCTCGTGAGTTACTCGAGATCGACTCGTAAACTACTCGAAATCGACTCGACCTAAACGAGTCGAGCTCGAGTTCGAGCTACTCGAGTATATATTCGAATCGAGTTCGAGCTCTAATATACTCGGCTCGAGAAGCTCGCGAGCCTTATCGAGTTTTAATTATATTATTTTTTACCCTTTTATATACGTAATTCGATCCGAGTCGAGCTTGATATGCCGATTATTTATTGGGTTCGAGCATGACATATAAAAATAATTGAGCTCGAGTTTTATATGACGAGCCGAGCTCGAGCTCGAAATATAAAACTCGGTCGAGCTCGATTTTTTATACTCGAGTCAAGCTCGAGCTTGACAGTACTCCGCTCGTTTATACCCCTAGTTTACATGTTCTAAACTACTTACTAAACTTGTGGAAACCAAATGAACGTGGGAAAGATGCATGCATGCATAAACTAAAAGTCTTCCATGAATGTGAGGAGGTAGCAAATGATGTGATCGTATCATATTCCCCAGGTCAATTGGAATGGGTCCCGAAAGTTGATTGGCGTGTAGATAAAGGATATTCAAAGACGTCAAATTACCCAGTGAATCAGAGGCGGACCCAGGTTTTATACTAGGGTGTTGCACAAATTTATTTTATGGTTATTAGTACTAAATTTGCCTTACATTAGGTCAAAATGGGTGTTGCACGTGTCGATAAAAGACCTATTTTATAAGAAAATTACCTTTCGTGACCTAAAATAGGGTGTAGCACGTGCCACACTCGGCTCCCATGTAGGTCCACCCATGCCAGTGATGACGGGATTGAACCATCGAGTTGATTATGGCTCAAATCTAACTCGGTGAGGGAATTGATATTCTCTAATTCAATTGGAATAAGTCCAGAGAGTCAATTTTTGTTTAGATATAGTAATTTCAAAGACTTTAAATCACCCAACGATGAAGGGGTTGAACCATTGAGTTCATTATGGCTCAAATCTAACTCAGTGAGACACTTCGTATTCTCTAATTCATTGAGTTCATTCGAAAGAATGAGTTTTCTGTATTTCTGTTCTATATTCCAAAGAGTAATACAGCATTACATATATAGGAGAATGAAATAACAAACTACCTAAGATAGAGATACTAATTTAGGAAGACAATAAACAACAACATAAATTACGGGATTGTATCCCGATAATAGCTCTAGTCAACAGTTCTAGTCTCCGTTTCTGTTTGGGTTCTATTGGTTAAACGTAGGGAAGGGGCCCAATCAGGATACACTCTACAAGCTACTTTACTATCCGTCACAAAATCATCAGGGGTTGAAATGCTAGCTTGGCAAAGGGGTCGGGAATCTTTGGCAAAAGTTGAAATGCTTAGCCGACTACACCACATAAATTTGGTTCGGTTGCTTGGCATTTGTACACAGAAAATAAATCGGTGTTTGGTTTATGATGGAACCGTTGAATCCCACCTTCACGATATGTAAATGTTTTCTCCTAAGTCAAATGTTTGACTTGAAAAGTCAACTGTTTTATTTTTTTGTTTTTGTTTGAAGATGGGACTAATGTTGCTATCAAGGTACTTTTTCGTGATGATCAACAAGGGGTTCGTGAATTATTGGCAGAAGTTAAAAAGCTTAGCCGACTACACCACAGGAAGTTGGTTCAGTTGCTTGGCATTTGTACAGAGAAAAGAAACCGGTGTTTCGTTTATGAGCTAATCCCAAACGGAAGTGCTGAATCTCACCTTCACAGTATGGAATGTTCGTTAGGGGATTGATAAGGAAGTTGCACCACTGGATTGAGGGGCCCACTTGAAAATACCTTTACGTGTCGCTCGAGGGTTAGATTACTTGTGTGAAGATTCAAGCCCAAGAGTCATACATAGAGACTTCAAGTCTAGCAACATTCTACTAGAACTTACTCCTAAATTTTTTGAGTTTGGTTTGGCTCGATCCGCTGTAGATGAAGAAACCAACATATTTTGACACGTGTCATGGGAACTTTCGTATGTTTTTTCTCTCTAAGATAATTACATTACTGGTCATGTTTAAAGTCAGATGAGGTTTTTTCTCAGCACAAAAGTTGGAATATATTTTTTTGGCTCGTTGGGCAATTCTCCGTGTCCAAATTTTCTATAACTTCTTTTCATTTGATTTTGGGTATTTGGCTCCCGAGTACACAATGACATGCCATCTTCTTGTAAAAAGACGGATATAGCTATGGAGTGGTACTCCTTGGGCTTCTAAGAGGAAGAAAACCAGTTGACATGTCAATGCCATCGGGCCAAGAAAACCCTATCGCATGGGCACGTCTCCTCCTCCCAACAGCAGAATGTCTAAACTTGCTGATTGATCCGTCACTATCCATTGAAGTTCCATTAGATAGTATAGCTAAAGTAGCAGCAATTGCATCAATGTGTGTGAAGCCTGAAGTATCACACCGACCCTTCATGGGTGAGGTGGTTCAGGCCTTGAAGTTGGTCTGCAACAAGTGAGAAGAAACACGAGACTTGTGGTCAAGGATTTGTAGCCAAGTAATAAGTGTGAAAACACTTATCCTTTTACCACTTAATTATAATAATAACCAAGCCAAAACGTGTATTTTATGTCGTAAATGTTGGAATTATGCGTGGTTTGTGTTTTTGTTGTGATTTAGGACCAAAATATGAAAAGGGAAGAAAACATGGGCTTTCACGGGCTTTTATCGAAGAATAAGACAAAAGACGAATTCAAAAGATCAAGAGTGCAAAAAGAACGGAAGTCCAAGGCCTATTCTGAAGATTTATCGAAGAAAAGTCTAAAGACGGAAGTTTAATAAATCCGAAGAACTCAAGTCTAATTTATGAAGAAATTACAAGACGAGTTTAATTAATCCCTAGACAAAGTCGATAAAGTCGAAGAAATTAGAAGACGAAAAGACGAGAAAGAAAGAAAGAAGGAAGCTTCCAACACATGCTTACCTCCCTAATCACTATAAATACCCTCCTAATATCACATTAGGAGGTGTTGGCTATTTGACACATAGTTCT
Source organism: Glebionis coronaria (assembly GCA_025667525.1). Taxonomy (NCBI): domain Eukaryota; kingdom Viridiplantae; phylum Streptophyta; class Magnoliopsida; order Asterales; family Asteraceae; genus Glebionis; species Glebionis coronaria. Next base: position 618,423,983 of record CM046878.1, read on the forward strand.
TCCACCTTTAATTTCTTGCACTTTACTTAATTGTCATTTAATTACTTGTCTTGCACCTTAAATTTCTTGCCTTTAATTCAAGTAAGTCTTTCAAATTTTGTTATTGAATCTTTTCTTTTAATCAAGTTCTTATTTTTAATCTCTCATTCTACCTTTCTTGTTTTGCTAAATCTTTATTTTTATGTGCTTATTGTTATGCTTATTTGATTAAGTGTTATGTTTTTATGTTTTTTATTGTTTTAGATTATTGATTTTATAGCTTATTTGTGTTTATCTTTAAGTTATTTAAGTTTTTATAAAAGTTACTTTTATATAAAAGTTGTTTTCGTATATCTTTTTCATTTAAGTGTTTTCGAAAGTCTTTAAATTTTAGCTTATTAGTTTTTCTTATACGTGTTTTGATTAGGTTTTTAGGCGTGTGCTTATTTGATTAATAGCTTATTTGTTTTGCTTATTTTGCCTTTATCCTCTAACATTCCGATCACCAAATCAGAAAAGGGTTTCCATCATTCCGATCACCCCTAATCGGAAAAGGGTTTCGGTTATTCCGATTAGGATTCCTTTTTGGATTCCGACAGAAGTACTCTTGTGACATTCCGATAGGTGTTGGTTTCTCACATTCCGACGAGTGATTCCGATTAGGTGTATTCCGACGGGTATGTTTTTGGATATTCTGATAAGGGATTCCGATCACTTTCCGACAGGAACTCATTCCGATCACGATTCCGATAAGGGGAGGTAAGCCTATATTCCGATAAGGGATTCCGATCGTATTCCAACGGGATTCCGATTAGGTGTATTCCGACGGTAGGATTTGTTTAATATTTTGTTTTAGTTTTATTTTTAAGTTTGCATTGTTTTAAGTTTTCAAATTTTTCACGCTTCCCGAAATCTCTGTTTTTACCAAGTGTTTTTCTAGTAATTTTTAGTTTAATTTTTAAAGCTTATTTTTCCGCCATTTTACTTTAGTGTTATATTAACCGTTTTTCTTTATTTTAAATTTCAAGTTTACATTTTTATTACATTGTCAAATTAATTTTTCGTCAAACTTTAATTTTTGTCATTTAATTAATTTACTTTTAAAAGTTTTAATATTGCACTATTTATGTTTTAATTAGTTTTAGTTTCAATTACCGTCATTTACTTTTAAAGTCTTGCACATTTAGATTACTACAACGACCAATCTATTGTTTCCCACCAAAAGACGACTGAGTCGCACACTTTAATCCGTGATCAATTCGATTAGACCGATTACAACGAACAATTTTTCTAACTAAAACCTAGTTATTACCAAGAGATTTGATTTCCTTGGACTTTGATCCACGGGCCAATACAAACTCAGACCACGACCCATAACCAGGCCCGTCACATTTCACCTATCCAAGCTGCGAATCGCCACTTGATGTTGAGAGCGGATTTTCGGGTCTTGGGCTAGATGTACATTTGTATAGGATAACCTCAAGTTCAGGCCCATTGAGGCCTAGGAGACGTTTGCAGATGTGGGAAAAGATTAAGATATTTTCGATTGGTAATATGAGTGATTATGTAGACTTTTTGAAGTTATTATCACGATCACGTTGACTTTTTTTGAGTTGTTTTTTCTTTAGTTTGACCATGGTCATCCCAACCCGTCGGGTTTGATGGAATATGCAGAATGAGATGTACAGAAAAAGTGTTGTATTGTATTAGGAATGTATTTCCTTGGTATAGTAGTAGTCTTTGTGTAATTTTTTTTAAGTTTTGTGCATCATCAGGTAGATACTATATAACTTGCATGTACAAAAGCATTCTAGTTTAGCTTCTGGTTTATCACTCGGGAATGTTCATCAGTATCGAGTAGAAAAAATTTTCAGATCTGTTGTTTGGCTCATTAGTCAGATTTTGGTATTACCTTGCCATTGTTTCCTGTTTTTTTTTTTATGAAAATGTAAAATTTCTGACGAAAACGTAAAATTTCTAATGAAAACGTAAAATTTCTGACGAAAACGTAAAACTTTTGACGAAAACGTAGCATTTCTGATGAAAACATAAAAATACTGATGAAAACGTAAAATTTCTGACGAAAACGTAAAAAATCCGACGAAAACGTAAAAAAAACGAAGGAAAACGTAATCTTTTTTTATGAAAACGTAAAATTTCTGACGAAAACGTAAAATTTCTGATGAAAACATAAAATTTCTGATGAAACCGTACAAATACGGATGAAAACATAAAATTTATGACGAAAACGTAAAAAATCTGACAGAAACGTAAAAAAATCTGATGAAAACGTAAAATTTCTAATGAAAACGTATATATTCTGAGGAAAACGTAAAATTTCTGACGAAAATGTAAAATTTCTCATGAAAACGTAAAATTTCTGACGAAAACGTAAAAAATCTGACGAAAACGTAAAAAAAATTATGGAAACGTAAAAAAAATTATGAAAACGTAAAAGTTCTAACGAAAACGTAAAATTTCTGATGAAAACGTAAATTTTCTGACGAAAACGTAAAATTTGTGATGAAAACATAAAAATACGAATGAAAACGTAAAAATTTTAAACAAATTTAACCATTCTCATAAACACCCGTAAGGAACAAAAAAACCCGACCTCTTTTTAAGAGCATCTTCAATGCAAAGGTTTAATAAAAGGTTTTTACTATTTGGAAAAACTTTTAGAAGACTTTTACCATTGCAATGGATAGCTTTTTGTAAAGGTTTTCCCAAAGAATTTGAATTATAAAAGTGGATTGAGCAAAAGGTTTGCATTTAATAATCTATTATTTTGCTTGTTGGATACATTTTTTTTTCTTTCAAAATGTCTTTGTTGAAAAGTTATGCATTAAAGTACGTTTATACAATAGCTTTTTAGTAGAAGCTATTTATTAGAAAATTTAATGTAATTAATGAAAAAATTCTTTTTTAGTTTTAACCATTAGAGAAAACGGTGTCACGGCGAGGGGCCCTCGCCGGTCCGAGGTGGCACCCTCGTCGGTGCTCGCCGTGACACCCACCCCCTTAGTCGTTAGCCATTCGCCAGAAATCAACGAGCTGAAAAGAAAAAACTTTGGGCCCCACTATTTTTAAACCGTTTGACAACGGTTATTTTTTTAAAAAAAATTTTAAAAATTTATTTATTTTCCTATATATACACACACACTACATTCACAATATACACACACTACATTCACAAATTTACACCTACAATCACAAAAAAAATGTCAAATTTCCCAAATGATTACCTCTCCTACTCGCAACTTCTTAGCCAAAGCACGGATCCGAATCAATCGTCGTCCTCTTCTCCGGCGACGCAGTCCGGCCAAGGCTCCGGTCAAATCGCAGCCCTCCCACCATTTTCGCATCAATACTTTCCAAACTTGTCACCCCAACAAATCTACTATAATCAACTACTAGCTTTGCAACAATCTCAATTTAATCCATCTCAGTTTAATCAATCGCAGTTTAATCCTAATCCATCTCAAAGTCAACAAGTCCCTGAAACACAATTCAAAATACCAGCACCGCAACCTCCACCACAAAAAAAGTAGTAGTTCGTAAAGGAAAACGGGGGTAAAAAAAATCTATCGTGGTTGATTTGTCCGCAGACAAAGACGACATCGATGACGAAGCCGATGTTGTGGTGGAGTCGACACCCCAACGGTGGACACCTGCTGAGGAGGTCATACTGGCCGAGTGTTGGGTCGGCGTTTCAGAAGACAAAGATCGCGGGACTGATCAAACTGAAGAGTATTTTTGGAACACGATTTATGACGATTTTAATGGTCGTAACGCAAATCGTCGTACCAAGAATATGTTGACGGGGAAATGGTCAAGGATGCACCCTGATGTTCAAAAGTTTCACGCTATCTTCAAAGGTCTTAACAAGAAAAGCGGTCAAAACGAAGATGACGCGATTCATGCTGCAAAACTTGAATTTGCGGCTTGTAACAGTGGGAGAAAATTTACGCTTGACCATGTGTGGAGGGTTCTTAAAAACTACTCAAAATGGGACGCACCCGAGGGTCTTGACGAAAATGATCATACCTCCGTATTCGGTCCAGATCCTCGAGCTCGACCAGCCGGCAAACAGAGACCCGCCAAGAAGACCCGATCAGAAACAACTGCCAGCAGCACGGGTAGTGGTTCGAACACTTCGAAGGGAGAAACAAACGAGGCTTTACTCCTCAAAATACATGCCGGTAGAGACATGTACCACTCGAGGAAAGCTAGAGCGGAAGCCGAGAAAGCTAAAGCCGATGCCGAGAAAGCTAAAGCCGATGCTGAATTGGAGTTCAAAGAGATGGAGTTTCTCTCGATCAGAACCGACAATTTGCCGGAACCGAACAAGTCGATTATCGAAAGAAAACAGGCAAAAATCACGGCGAAATATGCAGTCGATGATTATGATGTTTTTTTTTTCGTATTGCATTTTTTTCCGTATTGTTTTTTTTTTCCATATTTTTTTAAGTATTTGTATTTTTATTTGAAGTATTTGTAATTTTTAATTTTATGAAATAAATTTTTAGTTTGTGTGAAAAATAAAAAAAGAAATAAAATAGTGAGGGGTGGAACCCAAGTGAAGAGCAGAGAGACTAGTTGTGAATGTGGCGCTGAGGTGACACAAGTGAAGAGGGGAATCCTCTTCGTGACACCTTTTACTCTTAGAGATGCTCTAATAATGTTTGTTTAAAAGCCAATTTTAATTTTAAAAAAATAAATAAAAGCCTAACCTCTTAAAAACACATTTTAAAAAAAAAAACCCAAAAACCTATTTAAACAAAAAAAAAACCTCAAATTTTTTCTAAAGACAAATCTAAAATCAACCTTATCTAAACCACTCTATATGTAACCTCAGCCTCACATTGACACCAACAAAACCTTATCCATCACCATCTGCAAATTCTCCATCTTCTTTAAGTTTTAACCCCACCTCACCTGATTCCTTTTGTAGATAAAAATATAAATAAACAAATTATATCAGTCTGAGATTCGATCTTGTCAACCTCATTATGTTGATGTTATGTAGTGTCTCACTGGAAGAGTTTTTTCTGGATTCGCTTACTTTCATAATACGGTAACTTTTGTTTTCTAAACTATTTTTATATATTTCATATAAGTGACTCTTCTTCTTGTTTAAGTCATAAGCTAAACTTTATAACCTCATATTTAAGTCATAAGCTCAACTTTATAAGCTTATAAGACGAAACAAATAGGCTTATGAGCTTATTTTTCAAGATAGCATAACGAAGATCTGATATCCGTATTTGGTTGTGTGAATTTTATAATTTATTGATGTGCAGCTGCTGTTGTGTCCCACCCCTAGACTCTACGTCTGAGGAGAGGCTCAGCATGATACTTGCTTCGAATGGAGCAGTCAATGACTTTAAAACTTTAACTTGTCTGGAATTCTAAAGGTGATCATACCAAGAATCCGAGAATAACAAGTTCAAAGTTAAGGTTAGTGGTTCTTTTTGTGTTTGTAATCTTTAGCATAAGATATTCTTCTTTTGATGCTAGGGTAAGTGAAAATGTGAAGTTGTATTGCTGATATGGTTCACTCTGCTAGCTCTTAATACTTGTTTGTGGGTCTACAAGCTGCCTTTTTTATTCGCAGAATAGTTTTGAATTTTTGAACCACATTATGTGCTAAGGTTCATGGTTAAGGTTAGTGCATCGTTTGTCTTTGTGGTTTTGGTGATAAAGTGCCGGACATGATGTCTAAGTTGTTCCTTCTCGGACTTCTTAGATGCCTTCATGAAGATAATGTAATCTAAGGACATAAGTAACAACAAGCTTTGTAACACTTGGTGATGCCCTTTTTTAAATGTTAATTAGTCTATGGATTTTTCTGTGAGGCAGATCATTCTTCTTTAGGCTACCTTCATAATTGAAGTAAATTTTCTAATCTCTGTTTTGTAAGCTTAGCATTAGATGAGGCCTATTAAAATGGCTTAAAGATGGCAATGTTGTTATACGAAATGTAGTATGTGCTAGTGTGAAATGGCTTAAAGTTTAGTGTAAAGGCTATCGTTTTTCTAGAGGCATAGCTAATTAGGAGCTCTTAAAATTTGTTTGCGGGTCTACAAGCGTTATTTGTCTTTGAGTTTTTGGTGATATGGCGTAGACATGGTGGGCTTATGTCTAAGTTGTTCCTTCATGAAGGAAGTGTAATCTTAGTACATAAGGAACAACAAGCTTTGTAACAGTTGATGATGCTTTTATTTATTTTTTTGGATTTTAATTAGTCTATGGATTTTTCTGTGAGGGTGGTTCTGCACATTTGAGTGGCTTAAAGATTCTAATGTCGCTATAGGGATTAATCCCGTCTATACTAGTATGTAAAGCTATTGGTAATATATATATTTTTTAATGTCCAGGTTAAGAATAGGGTGTCTCCAGATATAGATATCGAGTTGCACCCCATGTCTAACAAAATCGACCAAAGTATCTTTTCTGAGAAGAGTATCCTGGTGTCGAAAGCTCATGACTCTCCATTCCCCACTGGTCCCCTGCATTGGTCTCTAAATGCAAAAGACAAGTCCAACAAACAGAAGTCACAACAGGGTATGAGGCTTTTGATTTGTTGGATTTGAAAGGGGTCAACATTAATGTGACTAACAAGGCTGGAGAGGCGACGATCATTGGTGGAGGGACTGCCAGCTATAACCCAGCAATGGCCAAAATACATTGGTCTATCCCAGCCATTAATCAATCAAACAGGAAGTAAGTCGATGCTTGATATAATTAAATATATGTGTTTATGTTAAAGTACTGTTTAATTTATTTTTAGTTGATATTGCAGGGGCACAATTCAGTTTCTTGAGCTGTTGAGGCGTCTAAATTTTTCCCCATTGGTGTGACTTTCAGTTCAACATCTACGTATTGCAACTTGCAGGTGAAGCCTCAAAATCCAAGCACAAAATAATTGGCTCATAAAAACATACATGCGTGTTTTATTGATTGATTAATGTGTGTTTGTTGCAGCTAAATGTGCTAACCTGTCAGGAAGCACAGTGATCCACCAGAATTTGTGCACCACAAATACTTGAAGACTCAGAGCTATGTAATCAATAGCTAGATGTTGTGGAGGTTTGACTGGTCTACTGCTAGTTTGCTATTACCAGTTAGAAGCTATCTTATCAAAGTACTTATGGTTTAACTTAATGGGGTTTTTGTTGGTTTATCATCTCCCATGTAGTATGTTGCTCTGTTAGAAGCTATCTTATAACTGTAACTTTGTCTTGTGTGTCCAGAGCTTATTTAGTGGCACTTGCTGAATGAATGTCTTGCTTTGTATTTGAATTTTTAGAAAAGTCAAACTTTTAATATTAGTTTGTGAAGTGAGTCACCTTTTTACATGTTCTGAATCAGCCTCATACCATGCTATGGCGGGATAGGGCGTTGTTGTACCTCTTTTTTTGTTCATGAAATGATTAAGTCAGAGTTTTTTTTATCATGATACTAGCATACTATGTTATATGTTAACTTGACTTGGTAACCTCCATAAGACCCAAATCGTTGTTCTAACTAGGGGTGGGAATCGGGTCGGGTCAACCGGGTTCGGGTCAAGTCGGGTCGGGTCAAGTCGGGTCAGAACTTAAAAAAATCAAACCCGAACCCGAGCCTAATTAAAACTCGGGTCAGTCGGGTTCGGGTCAATTCGGGTCGGGTTAGTTCGGGTCGGGTCAACTCGGGTTCGGGTCAACCCGAGTATAAGTAAAAAAGTTAAAAATTGACTTATTTAAATATATTTACAAGGTAAAATGTGGTAAAAAACTCGGGTCAAGTCGGGTTGGTCGGGTTCGAGTCAAGTCGGGTCGGGTCAAGTCGGGTCAAGGCTAAAAAATATAAACCCGAACCCGAGGCTAATTAGAACTCGGGTCAACCCGAATTGACCTGAATATGTTTTTGAACCCGAGTGACCCGACCCGAATAGACTATTTCGGGTTCGGGTTCGGGTCGGGTCAACTTTTTCGACACCCCTAGTTCTAACCACAATATCAACGTAATGGAAAGTATGAGCACATATGTCAACTTGACTTGGTAGGTTGATTATCACAAAGATGCTTGAAATCCCAATCTTTCGAAGCCCCCACCATTGAAGAACCCGAGCCCAGGTGTTGATGGGAATATCACAGTGGACAAAGAGATGTTCTTCATTCTAAATTTCATTATCACTAATGGGGCAGCAAACACTATCCAAATTAGTAATTCTACAACAAAGAATATCAACTCTTATAGGAAGAATACAATTCTAGTGAAATGGAGATAAACCTGTGATGGTTGCTTGTTTCATGATGTGAGACCGCATGCCTTTCACTGTGAACGATCTTGTTTTATCAACTATACATTCCTGTACATCAGGAACTTCAAAAAGCCTATAATCATTACATCTATCCTTGTGAATAGGAAAACTTAATGTTGTTACAACTTAGATATTAAACTGAATAGAGTCACTATCCACTATATTTGGCTCATGTACAGGAACCCCATTGGAACTGCATGTTTAACTTATCCAACAAAATAAGTTCGCGTTTTCCTTATTCTATAAGCATAAGCTAATTCAAAACCATTAACTTATAATCAGAAGCTAATACAAACGCTCACCCAAAGCTTATCAGCTTATTAAGCCCAACCTATTCGGTTATAAGTTATAGCAATATTGAGCCCAATGTGCACGTTATGACCGAGAAATGGAGTCTTGTCTTCATAAGTCCTTACTGCACCAGCTGAAATCAGACGCAACCTGTAATCTTGCCTTCCCATAGGATTCGTCCACGCATTACCTTCCCGTAGGGTTGAATTGGAATTTACTTTTATGCAAACGGGTTAAAAAGAAGAATAAAACAGCTTTTTAACGGATTTAATAGGGATATATAGCAATTACTGTAAAAAAGAATAATAAAACATATTTTTTTAACCATTCAGTAATGTATATCCAGTACCAGGAAGAGAAGGGTCATCACAGTTTGTATGTTAATGTTGCATTGCTTTCAGATGCATTCAAACGCGCAAGAAGATTCAGCCTATGAGGCTCTAGCAGTATGCTGGAGTTGGTGGTTGCGGTTATTCAACTTTGATAGCACTGAACATCAAGAAGGGAGCATTCACTACACTTAAATACGCTTTTGAACGAGGGTACATCAAGTATTTATCTTTTTTCCCCCGTTATTCAAATACGCGCATATCAACTGATCTCATGACCCGTGTGCAAATTTTCAGTTACTTCGTGCAGCGGCTGGACTCGGAGGAAAGGGTACCCTACCATTGGGAGGGACACCAACAGTCATGAAAACCAAACAACGGAAGGGTAAAGACATCAAGGCGTCATCATGTATTAACCCGAACATTGTTCCGTTGGAAATGACTAGAGAAGCTGCAAAGGCTAAGATTAGTGTAATATAATGACTCCACTGCTGATCTCCACTGCCTTGATTGATGAGAATTACATCCAAGTCTCACTTCAGATGGCCAGAGGTTGGATGTACACATATTTACCAGAGGTTTGATATAATTAAATATATGTGTGTGTAGGTATTGACATCTTTTTCTTATACATGCTTATGTTCATTCTTTTATTTTCATATCTTCTAAATTCACTTTTTCTGTTACGTTCAGGTTGCCAAGTTACAAATATTAGAAGTGAATTCTTGGCGGGAAAGTTGTTTACGATGGTCCGCGCATGGCACGTGACTTTTGGCAAACAACTAACATCATGTCTGTCTGGAGATAAAAGATCTTTTTTTCTGATGTGGGTTTGCAAGAAAATTGCTGAAGGAGATGTTCAGAAAAAGTGTTGCATTGTATCAGGAATGTATTTCCTTGGTATAGTTGTAAATACACACTGCAGCAGCAAATACAAGAGGTTCAAAAGTAGCAATCTTTGTGTAAATGTTCTTGATGTTTTGTGCATCATCAGTTACATACGTTTGCAAATTTGGAAAAGGTGAAGAGATTTTTGAGTGGTAATATGAGCATTTTAGTTTAGCGTTTGGTTTATTACTCGGCGATGTTCATGTGTCCAGTAGAAACGAACTTTTCAAAACTATTGTTTGGTTCAATAGTCAAATTTTGGTATTACCTTCTATTGTTTCTTGTTGCCAATCGTCTGGTATAAAATGATGCTTATACAATCTTGATCGAAGAAATACTGCTGAACAATATACGCAGTTAGTTAAAAGATGGGCAACAGAACTAAGTAACGTTCCTCATTTCAGATGATTTATACATGTACCATCGTTCTAATTTCGATGAATTTAGCACATTTAGTAGTGCTTCACTGATCTAGATCGCAAGCATCTAAAAAGAATTTGTCTTACAGAAAGAGAGGTTATGGCTTCTGGTGAAAGGGCTACAACAATGCGGATTAACGCCCTTATCAGCTAGCTATGGCATGTGATGGTTCTGTTTTGATGTGCTATTTGTCTAAGATTCGAGATGATTTAATTATATACTGATAACTTTTAAAGTGCAATTAGTACTCACAAAACCATATGCTACAATACTAGTTAAACCATCTATGTGTTTCGAGCGTCCAAACTACCAAATGTGTACTTAAATATGATATTTATGTTGTATTAAGTGTATTTTACAAGTTTGAACAATTATGTGATGGTTTACAACACTTTCCCGGAAAATAAACTTGTGCAGACCTCAAATACCGCCGGGTTGAGAAATGACCAAAAACCGGTTTATGGTGTTCAAATTGAATCAAATATAAAGTAGGCCTTTCAATAACATTGGCGTAATAATAAATCGACCCAGCTAGCACTAAGATACGAATACATGCATCTTCATCCAAAGTCGATCATCCACTGACAACAACTCTGTGACTTGGCGCATTGTTAGCCTTTCCTGTGGGTTGTAGTTCAAGCATGCCCGTGATACATTCAAAGTTGAATGAGCTAGTTTCTCAACTAGAGATGATGGTGGCGGAATTCGTCTATCTCCTACATTGGCTAGCAATCGATCATCAGTAGACATTGTTGGTAGACATGATATAAGTTCTCCTGGATGCTTTCCCATAACAACTCCAAAACTAAACACATCGCATTTCTTTGTCGCCACCATGGTATAAGCAAGCTCTACATGAAAGGAAACATATGAGAATACAAAAGAAATTGTTATATTAAAATCAAAATAGATAAATCTGAAACTTGAGAAGAAGTACGTATAGATAAGTTTAAAATACATGGTAGTTACCTGGCGCAATGTAGCCATAGGTGCCTACAACGGCAGTCCAATTGGATGATACCACCTTTAGAAGCTTTGCTGTTCCAAAATCAGAGATATGCGCCCCATAATCAGAATCGAGAAGAATATTAGCTCTAGAAATGTCTCTATGAATTATAGGTGGTGTGCAATCATGGTGCATATAAGCCAAACCATTCGCTACAGCCCAATACAATATGAATCACCAAGATTATTTGTTGCCTTTATGATTTTATCATACATCGCATGTCCATCAAAACTTGTTATCGAGAAAAATTTGCCACCTTCTTTGCGTGATGGTTCGTGTGGAGAAGTTCTCTTTCTACGTCGATATGTAATGAGGCCACACATAAATAAACCAAGTAAAAGAGCCGAAAAAAGTGGGAGCATAGTTACAAGGATGAGCTTATGATGAAAATGATTATTTTCTTCATTATTATTGGACTTTCACAAAGTTTCAAACCTGTAGCATTTCCACACAGACCATCATTGCCTTGTAATGCTTCTCCGGATACATTTAGAAAGACATCATAACTGGGAACCGGACCTCTAGCTAAGCTCATTGTAAGACAAATCGATATGAATCCCACTTGGCAAGTCACTGAACCCATTCGGAATAGAACCAGATAACTTATTGTGGCAAAGATTTATCGATTCCAGGCTTTCTAAACTTCCAAACTCCCATGGTATCTCTTTTGTGAGTGAATTCCAAGATAGATCAAGAAAATTGAGGTGACTTAATTTACCGATCTCCGATGGGATCTTTCCGCTGAGGTTGTTATTACTAAGATATAGTTCATGGATTTGTACCCAATTACTTATATATCTTTGTAATGACCCGTTTAAGCTATTCTTTGATAGGTCAAGAGATAAGAGACCATACAGTGAGCCAGTGATCCAAGCTCTTGAGGTATGACACCAGAAAGGTTGTTATCACTCAAGTTTAAACTTAACAAACCTTTCATTTCCTGAAACTCCTTTGGAATCTGACCAACCAAATGATTAGAAGAAAGATCAAGCTTTTGAATTGAACTTCCAAACTCCCGTGGTATGGCACCGCTGATGTTATTATATCCGATCTTTAATGTAGTCAAGTTTTTGCATTTACCGGCCAGTTTTGAGATAGCTGCCCATGAAATTTATTTTGACTTCGTTGATTATCATTTAGTACTAAATTAGTGAGAGACTTCGTATTCCCTAGTTCAGTTGGAATGGTTCCCGAAAGTTGATTTGCGTGCAGATAAAGGTTATTCAAAGACGTCAAGTTACACAACGATGAAGGAAGTGAACCATTAAGTTGATTTTCGCTCAGTTCTTAATCAGTGAGAGACTTCATATTCCCTAATTCAATTGGAATGGGTCCAGAGAGCTGATTTGTGTACAGATAAAGGACCTTCAAAGACGTCAAGTTACCTAACGATGAAGGAAGTGAACCATTAAGTTGATTTTCGCTCAGTTCTAAATCAGTGAGACTAGAGACTTCATATTCCCTAATTCAATTGAAATGGGTCCAGAGAGCTGATTTGTGTACAGATAAAGGACCAAAGACGTCAAGTTACCTAACGATGAAGGAAGTGAACCATTTAGTTGATTTTCGCTCAGTTCTAAATCAGTGAGACTAGAGACTTCATATTCCCTAATTCAATCGGAATGGGTCCAGAGAGCTGATTTGTGTACAGATAAAGGAGCTCCAAAGACGTCAAGTTACCCAACGATAAAGGAAGTGAACCATTTAGTTGATTTTCGTTCAACGCTAATTCAGTGAGAGACTTCATATTCCATAATTTAGTTGGAATTGAACCATTGATTTGATTTGCGCTCAAATCTAATGCAGTGAGAGACTTCATATTCCCCAATTTGGTAGGAATGAGCCCAGAGAGTTGATTTCCCCACAAACCTAACACATTGAGAGAATTCATATTCCCTAGCTCAATTGGAATGGGTCACGAAAGTTGATTGGCGTGCAGATAAATGATATTCAAAGACGTCAAATAATTACCCAGTGATGAAGGGATTAAACCATCGAGTTGATTATGGCTCAAATCTAACTCGGTGAGGGAATTCATATTCTCTAATTCAATTGGAATGAGTCCAGAGAGTTGATTTTTGTTTAGATAAAGTAATTTCAAACACTTCAAATCACCCAACGATGAAGGGATTGAACCATTGAGTTGATTACGGCTCAAATCTAACTCAGTGAGACACTTCGTATTCTCTAATTCAATTGGAATGGGTCCAGAGAGTTGATTTTTGTTCAGATAAAGCAATTTCAAAGACGCCAAGTCACCCAACGATGAAGAAATAGCACCGCTAAGTTGATTTCTGCTCAAATATAATACAGTGAGAGAGTTCAAATTCCCTAATACTTGTGGAATAATGCCAGAAAAGTTATTAGTTGAAAAATCAAGATAGACAAGTTTGGACAGGAGTCCGATTTCTGGTGGGATGGGACACTAATCTCAATATGGGTAAGATTACCTAGAATAGAGAACGGGAACTGGTGAAGCGTACGTTTTATCCCACACATCGCGAGGTTCAACCGGTTAATGTTCCCATCAGCGTTGCAAGCAATTCCAAACCAAGAAGGACATGCAGCGGGTGCCCTCCAAGACGATACATATCGGGAATTTTTCGGGATTTGAAAGGCTTGCTTTCCATTTTAGGAGAGCATTTGTTTCCTCCAAAGAAGCAGAAGTAAAGATTGGTATCAATGAGAGAGCAATAAGTAGTCTTGTAGTAGAGCTAGAGATGAAAGTAAGGAACTTTGAAGAAGCCATCGCTTACTTTTGCATGTTTCTTTTTTCTATAAAGTTTAGATTCGATTCACATGTACAGTGTATATATGTTTTTATACGATTCAATTTATGCAGGCCATATCTTTTTACAGGCCGAATGATTAGTCTTAAAAGAATGACTTGAGACTTAAGAATCATGTTATTCATTTACTGAGTTTGGTTCTACATGTAATAACAGAATCATGTTACAAGTTTTTCGTTGTTTCTTAGAAGAAAGGTGCAATTTGGGCAGCCATGAGAGAACGCTGATCGTGAGGTCGGTCAAATCACCAGCTGAGTCTAGGGACGCCCTTGACGACTGAAGCAGACATATGTCTTGGTTAACCATTTACAGAGTTTGTTATATAAACTGAAAACAAGTATGGCAAGTATGTCTTCTTGATTTCTACAAATTTTTTAGGGTTTCTCTTTCGTTATGACTAGATGGCTTATTTTATTGTGTTCGATGAATAGTAATATATTTTATGGTTATGGAGAAGTATTATGCAGCCGAATTATAATTCGCCCAACTATGAAGATGTTGGGGAATCTGATGGCTGCATGTGTTGTCGGAAGCTATTGCATTCTTAAATATGTGCCAAAATCAGCTGATATCTAGAAAATGGTACTCAATTAATGTACAGAACTTTGTTCGGTTTGTAGGATTGAATCGCGAGGTTTAAGCCAACATCACATAAACACATGTAAAATAGCTAAAACCTTACCTTAAAATCAGGCAAACCATGAACATGAGATTAAGGCTGAGCATTTTCAACCGAAAACCGACCGACCCGACAAACCGGGCTGAACCGACCTTATTCGGTTCGGTTTTCGGCTTAGTCGGTTTTCGGGTCAACATGAGTCCATATGTATGCTATTACTTTCATGCTTAAAATATTCATCACTACAGGCTCATTCGCTGAAAGTAGTTAGAATAGATATGTATGCTATTACTTGTATGGTCATTGGCATGTATTCATGTACCACAAATGGGCATTGTGCTTTCACTTTCATGAATTCCGCAACCTAAGAACATGTTCTCTAGTTTATGCAATTTACGCTTATTGATTATATCATATTAAAGCGAAAAGTATAAGTATGATTCAGTTCAGGATCCACATAAGCAGAGGAACAGCAAAGTATGTGCGAAAGCACATGCTAGGATGAATGGTGTTCAATCAACGCCGAAACTGCATGAAGCTGAACTAAGTTTGAACAACCAAATGTAGAGGGAAGTAAACCAACATTCTTTATTCTTTTTCATCATGACAGCATACGTATTATGCACCACTCTGACATAAGTTTACGCTTTGATTTTTCAACAGGATTTTGGCTGAAACAAGTGGCTATTAAGTCCTCTTGATTTTACACGCGAGTTTACAATCAAAGATTTTGGCTGAAACAAGTGGCTATTAAGTCCTCTTTTTTTTGCATTTATGAAGTTCTGTTTGTGAAGTATCCAGTTACTTCTATGCTAAGAGATCGAGATACGGCCCAGGTCAGGAGGGTTTGGGCAACAGTTCAAAACGAGCCTTTTTCAGTACAAAATACACCCTAAAGTTGACTCATTAATAGTTGAATGGGTCGAAACAAACATTGTAACAGGTGCGGGTTGAAACTGGCCCTTTGAACAATTATTCACCAGGGTGGGAGTGGTTGAAACAGGCTTTTTAGTTATAGTAAATGGGTCGAAATTGTATGACATCGAAATTCAAAGTGATATTCTTTTTACATATAATCATAATCATATATTGATAGGTCTTCTTCCATCGCCACCTATGCCATCATCACGAAACGGCAATGGTGGACCGTATGGTCACGGAAACAATGGCAGGGACATAAAGCCCCTGTGTGTGGATATCAGTAAGCAAAGGTCTAGCAATAGGCTAAGTGGTGGCATAATTTCCATAATAGTTTTATCTGCAGTCGTAGCCGTGGTTCTAGTCTCCGTGTCTGTTTGGGTTTTATTGGTTAAACGTAGGGAAGGGGCCAATCAGGATACACCCTACAAGCTACTTTACTATCCGTCACAAAATCATCAGGGGTTGAAATGCTTGGCAAAGGGGTCGGGAATCTTTGGCAAAGGGGCCGGGAATCTTTGGCAAAAGTTGAAATGCTTAGCCGAATACACCACAGGAATTTGGTTCAGTTGCTTGGCATTTGTACAGAGAAAAGAAACCGGTGTTTGGTTTATGAGCTAATCCCAAACGGAAGCGCTGAATCTCACCTTCACAGTATGGAATGTTTGACTTGCAAAAGTCAACTATTATGGCTTTTTTGTGCTTTATTTTTTGTTTAAAAAAATTGAAGTGAGATTTTGTTAGTTAGGGATTGATAAGAAAGTTGCACCACTGGATTGAGGGCCTTGCTTGAAAATAGCTTGGGGTGCGGCTCGAGGGTTAGATTACTTGTATGAAGATTTAAGCCCAAGAGTCATACATAGAGACTTCAAGTCTAGCAACATTTTACTAGAACTTACTCCTAAATTTTCTGATTTTGGTTTGGCTCGATCCGCTTTAGATGAAGAAACCAACTTATTTTGACACGTGTCATGGGCACTTTCGGGGTATGTTTTGTCTCTCTAAGACGAGTACATTACAGGTCATGTTTAAAGTCAGATGAGGTTTTTTCTCAGCACAAAAATTGGATTATATTTCTTGGCTCGTCGGGTAATTCTCCGTGTCCAAATTTTCTAAAACATCTTTTCATTTGATTTTAGGTATGTGGCTCCCGAGTATGCAATGACATGCCATCTTCTTGTAAACAGTGACATATATAGCTACGGAGTGCTACTCCTTGAGCTTCTAAGAGGAAGAAAACCCGTCGACATGTCAATGCCATCGGGCCAAGAAAACCTTGTCACGTGGGCACGTCTCCTCCTCCCAACAGCAGAAGGTCTAAACTTGCTGATTGATCCGTCACTATCCATTAAAGTTCCATTCGACAGTATAGCTAAAGTAGCAGCAATTACATCGATGTGTGTGCAGCCTGAAGTATCACACCGACCCTTCATGGGTGAGGTGGTTCAGGCCTTGAAGTTGGTCTGCAACGAGTGTGAAGAAACACGAGACTTGGGCTCAAGGACTTGTAGCCAAGAGGATTTGATTTCCTTGGACTTTGATCCAAGGGCCAGTACAAACTCAGACCACGGCCCAGACCCAGGCCCGTCACATTCCACCTATACAAGCTGCGAATCGCCAATTGATGTTGAGAGCGAATTTTCAGGTCTTTGGGCTAGATATACATTTGTATAGGATAACCTCAAGTTCAGGCCTGTTGAGGCGTAAGAGACATTTGCAGATTTGGTAAAAGATGAAGATATTTTCGAGTGGTAATATGAGTGATTATGGAGATTTTTTGAAGTTATTATCACGATCACGTTGACTTTTTTTAGTTGTTTTTCTTTACTTTGACCATGGTCATCCCAACCTTTTGGGTTTGCAGGAATATGTATTTACAGCAAAAGATGAACGTGTCTCGTTAGCATTAGAATACAACACAAATAATTTGTACTAGGAAAAAAACATTAAACTTTCTTAAACTTTATGACTTATGACTAGACATCATCAGTAGACAATGTTGGTAGAGATGATACAAGCTCTCCAGGATGCTTTCCCATAATCACTTCTAGAGAAACAACTCCAAAACTAAACACATCACATTTCTGTGTCGCCACCATCGTATAAGTGAGCTCTACAAGGAGGAAACACGAGATTAGAACAAAATTGTTATATCAGATCGTTATCAAATGTAACATAGATAAAGCTGAAACTAGAGAAGACGCGTGTATAGATAAGTTTAAAATACATGATAGCTACCTGGCGCAATGTAGCCATAGGTGCCTACAACGGCAGTCCAATTGGATGAATCAACCTTTAGAAGTTTTGCTGTTCTAAAATAGAGATATGCGCCCCGTAATCAGAATCGAGAAGAATATTAGCTCCAGAAATGTCTCTATGAATTATAGGTGGTGTGCAATGATGGTGCATATAAGCCAAACCATTCGCTACAGCCGTAACAATTCTTACCCTTTTCAGCCAATCCATTTCCTTTGCTGTGATGTCGCTACTTAAGAGCGATTTTAGACTTCCCTTCTCAAGATATTCGTAAATCAGAAATGAGTGACGAGGATGGAAGCAATATCTATATAGAGTTTAACTATGTTTTTGTGCCTTATGTTTGTCAATGCTTGTACCTCATTTAGGAAGCCTATATGATCGTCGATGATGAATGAAGTTTCTTCGTAGCGACTAAATTGTTGGGTTGTAACACTGCTTTATACACACTATTTTCTCGCATAAACGGACTCACAAGTCGACCTTTTCTTCTTCCTCTCAAAAAGATGACACTTTGTTTTTCATGCGACCATGTCCGGGCGTCTGGCCATTTCTTGATTCAAATTTCTATCTTTTTAATTTTTCTTAACTCAATATTTTCTCACATAAACGGACTCACAAGTCCAGAAACTTGATGCCCCCTCTTTTTTTGATGCCATGGCCGTCGCCCGCACTGCGCATAGCCAGGGCCGGCCTACATGTAATAACAGAATCATGTTTACAAGTTTTTCGTTGTTTCTTAGAAGAAAGGTGCAAATAGAAACTGTGAAAATATGCAGAAACCTTATGTTTCTGATCCGTGCACAAATAGGGTTACAATTTGGGCAGCCATGAAAGATCGAACGCTGATCGTGAGGTCGGTCAAATCACCAGCTGAGTCTTGGTTAACCGTTTACAGATTTTGTTTTATAAACTGAAAAACAAGTATGGCAAGTATGTCTTCTTGACTTCTACAAATTTTTGAGGGTTTCTCTTTCATTATGACTACAAGGCTTATTTTATTGTGTTCGATCAATAGTAATATATTTTCTGGTTATGGAGAACTATTATGCAGCCGAATGTTAATTTCGCCACTATGAAGATGTTGGGCAATCTGATGGTTGCATGTGTTGTCGGAAGCTATTGCTTTCTTAAATATGTGCCAAAATCAGCTGATATCTGGAAAATGGTACTCAATTAATGTACAGAACTTTGTTTTATTACTCCGGTTTAACTTATTACTCCGGTTTGTAGGATTGAATCGCGAGGTTTAAGCCTGTCGTCACATAAACACATGTAAAATAGCTAAAACCTTACCTTAAAATCAGGCGTATATGCACCTGTCATGAATATAATTGGAACTGAAAACTATTAAATAGATAGTAATGAGATTTTTACCCTCGATTAGTTTCATCATTCTTTACTTCCAGCAAACCAGGAACATGAGATTAAGGCTGAGCATTTTCACCCGAAAACCGACCGACCCGACAAACTGGGCCGAACCGACCTTATTCGGTTCGGTTTTCGGTTTAGTCGGTTCGCTTCGGGTCAATGTGTGTCCATATGTATGCTATTACTTTCATGCTTAAAAATATTCATCACTACAGGCTCATTCGCTGAAAGTTGTTAGATTAGATAGAATGGTCATTCAACGAAACTTGTATGGTCATTGGCATGTATTCATGTACCACAAATGGGCATTGTGCTTTCACTTTCATGAACTCCGCGACCTAAGAACATGTTCTCTAGTTTATGCGATTTACGCGTATTGATTATATCGTATTAAAGCGAAAAGTATAAGTATGATTCAGTTCAGGATCCACATAAGCAGAGGAACAGCAAAGTATGTGCGAAGGCACATGCTAGGATGAATGGTGTTCAATCAACGCCGAAACTGCATGAAGCTGAACTAAGTTTGAACAACCAAATGTTGAGGGAACTAAGTTTCATCATGATAGCATACGTATGCACCACTTGTGTGAACATTTTATAAGGGGGAGTTTACGCGTATTATGGTATTAGTATGCTTGGGATATGGTTGTGTTGTATGGTATACGGCTGCTGCTGGTTTATATGGTACTCCTCTACTTACTGATCTATATCCCCATGATGCTAGTTATGCCGATTTCTTCCAGGCAAGCTTTGAACATCCTCTTTTTCAGAAGTTAATGTTTATAGAAACGAAGTATTTAATAAAAGATCTTTTCAGTAGTGAAAACCCAGCTCAAAGAACTGCTATTAAAGCTGGTTTCATAATGGTGATATTTTTAGCTAGTTCAAGCCCAAGAGTCATACATAGAGACTTCAAGTCTAGCAACATTCTACTAGAACTTACTCCTAAAGTTTCTGATTTTGGTTTGGCTCGATCCGCTTTAGATGAAGAAACCAACATATTTTGACACGTGTCATGAGCACTTTCGGGTATGTTTTTTTTCTCTAAGATGAGTACATTACAGGTCATGTTTAAAGTCAGATGAGGTTTTTTCTTCTCAGCACAAAAGTTAGATTATATTTCTTGGCTCGTTGGGGAATTCTCCGTGTCCAAATTTTCTAAAATTTCTTTTCATTTGATTTTAGGTATGTGGCTCCCGAGTACGCAATGACATGCCATCTTCTTGTAAAAAGTGACGTATATAGCTACGGAGTGGTACTCCTTGAGCTTCTAAGAGGAAAAAAACCCGTCGACATGTCAATGCCATCGGGCCAAGAAAACCTTGTCGCGTGGGCACGTCCCCTCCTCCCAACAGCAGAAGGTCTAAACTTGTTGATTGATCCGTTGCTATCCATTGAAGTTCCATTAGACAGTATAGCTAAAGTAGCAGCAACTAGGGGTGGGAATCGGGTCGGGTCAACCGGGTTCGGGTCAAGTCGGGTCAGGTCAAGTTGGGTCAGAACTCAAAAAAATCAAACCCGAACCCGAGCCTAATTAGAACTCGGGTCAGTCGGGTTCGGGTCAATTTGGGTCGGGTTAATTCGGGTCGGGTCAACTCGGGTTCGGGTCAACCCGAGTATAAGTAAAAAAGTTAAAAATTGACTTATTTAAGTATATTTACAAGGTAAAATGTGGTAAAAAAACTCGGGTCAAGTCGGGTTGGTCGGGTTCGGGTCAAGTCGGGTCGGGTCAAGTCGGGTCAAGGCTAAAAAATATAAACCCGAACCCGAGGCTAATTAGAACTCGGGTCAATTCGGGTCAACCTGAATTGACCCGAATATGTTTTTGAACCCGAGTGACCCGACCCGAATAGGCTATTTCGGGTTCGGGTTCGGGTCGGGTGCGGGTCGGGTCAACTTTTTCGACACCCCTAGCAGCAACTGCAATAATATGTGTGTAGCCTGAAGTATCACACTGACCCTTCATGGGGGTGAGGTGGTTCAGGCCTTGAAGTTGGTCTGCAACGAGTGTGAAGAAACACGAGACTAGGGGTCAAGGACTTGTAGCCAAGAGGATTTGATTTCCTTGGACTTTGATTCAAGGGCCAGTACAAACTCAGACCACCGCCCAGACCGAGGCCCTTCACATTCCACCTATCCATCGGAACTCATGATACAACCCATCGAACTTGTCAAATTCATCATCTAGTGTTAGATCATTCTCTTTTGGCCCGTTTTTTTTCCATCGATATGTTTTGAACCAGCCGGTTTTTGGTCCGACGGTTCGATCCATGTTAACCAAAATCTAGCGGTTCAACTCGGTCCGAGTTTCGGTGAAAACCCGTCTCACAACGGCCCGGTTATCGTCCCGTTTCCCGATTCAACCGGTTGAACCGGCCGAATTGAACCGGTTTTTAAAACATCGGAAAATACTAGGTAAGCACATGAGGTTAATAAAAGATCATGTAAGTATATGAGTTATATCCCTAAGAAAACAAAAAGCTACTAAATGTCATACAGTAAGAAAATAATATTATATTCGTTTCAAAATTATTGTTCGAACTTTTTTTTTCTTTTTCGTAAAATTATTGTTCACTTTTAAAAATAAAAGTTGATTTTATTTATGAATACTATGTTACCTTTAATCCAAATTGATATTTATAAAAATGAAAGAAACAAGAATTAACTATTATAAAAGTAAAACTGTCTTTTTTATTCTTACACAAAAATTAAAGTAATAATTAATGTTTTTTTTAATTGTGAATTTTTGTATTTAAACAGTATTTTTGAGACAAGAGGTAGTATTATAAAATAAGGTTAATAAATATATCCTAAATGCCTAATGCATCACATCTTTTCATTCCTTAACTAGTTCAAAAAAGCAGTTCAAAAATGAAGTTAAGAAAAAAAGTACTTAGTGGTCTACTACTCTATATTAGAGGTGGTTAATTTTTTGGTCAATAAGGTTAAATTGAAAAAAGAAAGGGGTTTAGTTGGGTTTCCCTTAATACTACCTCCGTCCCATATTAAATGTCTACTATTGAATGTTCAAAGTCTTGGTTACTAAACTTTGACCATAAATATTTGTATTTGTGTTATATAATACTTAAAGAAAGTTATATGAATAGATTCGGTTTTAAAAATATTTTCACATGTATAATTTTCATCGAGTATTATATAACACAAATATAAATATTTATGATCAAAATTTAGTTAAAAAGACTTGGAATATTCCATAGTGGACACTTATTATGGGACGGGTGGAGTATCTTAGATGGGTCAAACAAACTCCTTCTTAAAATTATAGATAGATTTACTTGGGTTTCCTCTTATGTCACATGGGTGGTGATAGAGTAGTGTATGGACGGCTACTATGGAGTTTTTACGACATAGGCTGGTGAGGGTGCTTGTTGTGATAGGTAAGGCTAAAGGGTCTCCTTTCAAAGTAATAGGTTTATTGTTGTTGGTAAAGGTGATCATAGGTATAGAGAAGTCGGCTTCAATGATTCCTAGTTGACTTAACCATTACATCCCTAAAACCAAATTTGCTCCCTGAATTGGCAAAATAAAAACATAATTTGAAATGGTTGTTTTTCGAGGTGTAGTGTAACATCAGGGCAAAAGCCATCACACGTCATGAAATCACCATTACCTACCATGACCGAAAACGGGGTGACGGTGTTTGTTGGAATGGAAATCGATAATGCAATACGGGGTTGTATTATGTTATGGGTGCTACCCGAATCAATAAGGATCGTTACGGGTCGGTTTCGAATATGGCCGGTTATACGTAATGCTTTCGGTGATGCCAATCCGAACAAAGCAGCAGTGGAAATGGATAAAAAGTGATCTTCCGTATTCGTTATCGGGGTGACAAGGGTGTCGGTTCCGGGAAATCCTCGTTATCAACAAGAATCAAAAACTGGGGAGGGTTTCACTTGTGGCCCGTAAAAATATTTTGGACATCGGAAACAAAGTCCTTCGGCTCGGCGCTTTTGCAAAGTTTCAACGGATAGACGGGTGAATGGTAGGGTCTGGATTTGTTTATTAGATGCGGGTAAGGATAAGAATGGGGTAGTTCGTTGATTTGGTGTTACAGGTGTGGGTAAAAGAGGAGCTGATGGGTTAATAGTATGTGATGGTAGGGTTGTTTGTCTCGGTTGTATGATGTGGGGGTAGGGTAGCTACGTGGTTGAAAAGTTGGTTTGGCAACTTAGCTAAACAATACGCTTGGTGAAGTATTTTGGGATTGTGCAATGCAATCTCATTTTGGATATCCGAACAGAGACCAGAAAGAGAACAATTGAGTAAGGCTTCAGGAGGTAAGCCCACAACACAATTACTAATTCTCTCGAATTTAGTATGGTAAGCGGATACGGTGGTTGTTTGTTTTAGTTTGAACAAGGTGGCTTGATGGTTTTCATATGTTGAAGGACCAAAACGGAGTTCAAGTTCTCATGACAACTCAGTCCAAGTACCCAGCAAGTTGTTATGCGCAAGATGTTTGTACCAACTTAGCGCATCACCAGTAAAGTAAAAAACCGCGAGTGTTACCCGTTGTGCCGGTGGAATGGAGTAATAATGAAAGTAGTTGTTAGCTTGGAAGATCCAATCCAACGAGTTTGAGCCATTGAAATTTGGCAGGAATATTTTTGGTGGTCGTGGTTGGTTGTGTTGTGATGGTGGTGGTGGCGGCGGGGACGGAGGTGGTGGGGTTTGAAGAAGGGTCGTCATGCTATTGACGAGGGCGTCAACTTTCGCGTTTAGGGCGGATAATTGATCTTGGAATGTTAAAAGATCAAACAAATAACATGAATACCAAGTTTATCACACAACCAACCTCCCTTTTGTGATATTTATTTAAAGATTCAAAGTACAAAACAGAAAAGATAAAGATTGGTCCTCAAATGAGTGCTAATCATACGAATACAAAAGAAATAGTGAGATCGTCCCAACTAGGTTGATCCGATCTCCCTCACATACAATGATCACTCAATCACACACGTTACAAGATGAATAACTAACTCCTAGGTCAAGATCTTGATC
Organism: Glebionis coronaria; assembly: GCA_025667525.1. Lineage (NCBI taxonomy): Eukaryota > Viridiplantae > Streptophyta > Magnoliopsida > Asterales > Asteraceae > Glebionis > Glebionis coronaria. The sequence continues at coordinate 618,448,182 of CM046878.1, forward strand.
TTGAAGAGAGAAAGGAGAGAGAGCAGCCAACGGCTGTGTGTGTTTTGTGAAGAGATGATAACCCTAGCTATGTAAATAGCTAGGATATATACTCCAAGCAATGACAACGGTTCCAAAGCCCATTCGCAATAAGAGCCCAACACCAATAAGCCCAAGAGATAAAGTAAAGAAAAATACCAAGTGGCCTGATACTTGAAACCTGAAAATAACAAAAGAAACAAACACACATAAAATTAACAAATGGAAGATTGTCAAAATTGTTGGTCCCTTGTAATTAGTGTTATACTTAAGAATACTAAGTATAGACCTAACTCATGGTAAAGTAATGTAATAAACACAAGACAAATTAAAGTAAATAACACAATAGGTTTCAACGTTTGACTCTTAGCTTTATTAAAGAATTATGCCCTATTGTATGTGAAGCTACAATAGGGATTGAATAGACAATGTGTGTTTGGTGATCTCCTCACTAACAAGCTAGTCCAATTCTAACGATTGCTAAGCTTGACGATTCTATCAACAAGAGTTTTGAACTCAAGTGTTTGATCGTATTTGGAGGAGAGAACTTTGTTTGTGAATGTCTAAAGCATTTAGTGCACAAACTTGTTTCTCTCCTTTTACAACCATCCTATTTATAGAAAAAAATGTAGATACAAGACAAAGTATTGCCCATGTGTAATTCTTGTCTTATTGGTACAGTGTACAATCTTGTCTTAGCCTATTCTAAGTATTAGGACATAAGTCATTTTACACTTGTCAGTACCCTATCTATCCGAAAAGGCAAGTCATGCTAATTGTGTGATGTACAACATCTTATCACAATTCAACTTATCCCGCCTTTACTTCAGTCTTGGAGGATGCTTGTTTCTTCAGGGAGATCGTATGGGGTTCAGTGAGTCTATTGCCACAACTTACTGAACCATTACCTTCTTCTTCGTCTTAGATATCATTCATTGAACTTCGCCCCTCTGAATGCTCAAGTCTTTCTTTTAGACTCAGTCTAGGAACTCGAAGGTAACTCACTGAGTGATTGTTCACTAGTGACTTCATTATGTTCAAGGTTAATACTTCACTTAGGCTGATTGTTATTCGAATCCATCAGTGAGATCATTAGGCACTGAATTGACCTAACAATCTCCCCCTATTTGGATATAAAATATGCCTAAGTGAAATTGTTATAAGTGAGCAAAGAGGCTTCTTCTTACACAAACTATTCTACTGATGAAAAGACTTGTTTTAACAAAGTACTTCCTTTTTATTCATCATTACAAAGACTGAATAGTCTGATACAAGAAAAACATAAATAAAACAAAAGATTACAATTATTCAGGAATCCATTGCTTCCCTCTTCACCCTTTTGATGACTTCAACACCTTTTCTTTATCAGGCGTCCTTGCAATTATCTCCTAGAGCTTCTCAGCAAATCTCTTATTCTCATCAGTCTGGACTTGTCCAGCCATCACAAGGAAGATGAGAATACTTTCAGTGGTACATTTCTCAATGTCACTCATTCTTTGAAAAGCTGGGTCCCTAAATACATCAATGAAGAAGACACCCCACTTAGGTTCTTCGATGACCATATTGTTTACAAAGGGAACATGTTCAGGGATGGTACGATTGCAGTCAAACCCAGGGATCTTAGTCTCTGCTTCAAGCTTAACTCTTTTCCTTTTTTGTCCCTGGGTCTTAGAAGGATCATGTTCAGCTAAGGGAAGATCCTTAGTGATCCCTAACTGCTCCTTGATCTGATTCAACCTCTCATATCTCTTGCTGAGAGAGTTGAGTATCTCAGGGACACATTTTTTTGTCTTGGTCCTGAAGATCCTACCCATTTCGTCCGACTCACTGAGACCGAAATCACCAAATGAAAACTTCTTGATCACTTCAAAATTCCTTTCATCATTGTTTTTGTAAACAGATACTGAGACTTGTGTGGTATGAGGAATAATTTGAAGATTTGTGATTGGTTCAGGCCTCCTTCTTTGAGTGATAACTTCGGTTTATTGGTCAAATAACTTTTTCAGTTAGGTGGTTCTTTGTTGATGTTTCTTGACCATTTCATCCTAAATAGCCTTGAGCTCCTCCTCTTGCTTCTGAATGAACTCTTGTCCACCCTTTGCACTTAACAGCTCATCAGGATTTCCACCCACTTCTTTCACAAACTCAGTGGATACCTTGAGGATCTCAACTCTTGTAGCTTCATTGGTCTTGGCCCTTTCCATCATGTCTAAGTATTCTTGGATTTGATCAGGAGTCATTTTGTACATTTTTCCATTGATCTTATATGGTACCAAGACAATAGCATCAGGATCAGGCCTTCTTTCCCTTGAAGCTTTTACAAGCTTCTTGGGTGGTGGAGTTTAGGTCTCATCAGCAATTCCTTTGCCCTTAACTAACTTAGATACTGAGGGCTCAGGGATAGGAGGAATTGAGTTTAAGGGTGTTGGTGTAGGGATCACAGGCACCTGAGGTTGAGGTTGTACCATTTCTTCCTGCTCCCCCTCAGTGTGAGAGGGAGGTTCACTCCAAGTAAGCATCATTGGTGGCACATTCTCCCCCTCAAAAGTTAAAGGATCAGCATGACTAATCCCAACTGTTAATGCAATAATGCCTAAAAACGTTACTTGCATTTTTCGGTCTCGCTTAGTTTTGATTACGACAATATGTAAAAACAAGCATTTACGAAAACAACGAAAAACGAATTCTTGAGTTCAAGTATTTTTCATTTTACCCATTTTCACTTAAGGTATGAATAAACAAGTACTAACCTTAATCAAGTGATCAAGTGATTTGATCTTTTCTTAAAACTCACTTTTTATTAAGTGTGACAAGTTTTTTTATTAAACTTTCTTTTTAAGAAAATGTTTTATTAAATTAAATATTTGAAAATTTGAAAATGGCATATTCTTTTTTGATTTGGAATATTCTTTCAGGATATTTTATAATCAGATAAGACCTCCACCACTAAAGGACAAAAAGAGAGCGGAGTCTACTCCGGCGGTTCCCTGGTGCCTATGCGGTTCCTTATCGATAAGGAACCGCCGGTTGAGATAAGGAACCGCGGGCAGATATAGCCGTTGGCCCTTTGTTCTATAAATAGTGGACCATTCTCAGATTTTCTCTTCACCTCTTTTGCACATATATTTTCAGATTCAAACATACTTCTTAAATCACTCAAATCCTTGATCATTTGATTGATTACTACTTGTTTAGAAGTGAATCTATCCCATCCATCCCTTTCTCTCCAAGTGAAAATAGAAGAACACTATCCTTGTGAAGTGTTGAGTCCACCACCAAAGATCCTTTGAAGATCAAATCTTATACATTTGTTGTTGTGTCATAGTTGTGAAGATCCAAGTAGTTGTGTCTATTTGGAAGTTGTGTATGTACTAAGTATAGTTGTGTAGATTGGTCCTAGCTACGATTAGGGCTCGACTTTTAGCTTAGAGTCGAAAATTAGTTAAGCAACGTGTACGGTTTTCTCCACCATAAGGAGCTTGTTGTGTAGTGAACTCTCGAGTAAGGAGTACTCGAGGAGTGGAGTAGGAACGAGGAATGAGCTTCGTTGCCGAACCACTATAAATCCTTGGTGTTTGGTTTGATCTTTCTTTACCCTTAACTCTTTACATTCTTTATTCTTTATGCATATACATTAGTTAGTATTAGTTTAGTTACACAATCATTGTTCATATTTTGCATAAGAAGATTTCACATATTTCCTCAAGCCTATGTTTTTGAAAAAGGATTTTTTGAAAACCATCTTTTAACAACAAAATATAAGAAACTATTCAACCCCCCCCCCCCCCCCCCCTTCTAGTTTCTACAATTGGTATCAGAGTGAGGTTGCTCAAAAATTTTTAAAGTATATTGTATTTTAAAACTTGAATCCATCTATGGATTCCAACAAGTACCTAGAAGGGCAATCTATGCAAAGACAACTAAAAATAGGGATTAGCCAAGTATAAAATTGTTATCGTCCGGTCTTTTCGAATTGATTACTAGTTAAAAGTGCGACTCAGTCGTTCTTGGTGGAAAATAAAAAAGGTTTGATTATCTATTTTAAACTAAGGTAAAATGAAAATGTAAATGTCGTTAAGTAAAAGTGGAAGCTCAAAAATTAAAACTAAAATTTAAAACTTAAAAGTAAATGATGCAAAATTAAAACTTTGAAAAGTAAATTTTGAAAACTTAATAAAAATGCAAACTTAAAATAAAGCTAAGTTAAAACAATTAAAATAACAATTTAAGAAAAATGGCGGGAAAGAAATAAACTAGAAAAAGAAAACAACTAAATAAAATAAACAAAGGATTGCGATGGAAGCTATCACAATAGCAAAAGCTATCGCAATATCACACTGGCTATCGCAATGTTACACTATAGCAATGTCATTGCTATCGCAATGTTCATCGCAATACCCCTTCCATCGCAATGTTCCTCCTGTCGCAATGTTCCTCCCACCGCAATGTGGCAAACGAAATTTGGGCAGAGTTCCGTCACAATAGTCCTTAAATTCCGTCGCAATCTACAATCGCAATGAGCGATCGCAATCCACGATCGGAATAAGGGCTATCGCAATCTTGATCTCAATGTAGAAACCCTAAGGGTTATTGCGATCACAACAAGCTGTCGGAATGTGGAAACACTTGCAAATTACGATGGAAAGAACAGAAACAAAGGGAACAAATAAGCAAAGACCAAATAAGCACTTTGACAATAAGCAATTAACAAAAACTTAATTAAAACAATAATAAGTAGAAATAAATAAGCACAAATTTAAAAACTTTTAAGATGCCAAATAAGCAAAATTTATAAATTGAACTAAAAGAAAAAGATTAAACTTTAAAAAGATAGAACTTTTAAAAACACTTAAATGAAAATAAGCTAGACACCAGTTAAGCAAAAAGCACAATAAGCTAAGACCATGAATCACACGAAAATGATAATAACAAAAAGATAAGAACTTTAATCAAATTAAGCATAAAGATGAAAACTTGAAGATTAAACAAATCAAACAAAAGATTTCAAAACAAGAAGAGAAGAATGAGATGATTATGAAAAACTTGAAATTAAAGATGAAGATTAAAGATTCAAATACAAGATTAAAGTGAAAAGCTTAAAACTTTAAAGAAAAACTAGAGAGAGAAAGTAAAAACACCTACTCCTACTCCTACTCTAATCTACTCCTACTTCTCTAACTAACTAACATGAAGGAGTAAATGACTATTTATAGGAGGAGGGGGAGTTGTTGTTGTTTCCTTTATTTCTTGCTTTGTCTTTTCGTCTTTTAATTTGTTCGTCTTTGTCGACGTTGTCTCGGGATTTTTCGATATAAAATGAAATCGTCTTCTAATTTTTTTCTATTATTAGACTTGGTTCTTTGACTTCGTTAAACTTCCGTCTTTAGTCTTTTTCTTCGATAAATCTTCAAAATAAGCTTTTGACTTCCGTTCTTTTTGCACTCTTGATCTTTTGACTCCGTCTTTTGTCTTTTTATTCGATAAAAGCCCGTGAAAGCCCGTGTTTTCTTCCTTTTTCATATTTTGGTCCTAAAACACAACAAAAACACAAACCACGCATAATTCCGACTTTTAAGACATTAAATATACGTTTTGACTCGGTTTTTATTATAATTAAGTGGTAAAAGGATAAGTGTTTTCACACTTATTAAATCCCCTACACTTGACCATTGCAATGCCCTCATGCAATGCATTAATTTCAAAGCATGGTTTATATTTTTCATATAAATAACCCACCTTGGTCTTTATTAAATACTAAACCCTAAGGAAACTAAAAGATAGAAATATATACAAAACAATTAAAGAAATCAAAGACTTACATTGGGGTTTTGGTTGTCATGAATGATTATCACCCTCAAATTTCACGTTCCCCATACCAAGCTTAAAAACGAGATCATTGTTATTATAAGTTAGCAAACTATCACAAATTCATGTGGCCCAATTATTCACTTAGACTCCCTTATTCCTAGGTGTATCTCTTATATTTTATTGTTGTCTTGAATGATCACGAGGATGCATTGTTGACTCATTTCGATAGTTATTTAGGCTGAAAATAAAGTAGGACGATTTAATCAATAGTTAGCTAAAGGATAAAATCTTTTGAAACTGCTTCTCGGGACCTCATAAAGTTCATATCTTGGCATAACTCGCTTCACGATTTGAGACCTTTCTAGGACCGATATTTGGCAGCGACTTCATACTTCGAATCTTGAGAGACGTTCGTGAAATTATGGTCTTCTCTTCATAATAGGAATTTCTTCACTTGAAGTTTTTGAGAGATTCTTCAAATTTGGACCACGAATTCTTCATTTTTCTCCAATCCTTATTTTGGACTTTGATATACAACGATCCGCCTCCTTTTAGGACTTGGATCTATTTATCCTCATACCTTGTTAGGGTCTTTTCGGATAGACTTCTCCATGATCTTTTGGGGAGTATTTGCTTTTCGTCGTGTGTCTCGATCCTTCATATTGATTTTTGATAAATGATTCTTCACATCACTTGGGATCTTTAGCAACAAAATGTAGCCCTCATGCCATGTTAGGGCCTTTTCGGACTCGCCAATCTTCGCATCCCGCTTCAATAAGTTATGCATTGGCTATGAACTCTAACTAATACCGCGCAACTTTTAAACGATCTTGTGCTAGAAGCTAAGTAACTTCTCAAATCGTACAACCTTATTTATTGCAATTAAATTTATTAACAAGCGATGGGAGAAAAAGCTCATTATTAACTCACATAAACTCACGAAAGAATACCAAACTTATAATTGACTCTATCATCTCTCGTTCTCCACAATTTAAAATCTCAAGGAATGAGACTCGTGGATGCTTAGCCAATCAAATCAAAGTTTTGGGTTTTCAAGTCATCTATAGGATCTTGCAACTTCTTAGACTCTTTCAAGTTAGAATTCGCATTTTAAAGTTCCCTTGATAAACGACTTTCTAGGATCAATTATAGGAACTTGCGAAAAGTTCTTGTTCTTAACCCGTAAGAGTTAAGACTTTCGCGTTTTAAAGTCCCCTATATAAAAGCCTAGCAAAACTTGACTTAAACACGTTAAGGATACTAGCTAGAGTAAACTTAGATAAGTAAACTCGGGTTGAGTCAAAAGATTCATGACTTTGAAAAATACATCAAAGAAATCTAAACTTATTAAAACCATTTTATTAAAATTTATTCTAGCAAAGAAAGTAAATGACGATAACAAAGGAAAATACAACTAGGCCAAAATAGATCAAAAATTATGAAAAATGTCGAAAAATAAATTTTCTGGTTAAAATGAGGGCAAATTAATGGAAAAGGCCACTTAACTTCGATAGAAGTCCCCCTACAATTGATATAAACATTGTCCTCAATGTTTAAGCATGTGGGAGTAAACTCCCATACACTTAGGACATTGTGCACGTTGTTTAAATCTTGCTAAGGAAGAGACAACTAAAGTGATTCCTATTTCAATCATAAATGATAAAATAATGAATCAAAAGAGTTTAGGATAGAACCGGGAAGACAAAGACACGGGATCACGGTTCGTCAAAAGTCATCAAGAATGGATCTTTGAAAGCTCGAATCCCTGTAACTGATAAGAAAGAAAACAACAAACACATAGTATGGTCTCCCCTTACACTTATTATAAAAAACAAATAAAAAGGATAGATAATCGGGTTGCCTCCCGAGAAGCGCTTGTTTTTGGTAACCGAGTCATGAGCCTGACTCGTCCCCGAATTAAATGGTCCATGGGGAAGCCTCAAATGTAATTTCGGGATCAAAGACCTTGTCCTCGTTCCCGGAGGAAAATAAAACGGGAGAGGCCGGAGGATAAGTCTTGAAAGGTAGAAAAGGTCCTCTCAACATACGAAAAGTATGTGAGGTCGCGATCCACGGGAGGTGGGGTGGGTAAAGGAATCAAAATGTCATCCCCAAAAGACATATGATTATCACTGAGCGGCAAAGTCGTAAAGGTGTCAATCATGGAATGGTCAATGTCACCCCCCGGGTCAAAGCACTCATCCTTGGTAATGGTTTTTAAAGGTTGGGATAAAAGGTACTCGGGAGGGGGACTTGGGACAATATCTTCATGCAACAAATTATCAAAAAAAATATCCCCCTCCGTGTCATCATCATCAATACCGGGAGGTATTGAGAGAATGTCAATTTCCTCAATAGCTGTATCATTATTCTCAACTGAAGTAATAGACGGAGGTAAAGACTCAGAAATAGGAGCAGAATTCAACGCTTCAATTTTAGCAATAAGAAGATGAACTTTCGGTATTTTGTCGCGAAGAATAACGTCTTCCACCTCATCTACAAGACCAAGTTCAGTGGTGAACTTCTCATATGTCGGAGAGAATAAATCAACATCGCCTTCATCGCCTGGAGGAGAAGGAGAAATTTCAAAAGTGAAATTCTCATAGCATGGAGAAAAATCATCATTAAGATCGACCTCATCCGTTGGCTCCACAGAATTCGGTGCATCACAAACCTCATCAAAGAATTCATCAAGACCAAAATCACTAATCTCACTCGATGAATCACTATCCTTAGATGTATTAGGGATATCAAGAGTAGGAGTAGTAATCTCAGAAGATGGGTTGAGATCATAGATATCATCCTCGTCATCATCATAATAGTAGTATGGATGCAAAATAAGGGCGTGTGTTTCGTCATTCGGATTCAAAGAAGGTTGATGATCGAGGGTATATTGTGGGGGCTCAAAATTATGAAAACCAGAATTATAGCACGGAATGTGGTCCATCATAAATCATCGGTTGAAAAGAATCAGAACACGGATTTGGCTCATAATAATTCATCGGCTGACAATAAAAGGTATCGTGAGGGCCCCCACAATTGTTGCAATACGGGTATTGAGGAAAACCCGGTGCTTCTTGTAGATAGCTATTACCATTGTCATAATTGTAACCCGGTTCTTGCTCGTCATGAGACGGGTATCAAATAGGACACGAAACATGCCAATGAGAATCGCTTCCACAATATATGCAAGAGGGTGGAGTAAGTACATTAGAAACAAAGGATGAGTTAATCGAATTGCACGAGGGACAAAATCTAAATTGTGTATTGTCGATATCATTTCCACACCGCTCACATGTACACCATTGACATGTTTGAAAACCATACAATGGTCTTCCACACCCTGCAGCACAAGCAACATACGAATCCATTAAGAACAATAGATAAGCAAGAAGAATATGTTTGGTGCAAAACTTTCGAAAAAGAAATGCTTTTTATGATTTTTCAAATGTTTTTGGGATTTTTTGAATTTTTATTTTATTTTTCAGGATTTTGGAAAATTTTTGGCAAGAAAAATAACGTTCAAAAGTGAAGGGATCCCAAAATCCAACGCGTCTCTCACAATAAACCGTTAATCTTCACGAAAAGAGCCGGCAGCAGCGCCATTTGATATTTAGATTTTGTATAGTCGTTCACGAATCTATTCGAATTGATCTCCGGTTAAATGTGTGACTCAGTCGTTCTTGGTGGAAAATAAAAAAGGTTTGATTATCTATTTTAAACTAAGGTAAAATGAAAATGTAAATGTCGTTAAGTAAAAGTGGAAGCTCAAAAATTAAAACTTAAAAGTAAATGATGCAAAATTAAAACTTTGAAAAGTGAATTTTGAAAACTTAATAAAAATGCAAACTTAAAATAAAGCTAATTTAAGAAAAATGGCGGGAAAGAAATAAACTTGAAAAGAAAACAACTAAATAAAATAAACAAAGGATTGCGATGGAAGTTATCGCAATATCACACTGGCTATCGCAATGTTACACTATAGCAATGTCATTGCTATCGCATCATCGCAATTCCCCTTCCATCGCAATGTTCCTCCTGTCGCAATGTTCCTCCCATCGCAATGTGGCAAACGAAATTTGGGCAGAGTTCCGTCGCAATAGTCCTTAAATTCCGTCGCAATCTACGATCGCAATCCACGATCGGAATAAGGGCTATCGCAATTTTGATCGCAATGTAGAAACCCTAAGGGTTATTGCGATCACAACAAGCTGTCGGAATGTGGAAACCCTTGCAAATTACGATGGGAAGAACAGAAACAAAGGGAACAAATAAGCAAAGACCAAATAAGCACTTTGACAATAAGCAATTAACAAAAACTTAACTAAAACAATAATAAGTAGAACTAAATAAGCACAAATTTAAAAACTTTCAAGATGCCAAATAAGCAAAATTTATAAATTGAACTAAAAGAAAAAGATTAAACTTTAAAAAGACAGAACTTTTAAAAACACTTAAATGAAAATAAGCTAGACACCAATTAAGCAAAAAGCACAATAAGCTAAGACCATGAATCACACGAAAATGATAATAACAAAAAGATAAGAACTTTAATCAAATTAAGCATAAAGATGAAAACTTGAAGATTAAACAAATAAAACAAAAGATTTTAAAACAAGAAGAGAAGAATGAGATGATTATGAAAAACTTGAAATTAAAGATGAAGATTAAAGATTCAAATATAAGATTAAAGTGAAAAGCTTAAAACTTTAAAGAAAAACTAGAGAGAGAAAGTAAAAACACCTACTCCTACTCCTACTCTAATCTACTCCTAATTCTCTAACTAACTAACATGAAGGAGTAAATGACTATTTATAGGAGGAGGGGGAGTTGTTGTTGTTTCCTCTCTTTCTTTCTTTGTATTTTCTTCTTTTAATTTCTTCGTCTTTGTCGACGTTGTCTCGGGATTTGTCGATATAAAATGAACTCGTCTTCTAATTTTCTTCTATTATTAGACTTGGTTCTTCGACTTCGTTAAACTTCCGTCTTTAGTCTTTTTCTTCGATAAATCTTCAGAATAAGCTTTTAACTTCCGTTCTTTTTGCACTCTTGATCTTTTGACTCCGTCTTTTTTCTTTTTATTCGATAAAAGCCCGTGAAAGCCCGTGTTTTCTTTCTTTTTCATATTTTGGTCCTAAACACAACAAAAACACAAACCACGCATAATTCCGACTTTTACGATATTAAATATACGTTTTGGCTCGGTTTTTATTATAATTAAGTGGTAAAAGGATAAGTGTTTTCACACTTATTAACCACCACTTTTTGAAACCGATAGTTTTATTTATTGGAAAAATAGATTTGAGACTTATGTGAAATCAAAAGATTTAGATCTTTGGCATGTTATTACCAATGGTGATTTTTTACCTTATCAATTTAATGAAGTTTCTAAAACAAAAGAATTGGTCACTTTCGACAAAGCTAATGACGATACTAAAAAGAAACTTTGGAAAAATAATGAGGCTAAAATGGTGATTTATAATGCTTTACCTAAGAAAGAGTATGAAAGGATTTTTATGTGTGAAATCGCTAAATATATTTGGAACACCCTTTTAGTAACCCACCAAGGTAATAGCCAAGTCAAAGAAAGCAAAATCGATCTTCTTGTCCAACAATATGAACAATTTGTCATCTTAGAAGATGAAACTATTGATAGTGCTTTTGCTAGATTTAACACAATTATTACTAGTCTAAAAGCACTTGATGAAAGTTTTTCTAGCAAGAACAATGTTAGGAAGTTTCTAAGGGCCTTACATCCGAAGTGGAGAGCAAAAGTCATGGCGATTGAAGAATCGAAAGATCTCTCAACTTTATCACTCGATGAACTCATAGGCAACTTGAAGGTTCATGAGATGATAATTTTGAAGGACTCGGAATTGGTAAAAACCAAGAGTGAAAGGAAGTCTCTTACACTCAAAGCCAAGAAGGCACAAAGCGACCATGATAGTTCCTCGGATAGCGATGATGAGGAGTATGCATTGTCGGTGAGAGATTTCAAGAAGTTCTTCAAAAGACAAGGTCAACACGTGAGGCAACCCAACAATGACAAGAAACCATTCTCAAAGAATCGGTTTGCCAAGAACAAAAAAGGTGATAGGAATTGCTTTAGATGTGGTGATCCAAATCACTTCATTAGTGATTGTCCAAAGCCTTCACGCGATCAGAATCACACGGCGTTCGTTAGCGGTTCTTGGAGCGATAGCAGTGAAGATGTAGATGACAACTTATGGCTCATACTTCTAAATAGGTACATTCCGAAACCGAATATTATAACAATGATAGCTCCACTTTAGATGATATTGAATTAGAAGGCCAATATGATAATTTACACAAACTTAGCCTTAAATTCATAGAAAAGAACAAAACCTTAAAATCAACCAAAACTAAGCTTGAAAATGAGATCAATGAACTTAGGGAGAAATTATCCAAGCTTGAGAAAAATAAAGAAGTTGATTTAGGTTGCTTAAGTTGTGAGAAACTTAGATTAGAGAATGAAGATCTCAAGAGCACCTCCATTAAATTGGAGAAGTTCATGAAAGGTACTAGTGCTCTTGATGATATGTTAAACAAACAAATTCATTCTAAGGAAAGACTTGGTGTAGGTTTTAACTCAAATGAAGCATCAACTAGTAAACCTAAACAAGAAAGATTTTCAGAAAAATCGTCTGCTGTACGCGGTCCCAGATTGTATGGGGCGGTTCCTTATCACTATGGAATCGCCGCCCTAGATAAGGAACCGCGGCCAGAATGAGGTTTTGCTGAAAATCCTAAACTTTCTGAAAAGTTAAATTTAGGTGAACAACCAAAGCATCTTAATGTTAACAAGGTCAAATTAACCATACTTGACGACAATGTCGTTGGTAAGTTCTATAAGCCCTTAAGTAAACCTCTAATGGGAAATAGAAGTTTATCAAAGACTATCCACTACTCCACCAAGAGTACAGAATGATTCTAGGCCTAGAAGCAGAACGACAACACCTAGAAGAGATAGTTAAAATAATTCACGACCTAGAAGTAAAACTCCAACACCTAGAAGGAATGACCACAACTCTAAACCAAGATCAAATACACCTAGGAGAAATAATGAACAACAAAATGGTTATATAAATTATTATCCTCCTCCATTTTATTCCTCATGAGGAACCCCTCCTCCATTCATACATCCCAACCAAATGCAAGGGATATTTGGAACTAACAATTTTGGACCCATGAGATATTGGGGACCAAATGTTTGATCTTGTGTGTTGTTACCTAGATATGCTTGGGAATTGATTTGGAACCCGACGAGTGGATTAAGAATAGTGGTTGTTCTAAACACATGACGGGTAACCGAAGTTTGTTCTCGCACTACAAAGCATATGATGGAGGTAACGTCACATTCGCTAGTAGTCTACGTGGTAATATCATTGGCAAAGATACGGTTTCTCTTGACTCCATGACCATTGAAAATGTTGAGCACATAGATAATTTAGGGTTTAACCTTTTAAGTATAGGTCAAATTTGTGATAGTAAGTGTAAGGTCATCTTTTCGGAACATGACAGTGAAATCGTAAAAGATGGAAAGGTAATTGGAAAAGGTGTTAGAAAGCATGGGCTTTATGTCATGAAGGTCAATAAGAAGACAAAAGACAACATATGTCTTGCGACTATAGATGATAGTTCTACTCTTTGGCATAGGAGATTAGGTCACGCTAATATGCGTTTAATTCAATCTTTAGTCTCTAAGGAGTTGGTAAGACACCTCCCCAAGATGAAGTTTGATAGTCACTTTTGTGATGCTTGTAAAGTTGGAAAGCAAGTTCACTCAAGTCACAAAGCCAAGAATTTTGTTTCAACCTCTCGGTGCTTAGAGCTCCTACATATGGATCTCTTTGGACCTTCCGCCATACGGAGTTATGGAGGTAACCTTTATACCCTAGTTATAGTTGACGACTATTCTAGATTCACTTGGACTAGATTTTTGGCATCTAAGAATGAAGCTTTTGATCATTTCGAAATCTTTAGTCGAAGAATTCAAAATCAACTAGGATGTCCAATTGTCTCTATTAGGACGGATCATGGTAGGGAATTTGATAATGAAGTTCAATTTGGTGCCTTTTGTGAAGCTCATGGTATTACCCATAACTTCTCGGCTCCTCGCACTCCATAATCAAATGGGGTAGTTGAAAGGAAGAATAGGACCATCCAAGAGATGAGTAGGACGATGTTAAACGAGCAACCTTTGCCTCAAAAGTTTTGGTGCAATGCCGTGGACACATCGACTTATATTCTCAACCGAATTCTTATTCGACCTTTCCTAGGAAAGACCCCTTATGAGATTCTTAAAGGTAAGAAACCCTCATTGGAATACTTTAGGGTGTTTAGAAGCAAGTGCTTTATCCTCAAAACCAAAGACTACCTTACCAAGTTCGACCCAAAGTCTTACGAATGTATCTTCTTAGGTTATTCCCAAACTAGCAAAGCCTACATAGTCCTCAATAGAACCTCGGGCGTAATTGAAGAATCACTTAACGTGATTTTTGATGAAACCCCTCCTTTACCCAAGACACCACCATTGGTTGATGATGACTTGGATGAAATAGAAGTAGTTAAAGCCAAAGAGGTTAGAAAAATAGGAGTTGAAGACCTTAGTGTTGAAAAGGAAGTAAACATTAAGGAGTCTAAGGATCATACTCTCAATAATATCATTGGTGACTTAAATCAAAGGACCCTAAGATCTCAAGTCCAAAACCAAAGCAACTTCTTTTGTTTCGTCTCCTTGATTGAACCAAAGAATGTTAAAGAAGCTTTGACGGATGAGAGTTGGGTCATTGCGATGCAAGAAGAATTGAATCAATTCGTTGCTAATGATGTTTGGGAACTTGTTCCTCCACCTAGAAGTTCTACCATTATAGGAACCAAATGGGCCTATAGGAATAAGTTAGATGGGAATGGTATTGTGTCTCGTAAAAAGGCTAGACTTATAGCTCAAGGCTATAATCAACAAGAAGGGATTGATTATGACGAGACATATGCACCGGTAGAAAGATTAGAATCCATTAGAATCCTTTTAGCATATGCTTGTGCCTTAGACTTTAAGCTTCAAAAAATGGATGTAAAGAGTGCATTTCTTAACGGTTTGATCAATGAGGAGGTATATGTGGCTCAACCTCCCGGCTTCATTGATTTTGAGAAACCGGATCATGTTTACAAGCTTAAGAAGGCACTTTATGGTCTCAAACAAGCACCCAAAGCTTGGTATGATAGACTTAAAGCGTTTCTTGTTAAACATGAGTATACCATGGATGGTAGACAACACGCTCTTTACAAAGAAGAAAGGTTCTCACCTCATAGTCGTGCAGATATATGTTGATGACATTATATTTGGCTCAACTTGTCAAGAATTGTGTGATGACTTTGCCAAAATCATGCATGATGAGTTTGAAATGATTATGATGGGAGAACTTAACTTCTTTTTAGGACTCCAAATTAAACAATTGGATGATGGTACTTTCTTTAGTCAATCTAAGTATGCTAAATGCTAAAGAAATTTGGATTAGAAGAATCTAGACCAATGAAGACCCCAATGGCCTCGGATACTAAAATCACCGTAGATGATGATTGTGAGTCAGTAGACAACACCAAATATAGAGGTATGATTGGTAGTTTGTTATACCTAACGGCAAGTCGACCGGATATCATGTTTAGTGTTTGCCTTTGTGCTCGCTTCCAAGAGTCTCCCAAAACCTCTCACCTTGAAGCGGTTAAGCGTATCTTCCGATACATTAAGGGCACTATACATTTAGGATTATGGTATCCTAAAGGGACCGGCGTAGAAACCATTGTCTACGCGGACTCGGATCATGCGGGAGACTATGTGGACCAAAAAAGCACTAGTGGAGTTTGTACCTTCATGGGTTGTTGTTTAATTTCTTGGTTATACAAGAAACAAACCGCTCTTGCGATATCCACCACGGAAGCCGAGTATGTGAGTGCCGGAAAAGCATGCCAACAAGCTCTATGGATGAAGCAAGCGCTTGTTGGTTACGGGATTTCTCTTGATGATGTTCCCATCATGTGCGACAATAAAGGTGCTATAGACCTTAGCAAGAATCCCGTGCAACATTCGCGAACCAAGCACATAGAAATTCGCCACCATTTCCTTAGAGATAATGTTCAAAAGGGTAACATTTCGATTGATAAGGTACCCAAACGAGGATAACTTAGCCGGCATCTTCACAAAGCCACTTAAGAGGGAACCTTTTAATTACTTGCGTCTAGGTCTAGGATTAATAGAACATATTCCTTAATTACTTTCCTTTTATTGAGTCTCTTATTTTCTTTTGAGTCTTTTATCACTTTGAGTCATTGAGTCTCCTAAACTCTTCTTGAAAATATTCTCTTCTCCTTTTCAAAATTCTCAAAGTCTCTTTCGAAAATGGTCGAGAAATGTTTTGACATTGTTAACTCAATCTAAAAACGTTTTTCATAGATTATTGCTATTAATCTCGAGCTTACATAATTCATATGTATGGTTCTCTCAAACATAGCAAGAACAAGATAGAATCATGGAGGATCATTGTGTCGTGACTTAAGGTCTTGTCTTACACACCTCCTACATCGATTTTTATTTTAAAATCCATGTATTTTGGTCAAATCTCTATTTGGTGAGTTCGTATGTGTTTTCTTTGTCTATCTTTGCTTTTAAGCATATCCCTATGATTAGTTAGACTAGAAAAATAAGATTTGTTGAATTGAAAAATCTTCCTTCACCACCAAAACACAGCCTCTGTAGGTGGTTCCATATATGAACTGCGGTCCCTTAGCGATAAGGAACCGCTAGAAGTGATAAGGAACCGTGTACAGTGCTTCCTTTTTCGGGTATTTCTGAAACTCCAAATTTGTTCCAACACTTTTGGGAATCTTTGTTTCAACCCTTTGACCACCCTAAAAGTACCTTGAGACTTCCCTATTTAACCATAAGCATTTTGCCATACTTCACATCCCAAAATGTCTTATTTTCCTAATGAAAGCCTTGATTCTCCTTCATTTTCCCCAATTGCTTTCAATCCCAACTCACCTAAGAACACTTTCAATCCAAATTCACCCAAGAACACTCTTAATCACATTTCTCCTACCAAGAATGTTGATTGTGGAACATCTTTTCTTCCACCACCACCCTTTAGTGTTCTTCTTCCTTCTCATGATAATGTCATGCACCATGGGACATATGTCATTGTTGTCAATATCAACATCTTGCTATGGCACACATCTATGAGGAGTTGAGCTACATCAAGAGTCTCTTAATCAAGCCTCCTCTTCACTTTGATTATGAGATCTCCACTAATCCACCACCACCACCTTCCGCCACTACCTTGTCTTTCATATAAGCATTGGTTGCTTATCCACAAGACACCTAATTCAAGCAAATCTTAGAATTCAAGATTAACTAGGATTAGATTTATGCTTTTGGCTTGTTTCCTTTTTCATACATCTCTGTATGATTTTTTACATGAATTCACTTGGATCTTAGTCTTTGTGTTTTCTTCTCTTTTTATTTTATTTTTTTGTGACCTATAGCTATCTCTTGTTGGTTGTCTCTTTTGTTCAACTAACCCTTCTATGTAGCTTGTCACCATATCTCGATTCCTCGGTGCCCCAAGCTAGGGGGAGTAAGCACCAAGGGGGAGTCTTTGCAAAGTCCGTCTCTTCAACACCGACTTGTGCAACCTTTTTGCTTCGACAAAGGGGGAGAAATGAATAAACTCGTCTTCGAAAATCTTGTTTTTGTGTGATTGAGTTTATGTATTGTCGGAATAAAAAAGGGGGAGATTGTTAATGCAATAATGCCTAAAAACGTTACTTGCATTTTTCGGTCTTGCTTAGTTTTGATTATGACAATATGTAAAAACAAGCATTTATGAAAACAACGAAAAACGAATTCTTGAGTTCAAGTATTTTTCATTTTACCCATTTTCATTTAAGGTATGAATAAACAAGTACTAATCTTAATCAAGTGATCAAGTGATTTAATCTTTTCTTAAAACTCACTTTTTATTAAGTGTGACAAGTTTTTTTTATTAAACTTTCTTTTTAAGAAAATGTTGTATTAAATTAAATATTTGAAAATTTGAAAATGGCATATTCTTTTTTGATTTGGAATATTCTTTCAGGATATTTTATAATCAGATAAGACCTCCACCACTAAAGGACAAAAAGGGAGCGGAGTCTACTCTGGCGGTTCCCTAGTGCCTATGCGGTTCTTTATCGATAAGGAACCGCCGGCTGAGATAAGGAACCGCGGGCAGATATAGCCGTTGGCCCTTTGTCCTATAAATAGTGGACCATTCTCAGATTTTCTCTTCACCTCTTTTGCACATATATTTTCAGATTCAAACATACTTCTTAAATCACTCAAATCCTTGATCATTTGATCGATTACTACTTGTTTAGAAGTGAATCTATCCCATCCATCCCTTCCTCTCCATGTGCAAAGAGAAGAACACTATCCTTGTGAAGTGTTGAGTCCACCACCAACGATCCTTTGAAGATCAAATCTTATACATTTGTTGTTGTGTCATAGTTGTGAAGATCCAAGTAGTTGTGTCTATTTGGAAGTTGTGTATGTACTAAGTATAGTTGTGTAGATTGGTCCTAGCTACGATTAGGGCTCGACTTTTAGCTTAGAGTCGGAAATTGGTTAAGCAATGTGTACGGTTTTCTCCATCATAAGGAGCTTGTTGTGTAGTGAACTCTTGAGTAAGGAGTACTCAAGGAGTGGAGTAGGAACGAGGAGTGAGCTTCGTTGCCGAACCACTATAAATCCTTGGTGTTTGGTTTGATCTTTCTTTACCCTTAACTCTTTACATTCTTTATTATTTATGCATATACATTTGTTAGTATTAGTTTAGTTACACTATCATTGTTCATATTGTGCATAAGAAGATTTCACATATTTCCTCAAGCCTAAGTTTTTGAAAAAGGATTTTTTGAAAACCATCTTTTAACAACTAAATATAAGAAACTATTCACCCCCCACCTTCTAGTTTCTACACCAACTTTTGCTCTTTGTGATGGTCCTGAAGTGGTGATGGATGACCCCTTGAAAGCCTGAAACATCTCAGTCATTATTTCCTTCATAGACTTAGTATCAGCCTTGATGGTCTGAACATCCAATTGTATCAACGACTGAGTGTTTTCCATCGTGGTGATTTTGGTCCTGAGGCGAGGAATATCAGCATCCTCTAGTGAAGATCTCAGTAAGATTGGAAGCATTAGCCATATATCTTTATGCAGCCTTGCTCAATCTAAATTCGGCCTCAAATAAATAATAAAAATTTATCCTTTAACTTGTAGAAAAAAATAAAAATACAAATGAACTTTTATCAATGCTATCACATCATTTCATTATAAACTAGTTCAAAAAAGCAGTTCAAAAAATGAAGTTCAAAAAAAGAAGTTCAAAAAAATATGTAGTAATCGATAGTTTGATACTACTCTCTATATACTCCAACCCAACCTCAGCCCCACATTTACACTAGGGATGGCAAAAGCGCCGAAACCGATGGGGAAAACCGAAACCCGAACCGGTTGGGTCGGGTTCGGAGTCGGGTTGACGGGTTTGGATACGGGTTCGGGTTTGAATATTCTTTTTTTCGCGGGTACGGGTTCGGGTACGGGTTCTATTAATACCCGCCCCGTTTACCCGTATCTGAATCCGTACCCGTTTACCCGAATTCGTACCCGCTTTTGTTGCTATTTTATACATCTGGTGTGGAATAGTAGACGAAGATTGTTGAATAAATTAAATGATCATATTAGTTACATTTTGTGTGCATTAACATGTTTGTGATCAACTATATTTGGATCTTGTAATTTTAAAATATAAATCATGATTTATTTGATATATTAAATCGCGTGAATAATATTAAAATGTATCTTTTTATCTTCTAAACACTTAAAAATATATTAGGGTATTTTGGTTGTTTTCGAGTGATTTTTCTTAACATATATGCACAATAATGCCCGATGAAAATTTAATTATGGATACCCGATACCCGCGGGTAAAATCCGAAAACCCGATGGATAATACTAATCGGGTACCCGTCGGGTGATGGAGCGGATACGGGTACGGATATTATAAACGGGTACGGGTGCGGGTTCACTAAAACCCGACCCAAACCCGACCCGTTGCCATCCCTAATTTACACCACACTACCTTATCCTCACCTCCATTCCATCACATCCATGCCAGTATGAGATTTGATCTTGTGAACCTAATGACGTTAGTGATCTGTAATCATCCACCTTGGTGTCTCACTGGAAGAGTTTTTGCGGGTTCAGCTTACTTTCATAATTATGTGAGTTTTATTTTCTAAACCATATTTACCAGTCAAAATAACAAAATAATTATGTGATTCTTCTTATTAATTATCATGATTTGTATTTGAATCATATTGCTGCAGCTTCGGCTCTTTAGACCGTCTTGCTTCATTCCATGTGGCTAACGACGCCCAAAAAATTAGGTTTTTCAAAATCAAGGTTTGTATCTAATTAATAGTCCTCTTTCAGATGATTGTTGAATGCTCTTTAGTTTGAATTCTTTGTACAAGTCTTTAATTTTGCTTATGTGTTCGACTATAACTGATGATATGCCTGAATGCATGTGCTCTATATTATAGATGTAGAGAGTTTATTAGTTATGATTAATGATTCGAGTTACTTGCTAGGTTTAAGTTTAGACTCGGGAATGTGATTTTGGATCATTTATTTGATTGTTTACTCTTATGCTGATTTGTAATATATTGATGTTTAATCGGTTCTGCTAAAGTTCTTTATTGTTGTTCAATGTGCGTTGTCAGAAAGAAACATTTTGTTTTCTATTCAGTTGATTGGGATATACATTTCATGAGATACTTAATGTAGTTTTAAACTTTTGATTGTGTATATCTGGTTTACGTGTATTGGGAATTTAGCACTTTTGACTTGTTCGCTTCATTATCTTTATTTAGTAGGTTGTGCTTTATTTGACGTGTTTCTTATATGCTTTGTTAGTTATGTGTCTTGCTTAACATTAACATAAAGTATATGCATATGCCTTACTCTATACGACATTAAAATCGTGATTTATGTCCAGTTTGACAGCGAGGAGTCAGAAGTCAAATGGAGGGCTCATCAGTTTATGGAACCAAGTCTGTTCTCCACTCAAAATATACTTCAACACTACACTCGTGATAACCCATTTCCCAAATGCCGTCCCCTCAAATGGACATTTGAAACAAAAGACGAAACCTATGTCCCTCTCAAAAGTGAGCATCATATTATGTTCCATATGAGATAATTATTTCATGGAGATTTACCTAACTTTTTGTTTGTTTAGTCAAATGCAGGACCGTCGATGTGGATGAAGAGAAGGTCAAGGTGATAGTCGAGTATGTTGCTTTTTAGAGGTTCGTTTTAAAGAAAGTGGTTATTTCAATCGCTATTCCGGTTGGAAGACACCGAATGTCAGCTCCTACAGCTCCTACACAGGAATATGGAGGTAAAGTTTTGTCTTTTCTTGAGAATATAAAATAAATGTTTGATTTTGTTGTTTGTATAGAATTGGTGAGCAATAAGCCGTAAGCAAGTGAACAATGTTAACTTCTATATTCTTTTTTCAGACCTAAGTTTAACTCTGGAAAATCCAAGTTGGGAGTGGGAAATGGGTGGTGTCGATAACTCTATTCGAACGGGTTGTATGGAGTTTTTGTTCGTCAAGTTGATCATTCTGAGTTCTTCCCCATATATGTGTAGTAATCCACCTTGGCATATTACTGGAAGAGTTTTTAGTGGTTTAGATTATCTTCATAATATGGTGAGAAATGATTACTTTCCTAAACTAAATTTACTAGTCATTGTTTATGTCATTATCGAGATTCAGGGGAGTTTTGTTTTCTAAATTTACTAAGTTATCTTTATATATTTATTTATTTTTGTTAAAGTAATGTTTAACTTATTTAAAATTGATATTGTAGTTATCTTGTGCCTGGAGCTGATAGAGGTGTATAAATTCTTCCCCCATTCGTGTGAAGTTCAAAGCAAATTCTACTTGCAGCAATCTGGAGGTAAAGCCTCAAAATCCAAGCAGAGAGTAATTGGCTCATAAAAACATACATGCATATACATGCCTCAATAATTTCGTTGTATTCTTCATTATAATGTTTGAATATTCTTAGGAGTGTTTGGGTATAAAGATGTGTGTTCCGTGGATTATTCTATCCGTGCTCGTAATATTCAATGAATATTTTGATGGTGATTACTAGTTGTTGATACTTTTATGGTCTACATATGGGGTTTTTGTTGGTTTATCACCCCATTTTATTATGTAATAATTAGTACACATTGCCAAGCAAAGCCTTTACGGCACCTTGATTTGAGTTTGAGGTTATGTTGGTAACCTTTTGAACAGTGATCTGCAGTCTCAATTCTAATCAGGATACCTAGACTAAAATAAGTCTGACTAAAGTGAATTTTACTCATAAGATAGATGCTTTGATGAACAAGCCTGTTGTGTTGTGTATGATAAAATGATTCCATTGTAGTGTATACGTAATTGCTTCATAAAGTCGTGGAACCATATTGCTAGGTAAAGTTGTGGGGTTGTATGTTTTTGTTGTGGATATCCCATGGTCATTCGTGACACATCAGTATTCGCAAAATATCATATATATGTCAGTTTTAGATCATTATACAAACTATGAATCAAGACATGAATCACGTTCCTAAATGCATTTCTAATAAAGCTATTGTGAATGAACGTGGGTAAATGTGTTTCTCATGTTTATTTTGCGATTTCTCACGTGAAGAGTTTCTCATTTGATCGTCAGTGTTAACCCAACTCTATTACCAGTCCACTTCCCTTCGAATCCATCCCGCGGTAGATTGTATCGGGTGTAGTAACCTCAATGAAATATTCCAGATAAGTGGAGACTAGGGGTGCAATCGAGTTAAGCTAAGCTTAAGCTTTATAGGGCTTGAGCTTGGTTTGATAAAAAAAATGTAGCTTAAGTTTGACTTGATAGCTTGTCAAACTTTAACAAATTCAGGTTTCAGATAGGCTTGATAAAATTTGATCAAAGTTTGAGTCTGGTTTGAAAAACTTGAATGTGTATAAAATTAAGTTTTTTTTATAATAAAACTCATTAATAAAAACATATGTATAAAAGAAAACAAACAAAAACCATAACTCAAAACCATATTTGATTCATTTAGCATTAATAAAATCAATAATAACATAAACGTATAATTTTTTGGTTTCAAAATGCTTTTTGCGTTCCAATGCGATTAAGGTCTCAAAAGCTATTACATGATGTGATTTGTAATGCAATTACGACACTTTCGTATTAAAAAGAGTACAAAAATATCTAAATACATATTTTATTTCACCAAGTACCAAGTAAACATAATAAATTTAAAAATTATTTAAAATACGATAAGTTAAATTATAAATTTAATTAAAGTTAAAAATCATTTTATAATATATTATTTATTTATGAAATAAGCTCTTATAATTAAGTTAATACTCAAATTAACCATAAGTTGGTTATATGAATTCATTATATAAACACACTTTAATAAAGCTTGAAAAAGCTTGATAAGAGCTCGAGCCGAGTTATCAAAAGCTTGAGCTTGATATATGTTTCAAGCTATTTTTTAGGCTTGAGCTTGAGCTTGGGCTTGATAAAAGATTGGCTTGATCGAGCTAAGCTCGGGCTCGAGTTATTTGATAAAAGCTTGGCATGACTGCAGCCTTACCCAAAACCGGGGCTCGCCAGACTAACCCTAAATAACATTTCATCATGCCGTGTCCATACACATACCCAACCGAAACCATATTCGTACAAGCCTAAAACGAGTAAAACAGAAATATGTAAAGACTCCCCTAATAGAGCATAGCATCAGCTAAAATGTTCTTAAAAGAAATATTACAGGTGCAAAGAGTGCAAAGAGTCCAGCGAACGAGCAAGCCATCATATCGGATCAATAGGAGGAGTTGTTATGGATGAACACCCAAGTTACATTTCTAAGAGCACAAGATGTGGCAGCGAGTTTGCTTCGTCAGTCCGACGTGGCTCTCGTTGGTCGCTCGCCAAAACACTTCACCACAACGATGTGGCTCGCCAACTTGTACTCTCGCCAGTTAACTGGCGAAGAAACAAAAAAAATGATGGGGCCCACTTGTTTAAACGTTTATATCCGTAGTATATTGCAATTTTTTTTCTTTGAATCTGGTAATGAATGGAGAAGAAAGGGTAAAATAAAGACTCGTGGATGTAAGTTTTAATCCGTATATTTTTTCTTCATTTGGGTTTTTTTGGGTTACTAGTATTTTTTTTATTTGGGCTTTTTTGAGTTGGGCTTTATTTATGTAGCTTTTAAAGTTTTTTTTTAGGTTTTGTATTTTTATTTTAATTTGTTTTGTATGTTTTATTGTAATTTGTTTTGTATTTTTATTTTTATAAATAAATTTATTTTGATTAAAAATAATAGAAAATAAAATAAACGAATAGTGGTGGGCTCAATTGAAGAGGAGGATTTGTTATGATAAGGTGAATTTTTGGAAAGTGTAAGTATTAAATGATGTGACATCATGTGAGACCCAAATGAAGAATATTATGTGTGTTGTCACACTTAAAACTCTAACACAAATCATGCCTTCGGATTAAAATATATATAATCGTTATTGTGAACTACGTAGCGTAATTACGTTTATAGACTGTAGTACTAATGACCTTCACAATTGTTTTTACAGAAATGAATATTTTATAATATACTGGATTAATTTGAGACTCTACATTAAATTTAAGTAATGTTGTATGTATTACGAAAAAAAATAATTATAACACTACACTAAAAAGTTGAAATGTACTAACCTCACCAAAAGCAAAAGAAAAGCAATATGAATTGATAGTATTTGGGCTTTTCGTCTTTGTTTCTTTTCATAAAGACCTTAAACCTGTTGTATATTTGTATGAACTCACCACTTTGTTTTTAGTATTTTTCCAGCAAAAAAATAATTATATTCAGATTTTTCTTTTCTTTAAAACGGCAAATGTTAGTTGTTAGTGGTGCAATAATATTCAAGCGATAAAATGTCTTTTTCGAATTCTCGCATAGTTATGTTAAACTCCTTATCCGTTTCGCATGAGGGACATTTGGCAGGTCTTAAACCCAAGACCTCTAAGGAACGTCCACAAGAAAATCGCTTAGTGAAACTTTAATGTCCAATCAGTTTTCGAGCCGGTTCACGGTTCAACCCGGCTTTTAAAACATTGATCACATCATTTCATTCGAATAAACTAGTTCAAAAAAAACAGTTCAAAAAAGAAGTTAAAAAAAGTACGTAGTAATTCTTACTACCTTACTACTTCTCTATATATAACCTGAGCCCCACATTTACACCACACCTACCTTATCCTCGCCACCATTCATTTCTTCATCTTGTAGATAAAATCATAAAAATACAAACAAACAAAGTATATCACTCTGAGATTTGATCTTGTTAACCTAATGACATTGGTAGTCTGTCATCATCCACCTTGGTGTCTCACTCCAAGAGTTTTTTCTGGATTCGCTTACTTTCATAATACGGTAACTTTTGTTTTCTAAACTATTTTTATATATTTCATATAAGTGATTCTTCTTCTTGTTTAAGTCATAAGCTCAACTTTATAAACTCATAACCCTTTACACAAATCGGCTTATGAGCTTATTAAGTTAAGCTTATTGCTTGTTTAAGTCATAAACTCAACTTAAAAGCTCATAAGCCGACACAAATAGGCTTATGCGTTTGTTAAGTTAAGCTAACAAATATCTGATATTCACTATTTTTCAACATAACAAAGATCTGATATTCATTTTTGGTTGTGTTTGTGTACCGGCAGCTGCTCTTATCCCACCTCTCGACTTTACGTCTGAGGAGAGGCGTGATACCAGATTTGCAAAATAAGAACTTCAGTGTCAAGGTTAGTGATTCTTTTTGTGTTTGGAACTTCAAATTTTACTGTATTAAAAAGCGTATTTGTTGCGAGGCTTCGTATAAGATATTCTTCTTTCTGTCATTCTACATTTAAGTGGCTTAAAGATCGCAATAGGAATTAATGTAGTCTATGCTAGTGTAAGTTAAAATGTGAAGTTTTATTGCTGATCTTGTTCACTCTGCTATGATGTCTAAAGTTGTTCCTTCTCGGACTTCTTAGATGCCTTCGTGAAGCAGATGTAATCTAAGTTGCACGGGGACGGAAACGGGGACGGGGACTGGGACGGGTACGGGTACCGGGAAACGGCAACATCTTAAAATTCAAGAAACGGGTACGTCGGGGAAACGTCTATGTGTTTATAATATTTTAGTATATGGCAAACGCAAATTGTCATCCAAAAATATTATAAGACATTCAAAAATCTAAACAAATATTACTTACAATCATCAATTAAAAACTCGTAAACATCAAATTGTCTTTCCAACATCATTAAAGTAAAATAAATATCAATTAGAAGCTTATAGAACAACTAGGTAATGGTTTAAAATTGTAAATGCATTCAACTTTATTCAACTTCTTGTATGCTTTCATCATAACTTTAGTCAGGACCAAGGTTATACTAATATAATTGGTTTGCTTCTTATATAGTGATAATATACTGATACGCACAAGTCTTGCATCTTTTTTAAAAGGAAAACAGAAAAGATCAAGTGATCATTAGACAATGAAGCATTCATTATTGTATGTCGACTACAGAATGTGTTTACAAGTCTCGAGAGTTTGACAAGATCAAAAGTCATGACTTTTAAGTTCTGGAGGGTTTTAATTACATATGTTTAATAAATAAAAGAACTTAGTTGATGGGCAGGAAACGTGGTTTTTCTGGCCGGAAACGTTTCCCCAAACGTTTCCCATTATAAGGAACCGCGTACCACAATTTTAGAAACGTTTCCCTTTCTCTTGGGGACGTTTCCCCGGCGTTTCCCCGCGTTTCCCCGTGTTTCCCCGTTTCCCCGCGTTTCGGAAACGTCATACGCCATCTCGGCGGAGTTTCCGTGCTTCCTAGGATGTAATCTAAGGACATAAGTAACAACAAGCTTTGTAACAGTTGATTATGCCCCCTTTTAAATGTATTTTTCTGTGAGGCACATCATTATTCTTTAGGCTACCTTCATAATTGAAGTAAATTTTGTAATCTCTCTTTTGTAAGCTTAGCATTAGACGAGGCCTATTAAAATGGCTTAAAGATTGTAATGTTGTTATACGAAATATAGTCTGTGCTAGTGTGAAATGGCTTAAAGTTTAGTGTAAAGGCTATTGTTTTTCTAGAGGCATAGCTTATTAGGAGCTCTTAAAATTTGTTTGCGGGTCTACAAGCGTTATTTGTCTTTGAGTTTTTGGTGATATGGTGTAGACATGGTGGGCTTATGTCTAAGTTGTTCCTTCATGAAGGAAGTGTAATCTTAGTACATAAGTAACAACAAGCTTTGTAACAGTTTATTTATTTTTTTGGATTTTAATTAGTCTATGAATTTTTCTGTGAGGGTGGTTCTGCACATTTGAGTGGCTTAAAGATTCTAATATCGCTATAGGGATTAATCCCGTCTATACTAGTATGAAAAGCTATTGGTAATATATATATTTTTTAATGTCCAGATTAAGAATAGGGTGTCTCCAGATATCAAGTTGCACCCCATGTCTAACAAAATCGACCAAAGTATCTTTTCTGAGAAGAGTATCCTGGTGTCGAAAGCTCATGACTCTCCATTCCCCACTGGTCCCTGCATTGGTCTCTAAATGCAAAAGACAAGTCCAACAAACAAAAGTCACAATAGGGTATGAGGCTTTTGATTAATTGGATTTGAAAGGGGTCAACATTAATGTGACTAACAAGGCTGGAGAGGCGACGATCATTGGTGGAGGGACTGCCAGCTATAACCCAACAATGGCCAAAATACATTGGTCTATCCCAGCCATTAATCAATCAAACAGGAAGTAAGTCGATTCTTGATATAATTAAATATATGTGTTTATGTTAAAGTACTCTTTAATTTATTTTTAATTGATATTGCAGGGGCACAATTCAGTTTCTTGTGGCTAGTTTCTTGCGGTTGGAGCTGTTGACGCGTCTAAATTTTTCCCCATTGGTGTGACTTTGAGTTCAACATCTACGTATTACAACCTGCAGGTGAAGCCTCAAAATCCAAGCACAAAATAATTGCCTCATAAAAACATACTTGAAGCACAGTGATCCACCATAATTTGTGCACCATAATTTGTGCACCACAAATACTTGAAGACTCAGAGCTATGTGATCAATAGCTAGATGTTGTGGAGGTTTGACTGGTCTACTGCTCGTTTGCTATGAACAGTTAGAAGCAATCTTATCAAAGTACTTATGGTTTAACTTAATTGGGTTCTTGTTGGTTTATCATCTCCCATGTAGTATGTTGCTCTGTTAGAAGCTATCTTATAACTGTAACTTTGTCTTGTGTGTCCAGTGCTTATTTAGTGGCACTTGCTGAATGAATGTCTTGCTTTGTATTTGAATCTTTAGAAAAGTCAAACTTTTAATATTAGTTTGTGAAGCGAGTCACCTTTTTACATGTTCTCAATCAGCCTCATACCACGCTACGGCGGGATAGGGCGTTGTTGTTGTACCTCTTTTTTTGTTTCATGAAATGATTAAGTCGAGTTTTTTTTATCATGATACTAACTAGCATACTCAAATTAGTAATTTCAAAAGTGTCAAATACTAGAAACCCAAGTATAAGAAAAGAGCTTGATGTTGAGCACATATGTAACATATGTTAAATTGACTTGGTAACCTCCATAAGACCCAAATTGTTGTTCTAACCACAATATCAACATAATGGAAAGTATGAGCACATATGTTAACTTGGCTTGGTGGGTTGATTATCACAAAGATGCTTGAAATCCCAATCTTTCGAAGCCCCCACCATTGAAGAACCCGAGCCCAGGTGTTGATGGGAATATCACAGTGGACAAAGAGATGTTCTTCATTCTAAATTTCATTATCACTAATGGGGCAGCAAACACTATCCAAATTAGTAAGTCTACAACAAAGAATATCAACTCTTATAGGAAGAATACAATTCTAGTGAAATGGAGATAAACCTGTGATGATTGCTTGTTTTATGATGTGAGACCGCATGCCTTTCACTGTGAACGATCTTGTTTTGTCAATTATACATTCCTGTACATCAGGAACTTCAAAAAGCCTATAATCATTACATTTATCCATTTATCCATGAGAATAGGAAAACTTAATGTTGTTACAACTTAGATATTAAACCGAATAGAGTCACTATCCACTATATTTGGCTCATGTACAGGAACCCCATTGGAACTGCATGTTTAACTTATCCAACAAAATAAGTTCGCGTTTTCCTTATTTTATAAGCATAAGCTAATGAGTATTGTCTTCATAAGTCCTTACTGCACCAGCGGAAACCAGACACAACCTGTAATCTTGTCTTCCCATAGGATTCGTCCACGCATTACCTTCCCGTAGGGTTGAATTGGAATTTACTTTTATGCAAACGGGTTAAAAAGAAGAATAAAACAGCTTTTTAACGGATTTAATAGGGGTATATAGCAATTACTGTAAAAAAGAAGAATAAAACATATTTTTTTAACATTCAGTAATGTATATCCAGTACCAGGAAGAGAAGGGTCATCACAGTTTATATGTTAATGTTGCATTGCTTTCAGATGCATTCAAACGCGCAAGAAGATTCAGCCTATGAGGCTCTAGCAGTATGCTGGAGTTGGTGGTTGCGGTTATTCAACATTGATAGCACTGAACATCAAGAAGGGAGCATTCACTACACTTAAATACGCTTTTGAACGAGGGTACATCAAGTATTTATCTTTTTTTCCCCCGTTATTCAAATACGCGCATATCAACTGATCTCATGACCCGTGTGCAAATTTTCAGTTACTTCGTGCAGCGGCTGGACTCGGAGGAAAGGGTACCCTACCATTGGGAGGGACACCAACAGTCATGAAAACAAAACAATGGAAGGGTAAAGACGTCATCATGTATCAACCCGAACAACAGTTTGCAAATTTTATGGATGATTCCTCAAATCCCATACATCCCTAAGAACAAAAGGTAGTTTCACCAACCGTAGATGTAACAGATGGACCCAAAATTATAACCGTTTCTGCAGTATACCTGGTACGCTACACGATACTGCTTATGTTCTATTCTGTTCTGAGTTGACTACTCGATACTGCTTATGTCAGAATACCAGTTTTTTGAACGTGTCCACTGCCAATGCCTTTTCTCTAAAACTTAGTTTTGTGACAAATTAGGCTTAATGCATATACTTAAATGCGAGTGCAGTTCAAGTTATGCTTAACATGTTCAAACCAAACTCAGAACATTGTTCCATTGTTTGATCCTCCAAGTCTCACTTCTGATGGCCAGAAGTTGGATGTACACATATTTACCAATTACAGTGTGTGCGCAGGTATTGACATCTTTTTCTCGTACATAGGACTCTTGGGCTTGTATCTTCACACAAGAAATCTAACCCTCGAGCCGCACGCAAAGCTATTTTCAAGCGGGCCCCTCAATCCAGTCGTGCAACTTCCTTATCAATCCCTAACAAACAAAATCTCACTTCAATCCTTTTAAACAAAAAATAAAGCGCAAAAAAGCCAAAATAGTTGACTTTTGCACGTCAAACATTCCATACTGTGAAGGTGAGATTCAGCGCTTCCGTTTGGGATTAGTTCATAAACCAAACACCGGTTTCTTTTCTCTGTACAAATGCCAAGCAACTGAACCAAATTCCTGTGGTGTAGTCGGCTAAGCAATGTAACTTCTTCCAAGAATTCACGACCCCTCGTTGATCATCGCGAAAAAGTACCTTGACAGCAACATTAGTTCCATCTTCGAACAAAAAAAAACCCAAACAGTTGACTTTTCAAGTCAAACATTTGACTTAGGAAAAAACATTACATATCGTGAAGGTGAGATTCAACGGTTCCATTTGGGATTACTCATAAACCAAACACCAATTTTTTTCTCTGTACAATTGCCAAGCAACCGAACCAAATTTATGTGGTGTAGTCAGCTAAGCATTTCAACTTTTGCCAAAGATTTCCGACCACTTTGCCAAGCTAGCATTTCAACCCCTGATGATTTTGTGATGGATAGTAAACTAGCTTGTAGGGTGTATCCTGATTGGGCCCCTTCCCTACGTTTAACGAATAGAACCCAAACAGAAACGGAGAAGAGAACCACGGCTACCACTGCAGATAAAACTATTATGGAAATTATGCCACCACTTAGCCTATTGCTAGACCTTTGCTTACTGATATCCACACACAGGGGCTTTATGTCCCTGCCATCATTGTTTCCGTGAACCTTTGCTTACTGATATCCACACGCAGGTGCTTTATGTCCCTGTCATTGTTTCCGTGACCATACGGTCCACCATTACCGTTTCGTGATGATAGCATAGGTGGCGATGGAAGAAGACCTATCAATATATGATTATGATTATATGTAAAAAGAATATCACTTTGAATTTCGATGTTATACAATTTCGACCCATTTACTATACATAAAAAGCCTGTTTCAACCACTCCCACCCGGTGAATAACTGTTCAAAGGGACGGTTTCAACCCGCACCTGTTGCAATGTTTGTTTCGACCCATTCAACTATTAATGAGTCAACTTTGGGGTGTATTTTGTACTGAAAACGGCTCGTTTTGAACTGTTGCCCAAACCCACCCGACCCGGTCCGTATCTTGATCTCTTAGCATAGAAGTAACTGGATACTTCACAAACAGAACTTCATAGACGCAGAAAAGAAAGAAGTTAATAGCCACTTGTTTCAGCCAAAATCTTTGATTGTAACCTCGCGTGTAAAACAAGATCATCCTGTTAAAAAATCAAAGCGTAAACTTATGTCAGAGTGGTGCATACGTATGCTATCATGATGAAAAAGAATAAAGAATGTTGGTTTACTTCCCTCTACATTTGGTTGTTCAAACTTAGTTCAGCTTCATGCAGTTTCGGCGTTGATTGGACACCATTCATCCTAGCATGTGCCTTCACACATACTTTGCAGTTCCTCTGCTTATGTGGATCCTGAACTGAATCATATTTAATAGTTTTCAGTTCCAATTATATTCATGACAGGTGCATATAAGCCTGATTTTAAGGCAAGGTTTTAGCTATTTTACATGTGTTTATGTGACGACAGGCTTAAACCTCGCGATTCAATCCTACAAACCAGAGTAATAAGTTAAGCCGGAGTAAACAAAGTACTGACATTAATTGAGTACCATTTTCCAGATATCAGCTGATTTTGGCACATATTTAAGAAAGCAATAGCTTCCGACAACACATGCAACCATCAGATTGCCCAACATCTTCATAGTTGCGAAATTAACATTCGGCTGCATAATAGTTCTCCATAACCAGAAAATATATTACTATTGATCGAACACAATAAAATAAGCCTTGTAGTCATAATGAAAGAGAAACCCTCAAAATTTTGTAGAAGTCAAGAAGACATACTTGCCATACTTGTTTTTCAGTTTATAAAACAAAATCTATAAATGGTTAACCAAGACTCAGCTGGTGATTTGACCGACCTCACGATCAGCGTTCGATCTTTCATGGCTGCCCAAATTGTAACCCTATTTGTGCACGGATCAGAAACATAAGGTTTCTGCATATTTTCACAGTTTCTATTTGCACCTTTCTTCTAAGAAACAACGAAAAACTTGTAAACATGATTCTGTTATTACATGTAGGCCGGCCCTGGCTATGCGCAGTGCGGGCGACGGCCCATGGCATCAAAAGAAGAGGGGGCATCAAGTTTCTGGACTTGTGAGTCCGTTTATGTGAGAAAATATTGAGTTAAGAAAAATTAAAAAGATAGAAACTTGAATCAAGAAATGGCCGGACGCCCGGACATGGTCGCATGAAAAACAAAGTGTCAGCTTTTTGAGAGGAAGAAGAAAAGGTCGACTTGTGAGTCCGTTTATGTGAGAAAATAGTGTGTATAAAGCAGTGTTACAACCCAACAATTTAGTCGCTGTGAAGAAACTTCATTCATCATCGACGATCATATAGGCTTCCTAAATGAGGTACAAGCATTGACAAACATAAGGCACAAAAACATAGTTAAACTCTATATAGATATTGCTTCCATCCTCGTCACTCATTTCTGATTTACGAATATCTTGAGAAGGGAAGTCTAAAATCGCTCTTAAGTAGCGATATCACAGCAAAGGAAATGGATTGGCTGAAAGGGGTAAGAATTGTTAGGGCTGTAGCGAATGGTTTAGCTTATATGCACCATGATTGCACACCACCTATAATTCATAGACATTTCTGGAGCTAATATTCTTCTCGATTCTGATTATGGGGCGCATATCTCTGATTTTGGAATAGCAAAGCTTCTAAAGGTGGATTCATCCAATTGGACTGCCGTTGTAGGCACCTATGGCTACATTGCGCCAGGTAACTACCATGTATTTTAAACTTATCTATACGTGTACTTCTTCTCAAGTTTCAGATTTATCTATTTTGATTTTAATATAACAATTTCTTTTGTATTCTCGTATGTTTCCTTTCATGTAGAGCTTGCTTATACCATGGTGGCGACAGAGAAATGGGACGTGTTTAGTTTTGGAGTTGTTGCACTAGAAGTGATTATTATATCATGTCTACCAACAATGTCTACTGATGATCTATTGCTAGCTAATGTAGGAGATAGACGAATTCCGCCGCCATCATCTCTATTAATTAGATTATGGTTTTATGCTGTTCCCAAACTGAATACAAAGTTGCTGTGAAACAATGTTTAGTCATTTACCTGTATCTGCAAGTGTGCTACAAAGTTTATAAGTGGTCTTTTAAGTTTTAAATTTCACATGGATATCCACAAATAATTAAAAAAAACTTTTTTTTTCCACAAAAATGGCTACCTTAGCCGTATCTTATCAGTTTCTTGTGAAAATTGTGGTTACTGTATAATGGTACTAAACTACTTTGGAACTCGAATCTAAGTACATATATTTTAAAAATAATGATGTTCTTTTCAGGGTCAAACCATTCGATAGCTTGTTCACCCAACCCTCTTCAATCTGTTACCGAACCTGATACAATGATTTTGAATGGGTTCAGATTAAATCTCGGTATCCTCTCGAATTGATTACAGCTCAAAGTGGAATAGTTGTTCTTGGTACAAAAAGGGTTGTGATTTTCTATGCTACTAAAAAAGATCAAATGCATGAAATAGAGAAAATAAGCCAAAAATAACTAATAAAAAAAAATTCTGAATGAAGGAAAAAAAAGTTCTGAATGAAGAAAAAAAAAAGTTCGGAATGAAGGAAAAAGTTCGGAATGAAGGAAAAGTTCTGAATGAAGGAAAAGTTCTGAATGAAGGAAAAGTTCTGAATGAAGGAAAAAGTTCTGAATGAAGGAAAAGTTCCGAATGAAGGAAAAGTTCCGAATGAAGGAAAAAGTTCCGAATGAAGGAAAAAGTTCCGAATGAAGGAAAAAGTTCCGAATGAAGGAAAAAGTTCCGAATGAAGGAAAAAGTTCTGAATGAAGGAAAAAGTTCCGAATGAAGGAAAATGTTCCGAATGAAGGAAAAAGTTCTGAATGAAGGAAAAAAGTTCCGAATGAAGGAAAAAGTTCCGAATGAAGGAAAAAGTTCTGAATGAAATAAAAAGTTCCGAATGAAGGAAAATGTTCCGAATGAAGGAAAATGTTCCGAATGAAGGAAAAAGTTCTGAATGAAGGAAAAAGTTCCGAATGAAGGAAAAATTCATCCGAATGAAGGAAAAAGTTCCGAATGAAGGAAAAAGTTCCGAATGAAGGAAAATGTTCCGAATGAAGGAAAAAGTTCAGAATGAAGGAAAAAGTTCCGAATGAAGGAAAAAGTTCAGAATGAAGGAAAAAGTTCCGAATGAAGGAAAAAGTTCAGAATGAAGGAAAAAGTTCCGAATGAAGGAAAAGTTCATCCGGAACCTGGGAACATAAAAACAGTCGTTTACCCGAAGAACAAGGAAACCAATTTTGATCCAAAAATCACCAAGTTTTTCACCAAAAACTTAAATAAACTAATCACAAAGCATCTACTAACCATAAACTACAAATCCCATCAACAAAAACACAAAACCCAACAACTTTTGAAGATCAAATCAAGAAAATAAAAACTTAATAACTTGAAGATAAAGATGATGATGAACAAGATGAAATGAAAGATTAAACAAGAACTTGGTATTGAATGATTGATGTTTTGACAAGATGAAACAAGGATTAAAATTACAAGATTAAAGAACTAAAAATAAAAATCACCAATCACCCTAGTGGTGATGGTGTTCTACGAACCAGGAGGAAAGAAAAGGGAGGAAGAAAGAAAAACTTAAAAAAACTCGTCTAAAATGTGTGAGGGGAAGGCTATTTATAGCCTTGTCCTTTGGTTGGTGAGTGGGCTCTCTCCCGTTCTTCTTGTCTTTTCGTCTTTTCAGAAAAGCTTCCGTTTTCGATTCTGATTAGGGATTTGTTGTCGATTAAATTCAACTCGTCTTTTAATTTCTTCGTTTAATAGACTTGAGTTTCTTCGACTTATATAAATCTTCCATCTTTGGTCCTTTTCTTCGATAAATCTTCGAATAGGCCCAGCGACTTCAAATCTTTTGCATCTCTTGGACAATAGACTTTATCTTGAGTCTTTTTCTTTAGTAAAACCCGTGCAATCCCATGTTTTCTTCAATATTTATCCGGTTGGCTCTGAAAACACAATAAACACAAAAACCACGCATAATTCCAAACAAATGATATTAAATACGTGTTTTGGTCTCGTTTTAGCCTGAATTAAGTGGTAAAAGGATGGGTGTTTACACACCTATCAGAACCCGTCCGATCCGCCCAACTTGTTGCTTCATCAATATATTGCTCATCTAATGATATCACCTCAAGAAGGATAAGAGGTGAGGCTGGAAACCAAAGGCTTGATCAATGCGGATGATGCTTGTGATGACCTTATCTGGTATCCGTCCAAAATCCAAACCTTTTCAGTAGAATCTTATTGGGATAAACGACCCATCGTCATTTAAATACCAGAAAAATGATATTTATAGCTCTAAGAAAAAGATAGAAAAAAAATCATATGAACGTCCTACCATACCATGAAAGGTATCTCATCTCGAACAAATTGACCTTTCAATGCATCCCGTTTGCATATCCGATACACATATGAAGATACGTTGATTGAATAATGCTACCATAGAAGGAACTTAATCATAAAATGAATGGATGTTACGGTATTATAAGTAAGGATATCAGACCAAATGAGTTTACATAGTAGCACAAGAAAAAAACATTTCGTTCATCCCAATTATATTTAGGCATTATTTTTTGAACAATTGAATATCTAAAATCTTAGAAGACGAACACATTATCAGCTGGAAGCGTCTCATGCATATGTAAAAAGCATGAGTTTCCTTTTCAGCAATTACGGCTTGTTTGAATATAATTTGGGTAAATCCTATAAACCGTAGTTCCATTTAGCAATTACAGCTTCTTTTACTAAATTATCCCGAGTGTTACTCCTACAATTTCATAAAGGGATCTTAAAAAGACATGTCAAAGAATACTCCCAACAAAAACCCTAACCATAAAAGTATTCTTATGGTGCTGGTGCAACATGAACTGCTATCTGTTCTGCCGCATTTGTTGTCACTTTAAGAGACCTGTTGGTC
This sequence comes from Glebionis coronaria, assembly GCA_025667525.1. Classification (NCBI taxonomy): domain Eukaryota; kingdom Viridiplantae; phylum Streptophyta; class Magnoliopsida; order Asterales; family Asteraceae; genus Glebionis; species Glebionis coronaria. The sequence goes on from CM046878.1 coordinate 618,484,772, forward strand.
CTGTTGTCATCTCAAATTTAAACACATATCTTGAACGGTAAGCTGCATTCGAAGGAGCCAAAGGAAGCGGGCTTGACACCAATTATGGTTGAGAAGATGAGCTATCAATACAGTAGGAACAAAGGGTTCATTTCCAGGATCCTTTGTTGGCTCGTATTTTGCGGTAGTACATGTGTTTTTAACTTGCTCTGAAGCCATCGGGATAATACGTCGAAGTTTTATGGTAAACTTTATATATCATATTAGCATCCTACTCTATAATCAGGTATTACAAATTCATTAAATATTTAAAAAGTAAACATAGTAGTCGATTTGGCCAACTCAACTAAGTTTGTTTTGGCCCGTACTTAAAAGAAGATATGTTTTGTAAGATTTAGGGTGTCTGTACGACGGGTGTGATAATCTTGGATATCTAACTTGAATCGTGTTTGGTTCACTTTCCGTATAAAGTATTTCGACCCTATGGTGCCTGGGTTACACGAAATCCTTATCGGGATAATTCAAGTAGAAACACTTTGATTCTAGGCACAAGAGATCAAAGCAGGAACTGAGAATAATATTATGGTTTTTCGTTATGTTCATATGAGATCAATGTCTGTTAATGAACAGACAGAAATTGACAGTTACAGGCAGTTAACAACGGTTGGAATACAGTTAATTCCAAGGGTCACAACTGTTGGGTTTTAGCGGGAAAATAAGGAAACTCCTTAATGCCGATTCGTAAAAATCGTTTAGGTTTTGGGGCGCTGCCCCAAACCCCGCGAGGGGCGTCCCCCCCTCGACCCCCGCCCGCTGACCCGGCAGCGGGACCCAGCAAGGGGGCGCAACCCCCTTGACCCCTGCATTTTCGTCGTGGGCGATAACATATTAGCTCAACGAGTGTGCACTCCGCACTTCCCCTAACTCGCGTCAGAACCGAATATGAAATCTCATTGATCTCTAGTAAATCCCGATTAACTAAAATAGTTGATGACACTAAAATCACCAACATGTTTCAACTTGAATTCAGTAGCACCCGTTACAAAACCTATCCGACCAGCCCATTGTACCACCTCTAATAATAATAAAAATCAATTACGGAAACGAAACCTATAAACATAGACACAAGTAAAGAAATCATTTAAGTCTGTAAATAATACCTGTTGTTCTAATAAGAGTATGTTGTAAATGACCCTCTTGGCGAATGTAAAGTATATGGAAAGACTGTAATGTGACGGCCAATGCAACCATACTTGTATACAGCATGAACAATGAACTGGAGATTGGATGATCTCGCTAAAGAATGACAATAACTGGTGAGACAGGGCCCACACCACACGTACAAATGTCGTTGCTCAAATAACTGTTGCCACTATAACATCAGGATTAAAAGTACATTGTAAGCAATATCAAAATATAACTACATTAGACACCGCAAATGCTGAACTAAAAGTGGTAGCGAGAGAACCCCCATATGGTTCAAAAGGTACTTAAACACAAATGTGCGTATGATATGAAAGACCAATAACGTTTTTTTTAGTTTTAACTGAACATATAAACAACAAAAATCCATAATTCACTTTTCATTTTTAAAATAATTAATTTACATCAGAATTATATTATCGACATATCTTTTCTCAAAATGACTAATATGTAATTTTTGGCTTTTAGACAAGAATAACTTAGGTGGTTATGGCAAACCCACATCTTTATGAATAAAGATAATCTTTTGCATAAAAATGTACTTAATCTAAAAGAATACCTATAGTAGCATAAGAGAAAGGGTATTTGGGGTGTCAGCAATGCCTTTCATTGATGACCGACTCAAAAAGAGTAAGGTGGTGTTTGTTTCACTAAGATGTTTTGGGTCTGAATCTGACTACCGCTTGTTACTAGTAAGAGGTGGTTACAAAATATGAATATGAATGAAATAGTGTTGTTTGTTTTTTATAATCGTCTGAATGGTTTATTTTTAACGCATATATCAAATTATAACAACGCGATGAATACGTAACTTGTGTTAATATAATACAAAACCTTTTATCATAAATTTAACAAAACAATAAACCATTTTCGATTTTTACAAATTCGATTAGGTTACAAATACCATACGATTTTGATTTTTGGTTTGTTTGAGTATTAACCAAACAATGAACATATTGCTCCTCAAAGGAAAACTAGCCAGAAAATATATACATTGTGTCAAAACCTAAACTAACCAATAAATTGCGGAGGTTACATAATCTATGTATTTGGCAAAAAAAATATCAATTGGGCTTTAAGTCCAAAATATTAGTAACTACTACTAGTAAAACCTAAACTAGTACCATTTGGTTTCTAGAAATCTCACGCCTCCTTTTACACATTGTAAACCTTTCTTTTTCTCTTTCATTTAACCTTTCATAACGAGAATATCTATCTTATCACTTTATGGCTTATGCCAAATCCGAACCACTTGCAGCTTATGTGTGGTTTAATGGAACACAAGGTTTGTTAATTTACGATTCTAGTTGAGCACTTTTTAGTCAAGATACTTTAATTAACGTACTCAACGGATCTTGTGTTCTTTTTTCTTTTCAATGGTTTAAAGGGCTGTCAAGAATTTATGAGTATAAAGTATATGAAAGCTGTAGTGGTAAATGAAGGTGGAAGAAGAGGGAGTCAGATTTGATCCCCGCCTCTGATTGAGTCAAAGGTTTATTAGCTTTCCATGTCTGACTCGCCAAAAAAAAACAAACAGTAAAAACATCTGACCGCGTCTGACCGTCAGATTCAGATGCGGATCAGATGTTTTTTACAAAAACAAACACGCCCTAAGTCTCCCAGCATGGACCGGTGTACATATTATATAAATACCACACGCAAAAGACTTATTATGCATATTGATAATCAAACATGTCTTAACTTTATAAACATGATGACTCATTCAATACTATAAATGTAATCAAAAGGTCGATCAAGTGACTAAATATAGTCATTCTTAACCCAACTGAGCAAGTTGCGGCAATAGATCCAGTTAAATCTATGAAATAGAGTAGCTTATGATATTGCATCTGTAGACCAGACCATAACTGTTGTTAAGTGGAATCACGGGATATCTCTTCAAGCCTCTCTTATAAGCAATTGTAACTGCATCTTTAATGCAGCTTAAAAAAAAAGATGTAATGCCATAAGCTGTGAATTTTGTTAGAGTTAATTATGGTAATAAATTAAATTGTTGTTGCATTGAGTTGTTGTACATTAATCTTTATATGATAATGTTTTTAATTCATTCATTTAATTTTGTGCTTTAGAGGACTTGTAAAATATTTTGTTTTATTATATAAAAATAGATGTAAAATAAAACTACAAATACATTCTTATTGATTATACATTAATCTTAGTATAAAAAGAATTATACATTCTTATTGATTATACATTAACAATAGAACACTCGCTTTCACTTTTTTTATGCATTATACATTCAACATATCAGTTCTGATCGAATAATGATATACCATTTCACGAAGTAACAAGATTATAGCATTCAAGGCTCACATAAGCACACTTGCAAGTTAGACATCTCGATGAGACCAATAATAATCGAACTAGCAATCATTTGCTACCAAAAGTAAACCTTTCGTTCAGATAAAAAAAACTAACAGCATGGCATTCAAGTTTCTACCGCCAGATTAGACCCATCACCATCTCACACAGCGATGCACAATCAAAAGCACCAATGCTTTGCTTGACAGTGTATTCTACTATTTACTTATACTATACGGGGATAATAAACCAACGAAAACCCGCATAGATGAACCATAACTCAAAGTCAACCACATATCAAATACCTAAAAGTTATTAACAAACACCAACAAACAAGAGATAGACTGATTTACGTTAAAGCAATAAACTTATAAAGGTTATACAATCTTAGTTTCAGGATTCTTCCAAATCCGCGCATTCTTTGTTACATCCGGTTCAAATATGTACATTTTCGCATCATTGCTGGTGATATGTCTCAGGATATCCCACGCAGTAAGTAGCCAAACATGGTCTGTCTACCTTGATAAAGATGTTTACTGTAGCACCAATATCTCAAGGACTTGAAATCGGTCTCTTTAATCATGTTTTTCTCTCCAATTCGAATCCACAATAACACGTGGAATCGATATCGAATTGAACCCTTGCTACAATTGTGGCACAACAGTAAGGGTTCAATTCGTAATTGATCCCACGTGTCCCAAAGATATGCGCAGGATCGCTAAAATGCCTAAACAAAAAATGTTCCATTGCCTGTACTATGTGTGGATTCGACCGGAGAGAGAAATATGATGAATTTTTTCATCATGTGCAGCTATGTGATTAATGAAAATATTCATCATGTTTTTTCTCTCTAGTTGAATCCACAATCATACTTTGACCGTTTAGGCTACTTAGCGATCCTTCGCATGTCTTTAGGACAGCCGGATCAATATTGTATTAAATTCGTAGTAGCGCACCAGGATTTCCAAGAGGATTGTTGTACATATGATTGTAGATGGCAGTGTCATTTGCTGGTTGCTCGGGGTACACTTTCATTCAGATCAAAAACCGTCATCCTGCTAACAAGCATCGCATATAAGTGTATTCTATGATTTACATATACTATATATATGGGGATAATAAACCAACAAAAACCCCCATATATAAACCATAACAAAGTCAACCAAATATCAAAATACCTAAAAGTTACTACTATTAAAGTTTACTACCAACCTAGTGGACCAACTTCATGTATTGTTGCAGCTGACCATGAGAATCACTGACTCGTCTCCCTCCGTGTAAGACAGACCTTTGAGTGCAGGCGGATTAGCACACAGCAGTATGCGCGATGAACTGCAAACACAAGTGTCCGTTAGGTATAAATGTTTGAGAGTAAATCAATGATGTATAATGGAAGGACGAACGAGTAATGTTTGAAATACAAAATGTATTGGAAAAAATCTAACAGCTACAGTAATAATTAATAAAAGGACAGAGGGCATACCAACAGAGGCAGATGGTGTACCAATAGAAGCAGATGGCATACCGATGGAAGCAGCGAGAATACCAGTGGAGCCAGAACGGGTGCACCTAGCATCCATAAAATTACCTTATTAACTGCTTCCTACCAAATGAATAGTCTTTTTGAAAGAGAGTAAATCTTTACCTGACCGACCCTCCATGAATGACACCTCTCTTAGGCATGTACAAGTCCATACTTTCTTGCTGATGTGGCTGTGAAGATACAAGGAACTTGCAGTTTGTCACTTGAGGCCAGGCCATCGAAGCAACCACCTGTATGAAAATCAAATATAATATGGTTGGGACATGTAATGGGACAAAAGGGATCAGACAATTTGTACACGTGCAAAATGGATGGGTCGTTTAGTTCAGCAGTATCTACAGATACATATGGATCATTTTCAATATGACTTTAACAACTTCGAGTTGGGTCAAAAAGGCTACGTTGAATCACCAACAGGATCATGATGAACACCAAATAATGCAATATAAGGCATAGAAACGTACCAAGGCAGGACATGAATCCTCAACAGGATCATGATGAGCACCAAATATTATGTTTGGACGATCAATGACATACAGAAGCCTACCATCCAGATTTGCAGACAGTATTGGGTTCCTTCCGCCAGCCTAATTTGATTCAACAATTTAGTAAATCCAACGTTTATAACGAATTGAAACCATAAGAAGGGTTCTATATGAATATATGTAAATAAGTTACTTTCACGTTCTGTGACAACAGTCCTAAATCAGTGTCACACACCAGATGAATCATGCTCACCTGACCAACAGACGGATTAACCTCAGATGCAATTAGAGGATTATCAGTTGAGGAGCTCGGGGTGTCACTCACAAGTTCTTCTTTGTTGGACTCTCTAGTCTACAATCACCAACAAACAAGAACTGGATTTAGTTATGTTAGACCAACAAACTTGTTATACAGGCTTAGTTCAAAATGGATCTAAACTCGCACCTTCCGGGTTTCATCTAACTCAAAAATCAATATTCTAGCATTTTTTATGGTGACATGCCTCGGGGTATAACCCTCACAGTAAGTAGCATCACACTTTGTGTCCACCTTGATAAAAATGTTTAGTGCAGCAATATCTTCAAGGGGCAAGGAATCAAAATCACTCGTATCAATGATTATGTGGATCTCGCCTTTATCTTTAAGAATCCTGCTGCACATGATGAAAAATTCCAGGATGTTTTTCTCCCCTGTAAGATCAACATAGAAGACTCGATCAAATTTAGCCCTTTTTTTTGGCCATTTTAGCTATTCTTCGCATATCCTTCGGACATGTCGGATCGATATTGTGTTAAATCCTCACTAGTGCACCCGGATTTCCAAGAGGATTGGCATACATATGACGGCAGATAGCATAGTAATCAATGATGTATAATGGAAGGACGAACGAGTAATGTTTGAAATACGAAATGTATTGTAAAAAATCTAACAGCTACAGTAATAATTAATAAAAGGACAGATGCCATACCAATAGAAGCAGATGGCATACCGATGGAAGCAGAGAGCATACCAATGGATCTAGAAGGGGTGGACCTGTATTTTACACAAAATAATTCAAATTAGACTTTGAATTTGACCTATTTTTCCGAAAAGCAAATAGATATGACAAACCAAAAAGAAGAACTAACTAATAACCTGATAAGTACTATGAAAGTAAGCTGAACCCGGGATATGTCAAAAACAAAACAAAAGCGGAATGCTGGTGGCAGATGGTCGTAGTCAATAGAGCACATCACCATCTTTTTGTCTCGGGTCAAATTTTAGAGGAGGATCCGGACACTGTTTTATCAGATCTTTCTTGTTTAGGGTTTGTGTGTGGGATGAGAGTAATTGAAGAAGAGCAAGAACAGTGGGTGGTGTGTTTGGTGAGACTTTAAAATTTATTGGTGGAGTGAATTTATGGAGTCATTGACCAAAGGAAAATGATAGAATCATTTAAAATATTAAATAAATAGTTTTACAAAATAATTTATTGGTGGAGTGAATTTATGGAGTCATTGACCAAAGGAAAATGATAGAATCATTTAAAATATTAAATAAATAGTTTTACAAAATAATTTGTTATAAGAAGGTTTTTCTATCTTGTGCCTTGGGGCACATGATAAGAAGACTTAAAATACATAAAAATTACACAAGTTTTCATAGAAAAGTACAAATTCGTAAAACGTAAATCCTATGTACTTTTCTGTAGGACCTTATGTATTTTTTACATTCTTATCATGTGCTCTTTAGGGCATAAGATAAAAAAATCCATATAATAATAATAAAATTTTAAAATTAAAATTTCACGCTTAATAAACCGTGTCATTTCAACATTGTTTTATTTAGAATGTTGTTTCAAAACTTTGTAACATTCGTAGAATGCAAAATTCGAATGATAAAAAGTGTGATATTCAATTGTTACTTCTTGATAGGCGTTATTTTCATAAGCCTCACTTGGATACTTATGTAAGACCCTATTGCAAATCAAAGAAAATTGACCAACTTTATGACGAATCGTCTTTTTCCATTTGCAGTTAACGAGTTCATAACTTCCTTTTTGATCACCGGCCCATTTCGTTATAAAAGTACTAAGTTACGTTCGACCAAAATCATCCTCGTCTTTTGACTTTTTCCTGTTGGGTACGTTTTCGAAATGCGTTCTCAATCTTTACACAAAGGTAGCTCCTCATCGGGAGTCCATGAACCGTTCGAACATATTTTCTTAAATGATATATAACTAGAATGATGTAAAATAAAGTGTGAAAAAGTGAGAAGATTATGAAAGTTTTTATAGAGGAAAGGTGTTAAATATTTAAAATTAAAATTTTTTATTTTTGTATTTAAGAAAGGGCTAAGTATAAAAATGCCCAAAAAGGACACCATGTTATCCCAAGTAAGACAACTTTTTTTTTTCTTCCAAAATGAGACATGTACTTTTGATCAACCGATCAACTAAGTTTGTTGTGTGACACGTGTCCATCTGATCAACCCACTTTCTTTTATTTTATTAATATCTTCTTTTAAGGTTTGACCTACACCTGTCCCCACCTACTGATCAACTGACGGCTGATCAACCACTTTTGATCAACCACAGTACTTTTTTATTAATATTTTTTCCCGAGGTTTGACCTACATCTGTCCCCACCTACTGATCAACTGACGGCTGATCAACCACTTTTGATCAACCAAAAGTACTTTTTTTCTAGGAAATTGAAAAAGTAACAAATAAAAAAATATTTTTTGTACTATTAGATTTTATAAATCTTTATTGGAAAAGAACAAAATAATTAAAAAATTAAAAAAACTTAAACACACACAAAAACACACTAACACACACACTACACACACTAAAACTTTATACCACCTGCTTACTGCGAGATGTAAAGCTAAAAGATTTTAGTCGGTAAAATACAAATTGGATACATACTTTGTGAATTGTGATATAACACTGTCGGTTTATAATATTGTGTAGACAATAAAACATGTGTTTACTATGACTTTTGATTTCATAAATAATAGCCAAAATTGCAGTCCTTCGTCAAGTGACACCGATTGATTAGATTGTGTGTTAGTGTGTGTCGTGTGTGTGTTTTAGTGTGTGTAGTGTGTGTGTTAGTGTGTTTTTGTGTGTGTTTAAGTTTTTTTAATTTTTTAATTATTTTGTTCTTTTCCAATAAAGATTTATAAAATCTAATAGTACAAAAAATATTTTTTTATTTGTTACTTTTTCAATTTCCTAGAAAAAAAGTACTTTTGGTTGATCAAAAGTGGTTGATCAGCCATCAGTTGATCAGTAGGTGGGGACAGGTGTAGGTCAAACCCCGGGAAAAAATATTAATAAAAAAGTACTGTGGTTGATCAAAAGTGGTTGATCAGCCGTCAGTTGATCAGTAGGTGGGGACAGGTGTAGGTCAAACCTTGAAAGAAGATATTAATAAAATAAAAGAAAGTGGGTTGATCAGATGGACACGTGTCACACAACAAACTTAGTTGATCGGTTGATCAAAAGTACATGTCTCATTTTGGAAGAAAAAAAAAAGTTGTCCTACTTGGGATAACATGGTGTCCTTTTTGGGCCTTTTTGTACTTAGCCCTTTAAAAAATATACGAAACATTTGTAAACCTTTCCCACAACTAGTTCGTGCCTTTGATCGATTTCGGAACGTTGATCGAATCGACTCGGTCGCTATATCAAGGTCTACAGAGTGCAATGAATCGCCGTTGTCGCCAGCCCTATGAAATACAATATGTAACGGATATTTACATGTATCTGACTTTAACCAAAGAGTTTCAAACAAATACTAGCAGGATACCCGCGCGTTGCAGCTGCGGGTACCTTGAAATAAAAATTTTCAACGAACTATAGTTCTTAATTTATTAAATTTTTTGTGACAATATCTTAAAATTTTGATGTCGTTTATTTTAACTCTTTAACTAATCTTAATATTTTTCATCATACGTCTTATGTTGTTTAGTATTGATTTATAAAAATGACAGATCTTGTAATTAAAAGTTTAAGCATCAATGCTTTTAATTATATGCTTTTTGTCACAATAATTTTATATATGACATATTTTAAGTTATGGTAACTTTGTAAAGGCGAAATATTTTATTAGTATACCCTTGTGAAATTGTGTCATTAAATGTGTAGATACCAAGTAATGTATTCGTGTTTGGTTAATAAACAGTATAATAAAATTAATTACATATTATTCTCTAAAAAAAACTACACTTTAGGGCATCCACTATGGTGGTTCGTACATAGGTTTATAAAGTTGTGAAGAGGTTTAAAAAACTGTAAACCATAGTGAACGTCTATTTCAAGCTTATGTGGCATCAAGAGGTCTAGAATATTAAACTTATTTATAATTTAATGCATTTGAATTCTTTGAGAGATTTATTAAATTTTGATGAGATCTATTCATAGTGGAAAGAGATTTATAAAACACAAAGGTTCGTAAATTAATGGTATAATACACTTATAAACCTATATAATGGTTTATCATAGTGGATACTCTTATAATCACAATATTTAATTAAGTTTTCTTATATGTACTAGGATTTGTGCCCGCGCTCCGCTGCGGGGAAGCGCGGGCATTTTTAGGAACGTTTGGTGTATTTGAATTGCAAGCGAGGAATGACAAAATGCATAAGTGGTGTAGATAATTTGTCAAAATTAGTATTACCATATCAGTCTGCATAATCTCCTAGCATTGAACCAACGCAAATCAAATATGCAAACTCACTGGATAACAACATTAAGCACGCTATGGGATGCTGAGTTCGTGTTGCTTTATAGATCATGACTAAAGTAGATTGCAACTGGTTGATTCCGTATTAAGCACTCGAAATCTTCCCACTATCAGAGACGTGGTGTTGTGACTTCGACTATCTTAAACCATCATCCCATGGGTAAGTCACCAAAACCATGAAATGTCTTTAAGGAATCGTCATTTGGACATCTTGAACCTGCAAATACATAATGAATATTAAGATGGCATGTAAAGTGGTAAATAACATATATACTTCTAAAATGCAACTTTATAATACTACACGCTGGAATTTTTTTTAGTTTCGCAGTTGGGCATATAGATTGAAAATCAATATAAGTGCATTCCAAGTTTGTTTTGCAGCAAGAGCGTTTGGATCATGGTTTAACAGCAGCTAAACACCCCTTTTGCAACAAAAGGGATGTTTGGTTCCTCATTTAACAGCAGCTAGACATCCCTTCCTTCAAAAAATAACGTGTGAATGTGATCCTCTGCCTCACATTGTGTTTGTGCAATTATTTTATATCACATAACTACTTTCATTATAACAACACGCAAAAAACGAATTGTACATGATATGAAGTCCTAATACTATTTGACTAATTATAGGATTGCTTATTAAAGTGGTTGAATAATCCGAACTACACTTCTTTTGGGGCAAACTAAGCAGTTTTAAAATAATCATTTCAGGACCAGGTTAGTAGAAAGTGCTTATCCAGAAATACCTTCATCACTTGGCAATGTCAAGCTCATATGTTTCTTTGCTGCCACTTATGAACTGCAGTATTTGGTGGTCACTGGTCAGCTGATTAGCCAAAAATGAAACATGAACAATAACATCATCAACAAAAGAACCATGCTGCTCAATCCCTTTTACAGCAGAGGGTGTGTTTGTATACTGTTTTAACATCATCCAAACAACCCTTTTGGAGCAGAAGGGATGTCCGATACTTGCACAGGAAAAAAATCAGACTCAAATCGAATACATTCAAAGCGACAGATAGAGTTGATAAGTGCCATTTGGGAAAATCTGTAAAGCTAATAAAACTTAATTCAGAAAGGTTTTTGAATTAATGGGGTGTTTGGTATCGTGTTCTAGCAAATGATCATACAATTGTCACACTAAAATCGACCACACTTAAAGTGAGATAGTGTTCATATGTGCTATTTGGGTTTTCTTACAAATAAGATGTATTACAGGGAATGCTAGCTGATTAAGCGCAAGCAAAAGATAAATAAATACAGATGAGATGGGTTAACAATCGCTGACCTTTTTGTGACATTTATGTAAACCACTTCACTGAGAGCTGGTCAAGCGTTAATTCTACCTGCATTCAAGTGTGGAAAAAAGTTGTAACCGGAATTCATTAACCTCAAAGAAAAAAAGGAAAAGAACATTAATTTATAAAGAAAATACCTATGAGAACTGATAACGACGATAGTCCACTAAAATCAGGCATATTCGGTTCAGGTGCACTTTTGGTAAGTTAGTGTTTTTTCTTGGACATTACCTCTTGAGATCAGCTAACATTCCTGCAACTGAGACAATTACATTCTCATTCTCGACCCTTGAATCCCTTCCTCCATTAGTTTCACTGTATGAACAACGACATAGCTTCTTATAAACAACTAAGCACCTTGTTTATTTTCCTTCATCGCCCAACTTCGGTTGCTCAGCCGCAATGTTGATACGTGTGAGTATAGCAAAACAGTGAGTAATTTTTATTGCATCCTAACCAAAGCTATTCAATCATTTTACCAATAAATTTGTATTAGCCAAACCAATTAATAATATCATGGTGTTGTGCGGAATTTCATTTAACAAATGCATATAATACATCCTAATTTATCAGATTCAACCAACTAACGTTTGATAAAAAATATAGAGTGAAAGCACTTGAATCTATATATGATCACATAAGACTGCCTGCACAGTCATAAGCAAGACACATTAGTGGGTACAATACCAACACTCTGTGTAACGATGTTTTGTCATTCTCAGCCCCGGTAGATGCATGTATGTTAGTGAACATTGTTCTATTCACTAAAACACTAATTATGTGCAAATATTATAATTAAAAAAATCCTATATTGATCCATTTATAACACATAACTGTTATTTGTCGCCACTGAACTCATAGATCAACGGTTATAATTATGTTGGTTAAATGTTTATAAAAAAACAAATCCAAAAACGCGTGAAACAATTTATCAAAAAACAATTTATCAAAAAAATGTGTTAACCCCTATTTTCCTAAACACATTCGCCACAGGTTTCTCGGCATCCAACCCCCCACTCACCACTATTAACTAAGAACTAAAGAAACGCGTCTAGATCAGATTTCCATCTCTAGATTCAAAATTGGCTTTTGAATATGAAGTTTTTTATAATTTTGTAATGATCACATAACTATATAAATTTGTATGTGTATCACTTATTAGTGCCCTATGCCAAACACCCTTTTAGTTAACTACTATAAACTGGTTTGCAGAAGGAAAAAAACTGTTTCTTTGTATTCCGCTATGGCAAGCACCCTTTTAGTTTTCTAAAATAAAGAATTATGTAGGAAAAAAGTTAGCAATTAGCAATTAGCAATTATCAAATAGAATAAGCAGTGAACGCGCCAGAAGGAAAAAATCACCCAAGATATACGATAAACATATACCTGCTGCTCAAAATCGTGTGGGACTGTTTTACTTCTAAATTAAGGGGCGTTTGGGACTGCTTTTGAGGTGGAACATGATTGACCATCATTGGTTACCCCAGACTGATGTCTTGTGCCTACAGCCAATAAACCGTCACCCCATGGCACAAATGACCCACCTCTTGATTTTTGGCAACGCCTGTAATCAAGTATAGTAGCATACTTCAGTGATATTTATAGTAATGTAGACATATTAAACAAAATTGTTTTGTTATATAATTAAACCTGCGTGCATGGTTGACGGCTTCAATTATTGCAACTGCTTCTTCAGGTTTACATTCAAGCAAAAGCCCCGACGAAAAGAGTAATGGCATGCACTTTCGTAGTCTAACCATTTATAAAAGACAACAGAAATATTACCGAAATATTCGAATGAGGGTGACAAGGTCTAAATTGTTGATACAATTGCCTGACAGTACGGGTCAATTCTACGCTCCATTCCCTCTATTTGGGTGTTTGGTTTGTTTATAATGGGCACACGCTCTATTTAGGTGTTTGGTTTGTTTAAAATGGTCACACCCACAAAACCTGTTGATCCACAACTTTTCATGAACACGACATGTTATTGAAAAATTTAGAGACGGTGTCTTTTACAACCTGAACTGTTGTACAATGATGTTTAACCCATGTCAGATTCTTCCCGCGTTACCCAGCCCACCCATTAGGGAATTTCTTTCCACATTAGCTTGGAATGACTAAAGGGCATGTTCCTTTTAGTAACAGAAATTGTGGAAGCATAAAGAAGGAAACATACCACTTCTCTCTATTTGTGAATACCTCCAGCCTAGATGTCAGACCATCGGACATGTCATCTTCATGTGAAGCAAAGGGTCTCTAAAGACCTCCAAAGTGTTTAAAAACCTATAAAGAGAAATTGTCAGTATATGATTGCAGCATGTTTATTAAATCAATCTCATTATCAGCCCTTATAGCTTAAAGCTGATTAATATCAGATAACGGACTTATAATTTTAATAAAATCATGCAAAAATCTATAGAAGGTGAATATATGTGGGTGTTGTAACATTAGTGACTCTGGAATTAGGTATCCTAACAGAAAGTGTCGTCAAAATAACATACACAAATCATATTTTAAGATATTCATAAACCAACTTGCAATAATTGTACAAACTCAATTGTTCAAACAACTCATTTGAGCTTTTAAATACAAACAACTCATTTGGATTGATCTTACCACTTGTACAAATCCTCATGCAGCGTCTTAATTTGTAAGAAAAGTTGGTTTATAATTGTGTTATTTTATCTCGTAATCATAATAAACACGGATAACTAATATTGCTTCATAGCATGACCATCGATATTATGAAACAATAATTGAAAACAAACTAAACAAATATACCTATGGTATTACATGACGCGGCTAATGTGGGTCGTCCGGTTGAAGTAGCTGGCCTTGCAGCAGCAGCTCTTCCACTTGAAGAAGAAGACCCTGAATGTGAATCTCTAAAGAGGATGGCGTACGTGTACTACGTAGTATATAATATATGAGATGAAAATCCTCAGTCCTTTGATAGCTACACTAAAAGCAAGTAAAATATATGATTAGTTCGCAGGTTCAATACTTTGAGATGTTGTATGCTGAATGTATGCTCAATATCTTAGTAATCTTGATGTTATAGCAGTCTCTACTAATTATTAAAGAGTGTTTGGTAAGTAACATCCTGAGCAAGCTGCGGATGCAACTGTACCTTTGCTTTATGCAATAATGTCATAGATTCTAAGCTAACCCAAACACCCCCTGGCAAAACAACAAAACCCACACGAAAAAACAATGTTTCAAACTGAGGTGTTTATACTTCACTATTGGGCTTTACATGTCAAACGACCTTAAATGCTAGTTTGGCTGTGGTCATTTAGTAACGTGTAATTCTACCTCTGTCCTTGTTTTCCAACCAGTACTGGAGCATTAGAAGTTTGACTTAAACTCATTTGAACCGATACACTCAATCCAAAGTTCCAAACATTTCAAACGGTTGCTTTATACACTTTGGTAAACCAGTTTATTATTTTTTAATAATTGCCGAGTTAAAACATATAACCAATTATCATCTGAAAAGACACCCCTCTGTAGTCACCCGTCCATGTGGGCCACTCCAAAGACAATCTAATTGCTATTTTTTTTCTACTTGAGCATACCTGTTAATTTGACTGCAGTAGTTGGAAACTTGAATTGTTATCATAAAGCTATCAAGTCATGATGGCTCAAGGAGAGGCTTGAAGATAGGGTTTGAAGGGTCCTTCTCAGGCAACGGTTCTTCTCCTACAGCTTTACGTGGCATGTTTCAGACCTAGCCAACATACATCAGAAGCCATACACTAAACAATCGGGCAATAATTATTCCAGAATCATAACAAAATTCATCCTTAATTGATCTTTAGCTATCTTGAAAGATAATCAATTATCTTTAAATGTTTTAAAAAAGAAAAAGGAGCAGCTGAACTAATCGAGTTCGTTAGTATAACACTTATCCTTCTAATACATCATTTCGACAACCCAAATACAACATACAAAAGCCGATAACAGATATACCAAACAAAATCACTTCGAACTACTTGCTTATGTGAAACTGTTTATTTTAGGTCAAGATAAATGGAAGATCAGAAGTAATTTAAATAAGTAGATAAGCTAGTTTCAATAAGCAAATTAAATATGCAATCCGAAACAGGCCCTCAGTTTGATCTATTTTTTTATATAAGCTGACTATCGGTGTGGTCTTAATCTAAGTTGTATCATAAATAAGATATTTCAGCTCGCAAAAGAACGGAAAAAGGTGTCGGCATGTCCATTTAACCTGATCCGGCCCGTTACCTGTACTTGTATGTACAATAGATTTCAACCCCCAAAATGATAAATTTTTAGAGAGAAATAAATAGTAAGAGAAGGGAGGGCAGTATATGAGAGAAATCAGAGAGGGGTCAATCATAATTGATTTTTAATGGGCAACGTATAATCAACTAAACACCTACAAAGTTCACAAATGTACCTATCGTACGCATCAGGACCTTCTGAAATGTTGCAAACAGAAACTGATAGCCTCGGATATGATTACTAATATTACACATAATATATGTGTCATATATGATATACTTGTAGTAGGTTTTCCAGAGATGTGTTTGTACAACAGGTGGTAACAAAACGTGACAAATACAACCCAAATATCTAGGAGTTTCAGCATAGGCTCAGATAAAAAGTTATCGTGGAGTAAAAGCAAGAACCCGACATGGCTGCGACCGTCAGGGGTCGCCCCGCCAAGATCCGGGATATGTCTCCTTTACCCACAGCTGTTTTAAACTCATCACTGCCAAGCATAATCACAAAAGCACACAATTGGTCATGACAACGTGCCACAGTTTATCATACAGGGAGCCAACCAAATGTAACTTGCAGGTGCACTATTTCAACAAAAAGAAAAGACCAAGGCGAGTATCAACCAGTACTTTCCTCATTAAACTAACTTTCTTTCCCCCTCACATACACTAATCTCCCTCACAAATTACCCACACACATGTGACATCACTACGTTTCCTATTACAACAGTGGTTGTTAGATTGTAACCCGAATAATCAAAGCGATTTTGCAGAATTAGATCCGAATGATCTTCAGGTTATCGACAACACACCAAACTAAACCAAACGTAAACAAAGTAAGTAACTGTAATCACCAAAATCAGCTTTAAAAGTGGCACAACATTTTCAGAAGGAAAAAGGTAGTCATTTTATTGTTTTGAGGCTCAGATAAGTAAGCAAGCCGGGTATGTCGGATATGAGGGAATGACCGCCATGGCTGTAAACATATGGAGCTTGCCACGCCAAGATGCGCATAGTCCAAATTATAACCGAACCCGTCCAGAGGCGCACAAATATTATCATCACAATCATCTAGGCTACTTAGCGTAAGCTAAAGTGGTTAACCCCCATAAAGTTATATAACATTGTGTATAAAAGGGAAGAATCATAGTCACTTCAAATCGTTTGTTACTGTGTATAAAACAAATATTCAACCCGTCGCGGCTGCAAATCGAATGACCTGCCACGCCAGACGACGGGTTGCATCAATGAGCAGTAATTCTCCTCTATCAAAAACTAAACTATCATTTTATTTCTCTCTCACAAAGGGTCGGTGTGCATAAAATGATCATGAGATGGAACCATAACACAAACAAAAGATAAATAAATACAGATGAGATGGGTTAACAATCGCTGACCTTTTTGTGACATTTATGTAAACCACTTCACTGAGAGCTGGTCAAGCGTTAATTCTACCTGCATTCAAGTGTGGAAAAAAGTTGTAACCGGAATTCATTAACCTCAAAGAAAAAAGGAAAAGAACATTAATTTATAAAGAAAATACCTATGAGAACTGATAACGACGATAGTCCACTAAAATCAGGCATATTCGGTTCAGGTGCACTTTTGGTAAGTTAGTGTCATCTTGCTGATATTTTTTCTTGGACATTACCTCTTGAGATCAGCTAACATTCCTGCAACTGAGACAATTACATTCTCATTCTCGACCCTTGAAGCCCTTCCTCCATTAGTTTCACTGTATGAACAACGACATAGCTTCTTATAAACAACTAAGCACCTTGTTTATTTTCCTTCATCGCCCAACTTCGGTTGCTCAGCCGCAATGTTGATACGTGTGAGTATAGCAAAACAGTGAGTAATTTTTATTGCATCCTAACCAAAGCTATTCAATCATTTTACCAATAAATTTGTATTAGCCAAACCAATTAATAATATCATGGTGTTGTGCGGAATTTCATTTAACAAATGCATATAATACATCCTAATTTATCAGATTCAACCAACTAACGTTTGATAAAAAATATAGAGTGAAAGCACTTGAATCTATATATGATCACATAAGACTGCCTGCACAGTCATAAGCAAGACACATTAGTGGGTACAATACCAACACTCTGTGTAACGATGTTTTGTCATTCTCAGCCCCGGTAGATGCATGTATGTTAGTGAACATTGTTCTATTCACTAAAACACTAATTATGTGCAAATATTATAATTAAAAAAATCCTATATTGATCCATTTATAACACATAACTGTTATTTGTCGCCACTGAACTCATAGATCAACGGTTATAATTATGTTGGTTAAATGTTTATAAAAAAACAAATCCAAAAACGCGTGAAACAATTTATCAAAAAACAATTTATCAAAAAAATGTGTTAACCCCTATTTTCCTAAACACATTCGCCACAGGTTTCTCGGCATCCAACCCCCCACTCACCACTATTAACTAAGAACTAAAGAAACGCGTCTAGATCAAATTTCCATCTCTAGATTCAAAATTGGCTTTTGAATATGAAGTTTTTTATAATTTTGTAATGATCACATAACTATATAAATTTGTATGAGTATCACTTATTAGTGCCCTATGCCAAACACCCTTTTAGTTAACTACTATAAACTGGTTTGCAGAAGGAAAAAAACTGTTTCTTTGTATTCCGCTATGGCAAGCACCCTTTTAGTTTTCTAAAATAAAGAATTATGTAGGAAAAAAATTAGCAATTAGCAATTAGCAATTATCAAATAGAATAAGCAGTGAACGCGCCAGAAGGAAAAAATCACCCAAGATATACGATAACATATACCTGCTGCTCAAAATCGTGTGGGACTGTTTTACTTCTGAATTAAGGGGCGTTTGGGACTGCTTTTGAGGTGGAACATGATTGACCATCATTGGTTACCCCAGACTGATGTCTTGTGCCTACAGCCAATAAACCGTCACCCCATGGCACAAATGACCCACCTCTTGATTTTTGGCAACGCCTGTAATCAAGTATAGTAGCATACTTCAGTGATATTTATAGTAATGTAGACATATTAAACAAAATTGTTTTGTTATATAATTAAACCTGCGTGCATGGTTGACGGCTTCAATTATTGCAACTGCTTCTTCAGGTTTACATTCAAGCAAAAGCCCCGACGAAAAGAGTAATGGCATGCACTTTCGTAGTCTAACCATTTATAAAAGACAACAGAAATATTACCGAAATATTCGAATGAGGGTGACAAGGTCTAAATTGTTGATACAATTGCCTGACAGTACGGGTCAATTCTACGCTCCATTCCCTCTATTTGGGTGTTTGGTTTGTTTATAATGGGCACACGCTCTATTTAGGTGTTTGGTTTGTTTAAAATGGTCACACCCACAAAACCTGTTGATCCACAACTTTTCATGAACACGACATGTTATTGAAAAATTTAGAGACGGTGTCTTTTACAACCTGAACTGTTGTACAATGATGTTTAACCCATGTCAGATTCTTCCCGCGTTACCCAGCCCACCCATTAGGGAATTTCTTTCCACATTAGCTTGGAATGACTAAAGGGCATGTTCCTTTTAGTAACAGAAATTGTGGAAGCATAAAGAAGGAAACATACCACTTCTCTCTATTTGTGAATACCTCCAGCCTAGATGTCAGACCATCGGACATGTCATCTTCATGTGAAGCAAAGGGTCTCTAAAGACCTCCAAAGTGTTTAAAAACCTATAAAGAGAAATTGTCAGTATATGATTGCAGCATGTTTATTAAATCAATCTCATTATCAGCCCTTATAGCTTAAAGCTGATTAATATCAGATAACGGACTTATAATTTTAATAAAATCATGCAAAAATCTATAGAAGGTGAATATATGTGGGTGTTGTAACATTAGTGACTCTGGAATTAGGTATCCTAACAGAAAGTGTCGTCAAAATAACATACACAAATCATATTTTAAGATATTCATAAACCAACTTGCAATAATTGTACAAACTCAATTGTTCAAACAACTCATTTGAGCTTTTAAATACAAACAACTCATTTGGATTGATCTTACCACTTGTACAAATCCTCATGCAGCGTCTTAATTTGTAAGAAAAGTTGGTTTATAATTGTGTTATTTTATCTCGTAATCATAATAAACACGGATAACTAATATTGCTTCATAGCATGACCATCGATATTATGAAACAATAATTGAAAACAAACTAAACAAATATACCTATGGTATTACATGACGCGGCTAATGTGGGTCGTCCGGTTGAAGTAGCTGGCCTTGCAGCAGCAGCTCTTCCACTTGAAGAAGAAGACCCTGAATGTGAATCTCTAAAGAGGATGGCGTACGTGTACTACGTAGTATATAATATATGAGATGAAAATCCTCAGTCCTTTGATAGCTACACTAAAAGCAAGTAAAATATATGATTAGTTCGCAGGTTCAATACTTTGAGATGTTGTATGCTGAATACCTCTGTATGCTCAATATCTTAGTAATCTTGATGTTATAGCAGTCTCTACTAATTATTAAAGAGTGTTTGGTAAGTAACATCCTGAGCAAGCTGCGGATGCAACTGTACCTTTGCTTTATGCAATAATGTCATAGATTCTAAGCTAACCCAAACACCCCCTGGCAAAACAACAAAACCCACACGAAAAAACAATGTTTCAAACTGAGGTGTTTATACTTCACTATTGGGCTTTACATGTCAAACGACCTTAAATGCTAGTTTGGCTGTGGTCATTTAGTAACGTGTAATTCTACCTCTGTCCTTGTTTTCCAACCAGTACTGGAGCATTAGAAGTTTGACTTAAACTCATTTGAACCGATACACTCAATCCAAAGTTCCAAACATTTCAAACGGTTGCTTTATACACTTTGGTAAACCAGTTTATTATTTTTTAATAATTGCCGAGTTAAAACATATAACCAATTATCATCTGAAAAGACACCCCTCTGTAGTCACCCGTCCATGTGGGCCACTCCAAAGACAATCTAATTGCTATTTTTTTTCTACTTGAGCATACCTGTTAATTTGACTGCAGTAGTTGGAAACTTGAATTGTTATCATAAAGCTATCAAGTCATGATGGCTCAGGGAGAGGCTTGAAGATAGGGTTTGAAGGGTCCTTCTCAGGCAACGGTTCTTCTCCTACAGCTTTACGTGGCATGTTTCAGACCTAGCCAACATACATCAGAAGCCATACACTAAACAATCGGGCAATAATTATTCCAGAATCATAACAAAATTCATCCTTAATTGATCTTTAGCTATCTTGAAAGATAATCAATTATCTTTAAATGTTTTAAAAAAGAAAAAGGAGCAGCTGAACTAATCGAGTTCGTTAGTATAACACTTATCCTTCTAATACATCATTTCGACAACCCAAATACAACATACAAAAGCCGATAACAGATATACCAAACAAAATCACTTCGAACTACTTGCTTATGTGAAACTGTTTATTTTAGGTCAAGATAAATGGAAGATCAGAAGTAATTTAAATAAGTAGATAAGCTAGTTTCAATAAGCAAATTAAATATGCAATCCGAAACAGGCCCTCAGTTTGATCTATTTTTTTATATAAGCTGACTATCGGTGTGGTCTTAATCTAAGTTGTATCATAAATAAGATATTTCAGCTCGCAAAAGAACGGAAAAAGGTGTCGGCATGTCCATTTAACCTGATCCGGTCCGTTACCTGTACTTGTATGTACAATAGATTTCAACCCCCAAAATGATAAATTTTTAGAGAGAAATAAATAGTAAGAGAGGGGAGGGCAGTATATGAGAGAAATCAGAGAGGGGTCAATCATAATTGATTTTTAATGGGCAACGTATAATCAACTAAACACCTACAAAGTTCACAAATGTACCTATCGTACGCATCAGGACCTTCTGAAATGTTGCAAACAGAAACTGATAGCCTCGGATATGATTACTAATATTACACATAATATATGTGTCATATATGATATACTTGTAGTAGGTTTTCCAGAGATGTGTTTGTACAACAGGTGGTAACAAAACGTGACAAATACAACCCAAATATCTGGGAGTTTCAGCATAGGCTCAGATAAAAAGTTATCGTGGAGTAAAAGCAAGAACCCGACATGGCTGCGACCGTCAGGGGTCGCCCCGCCAAGATCTGGGATATGTCTCCTTTACCCACAGTTGTTTTAAACTCATCACTGCCAAGCATAATCACAAAAGCACACAATTGGTCATGACAACGTGCCACAGTTTATCATACAGGGAGCCAACCAAATGTAACTTGCAGGTGCACTATTTCAACAAAAAGAAAAGACCAAGGCGAGTATCAACCGGTACTTTCCTCATTAAACTAACTTTCTTTCCCCCTCACATACAGTAATCTCTCTCACAAATTACCCACACACATGTGACATCACTACGTTTCCTATTACAACAGTGGCTGTTAGATTGTAACCCGAATAATCAAAGCGATTTTGCAGAATTAGATCCGAATGATCTTCAGGTTATCGACAACACACCAAACTAAACCAAACGAAAACAAAGTAAGTAACTGCAATCACCAAAATCAGCTTTAAAAGTGGCACAACATTTTCAGAAGGAAAAAGGTAGTCATTTTATTGTTTTGAGGCTCAGATAAGTAAGCAAGCCGGGTATGTCGGATATGAGGGAATGACCGCCATGGCTGTAAACATATGGAGCTTGCCACGCCAAGATGCGCATAGTCCAAATTATAACCGAACCCGTCCAGAGACGCACAAATATTATCATCACAATCATCTAGGCTACTTAGCGTAAGCTAAAGTGGTTAACCCCCATAAAGTTATATAACATTGTGTATAAAAGGGAAGAATCATAGTCACTTCAAATCGTTTGTTACTGTGTATAAAACAAATATTCAACCCGTCGCGGCTGCAAATCGAATGACCTGCCACGCCAGACGACGGGTTGCATCAATGAGCAGTAATTCTCCTCTATCAAAAACTAAACTATCATTTTATTTCTCTCTCACAAAGGGTCGGTGTGCATAAAATGATCATGAGATGGAACCATAACACAAACAAATATTCGACCCACCGTGGCTGCAAATCGAATGACCTGCCACGTCAGGCGGCGGGTTATATCAATGCTGTCAAATAATCAAACAACCGAGGAACATTCATAACAATGACATATTTCAAATGACGGCCCCCAAAAATGATAAATTTAACAAACACGCAAATGAATCAGTATAATTAGCCACAAACTAAATAAAAGTAAAAAACTGACCAACCAAGATCATCACTTTCAGGCAATGCATAAGGAGGCGTGATTCCTCCCTAATATCAACTTTATAATTAGGGTTTCCATGAAACCCTAAAAATCATCGCCAGCCATTCATAACAAACCCCCAAAATCATCCGATGAAACCCATAACGAATCAGCGAGGGTTTCCAACAAACCCATTTGAATCAACGAATAGCATTAGGGTCCGCAATCAAACAAAACACACAAACCCCTCGATAATATTTCAAGATCTGGGTTTTTTGTTTTTGTGAGAGAGAGGGGGTGGGTGATTTGTGTGAGCAATAAATAATGATCAATTATAAGACCTCTAGGGTTATTGTAGCCAATCAATCACCAAGGGGTAAATTAATAAACAGTAAATGGCAAACTCCCAAATAAATAGTAAAGGGCAAACTCCCAATTAATGAAAACGGGGCACCATTAATGAAACGGAAATAATGAAACGGAAGATGTAGGTGCTAGTGTGTGTTTTTGTTGTGAGAGGGAATTTTGGTTGTGAGAGAGGGGGTATTATTATAAAAAGCGGTTTGTGAGGAGAATCACTGCTCCTATGGATGCGTGATTCTCCTCCTTTATATAAAGGTTAATTTATGAAAACAATTGTTTAATTTATATACTCAGTTTTGATAGATCCCTACTACTTATAAAGGATATAGGACTTTGTTTTTAAGTACACTTATCCAAGGAAACTAGGAAATAATCAAGGAAACATAGGAATATTTTTCCTATATTACCATCTTTAACTTCTGACTTTTTGAAAACTTCGATGATATAACTGAAAAAACACACACACAAATGTTGCAGCCTCCATCTTTCTCTCTAAAACCCTAAAAATAAAATACACGGCCTCCATCTCTCTCTCTCTAAAAGTGGCAGCCGCCATCACATCTGCCACCACAGATCATCACGCGTTGGCTTATGATATCTCATCTCATGTGATTTAGGTATTTATTCTTTGTGGTTCATACCACATAACCACAGGCCACAACCTACTTCGTTGCTGTGGGCTTCTTCGTTGCCGCCGTTCATGGTGTGTGGCGTTGATGGTCGGCAGGCGACGTCGGCGAGGTTAGGTGGTTGTTTTCTTTGTGGGTGATTTGGATATGTGTATTTGACGTTATATGATGTTTGTGATCTGCTGAAGTTTTATTGTCATAATTCGTGCAATTGTCATAATCCATGTCTATAATAAGGTATATACATTAATATGTGTTTTTTATTCCGATTTTGATTATTGATTGATTACACACTGTCAGGAATTCAATAGGCGTGTATCTTATCTGTTTATTTTGAATTTGTGTCCATGCAAAAACTCAGTTATATGGAATCTGTTGAGAACGAGATGGAGGCTTCATCTGCGGTCTGCTTCATATATGGTTTGCTTCGGATACCTGCTAAAGGTTTGCAACTAAAAGTTCTTTTACAAATAATTTTTTTCTTTGGCTAATTAATTATTTGTCTGTCTAATAATTTTTTTTCTTTAGCTAATTAATTTTTTTCCTGGAACAGGTTGGAGTGGGATTGAGCAGTATCAAGGTGAGTATTCATATTTTTTTGTTTTTATTTATATGCTTTGATTTTATTTTTTCTGTATTCGTATGTGGTGTTGTTATTGTTTTTGATTTCTGCCCCTAAATTGCCCCTTTGTTTGTTTTCTTAATACTTTTGTTGCCCTGCTTTGATTATAATTATGGACCTTAGAATGTTTTCTTAATACTTTTACTTTTGAGCTTTAAATTAAAATCTTTAAATTATTTCTTATATAGAGTAATGGTTAAATGTGGAGCTCATAAAGTTGTTGGTTTACTGTAGTGTGTTACTATTAAGTATCAACTGATAGCAATATTAGTGCTTGCTTTATTTTTATGTCTAAGCTTTTAGTTTTTAGCCTAATAATTATCTTTCGGCATGTAGTTCTGTTATTCTTTTTAGTTTTGATTTTTAGCCTAATAATTTTACTTTTTGTTTCTTGAGTTGCTTTGATAAGTAAATTCTTGGGTCGGGATGATTTTTATTCAAGTATTTTTAGTAATTGATATGCTTGGTCTTATACGGAAAACGGTATGCAGAGAAGAAAGAGTTTGATGACCTCACAAAAGCAATACATTATTGGGTTTGTGCTTTTTATAAGGTGTCAAGAAACTATGTTGGTGTGCAAGTTTGTAGATTTCTCTGGTTTGTGGCTTCAACTTAGTGAATTTTATAGTTGTAGATTCCGTTGGTCAGTTGTATGGCATGATTTATTTGGCAGTGAAAAAAATATTCCAAATGTTCATTCATTGATTTGGTCCATTGGCTGCTTGAGGTACCTTAGTTACAAGTTTAGTTTCACTTTGTTCTCTTCTTTTGCTATTACAGTTGTAATAGAAAAACTTTTCACCTATGAATATCTTTGAGGAGATACATGTATGCTGGTTGTAACAAATGTTGCTACATGTTTCTTTTTTTACTTTAATATAAATGGTTGCATTTGAGGATATGAACTTTTGAATGATAGGCTTTGAATTAATTGTATTGTAGTTAGAAACTTAGAATGGCTCTGACCATATATTTAAGCTAATGATATAAAAGAGTGATAGAGAGTCATATGCTAATGACAAAAACTTTTTTATGTGCATTACACTATTTAGAATTTTGTAACTTGGACTTCCTATTGTTGTTGCTACTGGAGGTACATGAATTGTGCAGCCTTAGTTCGTTTGAAGCAGATGGATATGAATTAAGGTTTAGACTAAATGGCCTATGTTACTATTTCATCGGTCGTAGTGTTTTTGAAGATTATATCATTCGTAGACAGTAACAGAGCTAGAGATTTGATATCGGGTGGGGCAACAAAATTATTCACAAACAAAGAAGACTTCTTTTAATTATTTACTATGATTTTACTTTGTGACCCGTTTCAGATGAAAAATAATCCACAATGTTTGCAAGAATTGGGCTAATTTGTGATGTATTTTTGGAAAGAGATTTCTTTTTTTAAGCATATTAGTTGCTAATATAAAGGTTCATTTACAGGCTCGCTTCAATACGGAATTTGTCTATATTAGATATTGAAGAAAATTGATAAGTCTGGATCTATCATGGTACTTTCGATATACCGATCAAAGCATTTGGATTTTTCTACTGATCATTACGCGCATGTCCTGAAATCTGAATAAACCTCAACAAGCTCTAACAAGTGAGGAAGACTTTATAAAAAAGGGTATGTATATTCTATCTACACAAATACTTTTATGTGTTAAAAAAAGACTTTATATTAACTAAAGCTTACATTTGTTGTTTAGGAGTCTCACTACCATGTATCTAAATTACAACTTTAATGGTATAATATGAATTGAAGATACATTATAGAAACATCTTATTTCTTATATCGTGTTTGTGATAATGGATAGACAAACTAGACAACTGGCTGTTAAAGAGATTTAAGCCAAGTAACCTTTTATTAAGGTAATTTTCTAACTTTAATTCTTGGGATGTTGGTCTCGACTTTGGCATTTACTTCTGTACCAAGTTATTTTGCCAAGTGATAACTTTTGTTGCTGAAATATCTCGATTCAAATTCCATTGAAAGAAAATATATTTGCCGAAACGCTTTGACAACAAAGAAAATTTATTATAAATGTAGGATTAGCTTGATCCCAAGGCCAGCTCATGTGGCATGTCTCATTTTAGACGGCGAACTTTGAGTATTTAGCGCTAAAAGAGGAGGTAAATATGGATTACTCATTAAGATCATGTGAATCAACGGGAAAAAGAGATAAGCGAACCAGAGATAATCCACAATAAAGGTTGCAAGAAGTATAGACTCATCAGGAAGTCTCTCTCTACAACAACAGGTAACTTTGTAGTACCTTTACGGCTTTGCTTTTAGTAATCTTAGATATATCTATAGTTTTTAATATGAAATGAACTCTCTCCAATAGGTAACTATGTAGCACCTTTAAGGCTTAACTTTTAGAAATCTTAGATATAGTTATAGTTTCTTATATTAAATGAATTTAGGATGGTTTTAGTAGATTTGTTCTAATTTTGACTTGTGGAATTGGGTTTTTGATTTTGAACCAAATTTAGTATATTTGATTTCGGTTTTTGAGCTGAAAAAGAACCAGAACCGAGAGTAGATGCATCTGATTTTGAACCAAATTTTGCTATCACTTTATTGATTGTGTTTTCGTGTGTATCTTAAGATGTCTGATGATTCATTGATACCGGGTAGAATTTTGTAACTTAAGCACTTTATTGATGTTGTCTTTTTTATGCCCTCAAAGTGTTTGTGAATATGTCTCTTAAGCACTTGCATTATTTTTGAAACTAGAAGCTATTGACGTTCATCTTCTTCATGGATATTACTATACAATTTTAAGTGGCTTTTTGGGTAAAAACAATTGTAAGATAAAATAGGTTCATGACTTTGGATTTCAACAAAAAATGTACGCAACATTTGACTCCTACATTGTTACTAAGTTAGGCATGTGCTTCATGCTATTGGTTCGTTGTTTAATTGCATATAACTTTCTCGAGTTTGTTTATTAAAAATAGGCTAATGACTTCATTTGTTTAAACTCATACTTTTCTTGAGATTGTGCACAACATCAATTTTGGTGAACTTATTTTTTTGTCGATCATGGGAAAACCTTATTTGCATATTCAAAAAGTGACTATTTTCATGTAGATAGTTGGTAGTCGGTTGTAATTTTGCTTTTCGTTTCTTGAGTTGCTTTGATAAGTAAATTCTTGGGTCGGGATGATTTTTATTCAAGTATTTTTAGTAATTGATATGCTTGGTCTTATACGGAAAACGGTATGCAGAGAAGAAAGAGTTTGATGACCTCACAAAAGCAATACATTATTGGGTTTGTGCTTTTTATAAGGTGTCAAGAAACTATGTTGGTGTGCAAGTTTGTAGATTTCTCTGGTTTGTGGCTTCAACTTAGTGAATTTTATAGTTGTAGATTCCGTTGGTCAGTTGTATGGCATGATTTATTTGGCAGTGAAAAAAATATTCCAAATGTTCATTCATTGATTTGGTCCATTGGCTGCTTGAGGTACCTTAGTTACAAGTTTAGTTTCACTTTGTTCTCTTCTTTTGCTATTACAGTTGTAATAGAAAAACTTTTCACCTATGAATATCTTTGAGGAGATACATGTATGCTGGTTGTAACAAATGTTGCTACATGTTTCTTTTTTTACTTTAATATAAATGGTTGCATTTGAGGATATGAACTTTTGAATGATAGGCTTTGAATTAATTGTATTGTAGTTAGAAACTTAGAATGGCTCTGACCATATATTTAAGCTAATGATATAAAAGAGTGATAGAGAGTCATATGCTAATGACAAAAACTTTTTTATGTGCATTACACTATTTAGAATTTTGTAACTTGGACTTCCTATTGTTGCTGCTATTGGAGGTACATGAATTGTGCAGCCTTAGTTCGTTTGAAGCAGATGGATATGAATTAAGGTTTAGACTAAATGGCCTATGTTACTATTTCATCGGTCGTAGTGTTTTTGAAGATTATATCATTCGTAGACAGTAACAGAGCTAGAGATTTGATATCGGGTGGGGCAACAAAATTATTCACAAACAAAGAAGACTTCTTCTAATTTTTTACTATGATTTTACTTTGTGACCCGTTTCAGATGAAAAATAATCCACAACGTTTGAAAGAATTGGGCTAATTTGTGATGTATTTTTGGAAAGAGATTTCTTTTTTTAAGCATATTAGTTGCTAATATAAAGGTTCATTTACAGGTTCGCTTCAATACGGAATTTGTCTATATTAGATATTGAAGAAAATTGATAAGTCTGGATCTATCATGGTACTTTCGATATACCGATCAAAGCATTTGGATTTTTCTACTGATCATTACGCTCATGTCCTGAAATCTGAATAAACCTCAACAAGCTCTAACAAGTGAGGAAGACTTTATAAAAAAGGGTATGTATATTCTATCTACACAAATACTTTTATGTGTTAAAAAAAGACTTTATATTAACTAAAGCTTACATTTGTTGTTTAGGAGTCTCACTACCATGTATCTAAATTACAACTTTAATGGTATAATATGAATTGAAGATACATTATAGAAACATCTTATTTCTTATATCGTGTTTGTGATAATGGATAGACAAACTAGACAACTGGCTGTTAAAGAGATTTAAGCCAAGTAACCTTTTATTAAGGTAATTTTCTAACTTTAATTCTTGGGATGTTGGTCTCGACTTTGGCATTTACTTCTGTACCAAGTTATTTTGCCAAGTGATAACTTTTGTTGCTGAAATATCTCGATTCAAATTCCATTGAAAGAAAATATATTTGCCGAAACGCTTTGACAACAAAGAAAATTTGTTATAAATGTAGGATTAGCTTGATCCCAAGGCCAGCTCATGTGGCATGTCTCATTTTAGACGGCGAACTTTGAGTATTTAGCGCTAAAAGAGGAGGTAAATATGGATTACTCATTAAGATCATGTGAATCAACGGGAAAAAGAGATAAGCGAACCAGAGATAATCCACAATAAAGGTTGCAAGAAGCATAGACTCATCAGGAAGTCTCTCTCTGCAACAACAGGTAACTTTGTAGTACCTTTACGGCTTTGCTTTTAGTAATCTTAGATATATCTATAGTTTTTAATATGAAATGAACTCTCTCCAATAGGTAACTATGTAGCACCTTTAAGGCTTAACTTTTAGAAATCTTAGATATAGTTATAGTTTCTTATATTAAATGAATTTAGGATGGTTTTAGTAGATTTGTTTGAATTTTGACTTGTGGAATTGGGTTTTTGATTTTGAACCAAATTTAGTATATTTGATTTCGGTTTTTGAGCTGAAAAAGAACCAGAACCGAGAGTAGATGCATCTGATTTTGAACCAAATTTTGCTATCACTTTATTGATTGTGTTTTCGTGTGTATCTTAAGATGTCTGATGATTCATTGATACCGGGTAGAATTTTGTAACTTAAGCACTTTATTGATGTTGTCTTTTTTATGCCCTCAAAGTGTTTGTGAATATGTCTCTTAAGCACTTGCATTATTTTTGAAACTAGAAGCTATTGACGTTCATCTTCTTCATGGATATTACTATACAATTTTAAGTGGCTTTTTGGGTAAAAACAATTGTAAGATAAAATAGGTTCATGACTTTGGATTTCAACAAAAAATGTACGCAACATTTGACTCCTACATTGTTACTAAGTTAGGCATGTGCTTCATGCTATTGGTTCGTTGTTTAATTGCATATAACTTTCTCGAGTTTGTTTATTAAAAATAGGCTAGTGATTGCATTTGTTTAAACTCATACTTTTCTTGAGATTGTGCACAACATCAATTTTGGTGAACTTATTTTTTTGTCGATCATGGGAAAACCTTATTTGCATATTCAAAAAGTGACTATTTTCATGTAGATAGTTGGTAGTCGGTTGTAATTTTGCTTTTCGTTTCTTGAGTTGCTTTGATAAGTAAATTCTTGGGTCGGGATGATTTTTATTCAAGTATTTTTAGTAATTGATATGCTTGGTCTTATACGGAAAACGGTATGCAGAGAAGAAAGAGTTTGATGACCTCACAAAAGCAATACATTATTGGGTTTGTGCTTTTTATAAGGTGTCAAGAAACTATGTTGGTGTGCAAGTTTGTAGATTTCTCTGGTTTGTGGCTTCAACTTAGTGAATTTTATAGTTGTAGATTCCGTTGGTCAGTTGTATGGCATGATTTATTTGGCAGTGAAAAAAATATTCCAAATGTTCATTCATTGATTTGGTCCATTGGCTGCTTGAGGTACCTTAGTTACAAGTTTAGTTTCACTTTGTTCTCTTCTTTTGCTATTACAGTTGTAATAGAAAAACTTTTCACCTATGAATATCTTTGAGGAGATACATGTATGCTGGTTGTAACAAATGTTGCTACATGTTTCTTTTTTACTTTAATATAAATGGTTGCATTTGAGGATATGAACTTTTGAATGATAGGCTTTGAATTAATTGTATTGTAGTTAGAAACTTAGAATGGCTCTGACCATATATTTAAGCTAATGATATAAAAGAGTGATAGAGAGTCATATGCTAATGACAAAAACTTTTTTATGTGCATTACACTATTTAGAATTTTGTAACTTGGACTTCCTATTGTTGCTGCTACTGGAGGTACATGAATTGTGCAGCCTTAGTTCGTTTGAAGCAGATGGATATGAATTAAGGTTTAGACTAAATGGCCTATGTTACTATTTCATCGGTCGTAGTGTTTTTGAAGATTATATCATTCGTAGACAGTAACAGAGCTAGAGATTTGATATCGGGTGGGGCAACAAAATTATTCACAAACAAAGAAGACTTCTTCTAATTATTTACTATGATTTTACTTTGTGACCCGTTTCAGATGAAAAATAATCCACAATGTTTGCAAGAATTGGGCTAATTTGTGATGTATTTTTGGAAAGAGATTTCTTTTTTTAAGCATATTAGTTGCTAATATAAAGGTTCATTTACAGGTTCGCTTCAATACGGAATTTGTCTATATTAGATATTGAAGAAAATTGATAAGTCTGGATCTATCATGGTACTTTCGATATACCGATCAAAGCATTTGGATTTTTCTACTGATCATTACGCGCATGTCCTGAAATCTGAATAAACCTCAACAAGCTCTAACAAGTGAGGAAGACTTTATAAAAAAGGGTATGTATATTCTATCTACACAAATACTTTTATGTGTTAAAAAAAGACTTTATATTAACTAAAGCTTACATTTGTTGTTTAGGAGTCTCACTACCATGTATCTAAATTACAACTTTAATGGTATAATATGAATTGAAGATACATTATAGAAACATCTTATTTCTTATATCGTGTTTGTGATAATGGATAGACAAACTAGACAACTGGCTGTTAAAGAGATTTAAGCCAAGTAACCTTTTATTAAGGTAATTTTCTAACTTTAATTCTTGGGATGTTGGTCTCGACTTTGGAATTTACTTCTGTACCAAGTTATTTTGCCAAGTGATAACTTTTGTTGCTGAAATATCTCGATTCAAATTCCATTGAAAGAAAATATATTTGCCGAAACGCTTTGACAACAAAGAAAATTTATTATAAATGTAGGATTAGCTTGATCCCAAGGCCAGCTCATGTGGCATGTCTAATTTTCGACGGCGAACTTTGAGTATTTAGCGCTAAAAGAGGAGGTAAATATGGATTACTCATTAAGATCATGTGAATCAACGGGAAAAAGAGATAAGCGAACCAGAGATAATCCACAATAAAGGTTGCAAGAAGCATAGACTCATCAGGAAGTCTCTCTCTGCAACAACAGGTAACTTTGTAGTACCTTTACGGCTTTGCTTTTAGTAATCTTAGATATATCTATAGTTTTTAATATGAAATGAACTCTCTCCAATAGGTAACTATGTAGCACCTTTAAGGCTTAACTTTTAGAAATCTTAGATATAGTTATAGTTTCTTATATTAAATGAATTTAGGATGGTTTTAGTAGATTTGTTCGAATTTTGACTTGTGGAATTGGGTTTTTTATTTTGAACCAAATTTAGTATATTTGATTTCGGTTTTTGAGCTGAAAAAGAACCAGAACCGAGAGTAGATGCATCTGATTTTGAACCAAATTTTGCTATCACTTTATTGATTGTGTTTTCGTGTGTATCTTAAGATGTCTGATGATTCATTGATACCGGGTAGAATTTTGTAACTTAAGCACTTTATTGATGTTGTCTTTTTTATGCCCTCAAAGTGTTTGTGAATATGTCTCTTAAGCACTTGCATTATTTTTTAAACTAGAAGCTATTGACGTTCATCTTCTTCATGGATATTACTATACAATTTTAAGTGGCTTTTTGGGTAAAAACAATTGTAAGATAAAATAGGTTCATGACTTTGGATTTCAACAAAAAATATACGCAACATTTGACTCCTACATTGTTACTAAGTTAGGCATGTGCTTCATGCTATTGGTTCGTTGTTTAATTGCATATAACTTTCTCGAGTTTGTTTATTAAAAATAGGCTAATGACTGCATTTGTTTAAACTCATACTTTTCTTGAGATTGTGCACAACATCAATTTTGGTGAACTTATTTTTTTGTCGATCATGGGAAAACCTTATTTGCATATTCAAAAAGTGACTATTTTCATGTAGATAGTTGGTAGTCGGTTGTAATTTTGCTTTTCGTTTCTTGAGTTGCTTTGATAAGTAAATTCTTGGGTCGGGATGATTTTTATTCAAGTATTTTTAGTAATTGATATGCTTGGTCTTATACGGAAAACGGTATGCAGAGAAGAAAGAGTTTGATGACCTCACAAAAGCAATACATTATTGGGTTTGTGCTTTTTATAAGGTGTCAAGAAACTATGTTGGTGTGCAAGTTTGTAGATTTCTCTGGTTTGTGGCTTCAACTTAGTGAATTTTATAGTTGTAGATTCCGTTGGTCAGTTGTATGGCATGATTTATTTGGCAGTGAAAAAAATATTCCAAATGTTCATTCATTGATTTGGTCCATTGGCTGCTTGAGGTACCTTAGTTACAAGTTTAGTTTCACTTTGTTCTCTTCTTTTGCTATTACAGTTGTAATAGAAAAACTTTTCACCTATGAATATCTTTGAGGAGATACATGTATGCTGGTTGTAACAAATGTTGCTACATGTTTCTTTTTTTACTTTAATATAAATGGTTACATTTGAGGATATGAACTTTTGAATGATAGGCTTTGAATTAATTGTATTGTAGTTAGAAACTTAGAATGGCTCTGACCATATATTTAAGCTAATGATATAAAAGAGTGATAGAGAGTCATATGCTAATGTCAAAAACTTTTTTATGTGCATTACACTATTTAGAATTTTGTAACTTGGACTTCCTATTGTTGCTGCTACTGGAGGTACATGAATTGTGCAGCCTTAGTTCGTTTGAAGCAGATGGATATGAATTAAGGTTTAGACTAAATGGCCTATGTTACTATTTCATCGGTCGTAGTGTTTTTGAAGATTATATCATTCGTAGACAGTAACAGAGCTAGAGATTTGATATCGGGTGGGGCAACAAAATTATTCACAAACAAAGAAGACTTCTTCTAATTATTTACTATGATTTTACTTTGTGACCCGTTTCAGATGAAAAATAATCCACAATGTTTGCAAGAATTGGGCTAATTTGTGATGTATTTTTGGAAAGAGATTTCTTTTTTTAAGCATATTAGTTGCTAATATAAAGGTTCATTTACAGGTTCGCTTCAATACGGAATTTGTCTATATTAGATATTGAAGAAAATTGATAAGTCTGGATCTATCATGGTACTTTCGATATACCGATCAAAGCATTTGGATTTTTCTACTGATCATTACGCGCATGTCCTGAAATCTGAATAAACCTCAACAAGCTCTAACAAGTGAGGAAGACTTTATAAAAAAGGGTATGTATATTCTATCTACACAAATACTTTTATGTGTTAAAAAAAGACTTTATATTAACTAAAGCTTACATTTGTTGTTTAGGAGTCTCACTACCATGTATCTAAATTACAACTTTAATGGTATAATATGAATTGAAGATACATTATAGAAACATCTTATTTCTTATATCGTGTTTGTGATAATGGATAGACAAACTAGACAACTGGCTGTTAAAGAGATTTAAGCCAAGTAACCTTTTATTAAGGTAATTTTCTAACTTTAATTCTTGGGATGTTGGTCTCGACTTTGGCATTTACTTCTGTACCAAGTTATTTTGCCAAGTGATAACTTTTGTTGCTGAAATATCTCGATTCAAATTCCATTGAAAGAAAATATATTTGCCGAAACGCTTTGACAACAAAGAAAATTTATTATAAATGTAGGATTAGCTTGATCCCAAGGCCAGCTCATGTGGCATGTCTCATTTTAGACGGCGAACTTTGAGTATTTAGCGCTAAAAGAGGAGGTAAATATGGATTACTCATTAAGATCATGTGAATCAACGGGAAAAAGAGATAAGCGAACCGGAGATAATCCACAATAAAGGTTGCAAGAAGCATAGACTCATCAGGAAGTCTCTCTCTGCAACAACAGGTAACTTTGTAGTACCTTTACGGCTTTGCTTTTAGTAATCTTAGATATATCTATAGTTTTTAATATGAAATGAACTCTCTCTAATAGGTAACTATGTAGCACCTTTAAGGCTTAACTTTTAGAAATCTTAGATATAGTTATAGTTTCTTATATTAAATGAATTTAGGATGGTTTTAGTAGATTTGTTCGAATTTTGACTTGTGGAATTGGGTTTTTTATTTTGAACCAAATTTAGTATATTTGATTTCGGTTTTTGAGCTGAAAAAGAACCAGAACCGAGAGTAGATGCATCTGATTTTGAACCAAATTTTGCTATCACTTTATTGATTGTGTTTTCGTGTGTATCTTAAGATGTCTGATGATTCATTGATACCGGGTATTTTGTTTAGTACAGACCCTTTTGGATGCTAACCCAAGGAATTTGTTCGCATCCCCTTGCCAACTACCAATAAATTATGAGGCTCATATTGAAGACATTATGCAGATGCTCTTACGATGGGTAAGAAAACAAAGGATTTTTTTGCAGAAATGTCAAGGTGATTTTTATTTAGAATTTTAGAATTTTATCTGATGAACATAAGATAATGTTTTTATTGGCTGAGATGTTGAGATGCGCATTGCTTAGGAAGGTCCCACGAATTTAAGAAGTATTTGAGATGAGATTGATTTCATCATTCAAGTTAATAACTAGCAAAAGATCATTCAAGGGATGAAATTCATTTAATGCTGAGAAAAGATCATAAAAGTCTTGCTTCTCAAGAAGACAGAAGTCCATTCAAAATGTTTAATAGCACACCAACGCCGAGAAAGAATTTGTGTGGTTCTGAGAATTGTGCCCATGTAAGTTGTCACAACGTGTTGACCATGTAAAACAAAGCAAATTTATATCAGTTTTTGTTCTCAAAAGGAACTTGGTAGAAAATTAGTCACATTTTAATGGATGATAATCATGTTTTGAATAAGTATTACTACTATAAAAGAGATATAAGCGTTGAGATTTTGCTTTGTGTTTGGAGTGACCAAATGTATGTGACATATTTCAATTGAAGTATGTTTATCATTATTTGTATAAAAGTTGGTATACACATACATAAAACACTGTTCAATAGTAATTTCTGTTAACTTATAGATACGTATTCAGTAAAAGAAATTTTTAAAAAGCCCGTGTACTTTTGAGGAAAAATCAATACATTGAATCATAATAGTTATAAGCCTATAATCATGTTTTAGTGGTTTCATTGTAT
Source organism: Glebionis coronaria (assembly GCA_025667525.1). Lineage (NCBI taxonomy): Eukaryota > Viridiplantae > Streptophyta > Magnoliopsida > Asterales > Asteraceae > Glebionis > Glebionis coronaria. The sequence continues at coordinate 618,521,144 of CM046878.1, forward strand.
GTTCTTGCGGAATATGATCTGTTGTTCCTGTTCAGGTTGGTTTGCAACCAATTTATGTTGTTGGTCGTGATGATGAGGACGATTCAGTTGCTGGTGGAAGTTAAGGTTGTGATGCAGCAAGTTAGGAGGCAATTGAGGGCAACGAAATGGAAAACCTATAGATTACACTAGAGGTTTATTTCTATTCAAGTGTTTATAAGGCCGTTGATGTCATTTACGGATTTTTTTCATCTTGGAAACATTTAGCGTAACTACTGTTGTATCAATTATGTCAGTTATTGAGGTTTGGCTAAAACTGGTAGTTGTTTTTATGTGATTAATGGTTCTGCTAGCAAATATAGGGGGTTGGGATTATTGGGTTCATAAGCATATGGTTTTGCAAGCACGGCTTATGCTTATTATCCTACACATTATGATTTTTTTAAATGTTATATTTTAGTTATGCATAAATTACGTTACAATGCAGCAAAGATCATTTTAGTTGTCAAGAGGCATCATTTAGTTCTTTGCACTCTATTGATTAGTAGCTTTTTTCACTTTTAAAAACTATACCAGTAGTTCTGTGATGCATGTAATTTTCTAATTGGTAACAATCCGTTATAGTTTTTGTTTAATACTATGAATCCTATGCATATGACATACTACTTGTACCCTAAACAGACCGATACAGTACAATAAGGATCATACCTTAAACAGATCGATACAGTACAATACATCTATGTTGTAAGACAAACAGATCAAAAAGCAATGAGATAAGCAAAAGAACATCTAGAAAAGAGCATTCAACCTAGATTTAACTCGATTGCACCCGAGCATTTACGTGCAATTGCTTCAAATTCGCCCTCTTTTTCAAAAGAACTTCAATTATCTTGCATTCTTCTTGAATTCATCTGACACAGCCTTGAAGCTGTCATCATTATATCTCAATCAAAACACATCGTATAACTACCTTTACGCTAATATTAGAAGTTTAGAACCACATGGCCCTTTAATCTACTCACGGATTCTAAGGACTCCAAAAAGAGCATTAGGATCATAGGCAACTATATAACTGAGACATTTTAAATTTGGTTGATACTTGATAGTATTAATCTAATAGCATAAACCATGCATGCTAAATATATAAATGTTACATGAATTGATTCAAAAAATAATTACTATCATAAAGAAATAGCGCAAGCAGCAAGCTTATAGTTAATAAACCTTTACCTAATTTATCGAATGTTACGATCGTTTCTAATTTCATTTTGATACTTTCATGCCGAATGTTACGATCATTTGTAATTTTATTTTGATGTTTTCATGGTACACGAAAAACTTACCACAATATTGCATATCGTTGAATTATTTGACATCTAGAAATTCCCGGCGCTATGCGCGGGTAATCGTCTAGTTAGTAATAAAAGATAAAAAATTAAAAGTTAAATATTTTTACTTTTTTCCCGTAAATCCCGTTATAATATTATAATTTTCAATGTCGCTATGTTCAAATTACAGTAAGTAAAATAATTATGATTTGTATTTTCTAAATATTTTATATACAATGTTTAAATAAATATAAAACACACACACACCATCAAACTCTCCCTCACTGATCCCACCATCCCTCACGACCATCAAATTTGCTTTATCTATCTTCGACCACTACGGATATCACAGCTAACTGACTACTACCAAAAACACATCACAAAACCACTCGTCGCATGTTCACGTGCTTTAACAAATAACGACCAAATATTTGTGTGCAAGACTACCTTGTTTTGTCTCTCTCATGATGAACATTCCGGAGGCAATTTTATAATCACCAAATGTTCAAGCACATCTTATTTAATATAAGTCATAAGTGTGTGATTTATGATATTTTGTTATTTTCATATTTTGAGTTTTCATATGTTGAGTTATAGAAGTTTATACATCATCGTCTAAAGATTTTAATTTATCGTATGGAGTTTTTTTATTTATATTTTTTAAGTTTTATAATATTTCATTTGTATTTTTTTATTAGTCATTTGAATGCTCAGTTTGAACAATATGTGTTCTTAGTTGTATCTTTTATATTAAATAAGGTCATTGAATGTGTTGTATCATGCGTTATATTAGTTGTACATTCGAGTCATGAGGTATTTTTAATATTAACATTAATTATATATGTTGAATTAATGTATGATTGCATTTAATAGTCGTAAACAAAGTTTTATAATTTGTAATGCTTAAAATTAAGTTTATTTGTATTGTATTATTTGTGTATTATAAGTATTGTACAATATGCTAGATAACTTGGATTACTTAAAAATCTTAGAGTAATTAATAAAGAAAGAGATATCAAAATGTATTATAAATAGTATATAAATTTATACGTCGTACTAATTTTGCCGTGTACAGTTCGTTAAAGTTAAATATTGTAAATCTTGTCACCTTCCTTGCTTCTTTTTGCAACAAGAGGCAATTTCTAACATTTGTAAAATCCTAATGTAATGCGTCTATTCTTGGAATCATTCACTAATTTGTGTTGATGCTTCGATGGTTTAGCTTGCCGCTTATTTTGTAACCATTTGATCTATCTATCACAACAGGCACATAAGAACTTTTGATGTTGATAGATATAAAAAAAGAACTTTTGAGGTAGTACAAAATTTGAGCTTAAATTGATTTCGTGACTTGAAACATGTAGAAATTTTTTTGAGCTCATAAACGCAAAAGAAAAATTCAGTTATTAATATTTGAGATGCAACCGATTGAAGTAGCTATCAATATTTCATTAAATGGTTTCTTTGGAAGAAGTTTTTTTAAGGTCTTGAACAAGGCTTTTCTTCTCAGACAAAGCGGATAAGAAGTTTAAAATAACTAAGCGAGAGTTCAAAGAAGACATTATGCCGTTTGGATGTTATTGCACAACCCGACACACTAACCACTAACATTTTCCGTTCTAAAAAATATATTTAAGATGCATTTATTAGAAAGAAACTCAATGGAGAATATTTTACCCTCCAATCCGAAGCAAGAACTTTTATAAGGCTACCAACATTGGATATCGGCCGTCTTCTCAAATCCCTCGCTAGCTTATTTTTTCTCTTCGACGATCTAAGTTACTTTTTTCCACATTAACATGTTTTTTTTTAAATTAAAATACGTTCATAAAATACAAAAAAATACATAATAATTAAAAGGGCTATTTCAAAAAAAGGTCCAAAAATTTATGTGCACTCACTAATGCTCCCCAAAAAAATATAGTCAATTAACCTTATTCGACTTATTCGACCATTACTAGAAGGTAACACATGACATTGGGTATAATCATTTGGTTGTACATGTGGGTCCCTACAAGTACACTTTGTGTAAGTGTACTTGCTATTCGACCATTAGTCATATCCGTTATTCGACCTATACTATTTTAATAAAATAATAATTTTTAATAAACTAGAATGGTACCAACGCAATGCAGCGATAGGTAATTGATGACTATTTTTTTTAGCAATCGAATTAGTGTTAAAATGTAAAAAAATAATTAAAATAAACAAAATTATTAAAATGAAACACATAAAAAACTTGTAAATATATATGAAAATGGATGTTGGATTAAAGAGAATAAAATTTTAGAAAATATGAAAAAATTAGATTATGAAAAAAAAAATTTACAAGATATTTCAATTTAAAAATAAATATGATTTTTTAATAAGTTGTTAAGAGGTTGTTACAAAAGTTTGTTATAAAAGAGATGGATGGTCAAGATTGCACCTTTGGTTTCGAGTTAGGTTTGAATTACAAATGATCTAATAGTTGAAAGTTGAGATGTTTATCTTATTTTTTGATTTAGAGTTAGGTTTGTAGTTAGGATGTGTATATACACCATTTATATATAGTATAGATTAATCCCCAACAATTAAGAGGCTTGTAGACACGAATTTTTGATTTTACAAGTTAAGAGGCATGAGACTCAAAATATTAGATCTACCATAAAAATTCTAATTCCTAAACTATTATGAATTTTATTAACACTTCAGAGGGATGATCTTCATATGTTGAGATATCCCCTGGAATTTTTCTAAAAATTATAAAGGTGTCTAAGTGGGTCAAAACCCTCATTATTTTCTGTATGTTCTGACCAGAATTGATTTTGGGCTAGTCGGGCTTTTGGGGTCATATAATGGGTTGGGTAACCAATGGGCTTAAAACATTTTACAGAGGCCTTATAGACCCATATGGGAGCCTCTGTGATTTTTATTAGAATTTATGACAATGTATTTATAGGGTAACTAAGTAGTGGCAATTATTATAAATACCAACATAATGTTTTAAATATGGAAACTATGATTTTTAAGTATGTCAACCACCTATTTATGGTAACTTTTGATTATGACTTATGTTTGATATATGATATGTATTTATATATATATATATATATATATATATATATATATATATATATATATATATATATATATATATATATATATATATATATATATATATATATATATATATATATATATATATATATATATATATATATATATATATATATATATATATATATATATATATATATATATATATATATATATATATATATATATATATATATATCTTTGTAGTTTCGGTGACACGTGACCAGAATTCATTAGCGTTTGTGTGTGGTTCCATTGTTACACATTCGTTAAGGTACAAATATTACGTCCTTTTAGTAAGGACATTCTTAATCCTTTTTGCACTTATTTTGTATGATTCCCCTAAGCCATTTATATGATCCCTTTGTGTTTATATGCTGATTTGATATGAACTCCTTGATCACTTTTATTCATTATGACCCTTATCCTTGACATTGCATCCGTATGCTTCATATGCTTTGTTATGTATGCCTCTTGATCTGTGTGCTATATGTTTATGATTTCTTACCGTTTTGCCCAAGCTATTTGAACTAGTCATGGAGGTACCATGACCATGTCATCCGATACACCGGTGGCATGCCACTATTTGGGGCGGTGTGATTAGTCCTCGACGTTCCTTTTCGTGAGCTCAAATTATATGATGCTAATATAGGTGTGTATGCTAGTCTTGAGCTAGTGTACATAACTACATACTATTACTTTGTTTTGTAGGGACGTATGGATGCATCCTAGGGTTCGTATATGGATGGTATTTGTTATATGCCCCATATCTCTTTCGGTACATGGGTGTCGTGCCCCATGTACACTTATGTACGTATTGAAGGTTTATATAGTTCATAACAATTACACAAAACCCTAAAAGAGATCAAAGCACACATAGCGTAAGCGATTTAACAAGGTCATAATAATAACACAATTATAATTAATCAAATTAGGGTTACATACCTTTACGCTAAAGCAAATCCACAAGATAAAGAACGAATCACCAATTCGGGTTTATAGCGTACACCACCAAGACATAGTCTAAAGTAAGACTATATTACGTACTTGTACACACGTAATACAACAAACTAACCGTGATTCTAGCACGTGAAACCGAGCTTATACGCTAGTGGAAAAATCTACCTAACAACCCTAGAGAGGGGCTAGGACTAGATTATAAGTAAAAACGAAAGAACACAAAAACCAACCAAGACCCTTTGTGGGTTTTGTGTTGCGATCGCGAGAGAGAAGAGAGGGAGAGATTTGGTGTGTTGAATTATGAGGGTGGAGGGTTGTTTATATAGACCTAAATCTTGTAGCCCAAAACAAATATAAAGAAAGTTTTTCCTTCCCCTTTTTCCCCTTAACCGACGGCCCAAACACCCCTTTGGGGTGTTCCGGAACCTTCCATTCTTCTTTCTATTTATTTCACTTTCTATATATTCTATAACGCTCGTTACTTCTTAACACTTAATTATTTAACGATCGTTAAAGTTATAGCTCGGTTTAATTTAATAAATATAATAAATATATTTATTAAATAAATTAATAAATATATTTATTAATAAATTAATAAATATAATAAATATATTAACTAAATAAATTAACTCTTTACGTGTTGTGTACAATCCCATAATCTCGAGTTCGATCATATCACACGACTATTAAATATAAGTCCATAAACTTTTAGCTCCTACTTGGACATATTTCGAATATCCTGATTACATTGACTAGCGTCTAGTTACACTTGCAATGTCACTAGTACAACTCGAGTAAGGTCTCCTGGATAAAACCTTTTAATGATTCATCCTTATTATTATACTTTTATTTCCAATACAACGTTAATAAGGATATAGATCTTAGTCATTCCTTTCATTAACCATTCTGTTTCTCGTTCACAGATTCAACAAGATTACCAAAACAAATTTGGGTGCGACCGCACAAACATCTTACTAATTCCACGAGGGGCCCAGTTGTATTAAACTCTAAAATGAAATTGGAGGAAATAAATTCCATATTGACTACAAGCAAAACTTATGAATTTTGCAACACTTCTGAAATAATCCTTATAGCTACCAGTTACGTTTAACGTTAAATTATTCCACAGAGATGCACTAGATTCATAACAGTTTCCTGGTATCTCAAGTCTAAGGATAACTATTTATGATTTACTTGATGACAAAGATCCACAAAGTAAAATCATATAGTTGGGATAAGTCCAATATTCAATTCATCGAATATCATCCAAAATCGATCAATATACTTTCAAGTATACTCTATCACTATTTTGATTTGTCTTAATTTAATAATATTTCCATATTATTAATCGACAATGGACATCTAGCATAGCAATTTATCCATGGATTAAAACATGCAAAATAGGATACAAAATTAAGTAATAAGAATAAACAAAACCCAATCTTTATATTATTAAATAATAATGTCTTAACATCCTTATCTAAATACTAATCTTAGATTTATTGCATGAGTTCGCTAGCTAGTTGCAGCCCAATAGCCTTGGCATGCTTAACTACCTTTGGTCTAGGCAAAGCCTTAGTAAAAGGATCAGCTACATTATCATCTGTGTGAACTTTTATTAATTTTATTTCACGAGCTTCAACTTGTTCTCGGACGTAGTGATGTTTACGTTTAAAGTGTCTGGTGCCTTTCATGACTCCTGAATCATTGGCGAATATAATTGCAGCAGAATTGTCACAATATATATCAATAGGTTCTTTAATTGAAGGCATCACTCCAAGATCTCCAATAAACTTCCTAATCCAAACAGCTTTCATTGCAGCTTCTGAAGCAGCCATGTACTCAGATTGAGTAGCATGCATTACAACGGTTGTCAGTTTCTTGCTCTTCCAGTCAACTGCTCCTCCATTGATAACAAACACGTAACCCGTCTGAGACTTCGTATCGTCTTTATCACATTGCCAAGACGCATCACAGAAACCTATCACATTCAGTTCTCTGTCTGGTTTCCCTCCAAATACCAAAAACATATCTTTCGTACTCCTCAAATACTTTGGAATATGTTTAACAGCAATCCAGTAGAGCTTCCCTAGATTCTGTTGGTATCTACTAACCAAGTTCTGAGCAAACGCCACATCAGGCCTTGTGCACCTTACAACATACATAATAGATCCTACGGCCGAAGCGTAAGGCACCTTCTACATGTATGCCTCCTCTTTAGGAGTTGATGCATCCATCTCATGACTCAGATTATGCTTTACTTCCATAGGTTGAAAACCTTTCTTAGAATTATGCATATTATACTTCTTCAATATCTTATCTATATAAGCATCTTGACTTAAACCAATTAACCGTCTTTTCCTATCCCGATAGATCTTAATTCCCAGAATGTATGTAGCTTCTCCTAAATACTTCATAAAAAAACATTAACCAAGATAATCCTTAACAGCTTTAAGTCTTGGAATGCATGATTAATATGTCATCAACATATAGGACTAGAAATACTATATCACTCTCACTAGCTTTGCGATATACACATGGCTCATCACGATTTTGAATAAATCCAAACTTTTTGATTTCTTCATCAAATCGTTTATTCCATTGACGTGATGCTTGCTTCAAACAATAAATAGATCTTTGAAGTTTGCACACGTGTTTTGGATTCTTAGGATCAACATACCCTTCCGGTTGTTGCATATAGATGTCTTCATCTAAGCGACCGTTCAAGAAGGCAGTTTTAACATCCATTTGCCATATCTCATAGTCATAGTATACTGCTATATCTATGAGAATCCTAATAGCTCTTAAGTCTGCTACAGGAGAAAATGTCTCCTCGTAGTCTACGCAAAAAGTTTGAGTAAAACCTTTAGCTACTAAATGAGCCTTATAGGATTGTATTCTACCGTCCATGTCGGTTTTCTTCTTGTATATCCACTTATTTCTCACTACTTTAGCATTTGGTGGTGGATCTACAATAATCCAAACATCATTAACTTTCATGGATTTCATTTCCTCATCCATAGCTAGGGTGAGCAGAAACCGCACCGTAATCTGCAAAACCGCAAGAAATCGCACCGCAAAAACCGCACCGTAACAAAACCCGGTGGATCGGTCTTATGAAAAAAGAAAAACCGCAAATGCGATGCGGGTGCGGTTTTACCCATAAAATCGCACCACAAAATCCGCACCGCACCACACATTAACTATATAAAACCAAAAAACGACAAATCGATTCTTTAGTGCGAGTTATAAAGGTTTTAGTGCATATTATCACTAATATTCCTAGTAACTTATGTGTTTACATTAAATATATGCATTGTAATAACCGTAATACCTATACTTTGAGTCAAAAACCCACATTAATTAAATAAATCATAAGTGGTCGTGCGGTGCGGTTAAAATCCACAAAACCCGCAAAATCTGCAAAAAAACCACAAAACCGAAACCGCATAAAACTGAGCGGTGCAGATCTACACTTTTTAGAAACCGCAATTGCGGATGCGGTTTGATTTTTGTCAAAATCCGCATCGCCCCGCACCATGCTCACCCCTATCCATAGCAACCATCCACTTATCCCTTTCAGGATCAAGCAATGCGGATTTATAATTAGCAAGTTCTTCAAGATCCCCAACTTCATCATCATCTTCTATGTTAAGACATATATTGCTATTTGCGTTTTTAATCCTTTCAGATCTACGCAGAGGAACTAATTCCGGTGGAACCGCCGGACTTTCTGGTTCTACAGGAATTATTTCGCTAGTGTTTTCAAAATGTAATGTATCTATATGACTCTCTTCAAGATCATAATTTCTCCCACTGAATTCTTGATTTACAAGATCACATTCAAGGAAGTCTCCATACCTTGCAACAATCACTTTGTTCTCGAGTGGATAATAAAAGTAGTAACCCATAATTTCCTTAGGGTATCCTACAAAGATACATTTGACAGATCGTTATTGGAGTTTGTCACCCGAGTCACGTTTCACACACGCCTCACAACCCCAGACCTTTAAAGAAGACAAATATGGCTTCCTGCCATGCCATAGTTCATATGGTGTCTTATTCACCTTCTTCGTGGGAACCATATTTAAAATACGAACAACATATTCTAAAGCATAATCCCAAAAGGATAATGGTAAAGTTGTAAGATTAAACATAGATCGCAGCATTTCTGATAATGTACGATTTCTCCTTTCAGGTACACCATTTTGTTGTGGAGTATAGGGAGAAGTAAGATGCTGAACAATTCCATTCTCACTTAGATAATCTATAAACTCTTGACTTAAATATTCACCACCTCTATCAAAACGAAGAGCTTTAATCTTCTTTCCTAGTTGCAATTCTACTTCTGCTTTAAACACTTTGAATGTTTTAAATACCTCATGTTTATGCTTAACTAAAAAAACATGACCATAACGGCTATAATCATCCGTAAATGTTAAGAAGTAGCTAGCACCTTTCCTTGACAAATGTCTATGTGGTCCACACACATCAGTGTGTATTAAACCATGTAGATTAGTAGCCCTTTCAATATTGTTATTAAAAGGTTTCTTGGTCATCTTCCCAGAGATACAAGACTCACATTTATCAAATGATTCATCATTTATCTTGTCCAAAAGACCTTCACGTTGAAGCTTTTGTATACGAGTCTTCCCATTATGGACAAGTCTACAATGCCAAAGATAAGAAGAGTTCTTGTCAAACTTTCTCTTCTTATTCATGCTAAAAATAGAATTATTATAATACTTGGATTCATTTTCATGCATGTCTATTTCAAACACACCATTCACAAAAATTGCATTAAAATAGAAAATACCATCTTTCCAAACAGAAATTGCAGCGTATTACAGATGTTAATACCACATCCCGTATCATATACCTAGGAATTTAATTTGTATGTCAAATTAAATAATTCGATCATAAATAAAGTACCTGAAGCTGCAACGCTCTGCTAAGACTTCTTCTCTATTTCTCGCAACTCTTCGAGGTAAAAAGGACAATTCATCTTCTAGTGACCACTTGCCTTGCAATGGTGACAAGTCTCATCCTTCTGAGATTGATTCTTCTTGACAAAGTTCTGCTTAGGTTTCGAATAAGTCGCAACTTGCTTGCCCTTATCACCCTTGCCTTTGCCTTTCTTCTTGTTCGCTTGTGGTTTTGGCTTACTCACTCTACCGTTTTGTATTGCTAATACAAGAGGAGTAGAGTTAGATGCATTGTCCTTTAACCCCTTTTCATAGTCAATGAGCATTGCATGCAAATCATTAACTGTCTTCTCTGTGCAATGCATATTATAGTTTCGAACAAAATCATTGAAGTCCTTGTTAAGGGACCTATTGATCAAGTTGATAGCCATATTATGATCATAGGGTTGTCCTAGTGCAATGAGCTGTTCCATATAACCTCTCATCTCCATGTAATGGGCACTAACATACTTTCCAGGAGTTTGCTTGCAGCTATGCAAAGCATCTACTAAGTCGTAGATCTCCACAGCTTGCGGCTTATCGAACATAGACTTGAGCTCATCAAGCATACGCTTAGGCGAAAATAACTCATACTTCTTTTGAAGCGGAGGGGACATTTTTCCTAACATTAAGCAAGCCACCTCCGAGTGCTTCTTAACATTAACAACGTGTTCAAGCCTTTGCGCTTAAGAAGCTCCTTCAGCAAGATCATCTGGATAAGGAGTGGTCAAGATATCAATAGTACCCACTACTCTCAAGACAATTCTTAGTGAGCAATATCAATCATTGAAGTTTGGGCCAGTAAGTTCAAGTCGATCAAAAAATGTTTTGAACGCAGAACTTATAGTGTTATTTTCGGGTTAAGCCATTTCTACAGAAATAAGTTCAAGTATTAGTATTTTCGATAATAAAATACTTTCAAGAAAATAAAATTACCCCGGTATATAAACCATAGTATTTTCCTTGAATCCTAGGACTATATTGACATAGACCTATTACATCAGTTGATCTGCTAGTAATGAATGTACTCAACATAGCAACTTGTCGAACAATTCAATTGACAAACAATTTTCAGTTTCTAGATTTTTAAGGGATTTACATTGCCAAAAAAACGTTTTGCATTGTAAACATGTTTCATCCATTCTGAATGCCTTAAGTTTCCAGATCTCACTGAGTAACTTAATTAAGTCGTCTAATCTGAATAACATAAAAGCATCATACGAATTCTTATTCTATGAAAGTTTTCTCTCCATTACAACATCGTCCAAAAATCTCATCTGATGACGTAGTAACTTCAAGTGTTCGTCAATTAGGAGCATTCGACTTAAATTTTTAACGGTATACATTTGATGTCAAAATCAATGCATGGAGAAGCATGCATACAACTCCATAGCATAAGTTTATTAAACATTTAGTAAAATTTACACGAGACTAAATTTCTACATAAATTATGTTGAGGTATTGGTTTAACCAATTAAAGAATTTACCCACAACTATTCACAACGTACTTATGGCTAAAACCACCTTAAGGTATAATTCAAATAATAATAGTAGGTAATTTCAATTTGACGCACATGCGAGCTGGGAATTTGGTCAGCGACTAATGGCTTAACACCTCCTTCCTTAACCGGGTACATGACCAGCGGTGCGTTATGCCCACTTTATAGTTTGTCAAAAGGATTATCCATTATATTATAATTGCAATTCACCAATCAACGTAATTCTATGTAATTTAGATCTCATACAGATCTCAGTTTTAATAGATTTAGTCCATATTTGTTATTCTTAAAAAAACCCTTGTTTACAACAATTCGTACAATTTTTAATATAAACAAGTAAAAAAACTAAATCATAAACACATAATAACAATTTATATGTGCGATAAATAAATCAAATAGCCACATGCAAACGATTTATTCAATAAACTTTAAATCTAGGTTTTTATATTCATATAAAAGTCTTCCCTAATTCAAGATTTATTGAATCAAATAAAGCAAGCAACACATAAAATCATATAAACATACGATTTTACGATCCATGAAAACATGCACGTTCATCATGGATCCACCCTCAAATCTTAACAATTAAATCTCTTCGGATCGTAACCTTTAACTTACATGACATCACAATTAATCATGCAATTTAACCTAAAATTATCCAACATGTAATTTAGGGTTTCAAAAACAATTCTTTTTTTTATAAAATTCGGCCAAAACCCTAATTTTTAAAAAACAAAACCCTAATTTTTAAGAAAACCTAAAAAAATGTAGTTTTAACTCAAAACAATTATTAGTTAAAAAACTTTAGATTTTCGATAATTATAACATGTTAAACGGCTCTCGATGCCACTGAAGGTTTATATAGTTCATAACAATTACACAAAACCCTAAACGAGATCAAAGCACACATAGCGGAAGCGATTTAACAAGATCATAATAATAACACAATTATAATTAATCGAATTAGGTTACATACCTTTACGCAAAAACAAATCTACAAGATAAAGAACGAATCACCAATTCGGGTTTATAATGTACACCACCAAGATATAGTCTAAAGTAAGACTATTTACGTTCTTGTACACATGTAATACAACAAGCTAACCGTGATTCTAGCACGTGAAACCGAGCTTCTACGCTAGTGGAAAAATATACCCAACAACCCTAAAGAGGGGCTAGGACTAGATTATAAGTAAAAACGAAAGAACACAAAAACCAACCAAAACCTTTTGTGGGTTTTGTGTTGCGATCGCAAGAGAGAAGAGAGGGAGATATTTGGTGTGTTGAATTATGAGGGTGAGGGGTTGTTTATATTGTCACACCCCACCATGGCGGAATATGGGGCGCGACGTATGGATATCATCACAACAATAGCGTGTCTATAGAGATAACTAAATGATATAAGAAATGTCATAAAATGGTGACACAAATGTCATGACAATATCTCAACAATGCAGGAGTCTAGGTAAGTAGGTAACAGTCCTACCTCTTACCCAAGACAAACAAGTAACACAAACAAAACAAACATATAGGTGCCAACAGTATAACTAATTCATAAAAACATAAAGGTAAACTAAGAAGGAACGGGGATCTCCTTCTATATGCAATCCTAAGGCATCCAAGTCTAGCCACTTCTATCCTCGCGCTTAACCACATTCACACCTGAAAGAGACACTAAAACACGTCAACATAATGTTGGTGAGAGTCATAGGTTTAGACTCCAACGCCAAAACAGTTATAAGTTGTGAATAACCACCATCAACAAAAGAACATATGGACAATGTGTTACAAATATGCATTAACAACTAACATTCAATATTAATCATACCAAACCAAAATCCAAGGCTCCTACCTTGCCAAACAACATGGTATCATAGATGATCACACTATGTACCTATCCCAAGGCCACTACCTTGTCAAAGCACAAGGCCACTACCTTGTCAAACCACAAGGCCACTACCTTGTTAAACCACAAGAACTGAGACGGCACGTGTCCCCCGATCCAAATCATACACAATCAAGAATCACATAGCAGTTAATCACATAATGTACACACAAGTCCATCACAACCATAAAAACATTCACAACAACAATTTATAAATAACTCAATACAGTGTCTCTTCCATCCCATCTGGAAGTCAAAATCAATAGTAAACATGGGACTATGAAACTCACCTGATTGCTTCTTCACAAGTCCTCGCACTTAGCAACGAGCTAACAAACCAGAAACACACAATCAATACCCGAACCAACCACCAAGATGGCTCATCAACCTATGATGGACATCTAGCCTATTCCCATATAATTACCTCATTGTTAAGTTCTAATCACCCCATTACCCATCCTTAACAAGTCCCTAACTTGGTTAAGTTTAATAGCTATCCCGTTCATAATTTTACACAAAACAGTCCCAGTTTTAGGTCTCAAAACGTTAAGTCAAACGTCCACTTAAATATACCCATGGTTTATGTAAAAGGAATATTCACACTTTTATACATGTTAGTTAAAACCTCCCACTTGCCCTAACCTTAAAGCTACTGTTAAGGTCCTGATATATGTGTATATATTACTACCTATCCAGAATTCACTGATTTTAAACGTATGAAAAGTTCATTACCATTAGAGGGTCTTACCCTAAACCACAATCTTATCCCAAGTACAGATACTCACTACAATATATAAACCATCTCTCATGTTCGTGAGAAGATCCCAATGCAACCCTAAGTACCCCAAACAACCCAAAACTTAAAAAGAAAACAGGCTGATTACAAAACTGTTTTGACCTTCGACAGTTGTAACCTGTTTTTGACCCACTTCCCTACCTCCATTTTAGTTCTCGTTTCTTACATTGGAAAGCCACTTCAATTACCTTTTCAGGGATACTTGGATCGCATCTTGAATGTTCCTAGAACTCCCGATATGATCAAAACAATTGAATCAAAATTCTGCCTAGTTTTTAAAAACGGGTTTAACAAAATCAACCTCATTAATTAACCCTAATCCCTCTAATTACAAGCCCTAATTTATTTAATCATTATAATATGATTAATATAATGTTTTTAATTAAACCCTAACCTAAATCCGTCATAAGATGATTAAGACATCATTAAAATAATTAAATTGAAAAGGGTTAAGAAGGTTTTACCTTTGAATTAATAGAAGATGAAGAAAACCTAATTTTTGAAGAACCCTAATTGGCCACCATTGATGAATTTCGGCTAGGAGATGTTATGGAGGTTAAAAAACTGGTTATTATGGTTATGAGTTGGGTTTGGTTAAGTCCTAAAGGTCCCCTAATCCCATTACAAGTCCATTGGGCCTGTTTTGGGCTTTTCCCTTCTTTCTTTCTTCTTTGGTGCGTCTAAACCGACCCAAACACCCCTAAATTCGTTTGTTTTTTTTATTTTTTTATTTAATATTATGTTATTAATATTACTTTAATTTTCCTTAATTTATTTCAGCTCCTAAAGCTTCCAAAACCACAAAACCGTAAAACTAGTCAAATTTACGCGTTTTACCGTAAAAGACGTAAAATATACACTTTTATAAAAACTCTAAAATTTTGAAATAAACTTTATAACTAAGTCCTAAATGACTTAAAACCATCCCAAAAAATATCCATATGACTAATTACCTCATCCGAGACCTCCAAATGCTAAACCGTAAATCGTAAAAATACGATTTTCTATAATACATATACGTATACGTAAAACCACTAAATAACACCATCTCACTTAGGGATGAGCATTTGGACCCGAATCCCGGAACCGGACCGGAACCGTACCAATTCCCGGTACCCGAATCCCGTTCGGTACGGTACCGGTACCACGAAACAAGGTGAAAAAAAATTCGGTACCACTAATTCGGTACGGGACCGGTACCAAATCGGGAAATTCCCGAAAAAAAACGGGAAAATCTCGATTTCCCGGTACCGGTGCCGATACCGGTACCGGTACCGATATCCGAATCCCGTTCGGTACGGTACCGGTACCATTAATATATGCTCGGGAAAAGTTCGGTACCACTAATTCGGTACCGGTTCGGTACGGTACCGGTACCGTGCTCATCCCTAATCTCACTTCATAGTCACTACCATGTGAACTCATGAACATGAAATCATCACACATCGTTTCACTCACAAGGTACCCCGTACCGAAAACGATATCCAAACCACAATCTATACAAACCAATAAGCACATAAACACGTAAGACACGTAACTAGCACAAAATAAAACTAAGTGACGAACCTCAAAACCAGGGTTGTCACATCACTCCCTCCTAATAGAAATCTCGTCCCGAGATTTACTCCTTAGGATCAAACACACAAACAACAAATCACATGAGGATACTTGTTCTAAATGAACTCCCCTCATTTCCACGTGAACTTTATTTCAAGTTTCAAAATACCACATATACAAACCAAAAATAATTAAACTCATTGCCAAACTCTTGACCTCACAGTCAATAAATCTCACAAATGATCTTTGATAAAACAAAGACTCTTATTAACACAAGTCCCGGATAACCGTACATGCAAAATGCATTCTCAAACAACCTTTACCAATCTTAATACACGAAATATAACATGTATACCACTCGGTTCCCCCAGGTAATTCTACGCTCATAAGCTACTGGTCCGATCTTTCCAAAGATCATAAATGGACCTACAAAACTCTACATCAGCTCTTCCATTTTACCAAAACATACCACCCGTTACTATGGGTGAAACTCCCTTTAGTCCGTACCCCAAACTACTTAAAATTTCCAATTTCCTTGCAAAGGGACCTATGACGGTCTTTCACATACCCATTAGTTCTTCCAGTCCAAATCAACCTACGATCTATACACATCCTCAAAAGGGTGGTTATCTCAGTTAGACCAATCCCTTCGTCCCTATGGCATATCACACCTATAACTCCTCATCCATTCGTTTATCGATACTAATCCTCCCAAACAATCAGTATAGATCAGTGCCATTTCCTTTTCCAATCTCGACCTATTTTATTCTTGCTTCGCTCCTATACACACTTCCTTCTTTTCCTCAGCTCATACCATACATCACGATGTGATGCTTCCCATCGTTTCTTCCCTTGCCATAACCCTTCATAAGGCATTCCATACATATTAGGCTAACTTTTATGCAACACCCTCTATTCCATCACATTCGTACGTAATCCTTCCAACTTTTCAACTACGTGACTTCTCATTCCTCTTGAAATATGAGATGAATTAGTCAGTCTATCGACTATCACCCAACTCTCGTCACCTTCCCCAATTTCGTCCTTACATCCCCCTTTCTAAGCTACTCCTATCTATGTAGGAAGTATAGTCTACGTCCCTTTTCTCCACAAGATTGTCCAAGCCACGCAACATACATGTTGACGCGTTTACTGCTTTAGACAACTCAACTTGCGTAACCTACATCCTTCATCCAAACCACCCTAATACGTCATCCCTATAGTTCAAGTTCGTCTCAGCTTCACTTCATTTTTCTTATTCCATGTCTTATCAATCATGCTTTCCTTTCCCAGATGGTACTTGGCCTTGCAATTTTTCTTTCGTCAATTAACTCCACCCATCACTTTTGACAAATGTTCAATCAAGATGATTGAATATGTGTTGGAGACGTTCATGATCCGTATAGATCATTCTCCACGTCTCGTACACCCAAATGCCTCTAGCATTCTAGGCAGATATAGTAGCCCAGCTCCACTAACTAAGTCTATCCAGTTCTTCCAAATCTTCAGTTCCTGCAACGTATAAGCGATCGCCTTTCTTTGTCGTCCTCATACGCGTCCAAATCCTTGCTCCACGTATCGTCATGCTTCGCGAATTCATCCAGTCCTTCCGATAATGCCAAGATCGGCTCATTATCTAATCCACCTCTTCAGCCTCCAAAATGCTTCCTCATCCTTCTTCACTTCGCCCCTTGCTGGTTCCATTATATGCCATCATCTCTAACTACTCATCATGGTAGACTTAGTACTAAAACTCACACTTGAAAATCTCCCGTATAATTCCACTTCAAAACCAACACATACTTCGCCTCACTCTCCTTCTTAGACTTTGAGTAGATCAAGATGTCGTCGATACTCCCGATGACCACTCATTTATATACGTTCAGGCACACTCGCTTCATTGACTCCATGTAATCCGCTAGTGCTTTGGCGAAGCCAAATGCATAACCGTAAACCCAAAGCGTTCATACAACATCCTTAGCAATTTCAACTATGTCCTCCTTGCACCCTCTCTTAGCGGCAATACGAATAAATTCTTACCTCGTTCTACTTGCAAAATTTTGTACGCATTTTAAAAGACCAATGCTTCCTCTCATCAGACCACTCAACCGCTTTCCACATCCAATCTACTACTAAGCAACTCAACTTTTACCTTGCATCCGTTGCATTTTCTAATAACTCTTGTTTTTAAATCATTCCATCAACAATTTGCCTTGGAAAGGCACTAACTACAACTCCTCTCACTTCTCCTACTTGCTCTATTTATGGTTCTACCTCAAAATAATAGGCAAACCTACTAACTTTCAGGAAGTTTTTTAGAGAACATACATGCCTTACGAACAATATCCCCTTCCAACACTCTCTATGGCGCGTTACTTGTGCTAATATCTATACATTTCACAAATCTCTATTCATCTCCCTTGGCACTCCTATTAGACCTCATGACCACATTAGTTCGTCTACGAACCTCTTTCCTCCCCACTAAGGGTATTCTGACCGTTCTCTCATGGTCACCTACTTAAGTGTGTAGGCGCGACCAAGTCTTTCATATGACTACCTCAACACTCCCGAACAATACAAAACCAAAACTACATCCTGAATCTATCAGATACGATCAACGAATCAACCCACGAATAACTAACGACATTTCACGTGCACCAGTTAAAACAAGTCAAAAACCACGAGACTCAAAAGAAAACTCAAACCCAAAACGTGTATCAATTCAAAATGACCCATGACAACGAAAACTAATCCAAGAAACACCCAATAGCAACCAAAACATATTACGCCCCGCGACATATTATTTAAACCGTGCAAAAGACCGACCTTTCCAAACGAATATATATCCTTTTTTTTATCT
This sequence comes from Glebionis coronaria, assembly GCA_025667525.1. Taxonomy (NCBI): domain Eukaryota; kingdom Viridiplantae; phylum Streptophyta; class Magnoliopsida; order Asterales; family Asteraceae; genus Glebionis; species Glebionis coronaria. The sequence continues at coordinate 618,540,050 of CM046878.1, forward strand.
ATTTATTATTACTTCCTACATCTATGTGACTCAAACAATCTACAAACAACCCTCTTGACGAACTCAAAACTCAACTCAAAAACTAGGTATCCCGTGCATCCCAAATCATAAAAATAAACTACTATTCAAACTCAACCTTTAACCCGACACTTGTACAATAATTCCGGCCAAGATACTGACCTCCCATGACTATAAATTCTGAATATTTGAAAAGTACGTTCCGAGTACATAATTTTTGGCTTTTGAATCACTCAAAAAGCTCTAAAAACGAACAAGTTATGACCAAAACAATTTTATACTAGTTGTTTTAAAAACTAAAGAATAAACTTAGTGATTAATGCAATCCTTTTAAATGACAGATATGATTGTATGTGAAATCTTCATAAACTCAATTTAACCTTGTATAAATAATTAAAAATGACATAAATTGGTCAAACTCAATTATATAAACTATGTAGGTAGAAAGAAATTTTTACTTCGCTTTATTTCAAAGAAAGTCTTTTAAAATTTGAAATAAATAAGTGTTGATTAAAAGAAATCTTACGTTACATCTTGTTTCAAAAACGACTCCAACACCTTACCCTTATTTTACCGAATACAACCAACTATCTAACCCTATAATAGATTTCCAAGTCCCCCTTTTTCTCAATATATACCGACCCAAAAGAAATGCAAGACCCAACACAAAAGATTTCAGTATCTCAAAAGAAATCCCAAGTTATTTCAATAGACTTAAAACCAAGAACACCATTTTAAAACGTACACGTGAAATACGAAACTCAAAGAATACGCTACAAGATACACTTAAAAAAAAAAATTCAAAACGTCGTTGAGACTCCACCAAACTCGAGCACTAATAAATTGTTTAAACACAAGAGAGTACTAGGTACGTTCAAGTTATAATAACTACTGAACGACCGTAAATCATAACATAACATCTATTAGTATATATACATCCGCGTATGTATACCTATCGAATCTTCCAAACATACTCGTTATCATACATGTCAAGTCAATCGATCACTTTATACGCTCGTTTTTTCCATACGAGTAATCACCTTCTCACCATCTCACCATGCCACAACAAGGCACAAAACCCAATACCAAAACCAACCCCTATCGTGTGACCTCATCATCACACAACGCGACTATAACTCAAAACATATAACACACTAATAATACAGCCATATCGTAGGCAGCCGTTACATAAACCCATATATATACGTATACCTAAATTCTACATCTCATCATATACAAGCATGTATTAACCCTCTTTCATGCAATCATACTTGAGAACCCATTGAAGTTGTGGTACTTGTATAACTATGTTGGCCACCATACTTATACAATTACCCTTTCCCCAATGCACTCCCTCCTATGATGACACTTATAAGACTCAATACAACATATAACACATAAATCTATCTACTCACATAAGCTCATAACCACATAACCAATAAGGTCTAAAACTCCATCTATAAAAATAACATAATAAACTCTTGGAATACAGAAATCCATAGTCTAGCTAAAACAGCCTAGACTAAATCCAAAACGAAAACATAATCAGTTATAAGTCATGTTGCCTGTAAGAGTGGAAACAACTTAAAACCCTTCCTATCCACCTACTCCTAGTAACTCGAACCACCACACGATTCTTAGGGAACATGACTTAAACATCAAAAGAAAAATAACATACCTCATGTATGTAAGATAACTCGATATAAGATAGAAACTACCTTGTAATAAATTATGTACTATAACGTACAATTTAAGCAAAATACAACAGTGACTAGCGTGGACGATTATGGTTCAACCCGCACTAGTCACAAACCCGAAAAGAAAATAACATGTGACTAAGTATGAACATACTACGGTTCAATTCATACTAGTCAAAACATCGGAATAAATAACATCCAAACACATCAATTATTATAAAATGCACACATACTCCTATGACGCCTATATGCAGGGACCCTTAAGCTATAGACTAGGCTACGCGACTAGGCAACCTAATTCTCTATAACCATTGGGCTCTGATACAATTCTATCACACCCAACCATGGCGGAATATGGGGCGCAACGTATGGATATCATCACAACAATAGCGTGTCTATAGAGATAACTAAATGATATAAGAAATATCATAAAATGGTGACACAAATGTCATGACAATATCTTAACAATGCAGGAGTCTAGGTAAGTAGGTAACAGTCCTACCTCTTACCCAAGACAAACAAGTAACACAAACAAAACAAACATATAGGTGCCAACAATATCACTAATTCAAAAAAACATAAAGGTAAACTAAGAAGGAACGGGGATCTCCTTCTATATGTAATCCTAAGGCATCCAAGTCTAGCCACTTCTATCCTCACGCTTAACCACATTCACACCTGAAAGAGACACTAAAACACGTCAACATAATGTTGGTGAGAGTCATAGGTTTAGACTCCAACGCCAAAACAGTTATAAGCTGTGAATAACCACCATCAACAAAAGAACATATGGACAATGTGTTACAAGTATGCATTAATCTAACACCCCACCAAATGCTATGCGCAGCGGAACTACAACATTTGGGTGCTAGGCAGTTATCATCGCACACAAGATATATCGAACGACTCCAAAGAGACGTCAAATTTAAACTTAAATTAAACATTGTTAAAAATGTACTTGTCTACGGATTTTCCAACCCCAAATGATACAACAGAGTTTTGCGTTTTCGGTCCCCATGAATCTCAACCCAAAAGTTACAGTTTTCACAACAACATGACATCAAAGTTCAAAATGTTTAAGTAATAACGGGAGGAAAAACAAGTAGACTCCAAGCTCCACACACAACATCCGTCCAATGCACGCTCCATGCTACACTTCAGCGGTTACCTGAAACACATGCTAAATTTGGTCAACGAAAACGTTGAGTGGAATTCATAGGTTTTACAATTCATTTTGAACATATGTGAAATAAAAACCATTCACGATCATTCATAGACTTGTCGATCAAACAATCTATATTCAAGATACTGACAATTGTGTTTAAGCTCATGACACTAAACCGTTAACTCAATCACCCGCGTAATAATTACCGACGTGATTCAGATGAAACCAGTGCCCCTACTAAGGCATCAGTTGCAATTATACCTTATCTCTTATCACAAATTATCCGTCCGCAGGGGGTATCAACGTACTAGCCCTAGTCTCGGATAGGGTAGTCAACCCCATAGTACTATCACTTTGTATAAGCGGCTATTTCTAATCCACGCTAGGACTAAACAATAGTTAATAGTTCATGAAATTAGGGCCTTTTGTAACTAGGTACTCAACACAATTTCAAAGGCAACATTCGGGTCCAACAATCATTCATGACATATGTTCATTTTAAAAACTAGCATGCATTTCCCTCGCGGGTAAAACAGTTTGAAATAATAATAAGTGAGGCTATAAATTCACAACTTATATAACAAGTAGTCGATAGTTCGAGAGACGGTCACTGACGACGATACGGATGCCCGGATAAATCAACACCTATCAAACCAAATAACGCGTAATGAGTAATCTCATTTTTAAACCTTATGGTACTGTATAAAATACATAAATATTAGTCACTTGTGACAATTACAACTCACGCCAAAACAGAACGACAAGTGTTACTCGTTTCATACCATTTGTCCTTATTATTAACGTTATCCATTTTACTCATTTTTGCCGATACTTACCGAAAATACGGACTGTTTTACTATACTTAACCATTTTTATAAAATTTGAGAAAATTCTCAAAAATACTATAAGACCTGTAGAAAACACATATTTAATCCCAACAAAAGTTTTCACTTCTACGACTCGTTACTCAACACTTTTCCAAAAAATACGTTTTTCGGACTGAAATTGTACTTTGACCAAGTCGGACTCATTTGACCCGTTTAAAATACTCCATTGACCCATTTGACACCTAAGTCCTATAATAGACTCAAATGTGCAGGTTTGACACCAAAATTCAGCCCTTGACCATTTACCAAACTAGACTTATAGTCCCCGGGATTTGACCTAAAACCAAGCATAATTTCGGATTATGACGGTTTTCATCTCCGGGTACACGAATTTCAAAACGTCGTAACTTTTGACTCGTTAGGAGTCGTAAGCTCTACCTTATACCAAATCGAAGCTAAGAAAATGCTCTACAAATCTATCCTATCCACAAGACCTGTTTTCAAAATAATTTTTACGAAAATGCCTTAAACTTTCTGCCTAAAATCAACCATACCAAAATCACACTAACGCTCGTTTCCAAACCCATTTGTCATCACTAGACATCATCCTAAGCATCCCTAATCACAACCAAACAACATTTTCAGTCCTAAACCCCTATTGATCATCAACCTCATAGAATCAAAATCCTAAAAACAAGCATGCAAGTAAATGTACCCATCTAAAACATCTACAAACATAAGATTAAACACAAAATCAAGCTCAAAACATGAACCACCATGATCCCCAAACACCCCCCATTGAGCCGTGGGGTTTGGGTGATCAAAACCCACCAACCAAATTGATTTTGGTTGATTTGTTTGGTGTTCTAGCATCCTTTTAGCATGAATTAAACATGCAAATGCCCAATTAACATCAAAAACGAATTTGAAAAATCTTGAAATTTTTGGAAGAATTTTTGTTAATGCATGTGTGAAATGATCATGGATTAACACTCACTAGATGATTTTAGAAGGTGGTCTTTGATTAGAATGGATCAAAACTCAAAAAAAAAATGGTGTGGTGGTGGTTTGGGTGTTTGGCCGTCGGCCTAAGAACACAAGGGAGGGGTGTTTGATCTTTTTTTTTTGTGAAAATGTTTTGTGTGTTGTTAGTTCCCTTTTTGTGGAATGGGAAGGACCTAAGTGCAATATAAGCATTCTTTTGGCCTTAAGCAAAAATGACACCAAAACTTTACGGGATTGACTCACTAGTCATTTTAGAAAATTTTACGGGAGTCGCTAATTATCCCATACACTCCAAAATACTTTTGGGATACTTTAAATGTACCCGGAAAGCAATAAAACTCACCCGACTCGACTTAACACGAACCGTAAGTAAAATTCTCGAAAAATTACATTATCGATAAAACGTCAAAAATTATAGAAATTTGAGCATCCATCGGGATCGTATTCGTCATCGTCCTTCTTAAATCGTCAATCGTCAAAATTATAACCTCGAACATCGGTTTCAACCAAAATACTAAAATATATAGCAAATAAAATTTATTAAAAATTTAAAAAATAAGCGTAATTTAGGGTAATGTTAGTGACCTCGGTTCTAGGGTATCACATCCACCCCTCCTTAAAGAGAGCGACGTCCCGGCGCTCGCCTCTTCTTATACTCACATTTCGTGCCGCTGGAACAGATGAGGATACCTTTCCTTGAAAAAGTCCTCACGTTCCCAAGTGTATTCCGGTCCACGCCTAGAATTCCATCGAACCTTCACAATGGGAATTCTACTACGCTTCAGCCTCTTGACCTCTCGGTCCATAATTTCCATGGGTTCTTCCACAAAATGCATTTTGTCGTCAGTTGAATCTCGTCCAAAGGAATCACCAATTCCTTATCCGCCAAACTCTTCTTCAAGTTCGATACGTGAAACGTGTCGTGAATAGCACTAAGCTCGCTCGGCAACTCTAACTTGTATGCTACTAGTCCAATTCGTTTAACGATCTTAAATGGTCCAATATACCTCGGACTCAACTTTCCTTTCTTCCCAAAACGAATTACACCCTTCAACAGCGATACCTTAAGCATAACCATATCTCCGACTTCAAATTCCAACGGTTTTCTTCTGTTATCGGCATAACTCTACTGTCGGCTTCTCGCAGCAAGTAGTCGGTTCTTGATTTGCACAATCTTCCCGGTCGTCTCTAAAACCATTTCGGGTCCAGTCAATTGACTTTCTCCTACTTCACTCCAATACACAGGCGATCTACACTTCCTTCCATATAATGCTTCGAACGGTGCTGCCTTGATACTCGCATGGTAACTATTATTATACGAAAACTCCACTAGAGGCAAGTGGCGTTCCCAACTTCCTCCAAAATCAATCACGCAAGCTCGGAGCATGTCCTCCATCGTCTGAATAGTTCGTTCACTCTGGCCGTCAGTCTCCGGGTGATAAGCCGTACTTCAATTCAATTAAGTGCCCATCGCACGTTGAAGCGATTTCCAAAATTCCGAAGTAAATCTACTATCGTGATCCGAAATGATCGATAACGGTACTCCATGTCTGCAAACGATCTCCTTCACGTACACACTGGCTAGCTTTTCCATACTGTCCGTCTTCTTCATAGGTAAGAAATGGGCAGATTTCGTCAATCTATCCACTATTACCCAAATCATATCACATCCACTAGGAGTTCTAGGTAAACCCGTCACGAAATCCATAGCGATTTGCTCCCATTTCCATTCTGGGATCTCTGGTTGTACCAACAACCCAGACGGTTTCTTATGTTCTGCTTTAACCTTCGTGCAAGTCAAACACTTACTAACGTAACAAGCAATATCCGCCTTCATATTCGGCCACCAATATACTTTCTTCAGGTCATGATACATTTTATCCGATCCAGGATGTATCGAATACTTCGACTTATGAGACTCGTTCATAACCAAATCTCGTACTCCAGGCTTTCCTTCCTCGGATAAACACAACGGTAACTAAATCCGATTCTCGAAATATCTCAGTCCGTCTGACCTAATCACAAAAAGAGGTTTCAATATTCTTCCCAAGTTCTCAGCATCAACATTCTCTTTCATTAATCCCCTCTTTTGAGCCTTCAGTATAGTTTCGGTCAAATCAACACTCTCAGTCATCACCAAAGCTCTGACTCTCAAAGGTTTCTCTCGTTCCTTCCTACTAAGTGCATCCGCTACAACATTCGCCTTGCCAGGATGGTAGCGAATTTCACAGTCATAGTCACTCAGTAATTCTACCCATCGTCTCTGTCGCATGTTCAACTCCTTTTGATCTAAAATGTGTTGCAAACTCTTGTGGTCAGTGAACACAACACACTTCGTCCCATACAAATAATGTCTCCACAACTTCAACGCAAAGACTACAGCTCCTAATTCCAAATCGTGCGTCGTGTAGTTCTCCTCATTCTTCCTCAGTTGTCTCGACGCGTAAGCTATCATCTTTTCACACTGCATCAACACCGCTCCATAACCCTTACGAGATGCGTCACAATACACTACAAAGTCTTCGGTTCCTTCAGGCAATGACAATATCGGTGTGGAACATAACTTGTCCTTGAGCGTTTTGAAAGCGAATTCTTCCTCATCTCCCCATTCATACACCCTATTCTTTTCGGTAAGCTTTGTTAATGGCTTCGCAATCAACGAAAATCCTTCAATGAATCTCCGATAATACCCAGCTAAACCAAGGAATTGTAGAACCTCAGTCGGCGTTGTCGGTGCCGACCATTCCCTGATCGCTTCGACCTTGGCAGGATCCACGCGAACTCCTTTGCTATCAATCACGTGACCATGGAATTGCATAGACTCTAACCAAAATTCACACTTCGAGAACTTCGCATACAGCTTCTCTCTCTTCAGCAGATCCAATATTTTTCTCAGGTGCTTCTCGTGCTCCTCCTTACTCTTAGAGTAAATAAGAATATCATCGATAAAAACAATAACAAACTTATCTAGATACGGCTTGCATACGCGATTCATAAGGTCCATGAATACAGCAGGCGCGTTTGTCAACCCAAACGGCATCACTTGAAATTCAAAGTGTCCATACCGCGTACGAAAGGCAGTTATAGGAATATCCTTCTCTCTTACACGTAGTTGATGATACCCTAATCTTAAGTCGATCTTTGAGTATACACAGGAACCTTGCAATTGATCAAACAAATCGTCAATCCTCGGCAATGGATACCGATTCTTAACCGTCAGCTTGTTGAGTTCTCTATAGTCAATACACATCCGAAATGAACCATCTTTCTTCTTTACAAACAACACTGGTGCTCCCCATGGTGATGAGCTCGGCCTAATAAATCCTTTGTCCATCAACTCCTTCAGTTGATCCGATAACTCCTTTAACTCGGATGGTGCTAATCGATAGGGTGCACGCGCAACCGGCGCAACTCCTGGCACCAAATCGATTCGAAACTCGACCTCATGGGTGGGTGGTAAACCCGACAACTCGTCTGGAAAAACTTCCGGATAGTCGCAGATTACAGGTACCTCTTCAATCCTTGCCTCTAAATCACCATCACTCGAAACTTGTGCCAAAAACACATCGCATCCACTCTCTACATACTTCATCATTTTCAAACAAGAAATCACTTTCAAACGAGAAGTGCATTCGTCTCCCTTCACAGTCAAGACTTTATTCCTCAATGGGATCTGAACTAATCTCTCACCACAGACGATCACAGCACCGTGCGCCATCAGCCAATCCATACCCACGATTACATCAAACGATCCTAGCTCTATAGGCATCAAGTCGATTTTAAAAGCGTAATTTCCTAACTTCAGGGTACACCCCTTCAGTATAGAATTCGTACTAACGATTTTCCCATCAGCTAGTTCCACATTATAACTAGTCGCTAACAACACCGGTTTTCTATCGATATGACGACTAAATTTAACATCTACGAAACTCTTGTCGGAACCAAAATCAAACAAAATACTAGCATAACAAGCGTCTAGCAAAAACGTACCGGTAACCACGTTAGGACCCTGTGGTTTATCAGCCGTCCCTACTTGATACACTACAGCAGCATTGTTACCTCCTTGCTTGTTTCCTGCCTTCGGGCAATTTCCTTGCTTGTGGCCTCTCTCTCCACATCCAAAACAACCCATCACTCTCGTAGCATTCGCCCCAGTGGCTACCCCTTTCGTTCGGCAATCAGACATCCTGTGACCCGCTTTTCCACATTTGCCGCACGCAGGCGGGCAATGCCCTACATGATACAAGTTGCATCGACCACAGTGGGGATTCACCTTCGCTCCTCTGGGGTTTGTCACAGCTCTCATCCCTTCATTCCTTCGCTGGTTGAACTGCCGATTGCGGTTCTGACCATTATTGTTTCAGTTTCCACCTCGGCTTTGACCCTGGGATTGATTGCTCTGTGCCGCTTCCCACTTCCTCTTATTTCCTTTAGCAATGAAGTTCTTCTTGTCTTGGAGTTTGACATCCATCAACGCGTGAGCCATCTGGACCGCTTCATCAAACGACCCAGGTTTAGACGAAGTCGTCTCACCCTTGATATTACTGGATAGACCTTTGATGTACTGTTTCATCTTCTTGTTACCATCGGCAAAGGTGTCTTGACACAAAAGGCTTAGTTCATTAAACCTCCTGGTGTAAGCAGTGATATCATTGTTTTTCAAAGTCAGGTGCCTCAACTCGTCTTCCAATTGACCTAACTCCTCTTCAGGACAGAACTTCTTGGTCAAAAGAGCTTTAGTAGCAGTCCATGTTCTTGCATTCGCTACTGCTAACCCAACAGTGGCTACTTGGGTGTTCCACCAACTCAATGCATCGTCAAGAAATGTAGCAGCCGCAAACTTGACCTTGTTCGCTTCTGAGCAACCACTAATCTCGAAAGTACTTTCAACCTTTTCTAACCATCTCCTGAGTTCTAGAGCTCCACCAGTTCCACGAAATTGCGTGGGACCACATTTTATGAAACTAGAGTAAGTACACTCTCGTGGGGCTTGCTGTCTCCCCGCATTTCTGCCCTGGTCGGGATTCCTTCCTGCTCGATCTGCTTCTAGCGCATTCGTAATGGCTTCCTGAATCATCGTGTTCACACGGTCGGCGGTTAGTTTTGGAGGCATGGTGCGTTATCAAATACACCTCTCTGCAAAGACAGGGAAAATAGAAAACAATGTAAGTATACACATCAAGATTAAGATGGATTTCTCTTTCAAGACATAATATAAATACAACGACACATCACTACAGAGTTACTAATATTCCTCAATTCACATCACAAAAGATCAAATTAAAGACATATCACAGATCATGAAAGGTAAATATGGATTGTATTGATAATCAACCAAAATTGTGACAAGTATTGCCACTACAACCATTCACCATAAAACTTAAGTCCTCAAGTTTTTCGTCACAATGCCATCATACAAAAGTCTAAAACAGTTCTATTACAACGATCAAAGATAAAATACAAGACAAGCAACTAGGCATGTGGTGATCCACACGGCCTCTTGGATGGCGGTTCATCATCATCTTCCTCGGGTTCCTCATCGCTATCATCCTCGTCCACTTCATCCATTTTTCTCTTTCCTTTGTCGTTCGGCCCACATTCAGTCTCCTTTTTCGTCCCTGACGTAGACCCACACTCAACCGCTACATGATTTCCCACAGTGATACAAGCACCTCTGGTAGGTGGCTGGATCATGAAGTCATTAGCTTTCATTTCCAAATCGTCCACAAATCTCCAATCTGGGGGCAATGATGCTCTCACTCGATGCTCCCAACTCTGCATCCTAGACAATCTCGCTTGATCTTCCCTAACTCGATCAAGACTGGCACTCAAGTTCGCGATCATCGATCTTAGACTGTTGATATCACTCTTGTTTGCATTTCCATCATACTCAATTCTTGAAGTCCTTGCCAACAACCCTTGGTGTGCCCTTTCATTCTTATCAAACCTCTTAATTACACTGGTCTCTACCACAAACCGCTCATACATCAACCTATCCATCCTCCTCAAACGACCCTCGGGATCCCAGTAGTGTCTTGGTCTCAGAAAATAGACCCCTGCGATATTCTCATGGATAGATTGTGATTTAGATAAATTGCTGGATTCTGCACCACTCCCATTACTTACTCGAACAAACCCTGGCACTGTCTTCAAGGAGTCCTTACAATTGTCCATCGGGAGACTAAAGGGTTGCTGCTCATATCGATCAGTCGGAGGCACTTCATAACCCTTTGGCGAATTTGGAGATTGAAATAAATCAGGTTCGGTCTGACCAACAACATTCTCGGGAATTCCATCATCCACCGGTTCCTCGGGCTCTTCCTCAGAATCCTCACTCTCATCACTACTGATACTGAAGTTGTCCACGTCACTTTCATCATTGTCATTTTCCGGCCCTATTGCTTCTTCTGGAGCGATCCATCCATTGTCATTATCTGGCGGGTTCGGAGGAAACGGTCCCCCTTCGTGACCTACGACGTAATCGTTTCCATTACCATTAGGCGGTACCTCGGCCATTCCTGCAATAACAGAGGATTTTGGAGGGTACGTAAGATAACTATACAATATTTATAAATACATGCATGCAAATGCAATGCAAAGGTGGTACATATGCCCAAAATGCAATAATATGATGCTCATGCATGCGTAATACAAGAATTACGGTGTCGGGTATTTCACGTATAAAATCAACGTCTACATATAGTAATTTCCATATTTACGTAATAAATACCCATATATATATACTTCAACTCAAAAGTATACGTCAAATGCCATGAATACAAAAATAAACCTTACCGGAGCCATGCAGGATAGTTGTGTGTGCTTGGACAATTTCTTACGACACCAAAAGTTATAGTTTAGGATTTTCAAAACGACCTAGTTCTCTATAACTCATGGCTCTGATTACCAATCTCTAACACCCCACCAAATGCTATGCGCAGCGGAACTACAACATTTGGGTGCTAGGCAGTTATCATCGCACACAAGATATATCGAACGACTCCAAAGAGACGTCAAATTTAAACTTAAATTAAACATTGTTAAAAATGTACTTGTCTACGGATTTTCCAACCCCAAATGATACAACAGAGTTTTGCGTTTTCGGTCCCCATGAATCTCAACCCAAAAGTTACAGTTTTCACAACAACATGACATCAAAGTTCAAGATGTTTAAGTAATAACGGGAGGAAAAACAAGTAGACTCCAAGCTCCACACACAACATCCATCCAATGCACGCTCCATGCTACACTTCAGCGGTTACCTGAAACACATGCTAAATTTGGTCAACGAAAACGTTGAGTGGAATTCATAGGTTTTACAATTCATTTGAACATATGTGAAATAAAAACCATTCACGATCATTCATAGACTTGTCGATCAAACAATCTATATTCAAGATACTGACAATTGTGTTTAAGCTCATGACACTAAACCGTTAACTCAATCACCCGCGTAATAATTACCGGCGTGATTCAGATGAAACCAGTGCCCCTACTAAGGCATCAGTTGCAATTATACCTTATCTCTTATCACAAATTATCCGTCCGCAGGGGTATCAACGTACTAGCCCTCGTCTCGGATAGGGTAGTCAACCCCATAGTACTATCACTTTGTATAAGCGGCTATTTCTAATCCACGCTAGGACTAAACAATAGTTAATAGTTCATGAAATTAGGGCCTTTTGCAACTAGGTACTCAACACAATTTCAAAGGCAACATTCGGGTCCAACAATCATTCATGACATATGTTCATTTTAAAAACTAGCATGCATTTCCCTCGCGGGTAAAACAGTTTGAAATAATAATAAGCGAGGCTATAAATTCACACCTTATATAACAAGTAGTCGATAGTTCGAGAGACGGTCACTGACGACGATACGGATGCCCGGGTAAATCAACACCTATCAAACCAAATAACGCGTAATGAGTAATCTCATTTTAAAACCTTATGGTACTGTATAAAATACATAAATATTAGTCACTTGTGACAATTACAACTCACGCCAAAACAAAACGACAAGTGTTACTCGTTTCATACCATTTGTCCTTATTATTAACGTTATCCATTTTACTCATTTTTGCCGATACTTACCGAAAGTACGGACTGTTTTACTATACTTAACCATTTTTATAAAATTTGAGAAAATTCTCAAAAATACTATAAGACCTGTAGAAAACACATATTTAATCCCAACAAAAGTTTTCACTTCTACGACTCGTTACTCAACACTTTTCCAAAAAATACGTTTTTCGGACTGAAATTGTACTTTGACCAAGTCGGACTCATTTGACCCGTTTAAAATACTCCATTGACCCATTTGACACCTAAGTCCTATAATAGACTCAAATGTGCAGGTTTGACACCAAAATTCAGCCCTCGACCATTTACCAAACTAGACTTATAGTCCCCGGGATTTGACCTAAAACCAAGCATAATTTCGGATTATGACGGTTTTCATCTCCCGGTACACGAATTTCAAAACGTCGTAACTTTTGACTCGTTAGGAGTCGTAAGCTCTACCTTATACCAAATCGAAGCTAAGAAAATGCTCTACAAATCTATCCTATCCACAAGACCTGTTTTCAAAATAATTTTTACGAAAATGCCTTAAACTTTCTGCCTAAAATCAACCATACCAAAATCACACTAACGCTCGTTTCCAAACCCATTTGTCATCACTAGACATCATCCTAAGCATCCCTAATCACAACCAAACAACATTTTCAGTCCTAAACCCCTATTGATCATCAACATCATAGAATCAAAATCCTAAAAACAAGCATGCAAGTAAATGTACCCATCTAAAACATCTACAAACATAAGATTAAACACAAAATCAAGCTCAAAACATGAACCACCATGATCCCCAAACACCCCCCATTGAGCCGTGGGGTTTGGGTGATCAAAACCCACCAACCAAATTGATTTTGGTTGATTTGTTTGGTGTTCTAGCATCCTTTTAGCATGAATTAAACATGCAAATGCCCAATTAACATCAAAAACGAATTTGAAAAATCTTGAAATTTTTGGAAGAATTTTTGTTAATGCATGTGTGAAATGATCATGGATTAACACTCACTAGATGATTTTAGAAGGTGGTCTTTGATTAGAATGGATCAAAACTAAAAAAAAAATGGTGTGGTGGTGGTTTGGGTGTTTGGCCGTCGGCCTAAGAACACAAGGGAGGGGTGTTTGATCTTTTTTTTTGTGAAAATGTTTTGTGTGTGTTGTTAGTTCCCTTTTTGTGGAATGGGAAGGACCTAAGTGCAATATAAGCATTCTTTTGGCCTTAAGCAAAAACGACACCAAAACTTTACGGGATTGACTCACTAGTCATTTTAGAAAATTTTACGGGAGTCGGGAATTATCCTATACACTCCAAAATACTTTTGGGATACTTTAAATGTACCCGAAAAGCAATAAAACTCACCCGACTTGACTTAACACGAACCGTAAGTAAAATTCTCGAAAAATTACATTATCGATAAAACGTCAAAAATTATAGAAATTTGAGCATCCATCGGGATCGTATTCGTCATCGTCCTTCTTAAATCGTCAATCGTCAAAATTATAACCTCGAACATCAGTTTCAACCAAAATACTAAAATATATAGCAAATAAAATTTATTAAAAATTTCAAAAATAAGCGTAATTTAGGGTAATGTTAGTGACCTCGGTTCTAGGGTATCACAATTAACAACTAACATTCAATATTAATCATACCAAACCAAAATCCAAGGCTCCTACCTTGCCAAACAACATGGTATCATAGATGATCACACTATGTACCTATCCCAAGGCCACTACCTTGTCAAACCACAAGGCCACTACCTTGTCAAACCACAAGGCCACTACCTTGTCAAACCACAAGAACTGAGACGGCACGTGTCCCCCGATCCAAATCATACACAATCAAGAATCACATAGCAGTTAATCACATAATGTACACACAAGTCCATCACAACCATAAAAACATTCACAGCAACAATTTATAAATAACTCAACACAGTGTCTCTTCCATCCCATCTGGAAGTCAAAATCAATAGTAAACATGGGACTATGAAACTCACCTGATTGCTTCTTCACAAGTCCTCGCACTTAGCAACGAGCTAACAAACCAGAAACACACAATCAATACCCGAACCAACCACCAAGATGGCTCATCAACCTATGATGGACATCTAGCCTATTCCCATATAATTACCTCATTGTTAAGTTCTAATCACCCCATTACACTTCCTTAACAAGTCCCTAACTTGGTTAAGTTTAATAGCTATCCCGTTCATAATTTTACACAAAACAGTCCCAGTTTTAGGTCTCAAAACGTTAAGTCAAACGTCCACTTAAATATACCCATGATTTCTGTAAAAGGAATATTCACACTTTTATACATGTTAGTTAAAACCTCCCACTTGCCCTAACCTTAAAACTACTGTTAAGGCCCCGATATATGTGTATATACTACCTATCCAGAATTCACTGATTTTAAACGTATGAAAAGCTCATTACCATTAGAGGGTCTTACCCTAAACCACAATCTTAGCCCAAGTGCAGATACTCACTACAATATATAAACCATCTCTCATGTTCGTGAGAAGATCCCAATGCAACCCTAAGTACCCCAAACAACCCAAACTTAAAAAGAAAACAGGCTGATTACAAAACTGTTTTGACCTCCGACTGTTGTAACCTATTTTTGACCCACTTCCCGACCTCCATTTTAGTTCTCGTTTCTTGAATTGGAAACCACTTCAATTACCTTTTCATGGATACTTGGATCGCATCTTGAATGTTCCTAGAACTCCCGATATGATCAAAACAATTGACTCAAAATTCTGCCCAGTTTTTAAAAACGGGTTTAACAAAATCAACCTCATTAATTAACCCTAATCCCTCTAATTACAAGCCCTAATTTATTTAATCATTATAATATGATTAATATACTGTTTTTAATTAAACCCTAACCTAAATCCGTCATAAGATGATTAAGACATCATTAAAATAATTAAATTGAAAAGGGTTAAGAAGGTTTTACCTTTGAATTAATAGAAGATGAAGAAAACCTAATTTTTGAAGAACCCTAATTGGCCACCATTGATGAATTTCGGCTAGGAGATGTTATGGAGGTTAAACACCTGATTATTATGGTTATGAGTTGGGTTTGGTTAATTCCTAAAGGCCCCCTAATCCCATTACAAGTCCATTGGGCCTGTTTTGGGCTTTTCCCTTCTTTCTTTCTTCTTTGGTGCGTCTAAACCGACCCAAACACCCCTAAATTCGTTTGTTTTTTTTATTTTTATTATTTAATATTATGTTATTAATATTACCTTAATTTTCCTTAATTTATTTCAGCACCTAAAGCTTCCAAAACCACAAAACCGTAAAACTAGTCAAATTTACGCGTTTTACCGTAAAAGACGTAAAATATACACTTTTATAAAAACTCTCAAATTTTGAAATAAACTTTATAACTAAGTCCTAAATGACTTAAAACCATCCCGAAAAATATCCATATGACTAATTACCTCATCCGAGACCTCCAAATGCTAAACCGTAAATCGTAAAAATACGATTTTCTATAATACATATACGTACACGTAAAACCACTAAATAACACCATCTCACTTCATAGTCACTACCATGTGAACTTATGAACATGAAATCATCACACATCGTTTCACTCACAAGGTACCCCGTACCGAAAACGATATCCAAACCACAATCTATACACACCAATAAGCACATAAACACGTAAAGACACGTAACTAGCACAAAATAAAACTAAGTGACGAACCTCAAAACCAGGGTTGTCACATATATAGACATAAATCTTGTAGCCCCAGACAAATATAAGGAAAGTTTTTCCTTCCCCTTTTTCCCCTCCATAACCGACGGCCCAAACACCCCTTTGGGGTGTTCCGGAACCTTCCATTCTTCTTTCTATTTATTCCACTTTCTATATATTTTATAACTCACGTTAATGTTTAACTCTTAATTATTTAACGATCGTTAAAGTTATAGCTGGGTTTAATTTAATAAATATATTTATTAAATAAATTAATAAATATAATAAATATATTTACTAAATAAACTCTTTACGTATTATGTGCAATCCCGTAATCTCGAGTTCGATCTATCACACGACTATTAAATATAAGTCCATAATCTTTCACTCATGTAGTTGTGTGGTTATGTGGTTATGTGGTATGATGTTATGTGATGTGTATGAGCTCGTGGGCACTCCTTTATTCTTTCTTTCACTCTTTTTTTATACTCCTTATTATCTTTCTTGTTCATTTGTTACATTCTACAGCTTCCGTGATATTCCTTTACTTTACATCCTTTATTGTTTATATCCGTTCCCTGAGCGTTAGCTCAGCCGCGTTTTATTTTCCATGCGGCAGGTATTAAGCGAAAAGCTGGGATTTAAGAGTTTGTGGGCTTGTCTAGAGTTACCCAGAGTCAATAAATTATTCATGACATTTTTGTGATTTCAAGCATTTATATTTTAGACCCCGTTGTGTGGAATTTCTTTTGTTAGAGTATTACTTTTCAGATATATGCTTGATTAATAATGTTACGTTTTGGACTTTTAATATACCATGTTTCAGATATGGCACCATAAGCGTGGCACTTAGTCTCTTTATCGGAGCGGGCGTTACAGTGGATGTAACAAGAATTTGGGTCGTATGGAGGTTTCGAAACAACACCTCTTTCGACGTCAACCATTTTAGTTGATCATTCATTCTCCATTGTTTTCATTGTTGTCGCATTGCCTTCATCGATAACTAATCACCGTCTTTATCATTAAGTTAAGATGAATCTTCATGATGATGCACTAATCAGTGTATGCAAAGGTTATTGTGGATGTGGGATGAATGATCTTTGCAACTTGAGTAGGGAAATGTAATCATGGGGTGTTTGGATTTACCATTAGAGAAAGTGCTAGGTAGTATCATCCAAGATGTGTCTGTATCTAAGCTTTTATGTTGTATGGTGTCTGGGATATTTTTCCTCTTGTTTTGTAAAAGGAGTAGGTTATGTCATTTAGTTGAGTGTTTTTGCTTGGGGATTGTTTCTTAAATCATTTTATCTTTACAAATGTGTAACAACTGACCATTATTATACATTATGATATATTTGAGTTCCAAATACTAACAAATAATAACTTTGATGGTTATAAACAAAGAGCACCCAAGCATATACTAAAATGAGGTAGTTCAAAATCATTTACTAACTCGAAACAAGGTTAATATTCAACTCATAAAGAACATAATAAAAAAAATACTTTTATCCTGCAATAAGGAGTTACATAAACCAAAAGGTAAAACAGGTTTGTTGTTCATCAAAGCATCTATCTTATGGTAAATACCACTTTAGTCAAAAGTAAAACATTCAAAACATCTCAAACATTATTACATAATTTTTCAAAAATATAATAATGATAAGTACTCTTAATAAGTTACATAAACTAAATGCTTGCTTGTTTATCATAACAGAAGCTACCGAAACATTTGTTATAAGTAAAGTCTTAACATAAGCTACCTAACAATTAATTGTCATTGTTCAACCTGAAATCTCATAATCCTCCTCCTTGTCGACACCATTTCCTGATTGTATTAATACCTTTAGGTTTAAAATTAGAAATTCCAGTATAGTTTTTTCTTCTTAGATTGGAATTAGTGCTTGAATTCATGTTAAAATTAGCTCTAATATGTTTTAAAAACAATTTGAAAGTAAACAGTTATACACTTGTTTATAATTTAGCCACATTTGAGCACATATCTTTATAGGCTTCATTAGTGGTTGAATTTAAATTAATTTGGAACACAAGTAGCTTAGGGATAAAGCTTATGTTTTTTGTAATCAGTTTTCACTTTAGAGCTTATTATGAGCTTTTGCATCTGTTGGAATTTGAGGAAAAAATTGGTTAATGCATCTAGTGTTCATTTTTTGTTGTGTTGATTTTTGGTACTTTGTTCTTCTCAATTGTTGCTTAGTTATTTTTTTTTTGTTAATGTAAGTTTTTAATCCAGTTTATTATTAAGTTTTGACCTTAATAATAAGAAAATAAAAAAAGGAAAAAGTGGAAGGTGGAAGTCACAGGCCCCATAAGGTTCGAACACGTAACCTCAACCCCTCAACACCTTTATCACACACACCACAACCAACGCGTCCTTGGGGATTTCCTGTCATAGCCTTCATTTATAGTGCTCAATGGCGATTTGCTTAGATATAAATCCTTATTTTGGTGTTATACACCTTTGTGCAAAGTTTGGTCAAGTTTCATTGAGTAAAACACCCAAGTCGACTATTTTTGTAACACCCATTTGTTAAAATGGAATATCAGAGTAATATATGGCGTGTCATCAAAGCATGCAAGGTAAATGTCTAAACATTCAGGACCATAAATATAAATACCGGAAACAAACATCGGTAGTCTAAGTAACTCAACACAAGAAAATATAAGTACTGTAAAGGAAAAGGATAAACAATGTCCAACATGAAGTAAAGTAAGATAAACTATGTTAAATTCATAAGATATAGAAGGCTGGATAGCTTCCATCCGAATGCACATACTCTTGAGATCCTACCTGCGACCTTTGGTACCTGCCGTTTGGAAACATGAAAATGGAAAACGGCTGAGTATAACGCCCAGTGCACGGATATAAAATAAAGCATGGAAACATAGAGTAATGAAAGCATAAAATAGCATATAAAGCATGAAAGGCAGCGAAAATGAATAAGTCCTAGAAAACCTAGATGTATACATGTTTACTGGTTTTAGTTCTGAAAACATAGCTTATGTTTACTTATGAAAATCTGTATTAGTTTAATATACCAAAAGCCAATATAGGTCATGAGGTCAACAACGTGCATGAATACTTGGAGGGGTGACCTCATCATGCAATTAGAGGGGATGCCTCTAATTAATATGGTAATGGGTAGGAGGGATCAACTCCTTGTGAAGGATGCAAGGCACACACCACATTCACCATGAAATCCTTACTGACATTGTAACTAGGATGCACCCATACGCCCCACATGATTATATAATAATAAAGGCCAAATAAACTAAAAGGGACGCCACGAGCTATCACTCCGCCGTGGTGAAGTCATAACACTAGTGCCTCTAGTATTATGGTTATGTTACCTCCATAACTAGGTGAAATTGGCATGCATGTATATGGCTAAGGTAACTAATAAAACATAAGCCTTTAAATCTGTAACTACTGGGGAAAACAGTTGGCTGCATACGGGAAAGCCTAATGAAGGAAGAGATTGTCCTTACTGAAGGACGGGAAATCCGTAACTTGTCTCCATTAGAAGCTAACGGAAACGATGAAGAACCTACTCCGCCTTGACGGAAAATACTACATTGGAATAGGGACATGAATGAGTCGTCTGAATTACGTGTGTTTTACTGGTTCTGTGTGTTCTTAGCTTATTATTCATGTTATATCATGTTTTAATTGTTTTAAGTGTTAACTGTAGTTATTCTTGTATTCTGTTGTTTATTATTCATGTAATATGGTATTATAATACTTGTATTGCAATACTAAGTAACTTTCTAAAAATAGCAGGTTTCCATAAATAGTAAGTTTCTAAAAATAGAAAGTTTTCAAAAATAATAAGTTTCCATAATTAGAAATAAGCTCGATTATTAATTCAAATAAAGTTTAATTAATAAAATACAAGTCATGGTTCAAGTATTATAGTTTATTAAATAATTAACTTGGTTAAATAAATAAACTATACATTATAAGATTTTATTTAAAATACATGTTTTAATTAAATTAAGCTAAATAAAATACTTAGGTTATACATGAAATATTAATTTTAATATTTAAACCTAAGTCATGCATTTAATTAAACTAAATAGTCTAGAAAATAATTTAATTAAATATTTTTTTCTGATTTTTACACTTTCCCGAACCCGAACGCGTGATTTAAAATTTAGCCCGAGCCCGTACCCGTGTTCCATATATAAGCCGAGCCAAACAACCTTGACAGTGGCTACCCGGCCTAGCCGGTTGCCACTGTCCGAGTAAAATACCCACTGCGGAGCCACGACTAGCCGCCGCCCGAGCCTGGTTCACACCGGTTCACACAGGTTCACATCGGTTCCCACTGTTTTTGTTGTCGGCTTCCCACTGTCAAAACAATAGTCCCGCCGAGACCCTATTGGTCTCGGTTGACACGCGATACAAACCAAAACCACACCCGACCTAGCGTCGGGGTTCCCTTGCCTGCGTCCGAGCCAAACCGACCAAGCTGAGACCTTTGATGGTCTCGGTGGTGGTGTTGTAGCGACACCGAGGGATTCGGCTCTCGGTTTGTGGGTCTCGGCCGAACAAACAAACATCAAACACCCCCTTTAAACCTTGATTTAATTAATCCCACATGTTTTATAACTTGTTTTTAAGATTAATTAAAATAATAACATGAATCCATAAAAGAGGTAATAAGAAAAGAAAGGTTTGATTATACCGAACACGTGGAAGAGAAAGGTTTGAGATCACGATCACGTACACATCAAATCAATTAACAAAATCGTCCGAACACCTTATGGTGTTGATGGCAGTCGGCGACAAGGGAGAGAGAGGGAGGCAAGGTTTTGTTTTTCTGTAAGCTAAAATTATAAGAAGAACTCCACGTGTTTTTCTTATTATTTTGTTAACATGGGTCATGGGCCAAAAGGCCCACTCCCTTTCCTTTTGCTCTCTTAGCCGCGACACCCTTAAGGCCCGAGGACAAAACCGAAGTTTTTTCCCGTTAAATTATATGTCGTACATGCTCGCGTTTTATTTATCGTGAAATTAATTATCGTGATCGTAACACATTTGTATTATATATACGTAGATACATGTTATTTAATATCGTGACACGTGAAATATATTATAAATAGAAAGTTTAATTTTATCGTATTTTCTTGTATTTACTGTTCATGTTTACTGTTCATAGTATTTTAATGCGGGTTTTACAATTTTGTCATTTTCTTATTTCACGTTTTTCTTGTTAAGAGCTTATTTGCTTATTATTTTTTGTTCTTTTTGCTTTTTTTAGTATTTTATATGTTTGTTAGGATTTGTGTCAAGTTTGAAACGTTTTCATAACTTCTTGAATAATATAGCTTTTTCAAAGCGCTTATTGGTTTTTTTGCTTTTTAGGGCTTATTCTGAATAAAAGTTGCTTTACCAAAGTTTTTTAAGAGTCAAAATTAAAACATCTCAAACATCATTACATAACTTTTCAAAAATATAATAATAATAAGTACTCTTAATAAGTTACATAAACTAGAAGCCTGCTAGTTCATTATAAGAGAAGCTACCAAAACATTTGTTATAAGTAAAATCTTAACATAAGCTACCCAACCATTAATTGTCATTGTTCAACCTGACATCTCATAATCCTCCTCCTTGTCGGCACCATTTCCTGATTGTGTATGAACTTTGGCTTATCATTTTTCTCTTTTAGTGGTAAACATCAAGCTTCAGGTTGATGTAGGTGCTTGTAGCCTTCAAATCCACATATATGGGGAAGAACTTAGAACGATCAACTCGACCAACATAAAACTCCATACCATGGTTGTCAAGATCCTGATCTGATCTTAGGATCTTACGATTTTACGATACTACAAAGCAAAAAAGATCCAGATCTTACATATGATCTTTACATGCTTAAGATCTTATAGGATCCCGATCTTGATCAAAGGATCTTAAGATCTACTACAATCCGATCTTACTTTTTCTTGAACAACAAATTAAAAAACTACAAATTTATAGATTATATTTTCTATAATCCATAAAAAATCGTGTTAATCTTCTTATACATTTTAAAATCATAATTTAGGACCACATTTTAATAAAATATTCGTAAAATTTTGTGTTTACGATGTATATTACTTTGTAGATTTGTAAAATATTGCAAAGACTATTAAGGAAATTAAATTATAGTACGATCTTATGATCCCGATCTTACTTTACGATCTCGGTCTTTCGAAGACGAAACGATCCTAGGTAAGATCCCAATCTTGAAATCCTTGCTCCATACAACTTGTTCGAATAGAGTCATCGACACCACCCATTTCCCACTCCAACTTGGAATTTCCAGAGTTAGACTTAGGTCTGAAAAAATATAGAGGGTGATATTGTTCATTTGCTTACTGCTCACTATACAAACAACAAAATCAAGCCATTAATGTATTTTCATAACAAAAGACAGAATTTCACCTCTGTAGGAGCTGCCATCCGGTGTCTCTCCAGGCGGAACAAGGACTGAAATAACCACTTTCTTCAAAACAAATCTCTGAAAAAGCAACATACTCGACTATCACCTTGACCTTTTCTTCATCCACATCGACCATCCTACATTTGACTAAACAAACAAAAAGTTAGGTAAATGTGCATCAATAAAATTATCTCATATGGCACATAATGTGATGCTCACTTTTGAGTGGGATATAGGTTTCATCTTCGGTTTCAAATGTCCATCTTAAGGGACGAAATTTGGGAAATGGGATATCACGTATGTAGTGCTGAAGAATATCTTGAGTGAAGAACAGTCTCGGTTCCATATATTGATGAGCCCTATAATCGATTTCTGTCTCATGTCTCCTTGCTGTCAAACTGGACATAAATCACTATTTAAATGTCATATAGAGTAAGCAAAATTTTATAGGCATATGCATATACTTTATGTTAATGTTAAGCAAGACACACATAACTAACAAAGCATATACCAAACACATCAAATAAAGCACAGTCTTGTAAATAAACATAATAAAGCGAACAAGTGCTAAATTCAGATTAAACAAACAACAATTGCCAATACACGTAAACCAGATATACACAATCAAAAGTTTGAAATTGCATTAAGTATCTCATGAAATGTATATCCCAATCAACTGAACTGAAAACAAAATGTTTCTTTTTGACAACGCACATTCAACAACAATGAAGGCAAGTTTAACAGAACAGATAAAACATCAATATATTATAAATCTGTAGAAGAGTAGAAAATCAAATAAATGATCCAAAATCACATTCACGAATCTAAACTCAAACCTAGCAAGTAACTCGAATATATCAATTATAATTAATAAACTCTTTACATCTATGATATCTCTAAAAGAAAACATACACCAAATGCATAGAGGCATATCGACAGTTATATGCGAACACATAAGCAAAATTAAAGACTTGTACAAATAATTCAAACTGAAGAGCATTCAACAATCATCTGAAAGAGGGGTATTAATTAGATACAAACCTTGATTTTTAAAAAGTCATTTTTTGGGATCAGTAACTTCCAAGTCCAACATGCCAGCAAGATGGAATGAAGCAAGGCTGTCTAAATCAATAGCAACCTTCAGAGATTCTTTTGAGAAAAGAGTAATTATAGGAGCCGCAACTACACCAATATGATTTAAATACAAATGTTTAGCTAGTAAACAAACTTTTTATTTTAATGCAGTAACATTTTTGAACAAGCCATAAGCCGATTCATGCCCACCTTTTTTAGCTGTAACAAATTTATTTTAATATAAGATCTTTGTTATGCTATCTTGAAAAATAGTGAATATCATAAATAATATTAATGTTACTTAACTTAATAAACTCATAAGCCTATATGTTTCGGCTTATGAGCTTACTAAGTTGAGCTTATGACTAAAACAAGTCATAAGCTTAACTTAATAAGCGATCTGTTTCTGATTATGAGCTTATCAAGTTGACCTTATGACTTAAACAAAGCATAAGCTTAACTTAACAGCACCTGACGTGATCACGTCCAAGAAGTTTTTCTATGTAATTTCCTTCGTCATTTAACCATCCATTTTAATTTTGATTATCATTATCCAATCGTTAAACATTTTTAGATGCATTTTTTTATGGAATGGATAAACATGCTTTAATCTATTTACCATCAGTTGATAAAGCATGAATGCTTTAGACGCATGCCATCTAAAATTAATACGTACAAGATTTGATATAACGAAAATATTTAGATGCATGATCTTTTAACTTATATTCAATATATGATCAGTGAATATTTTTAGATGCTCGATATATTGATTTAAGGGGATCATAACGTACTCTAGATGCATCATTCATGTTCAAAGGATTACTACATTGACGTATACGCTATGTTTAAAAATCGTAATTCGAGATGCATCGACATGGTAGATGCATGAGTTTGACACACAATAAATCGTAAACTGAGATGCATCGACATGGTTAGATGCATCGCGTTCAAAACAGGTTGTATCGTTAGTTATTTTGCATGATGCTCATATAGTATATTCCAAAGTGGATACTATATTCCAAAGTCGATACTGTTAGATGCATATATAGAAGGATCGATCATATAAAAATCAATGACCGAATCAAATATTTAATGCGAGAATTAGATGCGTCGCTTTTAAGAGGATATTATTTGATGTTCGTCAAAGAATAAATATGCGTCGATGTTATTTGATGCGTCAATTACATGGAAAAACATAATACGCATCGATGTTAGTAGGTGCATTATGAAAAACGGGGCCAACCAGGTATCCATCTATTAGATGCATGGATTACAATTTACATAAGCATATGTAGGGTATCGATCTAGCCATAGAAACCATGTATTTAAAATATTTCTTCTTCAAATTAGATGCAAAAAGAAGATGCATGGTGAACTGCTAAAATGGAAAAAAGATATTCACATGTTTTGATCGAATGTTTTGAAGATTATCAGTTAATCACATTAAAGAAAATGATTAATATCAAACTAATAAAATGAGTGAAGAGTGTAATAATTCGTTTTTAGTACAAGTTCGTTTTCTCTCGGTATTTAATCGAATTAAAATCCGGTTTTACAAGTGTGACTTAATTGTTTTTGGTATTACATTCGTAAAAGTGTATGGCTACTTGCACAAAGCACGTAAAAATGTAAAAATACTATATACGTAATACGTACTATTCTAAGAACATTTAGCAATTACACCAATTAAATGCACAAAATTCGAAAATACAAAATACACATTTATTGTACTATTACAAAATACAAAAAAAAAAAAAGACAAACTAACTAATTCTTAACAAATTTTCTAACAACTTTTAAGCCAACTTTTAACAAACTATTTTATAAAAATGAAAATATAAAATTTGTAAAAAAAAATTAATTTTCATAAAAGTAAAAATCAATTTTTTTTATAAAATGTAAAATCAAACTTCTACACTAATGACAATTTTTATAAAATCTCAAAATTCGAATTTTTCAAAATTTAAATTTGCAAACTCTAACTTTCTAAAACTGAATTTGAGAATCTGATACACTAATGTAAAAATCTATTACAAATAATGCAGGTCTAAAATAAAGTAAAGCCCACCAACAAACTAGTCCATTAAGTGCTTGTTTAACGAAAGGGCTATGCAATATAATGTAACAGAGACTTTAACTGAAGGACCTACAGCTACTTACTGTTTCTAACGATTTAACAATAAAGGACTGTGATCGTAATTAGTATTTACCAATTCAGGGACTAAAGTTGGACGAATGCTAAAAGTTTATTCAGCTCTTTAAAACACATTATATGTTCGATTCACAGCAACAAACTAATCTACTTTCTAAACTTAAACTGATTGTGAAATCAACTACAATAGGCTATCAATCCAATCCTAGAGAAGCTATATTACACTAAATCAATTCAATAGTTACAGGTCATATATCAAGTTCTGTCAATGCCTAAAGCTACTAATCTCATTACCAAACACTACTTAACAGGAACTTCAAACAAAATTAGAAGCTAGAATCACAAGGAGCACAACAAACCTTTATTAACAGCTATGGATCATACAGTAAAAAGCAAAACAATCAAGTTTACTCTACAATTACACACTAGCAATTTTTACTAAATAAAATTGCAGAAAATTAACATGAATGTGACCTCCACATCCGACGCCAGACCATTGATGTCGTGCTGCTAGCTGAACCAGATCTGATCTACACCAAAACCAGTGCTAAAACCCTTCAAACCAATATAGAAATCAACTCCAGCTTTCCAAAATTACTTGCATCCGAAATCAATAAGCTGTGATATACTTATTATATCAGCAAACATAAAAAGGACTTTTGAACTGCAGGTCTTGCAAAAACTCGATTAAGATGGAGTCTGCTATGTGCTTTCCACAGCTGTCTTCCACGTCGATCTGTGGTGCAATGATGCTAGCTTACCCATTATCCACTACAGCTTATTCGTCACAACTCTAAAACTCACAAACCGCGAAAACAGCAACTATATACAATCCAAATGCAAAAATCTTTTAACGATCACGAATGAACTACACAATCAGAAACAACATCAAATCACCTCCAATTGATCAAATAGGATTTATAGCTTATTTAACTTCACTCAACAGTCCCGAAAACATAAGCAGAACCAAACGCCAGCTTATTTAATGCCTAAGAACAGAGCATAGAAGAATTTGAGGAATGAATGAACTGAATATCATTAACAAAACGATTTCTGTTACATTCTTTAACTGAAATGTAACTGAATACAATCTCTAAACTAACTGAAGCTGAATTTTGTTTAAATGGAGAACAAGCTTTTTCCTATCTCTACTGTGTGAATTTTTCACACACTAATTTCTAACTAACTGTGAAGTGAGGTGAGAGAAAGTATTTATAGAGGAGATGAATGTGAGGGGAGGATTGTCAATGTGTCAGCTCCAATCAGACTTTGCCACGTGGAGTGATTGATGTTCATCATTAAATTGGAGATTTGGGGATTTTTGGATTAGTTGATTTGAAAGAGATTAAATTGATGGGATTTGTTCGTGAGGTGAATATGAGCAACTTTCGTTCTTTATACTCCTTCTGAAACGGGCTGAATTGATCTTAATTCGTTGTAGAAGATAGAGCCTGACGTGGCCTGTTTATATTGGTTGAGATGTGTGAAGCTGGGATCATGATCTGAGCCATTGGAGAATATCCATAATGAATGGTTAGATGCAGCTTGTGTGGCAATCCACTTTCTTCTTTCTTTATCTTCTGATTGGTCCATTTGGAAGGCACTCATAAAACTTTCATCAATTGACAAAAGCAGTCCTTGTGGTTTCTAGAAAACAAGGCAGCTTTACTCCTTTGTATTATATTTTGGAAAAGTGGACTTTCAGCCCTTCAACTTTCATGAATCTTGCATCCTTGGTCTTTATAAACTTGTTTTGTCTTTTCCCTCATCTTTTCCGAATAAAACCCATAAAAGCTCGTGTTTGCTTGATAATGCATCCAACTTGCCTGAAAACACACAAACACAAAATACCCACGTAATTCTGATATTTTAGAGTTTAATATAATGTATTTGTCTGTGTTTTAAATGGTTTATATGTTATAAATGATGAGTGTTTTTACGCTCATCAATGTGGATGCACGTGGTCCCTATTAAAATGATAGTAATTGACGTATTGGAACAAATTAAATTTACGTTTTTATCCTCAAAGAAATCTAATAACCAATGTTTATTTTATTGATTATTACCATTGTGCAACTATTTATCTTATCCATTGATTTCTCATCTAAAAGCCAAAATTACTTCTTATTTTAACTAATATTTTCACTGGATCTCTACTATATATCTTTATATTATATATAGGTATAATTATGATTTGATACCACACCTCTAATCCCAGTCATATGTGACATGGCACCTATTAGCCAATAGTATTTCAGAAATCCCTAAAATCTCTCCATTTTTCACGTTTTAGGTGACAAAAAATCGCAGATTTTTGAAAGCTGCGTTTTTGAAACGCAATTTTGAAAATCGTGTTTTGAATTTGCGTTTTGATTTGTGAACCGGGTCCGGTTCAAATCTGGACCGGTCCGGTACAAGTCTGCTGATTTTAGAAATTCGTATTTTTAATTAAAATTATTAAACTTCGAAATTTAAAAAAATTTAAAATATGTGAGTAGCAAGGTTTGAACACGGGTCTACGAAATAACAAGTTATCCAGGTTTACCAAATAAGCTAACCAACATTTTGTGTATTTCTATTAAAAACAAAACCAATCATACGTTCATTTATATGGATATACTCATTTAAAATATGAAGATATACTGTAAGTAGCATGATATATACTTCCTGGGCATATACGAGACAAAAAAAAAAAAAAACTACGACTCCTCCTTCTTCTCAAACCCTAATGATGTATTTTATTTTTCACAAAACTCTAATAATCCTATGTTGGTTTGTTATATTTGCCGGTGTTGTATGTGCTTTGGTTGGAGAAGGCTATGGTAAATATGCTTTTATTAATCTTTGTTTTTTGTTTTGATTATGTTATTTTTTTCAGGTGTTCTTTGCTCGGTGGGTTTTTTACGGTTATTACTTTTCCTTCTATACAAACTTAAGCTACTCATTTGAATATGTCTTCATCCTTTTATACATATGATTTCTAATGCATCGTTTGTTAATACGTGATGTTAAAGTAGTTTTTCAAATATTCTTTTTATATATCTTTTTATTTAGTTTTCATAGTTTATGCATAAATGTTTTCTTTTGACTTTACCTTTAATTTTCAAGGTTAGGTGCATCTCAGCAGGGGAGTGCAAAAGCTCTTTCAGTAATATTTGATATGCATTATTGTGTCTATCTCGTCATATAGAGTTGATGATAATTATAATGCACCCATGAATGTCGTAACTATTTACAGTATTTCTCACTTTATTACTTTTGATACTACTTTAGGCTGCAGAGTAGGACGTGCATTTTAAAACTGATCAAATTTTGGACTGAAGGCTGCAGTATTCACGATGCCGCTTTCTGGACCAAATTAAAAGGATGTTGTTTTAGAGCTAATTGCATCAGATGACAGGTCTTCATCTCCCTCTTGGGTTTTACGTGATAATTTGTAAATGTCGAATTTCATCTTTCTCTGTTTTCTTTTCTGATGTAAATGTCGAATAATTTGTAGTTGCCACTTTTTCTGTTTTCTTTTCGTCTTAACAGTTTACATGTAAGTGGCTATTTGGATGTTAGCTCTCACAATTATATGTTTTTTGTTTAAAACGTTAATAGTTAGTAAAAGGCCTATATCAATTCAGCATTCTTGAATCAATAAAGAAGGGAGCACACATGATGATAGATGGATTCAAGCCCTTTGGTATCCAGGCATGAAGGTATGTATAACAGCTAATAAAGTTGATCACTTCGTAAGGTCTTCATGAGTTCTAATATTCTCCATGAATGAGATACTTGATGCCACATCATCTCTTGGAGACCTTATATTCGTTTTGTTTAACTTCTTGCTGAGCAGAGTTACCCCCTTCGGTTTTTCCTCCTTTTGTGGCAGCCGGTTTTGAATGAGTGGAGCACGAGATGGATGCCCTTCAATAAGATCTCCTTGACGATCCAAAAGACCATTCGGATTCTACGGATGTCGATTTTCATGACTGGAGCTCAAAATGGTTACATGGTAATATTTGCGCATACAGTTCTTATCTACTAATGCTAGAACTTGAAAATGCTAAAAAGCAATTCCTGAAGCGCTTGCTATCTGGGACTGATAATCGCTTGGACAAGATATGAGAGAGCCTATAAAAGGAATAAGTAATGTATATTTTATATTACTCTCCTGATAGGAAAGATTCAACTCATCATTTATAGAATATCTATGAATTGTGTCTACTATCCCGCCATTGGACAGTTCATTATTTATTGGCAGGTGCTTTTTCTTATCTAAGTCGCATAGTTCAACTGGGAAGAGGACAGAAGCATATCTTTTATTTTCTTTTTCCCGCTCTCTCGCTGAACATACCCTGAAGAAACTTAAGAGTTTGACTAACCATGAATCAGGTGTCTATCCTGTTGTAATCAGGTATCTATCAAGCGAGAAAGGTTGGAAGAACTACACCAACAAGAGAAAAAGAAGAAGAAAAGGGCAAGAAATGATTTTTACAAGGATGTTCGTCCCAGAAGAGATGATAGGCAGATGCCTCAAAGAACCGGCCTGCCATGAAGAAACTGCTTTTAGAATTGGGCAGGTGGTTTAATACTAACTAGACTCCAACTGTTAAGTGCAGCGGAGGATGAGGAGGAGGACAAGTAATTCATTATTATATTTTCTTTTGTTTTCTACCTGTTAATTCTTCTGAATAAAACTAATCCTGTTGTGTTGCGAATACTGTTTAATGAAAATGATTTATATACATGTTGGAAGATGTGTCGTTTGGGTGACATTGCGATACAGAATCAAGACTCCACACCAACACAATACAAAAGTGAAATTCCTGAGATTCTTTTCGACACGCTTATATGGAGTACTCAGTTTGAGAACTTCTTAGCTACCAAGTCAACAATAGCTAAGAGGTTTAGGCCTGAAGGTGGGGAGACTTAAATCCCAGGTATGAAAGAGATGTTTGGATCACTAATAGGTCAAGTGTGTCATGATCTGACCCAAATCTAACCCATTGACAGCCTTAGCTCTCTTTGTATGACATAACTCCTTTTTTTCAAAGTGCAATCCAGATATCGTGGTTGTATTTTTCCCTAAAAACTTTATCACAGTCACCTCCCTGTGGAGAGACATCTGTTATTCATATGATAAAATACGTGATACCCTTAATAAAGAGATTTTTATGTGTTTGTATGCATCGAAACGTAATTAGAAAAAGAGGACAAAATGTATACTATTACTATAATGTTATATTGCGTGCATCAAGTTATAAATATCTTTTTTTATATTGTCCCAATTGCAGATTTCTTGACAAAGCTTTGCTTTCCCATGACAAAATGAAGATGGAACTTTGGGTATCATTGATGACGTGAAAGAAAGTGTATTCTTAGACTAGCTCTAATATGGATTATTTGTTTAGGGTATGGGATAGTATTTGCTAAAACTTACACGTTTTCTAGCAAACAAGAGCTACCATGGACAGATCAATAGGATCAAGTTTCCTGTTAAGTTTGAAAAGTGAGTACCAAAATGTTTTCACTGTACGTAAAATGCTACCACGTGTTACTTAAGTATATGTGACGAGTTTAAGCACTGATATCCAAGATATGTATGCATTAATATAAATATATTAAAGATTAAAGGTGGCATAATGGCAACCTCAAAATCTTTAACAGAAACTAAGATTTTGCAAATTTAATGCATATACTGTCCACATACCAAAAGGTCCGACAAATGATTTAACTTTTTGCAGTTTCAGTCTAAAGTTGTCATTGTTCTGAAGTGTGTTTGCTTTTATTATAGATCTCATATGAATAAGTTGAAGGACACATTATATGAAGTGAGTTTGGCAAATCAGTAAAGCTATACATATTGGGGGCTTATGTGCTATCGATACTACTACTTTGGAAAGTAGATCTTTAAAACAGCAACAACTCAAACACCTAAGGTGTAATTTGGTATCGGATGACTGTAGCATTGAAGCAACACATTGATTTCCTCAAACATATCGTATTGATAGTCCCACTTCAAATATGAACAATAGAAGCTGCTCGAGTTTGAAAAATTTAATGTGTACATCGCCTGATACCACAGGTAGCGATTATGATGTTTGTGCATCTGTAGTTTTGCATATTTGCTATATTCTGATGTCTACATGCATTGTGGGGGTCGGCTTCAGTTGTAGTCTCAACGTGGAGGAGTGCTTACCAGTTCAGCAGAAACTATGGGAAATTCAGAGATGACATGGTACTTAGTTTTTGTAACCTTTATAACTGTGTATAGTAAAGTGTTTGATTGTTCAAAAGCTTGGCTGGTGCTGTTGGAACTCTAGGTTCTGCTGGAGGTTTAGGTGCCGCTGGAGCTCTAGGTACATCGTATCCATACATCACAATGGATGGTGGTTACAATGCTCGGTTATCTGGCCTGGCTTAGGCGGTAAACAATTAGGCGCGAGACGTGTGGCAGCAACTTGTCTCTTAGAGGCAAGATTTGGTGGTTGGTTATCAGGTGGCATACCACTGCTATTTCCAACTTGAACTCTTTGTTTTCCTTTCATCATATATATCATGTAAAAGTTATCACCGCATGCTTAAACTATAATAAAGTTACTTATGCTGAACTTTACTTATTTGCTTGATTATTCTAATTTTCTTCTTCTTATTTGGCTTAGCAGAAAGTGTAAGATCTGAGAAAGTTAGAAATGATGAGATTTGGTAGAGTGATTTTTAGCTTTTTCCAAGTACTTGACTTTAAACACTACTTATTTGCTTAATAAGTTTCATTTTTTTCTTCTTATTTGCCTTAGCAGAAAGTGTGGTAACGCGTATGTTAGTCATCTGCAATATGGTTCATTGCATCCAACTTCCTTTTGATTTAGCTTACGCACAGAAGAACAGGTAAGTAGACAGTAGTTTAACCTTTTTGCAGCTACAAAATCCATGGGTATTATAGAGGTATTGTTTTCTTCTTCATTTTTTCTTATTAACATGTGGAGACTAGGAAATTTGAACTGGTGAAAGTCATGTCACAGAGGGAATGTTAGAGGCAGATTACTTGTTCGGGACAGGTAACTCGAGTGGGTTTTAGTAAATGCAGCTCTCTCTCTGTCAAATTAGGTTATAAAATTGTGCTTTCATTTCATCTAATTATTCATAAAATTACCTGCAATAATATCACACTCTTGGTAACTTTTGACCCGCTTTACTTTTTTGACCCATTTGAACTGTTTCCTTTTCCACTAAATTATTTTGTTCTGATTATTCGACGAGTGAAAAAGATAAAATACCCAACCCATCCCATTCATAAATGGGTCCATTGCAAAATACTGTAAGTTGTTTACTGAAATTATTCCAAGGTTTTATTGTGATCAGCTTATGATTTCGATGGGGTGCTGGGATTTGCATTTTGGAACTGGCTTTTGGTTATTCTTGATGACTTTTGGTTCGTCACAAATCTTTGAAAAAACTCGAGTTCCCAAACCGACTATCTACAACTTAATCTAAATGTCCACCTAGGGAGTGTTCATCCCAGCTATTGAAGGACAAGAACAAAAGAAAATGGTTGCCACTGGGAAGAAAAATGCAGATTATTGGCTGTTATGCACAAACAGAACTTGGCCATGGCTTGAATGTGCAAGGCCTTGAAACTACTCCATTTGAAATTCTCTGACATGTGTACAGTACACATACTCAACTACAAGATTACATTCTTTGTGGACAATCTACATCAGAAAGAAACAAGGTACAAGTGCTCAAGACATTATACGTATTGGTTATAAAATTAATCACAATGATTATTACAAGAAAGATTTATTGTTATAAATCATAATGATTTGACTCGACGAGGCGAGCTTAGTGGAGAAGATGTTGTCTTCTAGGAGCAGCACGTAAATCATTGGTTGCCAGCCTATGGTTTCGGAGCTTTGGGTTGTTGCTAGGCACCACGTGACTTTGCTCCATAGTCACCGCCTCCGGACCTCATGTTCAAACTTGGAGTAGTCTTTGCTTAGTCGAGTTTTGAGATTAGGGGTAATTAATTGTCATCAGGTCGTCCAGATTAATCCGTAGGAGAATATACCTCATAATACTTAGATGATGATGTAAAAATGAAATGATTATTTTGTCAAATGCATCATACACGAGATACCACACAAAAGCTATGGCGGGTTGGATCTATATAAATGCATGTGGGTACACTACTTGAAAAAATTTGTTGCGCGTGATCTAATTTTTATCAATGCTTCTAGATTTCGGATTGTTAACAAATTGGATCGACTCGGTTAATCTAACGATCTAAATTTTGCTATGGTCAAACAACGGCTTAGATAAATCTATTGATATTTATCCCAATAATCATGTTGTATGGATAATTTAACAGATTATCGATAATAAAAACCCCTA
The DNA here is from genome assembly GCA_025667525.1 of Glebionis coronaria. Lineage (NCBI taxonomy): Eukaryota > Viridiplantae > Streptophyta > Magnoliopsida > Asterales > Asteraceae > Glebionis > Glebionis coronaria. Next base: position 618,574,600 of record CM046878.1, read on the forward strand.
TGTTAATTAAATCTCCCTTGTAAACATACGATTGGCTAAACCTCAATAATAGCTTAACTCATATCGCAACAAACAAAGGCCTTTTTGTGATCCTATTTATCATCATCGTCATCAATATATTAATTTCTTTTAAAAAAATGTAAAAGACCTATAAGCAAATCGCTTTTTCAAAACTAGATCCGTTTTTAAATCGATTCAATTCGAATCAACTGGTCAACAAACCGGTATGACTAAAAACCAATTTTTGGTTGGATTTTATCCGACTTCTAACCGGATCGGATCAGTTTTAACTAATTTTTAATCGCTTCAGTTCGATTGTACTCAGTTTTCACCATTTCTTTAAACCGGTTCTTGCCATTTTACTAAACCAATTACGAACTACCGGATTGATTTAAGAAAAACGGTTTAAAAAAACCGGTTCTTAAAAACAGGCTTTTCCCACCCATACATATAATTAAGTTGAACCATTCATCTACACATTAATTAAATAAAGTGGTTCTATTAGGAAGTTAAGTCATTTCACGTGAGAGGTAATAACTTCAACATCATATAATGGAAGCACTATATTTTTTTTTACTTTTTCTTTTGATATTGTGTTTCATTAACCAACGTAATTAAAAAAAAACTACAAACAATATTTACATAACTAAAAATTCACATGGGACAAAACATGTCCGTTGGGTGGGGTAAGGCCCAAATATATATAAGATTAGTTACCTTTTAACAAAAACGGAACCTACTGCTAACAGATATAACTAATACATAAACGTACTTTTAAAAAAGATTTACGAAACGAACCCGCCCATTGTGCGGGTTATGCCGCTAGTATATATATCTTTACATTATATATAAGAGGAGGGATATGCCACATAAGCATGTTTAAATATATATATATATATATATATATATATATATATATATATATATATATATATATATATATATATATATATATATATATATATATATATATATATATATATATATATATATATATATATATATATATCAAATCAACATCAAATCAAATCAAATCAAATCAAAAACCCTTATATAGGAAGGATGGTGAAATAATGCTTTAAATAAAAAAATTCTATAAAAATAACACATGTAATTCATTAAAGGGTTTCCATAAAATTGTTCAAAAATAGAATATGGATTACAAATGATATCTTAAATATAAAATTTTATAACAATATATAAGGAAAGATGGTGAAAAATGCCTTAAAAATTATATAAAAATGACACATGTAATTCATTAAAGGGTTTACATAAAATGCTTCAAAAACAAAATAGGAATTACAAATAATGCCTTAAATATAAAATTATATAAAAATGACACATGGAATTCATTAAAATTTTTCCATAAAATACTTCAAAAAGAAAATAGAAATTACAAATGATTCACAATAGTTTGACTTACTAAAAAGAAAATATTTTCAGATATTCGGACGGTCAAGTTTTAGACTGGGCTATATACTATTGCTATATTATACACGTGACAAAAATAATACCGGGAATAAGCTTTTTGAGCTTACTTTTGCTAGAATACATTTTACCACAAAACTTACAAAAGAAAATATTTCTAAAAATATTTAACTATAATGTTTTTGCTGTAAAAAAACCTTAATAATAATATTAATTTAAAAAAATTAAGGTAAAAAAGTTATTCATAACATTAACATATACAAAATCTATTACCTCAAAAAATTCAAAAATACATAAAATATTTATACAATATTATTAAAATTCTAAAAAAATTTAATGTAACAACCTTATTCATAACGTTAACGTATGCAAATTCAATTAACTCATAATATTCTTAAATAAATAAAATATCTTAAATTACGATATTTATGTTCATTAGATGCTACATTATTAAAATATTAATGTCATAACTAACACTATATATACTAAACTTCTAATACAACCACACATAACTTCAATTTTCATTAAAAAAATATATATACTTAAAGCTAGCCCGTTCACTGGACGGGTCTAAAGGCTAGAATTCAATAAACAAATAGAATTGTTGTAATATGTGTATACACAACTTCTTTAGCTTCACTTTTGGTTCATTGACCTTTTTTTATTCTAATATATTATCAAATTTACTATTTATGGAAGAATGGTCATCTTGGGATTCAAAATTATGCCTATCACTATAGTTGAATGACGTTTTTTACCCTTGAAAGTGCACCTGATACCTTCCTTGGACGGTCCTTGATACCAAGTCCCTGCTTTTCAGAAGTTGCTTTATCCTGCAAAAGAAAAGATACTCAATTTTGAGTGTGAGGCTTCTTTTTCTTGGATTGAGCTCCAAGTAAACCTCCAAACATAAATCCAAATTTGTTACCCAAGAGTAATTTCTTTTTCAAATTGAACAACATAAAAAGGCGTTGTTACCAAAAAAGCATATAAGTAAAACCGTAACTAAATTCTAGGGATGGTATGATTCTGATATCAAGAATTTGAAGATAAACGCATAACATCTGACCTGTTAATTCAAAATAGAGAATATACACAGGAAAAAAATATTCCAGCAGTCCGATTTAATTTTAACTTTCAGGTCAATACAGAAGGGACAAAACTAATATGGTATTAGACCTCAGTTGTCTAAAGCCAAGTTTATGAAGAATAGAAAACATGAAAATTTGCATTGCTAAGTTGTAGTTATATACAACTAATTTCTGATAGCAGGTACCTGATTAGGACACTCGAAAAGTTCGGGTTCTGATTCTTCTTCACCAACGTCTTCTTTCTCTTTATCAACTGAATTTGGCTCATGACCTTCTTTATTATCAAGTTTCCCAATACGTATAGCCATTTCCTGAACTCCAAGATCACAATCTGCTTCTTTCCTGGTGAAACTACATGCTCGTCTAAAGGACGATTTCATTGTCGCTTTAACTCTCTTACCACGCCCCTCTCCCTGCTACCAAACTTCTTCATTATGATTGTGTCGTCACCAAAGCTTCCTTGTCGTTTTTCATAAGTCATCAAACCTGAATAATTTTAAAGAAATCAGGATTTTCACTTTGGAATATAAAAAATAAAATATACCACATTTATTGTTAGGATTAACATATGAAACATTCAAATTACCTTACATGAATGAAAGTAGGTATCCCGTTTTACTGGTTGTAGCCACCTGGAACTCTAAATACTACATGCAAACAGGTCTCACCAAATTGATTCACAAGTTCCAGATCCACATTTTCCATCTTATTCACTATACTCTCAACAAAATCTTCCATCTTTTTGGTCGGTTCTGCTGATGCTGCAACATGAATAGGCGTTTCAGCAATTGAGAAAAACAATTAGGGTTCAGACAGAAAATAAAAAAAACAAACGAATAAAATAGATATGCTAAATAATGTATGTATTTATCTAAAATTTATACATTAATAGATATCTAGTTTTAACAATAAAACCTATTAGACCACTGAACCATCCTCCACGTCCATCTCTCACGTGAATGTATTAAGTGTTTTTGTTTGCTAATGGTACGCTATTGAGTTTTTAATGCCTGCTTAGATGAAAAAAACCATGATTCAAATAGAAATCATGTCTATATCAGATGATGAATTTTAGGGTTTTTTTTAAAATGGGATTTATGATAACATTGGATGATGAATATTAGGGTTTTCTTAGATTCGATATACAGGATCTGTGGAAGGGATAAAGAGAGTTTAAATCGTGATAAAAAATAAAAGAAACGTATTATTTAAAACCTCAAACTATAATTTAGGAATAGATTGTTAATAAACCGTTTAAGTATTTTGTTTTTAATAGTTAATCATAAATTGTGGAATAGCTCAGTGGTAAGAAGGGTAGATCTTCTCTAAAAGACCGGGGTTCAAACCTTTCTAGTGACATTCTTTTTAAAATTCCGAAAATTTCATATGCACGTTTAAACATGATTTTCAAGGAAGTGCTTTTCAAAACATGATTTTCAAAAAAATTACGTTTGGAAAACTCGTATTTCGTGGGAAATAGATAATTTTTACGAAATTCTGAAATCTTATTGGATAAAAGGTGCCATGTCACATATGTCTGGGATTAGGGCTGTGGTTTCAAATCGTAATTATACCTATATATAGTATAGAGATAAAAGAAAAAATTTAATGTTTTTATTTAGATATTAATACATATTAATAATTATCCACATATTTTTACATAAAAAAATTCTTTATACATCAATATCAATGCTTAAACATATTTTATATATTTTTCCATTTAAAGTATAAAGATAGTTTATAAAGTGTTATTGGTATTTGTTTATTTTCTGAAATTATTGTAAAATATTAAAATAATAAATTACATTTAAGTTCTAATTTTACTAAATTTAACCATAAATTTTTATTAATTACTCCTCTTTTTTTCATAAATTTGACACAACTTGTTGTCCTCTTTTGAGAAAGACAACAAACAAAACAATATTTTATAAAATAAATAAAAACCTAATATTAAAAGAAATAAAAATGCAATAAATTAAAACGTAATTTGATAAAATATTTGTTACAAACAAAACATTTTTTAGCTGCTTCTACTGTTGTTGCAGCTGCTTCTTCATCCTTTTTCAGTAGCCCATGCTTATTCCATCCTTTTGGGGTTAGTTCAGATCTTCTTCCTCCTCCTATTCAACAAAAACAAAGGAGGAAACATGAGGATGATGATTTGCTTCTTGTTTTTCTTTCAGAAAATATCAATAAACACTCTTATTATGTAAGCCAGCCCAACTAAAGCCCAAAACCTCAAGCCCGTACTAGTAAAAAACATTTTCACCACCCCACAAGCCCATACTTACTTTTCAAACAAATCTTATTTTTTTATCATCATCAAAAAAAAAAAATTCAATATACAACAAACATATCAAATCTTCTTTTCGTTATATATTTCTATAAAAACATAACATGTTACAAACAAAAAACATACAAAGTTTATATTTCTTCGTCTTTTATATTTTCTATCAACACAAAACATAACCACAAATAAATTTTTATATTAACCAAATATTATGTTCGTGTTTTTTTATAAAAAACAAAAAGGTTTAACCCTTAAATATAAAACCATTCATACCATACCGCCCTTTAAATTTTATAACAACAGTAGTACGCCATATATATATATATATATATATATATATATATATATATATATATATATATATATATATATATATATATATATATATATATATATATATATATATATATATATATATATATATATATATATATATATATATATATATATATATATATATATATATATACTAGTTTCGTAACCCGCCCAACGGGCGGGTTCGATTCATAACTATTTTATATTATGTTTGTCCTTAAACTATAGTATTCGTTAATATCAAGGCCTTGAAACTCACCCAATGGACGGGTTCGGTTCATAAATCTTTTTTTAACGAACGTTTGATATTGTCTAGGTTTGGCTCGCCATTGGTCGGGATCGGTCAATAAATGTTTAGTTGAAACAACGTGTGTTACTGACGTAATTATGGAAATTCGGCTACCTTTCTACCGACGTCTAATCTGTCCAACGGGTAGGTTAGATTCGTAAATGTTTTTTTGATACAACATTTTTCCGTTCCGTTCTAAAGGTTTTCGTGTTAATGTAAAGAGAGAATCTTCGTTCCTCCCTTATTTTATAGTCTTGAGAGTAGGACATATAGCTCTCTTTGTCATTATGTCATTGTGAGACTAACTTATTTGTTAAAAGCAAACCAACCTTTGATATTGTCTAGTCAAAGAAGGGTGAATGTGCTATTTACACAGAAATAGGGTTGACCATGTATAACCCCTTGACCTTTTATAAGTAAACAAAGAACCTTATTCGCCATTTCCTGATGGTTAAAATATGTACATTATAGCTCTCTTTGGTTACATGAGGTGCAAGGTTTTATTTTAAACAAATAGTTTTTATAAAAAGGTGATTCATAAAGGTTTTTTTTAAACAGAGATATTTAATATATTAAATTTGTAAATTACCAATATACCCTCTAACCATGTTATAATCTATTTAAATACGTCCTTGTAAGTAATTTTACATATTAATATTATAGCTAACATTTAATTCACCAAAACAAGTTTATTAAAAAAATGCATCTTATAGCTCATGTTAACATCTTTGCAGTTTACACCTTACAACTTAAAATTAATTGCTTACGACTTACAACTTATGTCTAATTTTGGTTGTTTGAGATTAAGCATAACCTTTTCAATTAGAAAATGAGTTGGCTGCAAATGAACATCATTTACTACGCTCGACACTACACTACCTTTCCGGTACCAATACTTTCTCTAAACAGCCTCGAATGATCTTTATCAAATGAAATCACTTGCTACAATAGTAATCTATTTTAGTTAACAACTATCTTCAAAGATAGTGGTTAGTTTCATAATGGTATTAATGTGTTTGATAACCAACATACAGCGAAGCGTTGCAGGCTATCTGGTAGAGCACCACTTTTAGTTGCAAACTTAATTAGAGAGGGGGAAAAGTTCAATGTAGACAAACTTTTTAGTATAGATCCCGTCAACCAATCATAGCCATAAACATTTTTCATCTAACAAAAAATGTATTTTTTATAATTAAATACCTCATAAACGGTTAATGGTTACGTAAAACATGTGCCTCGATAGAAAGATTATTTAATTCTCGTTGTAATTGTATATTTTTTTGTCACTTGACGATTTGCCGATTGTAAGACATTTAACTTTTAAGAATAATGTGGAAAGTTATATTGAATGAATGTGATTATGTGATTGACTGATCTGGTCTATAATAAAAAAAGGGTATACATTGATATAGACTTAATTCGAAAGATGATTAAACATAGATTGACAAAGGTCGTATGAATGGAATCTCGTGTCATTTTTGTAAGCCTATATTTCAATATTGTCCTCCTGATCTTTAAGTTTGCCAAGAGTTATAGCATGATGAAAATATGATACTTATGCATTGCAACTACTTGGCCATTAGTTGTTCTTGATTCTATCGCTATTACTCCTAAGAACGATGTTTGCTTTCGGTTTTAAAAGTGATTATATAATTAGCCTAGTATCAAATGCTATGTTTTTGCTTGTATGTGACCCTTAAGCCATCTTTATGGTTCTTTAGACGAAGCTTACATTATTTAATATGATCAATGTTACAAAGCGTAGTTCATTGTTTTAAGCTTATGAGTTTTCGTTGTAGCTTGTTTAGTCATGACTTTGTTCCGTGTTAAGTTTAGTTGGCTGCAGCTTACGTCTTTCTTACGCTCAAATGGTGTGGCCAGAAGTATGAACTTAAAGTTTCGCTATAAAGTATATGTCTGGTCCACATAGTTGATCGACCCTAATATGACCTTTAATAGTATAATCAAAGTGAGAGATAACCATTTATTTAATACAGATGTAAAGAACTAAGGCCACATTTAGATTATTTTGATGAGATAAGCTTTACGTATGGTTATTCTAGAGAAATATTAGCAAATTAAATAGATTATAACACACACACAAAAGAATTTATGTGATGAAAAATAGCAAAATTAATCACACCACTCGACCAGGTTATAACCAGGCGTAGAGCTGAATAGTTTCAGTCAAGGCAGTGCTAAAGTATATTTCAAAATAATAGGAATGGAAGGACACCTAATTTAATTGGCTAAAGTATTTGAGAAGTGCGTCAGTGAAAATAACGAACGCGCCGCCTTTCACTCCTTCGTGGATCGTGGCTGCGACTATGGCTTTGACTTTTGCTCCGCCTTGGGCTTTGCTATAACTTCTTCCCCTCCTGTGACTACGGCTAGGGCTTTTGTTATAACTGCTTAATATACTATGACTGTGGTTAGGGCTTCTGCTATAACTTCTTCCCATGTTATGATCACCATCTCTTTTGTTATCAAATCGCCCTCTGCCATGACCCCTTCCACCGGAATCCATTAATCTATCATTCCTAAAAAACCACCATCCCACCAAATACAGCACCTCTAGGATCACCACACGCAGTATTGTAGGAGCAAGTAAAGATTTGAAAAAAGAGTAAGCAAACACCTAGATATGCCAAAAATATCAGTTCATAAGAGGTACTTGATCAATAACAGATTTAATTTTTTCTTTCGAGATAAGCGCTTCCTGAATGTCAAAAGCCACCACTTGAAGCACAAAAGATATATCTATAGTTAACTTAGTTTCAAGTAAAAAAATAAGGTTTTGTAAAATATACAAAAGCAACTATAAAAGTGCCCCTCCTTGTAAGCATATACGTAGCTTGTAACATACTAAACAAAATACAGTAGTAGTAAAATTTACAAACAGTGGGAACTTACCCACGTGATGCGGCCTGACGACGTGTACATAGGTTTTTGGTTTAGGGGGCGTGTTAAAGAGCATTCCTGTTTACGTGAATGGTACATTTGAACATGTATTAAAACTTCCAATACGTATGTAATCTGATAGAGGTCCTGGATTCAGTGGATTCATGCTTAAATTACCCATGTTGTTAGTAGGTTCCAGCCTAACCAGAGCGCTCATACAACAATCGATAGAAGAATCCGTATCACTCAGCAAAGATGATGGTGTTGGCCGTCAAGCCCTTGAAATTTAGGAAAAAAAATATGATAATGCAGACCGACCACTTATAATAAAAGCTCGAACTGGAAATCAGATGCACCAACATTTGTAAGTTATAATGGCACAACTGATTACATGAACATCTTTGCTGGTTCAGTAAGTTGATAGGAGTCAGTGACATTTTTTGTTGACCACCTGCTGAGTACACATACATGTAAGCACCAACAAACACAAACCCGTATTGAAACATAAAAGAATAAGATAGCATGAGAAGGTGCTTACCTTTAGGAATTGGCATTGTAGATATTTCTAACTGTGGTTCACCATGTAGCATAGAATTTGATTCACATAGACACTATCTCTTTGAGGAAACGTTCGGATCAGAGGTACAAACTTCAGTGGCACGGATATTTTGACGAAGTTCCCCCAGGCAGATATGACCATGGTGGGTATGTTGACCATCTTGGCCAATACCAACAGGGGATTAGGGACCTACTTCCTCTTAGTTTTCATTAAAAAGTAGGTAAAATAATCTATGGTAATTGTATCGTATCCTACTTTATGCAACTTAATTTTATGGTATCCTACTTTATGCAACTTAAAACGCCAAAAAAGTATGAGAACACACATAAGCGCTTTTAAGTGTGGAACAAATATATAACATATAACATTACATACACGCAAAGGACGTCCGTAAGTTATGACAAACAAAAAACATAGATCCACGTACCATCAAGCGAATTTTAGAAGATGGAAGCAGGTAGGTAGCGAGATATAGGAAAAAGAATCAATAGAAGGCTGAAATATCTAGGAGAAGCAACAGTAGTCGGTGGTCCAAAAACTAAGAAAGGAAAAACAACTAAGAAAGGTCCCTATGTTACCGTAGCCCAAACGAAAACCTAAAACACTCTCTTTTGTCACCTGATGATAATTAGTATATAGAAGAATTAGACTATACCAACCACATGAATTTGTAGAAATACCATATGGAAAATTTGGTAACATCTAATGTTATGTGTTCCAGAAAAATAGTCATGTTCTGTAGAGTTTTTGCATCTATTATGCTTTTTTTGTTAATAAAGGTATGGTATACTATAGATATTTATCAACATATATACGTGATTGTAGAACTCTTTTTTCACTGTTAGGTTCGTTCTAAGCGTTATTTCATTTGTTTCAAGATCATTATGTTCTGGTCATTCACTACGCCAACTTCCTAGATGCAACATACTAAACATCAGGCAAAGCAAGGACGTGATAGAATTTTCTGTTGACCGAGTCAGAAAAGCCAACAGGGATTTGTATGGAACCAAAACTCAAACCTGTTGATGGGTCGCACGCTGTTGGTGACCCTATTGCGTTAGCTCTGTTGATGTGGCCCCACATATCGAGTCTGCTGAGTTGGGAATTCCAGCTGTTGAATGCAACACAGAGAATGCATATGATGGTATTGTGAGTGTATTTAGGAATTTTAGATAGCTACTCAAATCCATAAATTCAATCCCCAAATGCAAAACAATAAAGCGCTTAGTTTGAGACCACACACAGTTAAAGATCCTACTATCCAGCTATGATAAAATTCACACAAGTAACATGTTATGGACTTACCTATTTGAAACATGTTGTGTAAGAAGATGACATTTTACTCTTGATATCGCTTCATGTTGATAAGCTTGCTCAATCAAAGCCTAATTCTAAAATAGATTAAGGAGTGTATAAGATCATAGCTAAATGATAAAATAAATCTTCCACTTAGGTTCATAACATATGATTAATTATATACTATAGCAAGAACATAACTACACCCATGAGATAAGAATGTGAAACACAATGAAGGGTCATTTGTAGGGACATGTGCAATTTTTTCATGGATAAACAAAGAGATAACCTGACAAAATCTAATAATGCAGATAAGCGAAGAGATAACCTGGAAGTGAGAATATATACCTATCCGATGAATATATACATCATTTATTAGATTTAGTTTTCACCAGATGCAACAACACAGTTATTAGTAGTTGGTGTTGCTGATTCTGCAACGACGATCTCACCTAGATCCTTGCAGTATTAAGCACAGATCCTTCGTCTACAAAATGGTGATTCGTTGCAGATGTAGCTAAACTTAATTTTAAACGTTGATCTGGGTTCTTTGATCCTCAAACATATCAAGTATTGAAGAAAATATAAAAGAAAATATTAGATAAAAAAATAAATGTTTCTTCCATTAAATTAAATAGTTAGTTTATATAGCGAAAAAAATTATCAGATGTAAAAAGGGGGTTTCGGTTATCTACTAATGTTGCAGCGATTTCAAAATAAGGTGTGTTTAAGTTTGTCCACTTCATAACCCTTTACAGGGTGTTTGGGTCAGTGTACTGCAAGTTATTTGTTATAGTTGCTCCGACTACCATTTTGTGGGTTCTTGTGTCTGTTAGCTGCAAATATACTCATCTAATGGAGGCTCGGATCTGTTAACAAAGTCTCGGTATCGCTGCAACCACAATAAAGTTTCAAACCTATAACGTTTTTTTGTAAAACACTTACGTTACCTGGTTTGCATTCCCGTTCTAGAGTTGTTCTTATGCGAATTGCCATTTTGTGGTTCTCCTCGGCGAAGGAAACAGTCACCTTATTTGAGGGTGAAAAAATGGAACGGTAGAAGAAATTCCAAAAATTTCAAATTTCAGGATTATTAAATACAAAATGAGAGTACAAAGTGAAATTTATATGCATAGAGAGACAGAACATCATAATAACACCTTGGCATATAAATCAGGCCAAAAAGTAATCCAAGCTTCTTTAACCTAACCCTCGAAAATTCAAACGCTGATAATATATGAGTAACCTCTTTAGTGGTTTCTATAAGGAAAAGAAATTCAAAACCTCCTCAAAATTCAAACCGTTTTGCATCATTCGCTGATACAATATCGTAGATAGCAGCAACTGGTGGACATCCAATAAATAGTACATCATCCTCGCTAGCTTTAGCTTAAGTTTGTACATCATTATTATCCTAAGGTACATGAAATGTATGACTTAAGTTTTACCAACGTAATGAAACAGAAATAAAAATACACTCTTGGAAAATACCAGAATTGCACAGCAAGCTCTCAGTTTCTTTTAAGCCATATCCTCTCTTCAGAATCAGGAATATCTCGATACGCCTCCTGGAGGATATCCCTAGCTACAGGCACATCACCAGCAAGTCAATTTGTAAATATTATAAACAGACACGTTCAAAAATTCCGTTTCTTCGTCATATATGACCCTTAATACGAATAGTAAAATACCAATATATATATTTTAGCTGATAAAACAAAAAATATTATGAAAGGTGTTCAATAACATTCTCAATTGCTGCATTTTGAATCTGTTTGATCCCACTGATGGTGAAATTACGTTATGTATATTGGCAGGGTGACCTGACCGTGTTTAGGTGGGGTGTTTGGGTAAAGTCTATATTAGGTGTGTAGAGTAAGAGTTAGCTTATCACCATACCAGACTAATTGCTCCTCGTCGCCACCCAAGAAGAAATCGATATATGCAACCACTAAGTCTGGCGTTGCACAAACCTACAGTAATTATCACAAAATTGAATACACTATTGTCGAAGGGAGAGGTCATTGGTTGATGTACTATAAAAATAATGGTTGAGAAGGAACGAAATCATTAAAAAGTATTGATACTTCAAGTTCTGCTCCACGTAGAAACACCTTAAATCGGTCACATCTATCCTTTGTCACAGGAAAATAAAATCAGAGGCTAAAACTAAATACAATATCACGGAAGGGATCATTAGATCACTTGAGGGCTGTAATGAAAATTGTCTTCTCTTTTTGAGCATATCCGAAACTCCTGACCCTGGCTTCATTGCGGTGAAGCACTCCAAAGTCAAGGGGTGTTTGGCTTCTGTTTTAGCAGCAGCCAAACATGACTTATGCAGCAGAACATGAACGTAGTCATAAACATAAATTATTAGTAGGCACCTCCGCTTAACTAAATCATCAGTACATGCGTATTATTTGGCTTTTCAAGCGTGTTTCTATAACAACAAAAGTTATATCCATATTTTGCTTGATCATTCAGCATAAAACACACAAGCCATATAAGAATGTTACCAATTTGAATGTCAAGAACTGCCATGGTGTATGCACCTACGTGTTTTTGAAGCAACATATGATTAGGGTTTTGTGAAAAAATTATTACCTGTAGAACCTAAGAACCAAAACAAAAGAGAAGTCGTACTTTTTGTTACCTGTAGAACCTAAGAACAAAAACCTGAAGTGAAAGAGCAGTCATATTTTGTGTGTATATGTATGTGAAGATAATAAGAATAAAAAACTCATAACCCACCTTCAGTTGATTTATAAATCAATGCATGAACTTCTTTCAACCCAATTTTCCTGCCATCCTATCGAATATGAAGTTTTGTCATTGATATACCTATAGAAGATGAAGATTAGGGTTAATAGGGATAAAGTAATAACGATCATGGATATTATTTTTAGCATTGAGATCGACATGCAAAAGGAAAAATATGAAGACCTAAAAGTTTCATGAATGGTGTAATGAGCATACATACTTGCTTTTTCTGAATCTTTTGAAACTGGTGAACACCCATAGAGTTATGGTGTATTTGACTAATCCATCTTTAAAAATATATCCTGCTGCTCAATCTAAACCAAATACTATTGTATTTGACTGATCCATCTTTTGAAACTGATGAACACTCATAGAGTTATTGTGTACGTGTGCTTCTTGACTGTCATCATTCATAACTATATAACCAAAAAACGAAAACATATACAAATACAAATAGAAGATGAAAGGTAATTAATAATAAAATCCATACCGAGAACCATAACACAAATTCGTCATTAGGGTTTCACAAGAAAAGGAGGAGGCGTACATTTATTTTTTTTCAAATTCATCATCGGGTTTCACAAGAAAACAGAGGCGTACATTTATTTTTCTTCATGCGTATCTTAATATGTATATTTAAGTAATAGATTTGTAGAATCTCGTCTACATGTAAAAAATACAGGATTTTAGGAGTATTAATCGGTGTCGAATATTAGGAGATTTTATTTTAGGAACATATCCGATTTTTTTTCTAGAAATAGAATATTAATTCTAAAAATAGAATATTAACTTGTAGCCAATAAAAAAATGGCACATAGGATATGACATGGCGCATCTTATTTTCCTATGTCAAACTTAGCCCCATATATATATTATATATATATATATATATATATATATATATATATATATATATATATATATATATATATATATATATATATATATATATATATATATATATATATATATATATATATATATATATATATATATATATATATATATATATATATATATATATATATATATATATATATATATATATATATATATATATAACATGTTACAAACAACAACGGGTTTCAGTGCTTTACAAGAAAAGTGTCGTCGTGCAATGAGAGGCACCCTCAAAGGCAGCTGATATTTTATCAGTGTATGGAAATCAGTGTGTGTGTGCTTGTCTATCGGGTATGTTTGAGAGAGTATGTACGTATATATGTATGAGAGTTTGTATGTATAATGTAGTGGTGGTGTGTATTTGTACAAGCTAGCTGTAGGATGTTGTAATATGTGTTGTAAAATGTTGTAAACTAAATATTGTACCTCTTTCTTTGTCTTTGTGACGTTTTTTATGGGTGCATGTATGAAGTAGTGGCTACCCGGCCCTAAATGGTAATGTCTATACTAAAACTTTAAGCTAATTCATTTCTCAAGCGACTCCAAGCCACGCTCGACCGACTGACCTTATTTCAAGTTTTATTTTTTAGTTCAAAGCTTCAATTAAACCAGCTGTGTAATATATAAACCATACTACGAGATTAATTTGGCCTTTTTCATTTTCTTTCAACTCATTAAAAAATGGATGGATGATAATTCTGGTTTCCAAATCAAACAATCCTAAACATCATGTTTACAAATAAGTTAACCACGTTAACAAATCTAACATAAATGTACAATAATCTATCATATGCCATGATCAGTACAAAAACAAGACAAAATCATTTAGTTGGTCATGAGCTTATGTAGCTTTTACTTATGTTTCCATAAGCCAAAATCATCCGACTTATCTTGAAAATAAGCTTATTTGCGACAATAAGGCTTAAGCTTCAAAATAAGCTGAAAAACTAAGAACCATAAGCCGAAACCACTTAAGCTCCAAACTTAGTAATCCTCATTAAAAAATAAACATGATGTTCATTTTCAAACGACTGCAAGCCTCGCTCGACCGTCCGACCGAATTTCAAGTTCTATTATTTTGTTTAAAGCTTCAATTAAGCCAGCTAGTGTAATATATAAACCATACTACTAGATTAATTTGTCCTTTTTTATTTTGTTTCAGCTGGTTTGGTTAGTAGTTTTATACATATTTACTTGATGCTATTTAACTTGAATGTGGACTATCTGATTTGTAATGTTTCGGGGAATGGTCATTCCTATTTGTGAGGCCGATCATGTAGTCTGGAGTGATGCTGCCATTTCTGAACTTCCCGAGAATTCTTGCGTACCCTATATCTGTGACAATCCGTCAATTTATGATTGATATTTTTATTCTCAATATTTAATTGAAAATATTATTTTAATGTTATATTATGAACTCACTTATTTTTTTGGGAAGTAATTTGGATTTACGTCTTGAAGTAGCGTCGACTACGTCTAAACCGGAGGATTCAACGTTACGTGCTTACGTTTACATACACCGTCTTTGGTGACAGTCCGACATTTCAGAAAATAAATTTATCCGTGAATATTATTTTGGAGTTTTAAATTTGTGTTGGTTCATAAACTCACAAATTTACGAGAAGAGATTAGGAATTACGATTTTAATTTAACGTCCTTTACGACTAAACCGGAAACCTTAGGATTACGTATTTACGTTTTCAACTCCGTTTTTGATGAGACAATTTTTATTAGATTCGTTTTGTGCCGTTGATTCATAATTTATAAAAACGTTTTTCGTAAAACGACCCGAGGGCACGCAAATCGAGGAAACTAGAATCGAGGAGTACCCGTATTTAAATGGGGATGAGACAAGATAAATCTTGCCCCACCCCCACTCTTGGACGGCAAGAGTAAGCCAACACATCACATGATGTGTCAACATTGTAGCAACTAAACTAACACTTGTTAGCTTAGCTTAAAAGCTACTCCACCATTACCTCAAAACAACTAAAAGCTAAACCATTTGTTCATTTTTACATGCAAAACCACACACATTTTCTCTCTTGTTCTCTTTGTGCCATCCACTTCACCATCCAACACCATCACTTGATCAATTTTAACCACAAACATATGTTATAATTAACATATGTTAATCTCCATTCAAAGAAATGAAGATTGGTGCAAGTTTTAACATCCAAGGAGAAGTTTTGTTGGTGTCTTGGGGCTGATTTTCCACAAGGAGTTTATGAAGATAGGTGGTCTTGAAGATGGTCTTGATTTATCACAAGTTTCTCCATCAAAATCCATGTTTTGATCATAACCTACATCATCATGGTGGTATAAAAATTGTTCTCCTCATCCTTTTTTAATTTTGATTATGTAATCATGTATTTTCTTCTTAAATGTACATATGTATGATGATATATGATGATTAAAAATATTATGTGGGGATTTGGTTTTGATAGATTGGATAAACATGGGTAAAAAGATGGACAAACTACATGTAAAATGGTTAAATCTTATTTAAATGGTAGGCTGTATAAAAACAGTTAAGAACCATGTGGTGAACTGATAAAATGGCATAGATTAATGGATATACAGTAAGTAATATTTCTTGTACACATGTGAGAGTTGGTCATGCAATGGAATCATTAGGATGAGTGAGATATGATCAAAACAAGTTTAGAGTACAAATCTGAGTTCACTGTTTTAGACGATTTTTAGAAAATACTTAGAGGCTGATTCAACAGTAGCTATAGAAGAGTTAAATGGATAAAATATCATTTAGTTTATGTCATAAAAATTTGAGCTTCTATCTCCATATAGAACTCTAGATATGGCAGTTTTGGTGAACATGAAAATAAAAATCAGATTTTGGGAAATTAAAGTATAATAGTATTATATAAGCACTCAAATAAAAATAGTATAAAATGTGAATTAAAACCCACTAACTTATATAATACATTTATATAAATATGTATAAGGATAAATAAATGGTACATTTTATTAAAATGGTAATTTGATAAGTTTTATAAGTTATAAAACTATAAACATGATTTTTACGACTTTTTCGGCTATTACCGTAAAATTAACGTTTTTGTTAAATAAAACTTAGACGGTTAGAGCCGTCTAATGTAAACTTTTATAAACTCATATACTGATATATAAACATATATAACAAGTAAAAACCTATAAAACCCGACTATAAAACATACGGACATTAACGGGCTAAGTTAACGTTATTGGACTAATAATACAACCAGATGGGCTAAAACACTTATAAACTTATTTATTGGGCTTAACCCATTTGGGCCCAACATATAAAGTGTGATACTGATAATAAAAGTATAATTGGGCTAATATAATATATTGGGCTTGTAATGGGCCTATTGGGCCTAAAACATGTAAATAGGTAAAACTAGCAAACTAGTAAGAAGTTACCAATACACACTAAAATGAGTAAAAGAGAATATGTAAACCCACTTGATCATCATATATATATATAATCATCATATGTATACATAATTGTTATTTTTATAAAGTCATTGGACAAGAGTCTAAGACAAGTATTATTTGTCTAGGTTTCCGTGATTGAAGCACGTACCGTACATCCAAATCGCCGATAATCGCCTTCCCACATCAACGTGAGTTCATAGCCTCACACTCTTTTAAATGTTTTTATGAAATGTTTTATAAACCCGCGAGGGAGATAACATGTTAGTATTTATAAAATAGGACACCATTTGTCCCGATTGTTTGTTTATTGATTTGGACCCGAATGATTGTATGACCCGATTGTATGACCCGATAAATGATTAATGACCCGATAGATGAAATTAAATGGATTATTAAAGTTAGGTTATGTCACTAAAAGTCCCATTAGCATGAATTGTGAACTACCGGGATTTGGTAGACGCTTATGCATATAATAGTACTATTTGGGGACGATCACCCCAGTTCGCGCCTTGACGGTTGATCCCCGTCGTGCCACATTGATTGGTAAGCGAATTTATGTATGAGAAGATTTACATAGCGTGACCTTTGTGACGACACGCTAATTTAGATGGAAAAATGAGTTTCGGGCTAGCTACCCGTTGTTTGTTGTAGTAAGGTAACAATGTCATGCGGCTTATAATAATCTAATTAACGAAATACTGCTTTAAGCATTAAATTACGATATATTGCCTGACTAGCAATACGGGGTCTTACTATCGATATTATGTTCGTGTTTTGGTTTTTCATAACCATGTTCATATAACGGTTTTTATTTAATATATACAACGTTATAAAACGTATTGTATGATGTTTTTAACGACAATGGTTCGTATAATGATTTTGAAGGCGAAAGCCTATATTATGATTTTCGATAAGGATTTGTATAAAATGACTTTGGCTATTTTATGGCCTATTACAATGATTTGTACAAAATAATTTTCGGTATTAATTTTATACCGATGTTATATTGATGGATTTTATTAAACTCTATGAATTCACTCGGCGTTATCGCTGACCTTTTCTTTTAACATGTTTTATCTCAGGTACTTGAAGGTAATTCTCGGGAAGACAACAAGAATTCATGGCCCGCACTTAAATAACAATTTCCATTCAAATCTTTTGTACAATTGTATGAAAAGACCATGACTTGAGACCTATGTAACTTTGATATTTATGAATGGAAATGCTTTATTATTAAACGACGCGATTTTTATGCGTTGTCTATGATGTGAGTAATGTGCTATCCCGTAACACCAACGAGTCTTCCGCTGTATTGAGTTGTATAAATTTGGGGGTGTTACAGTTTGGTACCAGAGCTCTCGTTATAGAGAACGAAAGATTTTTTAAAACCAAGGTTTTGAATAAAACATTTCAAAATCTTTTAACCATAAACATTTTTCTAAAAATGCCTAAAAATCTTTTGACTATAACGGTGTCGAAGAATTTCCGAGTTACCGACAAGGCCAGACTGAGAAATGTTATTTTAATATATATATAACTTGGATTATATATATATATATATGATGTAATTTTATTACATGATTGTTTGATGATTATTTTGATATTTATACGAGGTATTTATACGACGTAGATTGTCACAAGGAACCCTAAATCCCCTAGTAAATTAATCGAAGCTATTCTCGTAGGAATTCTAGCTATCCTAGATCTAAACCAAGTTGTGGATATTTATGATCCCAACAAATGGTTGATATTCGTAGAAATATAGATGTTAGTTGATTGTGATATTAAAGAAGAATTGGCGAGATTAAATCTGATATCGATGTCATGACGATCTTTCTTTATAAGAGTGGAGTTTGACAAAACGTTACCACCTTGAAAGATGTCATCTGATTCGTTGTCATCCAATTCTTAAACTGAAATCGAAAGGGTGAATGTTGCACTTGAGGCTGTCATTGGAACCATTACCTAAAAGCCTCATGCCACTAATACCTTTCCGAGAAGTCTAATTGACCGATCGAGTCATTTCATACTAGTGACTCATTTGATAACTAATGTTGTAAGAGATATAGTTGGAAATTAAGTGCTGTTCATATAGAACTTTTATTACCCTTTTAAGGTTTCTGAATAAGGTTGAAATTATTGGAAAATGAGGTAGGATATCGAATTGAGTATAAGTTGGTTGAAACTTGAATAAAGTAAAATTTAACCCATATGGAATATGAGATTAATAAGAGGAAGTCGTTAAGTCCTGTGATTAAATTATAAGGTTTTAAATTATTGTAGATTCGTGTTAAGGGTTGTTCCTAGGCCATTGTCCAATGACGAGGATGCCCAGTGTCCAATAAATAAATTGAAGAAATCTTCTTCTAAATTGGGACCGATGGATCTTCCGGGACAGGTGGGACACCTAATGACTCTTGTAGATTAG
Source organism: Glebionis coronaria (assembly GCA_025667525.1). Lineage (NCBI taxonomy): Eukaryota > Viridiplantae > Streptophyta > Magnoliopsida > Asterales > Asteraceae > Glebionis > Glebionis coronaria. Next base: position 618,594,298 of record CM046878.1, read on the forward strand.
TATTCACTGTGGTATCTTTTAAAAATAATCCCTAACTTAACTGTGACATCAGTTGGTAGGATGAGTTCTTGGAATTGTATGACATAGTGACACGTAATGTGTTACGGTACAATTTAGACTTGTTTGTGATTAATGAAAAGACTACCTTTGATTGCTAAATTCTACATGTATCGATGTTATCTATCCTTTATTGCTTCATCCTAATGTTCGCATTAGTGATGCAACCATTGAACAAGTACTCATCTCGATTTGAGTTACGTTGTGAATTATTCTTTCTGAGTGCCATCGAGGTCATGAACCTCATGATTGAGTGGCTAAGCTCATTTCCTGATATATAGTAGTTAGTTCTTGGTGAACAACTCTTGATCACTCTTTTGCAGATCACTCATTGTTTTTATAAGATAAAACAGTATCCCTTGAGAAAAATTGGATTTTTATCACTATATGGATTATTTAAAGTGAGACTTATAAATAATCGTTATCGAAGTAAAGTTGTTTATAAAACACCTTAGAAAACTTAATTGTTTTCATAACAAATAAAATCTTTGTAAATTTATTTTTGATTCTTATTTAAGAATTAAGCATGAAAATGTTTTTATTATAAACATGATGATAAAATTTGGACGAACTGAGTATTGCATCGTTAATCTTGAAATTGTATATAGTTGCGCGCCTACATACAATTTGGAAGGGACCATGCAAGACTGATTAGTAGTCACCATAAAATTAATGAATAAGCACTAAATTTTCTTTGAAGATTGTGAAAGAATAAATTTTATGAGATCTGCAAGAAGTGAAAAATAAGGACATAGTGTTAGGGACACCTACATATGTGCCTGTAGCATCTATTCTTCTGAGTCGAATTTACTCATCTGTGGAAATTGTCTTATTTGACAGTTGACAATTCTTTCTTGTCAAATTCTCCCGTAGTGAGATTCTTAGGAAAAGTATATGATTACCGAGTGTTGATACCCGACTGGATGTATTGACGTTCTTATCATTTCTTTTGATTTGATTTCATTTGAATGACCTGGGTAACGATCCGAGGAGCTTTCGAATGCGTACTCAAATTATGAAAACATGGGATATATTCATATTCGTTAAATGTTTTCGTCTGTATCTGATTTGAAATTCTCTCGCATAGAATATGTGATGACCTTACTCTTTTTAAGGGTAGTTATGTCTCCATATATCCTTGAATTTGTGAAGGATTATGAGTTATTATTAGTCTTTTGAGAAGTTCACATCTTATCGACGACAATAAAACTAAAAAGTTGATAGTGCCAGTAGAATGGATTGATTGATTATGACATGACGACATTGTCTTAATTGATGGGAACTCGAATAGAATTCCCCTAAATAATAAGATGTTGATTATCAAAAATTATCTAAATAATTCTTGATGGATGACCGTATCCTGCATTTAGACTTGAAATTATACCATGAAGGATTGTGAATTAGTCATAGATATTATAATTTAGAAAGAACCTAATATGAATTTATTGAAAGATGTTTATGTTATCTAAAACTTTAGGAGGTATTTGTTGGTGAATTACCTAGACTTTTGACATTAAGACAGATTGAAATTGGTATTGATTATATTCCCGGTGCTGCACCTGTGGCGTGCGCATTGTACGTAAGCACCATCTGAATTAAAAGGAATTACCGTACAACTGAGAGAGTTGTCGGAGAAAGATTTTATTCTACCGAGCTCGTCATTATGAAGAGCTATGGTGTTATCATTCCTTATATTTATAGATTACTGTGAACTGAGTAAATTGACAATCGAAAACGATATCCATAACTCGAAATGGAAGATTTGTTCGATCATTTACAAGGTTCTAGTGTATGTTCTAAAGGTTTGATCCTCGGCATGGTTAACATCAATTTCGCGTCCGCGAAGAAGATTATCTACTCCGATCACTACATCCGGTACTTGTAATGAACGTTATGAGTTTCACGTGATGTCGTTTGGATTGACTAATACACATGTAGCATTCATAAAATTGGTGAATCACGTGTGTAGGCTGTAATTTGATAAATTCATGCGTGCGATCATTAAGGACTATATGTTTGTTTATAAGAATAAGAATGAGTTAATAATTATTTATAGATTGCCCTGAATTGACCGAACAATAAAAACCTGTACCTTGAATAATTAACATATGATTAAGAATTAATCCTTTACATGATTTGACCATGTGATTAATATATAAGATGATGGAATCTATATTGACTCTTCAAAAATTTAGAGCCCTTTTAAGACTTTTGGGTTTTACCCAAAAGAAAAGTGCAAATATGTTTTGACAAATGTTTTAACAAAGGATTTTCAAGGGATTATTCCCTTATACCCAGAACATTTAACTAAACTCCTGTTTAGGGGTAAATGTTTGTGTATACCTCAAGACAACCTAAGAGGGATTGAGGAAACCATTTAAACCATGACTTGAAATTTCAAACGATAATTTACGCTTTTCAACTTAGAAAATATGAAGAAAGAATTTCTGAATAAATTGTAGACATGATAATTATTTCATCAAGAAAGATGAACGTAATTACTGACACATTATGTAGAAAATATAAAGAACCAATTAGGATGTGTTTCTTAGTAATGATGGTACAAAATAAATTGCCGAACAATATAAAAAAATAAACGATGTTTGTAAAAAGGATAATATAGATAATAAAAGGAGTTCACGTCTAATGTGAACCATTAGAATTGAGAAGCCAATGACATTAAATGTATAAAAGGCCGTTTGTGGTTGCCTAAATATGGAGATTTTGAGATGTAGTCACCTCGTAAGTATAAGTATTCTATTCATGATATTTTTGACTAAATGTATCGTTGTCTGAAGAAGTTGTACTAATGAAAAATTATGAAGGCAGACACCGCCTCATACATTAGTAAACGTCTAACTATTGCAAAGGTCATCATCTGAATTTGATTCGATTTGGGTCATCGTCGACAGACTGACCAAATCTGCTAATATCATTCCTGTTAATGATAGATTCTTGATGAAGAAATTGACTCTTTTGTATTTAAAGGAGTTGTGTAAACATAGTGTGCCTGTATCGATCATCTCTATCAAGATCCTCGCTTCGCATCGAATTTCTAGAGATTTGCTCAGAAGTCATTAGGAACGAACCTTGATGAGAGTACTGTTTACCATCCCAATCGAAGGGACGAGTTAAAGTAACGATACAAAATACTATAAGTGTTGTTCTATGTTTGAATGATTGACCTTGGTAATGAACCGTATAATAGTTTCCCTTTGGAGAGATTATCCTTGATAATTATCATATTAGGATCGAGATCTAATCTTGTTAGGATCTATATTAGAGCATCTGTAAGCAGGAGTTGAGATGAAGACACCCGACAAACACCCATTGTGAGTTGGACATGTCTTTTAGGTTTAAGGTTCCCTATGATGGCGAACCTAACCTTACAAAATACTCGACCCGCGAGACCTGAAATGATTGTTGAAATTAGGATCTGATTGTTGACTGCCGGTAGTAGGTAGGAGGTTATGTGAATATTAAATGTAGATCTGGAAGTGCCAGATGGGTAGCGAAGTTATGCCAAAAATTTTAACCATGGAAAAATGAATTGATGATCTGGAAGATCATGGGATATAAGTCCCCGTTGTATGGGACCATTGAGATGATGTAAAAGATTGGTTTGAAAGGCATTTAAGCTGGATCTACCCTAGGACTTCAAGAGTTGCGTGAATTATGTTTCGTAAATCGAACTTGATAAATATCTATCAAGTGAAAATCTGATTGTTTCTTAGTAAAGTTTAGATCGGCGAAAAGTTGCATTCATCAAAAACCCGTGAACATCATGGATAGAGAAAGTAAGTCAACATTAAGCCTGATCTTATTCCTGTAGTTATGTTTGATGAAACTCGCGTATTGTAATGAATTGCACTTGTGAGAAAAGACCGAATGTGGAGGAAATACCCACATGGCTTTAACTCTATAAGAAGCGAGTAGTAAGGTAAGATGATCTTTGAGGACAAAGATCCTGTTTAGGGGTAAATGCTGTGACAATCCGTCAATTTATGATTGGTATTTTTATTCTCAATATTTAATTGAAAATATTATTTTAATGTTATATTATGAACTCACTTATTTTTTGGGAAGTAATTTGGATTTACGTCTTGAAGTAGCGTCGACTACGTCTAAAATGGAGGATTCAACGTTACGTGCTTACGTTTACATACACCGTCTTTGGTGACAGTCCGACATTTCAGAAAATAAATTTATCCGTGAATATTATTTTGGAGTTTTAAATTTGTGTTGGTTCATAAACTCACAAATTTACGAGAAGAGATTAGGACTTACGATTTTAATTTAACGTCCTTTACGACTAAACCGGAAACCTTAGGATTACGTATTTACGTTTTCGAACTCCGTTTTTGATGAGACAATTTTTATTAGATTCGTTTTGTGCCGTTGATTCATAATTTATAAAAACGTTTTTCGTAAAACGACCCGAGGGCACGCAAATCGAGGAAACTAGAATCGAGGAGTACCCGTATTTAAATGGGGATGAGACAAGATAAATCTTGCCCCACCCACACTCTTGGACGGCAAGAGTAAGCCAACACATCACATGATGTGTCAACATTGTAGCAACTAAGCTAACACTTGTTAGCTTAGCTTAAAAGCTACTCCACCATTACCTCAAAACAAGTAAAAGCTAAACCATTTGTTCATTTTTACATGCAAAACCACACACATTTTCTCTCTTGTTCTCTTTGTGCCGTACACTTCACCATCCAACACCATCACTTGATCAATTTTAACCACAAACATATGTTATAATTAACATATGTTAATCTCTATTCAAAGAAATGAAGATTGGTGCAAGTTTTAACATCCAAGGAGACGTTTTGTTGGTGTCTTGGGGCTGATTTTCCACAAGGAGTTTATGAAGATAGGTGGTCTTGAATATGGTCTTGATTTATCACAAGTTTCTCCATCAAAATCCATGTTTTGATCATAACCTACATCATCATGGTGGTATAAAGATTGTTCTCCTCATCCTTTTGTTAATTTTGATTATGTAATCATGTATTTTCTTCTTAAATGTATATATGTATGATGATATATGATGATTAAAAATATTATGTGGGGATTTGGTGTTGATAGATTGGATAAACATGGGTAAAAAGATGGACAAACTACATGTAAAATGGTTAAATCTTGTTTAAATGGTAGGCTGTATAAAAACAGTAAAGAACCATGTGATGAACTGATAAAATGGCATAGGTTAATGGATATACAGTAAGTAATATGTCTTGTACACATGTGAGAGTTGGTCATGCAATAGAATCATTAGGATGAGTGAGATATGATCAAAACAAGTTTAGAGTACAAATCTGAGTTCACTGTTTTGGACGATTTTTAGAAAATACTTAGAGGCTGATTCAACAGTATCTATAGAAGAGTTAAATGGAGCACATATCATGTAGTTTATTTCATAAAAATTTGAGCTTCTATCTCCATATATAACTCTAGATATGGAAGTTTTGGTGAACATGAAAATAAAAATCAGATTTTGGGAAATTAAAGTATAATAGTATTATATAAGCACTCAAATAAAAATAGTATAAAATGTGAATTAAAACCCACTAACTTATATAATACATTTATATAAATATGTATAAGTATAAATAAATGGTACATTTTATAAAAATGGTAATTTGATAAGTTTTATAAGTTATAAAACTATAAACATGATTTTTACGACTTTTTCGGCTATTACCGTAAAATTAACGTTTTTGTTAAATAAAACTTAGACGGTTGGACCCGTCTAATGTAAACTTTTATAAACTCATATACTGATATATAAACATATATAACAAGTAAAAACCGATAAAACCCGAACTATAAAACATACGGACATTAACGGGATAAGTTAACGTTATTGGACTAATAATACAACAAAATGGCCTAAAACACTTATAAACTTATTTATTGGGCTTAACCCATTTGGGCCAAACATATAAAGTGTGATACTGATAATAAAAGTATAATTGGGCTAATATAATATATTGGGCTTGTAATGGGTCTATTGGGCCTAAAACATGTAAATAGGTAAAACTAGCAAACTAGTAAGAAGTTACCAATACATAAACACTAAAATGAGTAAAAGAGAATATGTAAACCCACTTGATCATCATATATATATATATATATATAATCATATGTATACATAATTGTTATTTTTATAAAGTCATTGGACAAGAGTCTAAGACGAGTATTATTTGTCTAAGTTTTTGTGATTGAAGCACGTACCGTACATCCAAATCGCCGATAATCACCTTCCCACATCAACGTGAGTTCATAGCCTCGCACTCTTTTAAATGTTTTTATGAAATGTTTTATAAACCCGCGAGGGAGATAACATGTTAGTTTTTATAAAATAGGACACCATTTGTCCCGATTTTTTGTTTATTGATTTGGACCCGAATGATTGTATGACCCGATAAATGATTAATGACCCGATAGATGAAATTAAATGGATTATTAAAGTTAGGTTATGTCACTAAAAGTCCCATTAGCATGAATTGTGAACTACCGGGATTTGGTAGACGCTTATGCATATAATATTACTATTTGGGGACGATCACTCCAGTTCGCGCCTTGACGGTTGATCCCCGTCGTGCCACATTGATTGGTAAGCGAATTTATGTATGAGAAGATTTACATAGCGTGACCTTTGTGACGACACGCTAATTTAGATGGTCAAATGAGTCTCTGGCTAGCTACCCGTTGTTTGTTGTAGTAAGGTAACAATGTCATGCGGCTTATAATAATCTAATTAATGAAATACTGCTTTAAGCATTAAATTACGATATATTGCCTGACTAGCAATACGGGGTCTTACTATCGATATTATGTTCGTGTTTTGGTTTTTCATAACCATGTTCATATAACGGTTTTTATTTAATCTATACAACGTTATAAAACGTATTGTATGATGTTTTTAACGACAATGGTTCGTATAATGATTTTGAAGGCGAAAGCCTATATTATGATTTTCGATAAGGATTTGTATAAAATGACTTTGGCTATTTCATGGCCTATTATAATGATTTGTACAAAATAATTTTCGGTATTAATTTTATACCGATGTTATATTGATGGATTTTATTAAACTCTATGAATTCACTCGGCGTTATCGCTGACCTTTTCTTTTAACATGTTTTATCTCAGGTACTTGAAGGTAATTCTCGGGAAGACAACAAGAATTCATGGCCCGCACTTAAATAACAATTTCCATTCAAATCTTTTGTAAAATTGTATGAAAAGACCATGACTTGGGACCTATGTAACTTTGATATTTATGAATGGAAATGCTTTATTATTAAACGACGCGATTTTTATGCGTTGTCTATGATGTGAGTAATGTGCTATCCCGTAACACCAACGAGTCTTCCGCTGTATTGAGTTGTATAAATTTGGGGGTGTTACAATATCCATAGAGTAAAATGTGGAAGTTAATTCGAATATTGTTACAAACTCTTTCTCGTGTGATCACATATTGGACGCCGGTGTTAAAGGTAACCCAAAAAGGATGGAAAAAGCCTAGGCAACGAAGGAGGATTAAGAACAATCAGCCGCAACAACAGCAGCAGATGGCACAACTAAAAAAAGGTTTTGTTTATAACAAATATGACCAAAATAATTATTTTGGCTTATGGAAACATAAGTCGACGCTACAAATTCTAATGACAAAATAAAGGATTTTGGCTTGTTTTTGTTCTGTATCATGGCATATGGTAGATTATTGTACATTTGTGTTGGATTTGTTAAAGTGGTGAACTCATTTGTAAACATGATGTTTAGGATTGTTTGATTTGAAAACCATAATTATCATCCATCCATTTATTAATGAGGGTTACTAAGTTTGGAGCTTAAGTAGTTTCGTCTTATGTTTCTTAATTTTTTGGCTTATTTTGAAGCTTAAGTCTTACTGTCTCAAATAAGCTTATTTTCAAGATAATTCTGATGATTTTGGCTTATGGAAACATAAGTCAAAGGTACATAAGCTCATGACTAAATAAATGATTTTGGCTTGTTTTTGTTCTGTATCATGGCATATGGTAGATTATTGTACATTTGTGTTAGATTTGTTAATGTGGTGAACTCATTTATAAACATGATGGTTATGATTGTTTGATTTGGAAACCGGAATTATCGTCAATTCGTTTTTAATCAGGGTTACTAAGTTTGGAGCTTAAGTGATTTTGACTTATGGTTCTTAGTTTTCGGCTTATTTTGAAGCTTAAGTCTTACTGTCTCAGATAAGCTTATTTTCAAGATAAGTCGGATGATTTTGGCTTATGGAAACGTAAGTCAAAGCTATATAAGCTCATGACCAAATAAATGAATTTGGGTTGTTTTTGTTCTGTATCATGGCATATGGTAGATTATTGTACATTTATGTTAGATTGTTAACGTGGTTAACTTATTTGTAAACATGATGTTTAGGATTGTTTGATTTGGAAACTAGAATTATCATCCATCCGCTTTTTAATGAGTTGAAAAAAAATAAACAAGGCCAAATTAATCTAGTAGTATGGCTTATATATTACACCAGCTGGTTTAATTTAAGCTTTGAACCGAAAAAATAAAACTTGAAATAAGGTCGGTCGGTCGAGCGAGGTTTGGAATCATTTGAGAAATGAATTAGCTTAAAGTTTTAGTATAGACATTACCATTTAGGTCGGGTATCCACTACTACATACATGCACCCCATAAAAAACGCCACACAGACAAAGAAAGAGGTATAGTATGTAGTGTACAATATTTTACAACACATATTACAACATCCTACAACTAGCTTTTACAAATACACACCACCACTACATTAGACATACATACTCTCATACATATATACGTACATACTCTCTCATACATACACGATAGTGTTGGGAATAAATTATGGGTCAGTTCACTAGACGCTGATAAGAAGAGTTCAAGCGCTGATAAGATGACATTGGACGCTGACAGCCAAGCGTTGACAGTGAGGAAAGTCAACGCTGATAGCCTGGAAGACAAGCACTGATGGAAGTTATCTTATACGAATCTTTTGTTTATTTGTTTCTTTATTTGTATATGGTAAAGATAAACTCGACATTGTATTTTCCATTATTATCTTTACCTAGAATAGTTGATTCGTAGCTTCTTGTACAAGACTTCTTAATCTATAAAAGAAGATCTTTTAGGTTAATGTTAATCATCAGATATAATAAGTTTTCACAAGTATTCGACTGTTAAACCTCTTTCATTGTAATCAAGTTCGATTATTCTAATACAAGTGAAAGTTTGTTTAACATCTTTGTGTTCTAGATTAAGTGTTAATTCCGCATAACACTTAGTTACTTTATTCATAAGCAAAGGTTTCTCTACGTGTATTACTTGATCTAATCTCGTATACACAAAGCTTAATCGATCTAAGTTTGGGATCAACAAGTCGTATCAGAGCTTGTTGAGAAACTTTTGATCTTTAAGTAACGCAAGAACCCTAAAACACCAAAAACCCTAAAACAACGAAACCCTAAATTTCTCAAAACCCTAAAAACATCATGTCTGGCTCAGAACAACCTCCTGCTCCTGTTTTGCTACAAAGCAACACCACAAACCCTAGTATCAAAATTCCCATGTTTGATGCCAGGAACTTCGAGCTTTGGAAGTCCAATTTTGAGCAATATGTAGCCATCCATGACTACACTCTTTGGGAGATTGTTGAATATGGGAACACATTCAACAAAGCTCAAAAGATTGCTAATGCTATTGCCGCAAGGGTAGCTGTTCCTAACTGTCCTGAAGCTGATAAGAAGGAAAGGCCTGAAGATGGAAGAGCTGTATCTGCTGAAGATATAGCCAAGAAAAGGGTGGACATGAAAATTTTGAACATCATGAAACACGCCTTGGGTCATGAGAATCAACACAAGTACAAACACTTTGAGTCTGCAAAAGAGCTTTGGGAAGCTCTTGAAGTAGCACATGGTGGCAATGCTGACACTAAAGAAGAAAAGAAGAAGCAACTCATGCATGAGTATGCTGTCTTTAAGGCTCAACCCAATGAGAATCTCAGCAGTGTGAGAAGTAGACTGCTTGACATTACAAGTCAACTTTCCTTCATGGGAACATAGATTGATGACCCTGACTTGAATGCTACTTTTCTCAAAAGCCTTGGTGAGGTATGGAAGATTGAGGCAAGATCCATTCTTGTCAATAACACCCACAAAACCTCTAGGTTTGATGACATCTTCAACAAACTAAGACTGTTGGAGAATGAATGGCTTTTGGAGAGTGATAATAAACCTTCCAGTAGCAACATGGCCTTCTTCTCACAAAGTGAAGGTTAATTTGATTCCATGAACTCCTATGGACATCCAGTCACTGGATCTGTATGTGTCAACGCTGGATCACATCCTATCAGCGTTGGAACACATCCTGTCAGCGCTGGATTACATCCTGTCAACGCCTCACACTCAAGCGCTGACACTTACAGTTTTGGCGCTGATGGAATTAAACCTGCTGGTTTAGATCTAGATACTGTGTGTGCATTCATTGCTTCTTTGCCTAGTGATTCAAGGATTACATATGAGGATCTTGAGCAAATAAGTGATGAGCAATTGGAAGAGATGGACATCAAGTGGACTATGGCTCTTGTAAGTTTAAGAGCAAACAGGTTTAATAGAAGGTTCAAGAAGAAGATGACCTTTGATGCTAAGGATGTTGCTGGATTTGACAAATCCAAAGTTGAGTGCTACAATTGTCATCGTATGGGGCACTTTATGAGGGAATGTAGATCTCCAAGAAGATCTGATGCTGGTAAGCCTTCAAGCCAAATGGTTAAGAGCCAAGATTCCAAGGCCATGGTAGCTGTTCAACAAATTGATGGTGTTGGAGGATGGGACTGGAGCTGGAACTTTTTGGCTAAGGATGAGGAAGAGGACAAAGCATTGGTTGCTGAAGTTAAAGAAGAGCATGTTGAATATGCTCTCATGGCACACTCCTCCTCTTCATCAGATAATGAGGTATATGATGATACTTTCTGTTCTAAGGGTTGTCGTTTAAATACTGAAAAACTAAATAAGGAGATAGTAAAATTATTAGATGAGGCAAGTTCTGAAAGATGCAAAGTATCTAACTATCAAATTGCTCTCACCCAAACAGAAAGGACAGTAGCTGAGTATAAGAAAATGGAGTTTGATTTAAAGGATAAAATAAATATCTTAAAACATGAGTTACATCAAAGTAAAGATATTCAAGATATCACAAACAGGGTTAATCTTGATTTGATAGCTAAGTTAGATGAGGCTAACAAAAATAAAGATAATGTGAGTCTTAAAATCCAGAGATTTGATAAGGCCACACAAACCCTAGGAGAGTGTGTTAGTAAACAAAGAGACTCTAAGGACATGAGTGGGATTGGGATGAAAGATTATACTGGTGTTCCACCACCAGCTGGGGATTTCTATGGTGTCCAATCAAAGGACTTATCTTGGACTGGCTTGCCAGAACTCCAAGAGAAGGAATTCATTCCTCCACCTAGAGTGACTTCCCCAGTTGAAGAGTATAAACAAAAACTGACTGACCTAGATGAGTGGAAGAAAGCTAACCACACTTTGTTTGTTAAGGGAGGTTTGTTGTGTGAAAGTCCAAATGAGCCCACACCAATCATGAGTCATGATCCTACACCTATTAAAATCACACACCCAACCACTGGCAAAGCTGTTGACCTTGGCTCACACACTATTAGAAAACCTAGTGTTAAGTATGCAGAGATGTATAGGAACACTAGGTCACCAAAAAGCCAAGATAGTAACCATGGAACAGGCTTCTTTGGTTCTAGACCTAAGACTATGTCTAGAAAAGCCTGTTACACTTGTGGTAGCTTTTCACATTTGGCATACAAATGTGTCAACGCTTCAAATGTCAACGCTGACAAGAACCATTTCAGCGCTGACAAAAGTCAACATAGGTCAAATACTGTCAGACACAAAACCCTTGTGAACAAAAGTTCACAAGTTGTTACACCAGCCCTATTCTTTTCTAGAGGGTCTAACACACATGGCCTAAGACCTTTCCAAAAGACAAACACTTGGTCCAATAGGCAATGGGTTCATGTAGCAAACCCTAGGTTCAACGCTGATAAAGGCAATCGGGGAACTGACAAGAACAATTTCAGCGCTGACAGACACACTGCCAAACCTAGGTATTTGCAACCACAGGGAAATGGGTCTAAAGCTTCTACTAGCTTAACATGGAGACCAAAACAAGACAAAAACCCTAATTCTACTGGTCTTTCTATGACATGCAACAGGTTTCATTATATTTCAAAGGTCATGTCAAGACCAATTGGGGTTAACTGGGCATTTCATCCAAAAAGGGACGAAAATGGGGTTGTTATGAGAACCAAGTCTGTTCTTGTTGAACAACCAGATGAATCCAAGTCTTCCAAGGCTTGGGTTCCCAAAGAAAACTAATTTGTTTTCTTATGTGCAGGGCATTCAAAAACAGGTTAATGACTATGGATATTGGGACAGTGGATGCTCTAGGCACATGACTGGGAAAGAAGATTACTTGAGTAACTTCACTCCCATTGAAGATGGTGATAAGGTTCTCTTTGGGGGCGGATATGGAACTATCACAGGCAAAGGAACTCTTCTCACCAACAACTTACGTTTTGAAAACGTATTTCTGGTAAAAGAACTCGACTATAATCTTTTTAGTGTATCACAGGTGTGTGATAACAAGAATAAAGTTCTTTTTACTGATACTGAATGCTTGGTGTTAAGCAAAGATTACAAGCTCCCTGAAGAGAAATACATAGAATTTAGAACACCAAGGCATAAAGACATATATAATGTTAATCTTAATGGAATTAAGATGAATAATAAAATGTCATGTTTTTATGCTAAAGCTTCAGTAGATGAAAGTAATCTTTGGCACAGGAGATTAGGGCACATAAACTTTAAAAATATCAATAGACTTGTGAGACTTGGTTTAGTTGATGGTTTGCCTGAAAAGGCTTTCCACAATGACCACTCTTGTGTTGCATGTCTTAAGGGCAAGCAGCACAAGGTCTCATTCAAATCTAAACAGGTGCACTCTAGTTCTAAACCGCTTCACTTATTGCATATGGACCTCTTTGGTCCAACTAATATAGAAAGTTTGAAGGGTAAATCATATTGTTTTGTCATCACTGATGATTTTTCCAGGTTTACATGGACTTTCTTTTTAGCCAAGAAAAGTGAAACTGCCCAAATTTTGATTAATTTCATTACCCAGATTGAAAAGAAGAGTGGTAATGAGGTCAAAATTCTTAGAAGTGACAATGGGGGTGAGTTTAGAAATCAGTTACTAGAGGATTTTTGTGCCAAGAAAGGGATTACTAGGCAGTTTAGCATAGCTAGAACCCCACAGCAAAATGGGGTTGCTGAAAGAAAGAATAGAACCCTAATTGAAGCAGCCAGAACCATGTTGGCTGATGCCCACTTTCCTATAGCCTTTTGGGCTGAAGCTGTTAACATAACTTGTTATGTTCAAAATAGGGCATTGGTCAACAAAATACACAATAAGACACCTTATGAGTTACTTTGGGGAAGGAAGCCAAATATTGGCTTTCTCAAGCCTTTTGGTTGTCATGTAGTTGTTTTAGAAACTAGTGATGACCTAGGTAAATTTGATGCAAAAGGTGATGAAGGCTATTTCATGGGTTATTCAGTGCAGAGCAAAGGATATAGGGTTTACATTAAAAAGGAAAAACGTATACTTGAAAAAGTACATGTTAGGTTTTTAGAGAGTAAACCTAGTGATCCTGAAAGTGGTCCAAATTGGTTGTTTGACTTGGAACCTTTATCTAGAGCTTTAAATTATATGCCTGTTACTAATCCAGACATTGTGAAGGTAACTTCAAGTGTTTTGGAAAAGAGAATTGGTAATGTTTCAGGTACACAGGTTGCTAAGAAGGATGGACCACAAGCAGTTGAGTCATCTCCCACACAAGAATATGTTACATTTCCCATATGGACAGATGAGTATTATGCTGTTGCTGTTGCTGGAAAGGATAAAGGTGGTTCTTCAATACCACCAGTTGATAACATGCATGGTCATTCAGGCGCTGACAAGCACAATTCTAGCGCTGACAAGACCAATTCAGACGCTGATGGCTCAAACGTTGACAACAATGATTCTTGCGCTGACAAAAGTAATTCCAGCGCTGACAAGCAAAATTCCAACGTTGACAACACTCATGAGCATTTCGTATCTTCCAATTTTGAACAAGGTGAACCTTCAAGAATAAATGAAGAGGTTCAAGATGGAAGATAGTCTGAAGAAGATATTAGCAACATGGAGGATGATATTGAAGACAACAGAATTCTTGAAAATGGAATTCCTAGATCTACTTTGAAGAATCATCCTCCCTCTCAAATCATTGGGAATATCATGACTCCTGTTCAAACTAGAAGATCTCACCAGACTCATGATAGCTTCATTGCTAATATCCACAAGAAGGTTGATACCCCTCTTGTACAAGCATGTTTGTTTGCCTGTTTTCTGTCACAACAGGAACCCAAGAAGATTTTTGATGCTCTCAAAGAACCTAGTTGGGTGGAAGCAATGCAGGATGAGCTTCACCAATTTGCTATACAGGATGTTTGGGAGCTGGTTGATTGTTCTAGATATGTGAGACCAATTGGGACAAGATGGGTTCTAAGGAACAAGAAAGATGAAAGGGGTATTGTGGTCAGAAACAAGGCACGTTTGGTAGCTCAGGGATATACACAAGAGGAAGGGATAGATTATGAAGAGGTCTTTGCTTCTGTTGCAAGAATTGAAGCTATAAGAATTTTCCTAGCTTATGCCTCTTGTATGAACTTCACTGTTTATCAAATGGATGTGAAGAGTGCTTTCCTCTATGGAACAATTGTTGAGGAGGTATATGTCATGCAACCTCCTGGTTTTGAAGATCCTGAGAATCCAGACAAGGTTTATAGAGTGAAGAAAGCTATGTATGGACTTCATCAGGCCCCAAGAGCATGGTATGGTACATTGTCCACCTACTTGGTGGACAATGGTTTTAAAAGGGGCACCATAGATCAGACATTGTTTACAAAGAAGAAAGGTAAGGATGTCTTACTTGTTCAGGTCTATGTTGATGATATCATTTTTGGATCTATAAATACAAAGATGAGTGAAGACTTTTCCAAGCTTATGACAGATAAATTCAAGATGAGTGCAATGGGTGAGATGAACTTCTTTCTAGGATTACAAGTTCAGCAGAAAGAAGATGGTATCTTCATCTCCAAAGACAAATATGTAGCTGAAATCTTGAAGAAATTTGGTTTTTCTCCACATGAAAAGAGTGCTTCCACTCCTATGGATAGGGAACACCCTTGGGGAAAAATTAGAGCTGGAAAAGATGTGGATGTTAGGCACTATAGATCAATGATTGGCTCATTGATGTATCTTACAGCCTCAAGACCTGACATCATGTTTGCTGTGTGTGCTTGTGCACGCCATCAAGTGAATCCCAAAGAATGTCACCTTTTTGCTGTGAAAAGAATCTTTAGGTACCTAAGATGTTATCCAGATCTTGGCTTATGGTACCCAAAAGATTCTCCATTGGAGCTTATTGCATATTCGGACAGTGACTATGGTGGTGACAAGTTTGATAGAAAATCCACAACTGGTGGATGTCAATTTCTTGGGAGTAGATTGATATCTTGGCAATGCAAGAAACAAACAGTGGTGGCAAACTCTACAACTGAAGCAGAATATGTGGCTGCAGCTGCTTGTTGTGGACAAGTCTTATGGATTCAGAACCAGCTGTTGGATTATGGGTATAATTTCATGCATACCAAGATTTTTGTAGACAATAACAGTACTTTATGCATTATTAAAAATCCTGTACATCATTCTAAAACCAAACACATAGAAATTAGGCATCATTTTATAAGAGATTGCTTTGAGAAAGGTTTAATACAACCAGATAGGGTAGACACAGAAGATAATGTGGCTGATTTATTAACTAAACCTTTTGATACTGGAAGATTTCAATATTTGGTAACAAATATTGGAATGGTTAATCTCACTTAATATGTGTTTTGGAACCTTTTTGTAAAAGTATGTACAGGATAATGCATTGTTATTGGTCTTTGTGATGATTTAGATTTTTCCACTTTATTTTTCTAACACTGACAAAGGTAAATTTAACGCTGACAAGTGTTATTTTGCCGTTGTTAGAGATATTATTGTCTAACGCTGACAAGAGTTCCTTCAACGCTGCTAAGTGTTGTCAGGGCGCTGTCAGCAACAATGTTAGTTTTGTGGTTTTCAATCTAAATGTGTAGGTGGTGTTAGCTTTATGCCATTGGATATAGAGTTGCTTATGGATCTTTGAAGAGCTATTTGGACATGTTTTTGTTTATGGATGATGGTTGGAATATTTATATTCCTATCTTGACATAAATTTTTAATGTTCATATATATTTTGAGAAACTCATGTATCATAGTTTAAGGGGAGGTTTAAGGAACCTTTAGGACTCTTGGGTATTCTTATAATACTCTTATCACAATTCTAGATTGTGTCCACAGGTGAGTATGGGTTAGTTTTACTAAACCATGAGGCACTGTAGCATGCAAAGTTGACAAACTATGCATGCTGCCAAGACATTTTTGGCCTAGAATTGGTTGTGGTTTGTTGGAAGACTTGGGAATATTTTTGTTATGGGTTTACCTGGGAGTTACAAAGGATTTTATGAAATAACTTTGTTGGTAAGTATTTTGGTTAGCAAGGGACACTTGAGGACATTTGTGTCTATCTTGCTTAAGCAAGTGTGCATAAGTGGACAGTGCTTGCCACCCAGTAATTATTATCAACTTGCAAGATATTTCCTTTAGGATAAATTACTTTGTTAAGGTCTTTTTCTTTTTAAATATTTTTATTTTTAGACGCTGACAAGTTTTTCTCCAAACGCTGTTAAGACCAATCGTGACGCTGACAAGGCTTTAGGCAAACGCTGACAAGAAAATATAGCCGTTGGGCGTTGATGAGTTATTTTTGACCGTTGACACCTAGTGGGCCCTACCTAGTTGTTATTTTTGACTAATCTTTGGCCGTAATTTTTGGGGAGTTGTTACTTTTAATTAATGCATGAGATAAGTTATATTTGATTCAATATTTTCATCATTACTCTTTGAATATAACTGCCTCATTTTTGACCAATCATAATCATGCATCTCTCCTATAAATTTGGCTAACTTTTCATTCTGGGTATTCATATTTTCTTGTCTAACATCTTTCTCCTAGATTTTTTCTCATATCACATAACCTAAACAGCTTTCAACATGGCACCAAAGTTCAACTCAAACAATCTGACATTGGAGTTCAAGAGCCAACATAATATGGTAGCTTACTTGGACGCTGATAATGATTTGTTCCCTCAGTATTCACAAATGGTGGCATTTTTAAATGCATCCTCCATAAGGTATGCACTTTCTTATGAACCACTAGTCCCTGTCGCACACATTAGACAGTTTTGGAATAATGTAAGTTCCACAACAGCTAATGGAGTGACTACATTAACATCTACTATTCATGGTAGAACATGGGTGGTCACTGAAGCTTTGGTTCGCCAAGCTTTGCGTCTTAATGACGCTGATGGTGTTACTACCCTTGCCATTGCAACAATAGAACAAGGTCTTAGGGAATTGGGTTATCCTATTCCTGCTGATGTCACTTTAAATAAATATCATAAGCAGGAATTTCCCTCAGATTGGAAATATTTGATACATGTCCTTCTTCAATGCTTAAGTCCAAAATGTACTGCTTTTAATGAAATAAACAGGTCCATTGCAAGTGCTTTGGTTTGTATGTCACGTGGGCTTAGGTATAATTTTTCAAAAATGATTTTTGAAGGGATGTGTAAAAATAAGGGAAGTAAAATGACTTTGGCTTACCCAAGATTTTTGCAAATGGTGTTTGATTTACAAGAATATTGTCTTAGGGATCATGACCATTTTTATGAGATCCCTAAGCAAAAGAAAACCATTTTTGACAAAATGATCTCCACAAACAGACCTATACCTCTCACCCAAGCCATGCTTGAAGTAATTCAGGCTGCCCAACCACAACCAGACCCTGAACCTCAACTTGAGCCTGTCCTTGAACCATTACCTTCACCTGAACACATGGACGTTGACCAAGCCAATGTCAACGCTGACACCCAATATGATGGCGCTGACACAGCCAATCTCAACGCTGATCACATCCCTGAACAATCCCAAACACCTCTCTGCAAGTGAAAGGAGTTCACATGATGGTGGATCCTTAGATATTGCTGAAGCTCTTACAAGCCTGAAGAAGCATCCTGTCATTGATACGTCCAAGGTAACTCCATTAAACTTGGAAGGATCTTTCACAGCAACAATGCACCATATTACACAGGACGCTGTTGCAAGCAAAGTGGGCGCTGATACAGGTTTGAACGCTGACACATCCAGCGCTGACAAAGGTAATCGGGACGCTGATAAAGGTAACTTGAACGCTGACAAAGTTGCAGGTGGTGTTGATGTATTCCAGTCATCAGCAATCATCAAAGATGTGTCCACACAGGTTTCTTCTTCTACCTTACCAATTATTGATCCAAAAGACAAGGGTAAGGGGCTTATGGTTGAAGAAGATGTTCCAAAGAAAGATGCAGCACAAATTGCATTTGATAAACAGTTGGCTGCACAACTTTTGGAAGAAGATTTGAAGAGGAGTGGTACATCACCATTTGTAGCCACTGAGAGTGAGGATGAAAGTGATGAGGAAAGTGACAAAGGCAGCTCAGATTCAAGTATACAAATCATTGAGGATCCAGAAAGACTTGAATATGGAGATGAGTTGGCAAAAGAAAGATTGAGTGATTTGAAGAAGCAGGTTGATTTTGACCTTCCATAAATCACCAGAATGTACCATGCTTGGGAAGATAAGATAATGGACAACCCAGGGATGAGTTTGTCAGATCAAATTTGGGGGTTGGAAATTCTTCTCAGGGTACAAGATGATATAAAGGTGATTTTGAAGTATAATGCACAAGAGGTCAAGACTTGGCTTAGAAGAGATAGCAGGCAATTGTATTACAAGTTGCTTAGATGCCATCAACCTGGATGGACATACAAGAAGTTGCTGGCTTTATCTTTTGAGGAGCTAGAGTACAGGGCACATCCTATTTGGAGGCATGTGCAAGAAAATAATGTCTTACAGTTTCTTTCAGAAGAAAGGAAACAGGAGCTTGCTGAGGAAATGCAGATTGAAAAGGAGATGAGGATTGCTCAAAGACCAGTGAAGAAAGGAGATCCTCTCCAATTTCCCAAAGATATGGATGTGTATGATCCAAGTGAAACTGTCATAAGGAAGCATCTCAAGCTTTCTCCATTGGAAGCTTCAGATTTGGTTAATGTAGTATCTCTAGATGCCAGAAATCCAATCATAAGTTTTGATGAAGATGAGTGTGGATTTGGGAAGATTGGCAGATTTGGGAAGAAGGTACACACTTTCACTTCGATTATTTCTATCTTTGCAAGCATAGACAGAGAAGACTTGGTGCATCTATGGAGATTGATAGAGGCCAAGTATAAGGCTGAAGCACCTACTTCAGCAAATGGAATAAGACTATGGCACACATTTTTGACTTTGTGTGGTCCAAGGGAAGCAGATCTTGCTGTATGGAAGGATCTTGAAGATGACCTCAGTGGTCTTCATTGGAGGCTTTATTCTACTTGTGGTGTGTTTCATTTGAGCTCTACAAAGTTTTCAGAGTATCTACTTGTGGATGCTGACTATTTCTTGTCCAAAGAAATATCGGAGAAGATGAAGGAGACACCCTTGGAGATTGATTATACTAGTGACGTGGCCAAGGACTTAATTAGATATGTTTATCACCAACATAGGAAGTTTTTGTAAGATTCCTCCTAGCCTTTAGTATTTATTCAGAAACTTGATCATTAGAGTGGATATCAAGTTTAGGGGAGGATTGTTGGGAATAAATTATGGGTCAGTTCACTAGACGCTGATAAGAAGAGTTCAAGCACTGATAAGATGACATTGGACGCTGACAGCCAAGCGTTGACAGTGAGGAAAGTCAACGCTGATAGCCTGGAAGACAAGCACTGATGGAAGTTATCTTATACGAATCTTTTGTTTATTTGTTTCTTTATTTGTATATGGTAAAGATAAACTCGACATTGTATTTTCCATTATTATCTTTACCTAGAATAGTTGATTCGTAGCTTCTTGTACAAGACTTCTTAATCTATAAAAGAAGATCTTTTAGGTTAATGTTAATCATCAGATATAATAAGTTTTCACAAGTATTCGACTGTTAAACCTCTTTCATTGTAATCAAGTTCGATTATTCTAATACAAGTGAAAGTTTGTTTAACATCTTTGTGTTCTAGATTAAGTGTTAATTCCACATAACACTTAGTTACTTTATTCATAAGCAAAGGTTTCTCTACGTGTATTACTTGATCTAATCTCGTATACACAAAGCTTAATCGATCTAAGTTTGGGATCAACAGATAGACAAGCACACACCGATTTCCACACACTGATACAGTATGAAATACTTTTGAGGGTGCTCTCATTGCGCGACGACGCTTTTCTTGTAAAGCACTGAAACCCTTTGTTGTTTGTAACATGTTATATATATATATATATATATAGCGTACTACTGTTGTTACAAAATTTAAAGGGTGGTATAGTATGCATGGTTTTACATATTAAGGGTTAAACCTTTTTGTTTTTTATAAAAAAACCACGAACATAATATTTGGTTAATGTAAAAAAATAGTTTGTGGTTATGTTTTGTGTTGAGAGAAAATATAAATGAAGAAGAAATATAAATCTTGTATGTTGTTTGTTTGTAACATGTTCTGTTTTTATAGAAATATGTAAAGAAAAGAAGATTTGATATGTTTGTTGTTTATATAATTTTTTTGTATCTGATGATGATGAAAAACAAGATTTGTTTGAAAAGTAAGTATGGGCTTGTGGGTGGTAAAACTATTTTTTACTAGCATGGGCTTGAGATTTTGGGCTTTAGTTGGGCCTCACTTACATAATAAGAATGTTTATTGATTTTTCTTGAATGAAAAACAAGAAGCAAATCATCTTCCTTATGTTTCCTACTTTGTCATTGTTGAACAGTAGGAGGAAGAAAATCTGACCTAACCCCAAAAAGATGGAAAAAGCATGGGCTACTAAAAAAGGAGGAAGAAGAAGCAGTCGCAACAACAACATAATCTATTTACAACATCAAGATATTCTTGACCAAAAATACTATAATCATGAAACTAAGTATTATACCTTTATTAACTCGAACTAAGGCCACGATTCAATACTTCTCTAGCACTAATTTTAGATTCAACATGCCTAATAACCTTCCCATTTCTCCAGTTTTATGAATCTCATCTAAGAGATATTATCCCGTTAAAATCCACCTTTTGCTCAAGAAACATCAATTAGAACTAGAAACTTAAAAAACAACCATAGAATGCGTTATATATATAAGTGCAAATAAATAAGAGATTTACCCAACAAAGAGGATGAGTAGTGCTTTGGCTCACCATAGTGGTTGCCTCGGGTGATGTTTGTCACTTAGCACAAGGCAAGAAAGTAGCACTTCCTGAAAGTTTTTGGCGCTATAATAAAACTTATACAATCAACGTAATAAATGTGTTAAATTTTTTATTTTATTGTTTCAAAAAGTTTAGTAAGTAAAGTAGATCTAAAAATTAGTTTAAGAGAGTATAGTTTTTGGCGCGACAATAAAACTTACCCAATCAATATACTAGTAATAGATATGTTTATTTGCATTTTACTGTTTTAGAAAGTTTAGTAAATAAAGTAGATCTAAAAATTAGTTTATGAGAGTATTTGTTGAAACCTACGTGGTATCGACTTATTATATCCTCGTCTTTTCTAACTTATTTATTAAGTTATGGGATTACATGTGCTTATTATGTCTTAATAAACTTGAATAATTCCATAACTTTAATATAAACTTAAAAAATGAGCTTGTAACAAATAACAGACACCACATAAGGCTTTACGCCAATATATAAGGCTAATAAACAACCTTTAACCCAAAGTTTCCCAATTTCCCCAAAACATTATCAACTATTTACTGAGATATTTTTATGAAAATCTCTTTTTAACTATTTTTAAGCTCTCTTAAACATAGAGATTTAAAACAAAATCTTGAATTAAAAGATATTTCCCAAATAAAGATATGTAGTACATACTAAGTTTTTATTGGGCACCTCCAGAACAAATCATCTAGGAAAAAACAAGTTTATTTTAGTGGTGTTTCTTGGTTAAAAAAGAGATGAGAGTACATAGATAAAAAGGTTTTCTTATTCATAGTCTTAACTTTCAACCCTTCTTTACTCTGTCATATCTGTTAGGTGAGATCTATTCATTTCATTTAATGTAGCGTAGGTTTTTAGTTCAAAAAAAAGCTACATATTCAGCCGTATATCATCATTTTATTGTACATGATTCATTAAAAATCATATTGGTAGTTAGATCATTAAAATCATGTATACTTTCAAGGTTGTATAGAATAATTTTGAACCATGTAATTATTGCTCCCCAGATGTACATACAACTCACTTTTACCTTGTTCATGTTAAAGTTAATTTGTGTTTATCACCACACAACTGCCTTTCATGTAATTATTGCTCTCCAGATGTATATGTGATGTCTTGTGAGAGTGGTTTTTGGCAAGATGTATTTGTTATGTCATCCGTTTTAATTTGGTGCTTGTGTTAGGTTTGGTACTTAGGTTAGCCTATGATTTGATTCTTGCTGAAAACACAAGTGTTTATTTTAATGGACTTTTGTCTATGGCTGTTCAGTCTCTGCTAGAACTTTGCAATGCAACTTTTTTTTTCTAACATAATTGTGACAACCCTGGTTTTGAGGTTCGTCACTTAGTTTTGTTTTGTGCTAGTTACGTGTCTTTACGTGTTTATGTGCTAATTGGTGTGAACTGATTGTGGTTTGGATATCGTTTTCGGTACGGGGTACCTTGTGAGTGAAACGATGTGTGATGATTTCATGTTCATGAGTTCACATGGTGGTGACTATGAAGTGAGATGGTGTTATTTAGTGGTTTTACGTATACGTATATGTATTATAGAAAATCGTATTTTTACGATTTACGGTTTAGCATTTAGAGGTCTCAGATGAGGTAATTAGTCATATGAATATTTTTCGGGATGGTTTTAAGTCATTTAGGACTTAGTTATAAAGTTTATTTCAAAATTTGAGATTTTTATTAAAAGTGTATATTTTACGTCTTTTACGGTAAAACGCGTAAATTTGACTAGTTTGACGGTTTTGAGGTTTTGGAAGCTTTAGGAGCTGAAATAAATTAAGGTAAATTAAGGTAAATTAAGGTAATGTTAATAACATAATATTAAATAAAAAAAAACGAAATTAGGGGTGTTTGGGTCGGTTTAGACGCACCAAAGAAAAGAAAAGGGGAAAAAGGGAAAAAGGGAACCGGGCTTTTGTATATGGGCCAAGGACTTGTTAGGAAAGTATAGAAAGCCTTATTTTTATCAAAAAACTTCATAAAATCCCTGGAGATCAAGTATGGGTCGACATCCATGGAGAAAATTAGGGTTCTTCAGCAAAAATCTTGTTTTCCAAAAAAATCTAAGGTAAAATCTTCAAACCCTTTTCAATTAAATTGTTTTTATGATTTCTTTAATCATCTTATGATGGATTTAGGTTAGGGTTTAATTTAATAACAGTAAATTAATGTTGTATTAATCATAATATGATGATTACATAAATTAGGGCTTGTAATTAGAGGGATTAGGGTTAATTAATGAGGTTGATTTTGTTAAACCCGTTTTTAAAAACTGGGCAGAATTTTGAGTCAATTGTTTTGATCATATTGGGAGTTCTACAAACTCTTATTTTGCGATCCACATATCCCTGGAAAGATATTTGAAGTGGCTTTCCAATGCAAGAAACTAGAGTTAAATTGGAGGTCGGGAAGTGGGTCAAAAACAGGTTACAACAGTCGGAGGTCAAAACAGTTTTGAAGTCAGCCTGTTTTCTTTTTAAGTTTTGGGTTGTTTGGGGTACTTAGGGTTGCATTGGGATCTTCTCACGAACATGAGAGATGGTTTATATATTGTAATAAGTATCTGCACTTGGGCTAAGGTTGTGGTTTAGGGTAAGACCCTCTAATAGTAACAAACTTTTTGTAAGTTTAAAGTCAGTAAATCTGGAATGACAAAAGTATATAAATATATATATATATATATATATATATATATATATATATATATATATATATATATATATATATATATATATATATATATATATATATATATATATATATATATATATCGGGGCCTTAACAATAGCTTTAAGGTTGGGGCAAATGGGAGGTGTTAGCTAACATATGTAACGACATAAATATTCCCTTTACAGAGATCATGGGTATGTTTAAGTGGGCGTTTGGCTTATAGTTTGGAGACCTAAAAATGGGACTGTTTTGGGTTAAATGTTAACGGGACGGGTTATGAAGTAAAACGAGTTAAGGGATTTTTAGAGGGGTGTAATAAGATGCTTAGAGCATATATATGAGGTATATATATGGGATAAGGTTAGATGTCCATCTTAGGTTGATGAACCGTTTTAGTGGTCGGTTCATGTATTGATTATGTGTTTTTGGATTGTTAGCTTTTGCTAGTGTGAGGACTTTTGGAGAAGCAATCAGGTGAGTTTCATAGTCCCATGTTTACTATTGATTTTGACTTCCAGATGGGATGGAAGAGACACTGTGTTATGTTGTTTATAAATTGATGTTGTGAATGTTTTTAAGGTTTGAGATGGACTTGTGTGTACATTATGTGATTAACTGTTATGTGATTCTTGTTCGTGTATGATTTGGATGGGAAAGGTACATAGGTGTATGGGCGCCTATGGTACCATGGTTGTTGGTAAGGCGTGATGCCTTGGAAATTATGGTTGTTGGTAAGGCGTGATGCCTTGGAAATTATGGTTGTTGGTAAGGCGTGATGCCTTGGAAATTATGGTTGTTGGTAAGGCGTGATGCCTTGGTAATTATGGTTGTTGGTAAGGCGTGATGCCTTGGTATTGTGATGATTGATTGAACATGAATGCTAGTTGTTAATACATAATTGTAGCGCATTGTCCATATGTTATTGTGTTGATAGTTGTTATTCACAGCTTATAACTGATTTGGTGTTGGAGTCTAAACCTATGACTCTCACCAACTTTATGTTGACGTGTTTTAGTGTCTCTTTCAGGTGGGAATGTGGTTAATCTTGGGTATAGAAGTGGCTAGCTTAGGAGGCATTAGGATTTGCATTTAGAAGGAGATCCCGTTCCTTCTTAGTTCATTTTATGTGTTTTGATTTAGTGATACTGTGGCACACATATGTTTGATTTGTTATGTTATTTGTTTGTCTTGGGTAAGAGGTAGGACTGTTACCTACTTACCTAGACTCCTGCATTTATTGAGATATTGTCATGACTTTTGTGTCACCATTTTATGACATTTCTTATTTCATATAGTTATCTCTATAGACACGCCATGTTGTGATGATATCCATACATCGCGCCCCATATTCCGCCATGGTGGGGTGTTACAGAATGGTATCAGAGCCAATGGTTATAGAGAATAAGGTTGCCTAGTCGCGTAGCCTAGTCTATAGCTTAAGGGTCCCTACATATAGGCGTCATAGGAGTATGTGTGCATTTTATAATAACTGATGTGTTTGGATGTTATTTATTGCGATGTTTTGACTAGTATGAATTGAACCATAGTATGTTCATACTTTGTCACATGATATTTTATTTTCGGGTTTGTGACTAGTGCGGGTTGAACCATAATCTTCCACGCTAGTCATTGTTGTATTTTGCTTAAATTGTACATCATAGTACATAATTTGGTACAAGGTAGTTTCTATCTTTTGTCGATTTATTTTACATACCTGAGGTATGTTATTTTTCTTTTGATGTTTAAGTCATGTTCCTTAAGAATCGTGTGGTGGTTCGAGTTACTAGGAGTACATGGGTAGGAAGGATTTTAAGCTGTTTCCACTCTTATGGGCGACATGACTTATAACTGATTATGTTTTCGTTTTGGATTTAGTCTATGTTGTTTTAGCTAGACTATGGATTTCGGTATTCCAAGAGTTTTACTATGTTATTTTAATAGATGGGGTTTTGGACCTATTTGGTTATGTGGTTATGAGCTTATGTGAGTAGATGGATTTATGTGTTATATGTTGTATTGATTCTTATAAGTGTCATCATAGGAGGGAGTGCATTGGGGAAAGGGTAATTGTATAAGTATGGTGGCCAACATAGTTATACAAGTACCACAACTTTAATGGGTTCTCAAGTATGATTGCATGAAAGGGAGTTAGTAAATGCTTGTATATGATGAGATGTGGATTTTGGGTATATTTATAATATATGGGTTTATGTAACGGTTGCCTACGATATGGATATTTTTGAGTGTGTTATTGTTTTGGGTTATAGTTGTGTTGTGTGATTATGGGGTCACACGATATGGTTTGGTTTTGGAGGTGGGCTTTATGCCTTG
This sequence comes from Glebionis coronaria, assembly GCA_025667525.1. Classification (NCBI taxonomy): domain Eukaryota; kingdom Viridiplantae; phylum Streptophyta; class Magnoliopsida; order Asterales; family Asteraceae; genus Glebionis; species Glebionis coronaria. The sequence goes on from CM046878.1 coordinate 618,620,979, forward strand.
TTGTGGCACAATGAGATGGTGATTACTCGTATGGAAAAACGAGCGTATAAAGCGATTGATTGACTTGACATGTATGATAACGAGTATGTTTGGAAGATTCGATAGGTATACATATGCGGATGTATATATACTAATAGATGTTATGTTATGATTTACGGTCGTTCAGTAGTTATTATAACTTGAACGTACCTAGTACTCTCTTGTGTTTAAACAATTTATTAGAGCTCGAGTTTGGTGGAGTTTCAACGACGTTTTGAATCTTTTGAAGTGTGTCTTGTAGCGTATTCCTTGAGTTTCGTATTTCACGTGTACGTTTTAAAATGGTGTTTTTGGTTTCAAGTCTATTGAAATAACTTGGGATTTCTTTTGAGATAATGAAATCTTTTGTGTTGGGTCTTACATTTCTTTTGGTCGGTATATATTGAGAAAAAGGGGGACTTGGAAATCTATTATAGGGTTAGATAGCTGGTTGTATTCGGTAAAAAAAGGGTAAGGTGTTGGAGTCGTGTTTCAAACAAGGTGCAACATAAGATTTCATTTTAATCAACACTTATATTTCAAATTCTAAAAGACTTTCTTTAAAATAAAGCGAAGTAAAATTTCTTCTACTTACATAGTTTATATAATTGGGTTTAACCGATTCACGTCATTTATAACTATTAATACAAGGTTAAATTGAGTTTATGAAGATTTCACATACAATTTTATCTTTCATTAATATAAAACTGTTTTGGTCATAACTTGTTCGTTTTTAGAGCTTTTTGAGTGATTCGAAAGCCAAAATTTTTGTACTCGGAACGTACTTTTCAAATATTCAGAATGTATAGTCATGGGAAGTCAGTGGACTGGTTGTACAAGTGTCGGGTTAAAGGTTGAGTTTTGAATAGTAGTTTGTTTTTTATTTTATTTTATGATTTGGGATGCACGGGATACCTAGTTTTGAGTTGAGTTTTGAGTTCGTCAAAAGGGTTGTTTGTAGATTGTTTGAGTCACATAGATGTGGGAAGTAATAATAAAAAAAAGATATATATTCATTTGGAAAAGTCGATCTTTTACACGGTTTAAATAATATGTCGCGGGGCGTAATATGTTTTGGTTGCCATTGGGTGTTTATTGGATTATTTTTCGTTGTCATGGGTCATTTTGAATTGATACATGTTTTGGGTTTGAGTTTTCTTTTGAGTCTCGTGGTTTTTGACTTGTTTTAATTGGTGCACGTGAAATGTCGTTAGTTATCCGTGGGTTTGATTCGTTGATCGTATCTGATGGATTCAGGATGTAGTTTTGGTTTCGTATTGTTCGGGAGCGTTGAGGTAGTCATATGAAAGACTTGGTCGCGCCTACACGATTAAGTAGGTGACCATGAGAGAACGGTCGGAATACCCTTAGTGGGGAGGAAAGAAGTTCGTAGACGAACTAATGTGGTCTGATGAGAGGAAGTGTTGGTCTATTAAAATGCGTGTAGAATTTCGCAAGTAGAACGAGGTAGAAATTTATTCGTATTGCCGCTAATAGAGGATGCAAGGAGGACATAGTTGAAACTGCTAAGGATGTTGTATGAATGCTTCGGGTTTACAGTTATGCATTTGGCTTCGCCAAAGCACTAGCGGTTTTCACGGTGTCAATGAACCAAGTGTGCATGAAAGTGTATAAACGAGTTGTCATCGGGAGCATCGACGACGTCTTGATCTACTCAAATCTGAGAAGGAGAGTGAGGCGAATTATGTGTTGGTTTTGGAGTGGAGTTATACGTGAGATTTTAGAGTGTGAGTTTTAGTATTAAGTTTACCATGATGAGTAGTTAGAGATGATGGCATATCATGGAACCAGCAAAGGGCGAAGTGAAGAAGGATGAGGAAGCATTTTGGAGGCTGAAGAGGTGGATTGGATAATGAGCCGATCTTGGCATTATTGGAAGGACTGGATGAATTCGCGAAGCATGACGATACGTGGAGCAAGGATTTGGATGTATACGAGAACGACAAAGAAAGGCGGTTGCTTATACGTTGCAGGAACTGAAGATTTGGAAGAACTGGATAGACTTAGTTAGTGGAGCTGGATTGTTATATCTGCCTAGAATGCTAGAGGCATTTGGTGTACGAGACGTAGAGAATGATCTATACGGATCATGAACGTCTCCAACACATACTCAATCATCTTGATTGAACATTTGACAAAGATGATGGGTGGAGTTAAGTGATGTAAGAAAATTGCAAGGCCAAGTACCATCTGGGAAAGGCAAGCATGGTTGATGAGACATGGAGTAAGAAGAATGAAGTGAAGCTGAGACGAACTTGAACTATAGGGATGACGTATTAGGGTGGTTTGGATGAAGGATGTAGGTTGCACGAGTTGAGTTGTCTAAAGCAGAGAACGCGTCAACATGTATGTTGCGTGGCTTGGACAATCATATGGAGAAAAGGGACATAGACTATACTTCCTACATAGGTAGGAGTAGCTTAGAAAGGGCCGAAATTGGTGAAAGTGACGAGAGTTGGGTGATAGTCGATAGACTGACTAATTCATCTCATATTTCAAGAGGAATGAGTAGTCACGTAGTTGAGCAGTTGGAAGGATTGCGTACAGATGTGATGGAATAGAGGGTGTTGCGTAAAAGTTAACCTAATAGGTATGGAGTGCCTTATGAAGGACTATGGCAAGGGATGAAACGAAGGGAAGCATCACATCGTGATGTATGGTATGAGTTGAGGAAGAAGAAGGAAGTGTGTATAGAAGCGAAGCATGAATGAAATAGGTCGAGATAGGAACCGAAGGTAAAACTTTGGTAGAGCCTAATGAGTAGAATAAATCACAACGCAGGCTAATACTGTCGTAGTGTGGAAAAGGAAATGGCACTGACCTATACTGATTGTTTGGGAGGCTTAGTGTCGATAATCGAATGGATGAGGAGTTATAGGTGTGATGTGCCATAGGGATGAAGGGCTTGGTCTAACTGAGACAAGATGAAGAAAAGTGAGAAAGAAGTGTATAGGTGCTACTAATGAGCTATCCAAATTTAATGGAAGTAGTTGTAGCATGGGTTTGGATGGCAGTTGATAGACTAACTGAGATAACAGTCCTTTTGATGATGTGTATAGATCATAAGATGATTTGGATTGGAAGAACTAATGGATATGTGAAAGACCGTCATAGGTCACTTTGTAAGGAAATTGGAATTTTTAAGTAGTTTGGGGTACGGACTAAAGGGAGTTGATGTACATGATTGGATATGAGTATATCCAACTAACTGAGAAAGGATAGGCAAGTGAGATATTTATACAACCTTAGGTGTTACTGTGACAATCCGTCAATTTACGATTGATATTTTATTCTCAAATATTATTTGAAAATATTATTTTAATGATATAATATGAACTCACATATTTTTGGGAAGAAATTTGGATTTACGTCTTGAAGTAGCATCGACTACGTTTAAACCGGAGGATTCTACGTTACGTGCTTACGTTTACATACACCGTCTTTGGTGACAGTCCGACATTCCAGAAAATAAATTTATCCGTGAATATTATTTTGGAGTTTTAAATTTGTGTTGATTCATAAATTCACAAATTTACGAGAAGAGATTAGGACTTACGATTTTATTTTAACGTCCTTTACGACTAAACCGGAAACCTTAGGATTACGTATTTACGTTTTCGAACTCCGTTTTTGATGAGACAATTTTTATTAGATTCGTTTTGTGACGGTGATTCATAATTTATAAAAACGTTTTTCGTAAAACGACCCGAGGGCACGTAAATCGAGGAAACTAGAATCGAGGAGTACCCGTAAATAATTGGGGATGAGACAAAACAAGTTTTGCCCCACCCCCAATATGGGACGGTTCAAGCATTGCCACAACACCACTTTATTTGTCAAAGTGGTAGCCTAATGTTTACACATGTCTTGCTAAAGCTTAAAGTGTAAGCCACTTACCACTTAAGCTAACTAAAACCATCAACTAAAACCACACACTCTCATTTCTTACATGCAAACTAGCTACATCTCTCTCTCTAACTCCATTAATGCCGTCCCATATCTCTCCCAAAAACACCCTTTGATCTTGATTCAACCATGAAATCATATGTTATACTTGCATATGTTGAAGCCCTTTTAAAACCCTATTGATTGGTGGTACTTATATCATCCAAGGAGGAGTATTCATGATGTCTTGGGGCTGATTTTCCACAAGGACTTCATGGAGCATGGTGGTCTTGAAGATGGTCATGGATATCCATAAGTTTCTCCATCAAAATCCATGTTTTGATCACATCTTACATCATCATGGTGGTATAAAGATTGTCCTCCTCAACTTCTTGTTATTTTGATTATGTAAACATGCATTTTATTTCCTATTGTATATATTTATGATGATTATATGATGATAAAAATGTTATGTGGGGATTTGTTGTTGATAAACATGATTAAAAAGGTGAAAAACCATATGAAACAAGGTTAAAATCTTGATTAATTTACATGGCTGTATAAAACAGTAAGTAAACAGGTCATGAACTGATAAAATGATGAAGTAGGATGGATTTACAGTAAGCTATGGGTCTTGTACACATGTGATAGTTGGCCATGCAATGGAATCAAAATAATGAGTGAGATATGATCAAAACAAGTTTAGGGTATAAATCTGAAGTTACTGTTTTGGACGATTTTTAGAAAATACTTAAAGGATGATTCAACAGTAGCTATAGAAGAGTTAAATGTAGCACATATCATGTAGTTTATGTGATAAAAATTTGAGCTTCTATCTCCATGTAGAACTCAAGATATGGCAGTTTTGGTAAAGATGAAGTTAAAAATCAGATTTTTGGAAATTAAAGAATAATACTATTATATAAGCACTCACATTTTAATATATAAAATGTAAAATAAAAACTCACTAACTTATAAAACTTATTTATATAAATATATATATATAAGGTTAATCAAATGGATAAATTATATAAATGGTGGTGAAATAATGTTTATAAGTAATAAAAACTATAAATATGATTTTTACGACTTTTTCGGCTATTGCCGTAAAATTAACGTTTTTGTTAAATAAAACTTAGATGGTTGGACCCGTCTAATGAAAACTTTATAAAACTTATATACTGATATATAGACATGTATAACAAGTAAAAACCGATAAAACCCGAACTATAGGACATACCGACGTTAACGGACTAAATTAACGTTATTGGACTAATAATTAGACTAAATAAGATAAAAACTTGTAAAAAGAACTTATTGGGCTTAACCCATTTGGGCCCAACTTGTAAAGTTTAAGTACTGATAATATAAGTACAAAATGGCTTAAAACAAGTTAATAAACTTATAATAGGCTTATTGGACCTAAAACACGTAAAAAGGTAAAACTAGTAAACTAGTATAAAAGTTATCGACACATAACTCTAAAATGAGTAAACGAGAATATGTAAACCCACTTGATCATCATATATATATAATCATCATATGTATACATACTTATTATTTTTATAAAGTCATTGGACAAACGTCTAAGACCGATTATTATTTGTCTAGGTTTCCGTGATTGAAGCACATACTGTACGTCCGAATTGCCGACAACCCGCCTTCCCACATCAACGTGAGTTCATAGCCTCGCACTCTTTTAAATGTTTTTATAAATGCTTTAGAAACCCGCGAGGGAGATAACATGTTAGTTTTTATAAAAGTTTGGACACCATTTGTCCCGATTGTTTGTTTATTGATTTTGGACCCGAATGATTGAATGACCCGATTGTATGACCCGATAAATGATTAATGGACCCGATAGATGAAATTAAATGGATTATTAAAGTTAGGTTATGTCACTAAAAGTCCCATTAGCATGAATTGTGAACTACCGGGAGTTGGTAGACGCTTATACATTTAATAGTACTATTTGGGGACGATCACCCCAGTTCGCGCCTTGACGGTTGATCCCCGTCGTGCCACATTGATTGGTAAGTGAATTTATGTATGAGAAGATTCCATAGCGTGACCTTTGTGACGACATGCTACTTTAGATGGGCAAAATTGGTATCGGGTTAGCTACCCGTTGTTGGTTTAGTAAGGTAATAATAAGTGTGTAAACACTTATCCTTTTGCCACTAAAATCAAGGGAAAACAAGACCTAATCATGTGTTTAATGTCGTAAATGTCGGAATTACGCGTGGTTTTGTGTTTTGTGTGATAAATAGGTACAAATGACCAAAAGAAGAGAAAACACGGGATTTTACGGTCAAATAATGAAGAAATGTCGAAGAAAAGTCAAAGACAAGATCAAAAGACCTAAAGTGTGCCGAAGATCACGAAAACCGACTTAACCGACACGAGATTTTGAAAATAATTTCAAGAAAGCTGAAATCAAGCTCGTTTTAGTGGATTAAATATTCTTCGAAGATTTCGAGCTTTGTGGGTCCTATATTCGGGAATTGGGCTTTTAAGCCCATGAAGATATCCAAGATGCTTTTAAAAAGACCATTTTAGGCCCAAATGCAAACAAGTTAGTTTGAAATGGAGTGTTTAAAAGATTTGAGATTAAAACGGACCAAAAGCCCATGATGATTAACAAACGGATACAAATCTGGGCCTTCAAAGCCCACAAATTCACAAAAGAAAAAGAAACGAATATGAATTCGTTTTGTTTTTGGCAGTAAACCTGGTCAACCTAACCCCCACATCCTATCACAATTCACCCCTACACGTGTTACATACACGGTTTGTTTTTTTTTCTCTTTTACCCCACCAAACGTTACCTCACCCCACTCTCCTTTTATAAAAAATAAAAATAAAAAGCATCTTTATTTATCTTTTACCCACTCCATTCCTCTTTTTCTCTCAAACGCAGCATCCCCCATCCACTTTTTCACCCACTCCTTCTCTTCTTCTCCCATTTTCACAGCCACCATTTTTTACAAACCCTAATTTTAACCATGAAAAATAACCCACGAAAATTAGGGGTATTTCCCTTATTTGTTGATTCACACAAAAGGGAAATAAATCCCCTTTTAATTCGGATCAATCACAAAGTGGTCCTATCTTTAAATCCACCGTGGCAATCCGAGTGAAAAAAGGCTCAAGATAAATGTCATCCGTTTGATTAAGTGAAGAAGGAAAGAGAAGAGATTGAACGATCAAGATTCTACTCCGTGTTCACCAAGGAAATCTAGAAGGATCGGGGGATCCTTATAAAAACCCCCTTCATTGTAATTCATTTGTTAAGCTTTTCTTTATTATTTTCTATTTTCAGTTTTTTTTAATTAAATTTAGGAGTAGGTTTAAATAGATTTATTTTTCAGTAAAATTAGTTTTAGATTTATTATTGTAATTTAATTTTCAGAATTGTAATTTTGAATCAATTAATGAATGAAAAGTTTATTTCATTTAATTTTTCGTTTATTTTAATTTCTGTCTCAATTTAATCTAATTTTTAATTGCTGTTCAATTCGTTATGAATTTTTTTTACTGTTTTTGTTATTATTTATAAGTTGTGATATATAAAAAAAAAAAAAAAAAATTAATAAAGAAGGAAAGTGAGTATATCTTCCCCACTGGAAGATATCAAGAAGGTACTGTTCTTTTGGATTACTGTTCACTCTTCGAGAATTTCGGTTTGGGTTACTGTGCACTGTTCGTGGAAGGAGTGAGTTTATGTTGATGTTCGCTGGTTGATAAAGGTGGTGTTGAATCGATTTAGTTAAGACGGCTCAGCGCCGCGTCTTCTTCCCAACAGCAATCGACAATAGGTTCTTCTTTTTCTTGTTTTAGGTTCAATAAGTTACTTATTAATCCGCTTAGTTAAGTTCTATATCTGCTTAGATTTTGGTTTGATAGAATCTGCTTATTCAACTTGTTTAGTCATAGCTTATCTTTATCTACTTAATTTGTTTTTTATATTGCTTAAGTTTGGATTTGTTTTGCTTATTTTGGATTATAGTTTTTTAGTTTTTTTTGTTATTGCGTCATAGCTTAATACTGTTTATTCTTATTTGCTTGCTTATTTGATTTACTTATTGTTAGTTTCTATTCAACTGCTTATTTGTTTTAGAGCTTATTTGGTAATTGGTTTTGTTGGTTTGCTTATTAGGCTTATTTGTTGTTTACAATTTTTGGCTTATATTTGAGTTGCATGCTATTAGAGTTTTATTTTGTTGCTGGTTGCTTTAAATTTGTAGTTCCTATAGATCTGTTTTGCTGATATATGGCTGTTTACAGCAGACTAACTGGGTCTGCGTGTTTTAAATTTGTCCAAAAAAAATATATATTAACAAAAATTTTGCTTGTCAGGGGACTCGAACCCCTGACCTCTCGCATAGCAGCTAACACGCATAACCATCTCTTCTTGTCTCTCTTTCGTGTATTCATATGCATAATTTAAATAATATAGGGTTTTTAATATTAGCTGGCAGTTCCTTTAAGTTAGTTTAATACAGTTTTTAGTTTTATTAATTTTGGATATAAATTTTGTTAATTCAGTTTTTTATAAATAAAAGATAAAAAAAAAATACATTTTAATTTTTAATTACTTTTAAAAATTAGTTTAAATTTTATTAGTTTTAAATTTAGTTTAATTAAAGTTTTTAGTTTATTTAAAATTTAGATAAAAGTTTTAATTGAGTTTTATTTTAATCTATCTTTCTTTTATGTCATTAAATTTAGTTTAGAATTTCTTTAGATTTAAATTAAAAAGTTTTTAGTTTAAAATTAATTAGGTTTTAGTTTTATTTTCAAAATAGATTTTATTTAAAAGTCATTATTAGTTTTAAAGTTTTATATTTTTAATTAGTTTTAAAATAGATTTATTTAAATTAGATTTTAATATTAAATAGTTTTAATTAGTTAAAAATTATCAAAAATAGATTTTACCAAAAACAAATCAAGTTGAAACGTAAAACCGGAAATCAAATTCGAGTCGAATCGAGGAACGATAAAAGTAATATAAAAAGGGTAACAAAATCTCATTTTTCAAAATGGCGCCGCTGCCGCTTCGCTCGTACGATTGACGATTTTTCGTGAAGACTTTTGGATTTTTGGATCCGTTCTTCTTGAACGTTACGTTTCTTGCAAAAAAATCAAAAACACAAAAAAATCAAAAACATAAAATACAAAAAAAAATTAAAAAACCACAAAAGCATTTTCTTTCCTAAGATTTGCAACAAAAAAATTAAAAAAAGCAAAACGTAATACTTTTTCCTAAAAGTATTACACCAAAAATATTACGTATTAGTGTTAATTTTTAGTTCGATTTCCTTCGATTTTTCTTGTATATATATATTTTTCTAAAAAATCCAAAAATATTCTTCTTTATCCTCTATCGGGTTTAATTCTTTTCTCTACCCCTCTTATTTATAATTCTTCATGGATTCGTCTTGCGTTCGGTGTGGAAGACCATGGCATGGTTTTCAAACATGTCAATGGTGTATTTGTGAGCGGTGTGGTTTTGATATCGACAATACACAATTTGGATTTTGTCCATTTTGCAATTCAACGAATTCGTACTTCTCCTCTTACAATACTTTCTCCCCCCCTCCCGTCTATGACAATCCCTATCCACAACATGAACCGGGTTTTTCCCAATACCCGTGTTGCAATCATTGTGGGGGCCCTCACGATACTTCTTATTGTCAACCAATGAATTATGAGCCACATCCGTACTATAATTCCGGTTTTCATAACTATGAGCCCCCACATCCCATCCTCAATCATCAATCCTCTCATAGAATTCAACAAATCAATGCTTTGAATGAAGAAAGAAAAGCCCTTCTTTTGGAACTTCATGACGGCTTAATTCGACTGACCGAGAAATTGGAGGAGCAACAACGACAACGACAAGAGCAAGTATCTAATCTTAGTGATTATACTCCGCCTCTTGCGCGTTCTTTCTATTATGATGATGATGACGATGAGAATACTATTTCATGGAATGATCTTTGTGCTCAATGTCCTAGTGCAATTGTAATTCCTTCTCTCAACTTGCCGGCTCTCGAGCCTAAGGATTCTACCACTCCTATTCTCGATTCTTCTACTACGGAGCCCGATGCCTCTCTCATCATGGGGGATGAGGGTCTTATCACTATTCCTTGTGACGAGACTCTTATTCCAATCCAAAGTGAGCCTACGGTTGCTTCCGATAGTGACGATGAGTGTGAATCTCTTTCTAGTGATGACTCATTACCTCCCACCGACATCGTGGGAAACGATTCTTTGGCTTTCTCTAATCCCATTTTTGATCTCGATGATGATTTTACTTCTAGTGATGACGAGTCACTATCCGATGAAGACGTTCCGAAGGAAAATTTCAAGATTTATTCGAACCCTTTATTTGATTTTGATGACGCCTACATCTCTAGTGAGGTGAATCCTCTCTTTGAAGAGGGGATTGAGGACATTGATAGCTCCGACTCTATTGCTATTGATGAGCATCCTTTGTTAGCCATACAACCTCCCATCGTAGAGGAGGTGGAGAGATTTGACCCTAGTTTCCGTTTGATTCGGTCTGGTGAGGTGACGCGGGTGGTAGATATGTCCTCTGATATTTCTCATATTATGTTGCCACCCCGTCCTACCGCGTGCACACCCAAGCAAGTGATGTATCGCTTTTACTCTCCTCATTTCATACCGGGAAATGAGGATGAGTGCTTTGACCCGGGAGGTGACATTGACCATTCTTTGATTGATACCTTTACGGCTTTGCCGAATAGTGACCATCCTATGTCTTTGGGGGATGACAATTTGTCTCCTTTACCCATCCCACCTCCCGTGGATCAAGACTTCACTTACTTTTCTTATGTCGAGAGGACTTTTCTACCTTTTATGACTTATCCTCCTGCCTCTCATTTATTATGTTCCTCCGGGACCGAGGATAAGATTTTTGATCCCGGTATAACATTCGAGGCTTCCCCATGGACCATTTAATTCGGGGTCGAGTCAGGCTCGTGACTCGGTTAACAAAAACAAGCGCTTCTCGGGAGGCAACCCGATTATCTATCTATTATCTATTTTTCTATCTATTTTCTACAATAAGTGTAGGGGGAGCCGTGTAGGTTGTTTGTTTTGTGTGTTGTGATTGTGTAGGTACTTGTGCTTTGATGATCCACTTTTGGTACTTTTGACGAGACCCGTGTTCCCGTGTTACCCGTGTACCCGGTTCCTTCGATAAGTTTTTGCTATTGTGATTCTATCTTAAAACGAATAAATGTAATCACTTTAGTTGTCCTTTCCTTAGCTCGATTTAAACAACGCACTCAATGTCCTAAGTGTAGGGGAGTTTATTCTCCCACATGCTTAAACATTGAGGGCAATGTTTATCTTAAGTGTAGGGGGATTTCTATCGAAATTTTAGTGGCCTTTTCCATGAATTTGACCCCATTTTTTCGGAAAATTTAAAAATTTTCAACGTTTTTCAAATTTTTGATCTATTTTGGCCTTGTAGTATTTTTCTTTTATTTTCTTTTCTTTTGTCATCGCATCTTATTTTTATTTTAAAAATAAAGTCAAAATAAATAAATAAATAAAATGGTTTTAACAAGTTTAGAAATCTTTGATATATTAGGCCCGTCGTGAATATTTTGACTCAACCCGAGTTTACTTATCCAAGTTTACTCTAGCTAGTATCCTTAACCATATGGACCTTAATTGGTTTATTAGGCTAAGCATCCACGAGTCTCATTCCTTGAGATTTTAAATTGTGGAGAACGAGAAATGATAGAGTTAATTATAAGTTCGGTATTCTTTCATTAACTTATGTGAGTTAGTTATGAACTTTTTCCCCCATCACTTGTTAATAAATATATTTGTAATAAATAAGGTTGTACGATTTAAAAGGTTACTTAGCTTCTAGCACAAGATCGTTTAAAAGTTGCTCGGTATTAATTAGAGTTCATAGCCAAGGCATAACTTATTGAAACGGGACGCGAAGATTGGCTTATCCAAAAAGGCCCTAACAAGGCATGAGGATACCCGAGTCCAAAAAGGCCCTCACAAGGCATGAGGATTCACTTTTTTTGCTAAAGATCCAAAGATGACGTGAAGATCATTAATCCAAATCAATATGATGGATCAAGACACACGACGAGAAGCAATTACTCCCATAAAGATCATGGAGAAGTCTATCCAAAAAGACCCTAACAAGGTATGAGGATAAATAGATCCAAGTCCGAAAAGGAGGCGGATCGTTGTATATCAAAATCCTAAATAAAGAAGAGGATAAATGAAGAAGTCGTGGTCAACGTTTGAAGCATCTTTCACTCCTTATGAAGATGTATACCAAAATGAAGAGAAGACCATAATTTCAAGATCGTCTCTCAAGATTTGAAGTTTGAAGTTCAAGCCAAATATCGGTCCGAGAAAGGTCTCAAATCGTGAAACGAGTTATGCCAAGATATGAACTTTATGAGGTTTCGAGAAGCCGTTTTAAAAGATTTTGTCCTTTAGCTAAATATTGATTAAATCGTCCCACTTTATTTTCGGCCTTAATAAATTATCGAAATAAGTCAAAAATGCATCCTCGTGATCATTCAAGACAAAAATAAAATATAAGAGATACACCGTAGGAATAAGGGGGTCTAAGTGATTAACTAAACCACATGAGTAAGTGTTAATAGTGCTAACTTGTAATAACAATGATCTTGTTTTTATGCTTGGTATGGGGAACGTGAAACTTGAGGATGATTTATATTCATGACACCAAAGCCCTAATCTAAGTCTTAGATTTCTTTACGAGTTTCTTCCATCAAATAATTTCAAAGTAATAAATTGTTATAACTTGTGTTTCCTTTTAAGTTTTTATCTTTTCATCATAGTAGTAGTAGTAATAGTAATAAAGGCCGAGATGGATTAATAATGAGAAAAATGTAACTTTATGTTTTGAAATAATGCATTGCATGGGGTCATTGCAATGGTCAAGTGTAGGGGATTTAATAAGTGTGTAAACACTTATCCTTTTGCCACTAAAATCAAGGGAAAACAAGACCTAATCATGTGTTTAATGTCGTAAATGTCGGAATTACGCGTGGTTTTGTGTTTTGTGTGATAAATAGGTACAAATGACCAAAAGAAGAGAAAACACGGGATTTTACGGTCAAATAATGAAGAAATGTCGAAGAAAAGTCAAAGACAAGATCAAAAGACCTAAAGTGTGCCGAAGATCACGAAAACCGACTTAACCGACACGAGATTTTGAAAATAATTTCAAGAAAGCTGAAATCAAGCTCGTTTTAGTGGATTAAATATTCTTCGAAGATTTCGAGCTTTGTGGGTCCTATATTCGGGAATTGGGCTTTTAAGCCCATGAAGATATCCAAGATGCTTTTAAAAAGACCATTTTAGGCCCAAATGCAAACAAGTTAGTTTGAAATGGAGTGTTTAAAAGATTTGAGATTAAAACGGACCAAAAGCCCATGATGATTAACAAACGGATACAAATCTGGGCCTTCAAAGCCCACAAATTCACAAAAGAAAAAGAAACTAATATGAATTCGTTTTGTTTTTGGCAGTAAACCTGGTCAACCTAACCCCCACATCCTATCACAATTCACCCCTACACGTGTTACATACACGGTTTGTTTTTTTTCTCTTTTACCCCACCAAACGTTACCTCACCCCACTCTCCTTTTATAAAAAATAAAAATAAAACGCATCTTTATTTATCTTTTACCCACTCCATTCCTCTTTTTCTCTCAAACGCAACATCCCCCATCCACTTTTTCACCCACTCCTTCTCTTCTTCTCCCATTTTCACAGCCACCATTTTTTACAAACCCTAATTTTAACCATGAAAAATAACCCACGAAAATTAGGGGTATTTCCCTTATTTGTTGATTCACACAAAAGGGAAATAAATCCCCTTTTAATTCGGATCAATCACAAAGTGGTCCTATCTTTAAATCCACCGTGGCAATCCGAGTGAAAAAAGGCTCAAGATAAATGTCATCCGTTTGATTAAGTGAAGAAGGAAAGAGAAGAGATTGAACGATCAAGATTCTACTCCGTGTTCACCAAGGAAATCTAGAAGGATCGGGGGATCCTTATAAAAACCCCCTTCATTGTAATTCATTTGTTAAGCTTTTCTTTATTATTTTCTATTTTCAGTTTTTTTAATTAAATTTAGGAGTAGGTTTAAATAGATTTATTTTTCAGTAAAATTAGTTTTAGATTTATTATTGTAATTTAATTTTCAGAATTGTAATTTTGAATCAATTAATGAATGAAAAGTTTATTTCATTTAATTTTTCGTTTATTTTAATTTCTGTCTCAATTTAATCTAATTTTTAATTGCTGTTCAATTCGTTATGAATTTTTTTTACTGTTTTTGTTATTATTTATAAGTTGTGATATATAAAAAAAAAAAAAAAAAAATTAATAAAGAAGGAAAGTGAGTATATCTTCCCCACTGGAAGATATCAAGAAGGTACTGTTCTTTTGGATTACTGTTCATTCTTCGAGAATTTCGGTTTGGGTTACTGTGCACTGTTCGTGGAAGGAGTGAGTTTATGTTGATGTTCGCTGGTTGATAAAGGTGGTGTTGAATCGATTTAGTTAAGACGGCTCAGCGCCGCGTCTTCTTCCCAACGGCAATCGACAATAGGTTCTTCTTTTTCTTGTTTTAGGTTCAATAAGTTACTTATTAATCCGCTTAGTTAAGTTCTATATCTGCTTAGGTTTTGGTTTGATAGAATCTGCTTATTCAACTTGTTTAGTCATAGCTTATCTTTATCTACTTAATTTGTTTTTTATATTGCTTAAGTTTGGATTTGTTTTGCTTATTTTGGATTATAGTTTTTTAGTTTTTTTTGTTATTGCGTCATAGCTTAATACTGTTTATTCTTATTTGCTTGCTTATTTGATTTACTTATTGTTAGTTTCTATTCAACTGCTTATTTGTTTTAGAGCTTATTTGGTAATTGGTTTTGTTGGTTTGCTTATTAGGCTTATTTGTTGTTTACAATTTTTGGCTTATATTTGAGTTGCATGCTATTAGAGTTTTATTTTGTTGCTGGTTGCTTTAAATTTGTAGTTCCTATAGATCTGTTTTGCTTATATATGGCTGTTTACAGCAGACTAACTGGGTCTGCGTGTTTTAAATTTGTCCAAAAAAAATATATATTAACAAAAATTTTGCTTGTCAGGGGACTCGAACCCCTGACCTCTCGCATAGCAGCTAACACGCATAACCATCTCTTCTTGTCTCTCTTTCGTGTATTCATATGCATAATTTAAATAATATAGGGTTTTTAATATTAGCTGGCAGTTCCTTTAAGTTAGTTTAATACAGTTTTTAGTTTTATTAATTTTGGATATAAATTTTGTTAATTCAGTTTTTTATAAATAAAAGATAAAAAAAAAATACATTTTAATTTTTAATTACTTTTAAAAATTAGTTTAAATTTTATTAGTTTTAAATTTAGTTTAATTAAAGTTTTTAGTTTATTTAAAATTTAGATAAAAGTTTTAATTGAGTTTTATTTTAATCTATCTTTCTTTTATGTCATTAAATTTAGTTTAGAATTTCTTTAGATTTAAATTAAAAAGTTTTTAGTTTAAAATTAATTAGGTTTTATTTTTATTTTCAAAATAGATTTTATTTAAAAGTCATTATTAGTTTTAAAGTTTTATATTTTTAATTAGTTTTAAAATAGATTTATTTAAATTAGATTTTAATATTAAATAGTTTTAATTAGTTAAAAATTATCAAAAATAGATTTTACCAAAAACAAATCAAGTTGAAACGTAAAACCGGAAATCAAATTCGAGTCGAATCGAGGAACGATAAAAGAAATAAAAAAGGGTTAGCAAAATCTCTTTATCAGGTAACAATGTCATGCGGCTTATAATAATCCAAAACTAACGAAATACTATTAGACGCATCGAATTACGATGTATTGCCTGACTAGCAATACAGGGTCATACTATTGATATTATGATTGGCTCGTATTGTATGACGTTTTTACGACATTGGCTCGTATAATGATTTTTAAGGCTTTTTATGGCCATATTCATATAACGGTTTTATTTAATCTATACAACGTTGCAAAACGTATTGTATGGTGTTTTTAACGACAATGATTCGTATAATGATTTTTAAGGCAAATGCCTATATTATGATTTTGATGAAGATTTGTATAAAATGACTTTGGCTATTTTTATAGCCTATTAAAATGGTTTGTACAAAATGATTTTCAGTAATAATTTTATACTGATATTATATTGATAAATTTTATTAAACTCTATGAATTCACTCGGCGTTATCGCTGACCTTTTCTTTTAACATGTTTTATCTCAGGTACTTGAAGGTAATTCTCGGGAAGACGACAAGAATTCATGGCCCGCACTTAAACAATATTTTTCCATTCAAACACTTTGTATAACTTTTGTATGCAATGTAATGACTTGGGACCGATGTAACTTTGTTGTTTATGAATGGAAATGATTTAATATTAAACGACGCGATTTTTATGCGTTGTCTATGATGTGAGTAATGTGCTATCCCGTAACACCAACTAGTCTTCCGCTGTACTATGTTGTATAAATTTGGGGGTGTTACAGTTACACTGAGGGCATGGGTGATTGATTTAGAGGTAGTTAGGAAACTCGTTAGCGATGACTGAGTTTTCATATAATGATAGTTATCATACTAGAAGTCGATAAATGCCATTTGAGGCACTATATGAATGGATAGGGCGAGTTGTCCCTATTGTGGACTAGAGTTGGTAAAAGAGGCTACTAATGTGGTAATGATGTTATGGAAAGGATGAGAGCAACAAGGGATGCTATGTAGAAAAGGAGGAAACCACTAGAGTTAGTGACAAAGTTATGTAGGAAGTTTCACCCATATTAACGGGTGGTACGTTTTGGTAAAATGGAAGAGTTGATGTAGAGTTTTGTAGGTCCATTTATGATCTTTGGAAAGATCGGACCATTAGCTTATGAGCATAGAATTACCTGGGGGAAATGAGTTGTATACATGATACATTTCATGTATTGAGATTGGTAAAGGTTGTTTGAGAATGCATTTTGCATGTACGGTTATTTGGGACTTGTGTTAGTAAGAGTCTTTGTTTTATCAAAGAGTCATCTGTGAGATTTATTGACTGTGAGATCAAGAGTTTGGCAATGAGTTTAATTATTTTTGGTTTGTATATGTGGTATTTTGAAACTTGAACTAAAGTTCACATGGAACTGAGAGGAGTTCGTTTAGAACAAGTATCCTCATGTGGTTTGTTGTTTGTGTGTTTGATCCTAAGGAGTTAATCTCGGGACGAGATTTCTATTAGGAGGGAGTGATGTGACAACCCTGGTTTTGAGGTTCGTCACTTAGTTTTGTTTTGTGCTAGTTACGTGTCTTTATGTGTTTATGTGCTAATTGGTGTGAATAGATTGTGGTTTGGATATCGTTTCCGGTCCGGGGTACCTTGTGAGTGAAACGATGTGTGATGATTTCATGTTCATGAGTTCACATGGTGGTGACTATGAAGTGAGATGGTGTTATTTAGTGGTTTTACGTATACGTATATGTATTATAGAAAATCGTATTTTTTACGATTTACGGTTTAGCATTTAGAGGTCTCGGATGAGGTAATCAGTCATATGAATATTTTTCGGGATGGTTTTAAGTCATTTAGGACTTAGTTATAAAGTTTATTTCAAAATTTGAGATTTTTATTTAGAAGTGTATATTTTACGTCTTTTACGGTAAAACGCGTAAATTTGACTAGTTTTACGGTTTTGAGGTTTTGGAAGCTTTAGGAGCTGAAATAAATTAAGGTAAATTAAGGTAATGTTAATAACATAATATTAAATAATAAAAATAAAAAAAAAAACGAAATTAGGGGTGTTTGGGTCGGTTTAGACGCACCAAAGAAAAGAAAAGGGGAAAAAAGGGAAAAAGGGAACCGGGCTTTTGTATATGGGCCAAGGACTTGTTAGGAAAGTATAGAAATCCTTATTTTTATCAAAACACTTCATAAAATCCCTGGAGATCAAGTATGGGTCGACATCCATGTATAAAATTAGGGTTCTTCATCAAAAATCTTGTTTTCCAAAAAAATCTAAGGTAAAATCTTCAAACCCTTTTCAATTAAATTGTTTTTATGATTTCTTTAATCATCTTATGATGGATTTAGGTTAGCGTTTAATTTAAAAACAGTAAATTAATGTTGTATTAATCATAATATGATGATTACATAAATTAGGGCTTGTAATTAGAGGGATTAGGGTTAATTAATGAGGTTGATTTTGTTAAACCTGTTTTTAAAAACTGGGCAGAATTTTGAGTCAATTGTTTTGATCATATTGGGAGTTCTACAAACTCTTACTTTGCGATCCACATATCCCTGGAAAGCTATTTGAAGTGGCTTTCCAATGCAAGAAACTAGAGTTAAATTGGAGGTCGGGAAGTGGGTCAAAAACAGGTTACAACAGTCAGAGGTCAAAACAGTTTTGAAGTCAACCTGTTTTCTTTTAAGTTTTGGGTTGTTTGGGGTACTTAGGGTTGCATTGGGATCTTATCACGAACATGAGAGATGGTTTATATATTGTAATAAGTATCTGCACTTGGGCTAAGGTTGTGGTTTAGGGTAATACCCTCTAATAGTAACAAACTTTTTGTAAGTTTAAAGTCAGTAAATCTGGAATGACAAAAGTATATATATATATATATATATATATATATATATATATATATATATATATATACATACATATATATATATATATATATATATATATATATATATATATATATATATATATATATATATATATATATATATATATATATATATATATATATATATATATATATATATATATATAAATATATATATATATATATATATATATATATATATATATATATATATATCGGGGCCTTAACAGTAGCTTTAAGGTTGGGGCAAATGGGAGGTGTTAGCTAACATATACAAGGGCATAAATATTCCCTTTACAGAGATCATGAGTATGTTTAAGTGGGCGTTTGGTTTATATTTTGGAGACCTAAAACTGGGACTGTTTTGAGTAAAATGTTAACGGGACAGGTTATAAAGTAAATCGAGTTAAGGGCTTTATAGACGGGTGTAATAAGATGCTTAGAGCATATATATGAGGTATATATATGGGATAAGGTTAG
The DNA here is from genome assembly GCA_025667525.1 of Glebionis coronaria. Lineage (NCBI taxonomy): Eukaryota > Viridiplantae > Streptophyta > Magnoliopsida > Asterales > Asteraceae > Glebionis > Glebionis coronaria. The sequence continues at coordinate 618,640,099 of CM046878.1, forward strand.
ATGTACATCATAGGTTGATGAACCGTTTTAGTGGTCAGTTCATGTATTGATTATGTGTTTTTGGATTGTTAGCTTTTGCTAGTGTGAGGACTTTTGGAGAAGCAATCAGTTGAGTTTCATAGTCCCATGTTTACTATTGATTTTGACTTCCAGATGGGATGGAAGAGACACTGTGTTATGTTGTTTATAAATTGATGTTGTGAATGTTTTTAAGGTTTGAGATGGACTTGTGTGTACATTATGTGATTAACTATTATGTAATTCTTGTTCGTGTATGATTTGGATGGGAAAGGTACATAGGTGTATGGGCGCCTATGGTACCATGGTTGTTGGTAAGGCGTGATGCCTTGGAAATTATGGTTGTTGGTAAGGCGTGATGCCTTGGAAATTATGGTTGTTGGTAAGGCGTGATGCCTTGGAAATTATGGTTGTTGGTAAGGCGTGATGCCTTGGTAATTGTGGTTGTTGGTATGGCGTGATGCCTTGGTATTGTGATGATTGATTGAACATGAATGCTAGTTGTTAATACATAATTGTAGCGCATTGTCCATATGTTATTGTGTTGATAGTTGTTATTCACAGCTTATAACTGATTTGGCGTTGGAGTCTAAACCTATGACTCTCACCAACTTTATGTTGACGTGTTTTAGTGTCTCTTTCAGGTGGGAATGTGGTTAATCTTGGGTATAGAAGTGGATAGCTTGGGAGGCATTAGGATTTGCATTTAGAAGGAGATCCCCGTTCCTTCTTAGTTCATTTTATGTGTTTTGATTTAGTGATACTGTGGCACACATATGTTTGATTTGTTATGTTATTTGTTTGTCTTGATTAAGAGGTAGGACTGTTACCTACTTACCTAGACTCCTGCATTTTTTGAGATATTGTCATGACTTTTGTGTCACCATTTTATGACATTTCTTATTTCATATAGTTATCTGTATAGACACGCCATGTTGTGATGATATCCATACGTCGCGCCTCATATTCCGCCATGGTGGGGTGTGACAATAATCTTGTTGTTTGTTTTTTTATGTCATGATAACAGAATCATACAGGAAACCGAAAATAGCTCACCATGAGCTATTTGTCAATGAACGGACCTGTTCGTTGCACGATGCTACATCCTTGAATGCGCCCAAGCCGCGACCAAGTACTACCCCACTGTCACGGAAAAGCATGCATGGTATGTACTACATCATGCTAACAAGCATGGCGTGCAAGTTTCTACCACGACCCATCACCATCTCACGCACAATCAAAAGCACTAATGCTTTGCTTAGCGGTGTATTCTATTATTTACATACTATACGGGGATAATAAACCAACAAAAACCTGCATAGATGAGCCATAACTCCAAGTTACCACATATCAAAATACCTAAAAGTTATTACTAACAAGTACTAATATGTTGATTATGTTAAAGCAATAGAATTAAAAAGGTCATTCTTAGTTCAGGATTATTCCAAATCTGCGCCTTCTTTGGAACATCCGATTCAAAAATGCAGATTTTTCCCATCATTATTGGCGATATATCTCGGGATATAACCCACGCAGTAAGTAGCCAAATATGGGCTGTCTACCATGATAAAGATGTTTACTGTAGCACCATTATCTTTAAGGACTTGAAATCGGTCTCTTTAATCATATTTTTCTCTCCAAATCCAATCCACAATAACGTGTGGAATTGGTATCGAATTGAACCCTTACTACAACAATAGTGGCGCAGCCGTAGGGGTTCAATTCGTAATCGATCCCACGTGTCCCTAAGATATGCACAGGATCGCTAAATTGCCTAAACGGAAAATGTTTGAATGCGTGTACTATGTGGATTGGACCGGAGAGAAAAACATCATGAATTTTTTCATCATGTGCAGCTACGTGATTAATGAAAAAATTCATCATGTTTTTCTCTCTAGTCGAATCCACATAAATACACACAATTGAACTTCTGTTTTTTAGGGTTTTACGGATCGTGTGTTTATGGATGGGATGGAGGCATCGGGTATAGGACCTAACGCTCTGATACGAATGTGTAAACCCCATAATGTATTATGTTTATTGATGAGGTATATATAAAACAATATACTTGAAACTCTAATGGACCCTAGACCCACAAACCGGGCCGGGCTACTTTATTGTCTAATACTGTTTAGGCATTTAAGCATGGTGCTACCGGTGATGAAGAAATCCTGCATATTCTTTTCTCCACTATGATTCACGTCAAAGACACGATCAAACTTTGCCTTTTTGGGCATTTTTAAGAGCCTGTGCATATCTTTCGGACATGTGGGATTGATATCGAACCGAACCCTTACTGTTGCACTACTAATCGGATTTTCGATACAATTGTAGATAGCTAGTTTTGTTTTATTAACAGTAAAAAAAATTATGGACTTTTGTCTATGACTGTTTAGACATCTTTAGTTGGTTTTAAAGCCTTTAATAGCCTTCTAATACCTCGATCCAAATTGTCCTTATGATATCATTCCTTCCTTTTGACTAGTCATCGCCTTGTCTCTTGTGCGGTAAATTGCTACCTTTTTTTTAACAAAACAGTGGCTGCCAGCACTTTGCAATGCATTTTTTTTGTTTCTAACATAATCTCATTGTTGTTTTTTTGTGTCTTGATAACATAATCATACAGAAAACCTAAAATATATCACCATGTATTATTTCTCGGGATCTGTTCTTTAATTTTCTCTATGCTACATTTTTTTATCGAGCCTAAGCTGGGACTAAGAACTACCCTACTGTCAAGGAAAAGCATGGTATGTACTGCTTTATTTTTATTATCTAGCCGGATAGAAGGAGTTGTGCCCCGAGGGGATTACAAACAAGGATGCTAGCATAGTTTTATATTCATCATGTCTCACCATTAATTAGTCCTTAAAATAAACACATGTGTTTTCAACAACAATCAAACCTAATATCTCACAAGAAACAAAAACAGATGACATGACAAATACAAAAAACAATTCAAATTAGACTTTCACAAACCAAAAGGAACAACAACTAACCTGATATATTATGAAAGTAAACTAAACCCGCGTAGCACATCACCATCTTTTTGTCGCGAGTCAACTATTAGAGGATCAGACACTGTTTTACAAGACCTTGTTTAGGGTTTGTGTGTGTTTTGTATAGTGTGATCTTAATGTAGGTTGTTGTGACTGGTGTGTGTGTGAGTAATTGAAGAGAGTTTTGTGTTGGTGGAGTGAATTTATGGAGTCATGTCATAGACGTAAATTTATACCAAAAGGTCTCAAACAAAGATAACACCCTCGAACACATCTAGTTTGTGTGTTATAGTTTAGGGTCTAAATATCCACTCGCCGTCACCGAATGTGAAAAGCCACTCACATCTAGTGTTGGAATTATTATTCGAGCCTTGTCAGCACAATAAGTATGCTACTTAATTGTCCCAATAATTCCAGTGACTGTTATAGCAAGAAGTTACTACCTTGTTATTAGTATTTAATAATTGGGTCAGTTAGGAAAGCAACAAGTAATGGTTTTTGTTTAAGTTCTTTATGTCTGTTATGATTGTAAGCCCTATATAAGAGGCTACTTTTCTATGTTTAATCACATCTCAAATTGAAAAGCATTTCATGTTATATTCTGCTCTTGCTTTACTAATACTCCTTTTTCTGTTTTTCGCCAACATCTAGTTTGCGTGCTTTTACTAAAGTTGCGTTACACAAAACAACAAAGTTACTTACATTGCAATTCAATTTCTATGTAGCCTGCCTGGTGCTTTAACATATCAGTTCTGATTAATGATCAGGCATTTCATAAAGCAGCAAAACATAAAGGTTCACATAACCGCACTTGCAAGTTAGGCTTCTCAATGAGACCAAAGATAACCGAACTAGCAATCAAAGATACTACCAAAAGCTAAACTTTCATTCAGATCAAAAACCGTCATCCTTCTAACAAGCATCACATGTATGTTTTACCATCAAATCACGCACAAGCAAAAGCACCAATGCTTTGCTTTCCATGTATTCTATGATTTACCTATACTATATATATGGGGGATAATAAACCAACCAAAACCCCCATATATAAACCATAACAAAGTCAATCAAATATCAAAATACCTAAAAGTTACTACTATTAAGGTTCAAAACAGCCACTACCAACCTAGTGTGGTAGGGCATAACTCTCTTTCAGTGTACCAACTTCAGCCACATGATGTATTGTTGCAGCTAACCTTGGGAATCACCGACTCATCTCCCTCCGTGTAAGACAGACGTCTGAGTGCATGAGGATGAGCACAGTAGTAACTGCAAGCACAAGTGTCCGTTAGGAATAAATGTACAGTATACAAAATGTAAGATTTTGTGACTTATTTTGAGACTTCTGGGCTTAAATAAGTTTATTATATCACAATATACTTAAATAAGCCTATAAGTCTTCAAATAAGTCACAAATTTGGAGCTTATGAAATATAAGCCGGAATGGGCTTATGTCTCATAAGCCTAAACAAACACACCCTTAGACTTTGAATTTGACCTATTTTTCCCTAAAGCAAATAGATATCACAAACCAAAAAGGAACAACTAAGTATTATGAAAGTAAGCTGAACCCGAGGTATGTCAAAGACAACCAAAGCGAACTGCTGGTGGCAGATGGTCGTAGTCAATATAGCACATCATCATCTTTTTGTCTCGGGTCAAATTTTAGAAGATCGGACACTATTTTATGAGATCTTGTTTAGGGTTTGTGTGTGTTGTTTTGCTAAATGTGGGAAGACCTGGATTTAGTCTTTGTGTTTTGTATAGTGTGACCTTAATGTTGGTAGTTGTGACTTGTGACTAGTGTGTGTGTGTGTGAGTAATTGAAGAGTTTTGTGTTAGGTGGAGTGAATTTATGAGAGTCATGTCGTAGAGGTAAATGACACATATGAGTTTGGAATTTTTTTACTTATTTTTTTTATTTTTTTTTATTTTTTTATAAAATGAGTGTGGATCTAGTATTATTCTTTTGGAAAATGATGCCTATTTTGAAAAGTAGGAAAGGTTCGTGCTTTTTTATGTATTTTCGTGTAAATATTGAATAACTCGAGGGTTTTTTTGGGAATATATCGAATACTCGAGGTATGTAGAATGTAAATATTCTAAAAATTTTACAAAGAAAAGGAGGTAACTTACCTACTTGTTAAAGTAGGTATAATCTCCCCTTATTCTTTATACAAAAGGTTTCAGAACAAAAGTAGATAAGAAAGAGAATTAAAAAGTACTCGTAATTTGAAAATCCACTAATTACATGACATGTCACTTTGTAAAATATTTTGTTGAAAATTTATTTGTGAATCTAGCATTACTCTTCAAACAAAGATAACACCCTCGATTCTCAAACACATCTAGTTTGTGTGTTATAGTTTCGGGTCTGAATATCCACTCGCCGTCACCAAATGTGAAAACTGAAAAGCCACTAACTTCCGAACATTACAAAAAATTAGTTAAGGTATTCATATTTTTAAAGTTAAATAATCACGGTTAAAAATGTGTAATATTAGTTAAAATCTTGTTTAGGGTTTGTGTGTGTTGTTTTGCTGATTGTGGGGAGATCTTGTTTAGGGTTAGAGTATCTCTAATGCATGTTTTTTTTAAAAGCTTTTTACTATGTGTAAAAGTTTTTTAAAGACTTTTTAGCATTGCAATGAAATATTTTTTGTAAAAGCTTAGCAAAAACTTTTAGTTTGTCAAGTCTTTGAAGCAATAGGTTTTCACTTATAGCTTCATTAGTGAAAAACTTTTTAACAAGTTTATGCATTGGAGTAAGATTTATAAAATGACTTTTTGATAACAAAAATTAATTAAAAATTCAATGTATTAAATATTTAAATGCATCAAGTCATAAAAGACTTGATGCATTGGTGATGCTCTTAGTTTGTGAGAGTAATCGAAGAGCAAGAACAGTTGAACATTAAAGGGTGGTGTGTTTGGTGAGACTTCGGTCAAGAATTTATTAGTAGAGTGAATTTATGGGGTCATGGACGAAAGGAAAATGATAGAATCACAAAGGAATTTAAATAAATAGTTTTACAAAATAATTTGTCACAAAGTAAATATTACGAATATAATAATAATAAAATTTTTAAACTTAAACTCCACGTTTAATAAACCGTGTCATTTCAACATCGTTTTATATAGGATGTTGTTTCAAAACTTTGTAACATTTATAGAATATAAAATTTGAATAATAAAAAGTACAATATTCGATTGTGACTTCTTGATAGACGTTATTTTCATAATCCTCACTTGGATACTTATGTAAGAGACGATTGCAAATCAAAGAAAATTGATCAACTTTAGGACGAATCATATTTTACCATTTGCATTTGCAGTTAACGGTTCATAACTTCCTTTTTGATCACGTATTTCATTATAAAAGTACTAAGTTATGTCCGACCAAAGTCATCCCCGTGTTTGACTTTTTCCTGGTGGGTGCGTTTTCAAAATGTGTACTCAATCTTTACACAAATGTACATCCTCATCGGGAGTCCATGAACCGTTCGAAAATATTTTCTTAAATGATATATAACTAGAATGATGTAAAATAAAGTTTAGAAAAAGTGAGAAGATAATGAAAGTTTTTATAGAGGAAAGGTGCTAAATATTCAAAATTAATTTTTTTATTATTTATATTTAAAAAATATACGAAACATTTGTAAACCTTTCCCACCACTCGTTCGTGCCTTCGATCGATTTCGAAACGTTGACCGAATCGACTCGGTCGATGTATCAAGGTCGAATGAGTGCAATGAATCTCCGTTGTCGCCAGCCCTATGAAATACAATATGTAACGGATATTACATGTATCTAACTTTAACCAAAGAGTTTCAAACAAATATTTATACGTCGTGTATAATACATCGTTAAAGTTAGATGATGTAAATCTTGTCACCTTCGTTGCTTCTTTTTGCAACAAGTAATTTCTAAAATTCGCAAAGCCGTGATGTAATGCTTCTAATTTTCGAATCATTCACTAATTTATCTTCTTCGCTAAATTTTATATTATGTTGATGCTACGATGGTTTAGTTTGCCGTTTATTTGTTTAGCCACTTGATCTACTTATTACAACCGGCACATAAAAACTTTTTATGTCGATAGGTATAGAAAAGAACTATTTGAGGCAGTACAAAATTTGTGCCTAAAATGATTTCGTGACTTTGAAACATGTAGAAAGGTTTTTGAGCTCATACACAAAAGCAAATTTTAGTTATTAATATTTGAGATGCATTTTTTAGAAAGAAACTCAATGGGCAAGAACTTTTATAAGGCTACCAACATTGGATATCGGCCGTCCACTCAAATCCCTCGCTAGCTTAGTTCTTCTCTTCGACGATCTAAGTTACTTTTTCCACATTAAAACGATTATTTTTTTTATAAAACTAAAATTCGTTCATAAAATACAAAAAATACATAGTAATAATTAAAAGGACTATTTCAAAAAAGGGTCCAAAAGTGTATGTGCACTCCCAATTGTCTCAAAAAATAGTCAATTAACCTTATTTGACCTATTCGATCACAACTAGAAGGTAACAGACATTGAGTATAAATCATTTGGTTGTACATGTGGGTCTCTACAAATACAACCAAGTACACTTTGTGTAAGTGTACTTGGTATTCGACCATTAGTCATATTCGTTATTCCACTTGTACTATTTTAATAAAATAATAATTTTTAATAAATTAATCCCCAACGGTTTTGTTATTCGATTTTGATTAAATTCTTATTTGACCCATACTTTATTTCTGTTAAGAAAAACATTTTTCAAAATAGATACTCTGTTATTCGACTTGTACTCTTGTATTATTCGACTAGGACTTTAGTTAAAAAATTGAAACACGGATTAATGAATCCAAAACAAACACACTTCCTCAATCCTAAAAACCATTTACCCACCATTCAATCCGGATTAATTCATCCTTCCCCCAAAAAAACATTTACCCCTAACATTTATTTTCCCACAATCATAACTATGCTTTACCCACCATCCTTTCCCAAAATTTAATCAAGCTTAACGATGATTTTCCAACTGCTTACGAATCAAAAACATGATTTTTGAAGATGTTTAAGAAAATTCAAGGGCCGATACCGTAAATCAGGCCGATGTATTAATCGTTGATGATGTTGTAAACCCAGATGAACCAAGCAAGAACAAGGAACCTAAAGTAAGTGTTCGCTCATGATTTAATATTATATTCACTATCAAATGTAAGTTGGATCCGTTTAGAAATAGGGATTTATTATTTAGGAGGGGTGTCTTTGGGTGATGGTTATATTTTCCCAATTCATCGTATGAAAACCATATGTTACATTACGTGTTGCAAAAACAAGAGGAGGTTAGTAGCTTGAGTAGTGATTGCCCTCCCATTAAATTTAGAATTGGTGATTTTAATCTCCAGTTTGGGAGGGAGGATTTTTGTTTAATAATTTGTTTTAGATGTGGTGCTTTATTCTTAGACGAGACAGAAAGTTAGTCTTTTGTCAAACATGTGTTTCCTGAGAAGAGAAATAGTAAAATTAAGAGTGTTAAGGCAAATCATAAGTGGTGTAATTTAGATGAAAACGATGCTGTTAGGGTACGTTTGTTGTTTGTAGCCGAGGCTATATTTATGGGGCGTGAAGATTTTTGGAATGTACCAAAGCACTTGTTGAACCTTGTTGAAAATTTTTCTGCATGGAATTCGTTTCCGTGGGGAGAATATATGTGGCAGTATTTCGATAAGAGGATGGTCAACGTTGGTAATCGGGTTTGTGTGAAAAAAAGAATAAAGTCACGAAGAAATTACCCGGTTACAACCTAAATGGAATTTTTCGGGCCCTTAAAGTTAGTAAATTTGATTATAATTGTATGGGTTAAAATTTGTTTGTACAATTCTAATTTTAGTAGATTATATTGTACATGTAGATATGGATTTTGAAAAGTTTTAGTAACAGCAACCTATGGTGGTCTAAAGAAGAGGATGTCATACCTCGAGGTATTAGGTGGAGCCCGAATGGGAGGTGTTTTGATAAAGAAAAATATGATTTGCAATTTGGTCAGGTAATATTAGATGCATTTTTATAAATATATTAAGTTCTTTTACGTCTTCAGTTGGTAACGTATTTTCCGTTGATATATACTTGGGGTTCAGTACCAATAATTGAACTAGTTCCTACCGCCCAACATATGAACCAAGAATTGTATTGTCGTACTTTGTCATTTTTAGGGAGGTGTAGTATCTTGTATCCAGGCCTATAAACCTAATGAAACACTACTGTTGAGCCAACCTTGGTAAATGCAGCCAGTGTTCCTTCACCGTTGGAAGGTAAAAAACTTGACGTACAAGCCATCGACGAAACCGATGTTAGCTTTGGTGAAACTAGTAACGGTCAAACTTCAGAGCAACCGGCAGAATTACCAAAAAATATGTTTGGGGAAGGTATTTCAACACCTAGCAATCACAAATCAAACAGTATTAGGACTAGTTTAGGGAAAGGATAAAAAATAATGATTGTGTAAGTCATGAAAAACCCTCGTGTCTTCCTGATGTTGAGTCTGTAAATTTTGAGGGAGTAACCAACGTATCAACTAGATTAGATTATCGTATTATGGAGGCTGTGAATAATCTTTGTCAAGTCGTTGGTTATGTTAGACCCGTTGTGATGTCAAGGTTAGATGAGCTACGAAATTCAATTGTTGAAGTTGTGTGCTCAACAAGAGAGACTAGTTATGAGTGCAGTCTTGGTGATGATAATTTGTTCGAATTCCCCGTGCAACATCAGACATTTGAAAAAACAAAGACTCCATGTAGAAAGAATCACACCTATCACAAATGGAGTATTTTCTAAATGCGTTGGAATACGTGACACCAGCAGTTCCTGACTCTGATTTCCTTAAAGGAGAAAAACCTCAAAGGAATGATGAGGAAATATTCAAATGTTAGGTAACCACAAATTGATTTCTTTACTAACATGATGTTGTTGTCTGTCTTTAATATGTATTTTGTTAGCAATGTAGGTCGATGATGACGTGAAGGCTAACATGAGCGACGAAACTGAGTCTTAAAAGTTTAGGCTAGATAATATGGTTGCGGGTTTCTACGAAGATAACCTGGTAGAAATTGAGGTAACTAGTCAAGAGGTTAATAGAGAGATGGATGTTGAACACGAGACGAATGTCGACAATCTTATTCAAGCAAAAAAGGATTATGATAAACTTTTAAAAGTACGTAGTAAATTTTCTTTTAATTTAGTATACTTTTTTTATCATATTAATGAGGTTTGTTTATTAAAATATCATTTTCAAGATGGGAATATGAATCTTGACAGATTAATAGCTGAAGTTAATTATGATCAAACGTCGCCGGTGTCTGTACATGGGACATCTAATGTATGTAATATGTATAAATTATTAGTTAGTTATTAACAGGATTGTTGTTTTAAATGATATGAAAGTAGTTTCCATTAACGGTTAATTTTTTTAGAAACAAAATGTTGTGCAACCGAATGATAAGATGGCTTTGGATTCAATTCTTGAATCCGTCAGAATTAAACCTTGTGTTTCTATAAAGGCACCACGTAAAAGGAAGCTAGAGCTAGCTTATCAGGAACCGTATGCTCAACAACTGTCTACGACAGTTCCGTTAAAGAAACCCGTTCCCGTTTGAACAAGGAAACTTTAGGTTCTGAAGGTGGTTTGGCCATTCAATATGAATCAATGAAAATGAATGAACCTGTATGCTAAGAATTGTGTGTCCCACTTGAAATGTTTAAAGAGGTAAAATCTTTGATTATTGGTCTGTATTTATTATTTTGAATGATTATCTGTTTTAATTGTTAGTAACCCAATTTATAGGATCTTAAACGTCTAAAAAAAGACACCCATCTAAAGTTACATTTCCTGTATTTTTGAAAAAATTGATGACAAAAAAATTCCATTGAAACTTCCTTTTCGATGTTCAAATTTTCTTGGGTTGTTTATGGACAAGTCATTTACGAGAGATTTTGGTTATGATTGTTGGGTTTGGATGAAAACAATAGAGGATGGCTACACATTGAGGTAAGATTACATATTGTTTACTTATGTTGTAAAAGAAAACGTTAATAATCTAAAAATTTTGTTTAATTGTGTACGTTGTTTAATTTTGGCAGCACATTGAAATTTAGATTGCGTTAATGTCCTACTATAGACCCCCGGTTGCTGATTGGACTATAGCAGGTCCTCATTTTTGTCCTACAATGTTGATGAAAAGTTTGCCTACACACTACGTTGAAGGCAGAGTTATACGTAATCTTTGGGGAGATGTTGAGAAAGTGTGTTCTGTAATTTGAAACCATTTCTTGGTTTCTATAGTTTTGCTTAATGTTTAAAACATAATTACTTTTATGTCTATAAGTTTACTTCCCTTTAAAAGAACCAGAAAAGCACTGGGCGCTTGGTAAATTGCATATCAGGACGGGTGTGATAACAATTTATGATTCTGTACCACCACGAAGGAGAATAAAGAATGTTCCAATTCAAGAGAACTGACTGTGGTGGTTAGGGATGTGTGATGTATTTAGCGAGAAACTCCCAAAGGTACTACAAAATCCTGGTGTACTAAAGCGTAAGGGGTTAAACAATTGACGGCTATAAAACCAGTTTCAAGTTTTCAAATAATGTCCCGACACAAGGCGAAAGCTATGGAGACTGTGAGATATGGTCGTGTATTTTATTTTATCGGCTAACACGTGGGCTTCCTTTAGTTTTTGGTGACCATATTCAAACTGTGCTTGCTTACTGTAAAAACATGATATCATAGTTCTAAAAACACAAGGTCACGTGCCTACACCACGAATACATGTAGCTTATATTCCCTTGTAATATATATGATTACATGCCTATAAAATATGTATGCTTTAAAAAGCAAATTTTCCTTGTGGTATAAAATGATAAGCATTGCGAAGATGGTTATATTATATTGTCTTGCCATAAACATTCAATACACTTTCTTAACAACGACCTAGTAGAAACATACATAACAAAATTAAGAATAGTATAAACAATACCATCTTACAAGTTTTCAAGCATAATGATCGCTTATTTAGTATCTTGCGCCCCCTTAAGTTACGTAAAGTGTTTGTGAGATTTGTGTTATCAGCATGAAGGTTGTACATCTTTTCCTTGTAGTATTCGAAAGGTAGCTCGTTATCTAGCCATCCAAATACACCACATTGATCAGTTCTTTCCTATTAAAAAAATAAGTATTAGTTAGTGCCCAAAGTTCCATCTAAATGGTTTACATATGCACATATTCATGGTGCTTCAAGAATTGGTAGAAAGTAGTTTTTAAACTTTGTGTCTAAATTTCCAACTAGATCCATTGACGTCATCATACGCATTGCGTAATACAATAATCAGGCCAATAGATCCAATCGGAAGTTTAGACACTTGGAAAGATTACTATCTAAAAGAACCATAAGCACAAGCAACTAGTCAACACAACTGACCCAACTGGAACCCTAAGCAGTATACGACAAACCCAACATTTAGGTTCCCATTTCGATCATTGATGTCGGTTTGTGCATTTAGAGACTCTGAAGGATTACTATTTAAAAGAATCATACGCACATGCAACTGGTCATGACTATATTGTGTGTAGGTTCCTAGTTAGATCAGTTGTCGCTGATTTGTACATTGTCTAATGTACTTATACAACACAACTGACCCAACTGGAAATCTAGACGCTAAACTACAAACCCAACATTTATGTGTGCCTATTATACAATATAGTGTTTAGGTTCCCATTTGGATCAGTTGTTGTTGGTTTATGCATTGTCTAATATACTCATACAAAAAACTGACCTCTGGAACCCTAAACGGTATATGCTAAACGTAACTGTTTATGTAACTTTGGGATTTATAAAGATGTTATGTTATTAAGTAAAGTATATTTAGTAAAGATAGACTTACATAAACTGGGCATTCTTTGAACCTTCTCCTTGGATTCAATCTTGTTCATGATACCTGAATATCCATCTTAAGTGGCGGTATATAATTGCAATGTGTCAGTCTCCGTACGTCATAGTATCGACGCCTATAGGAATTTGTGGATGAAGAAGACAATTTTTTGTGGTGTTTTATCATGTGGATTGGGGTATTTATGTAGTGAATGATGATATAGAGCCTTTATTATGTAATTCATGGTAGGTGGAAATGTCTTGATTATTCGACTAGTAGGTGGAAAAAAGGATATTTTCTTAATTCAGGTGTACTTTTTATTCGACTAGATTTTTGTGTGTATAGTGTGTAATAAGTATACTCCTTATGAGACTGGTGGTTGTTAATATAATTAAGTCATTATAATGAGAACATAGTTTTTTATTCGACTAGTAGTTAAACAAGCAAACAGTAATGTTACATGCCTTGTATATAAATCTAACCACAAATGTTTATTTAACTTATAAAAAAATGGGAAGACCCAAAGTTGTTAGATTCAAAGTCTTACTGGTTTTTAAGGAATCATCTAGGGCTGTGTTATTACCTAAGGAAATTAATTACTCAAAACTTGTCTGTTATGTAAAGGAGAAATTTGAGGTGGAAGAGCAAGAAATTGTTTCATTGTATTACACGATACGAGAAGATACAATTGACATAAAGGATGACGATGATGTTGAATGTATGTGTAGTGATATTCTGGGCACTTAAGACGTTGCAAAGATATACATTAATTTAGTTGAGGTAAACGACCTAACCAACTTGAATTATGTTGCTTTTGATCTAAATGAGCCTTATGTTTGTGAAGAATTAACTTTGTTAGAATTTAGGAGTAAACTTAAATATAGTTTAGGGACTTAAGTGTACTTTGTAATTATAGATTATGAGTAGACTAGTATTAGGAAGTATTTAGGTTAACCTCCTTAAGTTGGTTTATAGGAAGTTTCCTATTTAACTTAAGGAGGTGCCTACCCCCTCATCTCTATAAATAGGGATGAGAGGGATCCGAATTCATTGCATTCTTCTTACTCAATGTAGTTTTTATTAGGGTTATTAATAAAGAGGGGTTTGAGGGTATACCGTGTGCATATATTATTGTCGGTTCTTTGTAGTCTCTCATGTTCGCTACTTGTGCTCGATACAACTCGCGATCTATCGGTTCCGCGTTATCGAACTTCGGGTTTGTTGTCAGTATCGTACAACAAGTGGTATCAGAGCTACGGTTAGTCGTGGTCTGAAGTTCGAGTGCTAGAGCGAGTTGGTGATAGTATCAAAGTTGGGTCGACGGTTTTGTCGATCGTTTGTCATAGTAGCGATCATGGACGATTATGTGTGTTTTTTTGGCTTTATTATTACACCGACGTGGAGACATGCAAATGAATATTGTTTATTAGTTTTAAAACTAGTTATCCACGAAAAGATGATACTGCAAAGGTGATTGCTTGCTTTGTTTTTATTTATTACGGTTGTAGTTTTTAAATAAAAGTCAAAGTGAAACTTCGTAACTAATGGCAATTTTGGTTTAAAATCGATTAAGTGAAGTTTGGTTATTGTTGCGGGGGTATCTTTTACTTCTTGTGGTTTAAGTTTAGACCGTGGTTCGCTCTGATTTTAAGCTAACGATCGGGTTGACTTACTCAAAATCGAGGGCTTAGAGTTTTCTAATAAATTCCATTTGCAAGAAGGGTATTTTCTTGTGGTTCAAGTTTGATCGTGGTTTTCTTGTGTTTTCAAGGTAACGGTCAGATTGCTTGTTTTAAATTGAGGTTTTAGAGTTTTTCTAATTAATTCGATTTGCAAGAAGAGGTTTTTGCAACAACGGGTATATTGCACACGACTTGTGAGGCTTGTCGGTAAAGTTGGTTAAGAAACAACTTGACAAGGTTTGTAGCAAGGTTAAGAAGAATGGCTAGTTCGATAACTAGGTTTAACATCGAATATTCGATGGGAAGAATGACTTCGGGTTATGGCAATTAAAGATGCGTGCTTTAATGGTAATGCATGGACGTGATGCTGCATTAGAGACATTACCCGAGGACATGGAAGTAGGTGAAAAGGCTGCCTTGATGAAGAAGGCATACAGTTGCTTGATTCTATGCTTGGGAGACCGTGTGTTACGAGAGGTTACCAAGGAAACATCTGCTACAGGAATTTGGACGAAGTTGACTAGTTTGTATATTACTAAGTCCTTAGCAAACAGACTGTATCTGAATAAGAAGCTGTACACATGGTATATGAGTCAAGGTAGAAAACTGGGTGATCATATAGACGAGTTTAATAAGTTGATACTTGATTTGGCAAATATCGGTATCAAGATTGAGAATGAAGATCAGGGACTAATGTTACTTACGTCGTTGCCATCATCTTATAAACACTTTATGAAGACATTGTTTAATGGGAGGGAATCCTTGACAATGGAGGATGTTCTAGCGACTCTGAATTCAAGCGAGTTGAAGAAAAGAACATAAGGCACAAATGTAGAGACTGGTGACGGGTTATACATAAGGGGAATGTCGCTCATTCTGGTGGAAGTTCGTGGTTTAAATCAAGGGGTGGAACTGGTAAACTCAAGTGCTTCTTATGTCATTCAGAGGGTTATCGGAAGAAAAACTGTCTATTTAAGAAGTCAAGCGGGTTCATCAGGAAGGGTAAACATGATCAGGTTTCTGATTCTTCTGATGACGATGGTAATGCCTACTTTGGAGAAGCCCTGGTGGTAGTCGGGAATGATGAGATGGATGAATTGGTAATGGATTCAGGTGGGTCTTATCATATGACACCTAGGAGGGATTTATTGTATGACTTCAAGGATATTGATGGTGGTTCAATTTAGTTAGGTGATAACAGGACATGCACTATCAAAGGGACATGGAAAATGAAGATATAGTTACACGATGGGTCAAAATTTATAATGGAAGATGTCAGGTAAGTTCCAGGGTTAAGAAGAAGTTTGATTTCATTGGGTACTCGTGAAAAAAGAGGGTTATACTATGAAGATGCAGATGGGTAGAATCAAGGTGATCAAAGGTTGTCGGGTTATGATGACCGGGATTAGGAAAAGGAACCGTGTGTATACTTTGGAAGCAAAAGTGAAAACTTTTGGTGTACAAAATCATGGAGGCTCAAAACAAGTTGGGTTCAAACAACTTGGTAATAAACAAGTTTGGTACAAGCAACTTGGTCATAAACAAGTTGGGGTCAAACAACTTGGTCTTGGTGTTAAAACAAGAGTCCATGAAGTACATGTTAATAAACGTGTTTGGTTTGAGGTGGAACTGCCTGGAGCTCAAAGAGATTGTGAAGCTGAGGTTTTCAGGTTAGTAACGATCATGCTACAGTGGCTCAAAGACGATTTGAGTGGAACTACAGGGAGCTCAACAGGGTCGTGAAGCTGAGGTTTTTCAGGTTAGTAACGATAATGAAACAGTGGCTCAAAAAAGGTTGGAGAACAAACAACCTGAAGAAAAGAGAAACACGGACTGCTTGGTAAATGAGCAGGAAAAGGTACACCTTGGTATAATGGTGGGGGCAAACATTATAGTAACCGGTGTACCTAGTCGGAGGGTAATGTTGCTGAGAAGAAAAACTTGAAGGAGTCTATGGAAGCTAATCTAGGGAAATTATAGAAGTACAATGCTTGGTTAACAAGGTGGTCCCGAGTTCGAGGTTCCAACACCGGTAAAAGCTGTTGAGTATCGGTTATGTTTAAGTGTTACTTCTAAGGTGGAAATCCAAACTTGTTCATCGTTATCTTATTTTAACCCTTTGCTAATCGTTTAATCTTTGGGAATTTACCTACACACAAACACGATCTAGCAAAGTATCCCATGTGTAAAACACCCTTGCTTTATCGATATAACCTAAGATAAAAATCTTCTAAATCGATCAAACCAAGTAACCCTTTAAAAGAAAAACCTTTCTTAGTCAAATATCGACCGAACCTTGGAAAATAACCTATCCAGCAAATTGACAACCCTTGAATCAAGAAAGTACACGACGTCTTTTGAAGTAAACATTGTCATACTTTTAATTTTGCAAAACCGATCTCTAATAACCTAAGCATTCTTGCAACCTCGACAAGTTTTGAACGCTCTTTATCCCTTTGTTGATTTGCTAAACCTTGTGAAAAACCTCACAATCACAAACCGACAAAACCCCTTTGATAATTCTCTCAACCTTGTGATATATTAACACTCACAATCAAGAGTTACAAAGTCCTCTTGTGTAAACACCCTTCAAAGTAATCAACGTTTGTTTTATGCAAAAACAAAACAAAAAAACTTTATAATCCTATGTTAGTTTTTGGCCCAAAGAAAAATGTATTCCAAGGCCTACCAAAACTAAGACAAGTTATAACAAAAACCCTTTGAAGTAGTTGATTGAATTTCTTTATTAAAAAGCCTCCACCGTACTGTTGTTCTTTCTTCTTCCTCAAAACCTTCGATAAAAACAAGATCACACACCTACCTTGTCGCCTGGAATAAAAAAGAACAGTCTTTTAAGTCGATCCAATCCTGCTGCTTCCTTGTCGATGATGTCAACACCAACAAGCCTTGTTACGATCGATCCTAATAAAACCAGCGAGACCCTCGATCATATACATGCACCTCCAATACTTATCAGGTTAATTTCCCTCCATGTAAGATAGACGTCTGAGTGCAGGAGAATGAGCACAGTAGTATGCGCGATGAACTGCAAACACAAGTGTCCGTTAGGAATAAATGTACGGTATACAAAATGTAAGATTTTGTGGCTAATTTTTTGACTTATGGGCTTAAATAAGTTTATTATATCATAATATACTTAAATAAGCCTATAAGTCTTCAAATATGCCACAAATTTGAAGCTTATGAAATATAAGCCGAAATAGGTTTATGTCTCATAAGCCTAAACAAACACACCCTTAGACTTTGAATTTGACCTATTTTTCTGTATAGCAAAATGATATCACAAACCAAAAGGAACAAGTAACCTGATAAGTAATATGGAAAGTAAGCTAAACCCGAGATATGTCAAAGGCAAACAAAGTGAAATGCTGGTGGCAGATGGTCGTAGTCAATATAGCACATCACCATCTTTTTGTCTCGGGTCAAATTTTAAAGGATCAAACACTGTTTTATGAGATCTTGTTTAGGGTTTGTATGTGTTGGTTTGCTAAATGTGGGGAGATCTTGTTTAGGGTTAGTGTGTGAGAGTAATTGGAGAGCAACAAGAGCAGTTGAACATTAAAGGGTGTTGTGTTTGGTGAGACTTTGGTCAAGAAATTATAGGTAGACTGAATTTATGGAGTCATTGACCAAAGGAAAATGATAGAATCACAAAAAATTTAAATAAATTGTTTTATAAAATAATTTGTTATAAAGTAAATATCATAAATATAATAATAATAAAATTTTAAAACTAGAACTTCACACTTAATAAACCATGTCATTTCAACATTGTTTTATTTAGAATGTTGTTTCAATTTTTTTTAACATTCATAGAATGCAATGTTTTAAGTTTTTCTTTACGTTAGTATTTTCTCTCCAACGATCTACATATATATATATATATATTTTCAAATCAAGACACCCACCTTTTCTATAAAATTAAAACTCATTCACAATATATAAAATATGACATAATAATTAACACATTACATACATAACAAAAAAAACATTACTGGATAATAAAATTGTTAATTTGTCCACGGATCTGTATTATTCTAATCGTATTTTTCATGAAGACAAATAAATTTAGTTTTCATTTATCGTTCTATCTTAGCTGCTTTTAGAAATAAAGCGTTATGCATCTTTTAATCTTTTTTAGATTCATTTTTCTACCAATAAGATAATATTTTTTAAATGATTAAGTGAGTAGGAGATTTATAGGAATAAAATTTTTAAACTTGAAATTTTATCATTTTTACATGTCAAATGCTAATCAGTTTTGTCATTTTGTGGTTTTCAAAACTCGGTTGTAAACTCAAACAATCCGGTTTCCGTTGACCCATTTGCTTAGTTGTCGCATCAAGTCGACCGAGTCTCAAAATTGGTCGACCAAGTTTGATTTTCAATCAATGCGACCTGCCAAACTAAAGAATATAAAGATACAAGGCAAAATGTCGATATAAGTAGGGGTGTAATTGAGCTTATCCGAGCCCAAGCTCAATAAGGCTCGGGCTCGACTCGAAAAACAAAATGTTGGCTCAAGCTTTGAACGATTTCTCGTCGAGCTTTTACCGTTCAAGCTTGAACTCGACTCGATTAGGATCCGAGCTAAAAAGATCGAAATTATAAATATGAAACACATACATCAGTAAAGCTTACACATCACTTTGTAGTAAACTATGATAAGGTTATTAATATATTATTAATCTTTTATAGAGTTATTTTTTATAATTAGGTTAATATTCAAATCAATTTTGATTTACTTAGATAAAAATATAAATATAAAAAGGCTAGAAAAGCTCGATAAACGCTCGAGCCGAGCTATCTAAGACTCTAGCTAAATGTTTCGAGCCCGTTTATTGGGCTTGAGCTCAGGCTCGAGCTCGGAAAAAGCTCAGCTCGATTCGAACTTAAACTCTAGCTTAAATTGTTTGATAAAAATTTGGCTCGTTTGCACTCTTGGATACAAGTAACGTATACACTTTAATAGCATCTTTTTATCATACGGATGACACGATTTTTTGTTGTTCATCAAAGCATCTATCTCACAGGCCTAGATAGATTGTTTAAAATATCAGTTCCAGATTGAAATTGAGACTTCAGTTCAATTGCAAACAAAACATTAAAAAATAAGATAAGAATCATTTTGAGATAGTTATGCAACCAAAAGTTGTTGTGGGCTCGAATTATTAATTGCTAACTCGCCTTTAAAAAATAAAATGACGCATCATGCTCGCAAGCATAACATGTAAATTTACCATCATAAATTAAAGCACCATAATCTCACGAATGAAGGTTTTGTTGGAATGTCTACTTATTATTTGCATATGACATGGGGGACAATAAACCAACAAAAACCCCGTATGTAAACGATAACTTATTGCTCCAAAAAATGGTTTAACATGTTTTGTTTTTTTATATAAAAAAGATTTAAATATAGATATGTTTATGAGATGATGGAACTTGTATGGTATTTGTGTATCTAATGATGGAATTTGTTAGATGATCGTAAAACGTTTATTTTGAGTATCTCTAATATGTATAAAGGAAGGTTTTGTCAAAACTCATATGTCTAAAATTACCAAACAATGACACCTAGAAAATGAATAATAATCTGACGACTGAGAATGAACTAATATTTTGGACATTTATTTAGCCCCCCATTGCTCTTAATCATACAAACGACAAACACATCTGGATCATCACACACAACAATTTCTTCACCATTTTCTCAGGAATTTAATCATCAATTAACTATTTCTAATTTATTTACCAAAAAATTGCACCGGTTCCATTCAATTTTACATATTATTCATAAATCTCCCCCAAACCCTATCAAAAAACTAATCACAATCTGATTAGTGTGTGATATGACCAGACATGTAGCTTGGAGTGGTGTTATTCAGAAAGTTTGGGCACGGCTCTCTAGATGGAAAGCGAAAACTTTATCGGTTGGTGGTAGATTAACCTTATTGAAACACGTCCTCGGTGCTGCTCCTTTGAACTACATGTCTATTTATAAGGTTCCCCTTCAGATTCTTCGTGACCTCGAAAAGATTCGGAGTAAGTTTTTTGTAGGAGCTAATCAATCAGAAAGGAAAATTCATTGGATAGCTTGGGAACAAGTTTTGGCAGATAAAAAAAGAGGGGGCCTTGGCGTTTCTAGTTTTTTTGCCTTAATCAGGGCCTTAATTCTCAAATGGGTTTGGCGTTTTAAATCCCAAGATAATTCGTTATGGTATCACGTCATTCGAGCACTGTACGGGGTATCTCTAGAGGATCACAGATTGAACCATTCATCCTGCTGGATCTCCATTCTTAAAGAGGTACACGTCTTAAACTCTAAAGGGTTTAGCTTTTTGTCTCATTGTAAAATCCGTGTGGGAGATGGTGCTAAGACTAGGTTTTGGCTCGATCATTGGACCTTAGATTCTGCTCTTAGTACCCTTTTTCCTAGACTGTTGGCTTTAGAGGTGGCCAAGGATATTCTGGTTCGCGATAAATTGAACGCGCCTTCGTTGTGTTCATCTTTCCGTAGACAAATTCGTGATGGAGTTGAAAAGCATCAATGGGATAAGTTCGTTTCCATCATCGATACATGTACGTTTTCCTCCCCTCCAGACCGTTGGGTATGTGATTTTAATGGGGAAGGTATTTTTCGTGTTAAAGATGTTCGCTCGATTATCGATGACTTGGTTCTTCCAGACTCGCATAAAGCGACTCGCTGGGTAAAAGGAGTCCCTATAAAGGTTAATGTTCTAGTGTGGCGGGCTCGTTACGGTCTTCTTCCTACTAGACTTAAAATTAGCTTAAGAGGTATCGTAACTTCTTCCATTACTTGTCCGATGTGTAACTCAAGTTTAGAAGATGCGGCTCATCTATTTTTTGGGTGTTCTCTTGCTAAGGATCTTCTATATAAAATTTGTCAGTGGTGGAACATCTCCTGGTCCGATCCTGCTACCTTCATAGAGTGGGACGCATGGTTCCTCTCTATCCGATTCCCGAGCAAGTTTAAATCTCTGTTGGAGGGTGTTTTCTTCACTTCATGGTGGCTTATTTGGTCGTTTCGTAATAAGGTTCTATTTGATTCCACTCCTCCAAGACAAGCTCAGATGTTTGATGATGTTGTTTTCTTTTCTTTTAATTGGTGTGCCAACCGTTGTTCTAGTTTAATCTCCAAGGAGGTTTGGTTTTAAAACCCATATTTAATTTCCTTGTAAAGTTCCTAGCGCCTTGCTAGTTTTTTCTTAATACAAGTTGAGTTTACGTTCAAAAAAAAATCCCCAATTCCAAATACTTATAATTCCTAAATCCCACCAAAACCGTCGAACCAATTGAAGAAAAAATAGGCGGTTTGATTTTTTGTTGGAAAAATATTATGATTATCAAAGGTTTATGTCATCATCGTACCTACATGTTTCATATAATTATATTTAAATTTTTTAATCAATTTTAGTTATTTATATCTGTTTATGTTTATATTATGATATAAAGTATATCATTTGTTTGTAGTATATAGAGGTTCTGAATAAGATGATCAAATGCCCACTTTATAACTCACATTATTCTATATCTCTGATCTCTGATAACTAATATGGTATACTGTTTTTTATATCTACATCGATGAAATAGTTTTAAACATGATGTGTTTTGTTTCCTTTGTAGAGAAAAAACATGGATGCAAACGTGACTAAGATATCTTATGTAGATCCCATGTCGGATGATATCAAGGTATTAGCCAGATGCCTCAACATCTTTAAGTCCTATCCTGTTGGAAACCCAAGGGTAGTTGGAATTTAGACTTTTTGTTGCAAGATCTTGAGGTATTTATATTAACAGTTCATACATTAGTTAATGTTTTTCTCAAAATCCCGATTTAGATTTATAATGTGATTGTGTTAAGTTTGTATATAAAAAAATTGTGACTAAATGTAAGTGATTTTTGAAGCTATTGTTATTAAATTTGATGCTACTGATAGGTTATGTAAATATACCTTGCATTATTTTGTGATCAAATTAATAGTTAGGATGAACTGAGCGAGGTTTATATTAGCTGTTTAAAGTTCATGACTTTATTCTATTATGTTTTCGTTTGTTGTTATAAGCAGTTGATAATGGCGAGTTATATGTAGTGTACTTAAGTGCATGAAGGTTTTGAATGTGAATTTGGTTTTATGGAATTGTGTTTGGTAATTATTAGTTAGGAAAAGGGTGAACTTTTTAGAGTGAAATTGAAGCATTACGGGATGAAGGTAGTAATTTTTATAGTGCCATGAGTATCCATATGTTTTTTATCCATAATATTTTCGATCACACAAGGGCCACAATTCCTGAATGCGTAGTTAAAGTTAAGGATGCTAATATACTATTTTTTTCGTGCATACTGTTAGTGCAAATATTACGATAGTTAAACTATACATCCTTGTTTATTTTGTTCATGAGAAACATGTAACTTTTAATACATAACGTAAAATGTACAAGTTACTCGTAATCATATTTCGTGTATACTTACACTTTTCTATCTTTGTAAAAATAAAGATAAATAGTTTGTACACCATTAAGTAACATGCCTTGCAAAAGCTAGACAAATCCTTCAAGAAAATCTGACAATTAATATGGTTTAGGAGTTGACTCAACCAAAGATTTGCAAAATCAAATTGCTGATTTTCTGACAGACAGACGGACCCCTTGGTAAAGGGTTCAGAGGGGTCCGTGGGTACCTGAGCTTTGGCTATAAATAAAGACCATTTTCTCACTCATTTCTGACACCTTTCCAACATACTCTTCTCTCTAAATCTGATCCTCTATTAGATATTTCTTCTATCTAACATGTAGATCTTGGATATATAATTGTTCTTTTTCTTGTTTAGTGTTTCTGTTTGTAGTTATAGAGATTACTTAATGTGTAAACAAGATCAAGAAGTTCAAGCACAAGACATACATCAAGTCATTGTGTCACCTCTATCTAGACTAGTTTCTTTGTACTTGTCATCTCATGGTATTATGTCTAAGATCTATGATCTTGACATCTCGTGTTCTTCTCAACCGAGATCCACGACTTATCATCATTGATCTATACATTTTAGGAGCGGAAAAGCCAAAGGCTAAGTACGTGTGGACTGGTGTATAGATCCATATTTCTCCTTCATGAGATATATGATCTTGATGATTAATGACTCGTGTTCGTAAGGATTACGAATATGTCACGACATGTTCTTCAAGATGTAATCTATGATCTAGGAAAGATCATATCATAGGGTCACCTCTCTCTATCACAAACTATCACAAATCAATGTGTGTTGTCGGTTCTTGTGTGAACCCGGTACTTGGATTAGTACCTACAAATGTTGTAAGGTTAGAAGTCATGTTGGTTCTACTTATGTGTAAGAACCCGCGTGTTGGTCCTATTCATTGTGCAAGGACATGATATGTAGCTTAGTACCGGATAAACTGCTAGTGGTGTAGAAGGTACTTGTTGTACCTATGTGAAAGAACACGACATCCGCTTAGGTGTCGGTAAAGATTGTAAGCCAATGTGTGAAGGTTTCTCCACCGGTGTAAATGAGATTCTTTTACTAGTGAAGTCGAACTCTCGAGTAGGTGACTCAGGGAATGGATGTTGGGCAAGGAAGGTGTCCTTGTAGTCGAACCACTATAAATCATTGTATCGGTTTGCATTTACTTTATCCTTATACTTGCATTGCTTATGTGTTGTGATCACTCAATGTGCTGCTTGGTTCATATAGTCTTTGACTATAAACAAACGTCTCTCATACTATGTCCCCATCAATGGACATTTGATACAAAAATTTTAAAAGATTAAAAGAAAACTATTCAACCCCCCTTCAAGTTTTCTACAATTTGTATGAGAGAGGGTAGCTCTAATTTCTTAAAAACAAGTGGTTTTTAAAATAGGGCATGGTCCATGTATCAAATTACCTTTGAAGCGGGATATAATATGAGAAGCGTTTCTTTGTATAATTGCTTGCAAGTTTTGTTGTTTAGTATACTTTGATCTATTAGCTTGAAGGTTTTCATAAAACATAAAACAAGATGTTTTAAAAAGGATTGGTGAGTGTCGTGTGTGTCCATAAAGAAAACTTACAAAATACGGTTTTTAAATGAGTGTTTGGCAGAACACCTAATTTTGTGGAAAAATCATCTCCATAAACTCATAGATAAGTCTCATAAGTAAAAATGATGCTTAAGGTGTGTACTATATGTTGTTATCAAGTCTAGTAAGTCCTATGCATTTCCTTTATGTCAAAACACAATTTTTGGGGGAAAATTACAGTTGTCTCTTAGACCCACGGACCCCGGCGGACCCCTGGTTCCGTGACCCTCTATGACTTCAGTTTCTTTGCCAACTTAAAAATGCCATAGCTTTTTAACCGTGAGTCCGTAGAAGTCATGCCAACTATTGGTTTGAAGGTAATTGAGTCTACTTTCAAATAAAAATATTATTAAGTGCTCGTTAGATCTATAAGATAGTGAAAAAAGTAAAAAAGCAATCAAATGTCTAAAATTCTGAACTTACTTTAGCATTTCATTTTATTTCTCTTGAGTTTGATACATCAAATTAATTTGTATTTGAATGAGGTTGTGTTTACATTCTAAAACAAATAATTTTGTCATACAAAGGAAACCAATCAAGTTTGGTATGAATCATCATAGTTAAACACAAAGTGAAGAAAAATATTTGTATGCCAAATGTTACTTGCTTTAGTTTATGAGTTTGCATATATCTTGTTTGATCACTGCAAGTTGAGATTACTTATACGTATGATACATATGTGTAAAACTTTTCATAATACCCACTTGCTTTCTTGTTAACTACATGATTATGCACAATAGGACATTTGCTTGATTTAGTGCACTAAATGGGAAAATTGTCTTTCAATTTGCTTATAGACTTATCTTATTCTCTTGGAATATGGTATACTCTTACTTGAACTTAGTAAGTCACTTAGAAACATGAACTAAGAAAAATTGTTAAGTACACCACCTTTGGTTATTCTCTAAACATATAGTGTTCCTGAAAAGGGGTGTTTGGTATAATATTAAACAATAATGTTAAAAATAAGCCGATGGATTTTCCTTGTGTTAAGTGCTAATGAAAAATTGTAAATATGAACATCTTGCTTGTGTCAAACCTTATATGCTTATATGAGTACTTCTTCTACTTACATATCACTACCATTGCATTACACCTATATGCTTAAGTGTTTTCTATTTGTCTTTTATCCTATATGCATATATGTTTTCGTGTTGACATTTATGTGCACATGTTGAAATCATAAGAAATCTAGTTCCATGGGATATGATCGGTAACACTAAAATTAAGTATGAGAGGCATGATTAACCCAAACGGAGACCCATAAGAAAATGGGGACCAAGCACTTGAGTTTCATGACTTATAGGTGTGCTTGAATACCGGAGTTGAGCCCAACTAATGGATCAAGAACAATAGTCGTTCAAGACATATGACGGGTAATGGGAAACTCTTTAGCACATGATAATCTATGGAAAGAGGTAATGTTATCCTTGATGATAACGTCATAATAACATGATTACCACTCGGGTAT
Organism: Glebionis coronaria; assembly: GCA_025667525.1. NCBI lineage: Eukaryota > Viridiplantae > Streptophyta > Magnoliopsida > Asterales > Asteraceae > Glebionis > Glebionis coronaria. The sequence goes on from CM046878.1 coordinate 618,666,307, forward strand.
GCTATTAATATGATTGCTACACATGTACACTCTCTTAACGCTTAGCTTCAATTACAGCGTATACATGTGGAACATGGTTGTTGAACAACCCCTTGAGTCTATCTTCCAAATTGGGGTCAAAAATTACGTTTTCCTCAAAAACTGTCTCAGAGGTGAACGGACCCCGTCGAACCCCTTTTACAAAGGATATGTGCCTTTACAAAGGGTCCGTGACCTGCACTGTTTCAAAAAGTTGTTCTCTATAATAACTTGAAACAACATCAACCCATGTACAATATATACATAGTATCTGTAAAGCTTGTGTGAATCTATTATCCACTAAAACGAATGTATTCACAAAAAAACATGTGTCGTATTTGTTCATCACCGGTCTTTCGATTATGCTTAATAGGACTTATGCTAGATTCCTCGCATTAAGTTTGTGTGTTTGTGTATCACATTTTATATAGGCATTAACTCAAAATAAAAGGTTACATAAACATTTTGTGAATCATCTTGAGTAATGAAACACGCTTTGGCATAAGTCAAATTTAGTGGAAAACATGATCATAGTTTCGTTTGGTAAAATTTGTCACTTAAGGTTTTCCAACTCTTTTCTTTATTTCACAAGAACAACCAAGGTAAGTAACCTTAGTTTGTCAATTCTAAAAAGGTATGCAATGGTGCCTTCTTATAAAGCTTTCCTCTACATAGATATTACTTTCTATACCTTTTTGCATTCATGTTGCTCTATTTGACTCTTTCTTCTTTATGCCTCTATATGTTGCTTGGTTTCTTACTCAATCCCTATGCTTGGTTAGGATTTTATGAAACATGATAGTTGAGTCACTCTAGGCTAATTACTAATGGTCAATGCAAACCAAATTCTTGCTTCACTTTATTAGGCAAACATAGGAATTGCATTTTGTCTAAAATAAGAATGACTACTAGATAACCTATTGCACTTAAAACTCAATTTGACCTAACGGTTGGATTGCTTCGAGGAGAAGTTGGGTTCGTGTATAACCCGTAAAAATGGTCGTGTTTAGCCTTAATTGAGCACCACTAGTGATAGTCTCATACTCATTCTCTAACTTGACAAAATGGGTTTTCCTAAATATGCCTAATGCTAGTTTACATTGATGAACTTTGTATCTCATTAAAAAGTACATACCAAATAAGCAGTAATTAGATATTGAAAGTAACAATTAATTGTTATGTGACATGATCGTATGTCCTTATGCTTATTTGCTAAACACATACTTATTATAATGTTTTGCTCTTGTCAAATCAATATAATACATCTTAGCTCGTCTAATTGATGCATGTTCTCAATTGCTAAATGCCAACTTGGTTTGCATGATATTTGCGCTTTAAGCTATTACTTCTTGTATGCATGTCGTATGAGTTAATTCTACGCATACACTACTTCGGTCTGCATGATATTTGCGCTTTAAGCTATTACTTCTTGTATGCATGTCTTATGAGTTAATTCTACGCATACACTACTTCGGTCCAATTTATATCAAATTTTTATGCCTATCACAATATGCATTTGGATGCCTTTTAGTCTCTTAACTTGGTAAGATTAAATGAGACTTACATGATTATGTATATAGTATATATGTCATGTTTCTTGCACTCTTTTTTTCCTTGTCTTCTAGTGTCTTAACCTAGAAAATCAGAGTAATGCAAGTTATGTATCTTTCTCATTCATTCATTGTTCATTTAGGCACCAAGTACACATTAATGTTAATAGTTATGACATTATTTGGGTGTTTGATAGCTATTTGATTAATTAAAAAATGTGTAAACCTTTGAAAGACTTGTATGCTTCATGCCACTAAGTGTTAATGTTTAACCATGACTTGCATGATATGCCATTCTATCTTCTATATGATGCCTCAAATGATTAACATGCCTTTCAATATGTATGGGTCTATGTTTAAAAGCTCTTGTCTTTTGTTGGCATTTCTCAAATCAAATCAGTAGGATGGTCTAAATGACACGTCTTCTAAAATGTTATAATTTGAACTTGAATTTCATAAATCGTCTATCGTGCTTATGTGATAGTATTTGCTATATGTGCATATATATGTTCTCAAAGTATATTTGGCTTGATTAGCATTTAGAAGTTCTTCTATCTATAACTTTGTTGAGTATGGAAATGTATGCATATGTGTCTAAGCCTTACGACAAAATCAAGTTTTTATATGTCCTTGTCTTGATGCTATCTTGTTACGTGGGGCCTTATATTAAATGGTTGTTGTCATATGATTCCCGCCTCATTGACATCTTAGCCAGAAATTTATTTGTCTAATAGGTTTATGATAAATCAATCTCATCTTACATGAATGTTGCTATGTGGTAATCTTGTATCTTATTGATGAATGTGTTGCAAGCTTGTGAGATCTTTTGTGACTAGCATACTTGCTTTATAGGTTTATAACAATCACTTGTTGTCACTCCATAATAGTCATATCTTTTGTCGTAAAGACCATTGTTAGTGCAAATGATATTTTGACTAAAGCCACTTACTTAACAAAGTTGATGTATCCGTCACCCTTTTAGCATGACTCTAAGTTAAGGTATGACATATTTTTACCTCTATACCTAATATGTGGGTCTTTATATTTATGTGTTTACTTGAGAACATATTGTGTTCATATGTTCCTACTTTCGTCACTCTCTATCAAAATTTGCATATCTATGCTCATCTTGTTGAAATAAATTGTCGTACTATCATAAAAAGCTTGCTTGTATCATGTGATAGACTAACTTGTTTCAACTTGTGTAGGACGATCATCATCATCTAGTTTAAGTTGTTCTCATTTCACCAAATCTCTTTGTCTGCCTTAGAGTTTGACGGACCCCGTCGGACCCCTCCTCATATGGGCCCGTCTAAGGGTCCGTGGTATGCTGGAGAAGTTCTCCAAGTCATAACCAACAACCAAACACTCCAAAACTCATACCATCATTCCTATTTTCCGCAAAACGACCATAACCTCCATTGTATCATCTCTCTAACCCTATTAGGCAAAAATCAACCTTCGAAGTCACGTCCAATACTTCAAGTGTTCTCATAAAATCTCTTTGTCTCACGAAACATTGAGTCATTCACATGGTCATCTTATCAAACAAAATAACCATCAACTCTCAAAAATATCACAACTCAACACACCTTCTTATGTTGTCAAAATTCAAATGAATTTTATTATGAAATGGGTCTTGTTTCCAAATACATCCCTTCAAAGCATGAACATATACCCAACCTATTCTCATTATCATCTTAGAAATCATAAGGCCTTGCCACCTTAAATCATGGCTCCATTACCTTAGTCTCTACCACATCTAGTAAAAGATCAATGCTCTCATATACCCAACATCTCAGTAACACCCTCATTATGAGATATTGAGTTGCATTTCTCTCTCTTTTTCGTCTGTCTCAGAATTTCACGAACCCCGTCAGATCCCTCCTAACAAGGGTCCATCTCCCACAAGGGTCCGTAGGTCTGCTGATCTCTTTTACTTTTTATTTTTTCAACTTTGTTAAATGTAACTCATTTCTTGTAACAATGTTCCACATACTTTTCATAGTAGCACTCCATAAACATCTTCTACCTTTCACCACCTCATATGGACCAACCATGAAACTTTATCCACACTACTCACTCTCTGGTGTCATTCCATCACTTTCTTGGCAATGTCGCGTCAAAGAACTTGACCAACTCTATGCACTTACTGACATGGTTCAAATGCACATACATAAAGCCTAAATCTTCTATGATTCATCCACTTTCTCATAAGTAGAAGTCAAATCTTTAGAAATCATAGCCGGTACTTTCATACTTAAAGCTTCCGAATCCTTTCCCAATCCTACTACAAAACACATAATCTGAGTCCGTGTCAGACCTTGTTGTCTTGTCAACCTGGATCACTCTCCACCACTTAAACCACAATGATGATGAAATTTCATCTTCCTTGTCATTAAATATTTCTCATACCTCATAAGAATGTGTTGTGAATTTATGTGCTAAAATGTGACTTGTATGATTTGTGATATTGGTGATCTTGAGTAATGGTATTGGTGCTATTCCATGCTTAGTAATCGTGGACAGTGAATAATATTTTTTTGCTCATGCTTAGTGATTTTGAGTATTTTGATAACCTTGCTTAGTTATCTTAGGTTGTTTTGATGCATTTTTATGCATGAAACTGGTATCGTATGTAACACACCCAAATTTATACAACATAGTACAGCGGAAGACTAGTTGGTGTTACGGGATAGCACATTACTCACATCATAGACAACGCATAAAAATCGCGTCGTTTAATATTAAATCATTTCCATTCATAAACAACAAAGTTACATCGGTCCCAAGTCATTGCATTTTATACAAAAGTTTTACAAAGAGTTTGAATGGAAAAATATTGTTTAAGTGCGGGCCATGAATTCTTGTCGTCTTCCCGAGAATTACCTTCAAGTACCTGAGATAAAACATGTTAAAAGAAAAGGTCAGCGATAACGCCGAGTGAATTCATAGAGTTTAATAAATTCCATCAATATAATATCAGTATAAAATTATTACTGAAAATCATTTTGTACAAATCATTTTAATAGGCCATAAAATAGCCAAAGTCATTTTATACAAATCTTTATCGAAAATCATAATATAGGCATTTGCCTTAAAACCGTTATACGAATCATTATCGTTAAAAACACCATACAATACGTTTTTGCAACGTTGTATAGATTAAATAAAACCATTATATGAATATGGTTATAAAAAGCCTTAAAAATCATTATACGAGCCAATGTCGTAAAAACGTCATACAATACGTTTTACGACGTTGTATGAAAATAAAACCGTTATATGAGTATGGTTATGAAAACCAAAATACAATCATAATATCAATAGTATGACCCTGTATTGCTAGTCAGGCAATACATCGTAATTCGGAGCGTCTATTATTATTTTGTTAACTTGGATTATTATAAGCCGCATGACATTGTTACCTTACTAAACCAAAACGGGTAGCTAACCCGATACCAATTTTGCCCATCTAAAGTAGCGTGTCGTCACAAAGGTCACGCTATGGAATCTTCTCGTACATAAATTCGCTTACCAATCAATGTGGCACGACGGGGATCAACCGTCAAGGCGCGAACTGGGGTGATCGTCCCCAAATAGTAATATTAAATGCATAAGCGTCTACCAACTCCCGGTAGTTCACAATTCATGCTAATGGGACTTTTAGTGACATAACCTAACTTTAATAATCCATTTAATTTCATCTATCGGGTCCTTTAATCATTTATCGGGTCATACAATCGGGTCATTCAATCATTCGGGTCCAAAATCAATAAACAAACAATCGGGACAAATGGTGTCCTATTTTTATAAAACTAACATGTTATCTCCCTCGCGGGTTTATAAAACATTTATAAAAACATTTAAAAGAGTGCGAGGCTATGAACTCACGTTGATGTGGGAAGGCGGGTTATCGGCAATTCGGACGTACGGTACGTGCTTCAATCACGGAAACCTAGACAAATAATAATCGGTCTTAGACTCATGTCCAATGACTTTATAAAAATAACAATTATGTATACATATGATGATTATATATATATGATGATCAAGTGGGTTTACATATTCTCGTTTACTCCTTTTAGTGTTATATGTCGATAACTTTTATATTAGTTTACTAGTTTTACCCGTTTACGTGTCTTAAGTCCGATAAGCTTATTATAAGTTATTTAACTTATTTTAATCCATTTTGTATATATATTATCAGTATGTATACTTTCCAAGTTGGGCCTAAATGGGTTAAGCCCAATAGATTCTTTTTACAAGTTTTTATCCTATTTAGTCTATTTATTAGTCCAATATGTTTATTTAACTTGTTAATGTCCGTATGCCCTATAGTTCGGGTTTTATCGGTTTTTACTTGTTATACATGTCTATATATCAGTATATAAGTTTTATAAAGTTTTCATTAGACGGGTCCAACCATCTAAGTTTTATTTAACAAAAACGTTAATTTTACGGCAATAGCCGAAAAAGTCGTAAAAATCATATTTATAGTTTTTATTACTTATAAACATTATTTCACCACCATTTATATAATTTATCCATTTGATTAACCTTATATATATATATTTATATAAATAAGTTTTATAAGTTAGTGGGTTTTTATTTTACATTTTATATATTAAAATGTGAGTGCCTATATAATAGTATTATTCTTTAATTTCCAAAAATCTGATTTTTAACTTCATCTTCACCAAAACTGCCATATCTTGAGTTCTACATGGAGATAGAAGCTCAAATTTTTATCACATAAACTAAATGATATGTGCTACATTTAACTCTTCTATAGCTACTGTTGAATCATCCTTTAATTATTTTCTAAAAATCGTCCAAAACAGTAACTTCAGATTTATACCCTAAACTTGTTTTGATCATATCTCACTCATTATTTTGATTCCATTGCATGGCCAACTCTCACATGTGTACAAGACCCATAGCTTACTGTAAATCTATTTCACTTCATCATTTTATCAGTTTATGACTTACTTATTTACTGTTTTATACAGCAATCAAATTTAACCAAGATTTTAACCTTGTTTCTTATGGTTTTTCACCTTTTTATCCATGATTATCAACAACAAATCCCCACATAACATTTTTATCATCATATAATCATCATAAATATATACAATAGGAAATAAAATACATGTTTACATAATCAAAATAACAAGAAGTTGAGGAGGACAATCTTTATACCACCAACTTGATGTAGGTTATGAGTTTGGCATGGTTTTGGATGGAGAAACTTATGATGCACCAAGACCACCTTCATGACCACCATTCTTCATAGAAACCTTGTGGAAAATCAGCCCTAATACTCCATGGAAACTCCTCCTTTGATGTTATAACTTACACCAATCTTCATCTTTTTAGATGGAGATTAACATATGTTAATTATAACATATGTTTATGGTTAAATTTTTGTATGAGATGGGTGTTTTGTGGAGCATTTGGGACGGCAAGCTAGAGAGAGGAAGAGAGAAAATTGCTTGTTTTGCATGAGAGAAAAATGAGTAGCTAGTTTGAGGAGTTAGTGGTTTTTGTGAAGTCTTAGCTTACACATGAAGCTAAGACATGTGTTAGCTAGATACTTAAGTTTTTGACACATCATGGATGTGTGGTAGCAAGTGTTGGCCGGTTTTGGGGGTGGGACAAGTGTCCCACTTGTCTCATCCCCATTTATTTACGGGTACTCCTCGATTCTAGTTTTCTCGATTTGCGTGCCCTTGGGTCGTTTTACGAAAAACGTTTTTATAAATTATGAATCAGCGTCACAAAACGAATCCAATAAAAATTGTTTCATCAAAAACGGAGTTTGAAAACGTAAATACGTAATCCTAAGGTTTCCGGTTTAGTCGTAAAGGACGTTAAAATAAAATCGTAAGTCCTAATCTCTTCTCGTAAATTTGTGAGTTTATGAACCAACACAAATTTAAAATTCCAAAATAATATTTACGGATAAATTTATTTTCTGAAATGTCGGACTGCCACCAAAACGGTGTATGTAAACGTAAGCACGTAACGTTGAATTCTCCGGTTTAAACGTAGTCGATGCTACTTCAAGACGTAAAATCCAAATTTCTTCCCAAAAATAAGTGAGTTCATAAAATAATATTTTCAAATAATTATTGAGAATAAAATATCAATCATAAATTGACGGATTGTCACAGCATTTACCCCTAAACAGGATCTTTGTCCTCAAAGATCATCTTACCTTACTACTCGCTTCTTATAGAGTTAACGCCATGTGGGTATTTCCTCCACATTCGGTCTTTTCTCATAAGTGTAATCCATTATAATACGCGAGTTTCATCAAACATAACTACGGGAATAAGATCAGGCTTAATGTTGACTTACTTTCTCTATCCATGATGTTCACGGGTTTCTGATGAATGCAACTTTTCGCCGATCTAAGCTTTACTAAGAACAGTCAGATTTTCACTTGATAGATATTCCATCAAGTTCGATATACGAAACATAATTCACGCAGCCTTTTGAAGTCCTAGGGTAGATCCAGCTTATATGCCTTTCAATCCCAACTTTTACATCATCTCAATGGTCCCAAACAACGGGGACTTATATCCCATGATTTGTCAGATCATGAATTCTTTTTCCCAAGTTTAAAAATTGTGGCATAACTTCGCTACCCATTTGGCACTTCAGGATCTACATTTCATATTCACATAACCTCTTGCCCCCTACCAGCAGTCAATAATCAAATCCTAATTTCAACAATCATTTCAGATCTCGCGGATCGGGTATTTTGCAAGGATAGGTTCGCCATCATAGGAAACCTTAAACCTAAGAGACATGTCCAACTCACAGTGGGTGTATGTCGGGTGTCTTCATCTTCAACTCGTGCTTACAGATGCTCTAAGATTCAGATCCTAACAAGATTCGATCTCGTTCCTAATACGATGATTATCAATGATAATCTTTCCAAAGGAAAACGATTATACGGTCTATTACTAAAGGTCATTCATTCAACCATAAAATAGCACTCATATTACTCTGTATTGTTACTTTACCTCGTCCCTTCGATTTGGGATGGTACATAGTACTCTCATCAAGGTTCGTTCTCAATGATTTCTGAGCAAATCTCTAGAAATTCGATGCGAAGCGAGGATCTTGATAAAGATGTTCGATACAGGCACACTATGTTTACATAACTCTTTTGCATTTATCATTAACGGGAATGATATTAGCAGATTTGGTCAGTCTGTCGACGATGACCCAAATCGAATCAAATTCAGATGATGACCTTTGCAATAGCTAGATGTTAACTAATGTATGAGGCGATGTCTGCCTTCATAATTACCATTAGTACAACTTCTTTAGACAAAGATACTTTTAGTCAAAGATGACATACATATAATACTTATACTTACAAATTCCAACATAACTATATCTCACAATCCTCCATATTTAGACAATCACAAGTGGTCTTTTAAAATATTTAACGCTATCGGCTATATTTTAAATTGTTTGGCAATTTATTTTGCACCTTCATTATTAAGGAACGTGTTCTAACTGGTTCTTTATCTTTTATACATAATGCGTCGGTATCTATATTCACTTCTCATGATGATATAATTATCATGTCTACAATTCACTCAGATATTCTTTCTATAATATGCGGCAGTAATTACGTTCACCTTCCTGATGAAATAAATATCACAACCGCATTTATTCAAAATTCTTTCTTCATATCTTCTATTTTTTAGTTTCGTCTTTACTATCATTTTTATCCGTTTTACTTAATCCGGCGTCTAAAGCGTCGATAATTATTATAATTAATTAAATAATTATTAGTTAATTTTTATGAAGCGTAAACGTAAAAGTTTTAAATTTCTTAGTTCGATCAATTATATAAAATGTTCAAAAATAATTTGAATTTAATTAACAAGATTTTTGTTGATTTATCGAAAATATTTAATAAAATTCGTAAATGTTCGAAAAACCTTTGTTTATACTTTGGTCAAAGTCTTGTTAGTTTGAAAAGCAAAAATTGTCGTTTTAAGTTTTCAGGTTATGGTATAAATGGTTTTAATCAATCCTTCCTAAGTTATCTTGAGGTATATACAAACATTTACCCTTAAACAGAAGTTTAGTTAAATGGTTTGTGTATATGGGAATAATCCCTTTAAAATCCTTTGTTAAAACATTTGTCAAAACATATTTCCATTTCTTTTTGGTAAAATCCAAAGTCTTAAAAGGGCTCTTAATTTTTGAAGAGTCAATTTATATTCCATTATCCTTTTAATCACATAGTCAAATCATGTAAAGTATTAAGTCTTTAATCACGTGTTAATTATTCAAGGTACAGGTTTTTATCGTTCGACCAATTCAGGGTAATCTATAAATGATAATTAACTCATTTCTATTCTTATAAACAAACATATAGTTCTTAATGATCATACGCATGGATTTATCAAATTACAGCCTACACACGTGATTCACCAAATTTATGAATACTACATGTGCATTGTCAATCCAAACGACATCACGTGAAACTCAAAACGTTCATTACAAGTACCGGACGTAGTGATTGGAATAGATAATCCTTTTCGCAGATGCGAAGTTGATGATAACCATGCTGAGGATCAAAAACCTTGTAAATGATCGAACAAATCTTCCATTTCGAGTTATGGATATCGTTTTCGATTGTAAATTTACCCAGTTCACAGAAATCTATAAATATAAGGAATGATAACACCATAGCTCTTCAGGATGACAGGCTTGGTATAATAAAATCTTTCTCCGACAACTCTCTCAGTTGTACGGTAATTCCTTTAATTTAGATGGTGCTGACGTATAGTGTACAAGTCACAAGTGCAACATCGGGAATATAATCAATACCAATTTCAACTTGCCTTAATGGCAAAAGTCTAGGTAATTCATCAACAAATACCTCCTAAAGTTTCAGATAAGATAAACATCTTTTAATACATTCATATTAAGTTCTTCTAGATTACAATATCTATAACTATTTCACAATCATTCACGGTATAGTTCCAAGTCTAAATACAGGATATGGTCAACCATCAAGAATTATTTATATCACTTTTGATAATCAACATCTTATCATTTAGGGGAATTCTACTCGAGTTCCCATCAATTAAGACAATGTCGTCTTGTCATAATCAATCAATCCATTCTACTGGCACTATCAACTTTCCAGTTTCGTTGCTGTCGATAAGATGTGAACTTCTCAAAAGACTAATAATAACTCATAATCCTTCGCAAATTCGAGGATATCAGGAGACATAACTACTTATTAAAAGAGTAAGGTAAACGCATAATCCATGCGAGAGAATTTCAAATCAGATATAGACGAAAACATTTAATGAATATGAATATATCCCATGTTTTCATGATTCGAGTACGCATTCGAAAGCTCCTCGGATCGTTACCCAGGTAATTCAAATGAAATCAAATCATAATAAATGATAAGAACGTCAATACATCCAGTCGGGTATCAACACTCGGTAATCAGATACTTTTCCTAAGAATCTCACTACGGGAGAATTGGACAAGAAAGAATTGTCAATTGTCAAATAAGACAATTTCCACAGATGAGTATATTCGACTCAGAAGAATAGATGCTACAGGCACATATGTAGGTGTCCCTAACATTATGTCCTTATTTTTCACTTCTTGCAGATCTCATAAAATTTATTCTTTCACAATCTTCAAAGAAAATGTAGTGTTTATTCATTAGTTTTATGGTGACTACTAATCAGCCTTGCATAGTCCATTCCAAATTGTATGTAGGCGCGCAACTATATACAATTTCAAGATTAACGATGCAATACTCAGTTCGTCAAAATTTTATCATCATGTTTATAATAAAAACATTTTCATGCTTAATTCTTAAATAAGAATCAAAATAAATTTACAAAGATTTTCCTTGTTATGAAAACAATTAAGGTTTTCCAAAGTGTTTTATAAACAACTTCATTCAAATAACAATCACTTATAAATCTCACTATGAATAATCCTTATAGTGAGGAAAATTCAATTTTTCTCAAAGGATACCGTTTCAACTTTATAAAAACAAGGTGTGATCTGCAAAAGAGTTATGAGGGGTTGTTCACCCAGAACTAACTACAATCTAATAGGAAATGAGATTAGCCAAATAATCATGAGGTTCATGATCTCGATGGCACTCACGAAGAATGATTCACAACGTAACTCAAATCAAGATGAGTACTTGTTCAATGGTTGCATCACTAATGCGGACATTAGAATGAAACAGTAAAAGATAGATAACATCGATACATGTAGAATTTAGCAATCAAAGGTAGTCTTCTCATTAATCACCAACAAGTCAAAATTGTACCGTAACACATTACGTGTCACTATGTCATACAATTCTCAAAACTCATCCTACCAACTGATATCTCAGTTAAGTTAGGGATTTTTAAAAGATACCACAATGAATACTAATCTACAAGAGTCATTAGGTGTTCCATATGTCCCGGAAGATCCATTGGTCCCAATTTAGAAGAAAATTTCTTCATTTTATTTCTTGGACACTGGGCATCCTCGTCAGTGGACAATGGCCTAGGAACAACCCTTAACACAAACCTACAATCAATTAAAACCTTATAATTCATTCACAAAACTTAACGACTTCCTCTTAACAATCTCATATTCCATATAGGTTAAGTTTTACTTTTATTTATTCAAGTTTCAACCAATTTTATACTCAATTCGATATCCTACCTCAATCTCCAATACTTTCAATCTTATTCTTCCGCCTTGTAAAGGCAATACAATCTCAATATGAATCAACACTTAATTTCCAATCCTATTAGCTCTTACAACAACAATTATCAAACGAGTCATTAATATGAAATGACTTGATCATTCAACTTAGACTTCTCGGAAAGGTACTAGTGGCATGAGGCTTTTGGGTAATGGTTCCAATGACAGCCTCAAGTGCAACATTCACCCTTTCGATTTCAATTTAAGAATTGGATGACAACGAATCAGATGACATCTTTCTAGGTGGTAACGTTTTGTCAAACTCCACTCTTATAAGAATAGATCGTCATGACATCGATATCAGATTTAATCTCGCCAATTCTTTTTCAATATCGCAATCAACTAATATCTACTTTTCTATGAATATCAACCATTTGTTGGGATCATAAATATCCACAACTTGGTTTTAGATCTAGGATAGCTAGAATTCCTACGAGAATAGCTTCGATTAATTTACTAGGGGATTTAGGGTTACTTGTGACAATCGACGTCGTATAAATACCTCGTATAAATATCAAAATAATCATCAATCAATCATGTAATCAAATTACATCATATATATATAATCCAAGTTATATATATATATATATATATATTAAAATAACACTTCTCAGTCTTGGCCTTGTCGGTAACTCGGGAATTCTTCGGCACCGTTATAGTCAAAAGATTTTTAGACATTTTGTGAAAAATGTTTATAGTTAAAAGATTTTGAAATGTTTTATTCAAAACCTTGGTTTTAAAAATCTTTCGTTCTCTATAACGAGAGCTCTGGTACCAAACTGTAACACCCCCAAATTTATACAACATAGTACAGCGGAAGACTAGTTGGTGTTACGGGATAGCACATTACTCACATCATAGACAACGCATAAAAATCGCGTCGTTTAATATTAAATCATTTCCATTCATAAACAACAAAGTTACATCGGTCCCAAGTCATTGCATTTCATACAAAAGTTTTACAAAGAGTTTGAATGGAAAAATATTGTTTAAGTGCGGGCCATGAATTCTTGTTGTCTTCCCGAGAATTACCTTCAAGTACCTGAGATAAAACATGTTAAAAGAAAAGGTCAGCGATAACGCCGAGTGAATTCATAGAGTTTAATAAATTCCATCAATATAATATCAGTATAAAATTATTACTGAAAATCATTTTGTACAAATCATTTTAATAGGCCATAAAATAGCCAAAGTCATTTTATACAAATCTTTATCGAAGATCATAATATAGGCATTTGCCTTAAAAACCGTTATACGAATCATTATCGTTAAAAACACCATACAATACGTTTTTGCAACGTTGTATAGATTAAATAAAACCATTATACGAATATGGTTATAAAAAGCCTTAAAAATCATTATACGAGCCAATGTCGTAAAAACGTCATACAATACGTTTTACGACGTTGTATGAAAATAAAACCGTTATATGAGTATGGTTATGAAAACCAAAATACAATCATAATATCAATAGTATGACCCTGTATTGCTAGTCAGGCAATACATCGTAATTCGGAGCGTCTATTATTATTTTGTTAACTTGGATTATTATAAGCCGCATGACATTGTTACCTTACTAAACCAAAACGGGTAGCTAACCCGATACCAATTTTACCCATCTAAAGTAGCGTGTCGTCACAAAGGTCACGCTATGGAATCTTCTCATACATAAATTCGCTTACCAATCAATGTGGCACGACGGGGATCAACCGTCAAGGCGCGAACTGGGGTGATCGTCCCCAAATAGTACTATTAAATGCATAAGCGTCTACCAACTCCCGGTAGTTCACAATTCATGCTAATGGGACTTTTAGTGACATAAACTAACTTTAATAATCCATTTAATTTCATCTATCAGGTCCTTTAATCATTTATCGGGTCATACAATCGGGTCATTCAATCATTCGGGTCTAAAATCAATAAACAAACAATCGGGACAAATGGTGTCCTATTTTTATAAAACTAACATGTTATCTCCCTCGCGGGTTTATAAAACATTTATAAAAACATTTAAAAGAGTGCGAGGCTATGAACTCACGTTGATGTGGGAAGGCGGGTTATCGGCAATTCGGACGTACGGTACGTGCTTCAATCACGGAAACCTAGACAAATAATAATCGGTCTTAGACTCATGTCCAATGACTTTATAAAAATAACAATTATGTATACATATGATGATTATATATATATGATGATCAAGTGGGTTTACATATTCTCGTTTACTCCTTTTAGTGTTATATGTCGATAACTTTTATATTAGTTTACTAGTTTTACCCGTTTACGTGTCTTAAGTCCGATAAGCTTATTATAAGTTATTTAACTTATTTTAATCCATTTTGTATCTATATTATCAGTATGTATACTTTCCAAGTTGGGCCTAAATGGGTTAAGCCCAATAGATTCTTTTTACAAGTTTTTATCCTATTTAGTCCATTTATTAGTCCAATATGTTTATTTAACTTGTTAATGTCCGTATGCCCTATAGTTCGGGTTTTATCGGTTTTTACTTGTTATACATGTCTATATATCAGTATATAAGTTTTATAAAGTTTTCATTAGACGGGTCCAACCATCTAAGTTTTATTTAACAAAAACGTTAATTTTACGGCAATAGCCGAAAAAGTCGTAAAAATCATATTTATAGTTTTTATTACTTATAAACATTATTTCACCACCATTTATATAATTTATCCATTTGATTTACCTTATATATATATATTTATATAAATAAGTTTTATAAGTTAGTGGGTTTTTATTTTACATTTTATATATTAAAATGTGAGTGCCTATATAATAGTATTATTCTTTAATTTCCAAAAATCTGATTTTTAACTTCATCTTCACCAAAACTGCCATATCTTGAGTTCTACATGGAGATAGAAGCTAAATTTTTTATCACATAAACTACATGATATGTGCTACATTTAACTCTACTATAGCTACTGTTGAATCATCCTTTAAGTATTTTCTAAAAATCGTCCAAAACAGTAACTTCAGATTTATACCCTAAACTTGTTTTGATCATATCTCACTCATTATTTTGATTCCATTGCATGGCCAACTCTCACATGTGTACAAGACCCATAGCTTACTGTAAATCTATTTCACTTCATCATTTTATCAGTTTATGACTTACTTATTTACTGTTTTATACAGCAATCAAATTTAACCAAGATTTTAACCTTGTTTCTTATGGTTTTTCACCTTTTTATCCATGATTATCAATAACAAATCCCCACATAACATTTTTATCATCATATAATCATCATAAATATATACAATAGGAAATAAAATACATGTTTACATAATCAAAATAACAAGAAGTTGAGGAGGACAATCTTTATACCACCAACTTGATGTAGGTTATGAGTTTGGCATGGTTTTGGATGGAGAAACTTATGATGCACCAAGACCACCTTCATGACCACCATTCTTCATAGAAACCTTGTGGAAAATCAGCCCTAATACTCCATGGAAACTCCTCCTTTGATGTTATAACTTACACCAATCTTCATCTTTTTGGATGGAGATTAACATATGTTAATTATAACATATGTTTATGGTTAAATTTTTGTATGAGATGGGTGTTTTGTGGAGCATTTGGGACGGCAAGCTAGAGAGAGGAAGAGAGAAAATTGCTTGTTTTGCATGAGAGAAAAATGAGTAGCTAGTTTGAGGAGTTAGTGGTTTTTGTGAAGTCTTAGCTTACACATGAAGCTAAGACATGTGTTTGCTAGATACTTAAGTTTTTGACACATCATGGATGTGTGGTAGCAAGTGTTGGCCGGTTTTGGGGGTGGGACAAGTGTCCCACTTGTCTCATCCCCATTTATTTACGGGTACTCCTTGATTCTAGTTTTCTCGATTTGCGTGCCCTCGGGTCTTTTTACGAAAAACGTTTTTATAAATTATGAATCAACGTAACAAAACGAATCCAATAAAAATTGTTTCATCAAAAATGGAGTTTAAAAACGTAAATACGTAATCCTAAGGTTTCCGGTTTAGTCGTAAAGGACGTTAAAATAAAATCGTAAGTCCTAATCTCTTCTCGTAAATTTGTGAGTTTATGAACCAACACAAATTTAAAATTCCAAAATAATATTTACGGATAAATTTATTTTCTGAAATGTCAGACTGCCACCAAAACGGTGTATGTAAACGTAAGCACGTAACGTTGAATTCTCCGGTTTAAACGTAGTCGATGCTACTTCAAGACGTAAAATCCAAATTTCTTCCCAAAAATAAGTGAGTTCATAAAATAATATTTTCAAATAATTATTGAGAATAAAATATCAATCATAAATTGACGGATTGTCACATCGTAAGGCACGTTCTGTCCACGGTCTTCTTAAATTCTACTTATATTTATGTGCACTTGCATACTAACTTTGTTTTGTAGCACATCACTAACCCATTCTTTTAGCTCGTCACCACTTCTTACTTTCTTGGTGGTTCATGCAAGGGAGAGCTTCCGTTGAGTCTTTATTGACAGAATTATACCTTCCTCGTAAAATGGAATATATATATGCTGATCATTTTCTTACAGGGTCACTATCATACACACCTTGTTGTATAACAAACAAATTTTGCATTAACCACTTCTATCTAATAGGTTATGTTAGACTTACTTTTTGGTAAGCTGGCGCCTTTCACGTGAGTTGGACTAGATATACATCATTTACTAAACGTAGGGACTTATTATGTAAAGGATGGATAGTCTAAGTTAGTTAGGCCTATAAATACCCCCCATGACTCTCCATGGGGGTGTGGAAGTTTAGTTTATTTTTTATTGTTTTCATTTCACTTGAAATAAAACACACACTTTTCCTTCACCTCTCTCTAACTTTATCTCACAAGAACAACAATGGCTACCATGTTCTTTGATCATCCTCGACCCCCCGAATCAAGGTGGCTTTTTGATGCTTGTCAATTGGTATCAGAGCTAACCAAGGGTGTTTTGTATCCGTGTGTGTTTGCGTTGTGATTTCAGATCCGTGATGTTATCGATTACATGGTTCGCACCATTCTGATTCACGGTTAGTATTCGTGTATTGGTATTATCTATTATTATCAATTCATGTCTCGAATATAATATATCCATGTCTCGAAATTGTGTATGGTGAAGTTTCATCATTTTTGTGTCCATTATTCCTATCTAGTCTCGAAATATACTGTGTTGTCCAAGTCAAATTTTTACCCGTTTTTTTGTTGTTTTTGTCCCTTCTTACCTTAATCTGTTCTGCATCTTTTATGAGTGGGGAAAAGGACAAAAAAAATATGGTGCAGTCCATTTTTTACGGGGTTTCAAAACTTTGTCAAAAACCTTTTCCGATGGAATATACGATGCTTATTCAGATGAACACATTCCGATGGCTTCTACCACCGGTTTATTCCGATGGGTATCTCATCTCATTGCGATGGGTGGTTTGACCCATTGCGATGGAATATTAAGGCGTCGTGCTGCTGGATTTTTTTCAACATTGCGATGGAAAACTTTCAAACATTCCGATGGAAAAGCTTGTATACATTGCGATGGGTTTTGTTTTGACTCTAATGTATGAATTTTTTAATTCTATTTATCTCTATTTATCGTTCCACAAATCGACTCGAATTGATTTCCGATTTAACGTAAATTAATTTGTTCTTGGTGAAATGTATTTTTTTTTTTGGTATTTTAAAAAGTAAAAATTTAATAAAAGACTAATTAATCTAAGTAATTAAAAATACTTAATTAAAAAGTATCTTAAACAAATGTGAAAAACTATTTTGAATTTAAACAAAACTTTACTCTAATTAACTTTTTAACTAAAACTTTAAAACTCATTTTTAATAAGACTAAATAAAAACTAATTTATGAAAACAATTAAAAATATATTTTTTATCTTTTTATTTTTTTTAAACTGAATAAAAGAAAACTTTTAAAAACTTTTGATTAAAATTAAATAAACAAAACTTGTATAAAAATTACTTTATTAAACTGGTAGCTTTTAATTAACCTATATTAATTAATTAACGTGAAATTAAACACAAATAAATGTCTAGACTAGATGGTAAGGGTGTTGGCCAGTTAAACGAAAGGTCTAGAGTTCGAGTCCCAAGAGAGGACGATTTTTGGAATATTATTTTGTTTATATTTTTTGGACTTGACAAACCAGTATAACAGACCAAATGAGTCTGTTATATAAGCAGTGATATAAGCAAAACGAAAAACCAAACAAGCACCCTAAAAACTAAACAACATTACTAAATCAGATAAGCAAATAAGCAGATCATCTAAAATCAAATAAGCGGTTAAACAAATAATAAGCTGAACCAAAAAAAAAGAAAATCGAAAAAGCAGATAACAAATAAGCATAAGCAGATATATTACTAATAAGCAAACCAAACCAAGATCAGACAATAAGCAGACAAAAAAAAGAACAATAAGCAGATCAAAACTAAATCTAAATCTAAAAAGCTGAACAAAACCAGTATTACTAAGCAAATCCAACGAACTCAGATCCTAACTAGCAGACTATATAAACCGAAAATAAAGCATATTCCAAACAGTAAACAATAAACAGATAAAAAAACTTGCAAGCAGAAAATCAAATAAGCAGAACTTAATATCTAAAGGAGCAAAATAGCAAATCCAACAAAATCAACAAAATCAAATCCAAACAGATTATACTAAGCAAATCCAACAAAATCAAATCAGACAAACTTAAATCACATAAAAAAATATCATGACCAGATTAATATTAAACCGAAACTTAAACAGAAAAAAAATTAAAAAGAAATAGAACCTTGTGACGAATCCTTTGGTTACGAAGGCTCGTGACCATGGATGGTGGAAAGTAGCGCGACAAAAAGCGTTGAGTCATGTCGTCCCAAGTATGAATATAATTCTTTGGGAGATGGTCAAACCATTTTCGGCATGGTGAGAAAACGTGTGTGGAAAGAGTTGAAGGCGAAGGACATCCATAGAAACACCGGGCATCTTCATGCTTTGGGTAATGGTAATGAATTTGTCGAGGTGCTTGTTTGCATCATCATCCGACAATCCGCGAAATGGATTAGTTTGCACTTGTTGGATCATGTGATGTTTCAATGAAAACTTCTGAGCCGTGATTTGCATCGGCGCAATCGGGCCTCCACGTCCATTCATCGTAGGTTGGCATAGCTCCTCCATGGTTCGTAGGTCGGGTTGGGGTAGATTATTCATGTTGGGGTGGGGTGGATTATTATTGTTGTGTACACCGACCATGTCTAAATTATCGAGAGTCTCGGGCTCGGGATAAGACGTTGATCGAGTACGCATACACTAAAAAGAAAATGCAAGAAAAAATATTTTTGGTTTTTATAGGTTTTTTTAATTTTTTTGTATTTTTGAAAATTTTATATTTTTATGGGTTTTTGAAAATTTTTGTACTTGAAAATAACGTTCCCGAAAGAATGGATCCCAAAATCCAATTTTTCTCACAAGAAACCGTTGATCCTTACGAAAAGAGCCGGCAGCGGCGCCATTTTAATAACTGATTTTTGGTTAGTTAATAAAACAGTGGTTGCTTTTGCAAGATCTTTCTTTGTGTTGCTCGTACCCAATTATATTTGTCGTTGTTTCGTTCTCGGTATCTTCTCGAATTGATCACGGTTCAAAGTGGAATTGTTGTTCTCGGTTACTAAAAGGGTGAGCTTTTGATCTATATCTACTAAAAAGGTAAATGCGAGAAGTAATAAAATTAAACTAAAAGCAATTACTGAAAATAAAACTTGAATTAAAATTAAAAATGTAAAAGACCTTCTCCTGGAAATTCAGCTGATTCAGAATAAACTTTGAAAAGCCTTGGTTCGGAATGTTCTTGCTCATGCGGAATAACCAAAGAAAATTGCTGGTTCGGAATACTTCTTCATCCGGAATAAAGACTGATCCGGAATATACCCTTCATGCGGAATAGAAGTTCATCCGGAATATACAACTCATCCGGAATAATTTGGTTATTCGGAATAAATAAGCTTCATTCGGAATGTAACTCATGCGGAATAAATTAGCTCATCCGGAATATCTCTTATTCGGAATAATAAGCCTTCATCTGGAAAACATTGTTCATCCGGAATACTTTGTTGGTTTGGAATAAGTGCTGACCCGGAATAACTAACACAAAAGACTGATCCGGAATACTATGCTGGTTCGGAAAGGACACTCGTTCGGAATATTTTGTTGATCCGGAATGATTGCTTTATTCGGAATACTAGACCTTCATGCGGAATAATGTTGTTTATTCAGAATATTACTGACTCGGAATAATGTGCTTTATCCGGAATAACTTTGATTCAGAATATTTTAAACAAAACAATGCTCGTTCGGAATACTTGATTTATCCGGAATAAAATAAACAGAAACCCTTCATCCGGAATAATCTTAACAGAAATCCTTCGTTCGGAATTTAGGCTGATGAAACAGTCCGAAGAACAGGGGAAACAAAACACCACGAATTTTAACCAAATTCAACCAAAATAAATCTAAGGATTAAACCAAAATAGCCACTAATGATTAACTAACATTAACAATCATTCTAAATCAATAAAAACATAAAACCCACTTGTTTTTAAAAGATCAAAACCCACAAAATAGAAACTTAGAACTAGAGAATCAATAAGAAAAGAAAGAACAAGATTAAAAGGAAACTTGATATTAAAAGATTAAGGTTTAACAAACAAAAATGAAAGATTAAACTTACAAGATCATGAAGGAATCAAAGGAAAATAAAAAGCACCAAACTCCTTAATGGAGTTGGTGTTCCTACGAAACAGGAGAAAAAATAACAGAAAATGAAGACTAGTTTTCAAAAAATGAAGGAAGGTCTCTATTTATAGGCCTTGAGTTGGTTGGTGAGTGGGCTTTCTTCCTTTCTTTTTGTCTTCTCGTCTTTTCAGTAAAGTTGACGTTTTCGATTCTGATTCGGGATTTGTCGATGAATAAATTCAACTCATCTTTTAATTTCTTCATTTAATAGACTTGAGTTCTTCGACATATGTAAATATTCCATCTTTGGCCCTTTTCTTCGATAAATCTTCAAATAGGCCCATTGACTTCAAATCTTTTGCATCTCTTGGATTATAGACTTCGTCTTTCGTCTTTTTCTTTGATAAAACTCGTGCAATCCCATGTTTTCTTCAATATTTATTCGGTTGGATCTGAAAACATAACAAACACACAAACCACGCATAATTCCAAACAAATGATATTAAATACGTGTTTTGGTCTCGTTTTAGCAAGAAATAAGTGGTAAAAGGATGGGTGTTTTCACACCTATCAAATCCCCTACACTTAACCATTGCCATGCCCTTATGCAATGCATTAATTTTAAAGCACAGTTTACATTTCTCATCATAAATAACCCACCTTGTCCTTTATTAAATTCTAAACACTAACGAAACCAAAAGAACAAAACAAGTAAAGAATTCAAAGACTTACATTGGGGTTTTAGGTTGTCATGAATGTTCATCACCCTCAAGTTTCACGTTCCCCATACCAAGCTTAAAAACGAGATCATTGTTATTATAAGTTAGTAATCTAACACGAACTCATGTGGCTCAATTATTCACTTAGACTCCCTTATTCCTAGGTGTATCTCTTATATTTTAATATTGTCTTAAATGATCACGAGGATGCATTGTTTGACTTATTTCGATAGTTATTTAAGCTGAAAACAAAGTGGAACGATTTAATCAATAGTTAGCTAAAGGACAAAATCTTTTAAAACTGCTTCTCGGGACCTCATAAAGTTCATATCTTGGCATAACTCGCTTCACGATTTGAGACCTTTCTCGGACCGATTTTTGGCAGCGACTTCATACTTCAAATCTTTGAGAGACGTTCTTGAGATTATGGTCTTCTCTTCATAATAGGAATTTCTTCACTTGAAGTTTTGAGAGATTCTTCATATTTGGACCACGACTTCTTCATTTTTCTCCAATCTTTATTTTGGACTTTGATATACAACGATCCGCCTCCTTTTAGGACTTGGATCTATTTATCCTCATACCATGTTAGGCCTTTTTGGATAGACTTCTCCATGATCTTTTGGGGAGTACTTGCTTTTCATCGTGTGTCTCGATCCTTCATATTGATTTTTGATACATGATTCTTCATATCACTTTTGGATCTTTAGCAACAAAATGTAGCCCTCATGCCTTGTTAGGGCCTTTTCGGACTCGCCAATCTTCGCATCCCGCTTCAATAAGTTATGCCTTGGCTATGAACTCTAATTAATACCGAACAACTTTTAAACGATCTTGTGCTAGAAGCTAAGTAACTTTTCAAATCGTACAACCTTATTTATTGCAGATAATTTTATTAGCAAGCGATGGGAGAATAGGCTTATAATCAACTCACATAAATTCACGAAAGAATACCAAACTTATAATTGACTCTATCATCTCTCGTTCTCCATAAGAAATCTCAAGGAATGAGACTCGTGGATGCTTAGCCAATTAAATCAAAGTTTTGGGTTTTCGAGTCATCTATAGGATCTTGCAAATTCTTAGACTTTTTCAAGTTTAGAAATCGCATTTTAAAGCTCCCTTGATAAACAACTCTCTAGGATCGATTATAGGAACTTGCGAAAAGTTCTTGTTCTTAACCCGTGAGAGTTAAGACTTTCGCGTTTTAAAGTTCCCTATATAAAAGCCTAGCAAAACTTGACTTAAACACGTTAAGGATACTAGCTAGAGTAAACTTAGATAAGTAAACTCGGGTTGAGTCAAAATATTCACGACTTTGAAAAAATTAAAACCACTTTATTGAAAATTTTATTCTAGCAAAGAAATTAAATAACTCTAACACGGGAAAATACTACTATACTAGTAGGCCAAAATAGATTAAAAATTTTGAAAAATGTCGAAAAATCAAATTTTCCGGTTAAAATGAAGGCACTTTAATGGAAAAGTCCACTTAAAACTTCGATAGAAGTCTCCCCTACACTTAATATAAACATTATCCTCAATGTTGAAGCATGTAGGAAAAGTCTCCCCTACACTTATGACATTGTGCACGTTGGTTAAATCAAGTTAAGGAGGAGACAACTAAAGTGATCAATTTCAAATGTGAGTATGAAGAAAATTGAATCAAGATAATTGAGAGATAGAACCGGATTTGCGGATAACATGGGAGCACGGTTCTTCAAAGATTCCAAAAGTGCACTTATCCTTGTAATCACATCACCATACAAACACAAGCAACCTATATAGCTCCCCCTACACTTAGGATGAAAAACGGGAAAGGGGGGATAGATACTCGGGTTGCTTCCCGAGGAGCACTTGTTTTTGTTAACCGAGTCACAAGCCCGACTCTGTCCCGAAACTAGTTCATGGGAAACGTGGTGAGGGATGGAATCATCTCATGAGAGATGTCCTCACCAAAGTACAACTTCAAACGCTGGCCATTCACCTTAAAATTGGGCCCATTTGGCTGAGCAAGATTAATGGTGCCATAGGGAAAGACTTTGACGATGGTGAATGGACCAGACCAGCGGCTCTTCAACTTGCCCGAGAAGATCTTCAACCGAGAGTTAAAAAGTAAGACTTGATCACCAACGTGGAACTCTCGGTTCTTAATTCTAGCATCGTGGATGATCTTGGTCTTCTCCTTGTAGATCAATGAGTTCTCGTAAGCTTCATTCCTCAGTTCATTTAGCTCGTTGAGTTGAATCTTGCGAAGATCACCGGCTTTGTTGATGTCAAAGTTAGCCCACTTCAAGGCCCAGTATGCCTTATGTTCCAGCTCGATAGAGAGGTGGCATGCTTTCCCATACACAAGACGATAAGGTGTGCAACCAATCGGGGTCTTATATGCGGTACTTAAAGCCCACAGAGCATCCTCAAGTTTATCGGCCCACGAGGCACGATGCTCTCCCACAGTACGTTCTAGAATTCGCTTCAATCCACGGTTGGAAATCTCGACTTGCCCATTAGTTTGGGGATGATAAGCGGTGGATATACGGTGATTGACACTGTACTTAGCCATGACTCTTGCGAATTGGTCATTGCAAAAATGAGTCCCGCGGTCACTAATTATAGCACGAGGAACACCGAATCTAGCGAATAGATGTTTCAAAAAGTTATAAACCACCCTTGCGTTGTTAGTGGGTAAAGCTTTTGCTTCAACCCATTTTGAAATGTAGTCAATGGCGACAAGGATGTATTTGTTTCCTTTAGAAGAAGGGAATGGCCCCATAAAGTCGATGCCCCATACATCAAAGATTTCACATTCTTGTATGAAATTTTGAGGCATCTCATCTTTATGTGTGATCTTGCCTTGTCTTTGGCAAGCATCACAATTTTTAACCATTTCGTGAGCATCACGATAAATGGTGGGCCAACAGAATCCCGAGTCAAACACTTTTTTGGCGGTGAAGTTGGGACCAAAGTGACCACCGGTGGGTCCTTTGTGGCAAGCCTCGAGAATGTCTAAAGCTGCCGATCCATCAACACATCGGCGAATAATCAAATCAGCGCATTGTTTGAAGAGAAAAGGGTCATCCCAAAAGTAAGTCTTAACATCGCTTAAGAACTTTTTCTTTTGTTGGGATGTTAACCCTTTGATGAGAACACCACCCGCTAAGTAGTTTGCAATGTCGGCAAACCACGGGGTGTCATCAAGATTGGAATTTATAGACATTAAGGTCTCAAGGGGAAAAGAGTCATTGATCTCTTTGTTCGGATGATCCCCTTGATATGGATCCTCAAGTCTACTGAGATGATCCGCGGCTAGGTTTTCAGCTCCCTTTTTGTCACGAATTCAATGTTAAATTCTTGAAGGAGTAAAACCCAGCGAAGAAGTCTTGGCTTAGAGTCGTGCTTAGTCATCAAGTACTTCAACGCGGAATGGTCCGTGTATACAATGGTGGTGGATAAAACAAGATAGGGGCGAAATTTTTCAAAAGCATAGACAACAGCTAAAAGCTCTTTTTCGGTTGTCGTATAATGCAATTGAGCCCCCGTCATTGTCTTGCTAGCATATGGATTGGTTGGAAGTGTTTATTCACTATTTGGCCCAAAACCGCTCCAATAGCGAAGTCGCTAGCATCGCACATCAATTCAAAAGGTATCTCCCAATTAGGGGTGACTAAGACCGGTGCCTTAGTTAGCTTGTCCTTAAGAAGGTTGAATGATTCAATACACTCTTTGGAAAAGATAAAAAGAGTATCTTTTTCCAAGAGGTGGGTCATCGGGCGAGCGATTTTAGAAAAGTCTTGAATAAATCGACGATAGAAGCCCGCATGACCGAGAAAACTTCTCACACCCTTCACGACTGAAGGTGGAGGTAATTTGGCTATGACATCCACTTTAGCACGGTCCACTTCAAGACCGGCTTTTGAGATTTTGTGTCCTAGCACAATGCCTTCTTTTACCATAAAATGGCATTTTCCCAATTTAGAACAAGGCGAGTGTCTTCGCACCGCTTAAGCATACGTTCTAAATTGGCAAGGCAAGAAGAGAAGAAATCCCCAAAGACCGAGAAATCATCCATGAAGACTTCCATGGTTTGCTCAACCATGTCATGGAAGATAGCCAGCATGCACCTTTGGAAAGTCCCGGGGGCATTGCATAAGCCAAAAGGCATTCTTTTGTAAGCAAATGTGCCATAGGGACAAGTGAATGTTGTCTTATCTTGATCTTGGGGATCGATGGGTATTTGGAAATAACCCGAGAAACCATCTAGAAAGCAGTAATATTCATTACCCGCTAAACGTTCAAGCATTTGGTCCATAAAAGGAAGAGGAAAATGATCCTTTCTCATGGCATCATTGAGTTTGCGATAGTCTATACAAACTCTCCACCCAGTAACGAGACGTGTAGGAATCAACTCGTTGTTTTTATTGGGCACAACGGTGATTTCGCCTTTCTTAGGCACACAATGGACTGGACTAACCCATGGTGAATCCGAGATAAGGTAAATCATGCCCTCATCAAGAAGTTTGATAACTTCTTTTTTGATAACGTCATGGATTTTAGGATTCACCCTTCGTTGGGTTTGAATGGTGGGATTAAAGTCGTCCTCCATGAGAATTTTATGTGTGCAAAAGTGAGGATCAATTCCGCGGATATCGGAGATTTTCCAAGCGATAGCTCTTTTATGTTTCTTGAGAACTTCAATGAGACGAGTTTTCTCATCGGCTTTTAAGTCCTTAGCAATGATAACGGGAAGTTGATCAATGTCCCATAAGAAAACATACTCGAGATGGGGAGGTAAGTCCTTAAGCTCAAGAGTAGGAGGATCCTCAATAGATGGTGTAACTAACGATGGATCATCATTAGTCACCTCTTTAGGAGAAGGAGGAGAAAAAGGGTCTTCATTGAGAAGTTTCTCAATTGTACGAATGTCTTCTTCCCAATGGGTGGGAGAATCATCATACTTAAGATCAAGTGGACCCAAGCTAGCTTCAAAATCATCCAAAAGAAAGTCACTTTCTCCAAATGGAGTCAATGGCGGAGCAATTGAGGCAACGGTCTCAACATTGGTTAGAGAAGAAAGATTCCTTTTGCAAGCATCATTAAAGTGTTCTTCACAAGCCTCATCGAGAACATCAATAGCATTAGCACTCTCATATGAATAAGGTTGCTTAGAAATCTTACCCATGTTGAAGACAATTTTATCGTCACCAACTCTCATGATTATTTCGCCCGCGGCTACATCAATGAGAGTGCGACCGGTCCTCAAGAAAGGACGTCCAACGATTAATGGAACACGAGGATCCATCTCGTAGTCAACGACAACGAAATCCGCCGGGAAGGTGAATTTGTCAACGCCAACGAAGACATCTTCGGCTATCCCCACTGGATAAGCAACCATACGGTTAGCTAATTCCAAAGTCATTTTGGTGGGGACTAGCTCGGGGAGAGATAATTGCTTCCAAACACTTAAAGGCATTAAGTTAATACTAGCACCTAGATCGGCTAGGGCCATGAAATTCTCTACTCCTGGGAACTTGCAAGGAATCAAGAAGCGACCCGAATCACCAAGTTTGGTGGGCAATTTCCTTAAGAGAACCGCGGAGCAATTCTCATTAAGTTGGGTCTGAGCAATGTCAAGAAGCTTCTTCTTGTCACTTAGAAGATCTTTAAACATCTTCGCATATTTAGGCATGTGAGCGAGAGCCTCGACAAAGGAGATGTTAAAATTCAATTGTTTAAACATTTTGAGAAAGTTTGAAACTTGAATATCATCCTTGCTCTTTTGCTTCTCTTTCCTCAACCTTGAAGGATAAGGCATATCGGATGAAGAGGAAGGCTTTAGGGGAGTATGATCACTCACAACCGCGGGTGGTGGGGGAATGGGGGTAGAAGGCAAAGGAGGTGAGGAAAGTTGCTCTTTTTCCTTGTTCACAATCACGGGTGGAGGTGTAGGAAGCTCGGGTTCCGTATAACCTTTTCCACTACGAGTGGTGATTGCTTTCATATCCCCTCTTGGATTAGCAACGGTGTTACTCCGAAGAGTACCTGAAGAAGAGGGTTGATTACCTTGGAAGAGCGAACCGATCATATCACATATGTTATCCACTTGAGTGCTGAAAGAGTCTCTCATGTCTGCGCGAATATCATTGCTTTGTTTCGCCATGTCAGTTCTTAGCTCGGCTCGAATATCGCTCCCTTGTTTCTCCATGTCTCCCTTCAAGTTGATGAATTGACTATGAAGATTCGTCACCATCGCTCTATTAATCCTCATGAACGTCTCGATGTCTTGATTCAATGTCGTTGGTTGATTGAGAGGTGGAGCTTGGTAAGCTTGAGAATTTCCTTGAGGTGGGTATGGGTTTCTTTGGGATTGATATTGATTGTTAGCACGAGGTTGGCTTTGGTTATTTCGGTTATAGCTTTGTTGTTGGTTTTGGTTTTGAGGAGTAAAACCGGGTGGTGCAAGATAGTTGTTTGAACGATAACTTAGCAAGTTACGGTCTCCTTGAGGACGAGCTTGATAGCCTCCCGTGGGATAAGTACCGTATGCCGCGTTAACGT
Organism: Glebionis coronaria; assembly: GCA_025667525.1. Taxonomy (NCBI): domain Eukaryota; kingdom Viridiplantae; phylum Streptophyta; class Magnoliopsida; order Asterales; family Asteraceae; genus Glebionis; species Glebionis coronaria. The sequence goes on from CM046878.1 coordinate 618,694,650, forward strand.
TTTCACAAAAATTGCCTTGAGTAGAAGGACAATCATTGTAAGAATGAGGACCACCACATGTTTCACTAGAATTAGCAACGGCTTTAGCTTGTTGAGTATGGTTACTAGCCAAAATTTGCATATTTTTGCTCATTTCGATAATGGCTCGTTCCATGGCGGACATGTCCGTGGTGGAAGAAGTAGATGAAACATTGACTCTCGGATTAGATCTTGAGGATGCGGATGAATCCCAATTCTTGTGGTGAGTAGTCATGTTTTCAATCAACTCTCTACACTCCTCCGGTCTCCTTTTCATAAAAGTACCACCGGCGGCGGCGTTGATCGTGTCACGATCACGAAAAGTGAGACCATAGTAGAAAGAATCAATGAGAGTGACGGGGAGCATGTTGTGATTTGGACAACGGTCGATCAAATCATTGTAGCGTTCCCAAGCATCAAAGAGCGATTCATCATTGTCTTGCATGAATCCACTAATTTCGTTACGAAGGCTCGTGACCATGGATGGTGGAAAGTAGCGCGACAAAAAGCGTTGAGTCATGTCGTCCCAAGTATGAATAGAATTCTTTGAGAGACGGTCAAACCATTTTTCGGCAAGGTGAGAAAGCGTGTGTGGAAAGAGTTGAAGGCGAAGGACATCCATAGAAACACCGGGCATCTTCATGCTTTGGGTAATGGTAATGAATTTGTCGAGGTGCTTGTTTGCATCATCATCCGGCAATCCGCGAAATGGATTAGTTTGCACTTGTTGGATCATGTGATGTTTCAACGAAAACTCCTGAGCCGTGATTTGCATCGGCGCAATCGGGCCTCTACGTCCATTCATCGTAGGTTGGCATAGCTCCTGCATGGTTCGTAGGTCGGGTTGGGGTAGATTATTCATGTTGGGGTGGGGTGGATTATTATTGTTTTGTACACCGGCCATGTCTAAATTATCGAGAGTCTCGGGCTCGGGATAAGACGTTGATCGAGTACGCATACACTAAAAAGAAAATGCAAGAAAAAATATTTTTGGTTTTTATAGGTTTTTTTTTAATTTTTTTGTATTTTTGAAAATTTTATATTTTTATGGGTTTTTGAAAATTTTTGTACTTGAAAATAACGTTCCCGAAAGAATGGATCCCAAAATCCAATTTTTCTCACAAGAAACCGTTGATCCTTACGAAAAGAGCCGGCATCGGCGCCATTTTAATAACTGATTTTTGGTTAGTTAATAAAACAGTGGTTGCTTTTGCAAGATCTTTCTTTGTGTTGCTCGTACCCAATTATATTTGTCGTTGTTTCGTTCTCGGTATCTTCTCGAACTGATCACGGTTCAAAGTGGAATTGTTGTTCTCGGTTACTAAAAGGGGGAGCTTTTGATCTATATCTACTAAAAAGGTAAATGCGAGAAGTAATAAAATTAAACTAAAAGCAATTACTGAAAATAAAACTTGAATTAAAATTAAACAGTAAAAGACCTTCTCCTGGAAATTCAGCTGATTCGAAATAAACTTTGAAAAGCCTTGGTTCGGAATGTTCTTGCTCATGCGGAATAACCAAAGAAAATTGCTGGTTCGGAATACTTCTTCATCCGGAATAAAGACTGATCCGGAATATACCCTTCATGCGGAATAGAAGTTCATCCGAAATATACAACTCATCCGGAATAATTTGGTTATTTGGAATAAATAAGCTTCATTCGGAATGTAACTCATGCGGAATAAATTAGCTCATCCGGAATATCTCTCATTCGGAATAATAAGCCTTCATCCGGAAAACATTGTTCATCCGGAATACTTTGTTGGTTCGGAATAAGTGCTGACCCGGAATAACTAACACAAAAGACTGATCCGGAATAACTAGTTTATTCGGAATACTATGCTGGTTCGGAAAGGACACTCGTTCGGAATATTTTGTTGATCCGGAATGATTGCTTTATTCGGAATACTAGACCTTTATGCGGAATAATGTTGTTTATTCGGAATATTACTGACTCGAAATAATGTGCTTTATCCGGAATAACTTTGATTCGGAATATTTTAAACAAAACAATGCTCGTTCGGAATACTTGATTTATCCGGAATAAAATAAACAGAAACCCTTCATCCGGAATGATTAGCTCATCCGGAATAATCTTAACAGAAATCCTTCGTTCGGAATCTGGGCTGATGAAACAGTCCGAAGAACAGGGGAAACAGAACACCACGAATTTTAACCAAACTCAACCAAAATAAATCTAAGGGTTAAACCAAAATAGCCACTAATGATTAACTAACATTAACAATCATTCTAAATCAATAAAAACATAAAACCCACTTGTTTTTAAAGATCAAAACCCATAAAATAGAAACTTAGAACTAGAGAATCAATAAGAAAAGAAAGAACAAGATTAAAAGGAAACTTGATATAGAAAGATTAAGGTTTAACAAACAAAAATGAAAGATTAAACTTACAAGATCATGAAGGAATCAAAGGAAAATAAAAATCACCAAACTCCTTAATGGAGTTGGTGTTCCTACGAAACAGGAGAAAAAATAACAGAAAATGAAGACTAGTTTTCAAAAAATGAAGGAAGGTCTCTATTTATAGACCTTGAGTTGGTTGGAGAGTGGGCTTTCTCCATTTCTTTTTGTCTTCTCGTCTTTTCAGTAAAGTTGACGTTTTCGATACTGATTCGGGATTTGTCGATGAATAAATTCAACTCGTCTTTTAATTTCTTCGTTTAATAGACTTAAGTTCTTCGACATATGTAAATCTTCCATCTTTGGTCCTTTTCTTCGATAAATCTTCAAATAGGCCCATTCACTTCAAATCTTTTGCATCTCTTGGATTATAGACTTCGTATTTCGTCTTTTTCTTCGATAAAACCCGTGCAATCCCATGTTTTCTTCAATATTTATTCGGTTGGCTCTGAAAACACAACAAACACACAAACCACGAAATAAGTGGTAAAAGGATGGGTGTTTTCACACCTATCAGCCTAATAAGCAAATGTGGGTCCCACAAGGCCCAAATGTCTTCATAAATATCAAATCCGCTATAATCGAGCTTGAAATTAGTTTCCTTGATCTTTTCTTTAAACCCGTGTCGATTTTGCCGGCTTTCGTGATCTGTGGCACACTTTTGGTCTTTGACTTTGTCTTTGTCTCTTTCTTGGACTTTTCTTCAACATTTTTTTTTGGTAACTGTGATTTTCGACTCATTGGCCGACTAATCCACGGGGTTTGAGCCCACCGCCACACAGACTCAAACCAGGTAAAGCCCTCCCTTTTCAGGAGGTTGGCGTGGCCACTTCAAGGTTGTTTGCACCTAGTGGGAATTGAACTTGAGACCTCACACACTCTGGAGTGACAGCCACAAATCTTTTTGCCACTAGGCCACCCTTGAGTGGCTCTTTTCTTCAACATTTGACCGTGTAATCCCGTGTTTTCTTTCCTTTTGATCTTTTGTACCTATTTCACACAAAAACACAAAACCACGTGTAATTCCGACTTTTACGTTATTAAACACATGATTAGGTCTTGTTTTTCCTTGATTTTAGTGGCAAAAGGATAAGTGTTTACACACTTATTAAATCCCCTACACTTGACCATTTCAATGACCCCATGCAATGCGTAGTTTTAAAGAATAAAATTACATTTTCCTCCTTATTAACCCATCTTGGCCTTTATTAAGATATACTAATACTACGATGAAGAGATAAAAATTTAAAAGGAGACAAAAGTTATAACAATTTATTAACTTGGAAATTATTTGATGGAAGAAACTCGTAAAGAAATCTAAGACTTAAATTAGGGATTTGGTGTCATGAATATTAATCACCCTCAAGTTTCACGTTCCCCATACCAAGCTTAAAAACGAGATCATTGTTTACCACAAGTTCTTAGGTTAAAACCACTTATATAAGACAATTATGTAATACTCTTTCTCCAATTCCTACGTTGTATCTCTAGATTTTATTGATTGTCATTCACCCGTAGGCTCATTTGACTTATTTGATAATTATTAGTCCAAAAATGAAGGCAAAACGGTGCAAACCCGACACTCAAAACCTAACCTCGTCCTCAAAAACGTTGTCACTAAAGTAAGCCCACATCATGGATGATTTAACACGATTTGGGGAATAAATTCCCGGACCCAAAATTTGGCCAATAGTACTACTTATTCATTATTCCTCCAAAGTCATGTAGACTTTATGTGGAGTTTAGCAAGTTCACATCATATACCCTTAGGCTCTTTAAGATGTAAAAATGCTCCTCATTTATTGTCCACACCCTAAGGCTCCTTGAACGATAAATAAGGGAATTTATTTTTGATCAATTTTTATTCAACACTTACCATGCCATACACCCTAAGGCTCTAATGACAAGGTTCGTGCTACATGCCCCATACCCTAAGGCTCCATGAGGTCATGTTTTAATCTTATTATTTCTTTATTTATGATATATATAGTAGGCCAAATTTCATGGTCCCATGGTCTGAATACCTCCTACTTAGTGGTTATGAGCCACCTTAGTCGGAAGTCCACAATCATGGCACCCTCAATGTGTTCATGCTTTAATTACAAGGAGAATAAAGATTTGGCTAAGAGTTAAGATATCGAATCTACACCGCAAAAATCCTCATTTATTAAGCAATTAAATATACAAGCGGGAAGAAAGAGCCACAAAAACTCATATAAGCAAGAATTAACCCTTAAACTTATTATCATCTCTATCATCTCTCGTTATCCACAATTTAAAATCTCAAGGAATGAGACTCGTGGATGCTTAGCCTAATAAACCAATTAAGGTCCATATGGTTAAGGATACTAGCTAGAGTAAACTTGGATAAGTAAACTCAGGTTGAGTCAAAATATTCACGACGGGCCTAATATCTCAAAGATATCTAAACTTGTTAAAACCATTTTATTTATTTATTTATTTTTGACTTTATTCTTGAAATGGAAAATATAAATAAGATGCGATGACAAAAGGAAAGAAAAGAAAATACTACTAGGCCAAAATAGATAAAAAATTTGAAAAACGTTGAAAATTTTTAAATTTTCCGGTTAAATGAGGTCAAATTCATGGAAAAGCCCACTAAAATTTCGACAAAAATCCCCCCTACACTTAATATAAACATTGTCCTTAATGTTTAAGCATATGGGAGAATGAACTCCCCTACACTTAGGACATTGAGTACGTTGTTTAAAATCGAGCTAAGGAAGAGACAACTAAAGTGATTACATTTATTCACGTTTTATTTATATACAAGATTGAATCACAATAGCAAAAACTTATCGAAGGAACCGGGTACACGGGAACACGGGTCGCGTCTATAACACCAAAAGTGGAGCATTAAAGCACATGTCCCTGCACAATCACAACACAAACAACCTACTTGGCTCCCCTACACTTATTTGTGAAAATGGGTGAAGGCGAAAAAAAGGTGGAAAGGATGGAAAAGATAAAAATCTAACCTAGTTATACGATGCTTGATTTATTTATCACGAGTCTCTAGCTCGACTTGATTTCCCGAATGTCATCATTCAAATGGGAAAATCATGGAAAAACGAGATTTCCAAGGGAGGAAAATCTCTTCATGATAAAGGGGTGAAACAAAGTCATATAAGGCATACCCCATGAAAATCCACCCGGGTCAAACACATAGTTTCCATCACAAAAAGAAAAAAACCCCGAGGTAGTAAAATCACACAAAGTAAAGAAAAGTGGGGTACCCTTAGTCAAAAGTCTCTTACGAGGAAAGGTGTTATGGTGATATGGCAATGAAAGCACAAAAATCTCTATTCTCGGATCAAACACCGGTTCCTTAACGGGAAAATAGCAAGATGTGCTGACATTTAAGCTCAAAATATCATAATTCAAAGTAGGAAAGTCGTCCTCTTCCAAACTCGATGTGAAAACATAAGTATCATTGGAGTCATAGGAAAACTCATCCTCATGAGGAAAATAGGTATTTAGAAAGATATCTAAATCCTCTTCAAGTGGAATAACCTCTAAAGTAGGAATGATCTCTAAGAGTGGAGGATCCTCCTCGAAAGTCATGACTTCTAAAATTGGGGTATAAAAGTTAAAAGGAGTTTCCATAATGGAAGAATCACTCATAGAGATATGAGGTGCATTAAGATTATGGGGTGGGTCATCAAAGTTAATGAGATCACTTAAAGAAGTGTCATCATCGTAAGTATCAAAGATTGGTTGATCAAAAATGGGTGGGTCAAAAGTTAGGTCGTCTAAACCGAAGATAGAGTGATCACTTAAAGAAGTGTCATCACTATAAGTATCGTAAATAGGAGTTTCAAAAATTTGAGGCTCTAAGGGAAGGGATGAAATTATCACAAAATCATTTTGATTAGACGTTTTATTTCCAAAAGGATTAATAAAAATCTCTTCATTGTCATAATTAAGAATATCAATCATATTGACCGACTCTTTTCCATTTGATTCAGTTGTGATTTTTCCCATTTTAAAAACTTGTTTTTCATCCCTAACCCTAAGAATTAACTCCCCTTCGGCCACATCAACTAAGGCTCTTCCGGATCGTAAGAACGGTCTACCAAGTATTAACGGAATACGAGGATCCATCTCATAGTAGAGGACGACAAAGTCCACGGGAAAAGTGAATGTACCAACTCGAACAAAAACGTCTTCGGCAATACCAACGGGGTATGCGAGAGTTCTATCAGCTAATTCGAGAGTCATGCGAGTCGGTACAAGGTCGGGTAATGATAATTGTTTCCATACCGAGAGTGGCATAAGATTGATGCTAGCGCCGAGATCTGCTAAAGCCATACAATCATCAATTTGAGGAAACGAGCAAGGTAACACGAATCATCCGGGATCTCCTAGCTTTTCGGGAAGCTCTTTGAGAAGAATCTCGAAACAATTCTCATTTAAACGGGTGTTAACGAGCTCTACCATTTTTTCTTTCTTATTAAGCAAATCTTTGAACATTTTCACAAATTTAGGATATTGAGCAAGTGCTTCAATAAGGCTAATGTTAACATTGACGTTGGAAATCATTTTCAAAAAGTTGGAGACATGAACATCATTTTTGGTGAACACTTTAGCCTTGTCTAACCTAGATGGATAAGGGATATTGGGTTTAGACTTTGAAGGTTGAGAAGGAGAAGGACTCTCTTCTTGAACAACCTTATGGATAGGCTCTTAAGGCAATGGATCACTAGTACTAGGAGTGGTAGTGGGAGGAATCACCAGAGGGGGAGTAGGATTACTCATTATGACCTCCGTGCCTTGTCTCTCCTTTATGGGCGAAGAGATGGAAGGTCCCACTAAAGTGGCTCCACTTCGAGTAGTGATAGCACTCACATTAGCACGAGGGTTAATCTCGGTATTAGAAGTTAAGGCTCATTGGGGTCTAAGGGCTTGAATCATTGTCAAAAATTTCTTATCGGTCGATTCTTGCATCTCTCCCATAATTCGTTCATGGTCGGTTAATTTTCGTAGAACCAAGTCCATTTGAGGATTATGCATATTCATTTGATTATACCCTTTATTAGGAAAACCTTGATTAGGAAAACGTTGGTTTTGATATTGAGGTTGAAAACCGTTGTTATTATGAAAACCTAGGTTATTATTTTGAAAACCTTGATTTTGACCATTAAAATTTCCTTGATTTGCATTCCCTTGAAAATGACCCATTTGAGGACCTTGGTTCGTATTTTGGTTTTGGGTATTTTGGGCGGGTGGGGGTGGTCTTTGTGGAGCTACAAAACCCGGGGGAGCCAAATAATTAGTACTCTTATAAGACAAATGGTTAACATCAACATTTGGTTTGAATTGAACCTTTTCATTGGCACTGGTGTTATAAGCACAAACTTGTTGTTGTTGATTGTAAACCTTGTCACAATTAAAACATGAATGTGGTCCACCACAAGTCTCACACGTTTCACAAGTTTCTTTTAAGGCATTCACTTGACCTTTTATGTTTTTGGTTTGTAAAGCAATTGATTCAACAAGCGAAGTAAGCTTATCAATTCTTTTGTCGTTCTCACTAGAACTAGCACTTGCCATAGTGGCCCTAACACTCTTGGTTTGTGCTTTTGCCTTGTTTTCAATTATGGCCCAAGCCTCGTTCATTGATTTCACAAGAATATTGCCCCCCGCGACACTATTAAGTGAGTCTTGGTCATTAAGAGTTAAACCATTGTAAAACGTATTAATTTGATGCACTTTAGTGAAACCATGTTGTGGACATTTTCTTTAAAGCTCTTTAAATCGATCCCAAGACTCACTAAACGTTTCCCCATATTTTTTTTCAAAGGTAATGATGTCATTCCTTAAAGAAGTGGTCCGTGATGGTGGGAAAAAGTAGTTTATGAACTTGGTCTCTAAATCAATCCATGTTGTGATACATTGGGGTGGTTCCTTATCAAGCCAAATCCGGGCTTGTCCCTCGAGGGAAAAAGGAAAGAGTTGTAAACGAATAGCCTCTTGTGGCACCCCATTGTATTTGATGGTGTTTGTCAAATGGATAAATCTCTTAATGTGATCATGGGGGTCATCTTGGGAACGGCCCAAAAATGGTGTAGCGGAAACCATTTGAATAAAACCCGTTTTGATTTCAGAATTATTTGCTCCAATTGCGGGGACAATGATAGCGTCATCGTTTCCCTCAACGTGAGATTGTAGAATCTCAATCATAGGTCAGTTATCCGTTGCCATCGTATTGTCGAAAGCGCGATTCTCAGGATCGGCTTGAATGACGTTCTTTTTGTTTTCCTTCTTCTTATTCTTTTTGGAAGAATTAGAAGTGTTTGGTACACCAATCGGTATGTATGTACGCGCGCGAGTGCGCATACAATTAAAACTTTAGGAATGAGGTAGGAGACCTCGGTCGACTTTGAGAGGAAAGGGATTATCCCTCTCGAGGTGCAATAATAAAAGGCTACAAAAATATATGCTTAATACTAATTGAGTTGGCAAACCAATAATCGGTCGTCCCTCTCAATATACGCACAAGCAAGCGGGGAAACGAGGTGGCACAAAGCACTTAAAAACCTTTTTCCTTAGACGGCCTTTTATAGCGCGTCGCTTTATACCCACCTTATAGTTTGTATATATCGAGTTCAAACGTCTTACTAGTATTTATCTATTTTGCCCTTTTTCCTTGTTTTGGATTCGAATACAATAGTTAGGTGATGAAATACCAACTAAGGGGTTATTTGAAAAGTAGGTAAATTAATTGTGCTACGTAATATAATATAGTAAAAGAAAAATCTTTTTGTATTTTTTAGAAAAATATATATTCACAAGAAAAATCGAAAGAAATCAAAATAAGAAAAATAACAATAATACGTAATATTTTTGGTGTAATACTTTTAGGAAAAAGTATTACTTTTGGTTTTTTTAATTTTTTTGGTGCAAATCTTAGGAAAGAGTTTGCTTTTGTGATTTTTTTAATTTTTTTGTATTTTTAAGTTTTTGATTTTTTTTGTTTTTGATTTTGTTACAAAAAAGTAACGTTCAAAATCGAACCGATCCCAAAATCCAAATGTCTCACGAAATCTCCAGTCGTAACGGGCGAAGCGGCCAATTTAATGTATGAATTTTTTAATTCTATTTATCTCTATTTATCGTTCCACAAATCGACTCGAATTGATTTCCGATTTAACGTAGATTAGTTTGTTCTTGGTGAAATGTATTTTTTTTTGGTATTTTAAAAACTAAAAATTTAATAAAAGACTAATTAATCTAAGTAATTAAAAATACTTAATTAAAAACTATCTTAAACAAATGTGAAAAACTATTTTGAATTTAAATAAAACTTTACTCTATATAACTTTTAAACTAAAACTTTAAAACTCATTTTTAATAAGACTAAATAAAAACTAATTTATGAAAACAATTAAAAATATATTTTTTTTATCTTTTTATTTTTTTAAACTGAATAAAAGAAAATTTTTAAAAACTTTTGATTAAAATTAAATAAACAAAACTTGTATTAAAATTACTTTATTAAATTGGCAGCTTTTAATTAACCTATATTAATTAATTAACGTGAAATTAAACACAAATAAATGTCTAGACTAGATTGTAAGGGTGTTGGCCAGTTAAACGAAAGGTCTAGAGTTCGAGTCCCAGGAGAGGACGAATTTTGGAATATTATTTTGTTTATATTTTTTTGGACTTGACAAATCAGTATAACAGACCAAATGAGTCTGTTATATAAGCAGTGATATAAGCAAAACGAAAAACCAAACAAGCACCCTAAAAACTAAACAATATTACTAAATCAGAGAAGCAAATAAGCAGATCATCTAAAATCAAATAAGCGGTTAAACAAATAATAAGCTGAACCAAAAAAAATAAGCAAATCGAAAAAGCAGATAACAAATAAGCATAAGCAGATATATTACTAATAAGCAAACCAAACCAAGATCAGACAATAAGCAGACCAAAAAAAAGAACAATAAGCAGATCAAAACTAAATCTAAATCTAAAAAGCTGAACAAAACCAGTATTACTAAGCAAATCCAACGAACTCAAATCCAAACTCAAATCCTAACTAGCAGACTATATAAACCGAAAATAAAGCATATTCCAAACAGTAAACAATAAACAGATAAAAAAAACTTGCAAGCAGAAAACCAAATAAGCAGAACTTAATATCTAAATGAGCAAAATAGCAAATCCAACAAAATCAAAAAAATTAAATCCAAACAGATTATACTAAGCAAATCCAACAAAATCAAATCAGACAAACTTAAATCACATAACAAAATATCATGAGCAGATTAATATTAAACCGAAACTTAAACAAAAAAAATTAAAAAGAAATAGAACCTTGTGACGAATCCTTTGGGAAATAGGAAGGCGCTTAACCCCCCTATGAACCAATTCGAAACCGATCACCACCTTATACCCAAAACGTCATCATCTTCGAAAAAACTTCGACATACAAACCTCAAACCAGATTTTATCAAACTTCCAGTGGGGAAGTTCTTTTCATACCTTATTTTTTTTTACTTTTTGATGATTATAATAAAAAAACTAATAATAATAATAATGATAAAAAAACAGATTGAAATTTAAATAGCAAGAAACTTTAAAGAGATGCAAGACGAGATTTAATTAAACTGAAATAACAATTTTATTAATAACTAAAAATCAAATTACAATACTTTTTAAAGAATAATTACGATAAACCTAAAAACTAGTTTTTGCATAAAAATAAAATAAAAGGCACACAAATGAATTACAGGAAGAGGGTTTCTATAGGAAAACCCTAAAAATTTTTGGTGAAGCTTAGTGATGAAGATATCAAATCCTAGCCATCCATTCTTCTCTTCTCTTTCTTCTCTTGATCTTGCGGTTGAAAACACACCTTCTTTCACTCGGATTGCCAGCTTGGCCACGTTGTGCTTCTTGTGTTTGTTTTGGGTTGATGTGGAGATAAATGATTGGATGGAGTGGTGATGATTTGTATGAACCAATCAAATGAAAGGATTTAGCCACGTGAGATGAGGACCACCAGTGTTTGCTTCCGATAAACTTGGGGATTTAATCCCCACGTGTGTGAATAACACGTTTTGAGTAAAATACCTAATTGTTATTGGGTAATTTTTGATTAGGTTTTTGGTGAATAGTGAATTAGGGTAAAATTGATGACTGGTTATTCATCTGTGGGAAAGAGAGTTTGGTGGGTGAGATTTTACCTTGTTTGTATCGAAAAATATGGGGAGTGGGTAAATAATAAACATTTATAAAAAACGTGTGGGGGAAGTGGTTGTTTATTGTGTGCGTTGACCAAAGAAATGAATTGTTATTCACTTTTAAGTTTTAACCGTCCCAACTTATTTTGCAAATGGGCTTGGCCCAATTTTCCATCCGTTTCTTACATGGGCTTTCAATCCGTCTCATTAAAGTTGTTTTGGGCTTTTGGTTGGGCTTTTGCTCAAATGTGAATATTAACAATCCACACTTTGGGCTTTTGGGCCCAATAAGAAAATGTGGGTCCCACAAGGCCCAAATATCTTTATAAATATCAAATCCGCTAAGATCGAGCTTGAAATTAGCTTCCTTGATCTTTTCTTTAAACCCGTGTCGATTTGCCGGCTTTCGTGATCTTTGGCACACTTTTGGTCTTTGACTTTGTCTTTGTCTCTTTCTTGGACTTTTCTTCAACATTTGACCGTGAAATCCCGTGTTTTCTTTCCTTTTGATCTTTTGTACCTATTTCACACAAAAACACAAAACCACGCGTAATTCCGACTTTTACGATATTAAACACATGATTAGGTCTTGTTTTTCCTTGATTTTAGTGGCAAAAGGGTAAGTGTTTACACACTTATTAGACTCATTGCGATGAAAGACACAGATATGGTTATTGCGATGACATGGTTTGTTTTATTGTGATTGATTGTAGTGAAAAAACATATCGCGATGATTTTTTTGTGAAACACATTGCGATGGGATTCATTCATACAAATCATTTTGAGTTTAAGACTCAATCAACATTGCTTAAGCCAGACGTGATTCATTTAAATCTTCATCAAACCCTCCATCACTAAGTCTTCGTCTATCTATATAAAAAAAATCAGACGAGACTTAGAAAATATTTTGGCTTTAACCATTCTCAAGTACAACCCTAACCCATCATTAAAAACTTATACCCTTCATATCTTCAAAAACTTAAACTCATCGTCACCCTAAACCCACCACCTAGACTCGATTTATTAACTAAATACACCAAGTCAAACTCGATCTCAGATTTGTTATAACATTTTTTAATCCATAAAAAGATTTTTTACGTTTAAAAAATTATCATCAATGACCCTGACTCATTCATGCATCCACAAATAAACCTACCCGAGATCTTCATCAAGATCTTGATGGTCACACTTTATACTGCTTTTATCATCATAACCCGAGGACCCCCGAGTTTGTGTGTTTCGGATTCATGGTTAATTGATGAACTTCCTTGGGTTTGATTGTCTATTAGAGTTGTAGATGATGGCAGATTAAGATGGGGTTCAATTTTTTGTGTAGTGCTTTGTTTGTATCGTCAGGATTTGAGGTTGATGATGCGAGAGAAAATAGGGGGCGGAGTAATTGATGAAATGAGATTAGGTTTAGTAATGTGAGAGTAATTAGGGTTGTTTGCTTATATCCCATTGTATTGGACCGGGTAGTGCACTTGGTTGGGCTTGCACACTTACACAAATGCCTATTGGGTCCTGGTTGCTTTGTCGTATTGGGTTAACAGCATTTGAGTGGGCCGAATCTATGTTGACTATTATTCATTTGGGTTGTGTTTCAAATATGATTGAGCCGGGATTGGAGTTGGTTCTTAATTTGAAAAATATTGGTTATCGGGCCGATCACTAATTAAACGAAGGTATATAGTGGGTCGATTAATTTTTGCAATCGTACTCGGGATGATCATTTTTATATTCGAATGGTGCAAAATTAATTATGAGGTATTATGTGGATTACGGGAGTTATTATTGGATTGAGGAGGGTATTTCGAAAGAACCGAGTGGTAGAATATTTGTTGAGTTAAATGCTTATGTGACAGGATTTTATTACTTTGGCGGGCCGTTTAAACAATGACATTCTGGCCGGATATCCGTTTTCGATCATAACACTTCTTCACGAACATCAAACACATCAATCACAACAAACACGATACATTACACTAAAACGATCCTAATCTAAAATTCACCTAAATTCCTAACGGCTATTACGGTTTATGTGATTACGAAGATGATTCGATGCTACTTATTTGAGGTTGAAGTGAGATTCTTTAGAGGCGTTCTTATTTTATCTTTAAAGGAGTACTTACAACTTTATAAGATAACTTGTTCGAGCATATACGGTCATGAATAAGACTTGAAGTATCTAGTTTCCAGTGTCAAGGGGAGGATGTTCGACGACATGGATAACTATCATTTTTTGGGAGCTTCGTTTCGGTTCTCGTTTGTAGTTAAAATCTCTATCTTATATTGAAACGAGCGTCTCGACGACTACTACAACAATATCCTATAATACCAACACTTATCCAACATCTACTGTACAAAAATCGGCCTTAAACCCACTGATGTAAATCCCCTTTTTAAAAATCATACCAACAAGCATTTTGACCCATTTTAAACATCATCTACACCTCAAATAACCCATACCAATCATCCCTAACATCTCATATCATCCCTAAATCACTTGCATGATTCATCCTCTCAAAACCCACATCAAAAATCATACATGCAATAACAAAAATTTAATATATAATAATAACAACACTTTCTTACAATAATAAAAATGGATCAAACCTCATGTTCATCACCAAAAATGATTTTGAAAATCAATGTTCTTGCATGTGGAAGATTTTTACACCAATATGTTCTCCTTTGAATTTTAAACATGGGATTTCTTTTAGATTATCATGGATTATGATCAAAATTAAAATATGAGGGTGTTTTTGGTGAAGGGGGCTCACGGCATAGAGAGAAAAGGGAGAAGAGAGTGGAAATTTTTTTGTGGTTATGGCATGTATGTGTTAGTTGAAGCCTTTATATGGTGGGGAAGGGTGAAAGTTGCAATTGGTGCATTCTTGTGGGCCAAAGTGTAAATATTAGTTAAAAAGCAAGAAATGACTTCCAGTCAAATTTAAAAATATTTACGAGAGTCGGGTTTCGTCCCGGGTTCATAAAAATATAAATCTCGTTTGTTGAATCGATCGTTTTAATAATTAAACGCACACAAAATGAAATAATAAAGTTCCACTCGACTTAATACGTAATGAAATAAAAATTTCATAAATATAAAATATCGAAATAATCGATACTAAAATATAATATTTGGGCATCCATTGGCATCGCGATCACTATTAGTACTCTTCAATCTTCACAGCAATTAAATATAGTAACATATTATCGGTTTCAACTAAAATCGTCAAGTATAATAATACTCATCATTACTAAGAAATTACAAATCCATTACATAATTAGGGTAAAATAATGACGTTAAGTTCGGGTTATTACATTACCACACCCTTAAAGGAACGACGTCCCGGCGCTCACCTCGCCTCATACTCGTATTGCGTACCACTAGGAAAGATAAGGGCACTTCCTTCCAAAGAAGTCCTCACGATCCCACGTGAATCTCGATCCATGATCTCTACTGGTTCTTCTTACAAAACACAACTTGTCGTCAAGTTGTATCTCACCAAAAGGGGGCGAATAAATCCTTATCCATCAATCACTCCGTCAAGCTCGACACATGAAAATTTTATGAATTACACGAAGCTCATTCAATGACAAGAACAAATGACAGGATTTTCGGGTAAGTTCAGTCAAAATGAAGGTTGAAAATTTAATGGATAGCCACTGGCCGGATGACCATGGACGCACATCAAAAAGAACTAACAAGAAAATATTTTCGTCATCGGAGTGTGCTCACATGCGGATCCTTACTCAGGAGATAATACAAAGACACCATCTCACTTCCGCTCCACGCGCAGTCAAAGACTCAAAAGCATCGTCGTTGGAAGTCACAAAGATATTACATAATATGTGTTCGACATGATCGGACGTCATCGGATGATGCCGTCTCAAGTTCTCACAACTTACGATCATTCGACTAGATCACATACCATATAAGTACATAAAAAGAAAAGGTCGAACTTAAACATCAAATATAGATCTCCACCGTTGATCATCGAGAAAACCTTGAACGAAGCCTTAATAATACAACTTGATCTCCAAAATCTTTCCACTTGCGGTGTCGGTTACAACATACTCCCCGAGGTGATAACAAATTTATTAAATCCATTCATTAAGAAATTCGGTCAATTGGCGAAGATTCGCAACATATTGGGTGTACCATTATCTTCTCACTACAAAAAATTAGGCTTTTTAGGACGAAGTTTTTTGGAACGCTAAAAAAAGAGTGCCAAATACGTGTATTTGGCACTGTTTGTATAACCGTACTAAAAAAATACGTATTTGAGACGGCTATCTGAAAACTGTCCCAAATACGTAAGTATTTGGAACGCTTTCCAACATTGGTGCCGAATACAAGTGTATTTGGAACAGTTTCAGTTATCGGTGTCAAATACTTATGTATTTACGACACTCGGTACCGTAAGTGCCAAATATATATATATGTATTTAAGACAGTTTATATGACTTGTGTCGAATACTTGTGTATTTATAACAATTTTTCTTTTCACAAATTTGACATATTATTTTTATATTATATTTTTTCCATCAATTTTTTTATATATTGTTTAAAATTTTTAACCAAATTTTAAAATAATGTTATTTCTGTTATCTTTAAAATTTTAAAAACATATTTAATTTTAGAAAATATTACTAAATACTAAAGGGAAGAATTAAAATCCCATTGTTTTAGTTAGCAAAAGTCTTACAATATTTTTTGCTCAAAATATATCCCTCAATTATTTTCATTCTCCCTCCAATGCCAGTGCAATCCCGATTATTTCTCCATCCATATCGTAACAGTGATTTGACATTGAAAATCTCCATAATATATATCCTAGGATTCACGCCCCGAGTGCTAATCATATCCTATCATTAATCATTTTGATAAGAGGTATTGACAGAAAGGAATGATCGGAATGATTGACCGGAGTCAATGGTTGAATCGAATGATCTGAGTGATTGATCGGAATGATTGATCAAAGTGACTGGTAAGGTTTTCGATCAAATAATTACTTTTTGTGATATAAGAAAACTATTGATTTACTTTATGTGTTGATACTTAGGGATAGGGTTTGAGATTTAGGTAGAAATTTGTGATGCTTTGTTAGATGTTGTCGAATAAGTGATATACACCATAAGCAAACGAAGTGCTTCTACGACTACATAGGGTTTAATAGTTTTAGGTATGAATGGAATCATCTTCAATATTCAATTAATTGATTTATGATCAATTGGGTGATATAGTTTCATTACTTGATAGAACTTATTAAGGTCTATTTGTGATACTGCTCTTAGTGGCTAATGGGTTTAGTCATTTTAGATTTAGTATTTTTGGATGTGTTGCTTTGGTATATGCCATTTAATAATGTGTAGATTTATGTGTTTATACCTATTTGAAATGTTTGCAGCAACAATGTTTAAATGAAAAGGTACCTGTTATTTGATGTTAGGAATTCGTATCCTAGAAGTGATTATCAGTTTTGTATACTGATGTTACTTGTGATTAGGGATGTCGGTAGGGTCGGATAGACCCGAACCGTACCTGAAACCGACAAGGCTTATCAATTTGGGTTAAATACTTAATATGGGTTAATAATTCCTCGTCATATGTAGATCTACTATTATATACCATGTTGAATTATTTTTGTGGTCAATATCAATATGGTCAGAAATGCTTATAAGGAAATGCCAATGCTGTAAATTATGATTTAACAACCTTACGTTAAAAACGTGATGAAATTTTTATTCATTAGTCATCCATATATGCAAGAGTTTATTTTGATAAAAGCAAATAACATATGACAACAGTAAAGCATCATTTTAATTTAGGACAATCCTTCATCTCCTAATAGATTGCTACAAGAAATATGCAGTAAAATACTGAAGATGGTTGTTCGAAAAGTGATTCAGATTAGAAATTTTTTTAAAAAATGTTAAGGCATAATAGAACTTCATACCATCTTAAGAGCGCTGGCAGTAATTTGTGTGTTCGTGGGCCAACCCAATAAGACCTGAAAACGAGTTTTCTATTTTTTAAGGAATACTTTTTAGTGGTTGCATTAGAAAATTTTGCTACATATATAAAAATCGAACAACTTGCATGGTACGGTTAATGTGAATGACTATATTATCAGCTTGTTTTTTTACATTACGTTTGGTATTGACTACTAAGTGCGTAGTGTAACATGACTAACCTACTGAGTTTTATTAATGGATACTCGTAGTTTAGGAATTAGATTACTTAATTACTATTGTTTTTTAATGGTTACTAGTGCCAGCATGTGTACAAGATAATGGAATTAGCTATTGGTATAAGTTATGTGAACTTGGTTAAGAGCGATCGATATTAATGACATTACAAGGTATAGTCAGAAGTTTGAACTTATTAAAAGCACAAAGAGTATACTTCGTAAAAATTTAAGAGCTCTAAATAGTTTCTGATTCTTATACTAACCGACCCGATAAGACCTGAAAACCTGCGCTTCGCCGTCTTTGATTGGATGGAAACAGACCCGATAACACCCCTATTTATG
The DNA here is from genome assembly GCA_025667525.1 of Glebionis coronaria. Lineage (NCBI taxonomy): Eukaryota > Viridiplantae > Streptophyta > Magnoliopsida > Asterales > Asteraceae > Glebionis > Glebionis coronaria. Next base: position 618,712,848 of record CM046878.1, read on the forward strand.
GCTTTTGTCTGTGCTACCTGATGTGTAGTTTGTGAGTTTGGCTGCAATTGTTTGGTTTGTCTATAACATTGTCTGCAAATTCTGTTGGTCAGCAGTTTATTTGGGTTTATCGTCTGTACTTTCTGATTGTCATAATTTTAATTTGATTTTTCGTCTGCAATAACTGATGCTCAGCAGTATTGTTTGGTTTATCATCAGCAACTTCTGATGTTGAGCAGTATAGATAGTCTGTGGTATTTGTTTTAGTCTGTTTGTTGTATTGGTGTTCTCTTTTTCGGGTCCCTTCCTTTCTAATTTTCTTGTTGCCTTTTTTTGTTATCCTGTATCTATTATGTCTGCTACTGTTGTTCTTCTTGGTTCGTCTGTGTTCCTATTTCTGCAGCAAGTGGTGGATGGTGTCGGGTTCTTTGACAGTTAGTTTAGGTTTGAAATAATTCCATGGGATTGCAGTAATGGGAAAAAGGTTTCTTTATAGGTTTAGTTGGTGTGTCTGACTTCATAGGAGTTCTCTTTGTGTCCTTGTTGTCTTTTTCAGGGTATGGCATATGGTATGTGGCCAATGTTGAAGAGGAGATACAAACATACATTCTGTAATATTTCATATTCGGTATCTTTGACGTGTTTCCTACTTTTCCCTTTTAGATAACCTTTTTCATGTTGTTATTTTGACCCGTTGGAAAAGACCGCTTCTGTATTAAATTGTTATAAGTACCATGATTCCTTATGGTTCCAATATTTTAGTTCTATCTTGAGGTTCTTTTTAAGCGTACACACTATTCAATGACTCAAAATTGGCATGTTGTTGCAGCAAAAAGCATTGAAAGCTGCAATAATGATATCAACAACTCATTCAGGAAATGGAGTGTGACGAGGCTTGGAAGTCTTGGTGGAGCTCTTGTGTATGTTCTATTTTCGTCATTGCACCTATTAAATTCACACATGCATATATTGTTCCATGTTAAATTTGACTACATTGTTTTTCTTTCTTTTAGTCCCATGTGAACAACTAGTAGTTTTCTGCGCTACTAGCGAGTAGTCTGCTAAAACAAAAGGATGTAATATCGACCCATTTACCTTTGAATTGGGTTATCTTTTATTTTAAGTAAGTCATAAATAATTCAAATTCCTACAACCTGAAACAGTATATTCAACTTAAGGATAGTGATTGTAAGTATTTTAGCTACATATAAATCACCTAAAGTTATATTACTTGATAATTTAGTATCATTAGTTGATGTATAATAACTAACGTATTTGTATTTTTATTATTAATGTATGTATATTTGTGCTTGCAGGACCGAAGGAAGGAGAAGTTAAACGAGGTACCACAACCAGAGCAAACCGATTCGTTTAAAGAGAAAGTTTCATTGATCTGTTGGGCCCTGATCTAGGAAGGGAGTTGCCACCTCCACCAGGTTATGACGCACATAGTCTTGATCAAGCGCTCATCAGGTATATCTCTAACTAGTTATTGTTAATCTATTCTGGCCATTTTTGCATGTTAGTCAAACTAATAAGTGATCAATGGTATTTTGTAGGTCCGAACTCCTTCAAATGAAAATTGATAGATGAGTGGAGACAATTTGGCTTAGCTATCTTTTTAATGTAAGTACTAATTCCATATCTTCGCTTTGTAACTAAAAATTATACACCTTGAATAAAGACATGATGCATCGACTGCTATAATTTGAATTAGAAAGCCAAAACCATGTCTAATAGAGAAGTTAAGTATCAATGAAAGTTAAAAAAAAGGAAAACACATAAGAATACCGATAAATGTGTTTAGATTAATGAAAATTAAGGTCAAGTATAGTCACTTTAGTAGCTTTTATTCTTTTTTGAATTTTCTGATGATAAGAATGAAAGTCATGTTAAGTATCACTATAACATCACTATAGCAGGGAACAAGAATATAAGAACTTCACTAGACCAAACCCTGCCCACCTAGACTCCTAGTACTAGAAGGTGAATTGGTTTGGGTTAATCCCAACAAAACACAAGTACCACTTTGCGATTTTGGAATGTGTGCTGATGCATGCTCTAGAAATACTTAAGCAATTTTCGCACTTGTTTGAGTGTGACAATAGTAATGGTCCGTGTCTCGATATTGTAGCAATGAAATAAAGTGTTTGTTCGGGTTCAAATATGGCATAATATATAATTTGACCGGTTATATACCCGTATCTAACCTTTTTATGGTTTCAAACGTACTTCTAATGTTAAAATATTTTATTATGCAGGTTTAGAATGAAGACTTATTCCAGTGAGCTCTATTTTTTCCGTTAGTAATCTCAGAGATTTATATTGAGTTCTACTTTTAACTTTGTGATTACAAAGATGTTGGGTGTATTTTTTTTACATTATCGCATTTAAGTGACGATGTTGACTTTATTGTATGGATGATTAATAAAAACGAGTTTAATTTATTGTTGGCTTCGATTGAAATATATTTGCGAAAATTTGAGATTTTGATATGATGTAAAACGGTGCCGAATGACCTAACGAAAGAAAAACCGTGCCAAATATTTTTTGGCAAGGCCGATAAAGAAGTGCCAAATACGGTTGGAACAAAAAACAAATATCGTGCAAAATACGTTTGTCACAGTAGCTAGAACCGTCATATCTAAATTTGGCACGGTATTTAAAAACTGAACCAAATATGGATTCGGCACAGGAAATGATATGGTACCATAAATGCATTTAGCACGGTATGTAAAATTGTGACAAATTCTCATTTGGAACGGAAATTTGTTAGCCGTTCCAAATACCTCACTCATGGCACCCTATAGTTAAGTCGTCCCAAGGACCGTGCCAAATACTATTTAGCACGCTTTTAACCCGTCCCAAATGTATTTGGCACCCTCATATTTAGGACGAAGCCAAAAGCGTCCCAAAGCCGTGCCAAATAGCATTTGACACGGTTTTTTGAATATTTGGCACAGTTTTCCACCGTCGCAAATACCCCGTTTTCTTGTAGTGTCTGCTCCAAGGTTCAACATGCAAAAGTTTCCCACTAACTTTTAATTCAACATTCATCATACAAAGGCGTCCCAATAGTTTCTACTTCAGTTTTCATCAAGCAAAAGCGTTCCAATAACTTCTGTTTCATCATTCGACATACAAAGGTGTCCCAATAATTTCTACTTCAGTGCTCAAGGCAATACATCATATTCCTCGTTTAATTTGTCATGCTAGCCCATAAGAGTTTTGTCATCAAGAAGAGTCTTTGGTTCCCTTCGATGATAGCAAGTAGAATTACAAAATCTTCATTTCCATGATAAGTTGTCGTTGATACCTTGATCCTCAGTCAATCCACAAGTACATGCATAGATACTAGTGACGCTTAAACAAGTCGCCTATACTCGGAACGGTCAATGGTTCTTATCAATCTGCTTATAAAGCTCGCGATCGTCGAGACACATTAGAAATGGTCCATCGAAATAAGTCATAACTTGAGAGAAGTCCAACGGGTTACTCATACATAGACGATAATCGACGAGAATCATAATAACGACGACACTGAACGATTCTTACCAACGAAATACGATTCGAAGGAAGACATAGGCACACCAAACATCCACAAATCAAGCCAGACATACTTGGGCCCACTCATTTATAATTCCGTGTCTACATCAAAAGGCGTCCCCTTTCATGTATACAAGATTTTATAAATTCACAGTTCGGGAACTTATAACTTTCTTGTTCAAATGAAAAGGCGTCCCATTCCAATTCAACAAAACGATTATAAGTCAACCTACTCAAGTATTACTACCTCTCAACACGATATCATATCAAAATACCATAGTAAATACAAGGTGTCAATAAACTTATATCATGATTTTCGTATTCAAACGTCTCATTCCATCTGAATAAGGAAAACACGACAATCTAAGGTCCAGTGGTTTAAAATTTTCTTATTCAAATGTCCCAATCCATTTAAATAAGACAACCTTAAACGACTCTTGGTTGGGCGAGTTAAAAATCTCTATATCTAAATGTCCCATTCCATTTAGATACACAATATTAAGTCACTCAACCGAATGACTACTACGAGCATATCATTGTTTTACCCAAACTATATATACATTTGATTATGATATATATATCTTAAGTCCAACATTGGCATCCTCCTTTTCGCCAGTAAATCGTGGTCATATAAAAATTAATCACACGTCGCATTACGTAGGAGATATCGCCTCGAATAAATGATTCTTCAAAATCATAAGGAGTATCAAAAACATGAACATCACATTTATCAATTACGTTTCGAAAGAAGATGTCCAAAAATGGCACATCACGATATGATGCTAACAATCGAACTTAAACAAGTCGATATGCGATATGTTACGAAACCATAACAATCTACGTCATAATAATACCTCGTATGAATATAAAATTAACATTTATAATTAAATAAATGAATACATGACTTGTAATTTACAAGTACAAATATTCCAAAATTAAAACATATATATATCTCATATATATATATATATATATTTATATATATATATATATATATATATATATATATATATATATATATATATATATATATATATATATATATATATATATATATATATATATATATATATATATATATATATATATATATATATATATATATATATATATATATATATATATATATTCTCTTTCCGGTCCCATCGGTAATTCAGAGATTTCGCTTGCGACAGTTATAGTTAAAAGATTTCAAAACTTTTTATTTTGGAAAATCTTTTGTTCTCTATAACTTAAGCTCTGATACCAATCTGTAACACCCCCAATTTTGGGTCATATGCGGAAGCTCATACGGGGTGCTACTTCATAATATAACAGATCAAGTAATAGAAAAAGAATCGAAAAGAATCGTTTTAAAAGTAAGCATTGGATTGTAATAAAAGTTTACAAATCGTTCACAACATGGTCCCAAACATTTAACAAACCAAATAAACAACATTTATTATAATTAAAAATCATTGAACGATTATTTCCAAAATGGTGAGCTTTAAACATCTTTATTATTAAACCGCAAGCACCGAAATCCCTCCTTCGCCATTACCTTCAAGGACCTGAGATAAAACATGCTAAAACTTGTCAACAAAAGTTGAGTGAATCTATAGAGTTTATAAATAAACATTACCAAACACTAACATGTTTTAAAACCATCAGGAAATAACGATGTGGATCAAACAACGTTATATAGATTATTATAGGCCTCATGACATTGAAACGTTTCCATAATATTTGCCCACCATACACCTCGCTAAGTGTATATTAAACTCTCACGCATGTATCCCCCTTGGGCCTCAAGTGTGCCCTAACGATAGCTAGTCGTTATAGGATGGGAGGAAGTCGGTCATCCCGAATAGTACTATTCCATGTATAAGTGCCTACCATAACTCGATAGCTAGCAATTCATGATATAATTAGGACTTTCATTTAGCGAAATAACAAACCTATAATAATCATAACCATGGCATTAAACATTTCCTTGTGTTCTAAATTTTAAACAAACATGGGTTTTCCACAACGTATAGTTGTACCCTTCATTTTCACTAAATCAATTTCCAATAAATAGGGTTCTCACAACTTCTAGTTGCACCCATTAATGGGTTTGCCACAACCTATAGTTGTACCCTTTAGTTTTTAATAAAACAATTTGCATGTTATCCCCCACGCAAGTTCTAAAACAATTAAAGAATTTAAAAGCGAGGCTATAGACTCACCTTAGATAATACACAAAGCTAGTAGTAGTAGTGATTGCCGAAGTGAAGATGCCTCCCAAATATACACATCAAAAGCCGCCACCTAACAAATAAGGTGCGTGCTTAGCAACATACTTAAGTATCTCAAACATACTTAATATAATAAAATCATCGACTCAGAATAGTATGTACATAGACATGACCAACCAATGCAAGTGATTCCCTTCTAAACCCCACAACAAGTACTAGCTTTCCAAAACTAGTACCTTCGATGTTGATCCATCTCAAGATGCCAAATCAACATGGTTAAAGTACCCTAAATGGGTCTCCAATCTCAGAATATACACTCACACATAAGACTTATATCCTTATAGAACTTTGAGAAGCTAATAGTTTCGCCTCTTGCCTCAAACTATGACGCGAGGTTAAGTACCTCCCAAATAGTACTCAGCCGGTACTTACCAAAAGTACACGCTGTTTTCCCCTACCTAGACAACTTCGTTTTCGATGAAACTTGGTGACAAACTCACTTATAATCTGTAAAAGACTCAGTTTAAATTTCATTCGATGATTCACATTTTAGAACCACCTGCTCGACACATCTTTAGACTTAAAAAACCGGACAGTTTTGCACACTTACATCGTATAACCATTTTGACCTTATTAAACATTTCCATTTACAAAATCGCCACTTGAATTTGAAAATAGACTCAAAATGCTAAGTTTAGAATCCAGCAACAGCCTTTGATCAGTTTTAAAACTCAACTTATAGTCCCCGAGATTCGATCCAAATATTGACAACAATTTCGTATTGTGTCAACACTCGTTTCTCGGTACACGAATAATCAAACTAGCATAACTTTTGACTCGTTTGGAGTTAAAAGCTCTATCTTATATCGAAACGAGCGTCTCGACGACTACTACAACAATACCGATAATACCAACACTTATCCAACATCTACTGTACAAAAATCGGCCTTAAACCCACTGATGTAAATCCCCTTTTTAAAAATCATACCACCAACCATTTTAACCCATTTTAAACATCATGTATACCTCAAATAACCCATACCAATCATCCCTAACATCTCATATCATCCCTAAATCACTTGCATGATTCATCCTTTCAAAACCCATATCAAAAATCATACATGCAATAACAAAAATTTAATATATAATAATAACAACACTTTCTTACAACAATAAAAATGGATCAAACCTCATGTTCATCACTAAAAATGATTTTGAAAATCAATGTTCTTGCATGTGGAAAATTTTTTCACCAAAATGTTCTCCTTTGAATTTCAAACAAGGGACTTCTTGTAGATCATCATGGATCATGATCAAATTCAAAATATGAGGGTGTTTTTGGTGAAGGGAGGTCACGACATAGAGAGAAAAGGGAGAAGAGAGAGGAAACATTTTTGTGGTTATGGCATGTATGTGTTAGTTGAAGCCTTTTATATGGTGGGGAAGGGTGAAAGTTGCAATTGGTGCATTCTTGTGGACCAATGTGTAAATATTAGTTAAAAAGCGGGAAATGACTTCCAGTCAAATTTAAAAATATTTACGAGAGTCGGGTTTCGTCCCGGGTTCATAAAAATATAAATCTCATTTGTTGAGTCGATCGTTTTAATAATTAAACGCACACAAAACGAAATAATAAAGTTCCGACTCGACTTAATACGTAATGAAATAAAAATTTCATAAATATCAAATATCGAAATAATCGATACTAAAATATAATATTTGGGCATCCATTGGCATCGCGACCACTATTAGTACTCTTCAATCGTCACAACAATTAAATATAGTAACATATTATTGGTTTCAACTAAAATCGTCAAGTATAATAATACTCATCATTACTTAGAAATTACAAATCCATTACATAATTAGGGTAATTAGATACAAGGGTTTTATCCAAGTATAAAATATTATCGTCCGAACTCTTCGAATTGATTACCGTTAATTAGTGTGACTCAATTGTCTTTTGGTGAACAAGAGGATGGTTTGGTTTGATTATCTAATTCTAAACTTAAAAGCAAATGATTGTCGTTGAGTAATAGTAGAAGCTTTTACGAAATTAAACTAAACGTTATTTAGAAAAACACTTAAAATATAAAACTTTGTCAATGATTTAAAACTTAAAAGCTCAAACTATCGAAATTCAACAAGTCCTTTCTATCGGAATGCACCAAAACTAGATCCATCGGAATAATTAAATGCAAAGCTATCGGAATAATAAAGGTGAAAGTCCATAGGAATACCAAAGTCCATTCTGTCGCAATGTTGTTCTATCGGAATACAAGGTATCAGAATGTTTCTGTCGAAATATGATTCTATTGGAATGATGAGCTGAAGGTCTACGTAATTATTGGCCTATTCTACATGATGGATTTGATGGATTGATTAAATGGTAAATATAAAGAAGATGAGATGAAAGAGATGAGGGAGTAGAGAGAGAAAGGAGAGAAAATGGAAGAATAGAGAGAGAAAGTAAAAATGGAAATGAATAATGTGTAAATGAACAACCACACCTCCTAACATGCTAGGAGGGGTTATATATAGCCCACCCTACATGTGGGCTATATGGGCTATACTTGGATCACGAGCCTAATACATTAATATATCGTTGGAGCGACCGATCCTTCATAAATACGTAAAAACGTATTTCCAACAATCTCCCCCTAAGGGAGGTCGCTCCAAGTTACAAAGCTCTAAATATTCTATATCTCGTGATCTATGCTAACTAAGATGTGACCGAGACTATATTGGGAAAAACGTATTTCCAACAATCTCCCCCTAAGGGAGGTCACATCTTTTTACAAAATCTTAAACCTAGCATCTATGCTTGAGTCTTCGATCTTGTTCTTGTGAATATGCTTGATGTGATCTTTGACTTTAGTCTTGAGCATGTTTCCTTGCCTTGACCTTGTTCATTCTTCACTTGTGATATTTGCCTCTTCGTGACTTCATGTTCCACATACTTATACTTTTAAATTCTTGAAAGCTTCAGAGTTTGATACAGCGGAAGACTTGACCTTCAGGCTTTCTTGAATTTGTTGAAGTACTAATTGTCTGTAGTATATGCATGTGGTGACGACTTCTTCTGGATTGTACACCGCAATGCCACCTTCTTGTTACGCTGCATAAGACAGTTAGCAACAAACAATATACACGGATGAAATGGCCTTGAACATTTCATTCTAATTCGGTAGCATTTTACCTCCGGTCGGTGAAGACCGTTGGACGATATTAAATATCGTACTTGTGGCAGGTAGTTTCAATAAAGAACCTCCTTGACAAGATTTCGCGGGTAAACCCGTTCTCTTTACTCGACCGTCCAAAGCTAACTGCGAACGTAAAGAGTGAATCATTTGGATAATATTATCCGCATGATTTGAAGCCGTCAATTCATGTTCCTGGAACAAGTGAAGTTCAATTAAGAACCGCACCATCGTTGCTTTCCAGTTGTCACTAGCTTGATTCATATAGAATCTTGCAAGTTACCTACCAAGTGCTGTTTGATGTTAACACTAGAAGGATTTCCATTCGTCACTGTAAAGACTTAATAGTATTACTCTGAATGTTCTGGCAAGATCACTAAGATATTGCGTAGAGGCCTGGAACGTGTTTAATTTCATTCAAGAATTAAACCACTGTTGCTTTCCAGTTATCACAAGTTTGATTCATAAAGAATCGCACAAGTCACCTACCATGAGCTTTTTGATATTCGCTCAAGAAGGATTTCCATCTTCATTGTAAATACTTTCGTATTACTCGGATGTTCAGGCAAGATCATGAAGATTTTGCGTAGGACTCTTAATATCTTTCTTACTTTTCACAGTGTGTGAAGAAGCAAGGAAATATGAAAGTGTGTCCTAATGAGATATTTGATGATCTCAAATGGCTCTAGACTCGATCGTGCATTTTGGATTTTTAGTGATCGGAGGCTGGAGAGGAGTGCCACCTTTTCAATACCAATTTATTCGGAGTGAATAAATCAATAGATAATGCGTTGTCTCCGTGTGATTAAAACAAATACCTTTTGAGAGATATTTGAGTTAGCTGGGAAGGGTTGTGCATTGCATCACTGGGTCCATGATGTCTTTCTTCAATATCGAGAATCATTAACAAAAATGATCTCAATAGCATATGTATTGACCCGGTTTCTGCCTAAAGTTGTAAGGAGGGCTTCTTTCTTTACACCCTTTATCTTTACAATTCTTTTTCATTCTTCAACCCCTTCAATGCTTACCAATACGTCATAACTAGCACCTTGTTGTGATTGTTCCAGTGCTAACTTAAGTACTTGGTCGACATTCAGCTACGTTCACAATCTTTCTCCATCTTTCCTAAGGACTACTATTTCTAGCTATGGAATGTCCTTGGGAAGATTCCTCCGGTTCTAGAGAAATCATTGGACTTTAACCTATCCTACCATCCTTATGTCACCACAATCTTCATCGTCGTGAAATAAATGGGTTGCGGGTAAGTATAAATCACCATGAAATCCATTTTGAAGTGCAAATCCATTTTGCTCCCCCTTAACATATGCCACGATATCCGAAAACATTTCGCACATGTCGGGATGAGCTAACACGTTAAGTCAAACCATTTGTGATTAATCATTTCCCATATTAAATCACATTTTCTCCCCATATTAAAAATATTAACTCAATCAAAGTTTTTAATATCAATTGATTTAATAGCGTTTTAAGAAAATTTGGGAAGAAAAATGCAAAACCAATTATCTTCATGAGTTACACAAGCTCCCCCTCAAATTAATGAGGGTGTACTTGAAACGTAAATTAAATACCTTTTAAACACAAGTGTAAGGTATTTATCACGTGCAAAGATCATATATGATAATGAATTCACAAGATTAGCAATTTACGAGGTAGGACCTGAATGATGGAGAACATCATATGAAAGATTCACATGGTTCTTGTTCACGAATGTTGGTCACCTCGTCACGTCCCCGAGAAAATTAATTCCCGTTGTTGAGTCAAAGCTTTCCGGTGAAATGCTTGACTTGATTATGAAAAGCGGGTTGCTATCTGAAATAATAGCAAACCATTTTGAGCATGTTTTAAAAGTTTGAACTTCTGCTCGAACTTTATTTACAACCCCGTGTCATTATTGAATGACATTTCTAGTATCGTAAATATTATCGATTCCAGAAGACATGCTCTTTTTATCAAAACATTTTTTTTTAACACACAATTTTGAAAGATTTAGAAAAACCTTTTGAGAAATTCTCGAAAAATTGTGTTCAAAGTTTTGAAAACCAATTACTTGAGCTTAAGATGTTGAATATCTTACAAAACGAGCTCAAGTCCGAGAAGTTGTAAACTTGCCGTTGTAAAGGATAAGTTTATCATCGGCGATAAACTTTCCTTTTATCTGAAGAACGAGTCCTAAGCTGACATTTACTTAGAAGTCGTTTTTCATGAGCTTGAAAACTTTGACTGTTTTAACGGAAAGCTCATGACCGAGAAAGGTTAATTTCTCGTTATGAGGAAAAGTTCTCTTATTTAAAAGATACACTTTCCTTTCTGATCTTAAAACTTCGAATGTTTTAATACAAGCTCATGACCGAGAAAGGTGAATTTCTCGTTAAGAGGATAAGTTTTCATAAAAGATAAATCTTTCCTTTATTTTAAGTTTGAGTTACAGTCTGACATTTAACTGTAAGTCATTGTGCATGAGCTTAAAAACTTCAAATGTTTTTAATATAAGCTCATGCCCGAGAAAAATTAATTTCTCGTTGTGAGGATAAGTTTATCATCGGCGATAAACTTTCCTTAATTTGAAGATCGGGTCATCATTTGACATTTAATGAAGAGCCTTATACACGAGCTTAAAACCTTTGAATGGTTTTAGGATAAGCTCGTGTCCAAGAAAACTTAATTTCTCGTTAAAAGGGTAAGTTATCGTTGCGTAGATAAACTTCCATGTCTCTAAAGTCCGGGTCATCGTCTGTCATTTAACGAGGAGCCATTGTGCATGAGCTTAAAAACTTGGAATGTTTTATATATATAAGCTCATGCCCGAGAAAAATGAATTTTTCGTTGTTAGGATAAGTTTACCATCGGCGATAAACTTTCCTTTCTTTGAGGATCGAGTTACAGTCTGTTATGTGACTGTAAGTCCTAGTGCATGAGCTTAAAAACGTGGAATGTTTTTAACAAAAGCTCATGCCCGAGAAAAATGAATTTCTCGTTTTTAGGATAAGTCATCATCGGGATGAACTTTCCTGTCTTTTGAGATCGAGTTACAGTCTGTTATGTGACTGTAAGTCCTTGTGTAAGCTTTAACTATGAATCCCCTGAGATACTAGTTTCTCTGATATCTGCTTCTTCAGCAACCAAACTCTGAGAGTGTCCTTAGTTGAACGGTATACAATGATTGGACCGCTTCGTTCTTTTGGAACATCAACTTTGGTACCTGCATTCTCATTAGGAGTTTGTATACTTTTGCATGGGTTAGAGATATCTATTTTAGAAGCACGTGGGGGTTCACGGTTTTCTTTTCTTGATGGTTTTTCAAGCTTAATATCCACACTAGTTCCTTTAGTTTTCCTCAATTCGTTTTTCAATGCAGCTATAGCAAAGACCTTTTCCTGTACATGAGCCTTTAACGTCTCATTCTCTTTGAGCAATTCATCTTGGGATGCCAACTTAGATTCAAGCCACTTAATTTGTTTCAAAAGATTATCCTTTTCAGCTTTAGAATCTAGAACAGTTTGATCCAATTTTCTTTCAAGAACAACGTTTGACTTTTCAAGTTTTTCAAAGTATGTTTCAAATTTGTCCGTTTTCTTAGAAAATTCAAGTTTGGCATCCTCAAGATCTTTTAATTGTTGAGCTACAATCATTTCGAGCTCTCTAATCTTGGAATCAGAAGCAGTCAATGAAGCAGTTATAAGACAATGATGTTTAGCATTTTGAACACTTTCTCTCCCATTATGACTCACATCGGATGAATCAGAAGTGGTATTGCTATCACTCTTCTGCATCCCATGTTTGTCATAATTAAGTTCGGAATGCTCAATATGCGACATGTCATCAGCATATACATCATAAACAACATTACATTGTACCATGTTTGCCGGCTCTTCGTCATAAACGGGTAAGGTGTTATCAAGAGAGAGCTTGTGAACATTTCCTGACGTGCCACTGGTAGCATGTTGTCCTCCTGATTCCGTGCTCTTGCCATCGTTAGGCTCCAAGTTGTCAATCGTATGACCAATTTCCTCTTGCATCGAAGAGTCTTGCACTCCAGTATCATACCCTTGCTGAAGTCGAGATCGTTCATAAATCGAAGACGAGACTGAGGTCATGAGTTTCAATATTGTATCACGAAAAACTCGAAGCTCGGTATGTGTATCTCGAAGAAATGATTGGCAAAGCATCGAACTTTCAGACTTGATGATATTGAATTGGAGGAAAGGCGTGAGTTGTGTCACAAGAGCCTTATAAGCAAGTGCCGATGCAGAGTGATTAAAGTTTTCATTGTTGAGTTGCTCTGCTAGTTGGGTCAAGATGGTGAACATTGATTCCATGAATATATGATGATCTTGACCAAAGATTGTCACAAATTCGCTCCCTCCTTAAATCCGTGAAAGAGTGACAAGATGAGACTGGAGCATTTGAAAGGAGATGATGCCGCTTTTCCTAACTTTGTTTTGCAAATTATGCGCTTCTCCCTTTTGACATGGCGAATTGAACGAATCCATTGAATACCAACGAAACAATCCGTAAATAAATCAGAAAAGACCTCGATTGATGATAAAAAACTTTCTTCACGTACAAATAAAAATATCCGATTAAGAAAATCCGTAGTCACGAAAAATAAAGCCCTTTACTTAGACTCGTTACTTATGTGTTCAAATTCGGCTACACAAACTTTCAACCCGTCAAATATTTTACGACTTTGATACTTTTAAAATACTCGCCTTTAGAAAAGAAAGGAAAAACAATACTTTGATATTTTTAAAATACTTTGATACTTTTAAAAAAAATCTAGTAGTTAAAGATAAAAAATAAAAAAAATAAAAAATAAAAAATAAAAAATAAAAGAAACACTTTAGAAAAGAAAGGAAAGAACGCGTGGCTTTGTTTTATCCTCCCAATCAAAACGTGTAACCCACTAAACTTTTGGAAGTTGTGTAGAATATATAAAACCCAAAACAGGTTACTTTGTAACCTCCGCCAGTCAAACCATTATCTCCTCTTTCCTAACCTATCACAAATACTCTGTCTCTTTCTTTATACAAAAAATGTCTCTTTCTCAAAAAATCCAATCAAAACCAAAACCTATCCAATCAAAACCTATCCAATATCTCTTTCTCAAAAAGAAATCCGCCCCTAATATCTTTCCAGTTATGTCTCTCTCACAGCCAACACTCATCAAGCGAAGAAACAGCGTTGGCTTCAAGATCTTGGAGAAAGGTCTCGGGTAGGTATTTGTTGCATGTTGGTTAATCTTGAGATTTGTCAAATCTTTCTACTGTCGAGTCTTTCTGTCTAGCGAGGATGTCGTGTCGAGTGGTGAGATGTTGTATTGTGTTTGGTTCAGGTCGAGGGTTTGTCTGAGGGAGTCTAATGGTGTTTGGAGTCTGTCTTGTGAAAAAGTAGTGTCGAGGTTGGTTGTTTTTATGTTCGAGGGTGTTCGAGGGTGGAATGGGAGGTCGAGTGTTTTTGAGTCAGTTTGTGAGATGAGTCAAGATAGTGAGATGGAGTTGTGAATCGTGTGTTTTAGTCTGTGGTTTGATTTAGATTAGTGAGTCAAGATCGATGATGGTGTGTTGATTGAGATCTTGTTTTTGAGGATGTTTTCGAGTCGGTTGTGTTTATGGGGTGTGGGTAAAGGTAAGTTTTTTCAAGTCTGGGTGAGAGTCGGGTGTGGATGGGGGTGTGTTTGTGAAGTGTTTGTAAGTCGAGAGTGTGAGGGAGAGTGTGAAAAGGAGTCAAGGGAGATGTCAGAGTTGGAGTCGAGAGGTTGTTTTGTTTTGATGTCGAGTGAGAGTTTTCGAGGGTGGGAGACTTTTGATTTTGGTTTGTGGTTAGAGTCCCGTTATGTTTGAATAAACATGCTTCGTTCGGAACACGTTCGTTCGGAACAGTTTCGTTCGGAACAGTTTCGTTCGGAACAGTTTCGTTCGGAACAGTTTCGTTCGGAACTTGTTCGTTCGGAACTTGTTCGTTCGGAACTTGTTCGTTCGGAACTTGTTCGTTCGGAACTTGTTCGTTCGGAACTTGTTCGTTCCGAACTTGTTCGTTCGGAACTTGTTCGTTCGGAACTTGTTCGTTCAGAACTTGTTCGTTCGGAAATTTTGAGCACCCGAAAATTTTCTTCACCCGGAACTTTTGGGTTTGATACGGAACTTTTGAGTTTGATACGGAACTTTTGAGTTTGATTCGGAACTTTATGAAACTGAGATACAATGAAGGACAACTGGACAGAAATGGTAGACAGAACTCGAGACCCAATGAAAAAAAAAATTATATAAAAACTGATAATATAAAAAAAACAAAAAGGTTATATAAAAATAAAAAATAAAAAAATAAAAAAATTATAGAAAACTGAATATGAAAAACTGATAAAAGGAAAATAAATAATAAAAAATTAAAGAAGAAACTGATTATATAAAAAATAGAAACTGATTATAAAAGACTGAAAATTGATTTTTGAATAAAAAAATTTGTGATTTTTATATAAAATAAGTAGATCAACGATTTAATTATGATTTAAAATATAAAAACACAAACTTTATATGAAAAATACAAACTTTTTATGATTTAAAACATAAAAACACAAACTTTATATATAAAAAAATACAAATTTTTTAATATAAAAGCTTGATTAAATCAAAACCCACCAAAATCAATAAAAAATAAAAGCAAGAATAAACCAATCAAACCTTGGCTCTTGATACCAATTGAAGGTCTACGTAATTATTGGCCTATTCTACATGATGGATTTGATGGATTTGATGGATTGATTAAATGGTAAATATAAAGAAGATGAGATGAAAGAGATGAGGGAGTAGAGAGAGAAAGGAGAGAAAATGGAAGAATAGAGAGAGAAAGTAAAAATGGAAATGAATAATGTGTAAATGAACAACCACACCTCCTAACATGCTAGGAGGGGTTATATATAGCCCACCCTACATGTGGGCTATATGGGCTATACTTGGATCACGAGCCTAATACATTAATATATCGTTGGAGCGATCGATCCTTCATAAATACGTAAAAACGTATTTCCAACATGAGCTATCGGAATGTATCAAACAAAAATTGGGCAGAGTTTCGACTTAAAAGGACTTTAAGCCCCGTCGGAATATGCGATCGCAATGAGCGATAACAATCCCAGATCGGAATAAGGTAAAAAGACCAAGCTGTCGCAAAGTAAAACCCTCAATGGGTTATTGCGATGGAAATGAGCAGCCGTCGGAATGTTTAGTACCCAATATTGCGATGGAATGCAATAGTAATCCGAAATTGGTGGCAAGATGAAAACTAAATAAGCACGTATAATAAGCTCACTTAATCGAATCTTAAATAACTCAATAAGCTTAAATTTGACAACTTTCAAAACATAAAATCATAAACTTTATAAAAGAACTTTAAAAAGACTTAAACCTTTTTAATAATCCGAAAAGTAATAAGCTAAAACATGAAATAAGCCAATAAGAATAAAGAGCTTATAGCCTAAACCAAGTAAAAGCTTAATAAGAAGTAAAAAGATTAACCTTTTAACCACTTAAACATCAAATAAAATCAATCCGTATGGATTATGAATTTCGGATCAAAATCAAAAGTAAATCAAGAAATGTGGAAAGAAATTAAAGAACACAAACTTAAACTTAAACTTTTGATTAAAGAAACTCAAATAAAAAGATTAATGAAAGCTTAAACTTGAAAGATTAAAAGAAAGAAAAGATGAAAAACTTAGTGAGAGAAAGTTTGGAACTTTCTCTCTCTAAAAACTAGAAAGGAAAAATTAAAAGTGAAACTAGCTAACCACCCTCCTAATCACATTAGGAGGGTATTTATAGGCTAAGTGGGAAGTGCATGTGTGGTGTGCTTCCTTCTTTCTTTTCTTCTTGACTCGATTTAATTCTTTGTCTTTTCTCAACGTCGTCTCGGGATTTGAACTTGTCTTAATAATTTTCTTCTATAATTTAGACTTGAGTTCTTCGACTTCATTAAACTTCCGTCTTTAGACTTTTTCTTCGATAAATCTTCAGAATAGGTCTTGGACATCCGTTCTTTAAGCACTCTTGATCTCTTGACTTCGTCTTTTCTTGTTTTCTTCGATAAAAGCCCGTGAAAGACCGTGTTTTCTTCCTTTTTCATCTTTTGGTCCTAAAGTACAATAAAAACACAAACTACGCATAATTCCGACTTTTACGACATAAATTACACGTTTTGGTCTTGTTATTATTGGAAATAAGCGGTAAAAGGATAAGTGGTTTCACACTTATTAAATCCCCTACACTTGACCATTGCAATGCCCTCATGCAATGCATTAATTTTAAAGCACGGTTTACATTTTCTATCATAAATAACCTACCTTGGCCTTTATTAAATACTAAAAATTTAAGGAAAACAAGAAGGTAGAAAACAAGTAAAGAAATCAAAGACTTACATTGGTTTTAGGCTGCCATGAACATTTATCACCCTCAAGTTTCACGTTCCCCATACCAAGCTTAAAAACGAGATCATTGTTATTATAAGTTAGCAAACTAACACGAATTCATGTGGGCCAGTTATTCACTTAGACTCCCTTATTCCTAGGTGTATCTCTTTATATTTTATTTTTGTCTTGAATGATCACGAGGATTCATTGTTTGACTTATTTCGATAGTTATTTAGGCCGAAAATAAAGTGGGACGATTTTATCAGTAGTTAGCTAAAGGACAAAATCTTTTAAAACTGCTTCTCGGGACCTCATAAAGTTCATATCTTGACATAACTCGCTTCACGATTTGAGACCTTTCTCGGACCGATATTTGGCAGCGACTTCATACTTCTAATCTTGAGAGACGTTCTTGAAATTATGGTCTTTTCTTCATAATAGGAATTTCTTCACTTGAAGTTTTTGAGAGATTCTTTATACTTGGACCACGACTTCTTCATTTTTCTTTAATCTTTATTTTGGACTTTGATATACAACGATCCGCCTCCTTTTAGGACTTGGATCTATTTATCCTCATACCTTGCTAGGGTCTTTTCGGATAGACTTCTCCATGATCTTTAGGGGAGTATTTGCTTTTCGTTGTGTGTCTTGATCCTTCATATTGATTTTTGACAAATGATTCTTCACATCACTTTTGGATCTTTAGCAACAAACTGTAGCCCTCATGCATTGTTAGGGCCTTTTCGGACTCGCCAATCTTCGCATCCCGCTTCAATAAGTTATGCCTTGGCTATGAACTCTAATTAATACCGAGCAACTTTTAAACGATCTTAGGCTAGAAGCTAAGTAACTTTTCAAATCGTACAACCTTATTTATGGAAATTAAATTTATTAACAAGCAATGGGAGAAAGATCTCATAATCAACTCACATAAATTCATGAAAGAGTACCGAACTTATAATTGACTCTATCATCTCTCGTTCTCCATAGTTTAAAATCTTAAAGAATGAGACTCGTGGATGCTTAGCCAATTAAATCAAAGTTTTGGGTTTTCGAGTCATCTATAGGATCTTGCAAACTCTTAGACTCTTTCAAGTTTAGAATTATCATTTTAAAGTTCCCTTGATAAACGACTATCTAGGATCAATTATAGGAACTTGCGAAAAGTTCTTGTTCTTAACCCATGAAAGCTAAGACTTTCGCGTTTTAAAGTTCCCTATATAAAAGCCTAGCAAAACTTGACTTAAACACGTTAAGGATACTAGCTAGAGTAAACTTAGATAAATAAACTCGGGTTGAGTCAAAATATTCATGACTTTGAAAAATTTAAAACCACTTTATTGCAAATTTATTCTAGCAAAGGAAGTAAATAACGATAACAAAGGAAAACTACGAGGGCAAAATAGATTAAAAATTTTGAAAAATGTCGAAAAATCAAATTTTCCAGTTAAAATGAGGGCAAATTCATGGAAAAGACCACTTACTTCGATAGAAGTCCCCCTACACTTGATATAAACATTATCCTCAATGTTTAAGCATGTGGGAATAAATTCCCCCACACTTAGGACATTGTGCACTTTGTTTAAGTCTTGCTAAGGAAAGGACAACTAAAGTGATTTCAATGTGAACATATAAGATATGAAAATTGAATCACAACAGTTTAGGATAGAACCAGGAAGACGGGAACATGGAATCACGGTTCGTCAAAAGTCATCGAGGTGCTCTTTGAAGCTTGAATCCCTGCACAAAATAAGAAACAAGACAACCAACACATATGGGGCTCCCCCTACACTTATTATGAAAGCGGTAAAGGATAGATCACGGGTTGCCTCCCGAGAAGCGCTTGTTTTTTATAACCGAGCCACGAGCCTGACTCAACCCAAAATTAGTTCATGGGAAACGTGGTGAGGGATGGAATCATCTCATGAGAGATGTCCTCACCAAAGTACAACTTCAAACGCTGGCCATTCACCTTAAAATTGGACCCATTTGGTTGAGAAAGCTCAATGGTTCCATATGGAAAGACTTTGGCGACGGTGAATGGACCAGACCAGCGGCTCTTCAACTTGCCCGAGAAGATCTTCAACCGAGAGTTAAAAAGTAAGACTTGATCACCAAGGTGGAACTCTCGGTTCTTAATGCTTGCATCATGGATGATCTTGCTCTTCTCCTTGTAGATCAGTGAGTTCTCGTAAGCTTCATTCATCAGTTTGTTAAGCTTGTTGAGTTGAATCTTCCGATGATCACCGGCTTTGTTGATGTCGAAGTTAGCCCACTTCAAGGCCCAATATGCCTTATGTTCCAGCTCGATAGGGAGGTGGCATGCTTTCCCGTACACAAGACGATAAGGTGTACAACCAATCGGGGTCTTATATGCGGTACGGAAAGCCCACAAAGCGTCATCTAACTTATCGGCCCACGCGGCACGATGCTCTCCCACAGTACGTTCCAGAATTCGCTTCAATCCACGGTTAGAAATCTTGGCTTGCCCATTGGTTTGGGGATGATAAGCGGTTGAAAGACGAAGATTGACACCATACTTAGCCATCACTCCTGCGAATTGATCATTGCAAAAATGAGTCCCGCGATCACTGATAACAGCACGAGGAACACCGAATCGAGCAAAAAGCTGCTTCAAAAAGTTCACAACCACCCTCTCATCGTTTGTTGGGAGAGCCTTAGCTTCAACCCATTTAGAAACATAGTCAACGGCTACGAGGATGTAATTGTTCCCTTTGGATGATGGAAATGTCCCCATAAAGTCGATACCCCATACATCAAAGATTTCACATTCTTGTATGAAATTTTGAGGCATCTCATCTTTATGTGTGATCTTGCCTTGTCGTTGGCAAGCATCACAATGCTTAACCATTTCGTGAGCGTCACAATATGTGTGATCTTGCCTTGTTGTTGGCCAATAGAATCCAGAGTCAAAAACTTTCTTAGCGGTGTAGTTGGGACCAAAGTGACCACCGGTGGGTCCTTTATGGCAAGCATCAAGGATTTGTAAAGCTGCCGGCCCATCAACACATCGACGAATGATCAGATCGGCACATTGTTTGAAGAGAGAAGGGTCATCCTAGAAGTAAGTCTTAACATCTTTAAAGAACTTCTTCTTTTGTTGGGATGTTAACCCTTTGATGAGAATACCACCCGCTACGTAGTTTGCAATGTCCGCAAACCATGGGGTGTCATCAAGATTGGAATGAATAGACATTAAGGTCTCAAGGGGAAAAGAGTCATTGATCTCTTGATTCGGATGATCCCCTTGATAAGGATCCTCAAGCCTACTCAGATGATCCGCTGCTAGGTTTTCGGCTCCCTTTTGTCACGAATTTCAATTTTGAATTCCTGAAGGAGCAGAACCCAACGAAGAATTCTTGGCTTGGAATCTTGCTTAGTCAACAAGTACTTCAACACGGAGTGGTCGGTGTACACGATGGTGGTGGAAAGGACAAGATAGGGGCGGAATTTTTCAAAAGCATACACTACAGCTAAAAGCTCTTTTCGGTAGCGATATAATGAAATTGAGCCCCCATCATTGTCTTGCTAGCGTAATGGATTGGTTGGAAGTGTTTGTTCACTCTTTGTCCTAGAGCCGCTCCAATAGCAAAGTCGCTAGCATCACACATCAATTCAAAAGGTAGCTCCCAATTAGGGGTAACCAAGACAGGTGCCTTAGTTAGCTTATCCTTAAGAATAGTGAAGGATTCAAGACACTCTTTGGAAAAGATGAAAGGAGTATCTTTTTCTAAGAGGTGGGTCATCGGGCGAGCGATTTTAGAGAAATCCTGAATGAAACGACGATAGAAGCCCGCATGACCCAGAAAACTTCTCACATCCTTCACGGTTGAAGGTGGAGGTAATTTGGCTATGACATCCACTTTAGCACGGTCCACTTCAAGACCGGCTTTAGAGATTTTATGTCCCAGCACAATGCCTTCTTTTACCATGAAATGGTATTTTTCCCAATTTTGAACAAGGCGAGTGTCTTCACACCGCTTAAGCATACGTTCTAAATTGGCAAGGCAAGAAGAGAATGAATCACCATAGACCGAGAAATCATCCATGAAGACTTCCATGGTTTCTTCAACCATGTCATGGAAGATAGCCATCATACACCTTTGGAATATCCCAGGAGCATTGCATAAGCCGAAAGGCATTCTTTTGTAGGCAAATGTTCCATAGGGACAAGTGAATGTGGTTTTCTCTTGGTCTTGGGGATCGATGGGTATTTGAAAATACCCGGAAAAACCGTCTAAGAAGCAGTAATAATCATTACCCGCTAGACATTCAAGCATTTGGTCCATAAAAGGAAGAGGAAAATGATCCTTTCTCGTGGCATCATTGAGTTTGCGATAGTCTATACAAACTCTCCACCCAGTAACGAGACGTGTAGGAATCAACTCGTTGTTTTGATTGGGTACAACGGTGATTCCGCCTTTCTTAGGCACACAATGGACTGGACTAACCCATGGTGAATCCGAGATAGGGTAAATCATGCCCGCATCAAGAAGTTTGATAACCTCTTTTTTGATAACGTCATGGATTTTAGGATTCACCCTTCGTTGGCTTTGAATGGTGGGCTTAAAGTCGTCCTCCATGAGAATTTTATGTGTGCAAAAGTGAGGATCAATTCTACGAATATCAGATATTTTCCAAGCAATCGCTTTTTTGTGATTCTTCAGCACGACGATAAGTCGGAATTTTTCTTCTTCTTTCAGGTCCTTTGCGATGATGACCGGTAACTTCTTGTTGTCTTCAAGGAAAACATACTCTAGATGAGACGGATGATCCTTAAGCTCTAAATCCGGAGGATTTTCGATGGACGGTGTAGACAACTTCGGATCATCGGTAGAGATAGCCTTAGGAGACTGTGGAGAAATATGGTCCTCATTGAGAAGTTTCTTAATGGTACGAATGTCTTCATCCCAATTGGAGGGAGAATCGTCATATTGCAAATCCACATCTCCCAGAGTTGCTTCAAATTCTTTCAAGAGGAAATCACTTTCTCCAAATGGAGTTAGTGATGGAGCAATAGAGGCAACGATCTCAACAATGGGTAGAGAAGAAGAACCAGTTTTACAAGCGTCTTTGAAGTGTTCTTCACAAGCCTCATCAAGAACGTCAATAGCATTAACACTCTCATATGAATAAGGTTGCTTAGAAATCTTACCCATGTTGAAGACAATTTTATCGTCACCAACTCTCATGATTATTTCGCCCGCGGCTACATCAATGAGAGTGCGACCGGTCCTCAAGAAGGGACGTCCAACGATTAATGGAACACGAGGATCCATCTCGTAGTCAACGACAACAAAATCCACCGGGAAGGTGAATTTGTCAACGCCAACAAAGACGTCTTCGGCTATTCCCACTGGATAAGCAACCGTACGGTTAGCTAATTCCAAAGTCATTTTGGTGGGGACTAGCTCGGGGAGAGATAATTGCTTCCAAACACTTAAAGGCATTAAGTTGATACTAGCACCTAGATCGGCTAGGGCCATGCAATTCTCTACTCCCGGGAAGTTGCAAGGAATCAAGAAGTGACCCAGATCACCAAGTTTGGTGGGCAATTTCCTTAAGAGAACCGCGCAGCAATTCTCATTAAGTTGGGTCTAAGCAATGTCAAGAAGCTTTTCTTTGTCACTAAGAAGATCTTTAAACATCTTCGCATATTTAGTCATGTGAGCGAGAGCCTCGACAAAGGAGATGTTAAAATTCAATTGTTTAAACATTTTAAGAAAGTTTGAAACTTGAATATCATCCTTGCTCTTTTGCTTCTCTTTCTTTAACCTTGAAGGATAAGGTATATCGGATGAAGAGGAAGGCTTTAGAGGAATAGGATCACTCACAACCGCGGGTGGTGGGGGAATGGGGTAAGAAGGTAAAGGAGTTGAAGAAAGTTGTTCTTTTTCCTTGTTCACAATCACGGGTGGAGGTGTAGGAAGCTCGTGTTCCGTATAACCTTTTCCACTACGAGTGGTGATTGCTTTCATCTCCCCTCGTGGATTAGCAACGGTGTTACTTGGAAGAGAACCCAAAGAAGAGGGTTGATTAACTTGGAAAAGCGAACCTATCATATCACGTATATTATCCGCTTGAGTGCTGAAAGAGTCTCTCATGTCTGCGCGAATATCATTGCTTTGTTTCGCCATGTCATTCCTTAGCTCGGCTCGAATATCACTCCCTTGTTTCGCCATGTCTCCCTTCAAGTTGATGAATTGACTCTGAAGATTCGTCACCATCTCTCTATTAGTCCTCATAAAGGTCTCGATGTCTTGATTCAACGCTGTTGGTTGATTGAGAGGTGGAGCTTGGTAAGCTTGAGAATTTCCTTGAGGTGGGTATGGGTTTCTTTGGGATTGATATTGAATGTTAGCACGAGGTTGGGTTTGATTATTTCGGTTATAGCTTTGTTGGTGGTTTTGGTTTTGAGGAGTAAAACCGGGTGGTGAAAAATAATTGTTTGAACGATAACTTAGCAAGTTACGGTCTCCTTGAGGACGAGCTTGAGAGCCTCCCGTAGGATAGTTACCGTATGCCGCGTTAACGTTTTCACAAAAATTTCCTTGAGTGGAAGGACAATCAATGTAAGAATGAGGACCACCACATGTTTCACAAGAAATAGCAATGGCTTTAGCTTGTTGAGTATGGTTAGTAGCCAAAATTTGCATATTTTTGCTCATTTCGATAATGGCTCGTTCCATGGCGGACATGTCGGTGGTGGAAGAAGTAGATGAAACATTGACTCTCGGATTAGATCTTGAGGATGCGGATGAATCCCAATTCTTGTGGTGAGTAGTCATGTTTTCAATCAACTCTCTACACTCCTCCGGTCTCCTTTTCATAAAAGTATCACCGGCGGCGGCATTGATCGTGTCACGATCACGAAAAGTGAGACCATTGTAGAAAGTATCAATAAGAGTGACGGGGAGCATGTTATGATTTGGACAACAGTCGATCAAATCATTGTAACGTTCCCAAGCATCAAAGAGCGATTCATCATTGTCTTGCATGAATCCACTAATTTGGTTACGAAGGCTCGTGACCATGGACAGTGGAAAGTAGCGCGACAAAAATCGTTGAGTCATGTCGTCCCAAGTATGAATAGAATTCTTTGGGAGACGGCCAAACCATTTTTCGGCATGGTGAGAAAGCGTGTGGGGAAATAGTTGAAGGCGAAGTACATCCATAGAAACACCGGGCATCTTCATGCTTTCAGTAATGGTAATGAATTTGTCGAGGTGCTTGTTGGCATCATCATCCGGCAATCCGCGAAATGGATTAGTTTGCACTTGTTGGATCATGTGATGTTTCAACGAAAACTCCTAAGCCGTGATTTGCATCGGCGCAATCGGTCATCCTCGTCCATTCATTGTTGGTTGACAAAGTTCCTCCATTGTTCGTAAATCAGGTAAGGGAACATTGTTGTTGTTGTTATTGTTATTAAAATTGGGTAGAGGTGGGTTGTTATTGTTGTTATGTACACCAACCATATCTAAAGCTTCACGAGTCTCGGGCTCAGAATAATTTGAAGATCTAGTACGCATACACCTACAGAAGAAAAAGATACCAAAGAAACATAGAATATATATATATATATATATATATATATATATATATATATATATATATATATATATATATATATATATATATATATATATATATATATATATATCTTTTTGGTGCAAAACGTTTGGAAAAGAAATGCTTTTTATGATTTTTTAATGTTTTTGTATTTTTGAAATTTTTTATAATTTTTATGGATTTTTGAAAATTTTTAGCAAGGAAAATAACGTTCCTAAAAGAACGGATCCCAAAGTTCAATGCGTCTCTCACTAAAAACCGATAATCTTAACGAAAAGAGCCGGCAGCGGCGCCATTTGATACAAGGGTTTTATCCAAGTATAAAATATTATCGTTCGAACTCTTCGAATTGATTACTGTTAATTAGTGTGACTCAATTGTCTTTTGGTGAACAAGAGGATGGTTTGGTTTGATTATCTAATTCTAAACTGAAAAGCAAATGATTGTCGTTGAGTAATAGTAGAAGCTTTTACGAAATTAAACTAAAGTTTATTTAGAAAAACACTTAAAATATAAAACTTTGTCAATGATTTAAAACTTAAAAGCTCAAAATATCGAAATTCAACAAGTCCTTTCTATCGGAATGCACCAAAACTAGATCCATCAGAATAATTAAATGCAAAGCTATCGGAATAATAAAGGTGAAAGTCCATCGGAATACCAAAGTCCATTCTGTTGCAATGTTGTTCTATCGGAATACAAGGTATCGGAATGTTTATGTCGAAATATGATTCTATCAGAATGATGAGCTATCGGAATGTATCAAACTAAAATTGGGCAGAGTTTCGACTTAAAAGGACCTTAAGCCCCGTCGGAATATGCGATCGCAATGAGCGATCGCAATCCCAGATCGGAATAAGGTAAAAAGACCAAGCTGTCGCAAAGTAAAACCCTCAATGGGTTATTGTGATGGAAATGAGCAGCCGTCGGAATGTTTAGTACCCAATATTGCGATGGAATGCAATAGTAATCCGAAATTGGTGGCAAGCTGAAAACTAAATAAGCACGTATAATAAGCTCACTTAATCGAATCTTAAATAACTCAATAAGCTTAAATTTGACAACTTTCAAAACATAAAATCATAAACTTTATAAAAGAACTTTAAAAAGACTTAAACCTTTTTAATAATCCGAAAAGTAATAAGCTAAAACATGAAATAAGCCAATAAGCATAAAGAGCTTATAGCCTAAACCAAATAAAAGCTTAATAAGAAGTAAAAAGATTAACCTTTTAACCACTTAAACATCAAATAAAATCAATCCGTATGAATTATGAATTTCGGATCAAAATCAAAAGTAAATCAAGAAATGTGGAAAGAAATTAAAGAACACAAACTTAAACTTAAACTTTTGATTAAAGAAACTCAAATACAAAGATTAATGAAAGCTTAATCTTGAAAGATTAAAAGAAAGAAAAGATGAAAAACTTAGTGAGAGAAAGTTTGGAACTTTCTCTCTCTAAAAACTAGAAAGGAAAAATTAAAAGTGAAACTAGCTAACCACCCTCCTAATCGCATTAGGAGGGTATTTATAGGCTAAGTGGGAAGTGTATGTGTGGTGTGCTTCCTTCTTTCTTTTCTTCTTGACTCGATTTAATTCTTTGTCTTTTCTCGACGTCGTCTCGGGATTTGAACTTGTCTTAATAATTTTCTTCTATAATTTAGACTTGAGTTCTTCGACTTCATTAAACTTCCGTCTTTAGACTTTTTCTTCGATAAATCTTCAGAATAGGTCTTGGACATCCGTTCTTTAAGCACTCTTGATCTCTTGACTTCGTCTTTTCTTTTTTTCTTCGATAAAAGCCCGTGAAAGCCCGTGTTTTCTTCCTTTTTCATCTTTTGGTCCTAAAACACAATAAAAACACAAACTACGCATAATTCCGACTTTTATGACATAAATTACACGTTTTGGTCTTGTTATTATTGGAAATAAGCGGTAAAAGGATAAGTGTTTTCACACTATTTATAAAATAATGACGTTAAGTTCGGGTTATTACAGTAGGAAACATTGTAACCAACTCGCGTGAGTCACCATATTGGAGGGAGATTGTTAGACTTACTTTTTGGTAAGCTGGCGCCTTTCAAGTGAGTTGGACTAGAAATACATCATTTACTAAACGTAGGGACTTATTATGTAATGGATGGATAGTCTAAGTTAGTTAGGCCTATAAATACCCCCATGACTCTCCATGAGGGTGTGGAAGTTTAGTGTATTTTTCATTGTTTTCATTTTACTTGAAATAAAACACACACTTTTGCTTCACCTCTCTATAACTTTCTCTCACTAGAACAACAATGGCTACCATGTTCTTTGATCATCCTCGACCCCCCGAATCAAGGTGGCTTTTTGATGCTTGTCAGGTTAATCATGGCTCCCTTTATCAAAGGAATGCATATGTCAGGCATTTACAGAGTTCATATATGAACATTATTTCGGATTATCTCCATCACTTGATGCACCGAACAAAGGGGAGAAACCGTCAAGGAAAAGCATGCATTAGTTCATCATCACTACTTCTTTGTGTTTCTACACATACTTTCTTTCTCATCTAACTTTAATGCAGGTTACGCACATTTTTTGTGCTTTTACATCTATTTTCTTTCTTATCTAACTTTGATGCAGGCAAAATCTCTTAATTTGATACATGGATCCGTTGGTGACCATGGATCAATAGGGAAAACTTGCCCACTTTTCTACTCATTTATATTGAGTCTTAAACAACAACTGCATCAATCTATTTTCTTTCTTTTATACCCTTGATGCAGGTTAAGTACCTCTCCTTGTGCCTCTATTTTTTCATCTAACTTTGATGTAGGATAAGTCTCTTAATTTGTTACATGGATACGGTGGTGATCATGGATCAATAGGGAGCACCTACGCATTGTTCTACTCATTTATATTGAGTCTTAAAACAACAATTGCATCAATCTATTTTCTTTCTTCTATAACCTTGATACAGGTTAAGCACATCTCCTTGTGCCTCTATTTTCTTTCTCATCTCACTTTGATGCAGGATAAGTCTCTTAGTGTGTTACATGGATCCGGGGGTGATCATAGATCAATGGGGAGCACTTGCACATTCTTCTACTCATTTATATTGAGTCTTAAAACAACAATTGCATCAATCTAGTTTCTTTCTTATATAACCTTGATACAGGTTAAGCACATCTCCTTTTGCCCCTATTTTCTTTCTCATCTAACTTTGATGCAGGATAAGTCTCTTAATTTGTTACATGGATCTGATGGTGATCATGGATTAAGGGAGAGCACTTGCACATTCTTCCAATCATTTGTGTTGAGTCTTAAAAACCATTGCATCAATCTTTATTCTATCTATCTCTTTTTAACATTTGTTTTATAGGTTTTCATAAGTCATGTATGTTGATCCCAAACTCAGATCTTAAACCTTAATAGCTTGTTTAAGGGTTGTGATAGAAAGAAAGTATTTAATCTAACACTAGAGAAACTTTGCAAAGCGAAGTAACTAAACAAGATGCAGAATATAATGTTTAGCACAAGAACAATATGATTGAAGCAAACGTTGAACTTTAATATATCAATGATATACGAATACCCTAAAATGGTATTAGGGTTTACAAAACCTTAAAGTATGATAATGAAAGACAATAGAGAAAGACACACATTGCATGCTAACCTAGTGAGTCCTTTTATAGCCATAAGGACTTACGTACAAGATCACTACTAACAAACTTGAAAAATATTAAGGATTAGTAACAGAAACGCGTAAAAATCTATTCCAAGTTTATCTCTGACGGCAGGGCCTTTGACTTCAGCAGGGAAACCAATCCCCCTGCCTTTGTTATTTGGCAGGGGGAACTTACTCTAGCAGGGGTACGAATAATCAACTAGCAGGGGTAACAAGTATGCATAGATTTATTCCCAACAATCATCCCCTAAACTTGTGCTTTCCCCTAAAGACAAGTTTCTGAAAAATCCTAGTTGATGAGGATGCTTACAAACTTTCTGGCCAAATCTGACTATGCATCATTCTTACCAGATCATAAGCAACAGGCGTTTTAGCATCTACAATCAAGTTAGCCTGTGCTAGTTTCTTCAAGGTCTCCTGAGTGAAGGGATAATAACGATGATTGATCAAGTACACACTTACTCCTTCCATTACTACCTCATAGACCCCAGAATTGGTAAACAGCTTCTAATACAACAAATCTCCTTTATTCACTGCATCAAATATAGGATCAAATAACTCATGCTCATACATCCTATGCATGCACTCCCAGATTACCCAATCCTTCTCCACACCATCCATGGTAGGAGGTTTTGCAGCAAAAGTCTTCTTCAAAAATTTTCCACAGATCTTCTAAGTCCTCACTATCCAAGGTTTGAAACATGACATCTAGACTTAGAAATGTTTGTGCTGTATTGTCAGCTCTTGTAAGCTTCCACCAAGTCCTCCCTTTGTGTTCATAAACAGCATACTCTATGATAGAAAACTTCTTTCCAAGTTCACTAGGTGAGATATCATCATTTTCCTACAGAATTAGCTGTTTATCAATTTCATCATTTGAAGGCCGTTGAGACTCCTTAGTAACTATTCCAACCTTCTCCATTCTATTGAGTCTTTTGTCTGCTCTTTAAACATTAAGTACAGACTTCTCAATCCTTGGAAAACTTTCACCTGCTTGATGTAATGCCCCTGCTTGTGATGATGCACCTGCTTGGGATGATGCACATGCTTGTGTAGTTTCCAAAGTTGTTCCTTCAGCTTTTCTTTTCTTGGATTCCCTAGCTTTCTATAGCATTTCACTTTGTCTCCTAAGATACTCAGCTTCCTCAGGAGAGTTCATAGTCATCCAATCTTCCACATCATATTCTCTTAAGACTGGTCTGACTGCTCTTTTTATGGCTTCAAAACTCATATCTGCGAAATCACCATCCTTCCACGTCTTATGTCTCTTGAGCAAAACTTTGTAGTGTTCAAGTTGCCCTTTCTCAGAAGTTAAATACTTCTCTCTCTGAATTTGATTGCCCTTCTTTCCATCAAACATGCCAAACTTCTTCACAATCTCAGCCACATATTTGTCTTGTGAGATAAATATCCCATCTTTCCGCTGCTGAACTTGTAACCCCAAAAAGAAGTTTAGCTCTTGAAACTAGGATTTTTGTATGTATCAATTAAGTTCGTTTTCCTCGACTCGACTTGAATTTGATTTCCAATTATCGTATCGACTTAACCTTGTTTTTGGTAAAATCTATTTTTGGGATATTTTAAACTAAAAGCTATATTTAAAACTAATTTAAATTTAATAAACTACCTTTAAAAAAAACTAATTTAAACTAATCTATATAAAAAAACTATTTTAAGAAAAGTAAACTAAGAAAACAATTTTAATCTAATTAATTTCAAACTAGTCATTTTAAATAAAATCTACTTCAAAATATTTCAAATAAAACTAATCTTAATTTTAAACTAAAACTTTTAAAACAAAACTAATTTATATTAACTAAAATTTCAATAACGAATTAAAAAAAAATAAACTATTAAAGTAATTAAAATAAAATATATATATTTTTTTCTTTTTATATTTTATATAAAAAAAACTGAATTGAAAGAAATTTGAAATAAGACTTTTAATTAAAACTTAAATAAACTTAAACTTTGGATTAAACTAATTTACTAAAAACTGCCATTAATTAACAAGCTATATTAATCAAAGGGTGCAAGGAGAGACACAAAAGGAACTCTAGCTGAGATTGTTGGGTCAAAAGTTTGCCAGACGAGAGATTCTGGGTTCGATTCTCACCAGGACCAAGATTTATGCTTAATATTGTTTTAATTTTTGGAACTTTTATTTTGGACACAAAAACCTCAGACTAATTGAGTCTGAAGTTTAAGTAGCAAAATCAGCAAATCACTCAACAAAAATAAGCAAAGACAGATAACAAATAAGCAGTTTAAAATGAACATAAGCAAATATGATATGAAATTAAGCAATCAAAAAGCTGTTACAGATTGAAAATAGTATGCAGACTTTAAGACCAAATAAGCAGTTATAAGCAAAACAGAAATCCAAATAAACCAAACCAGTTTAAAACAAATAAGTAGTTTAAAGCCAAACTGAGCTTAACAGACTAATAAATCACTAATACCTAATAAGCTAACCAATTTAACCCAAACCGAAACAAAATAAGCCCAATAAATCCACATGTCCAAATAAACAAATCCAACGAACACATTCAATAAGCAGTAAAAAATATGAGCAGATCCAATAAACTGATAAACCAAATAAGCATTCAAAATAAATTATCAAAACAGATAATATTCTACGAACTAATTTAAACAATCATACGCAGCTAAATAAGAAACTTTAAACTGAATAACCTAAGAACAAAAAGCAGATAAAAATAATTAAGATTACGACAAGAGTTCAATCCAAGCAGATTCAAGTACAACCTCAAAGCATATAAATCATTAACTAAATAAAATTTAACATAAAATTAAAAGAAGACAAACCTAATGTAGAAACCCTTTGAGAAGTAGGATGGGCGCTGTACCCCCTAGTGAACCGTAATTAACCGAACAAATAAACACATCCTTCTTACCCAATATCCATCATCATCATCACCACTTTGTTCTTCCATAGTATCCAATATATATATATATATATATATATATATATATATTTTTATTTTTTTTATATATATATAATTTTATCTTTCCAGTGGGGAAAGAAGATTTCCTTTTAATTTATTCTAACAATTATTTCATCCAAATAAAATTAAAAGAAATTGCAATTAAATGAAAAGAAACACAATTATTTAAATCTGAAATTTCATTAATATTAAACTGAGATTACAATACTTTTAAAATAGAAAATACAAATTAACCATAAATCTACTTTTCAGAAATAAAAGCTAAAAATAAAGAAAAGTCACCATTACATTGAGAAATGGGGGTTTTTATAGGAGAAACCCCAAGAAACCCTAATCTTGGCTTCAATGTTAAGCAATCAATATCTACCGTCCAATCCTTCTTTCTTCTTCTCTCTCTTCTAATTCTTCAATCTTGCGGCTGAAAATGATTCTTACATCCACGGATTGCCAGCATGGCTCTTTTTGTGCTAGTTGTGTTAGTTGGTAGATGAGGTGGATTGATTTAATTGGTTGATTAGTGTGTGGTGATTAGTCACAACCAATAAAAAGGGAGAGATTGGCCACGTCAGATTAGGATTTGAGGACCACTCCTTGAGTGTTAACCCCGTTTTTCATGGGGATTTTATTTCTCATAGGTTGAATTAACTTTTGAGGGTAAAAGCCCTAATTTTTTATCGGTAAATTTGATGGTAATTTTTTAGGGTTTGGGGGTGGTGGAGCGTATTTAGGGAGAAGAAGGTGAGCAGTAAAAGTTGTGTGTGTTTTGTACCGAAACAAAATGGGGGAATGTGGGTAAATATCTTTATTTATTTTGTGGAGGTGAGGTAAATGAAACACGTGGGGATGGATTGGGATAGGAAAGAGTTACGTGTGTGAGTGGTTTGACCGGTCAAGCCAAGTGAATAATTCACCCCGTTCATTTGTTCTTGTTGAGATATGGGCTTGAAGCCCATTTATCCATCCGTCCATTTTAATGTAAATATCAATTGGGCTTTTAGGCCTTTAACCTTGTAAACCGTTCTTTATCCCATTATTGGGCTTTAATTTGGACTTTTGGTGAAAAGTTAAACAACTCTTTTCCTTAAATGGGCTTTTGAGCCCATTTATCCGATATGGGACCCACTTGGCTCGAATATCTTCAAAAATGATAAATTCCATTAAAACGAGATCGATTCCGACTTTCTTGATCATTTCTTCAAATTTAAGTGGACTTAGCCGGTTTTCGTGATCTTGGCACACTTTTGGTCTTTTGATCTTGTCTTCGACTCTTTCTTGACTTTTCTTCGACATTTTGACCGTGAAATCCCGTGTTTTCTCTTCTTTTGATCATTTGTACCCATTTAACATACAAAACACAAAACCACGCGTAATTCCAACATTTAAGATGTAAATCACATGATTAGGTCTTGTTTTTACTTGATTTTAGTGGCAAAAGGATAAGTGTTTACACACTTATTAAATCCCCTACACTTGACCATTGCAATGTCCCCATGCAATGCATAGTTATAAAGCATTAAGTTACATTTTTCTCATAATTAATCCATCTCGGCCTTTATTACTATTCCACTACTACTACGATGAAAAGATGAGAACTTTAAAAAGAGACAAAAATTATAACAGTTTTATTAACTTGGAAATTATTAGATGGAAGAAACTTGTAAAGAAGTCTAAGACTTTAATTAGGGCTTTGGTGTCATGAATATAAATCACCCTCAAGTTTCACGTTCCCCACACCAAGCTTAAAAACGAGATCATTGTTACTATAAGTTAGCACAACTAACACTTACTCATGTGGTTTAATTAATCACTTAGACCCCCTTATTCCTACGGTGTAATTCTTGTATTTTATTTTTTTCTTGAATGATCACGAGGATGCATTTTTGACTTATTTTGATAATTTATTAAGGCCAAAA
Organism: Glebionis coronaria; assembly: GCA_025667525.1. Lineage (NCBI taxonomy): Eukaryota > Viridiplantae > Streptophyta > Magnoliopsida > Asterales > Asteraceae > Glebionis > Glebionis coronaria. The sequence continues at coordinate 618,746,353 of CM046878.1, forward strand.
GTAAAGTGGAACGATTTAATCAATAGTTAGCTAAAGGACAAAATCTTTTAAAACTGCTTCTCGAAACCTCATAAAGTTCATATCTTGGCATAACTCGTTTCACGATTTGAGACTTTTCTCGGACCGATATTTGGCTTGTACTTCAAACTTCAAATCTTAAGAGACGATCTTGAAATTATGGTCTTCTCTTCATTTTGGTATACATCTTCATAGGAGTGAAATGCTTCAACATTGACCACGACTTCTTCATTTATCCTCTTCTTTATTTAGGATTTTGATATACAACGATCCGCCTCCTTTTCGGATTTGGATCTATTTATCCTCATACCATGTTAGGGTCTTTTTGGATAGACTTCTCCATGATCTTTAGGGGAGTAATTGCTTCTCGTCGTGTGTCTTGATCCATCATATTGATTTGGATTAATGATCTTCACAACCTCTTAGGATCTTTAGCAAAAAGTGAATCCTCATGCCTTGTGAGGGCCTTTTTGGACTCGGGTATCCTCATGCCTTGTTAGGGCCTTTTTGGATAAGCCAATCTTCGCGTCCCGCTTCAACAAGTTATGCCTTGGCTATGAACTCTAATTAATACCGAACAACTTTTAAACGATCTTGTGCTAGAAGCTAAGTAACTTTTCAAATCGTACAACCTTATTTATTGCAAATATATTTATTAACAAGCGATGGGAAAAAAAGCTCATAACTAACTCACATAAGTTAATGAAAGAATACCAAACTTATAATTAACTCTATCATCTCTCGTTCTCCACAATTTAAAATCTCAAGGAATGAGACTTGTGGATGCTTAGCCTAATAAACCAATTAAGGTCTATATGGTTAAGGATACTAGCTAGAGTAAACTTGGATAAGTAAACTCGGGTTGAGTCAAAATATTCACGACAGGCCTAATATATCAAAGACATCTAAACTTGTTAAAACCATTTTATTTATTTATTTATTTTTGACTTTATTCTTGAAATGGAAATTATTACGATGCGATGATAAAAGGAAAGAAAATAAAAATACTACTAGGCCAAAATAGATCAAAAATTTGAAAAACGTTGAAAATTTTTTAAATTTTCCGGTTAAATGGTGTCAAATTCATGTAAAAGTCCACTAAAATTCGATAGAAATCCCCCCTACACTTAATATAAACATTCCTCAATGTTTAAGCATGTGGGAGAATAAACTCCCCTACACTTAGGACATTGAGTACGTTGTTTAAAATCGAGCTAAGGAAGGGACAACTAAAGTGATTACATTTATTCGTTTTATTTATGTACAAGTATGAATCACAATAGTTTTGATAGAACCGGGTACACGGGAACATGGGATCACGGGTCGTGTCAATAGTACCAAAAGTGGATCATCAAAGCACATGTCCCTGCACACATCACAACACACAAACAACCTACTTGGCTCCCCCTACACTTATTGGTGGAAATGGATGAAGGTGAAAAAGGGTGGAAAGGATGGTAAAGGTAAAAATCTAACCTAGTTATACGATGCTTGATTTATTTATCACGAGTCTCTAGCTCGACTCTATTTCCCGAATTATTTCAGGTGAAATGTGGAGAGGGATGGAATCATCTCGTGAGAGATGTCCTCTCCATAGTACAACTTAACCCGTTGGCCATTCACCTTAAAGTTGGGCCCATTTGGTTGGGATAACTCAATGGTGCCATAAGGGAAGACTTGGGCCACGGTGAATGGACCGGACCAACGGCTCTTAAGTTTACCCGAAAAGATTTTCAACCGAGAGTTAAATAGTAAAACTTGATCACCAACATGGAACTCTCGGTTTTTAATCTTGGAATCATGAATGAGCTTAGTCTTCTCTTTGTAGATTAATGAATTTTCATAAGCCTCATCCTAAGTTCATTAAGTTCATTGAGTTGGATTTTCCTATGATCACCGGCTTTGTTTATGTCAAAATTAGCCCATTTCAAGGCCCAATAAGCCTTATGCTCCAACTCAATGGGGAGGTGGCACGCCTTTCTGTACACAAGGCGATAAGGGGTACAACCTATAGGTGTCTTATAAGCGGTACGGAAAGCCCACAAAGCATCATCTAATTTATCGGCCCATGAGGCACGATGCTCCCCCACGGTTCGCTCTAAGATTCTCTTAAGACCACGGTTAGAAACCTCGGCTTGTCCATTAATTTGAGGATGATACGCGGTGGAAAGTCGGTGATTGACACCATACTTAGCCATGACTCGTGCAAATTGATCATTGCAAAAATGAGTCCCGCGATCACTAATAATAGCACGAGGCACACTGAATCGAGCAAACAATTGTTTCAAGAAGTTAACAACCACCCTCGCATTGTTAGTAGGTAAAGCCTTTGCTTCAACCCATTTTGATACGTAGTCAACGGCTACGAGGTTGTACTTGTTTCTTTTTGATGATGGAAACGGCCCCATAAAGTCGATGCCCCATACGTCAAAGATTTCACATTCTTGGATGAAATTTTGAGGCATCTCATCTTTATGTATGATCTTGCCTTGTCTTTGGCAAGCATCAAAATGTTTAACCATTTCATGTGCATCATGATAAATGGAGGGCCAATAGAATCCGGAGTCGAAAACTTTTTAGCGGTGTAATTAGGACCAAAGTGACCACCAGTGGGTCCTTTATGGCAAGCTTCAAGGAATTTTAAAGCCGCCGGCCCATTAACACATCGACGAATGATTAAATCCGCACATTTCTTGAAAAGATAAGGGTCGTCCCAATGGTACGTTTTAACGTCCTTGAAGAATCTTTTCTTTTGTTGGGACGATAACCCTTTGATAAGAACACCACCCGCCAAATAGTTTGCAATGTCGGCAAACCATGGGGTATCATCAAGATTGGAATTAATAGACATTAAGGTCTCAAGGGGAAAGGATTCATTAATCTCTTGATTTGGAGATTCCCCTTGATAAGGATCCTCAAGTCTACTAAGGTGATCCGCGGCTAGGTTTTCTGCTCCTTTTTTATCATGAATTTCGATTTTAAATTCTTGTAGGAGCAAAACCCAACGAAGGAGTCTCGGTTTAGCATCTTGCTTGGTCAACAAGTATTTCAAGGCGGAATTATCGGTGTAAACGATGGTGGTGGAAAGCACAAGATAGGGGCAGAATTTCTCAAAAGCATACACTACGGCTAAAAGCTCTTTTTCGGTAGTGGTATAATGCAATTGAGCCCCCGTCATTGTCTTACTAGCATAATGAATGGGTTGGAAATCTTTGTTAACTCGTTGACCTAAAACCGCTCCTACCGCGAAATCACTAGCATCGCACATGAGCTCGAAAGGTAACTCCCAATTTGGAGAGACTAAGACCGATGCCTTAGTTAATTTACCTTTAAGAAGTTCGAAAGAGTCGAGACATTCTTGAGAGAAGATGAAAGGAGCATCCTTTTCTAAGAGACGAGTCATTGGACGAGCTATTTTTGAGAAATCTTGGATGAAACGTCGATAAAATCCCGCATGGCCTAAAAAACTTCTAACTCCTTTGATGGTGGTAGGTGGAGGTAACTTAGCAATGACGTCAACTTTAGCACGGTCGACTTCGATACCGGCTTTTGAAATTTTATGACCTAGGACGATGCCTTCTTTTACCATGAAATGGCATTTTTCCCAATTAAGAACGAGACGAGTGTCTTCACATCGTTGGAGCATACGTTCTAAATTAGCAAGGCAAGAAGAGAAAGAATCACCATAGACCTAGAAATCGTCCATAAAGACTTCCACAGTTTCTTCAACCATGTCATGAAATATCGCCATCATACACCTTTGGAAAGTCCCGGGAGCATTGCATAAGCCGAAAGGCATTCTTTTGTAAGCAAATGTTCCATAGGGACAAGTGAATGTGGTTTTCTCTTGGTCTTTTGGATCGATAGGGATTTGAAAATATCCGAAAAAACCATCTAAGAAACAATATAAATCATTACCCGCTAAACGCTCGAGCATTTGATCCATGAAAGGAAGAGGGAAATGATCCTTACGAGTGGCATCATTGAGCTTACGATAATCGATGCAAACTCGCCAACCCGTTACGAGTCGAGTAGGAATCAACTCGTTGTTTTCGTTGGGAACAACGGTGATTCCGCCTTTCTTAGGCACACAATGGACGGGACTAACTCATGGCGAAACCGAGATAGGGTAAATCATTCCGGCATCTAGAAGTTTGATAACTTCTTTCTTAATGACTTCATGAATTTTTGGATTAACCCTTCTTTGATTTTGGATTGCGGGTTTAAAGTCATCTTCCATGAGAATTTTATGAGTACAAAAATTAGGATCAATTCCGCGAATGTCAGAGATTTTCCAAGCAATTGCTTTCTTATGATTCTTAAGCACATCGATAAGTCGGGATTTTTCATCTTCTTTTAAGTCCTTAGCAATAATGACGGGCAACTTATTATCCTCCTCTAAGAAAACGTACTCTAAATGAGACGGTAAATCCTTAAGCTCTAAATCCGGTGGATTGTCGGTGGAAGGCTTAGTCAAAGTAGGATAATCATTTGTAACTTCCTTAGGAGTAGGTGGAGAAATATTTTCCTCATTGAGAAGTCTCTCAATGGTACGAATGTCTTCATCCCAATTGGTGGGAGAATTATCATACTTAATATCGAGAGGACCCAAGCTAGCTTCAAAATCATCTAAGTCACTTTCTCCAAATGGAGTCAATGAAGGAGCAATAGAAGCTACGGTCTCAACATGAGGTAAAGGAGAAATCTCGCTCTTACAAGCCTCGTGAAAATGTTCTTTGCATGCTTCGTCGAGGACATCGATGTAACTCACGGATTCGGGCTCATCGGGAAGTTTGGAAAGTTTACCCATGTTAAAGACGATTTTCTCATCCCCGACCCTCATGATAAGTTCACCCGCGGCTACATCAATTAATGTACGTCCGGTTCTCAAGAAGGGTTGTCCCACAATTAAGGGAACACGGGGATCCATCTCATAGTCGACTACAACAAAATCGGCGGGAAAATTGAATTTGTCGACTCCTACAAAAACATCCTCGGCTATCCCCACCGGATAAGCAACCGTACGGTTAGCTAATTCCAATGTCATACGAGTGGGGACTAGCTCGGGTAAAGATAATTGTTTCCATACAGACAATGGCATAAGATTGATACTCGCTCCGAGATCCGTCAAGGCCATACAATTCTCAACACCCGGAAAATTACAAGGAATAAGGAATCTACCGGGATCTCCTAACTTAACCGGTAATTTCTCAAAAGAACCGCGGAACAATTCTCATTCAATTGGGTATTGGAAATATCAAGCAACTTTTCCTTACCACTTAAAAGATCCTTAAACATCTTAGCGTACTTAGGCATGTGAGCGAGCGCCTCGGCAAAGGTGATATTAAAATTCAATTGTTTGAACATTTTTAGGAAGTTCGAAACTTAAATATCATCCTTATTCTTCAATTTCTCTTTCCGCAACCTTGAGGGATAAGGTATATTGGGTTGAGATGAAGGCTTTGGAGTGTATTGCTCACTCACATCCTTTGGTGGAGGAGGAGGAATAGAAATAGAAGGTGAAGGAACCGGTTTGGGAATTGAAGGTGTGGTAGAAAATTTGGGTATCGGTGGAACATAAGGTGTAGACGAATGCATAACGGGAGGTATGTCACAAGTGGAAGAAGAAGGAGGTTGTGTCGAAGAAGAAGGTATCTCGGGTCCTTGGTTAGGTGGGGAAGGTTCTACGGTGGTCTTACCGCTCCTAGTAGTGATATCATTAACATTAGCCCTAGGATTGGTCACGGTGTTCGAAGGGAGGGCACCTTGGGGACGAAAGGTTTGAATCATAGTCAAAAATTTCTTATCGGTCGATTCTTGCATCTCTCTCATCATTCGTTCATGGTCGGATAATTTTTGTAAAACCAAGTCCATTTGAGGATTATGCATGTTCATTTGATTATACCCTTGATTAGGAAAACCTTGGTTTTGATATTGATTAGAACCTTGATTAAATCCTTGATTTTGAAAACTTTGGTTATTAAATCCTTGATAACCCTTGGTTTTGCCCTTGATAATTCCCTTGATTTTGATTAAAACCCCGTTGATTAGAATTTCCTTGAAAATTACCCCGTTGAGGACCTTGGTTCCTATTTTGGGCGGGTGGGGGTGGTCTTTGTGGTGCTACAAAACCCGGGGGAGCCAAATAGTTATTAGACTTGTAAGACAAATGGTTAACATCAACATTTGGTTTGAAATGAATCCGATCATTTTCATTGTTGTTATAAGCATAAACTTCTTGTTGATTATTGTAAACCTTGTCACAATTATAGTACGAATGTGGTCCACCACAAGTTTCACACTTTTCACAAGTTTCTTTCACGGCATTTACATGTGTAAGCTCCTTAATTTGATTATTCACCTCATTATTACTAGCACTTGCACTTGCCATAGTAGCCCTAACACTCTTGGTTTGCACTTTAGCCTTGTTTTCAATAATGTCCCAAGCCTCGTTCATGGTTTTCACAAGAATATTGCCCCCCGCGGCACTATTAAGTGAGTCTTGGTCGTTTAGAGTTAAACCATTATAAAACGTGTTGATTTGATGCACTTTAGTGAAACCGTGTTGTGGACATTTTCTAAAAAGATCTTTAAAACGATCCCAAGACTCACTAAACGTTTCCCCATATTGTTGTTCAAAGGTGATGATCTCATTTCTTAAAGAAGTGGTCCGTGATGGTGGGAAAAAGTAGTTAATGAACTTGGTCTCTAAGTCGTTCCATGTGGTAATACTTTGGGGTGGTTCCTTATCAAGCCAAATCCGGGCTTGTCCCTCGAGGGAAAAAGGAAAAAGTTGTAGGCGAACGGCCTCTTGGGGCACCCCAATGTATTTGACGGTATTAGCTAATTGGATGAAACGTTTGATATGAGCGTGTGGGTCATCATTAGTACGGCCTAAAAATGGTGTAGCGGAAACCATTTGAATAAAACCCGATTTAAGTTCAAAATGATTAGCTCCAATATTCGGCACCACAATCGCTTCATCGTTTCCTTCAACGTGAGATTGTAGAATCTCAATCATTGGTCGATTATCCGTTGCCATCGTATTGCCGAAAGCTCGATTCTCGGGATCGGCTTTAATGACAGTCTTTTTGTTTTTCTTCTTCTTCTTTTTAGAAGAATTAGAAGTATTTGGTACACCAATCGGTATGTATTTATGCGCGCGAGTGCGCATACAATTAAAACTTTGGAATGAGGTAGGTGACCTCGGTCGACTTTGAGAGGAAAAGGATTTTCCCTCTCGATGAGCAATATGAAAAAACTACAAAAATATATACGTAAATACTAATTGAGTTGGCAAACCAATAATCGGTCGTCCCTCTCAATATACGCACAAGCAAGCGGGGAAACGAGGTGGCACAAAGCACTTAAAAACTTTTTTCCTTAGACGGCCTTTTATAGCGCGTCGCCTTATACCCACCTTATAGTTTGTATATGTCGAGTTCAAACGTCTTACTAGTATTTATCTATTTTGCCCTTTTTTCTTGTTATGGATGCGACTAAAATACTTAGGTGATGAAATCCCAACTAAGGCTTATTTGAAAAGTAGGTAAATTTATTGTGCTACGTAATATATTATAGTAAAAGAAAAATCTTTTTGTATTTTTTTTTTAAGAAAAATATATATTCACAAGAAAAACGAAAGAAATCGAACTAAAAATTAACACTAATACGTAATATTTTTGGTGTAATACTTTTAGGAAAAAGTATTACTTTTGATTTTTTTAATTTTTTTTGGTGCAAATCTTAGGAAAGAAATTGCTTTTGTGATTTTCTAATTTTTTTTGTATTTTTAAGTTTTTGATTTTTTTTTGTATTTTTGATTTTGTTGCAAGAAACGTAACGTTCAAAGTCGAACGGATCCCAAAATCCAAACGTCTTTACGAAAAATCGTCAATCGTACGAGCGAAGCGGCAGCGGCGCCAATTTGAAACTAGGATTTTTGTATGTATCAATTAAGTTCGTTTTCCTCGACTCGACTCGAATTTGATTTCCAATTATCGTATCGACTTAACCTTGTTTTTGGTAAAATCTATTTTTGGGATATTTTAAACTAAAAGCTAATATTTAAAACTAATTTAAATTTAATAAACTACCTTAAAAAAACTAATTTAAACTAATCTATATATATAAAAAAAACTATTTTAAGAAAAGTAAACTATGAAAACAATTTTAATCTAATTAATTTCAAACTAGTAATTTTAAATAAAATCTACTTCAAAATATTTCAAATAAAACTAATCTTAATTTTAAACTAAAACTTTTAAAACAAAACAAATTTATATTAACTAAAATTTTAATAACGAATTAAAAAAATAAACTATTAAAGTAATTAAAATAAAATATATATATTTTTTTTCTTTTTATATTTTATATAAAAAACTGAATTGAAAGAAATTTGAAATAAGACTTTTAATTAAAACTTAAATAAACTTAAACTTTGGATTAAACTAATTTACTAAAAACTGCCATTAATTAACTAGCTATATTAATCAAAGGGTGCAAGGAGAGACACAAAAGGAACTCTAGCTGAGATGGTTGGGTCGAAAGGTTGCCAGACGAGAGGTCCTGGGTTCGATTCTCACCAGGACCAAGATTTATGCTTAATATTGTTTTAATTTTTGGAACTTTTATTTTGGACACAAAAACCTCAGACTAATTGAGTCTGAAGTTTAAGTAGCAAAATCAGCAAATCACTCAACAAAAATAAGCAAAGACAGATAACAAATAAGCAGTTTAAAATGAACATAAGCAAATATGATATGAAATTAAGCAATCAAAAAGCTGTTACATATTGAAAATAGTATGCAGACTTTAAGACCAAATAAGCAGTTATAAGCAAAACAGAAATCCAAATAGACCAAACCAGTTTAAAACAAATAAGTAGTTTAAAGCCAAACTGAGCTTAACAGAATAATAAATCACTAATACCTAATAAGCTAACCAATTTAACCCAAACCGAAACAAAATAAGCCCAATAAATCCACACGTCCAAATAAACAAATCCGACGAACACTTTCAATAAGCAGTAAAAAATATGAGCAGATCCAATAAACTGATAAACCAAATAAGAATTCAAAATAAATTATCAAAACAGATAATATTCTACGAACTAATTTAAACAATCATACGCAGCTAAATAAGAAACTTTAAACTGAATAACCCAAGAACAAAAAGCAGATAAAAATAATTAAGATTACGACACGAGTTCAATCCAAGCAGATTCAAGTACAACCTCAAAGCATATAAATCATTAACTAAATAAAATTTAACATAAAATTAAAAGAAGACAAACCTAATGTAGAAACCCTTTGAGAAGTAGGATGGGCGCTGTACCCCTAATGAACCGTAATCAACCGAACAAATAAACACCTCCTTCTTACCCGATATCCATCATCATCATCACCACTTTGTTCTTCCACAGTATCCAATATTTTAATATATATATATTATATATATATATATATATATATATATATATATATATATATATATATATATAATTTTATCTTTCCAGTAGGGAAAGAAGATTTCATTTTAATTTATTCTAACAATTATTTCATCCAAATAAAATTAAAAGAAATTGCAGTTAAATGAAACGAACCACAATTTATTTAAATCTGAAATTTCATTAATATTAAACTGAGATTACAATACTTTTAAAATAGAAAATACAAATTAACCCTAATTCTACTTTTCAGAAATAAAAGCTAAAAATAAAGAAAAGGCACCATTACATTGAGAAATGGGGGTTTTTTATAGGAGAAACCCCAAGAAACCCCAATCTTGGCTTCAATGTTAAGCAATCAATCTCTACCGTCCAATCCTTCTTTCTTCTTCTCTCTCTTCTAATTCTTCAATCTTGCGGCTGAAAATGATTCTTGCATCCACGGATTGCCAGCATGGCTCTTTTTGTGCTAGTTGTGTTAGTTGGTAGATGAGGTGGATTGATTTAATTGGTTGATTAGTGTGTGGTGATTAGTCACAACCAATAAAAAGGGAGAGATTGGCCACATCAGATTAGGATTTGAGGACCACTCCTTGAGTGTTAACCCCATTTTTCATGGGGATTTTATTTCTCATAGGTTGAATTAACTTTTGAGGGTAAAAGCCCTAATTTTTTATCGGTAAATTTGATGGTAATTTTTTAGGGTTTGGGGGTGGTGGAGCGTATTTAGGGAGAAGAAGGTGAGCAGTAAAAGTTGTGTGTGTTTTGTACCGAAACAAAATGGGGGAATGTGGGTAAATATCTTTATTTATTTTGTGGAGGTGAGGTAAATGAAACACGTGGGGATGGATTGGGATAGGAAAGAGTTACGTGTGTGAGTGGTTTGACCGGTCAAGCCAAGTGAATAATTCACCCCGTTCCTTTGTTTTTGTTGAGATATGGGCTTGAAGCCCATTTATCCATCTGTCTATTTTAATGTAAATATCAATTGGGCTTTTAGGCCTTTAACCTTGTAAACCGTTCTTTATCCCATTATTGGGCTTTAATTTGGACTTTTGGTGAAAAGTTAAACAACTCTTTTCCTTAAATGGGCTTTTGAGCCCATTTATCCGATGTGGGACCCATTTGGCTCGAATATCTTCAAAAATGATAAATTCCATTAAAACGAGCTCGATTCCGACTTTCTTGATCATTTCTTCAAATTTAAGTGGACTTAGCCGGTTTTCGTGATCTTGGCACACTTTTGGTCTTTTGATCTTGTCTTCGACTCTTTCTTGACTTTTCTTCGACATTTTGACCGTGAAATCCCGTGTTTTCTCTTCTTTTGATCATTTGTACCCATTTAACACACAAAACACAAAACCACGCGTAATTCCGACATTTAAGATGTAAAACACATGATTAGGTCTTGTTTTTACTTGATTTTAGTGGCAAAAGGATAAGTGTTTACACACTTATTAGCTCTCCCATGACACTCATTTGAAATTTATCCTGCATCAATTTGGCAAACTCTTTGCTAAGCATAGAGTTAGTGGATCCACAGATGATGTCATCAACATAGACTTGTACTAGCAGAAGGTCACCCTTTTGTTTCTTGGTGAACAGGGTCTGATCAATCTTCCCCCTGCTAAAGCCATTATCTAAGAATATTTAGAGAGAGTACCATACCAGGCCCTGGGAGCTTGGTGAAGTCCATACATAGCCTTTTTCATCTTGTAAACTTTGTCTGGATGTTCTGGGTCTTCAAACCCTGGAGGTTGCATAACATAGACTTCTTCATCAATGGTTCTATATAGAAAGGCACTTTTTACATCCATTTGGAAAACAGTGAAATCCATAAATGAATCATAAGCAAGGAATAATGTAATGGCTTCAATCCTGGCAACTGGAGCAAATACCTCCTCGTAATCAATTCCTTCTTCCTGTGTATACCCTTGTGCCACCAGTCTTGCTTTGTTCCTGACAACTATCCCCCTTTCATCCTTTTTGTTCCTGAGTACCCACTTTGTCCCAATAGGCCTTGCCCATTTGGGACAATCTACTAGAATCCAAACCTCTTGTATGTCAAACTGTAAGAGCTCCTCTTGCATGGCTTCAACCCAGCTTGGGTCATTTAAAGCCTGAAAAATCTTCTTTGGCTCTTCTTGTGACAAAAATGCAGTAAACAAACAACACTGCATGTTGTCATGATTAAACTTCATGGTGATGTTAGCAATGAAGCTGTGCTCCTTTGCTGTATACCTTGTATGTCTAGGGGCTTCAGGATCACCAATGATTTGAGAGATAGGGTGATCCTTATTGATTCTGTAGGTAGGCTGCATGATTACTTCTGTTTCATCTTCTTCCAAATCAGAATTGATGGGACTATTTTGATTGGGAAAGAAGTTCTCAAAGGAACTTCCAAAGGATACAGCATGACCTAGAGATGGGTGTTGATGAGCTGAATGTAGCTTTGAGTAACTTGGGCCTTCACTCTTGATTATTCTGCTTCCACTGCTGGATATAATAGGACCATAAGATATGGGTGTAGATGATGAAATGAGCGGGGATTCTCTTTCTTCATTATTAGTATTATTAGCAACAGGATCCTTTGTGGCAGGGGAAGCAGTTGGTCTAGCAGGGGAATCCTGGATTCCACTGCCTTCAGCCATTCCACTGCTTTCAGAAGGTGACATAGCAGGGGATAAGGTTGGCTGTTCTTTTCCTAGAGAAGGATTATCTTCTTTACCAGCAGCTTCAATAGGAAATAGTGAGGGTACATTCATGTACCTCAGGGGTGACTTCTCTACACCAGTTGGTTCTTGTGTACCTGAAATGTTAGTATTCTGCAATGCAACAGGTACATAATTCATAGATTTTGAAAGAACTTCTATATCAAAGAACCAATCAGGACCTGTTTGAACATCTTTAGGCTTGTCTTCAAGAAAATCTACATGAAGATTTTCTATGATTTTGCTTGTCTTCTTGTTGAAGACCCTATATCCCTTGCTGTTCAATGAATAACCCACAAAATATCCATCATCTCCCTTTTCACTGAACTTGCCAGATTGTCAATAGTGTTCAAAATGATCACATGACATCCAAAGGGTCTAAAGAAGTCAATTAAAGGAGGTCTTCTATTAAACAGCTGATAAGGAGTCTTGTTGTGTGCCTTAACCACCAAGGCCCTGTTTTGTACATAACAAGCAGTGGATACAGCCTCAGCCCAAAAGATAACTAGAAGTTTAGAATCAGACAACATAGTTCTTGCAGCTTCAATAAGTGTCCTATTCCTTCTTTCTGCAACTCCATTCTGTTGAGGTGTTCTTGCAATGCTGAATTCCCTCTTGATCCCTTTGTTTATGCAGAAAGAGTCCAGTTTCTGATTTCTGAACTCACCACCATTATCTGATTTTATGGTTACTACCTTCATGCTTTTTGATAATTCAATCTGATTGATGAACCCAATGAGTACATCAGCTGTGTCACTCTTTTCAAATAGAAGGAATGTCCATGTGAACCTTGAAAAATCATCAGTAATCACTAGGCAGTACCATTTCTTCTTTATGCTTGCCACAAAAGTAGGGCCAAACATATCCATATGCAGTAGTTCCAATGGCTTGGTAGTGGACATACTTGTTTTTTATTGCTAGATGCTCTATGTTGCTTCCCTTTCAGACAGGCAGCACAAGTATGTTCATTGACAAAGGACTTGGAAGGAAGACCATGAACAAGATTATATTTCACCAGTTTGTTCATGTTCTTGAAGTTAAGATTACCAAGTCTTCTATGCCATTTCTTACACTCATCAACTGAGGCTTTGGAAATGAAACAGGTTTCATTGTCTTGTAGAGAGATGTCTTTGAGATCAATTGTGTACATGTTCTTTTGTCTTGGTGTTCTAAGTACAATAGGAGTGTCTGGTGGTAAGACAAACTCCTTTCCTAACACCAAGCATTCTGTGTCAGTAAACAAGAAAAAATTCTTGTTATCAGTCATCTCTGACACACTGAATAGATTGTACTTGAGCTCTTTCACCAAGTAGACATTATCAAAGGTCATCCCATTGGTGACAATAGTTCCTTTTCCTGTTATTGTTCCATGCCCATCTCCAAAAGAAACACCATCATTGTCATGCAGGGGCACAAAGTTAGACAGATAAGATTTTTGTCCAGTCATGCTTCTTGAGCATCCACTATCCCAATATGCTCTATCATCCCTTGTCTTCTTTGTCACCTACAAAAAGAAAAACAAATTAGTTTTTCTTGGGGACCCAAGCCATTACAGACTTGGATCTACCTCGTGTATCAATGTAGGATAGCTTATCAAAAACTAGAGATACACCATTAGACTGAGTACCCCTTTTGGGTACCCAAACCAAACGAGCTGAGGCTTTCACAGCTTTCCCCCATCTACCCATGTTCCTAAAAGGCAAAACTTTGTTAGCAGGGGATACCCTAGTTTTAGCAGGGGAATCCCTATGCTTAGCAGAGGGAACCCATCTTTTGTTTTGGCCTATATTCATGTGTTGGTAAGGTCTAGGGCTAGATCTATATGCATTATAAGGTGTTGGGGTGGTCACAGAAGTGCTGGGCTTGGTGTGAACATCATTCTCCTTTCTAAGTGCAAGAATAACATATTTGTCAGTCACCCTGTTTCTCAAGGAAGGGGCAACATACTTGGCAGGGGAAAAGGATTTTGCCCCTGCATTTAGAAGAATAGTTTTAGGTTGCATATCCTTTAAAGGATTTGCAGCCACCACTTCCATTGGTGCCTTACACTCTTGATAAGTGTGCTCAAAACTACCACATGCGAAGCATGGCTTTGTGTTTATCACAAAGTCTTCTTCTAATTGGTGAGACTTTTGGTCATTCCAATTTCTTTGATTACCTCTGACAGTCCTGTACATACCAGCATATTTAATGGTGGACTTAGGGGACTGTGATCTGGTTTTAGATATAGGTGAGCTACTCTTAGAACTAGAATCACTACCAAAAAGTCCTCCTCTTGAAAATAGAACAGGGTTATCAATTTTCCATTGTTTTAAAGCAACCTGTTCCTTTTAAAAATCCCTAATAACACTAGTTTTCACTAGAGGCTCTTCAGTATCAAGATTATTAGGTATGTAAGCACTTAAATCAAACTCAATATCATCTTGTTTTTGAAAACAAGGGAGACCAGTCCAAGACAGGTCTTTTCTAGGAAAAGGTGCATGAATGTTGGCAGGGGGTGGTGGTATGGTAGCATGCTCATTTTTAATCCCAAACCCTGTTTTGTCCCTAGGAGATTGACCAATTTCAACTGCTTTAGTTAAATCTTTTGAGGCTTTTCCAAATTTTTCAACAGTTTCATCATCAATCTTTTTGTTAGATTTAAAAGTTTCAAGTTCAGCAGTCAACTCCTTAATGGAGTTATTGTTCTCCTTAGAATCTCTTTCTAGACTCACAATGTGATCCCTATAATCACTTTCTCTTTGTTTAAACTCTCTTATGGTGGACTCTAACTGTTCTAAAGCACGTCTATAATTATCAAGGTCATTGTCACAATTAATATAGTCAGCTTTTACCTTTCTGATTTGATCATTCAATGACTCAGTATTTTTCCTACAAGCTTTAGTACAATATGAATCGTCATATACCTCATTGTCAGAGCTGGAACTTGACATGGCCATAAGTGCAAAATCTTCTTCTTTTTCCTCTACAACCAATGCTTGATTTCTTTCCACATTCTCTGTCATGGCACTCCAATCCCATCCACCTGCTCCATCTATCCCCTGCATAGCTACCATGGCTTTAGCACCATAATCATCATCTTTGGTTTCCTTCCTATAGTTGTTCCCAGTCTTAGGTCCTCTGCATTCCCTAGTAAAATGACCCTTCTTGCCACAGTTGTAGCATTCAACCTTTGTTTTTTCAAACCCAGCCACAACAGAGGGATTGATTGAGATCTTCTTCCTATACTTCTCGTAAAACCTGTTGGCTCTCATGCTAAGCAGAGCCATGTTCCACTTGATATCCATCTCTTCTAGTCCTTGCTCACTGATTTGACTTAGATCTTCGTGCAACACAGTAGATCCTTGTGTCCCTTGAGATGCTATAAAAGCATAAGCAGTATCAAGGCTGAATGTAGCTGGCCTTTCTTCATCATAAGATGATCCAGACCTGGTAGCAGGGGAATAAGCAGCAGGGACTACTTCGATTCCACTGTTTTTGGAGATTCTACTGCTTTGTGATATGAATGCCATGCTAGCAGGGGAATCAGTAGATCCACTTGAGTTGGTGGGAATCGTTCCTTTTGACTTCATCTCATTGACAACAGGTTCAAAAACTTTTAAGTTATTGTATATGTCATCAATGTTCTTGTTGTCCAAGTCATCCTTATTCTGCCAAATTGCCTTGTAGATAAACCATTCTTTCTGGAGGCTGTTAAGAAACCTGGTATTCACCTGCTCTCTTGTCACCTCAATATCAAAGAACTCCAACTGGGCTACCATATCTTGAAGCCTATTGTAAATAGCTCCAATTGATTCATCACCAATTGCTTTGAAAGAAGCAAAGTCATCAAGCATTTGATTCTTCTTCTTCTTCTTTGTGGCTTCATTTCCACCAAAGGTTGTGCCTATGGCTTCCCATAGTTCCTTAGTGTTTTGTATTTTCTGAATCTTAGTTGATGTCTATCAGGCAGAGCCAACAGAAATGAGCTGTGAGCCCTGACATCATGCCTTCTGGCCAGTATTTCCTTATCACAAAGAGCAGCAGATTTCTTCTTGTCCTTACCTTTGGAACTTTCACCTTTCTCTTCTTCCTTGCCCTCTTCAACTGCTACCATTTTGTTGAATTGATCACCAAATTCTATGATCTCCTAGAGAACATAGTGTTCCATTTTCAGGTATTGTTGGATTCTGAATTCCCATAATTCAAAGTTTTCAGGATCCAACATGGGTAACTTGAGGTTATTGTGGTTGTTGTTGTTCGAGGAAGAGTCTGAAGACATGGTTGTTATGAGGGTTTTGTTCTTGGTTTAGACAAAGTTTCTCAACAAGCTCTGATACCACTTGTTGATCCCAAACTCAGATCTTAAACCTTAATAGCTTGTTTAAGGGTTGTGATAGAAAGAAAGTATTCAATCTAACACTAGAAAAACTTTGCAAAGCAAAGTAACTAAACAAGATGCTGAATATAATGTTTAGCACAAGAACAATATGACTGAAGCAAACGTTGAACTTTAATATATAAATGATATACGAATACCCTAAAATGGTATTAGGGTTTACAAAACCTTAAAGTATGATAATGAAAGACAATAGAGAAAGACACACATTGCATGCTAACCTAGTGAGTCCTTTTATAGCCATAAGGACTCACGTACAAGATCACTACTAACAAACTTGGAAAGTATTAAGGAGTAGTAACAGAAACGCGTAAAAATCTATTCCAAGTTTATCTCTGACGGCAAGGCCTTTGACTTCAGCAGGGGAACCAATCCCCCTGCCTTTGTTATTTGGCAGGGGGAACTTACTCTAGCAGGGGTACGGATAATCAACTAGCAGGGATAACAAGTATGCATAGATTTATTCCCAACAATGTATTCCCAGGTTCTCTCATTTAGGGGGAGTATTAACCAAGGGGAGTATATGAAAATCATTTTCCATCTAGATTTTCAATTTACAGTTCTCTAACTTCAAAATCTCTCTCTAAAATGGCTTTTCTTTCATCCTCGCCTTTTTTGTTTTGACAAAGGGAGATGAGTGTAAACGAAGATGGTAACCGCTAACTTTTACACTTTACTATCTATTACGTTTACATTATTTGTCATCATCAAAAAAGGGGAGATTGTTAGTGCAAATATTAAGATATTTAAACTATGCATCCTTGTTTGTTTTGTTGATGACAAACATGTAACTTGTAATACATAACGTAAAATGTACAAGTTAATCGTAATCGTATTTTTTGTATACTTACACGTTTCTATCTCTATAAAAATAAAGATAAATAGTTTGTACATCATTAAGTAACATGACTTGCAAAAGCTCGACAAATCCTTCAAGAAAATCTGACAATTAATGTGGTTTCGGAGTTGACTCAACCAAAGATTTGCAAAATCAAATTTCTGATTTTCTGACAGACAGAAGGACTCCGACGGACCACTTGGTAAAGGGTCCGACGGGGTCCGTGGGTACCTGAGCTTTGGCTAAAGACCACTTTCTGACTTATTTCTGACACCTTTCCAACATACTCTTCTCTCTAAATCTAATCCTCTATCAGATTTTTCTTCTATCTAACATGTAGATCTTGGATCTATAATTGTTCTTCTTCTTGTTTAGTATTTCTCATTGTAGTTATGGAGATCACTCAATGTGTAAACAAGATCAAGAAGTTCAAGCACAAGACATACATCAAGTCATTGTGTCACCACTATCTAGACTAGTTTCTTTGTACTTGTCATCTGATGGTATTATGTCCAAGATCTATGATCTTGACATCTCGTGTTCTTCTCAACCAAGATCCATGACTTATCATCATTGATCTATAAATTTTAGGAGCGGAAAAGCCAAAGGCTAAGTACGTGTGGACTGGTGTATAGATCCATATTTCTCCTTCATGAGATCTATGATCTTGATGCTTCATGACTCGTGTTGATAAGGATTATGAATATGTTACGACATGTTCTTCAAGATGTAATCCATGATCTAGGCTATATCATATCATAGAGTCATCTCTCTCTATCACAAACTATCACAAACCAATGTCTGTTGCCGGTTCTTGTGTGAACCCGATACTTGGATTAGTACCTACAAATGTTGTAAGGTTAGAAGTCGTGTTGGTTCTACTTGTGTGTAAGAACCCGGGTGTTGGTGTTATCCATTGTGCAAGGACCCAATGTGTAGTTTAGTACCAGATAAAGTGCTAATGGTGTAGAAGGTACTTGTTCTACCCATGTGAAAGAACACGACATCCTAGCTTAGGTGTCCGTAAAAATTGTAAGCCAATGTACGAAGGTTTCTCCAACGGTGTAAAGGAGATTCTTTTACTAGTGAAGCTGAACTCTCGAGTAGGTGACTCGGGGAGTGGATGTAGGGCAAGGAAGGCGTCCTTGAAGCCTAACCACTATAACTCATTGTGTTGGTTTGCGTTTACTTTACTTTATTTCTTTATCCTTATACTTGCATTGCTTTTGTATGTAGTGATCTCTCATTGTGCTACTTGGTTCATATAGTCTTTGACTATAAACAAAAGCCTCTCATACTATATCCCCATTAATGTACATTTGATACAAAAATTTTAAGAGATTAAAAGAAAACTATTCAACCCCCTTTTAGTTTTCTACACATTCCAATGGATGACTAAGGTCGTCAAGGGGAATAGTGAGACTCTTCTCCAATGATCATAACAAGGTAACGTGTGATATGTTTAGTCAGCTGGTATTTTTGAATTTAGAAGTTAACTAAAGTTTTGATATGCTTGGTACTCTCTACATTCATGTTGAGCTTGACAACTGAAATTCTTTGACCGAACAACTGAAATTCTAGATCATCGCAAATAAACTTCTTAACTTTTTATATATTAATCAATCTTCTACGTTATTTTCTTAAATCATGTTAAATGGAATAAATACTTTACTCTTGATATATGATCCTTTAATACTTTCTTGATTTTCTTTTATATACTAATATTTCAACTTTTGATAAGCATTGATTTTATTTTTATTATAAGTTAACTTGAATGTACTAGATGGATTAGTAAGTATGTTGTGACCTGGACGTGTGTAGACAAAAACCCTATTTGACCTTCTTTCCCAAATGACCCATTTTGATCCAGCCTGTTTTGACCCATTACCCAAAACAACTAGGCAATAGTTGACTAAACTTTTAATATTTGATCTGTAAACCAAACCCGTCCGTTTTGCCGGCTAAGGTAGTTAAGCGTAGTTGCAATCTTTGAAAACGTATAGCACCATTTATTGTAACATGGAATCGATGCTTAAGTACATTTTATTTTAACTTGTAGCAGCGAGTTTTGTAGCTAGAATTAAAATGGACATGGAACAGGAGTAAAAGTAGACTGCAACACAAAATAGTATGATAAGTGAAGATATTATGGCTGCTAAGCGTCAACTTCAGTTTCATGCAACCATTTACAATAAGTTTCTTGCGACTGTGGAGAAGAATTGTTGGATTTATGAAGGCCAGGCCTTGCAATGATCCATCTATAGGTAAAGCAACAAATCAATATAACCATAACACACTTCCTTTTATACTATGCGTTTATTTAATGCAAATCGATTGCTAATCTATAGTGTTTAGTTCGTATCAGATAAAAATTTAAAATTGATAAATACTCCAAAGTGTAGATTATCTATATTGACTGTTTGGATACACACTTACATCCCATCTTCTAAATTAATATATTTCGTGATATTATCTTCTTCAAGCATACATTTCTATTTATTGAGGATACTATTTTTTTATCTCAATATGTATGTCTAAATTTTACATGAGTACAAGTCTTATTATGTTATGTTTTTATCTTATAACTCATTAAGTTTTATCTTAATGACGTTTAAAACACATATATAAACACCCTGCATGTCAAACTTTGTTTCTTAATTGTACTCACAAATTGGTGTTATTTGGTCAGGTGTTACTACATTGGTGCTGAGCCCCACCCCCGTCCCAACTCTTGAAATTCAGTCAGTAAGAGCGATAGAAACTTCGCACCCATAGATGTCTGGGAAATCGACAAGAGATGATCAGGCAATGCCACTTCTAACCCCCAAAACCGAAAATCCGAATGAGCAATCCTATGAAGGTTATAAGGTACAGATGACCGTACGAGACTTGAAATGGATTATAAGTTCTGCAACATAGCGTGAGCAAGCTCATGTTGACAAGAATATTGAAAGGAAGCTAACGCCTTGCACTTTTGCGAGATGCGAAGATAAAAACCCTATTTTCACCAATTAGTGGAAATGACCTTATTTTATTTTATGTTTTAAGATTATATTCGTTTTACCTTTGTTGTATCAAATATTTTCCTACATTTTTTTCTTTCAAAAGAATTCTTGAAGCTAGTATTGTAATAAGTAAAGGTGTAGAGTCGGTTTTGGTACTTTTGGGCTTTAGTTGGGTTGTGTATTAGATTGAGGCGTTACAAAAGATTAAGGGTGGTTAACGATATGAAAAATATTTATTGTTATTGCAGATTCTATTGATATGTGATACTCGGAAAAAATTGTAAAACACAATGTTAGAAATACATTTTTACGTATTTAGGAAGGATCGATCACTCCAACAGTAGTAGTAGTCGAGCTCGTAGTTAGTGGTGATATCACAAATAGTAAAACTGGGCCAAGGCTACTTGTGGGCTTGGCTTGGGCTGGCCAATGTCCATCTTATGGACATGGGTATATAAACCTTGAAAATACTCTTTTTACTTCAATGTTATTTTACACTCTTCCTTTATCTCTCTAGTTTCTCTCTCTCTATATATATTTACATCACTTCCTCACATTAGATAATCCAAGAATTACGTAGATTTACAAATAGTATCAAGAGACATGGGGTGAAATAGAGTTTTGGTTTGTTTTGTTTTGTGTTTTCATTGTGTTCGTGAGTTTTATAGATTAACAAACCCACATCCAAAAAAAAATCGTGTTTTATGGTCTAAATCTTTCTAAAAATCATCTACATAGTTGTGGTAGTGATTTGGTCTCTTGGTTTTGGTCAAAAACACAAAAACATTTGACGTTTGGCTCGTTTTTGTTGCAAACTCTCAAAAATCAGCGTATTGAGGAATCAGAAACCCTAATTATTGCTAGTTCAGCTATTATTGTGAGTTCAGCCAATATTACGAATCGAATTTATTGCAAAATCGTCTATATTGCAAGTTGAGAATTTTATTTTCATTATTGCGAATTGGGGTTAAATTTTTTTCCCGAGTTAAGACTTTTCAATTGATGCGAGTTGAGACTTTTCAATTATTGCGAGTTGAGACTCTTTAATTATTGGGAGTTGAGACTTTTTAATTATTACGAGTTGAGACTTTCAGTTATTGCGAGTTAAGGTCTTTAACTTATTCCGCATTGAGAACTACAATTATTGCGAATTGAGAATTTGTGATACTATGTTTTTTTCCAAAATTGTAAACGGTTATTATTCCGAGATCATTAAAAAGGTCTTTTTGCGGGAAAACCGGAGTAAAATTTAAATTTAATTGTAGACTACTTAGGCCATTTTATGTAACACCCCCAAATTTACACAATTCAATACAGCGGAAGGCTCGTTGGTGTTACGGGATAGCACATTACTCACATCATAGACAACGCTTAAAAATCGCGTCGTTTAATAATAAAGCATTTCCATTCATAAATATCAAATTTACATAGGTCCCAAGTCATTGTATTTCATACAAGTTTTACAAAGAATTTGAATGGAAATTATTATTTAAGTGCGGGCCATGAATTCTTGTTTTCTTCCCGAGAATTACCTTCAAGTACCTGAGACAAAACATGTTAAAAGAAAAGGGCAGCGATAACGCCGAGTGAATTCATAGAGTTTAATGAAACCATTAATATATCATCGGTATATAATTATTACCGAAAATCATTTTGCACAAATCCTTGTAATAGGCCATAAAATAGCCAAAGTCATTTTATACAAATCCTTATCAAAATCAGAATATAGGCTTTCGCCTTCAAAATCATTATACGAACCAATGTCGTAAAAATATCATACAATACATTTTATAACGTTGTATAGAGTTAAATAAAAATATCATAGAATATAGGCTTTCGCACATATGTAGGTGTCCCTAACACTATGTCCCTATTTTTCACTTCTTGCAGATCTCATAAAATTTAATCTTTCACAATCTTTAAAGAAAATGCAGTGTTTATTAATCAGTTTTATGGTGACTACTAATCAGCCTTGCATGGTCCATTCCAAATTGTATGTAGGCGCACAACTATATACAATTTCAAGATTAACGATGCAATACTCAGTTCGTCAAAACTTTGTCATCATGTTTAAAATATATATTCATGCTTAATTCAAAATGAATTTACAGATATGTTCTTTATCATGGAAACAATTAAGTTTTCCAAGATGTTGCATAAACAACTTTATTTCAATAACGATTATTTATAAATCTCACTTTAAATAATTCATATGGGGATGAAAATTCCATTTTTCTCAAGGGATACTGTTTTATCTTTATAAAAACAATGAGTGATCTGCAAAAGAGTGATGAAAAGTTGTTCACCAAGAACTAACTACAATATGCTAGGAAATGAGATTTAGCCAAATAATCATGAGGTTCATGACCTCGATGGCACTCAAAAAGAATAATCCACAACGTAACTCAATTCGAGATGAGTACTTGTTCAACGGTTGCATCACTAATGCGAGCATTAGGAAGAAGCAAGAAAAGATAGATAACATAGGTACATGTAGGATTTAGCAATCAAAGGTAGTCTTTTCATTAATCACAAACAAGTCAAAATTGTACCGTAACACATTACGTGTCACTATATCATACAATTCCAAGAACTCATCCTACCAACTGATGTCTCAATTAAGTTAGGGATTATTTTTAAAAGATACCACAATGAATACTAATCTACAAGAGTCATTAGGTGTTCCACATGTCCTGGAAGATCCATTGGTCCCAATTCAGAAGAAGATTTCTTCAATTTATTTCTTGGACACTGGGCATCCTCGTCATTGGACAATGGCCTAGGAATAACCCTTAACACGAACTAACAATCATTTAAAACCTTATAATTCAATCACAGAACTTAACGACTTCCTCTTAACAATTTCTTATTCCATACAAGTTAAATTTTACTTTATTCAAGTTTCAATCAACTTATACTCAAGGCAATATCCTACCTCATTTTCCATGACTTTCAACCTTATTCATAAACCTTAAAAGGGCAATAAAAGCTCGATATGATCAACACTTAACTTCCAATCCTATAGCTCTTACAACAATAGTTATCAAATGAGTCACTAGCATGAGATGACTCACACATTCAATTAGATTTCTCGGAAAGGTACTAGTGGCATGAGGCTTTTGGGTAATGGTTCCAATGACAGTCTCAAGTGCAACATTCACCCTTTCGATTTCAATTTAAGAATTGGATGACAACGAATCAGATGACATCTTTCTAGGTGGTAACGTTTTGTCAAACTCCACTCTATAAGGAAAGATCGTCATGACATCGATATCAGATATAATCTCGCCAATTCTTCTTTAATATCACAATCAACTAATATCTATATTTCTACGAATATTAACCATTTTGTTGGGATCATAAATATCCACAACTTGGTTTAGATCTAGAATAGCTAAAATTCCTACGGAAATAGCTTCGATTAATTTTCTAGGGGAGTTAGAGTTTCTTGTGACAATCTACGTCGTATAAATACCTCGTATAAATATTAAAATAATCATCAAACAATCATGTAATCAAATTACATCATATATATATATATATATATATATATATATATATATATATATATATATATATATATATATATATATATATATATATATATAATCCAAGTTATATATATATTAAAATAACACTTCTCAGTCTGGCCTTGTCGGTAACTCGGGAATTCTTCGACACCGTTATAGTCAAAAGATTTATAGACATTTCGTGAAAAATGTTTATAGTTAAAAGATTTTGAAATGTTTTATTCAAAACCTTGGTTTTAAAAATCTTTCGTTCTCTATAACGAGAGCTATGATACCAAACTGTAACACCCCCAAATTTACACAATTCAATACAGCGGAAGACTCGTTGGTGTTACGGGATAGCACATTACTCACATCATAGACAACGCTTAAAAATCGCGTCGTTTATTAATAAATCATTTACATTCATAAATATCAAATTTACATAGGTCCCAAGTCATTGTATTTCATACAAGTTTTACAAAGAATTTGAATGGAAATTATTATTTAAGTGCGGGCCATGAATTCTTGTTGTCTTCCCGAGTATTACCTTCAAGTACCTGAGACAAAACATGTTAAAAGAAAAGGTCAGCGATGACGCCAGGTGAATTCATAGAGTTTAATGAAACCATTAATATATCATCGGTATATAATTATTATCGAAAATCATTTTGCACAAATCTTTGTAATAGGCCATAAAATAGCCAAAGTCA
The DNA here is from genome assembly GCA_025667525.1 of Glebionis coronaria. Classification (NCBI taxonomy): domain Eukaryota; kingdom Viridiplantae; phylum Streptophyta; class Magnoliopsida; order Asterales; family Asteraceae; genus Glebionis; species Glebionis coronaria. The sequence goes on from CM046878.1 coordinate 618,770,973, forward strand.
TTTTATACAAATCCTTATCAAAATCAGAATAAAGGCTTTCGCCTTCAAAATCATTATACGAACCAATGTCGTAAAAATATCATACAATACGTTTTATAACGTTGTATAGAGTTAAATAAAAACCGTTATATGGTTATATGGATATGGTTATATAAAACCAAAACACGAACATAATATCAATAATAAGACCCCGTATTTCTAGTCAGGCAATATATCGTAATTCAGTGCGTATAGCAGTATTTCATTATTTGGATTATTATAAGCCGCATGACATTGTTACCTTACTACAACAAACAACGGGTAGCTAGCCCGAAACTCAATTTGCCCATCTAAATTAGCGTGTCGTCACAATAACCACGCTTGTGAAAATCTTCTCATACATAAATTCGCTTACCAATCAATGTGGCACGACGGGGATCAATCGTCAAGGCGCGAACTGGGGTGATCGTCCCCAAATAGTACTATTATATGCATAAGCGTCTACCAAATCTCGGTAGTTCACAATTCATGCTAATGGGACTTTTAGTGACATAACCTAACTTTAATAATCCATTTCATTTCATCTATCGGGTCATAGAATCATACATCGGGTCATACCATCATTCGGGTCCAAATCAATAAACAAACAATCGAGACAAATGATGTCCCATTTTATCAAAACTAACATGTTATCTCCCTCGTGGGTTTATAAAATATTTCATAAAAACATTTAAAAGAGTGTGAGGCTATGAACTCATGTTGATGTGGGAAAGCGGGTTATCGGCAATTCGGATGTACGGTACGTGCTTCAATCACGGAAACCTAGACAAATAATACTTTGTCTTAGACTCTTGTCCAATGACTTTATAAAAATAATAATTATGTATACATATGATGATTTTATATATATGATGATCAAGTGGGTTTATATATTCTCATTTACTCATTTTAGTGTTATGTGTTAGAAATTTTCAAGACTAGTTACACTAGTTCAACTTGTTTACATTTTGAGGCCCAATGGGCCTATTACAAGCTCAATATATTATATTAGCCCAATTATACTTTTATTATCAGTATTATACTTTACATGTTGGGCCCAAATGGGTTAAGCCCAATAAGTAAGTTTATAAGTGTTTTACTAACTAGTCGGGATTATAGTCCAATAAGGCTACTTTGGCCCGTTAATGTCTATATGTTGTAAAGCTCGGGTTTTATCGGTTTTTACTTGTTTTAAGTACTTATATATCAGTATATGACTTTTAAAAAGTTTACATTAGACGGGTCCGATCGTCTAAGTTTTAATTGACGAAAAACGTTAATTTTACGGTACTAGCCGAAAAGACGTAAAAATCACATTTATAGTTTTTATAACTTATAAAACTTACCAAACTACCATTTATATAATGTCCATTTATTTATCCTTATGAATATTTATATAAATGAAATATATAAATTAGTGGGTTTTAATTCACATTTTATACTATATTTATTTGAGAGCTTATATAATTATATTAAACTTTAATTTCACAAAATCAGTCTTAAATTTTAAGTTCACTAAAATGTCCATATCTAGAATTCTATATGGATATAGGACCTCAAATTTTTATCACATAAACTACATGATATGTGCTTCATTTTATCCTTTATAGCTACTGATGAATCAACCTCTAAATATTTTAATAAATTCGTCCAAAACAGTGTAGGCAGATTTGCACTCTAAACTTGTTTTGATCATATCTCACTCATTTTGATGATTCCACTGTATGGCAAACTCTCACATGTGTATAACACCTAATAATTACTGTATATTGATTCCACTTTACCATTTTATCAGTTTATCATTTGGTTACTTACTGTTTTTATACAGCTATTTTATTAAGCAAGATTTAACCATTTTTACATGTGGTTTTTCCATCTTTTTACCCATGTTTATCAAATCTATCAACACCAAATCCCCACATAATATTTTTAATCATCATTCATCATCATATAAATATACATAAATAAAGAAAATACAAGATTACATAATCAAAATAACAAGAGGATAGGAAGAACAATCTCTATACCACCAAGGTTGTGTAGTTTATGATCAAGGCTTGGATTTTGATGGAAGAACTTGTGATAGACCAACACCAACTTTGAAGACCACCAATACTTGTAAACTTCTTGTAGAAATCAGCCCTTGGACATCACCAAATCACCTCCTTGGATGTTAGAATCACCTCCAATATTCAAGACTTCAAAGGAGTATCATCATGTGTATGAATAACACATGATTTGTGGTTAAAATTGATAAAATGGGGTGTTTATTTGATGATATGGGACGGCATAAATGGAGTAGAGAGAGATGAGAGTGTTTTGCATGGAGGAAATGAAGTAAATGGTTTGTGGTGGTGGTTTTGATGTTGCTAGTTGTTTAGTCAAATGAAGAGGACATGTGTCCTTGCTTACTATGTAAGCTTTGACACCTAAGGGTGTTTGTTAGCTTGTTCTTGCCGTCCAAGAGTGGGGGTGGGGCAAGTTTATTCTTGTCTCATCCCCATTTAATTATGGGTACTCCTCGATTCTAGTTTCATCGGTTTGCGTGTCCTCGGGCCGTTTTACGAAAAACGTTTTTATAAATTATGAATCAACGGCATAAAACGAATCTAATAAAAATTGTCTCATCAAAAACGGAGTTCAAAAATGTAAATACGTAATCCTAAGGTTTCCGGTTTAGTCGTAAAGGACGTTAAATTATAATCGTAAGTCCTAATCTCTTCTCGTAAATTTGTGAGTTTATGACCCAACACAAATTCAAAATCTCAAAATAATATCCACAGATAAATTTATTTTCTAAAATGTCAGACTGTCACCAAAACGGTGTATGTAAACGTAAGCACGTAACGTAGAATCCTCCGGTTTAGACGTAGTCGATGCTACTTCAAGGCGTAAACCCAAATTTCTTCCCAAAAATAAGTGAGCTCATAATATAGCATTAAAATAATGTTTTAAATAATACTTGAGAATAAAATATCAAACATTAATTGACGGATTGTCACATTTTAGCTTCAAATTTAAATTTTGGCGTCATAGTAAAATTTTCGGGCAAAAATTCGAATTTTTCGGGCAAATTTTTGACGTAAAATTTTTTCATTTTCCAAATTTTGTCTACAACCTTAGAATTACATTTGTTAGTGATTTTCAAAATTTGGTAAAATAAATTTTTGCAATTTTAATTTTTTGCGGGAAGATTTTTGGGGCTAATTAACGCAAGTATTTAAATAAAATTTAGATCATTTAACAAACACAATTACTTTCTATCACTGATTGATTCGATATAAACCTTAATCATTATGACGACGAGTGATGTTCTTGCTAATGAAAAAGAGAGATGCATGACAAAACAATAGGCCGACATAGTGGCAGAAAAATTGGTTAACATTGATAGCAGTGGTATAAAATCAGTAAAGCATGATACTAGCAGCACGTCAGGGAATGTTACAGACATCTCTTATGATGACATCATACCAGTTTATGACGAAGAGCCTACAAATACGGTACAATGGAATGTTGTATATGATGTATATGCCGATGAAATACCGCATGCTGAGCATTCTGAACTTATTTATGACACACATGAGATGGAAAAGGGTGATAGCAATACCACTTCTGACACATCTGATGTGAGTCATAAAGGGGGAGAGATTGAACAGAATGTAGTAAGTTATCATGATAAATGCCATACAACTACTTCTTAGATTGAAGAGCTCGAAACAAGGTTAGCTCAACAAACAAAAGATCTTGAGAATGCCAAACATGAATTTTTGAAGAAAACTAAAAAGTTTAAAACGTATTTTGAAAAACTTGAAAAGGAAAATGTGGGTTTTGAACAACAATTGGATCGTAAAATTCAAGATGCTAAAGCTGAAAAGGATCAATTTCTAAAACAAATTAAGAAGTTAAAGAAAGAGAATGAGACTTTATAGGCTCAAGTTAGGGAGAAGGTTTTTGCAATAGTTGAACTAAAAAACGAGTTGAGCAAAATTCAAGGAACTAGTGTGGACACTAAGTTTGAAAAATCAACAATCTTGGGGAAACCACCAAAAATTACATCAGTCAGACAACCGACTGCATTCAGATCTGAGCAAGCTAACTCCTCGAGGTCGCGGTTTGCCTCCCATGTTGATAAGAATAGATTTTCAAAACCAGTCACTCCTCACACTAGACAATCTACCTTTACAAAACCTCACCATATGATAGCAGCTAGCTCCTCTAGAAATAGTTCTAAGAACATGTCTCGAATTAGTTCAAAGGACATTTCTCATAAGAAACATTTAGAGGAGGCTAAGAAAAAGACACAAGAAAGAACTAGGAATCATAAACCTAATAAGACGCCTTCTAGGAATGGGTCTGCATCAAAACATAGTTATGAACAAAGAACTACAATCTCAGTGGATGATCACACGAAGAATTCTAGGTCTTTCTCTGATACAACGAACATTGTTTGTTCTAACTGTAACAAATGTGTCTTTACACCAAATCATCATGATTGTATAATAAAAGTACTAAACAGGGTGAACTCCCATGCTAAGTATTTCTCAGATACAAGGAACATTGTTTGTTCAATATGTAACAAATGTGTCTTTACGCCAAGTCATGATGATTGTATCAAAAAAATCCTGAACAAGGTGAATTCCCATGCCAGAGTACCATCTCCTAAGAGAACTAGAAACATACCCATAAAAGATGTAGGTACTTTAAATACACCTAAAACATAGATCCCTACAGGAAATAGGTTCTCTCCCACTAAGTCTTCCGCTGTACATGAGAAACCAGTGTTTCCTAGATCTAATTAAAGGTGGAAACCCGCGAGTAGAATCTTCAAAAAGGTTGGTATTAGATGGGTTCCTACAAGAATGATACTTCCCTCTAGCACTAGCAAAGTTGGTTGTGAACCCCCACATGGTTCTGAAATAAATATCGCTAACCCACATGAAATCATACAAATTATTGATTCAAGATTATGTACCGAGATCAAGGTTCCAAAGCTTAATGAATTACGTACCAAAGCTTTGTTGCTGATAAATGGGTTGTCTAAGGTTATAACGTCTCAAGGGGTTCGCGATTAAGTTTGGTATATGGCGTATAATCAAATCACAGATTATGCCCCAGACTTCAAATAAATGGAAGTTTATCTATTCAACGATAACTTACCTTCAAAACGAGAAATTAAATTTTCTCGGACACGGGCTTGCATTAAAACTATTCAAAGGTTTTAAGCTCGTGTATATGGCTTACTGTCGGATCACAGATTGTAACCCGTGCATTAAATAAAGGAAAGTTTATCATGGATGATAACTTATCCTAAGCAACAAGAAATTAATTTTTCTTGGTCATGAGTTTGTATTAAAACATTTCAAGTTTTAAGCTCATAAATGAAAGGGTATCTTTTAAGTAAGATAATTTTTCCTCATAACGAGAAATTTAATTTTTCTCGGTCATGAGGTTTCTATTAAAACATTCAAAAGTTTTCAAGCTCATGAAAACGACTTCTAAGTAAATGTCAGCTTAAAATTCACTTGTTATTTAAAAGGAAAGTTTATCTTTTTTAGATTACTTATCCTCATAACGAGAAATTAATTTTTCTCAGGCATGGGCTAATATTAAAAACATTCAAAGTTTTTAAGCTCATGCAAAACGTCTTATAGTCACATTTCAGACTGTAACCCATGCTTAAAATAAAGGAAAGTTTATCTTTAAAGATAACTTATCCTTGAAATGAGAAACTAACGTTTCCCAGTTATGAGCTTTGCTTAAAATATTCAAAGTTTTTAACCTCATTAAAAATGGTGTGCTATTATTTCATATAGTATTCCGGTCTTAATCTTAAAGGCAAGTATTCCTTAATGAAGACTTGACCTCACAACGGTAATTAATCTTCTCGGGCATGGTTGATTGTATAACCATGTAAGGGATTGTGTTTTTTGATAACACAATCTTACACGAATATATGTACGCTTTATTGCATTTATTTGTCAAAATGAGAGAAATCTTGTTTTTATGAAATTATCATCTCTATGAATTGAAGATCCTTACAATTGGTATCTACATACTCGATGATGCGACTACTCAAAACAACGACTACGGCTCTTTAGATAGAACACGAGCCAACAATTGAGGGGGAGCAACTATCAAGAATTCAGACTCTTCGATGCCGATTCATTGTGTATTCCTGGTGTTACCAATTGGTGTCATGACAAAGTACTCATCTTTCAAGTGATGTCAATACGAAATTACCGTCTTCACAAGTGGTGTTAAGACAAAAATACCAATTGTAAATGTGGTGTCATGAATGATCACCGCTTTTCAGAATGAGGAGATAATTTCAGACGTGACGAGGAGACCAACATTTGTTGACAAGAACAACGTGATTAGATCATATGATGTTCTCATCTTTTAGGTCAAACCTCGTAATTGTTGCAAGTGTGAATATGTGACATTTATGATCTAGACATCTGATATTGCATATGAAGTGGTTGAGTATGAATTTTTCTTGAATTTTTCAATAAATTCAATAATTTTCAAAATCACATACTCAAACACTATATATAATCCCTCATTTTTTGAGGGGGAGCTAGTAAAAATCATGACTTATCATATGGTATATGATGTGTTTGAGCATGAATTTTTCAAGAATTTTTCATCAAGTTCAAAATATTTCAAAATCACATGCTCAACACTACATATTATCCCTCATCATTTTGAGCGGGAGCCTATGACAGTCATAACAATAATTGGATTTGTGTTTCTCTCCCCAAATTTTGTTAATTTTTTTATTAAATCAATTGATATCCAAAATATCGATTGGGTTAATAGTTTTGATAGGGGAGAAAATGTGATTTAATATGTGATTAATCAATATAATGGTTTTACTTAATGTGTGGCTCTACCCAACATATACAAAATGTTTTCAAATATCGAGGCATATGTTAAGGGGGGGGGGGGGGGGCAAATGGATTTGGTAATTCAAAGGAAGTTTTTCATTGTGACGAACACTTAGCCATAACCCATATAACTCACGATGTATGTGGTGACATAAGGATGGTAGGATAGGTATAAGTCCAAATGATTCTTCCAGAACCGGAGGGAATCTTCCCAAGGACATTCCATAGCTAGAAATATTAGTCCTTAGAAAAATATGGGAAAGATTGTGAAAGGGGCTGAATGTCGACCAAGTACTTAAGTTAGCACTGGAACAATCACAACAAGGTGCTAGTTATGACGTATTGGTATGCATTAAAGGGTTTTAAGAATGAAAAAGAAATGTAAAGATAAAGGGTGAAAACAAAGAAGCCCTCCTTACACCCTAGGGAGAAACCGGGTCAATACATATGTTATCGGAATCATTTTTATGATGCTCAATATTGAAGATAGACATCATGGACCCAGCGATGCAATGCATAACCCATCCCAGCTAATACTCAGATGTCTCTCAAAACATAATTGGTTTAATCACACAGAGGTCAACACGTTATCTATCGATTTATTCACTCCAAGTAAGTTGGTATTGAAAATATGGCAATCCTCTCTAGCCTCCGATCACTAAATATCCAAAATGCATGATCGAGTTTGGAGCCATTTGAGATCACATGAATAATCTCATCAGGACACCATTTCATATTTCCTTGCTTATTCACACACGGTGAAAATTAAGAAAGATCTTAAGTGTCATGCGCTAAATCATCATGATCTTGCCAGATGATCTGAGTGATACGAAAGTATTACAACGAAGATGGAAATCCTGCCTGTGCCAACATTAAAAAGCTCATGGTGGGTGACTTGTACGATTCTTTATGAATCAAACTTATGACAACTGGAAAATGGCCTACGTCTTAATTGATGTAAATCAATTACAGGCCTTTACGCAATATCCTCGAGATAATGCCAGAACATCTGAGTGATACGAAAGTACTCACAATGAAGATGAAAATCCTTATTGAGTCAACATCAAACAAACTGTTGGTCCCTTGTAATTAGTACTATACTTAAGAATACTAAGTATAGTCCTAACCCATGGTTAAGTAATGCAATAAACTTAATACAAGTAAAGTAAATAACACAAAGGTTTTGCAACGTTTAACTCTTAGCTTTATTAAAGAATTATACCCTATTGTATACGAAGCTACAATAGGGATTGAATAGACAACTCTTGGTTTTGTGATCTCCTCACTAACAAGCTAGTCCAATCCTAACGATTGCTAAGCTTGACGATTCTATCAACAAGAGTTTAGAACTCAAGTGTTTGATCGTATTTCGAGGAGAGAAAACTTTGTTTGTGAATGTCTAAAGTATTAAGTGCACAAACTTATTTTCTCTCCTTTTACAAGCATCCTATTTATAGAAGGAAAGTTGGGTAGAAGACAATAACTGCCCATGTGTAATTCTTATCTTATTGGTACAGTGTAGTATCTTGTCTTAGCATATTCTAAGTAGTAAGACGTAAGTCCTTTACACTTGTCAGTACCCTATCTATCCCAAAAGGGTAAGTCACGCTAATTGTGTGATGTACTCCATCTTGTCACAATTCAACTTATCCCGCCTTTACTTCAGTCTTGGAGACTGCTTGTTTTCTTCAGGGAGATTGTATGGGGTTCAGTGAGTCTATTGCCACAACTCACTGAATCCATCACCTTCTTCTTCGTCATAGAAGACATTCATTGAGCTTCGCCTCTCTGAATGCTCGAGTCTTTCTTTTAGACTCAGTCTAGGAACTCGAAGGCAACTCACTGAGTGACTGTTCACTCAGTGACTTCATTATGTTCAAGGTTAATACTTCACTTAGGCTAATTGTTATTCAAATCCATCTGTAATATCATTAGGTACTGAATTGACCTAACAATCTCCCCCTATTTGGATATAAAATTTGCCTAAGTGAAATTGTTATAAGTGAGCAAAGTGGCTTCTTCTTATACAAACTATTCTACTGATGAAAATACTTGATTTAACAAGGTACTTCATTTTATTCATCATTACACAAGACTGAATAGTCATATACAAGAAACATAAACAAAACAAAAGATTACAATTATTCAGGAATCCATTGCTTCCCTCTTCACCCTTGATGACTTTAACACCTTTTCTTTATCAGGCCTCCTAGCAATTATCTCCCTGAGCTTCTCAGCAAATCTTTTATTCTCATCAGTCTAAACTTGTCCTGCCATCACAAGAAAGATGAGAACACTCTCAGTAGTGCATTTCTCTATGTCACTCATTCTTTGAAAAGCTTGATCCCCAAATACATCAATAAAGAAGATACCCCACTCAGGTTCTTCTATAACCATGTTGTTCACAAAGGGGACATTTTCAAGGAGGGTACGATTGCAGTCTAACCCAGGGATCTTAGTCTCAGCTTCAAGCTCAACTCTTTTTCTCTTTCTTCCCTGAGTTTTGGTAGGATCCTGTTCAGTTAAAGGAAGATCTTCAGTGATTCCTAACTGTTCCTTGATCTGATTCAACCTCTCATATCTCTTACTGAGAGAGTTGAGTATTTCAGGGACACATTTGTTTGTTTTGGTCCTGAAGATCCTTCCCATTTTGTCCCACTCACTGAGACCAAAATCACCAAATGAAAATTTCTTCATAACTTCAAAATTCCTTTCATCATTGTTTCTATAGACAGATACTGTGACAGGTGTGGAATGAGGAATTATTTGAAGGTTAGTGATTGGTTCAGGCTTTCTTCTTTGGGTGACGACTTTGGTGTATTGGTCATATAGTTTATTAAGTTGGGTGGTTCTTTGTTGTTGCTTCAAGACCATTTCATCCTGAATGGCCTTAAGTTCTTCCTCCTGCTTTTGGATGAACTCCTCTTCCCCTTTCTTGCTCAACAAGGCCTCAGGGTCACCACCCACTTCTTTCACAAACTCAATGGATACCCTCAAGATCCAGCCCTTGTTGCTTCACTAGCCTTAGCAGAATCCATTCTATCTAAGTACTCTTGGATTTGATCTGGAGTCATCTTTTACATCTTTCCATTAATCTCATATGGTACCAAGACAATGGCATAAGGATCGAGCCTTCTTTCTCTTGAAGCTTTTACAAGCTTCTTTGGTGGAGGTGTTAAGGTTTCATCAGCAATGCCTTTGCCCCTATCTAAATTAGATACTAAGGGCTCAGGGTTGGGAGGAATTGAGTTTAAGGGTTGGGGTTGTGCTAGTTCTTCCTGCTCCCCTCAGTGAGGGAAGGAGGTTCAATCCAAGTTAGCATCATTGGTGGCACATTCTCCCCCTCAAAAATTGAAGGATCAACCTGACTAATCCCAGCTTTTGCCCTTTATGAGGGTCTTGAGGTGGTGGAGGATCCCTTGAAATCCTAAAACATCTCAGTCACAATTTCCTTCATGGACTGAGTGTCAGCTTTGATAGTTTTAACATCCAACTGAATTAGGGATTGAGTGTTTTCTATGGTGGTCATCCTTGTCCTAAGTCTGGGAATATCAGCATCTTTCAGGGACTTGGAGATGTCAAAGAGATTTGAGGCATTAGCCATGTAACCTTGTGTTGCCCTTGACAATCTAAACTCTGCCTCAGCATCCATGTGCACATCCTCATAGATGGCATCACATTTTCCCTTCACCATATCCAGGTCAGACCTGAGAGAGTCTAACCTTGTGAAAATCTCAGTGAGCTTGTCCTCCTTCAATAATTCAAGTAGTTGACTAACTCTGGATGTGGACTTAGTGGTGCTAGTGATCAGTTCATCCAGAGTTGTCTTCAAGGACACATTTGCTTCAACAGTTGGTAGAGCATGGTTGAGGAAGTTGATGAGTTTCTTCTCTTGATTCTCATGACTAATGTTAACAGAACTGATGAATTCCATTTGGTTGTCCACCTAAATTCTCATCTTTTCCTCAGCTATGTCAAATCTATCACCATAGGTTCTGAACTCATCAAGGAGTTCATCAGCCTTTGAAGCCAGATCTTCATAGACCTGAGTCACTTCAACTTTCAGGGTAGAGGAAGCATGAGTTAAGACACCCTTGAGGGTTTCATTCAAAACCTTCTCAATGACACGCTTGATGTCATCAAAAGTTTCATCCAGAACCACAGTCTGAGTCCCCAACGAAGAAGTGTCAGAATTTGCCTCTTGGGAGGCCTTTTTCGGTACCTCAGGGGAGGGCTCTTTTTGTTCGGATGCCTCAGGGGAGGGCGTTTGTTGAGCCTCAGGGGAGGGTTGTATGTCCGCGAACAATGGTGGGGACTGTGGCTTCTGGTCTGATTGAGGAGGGGCATGAGTTTCAGGTTCATCCCTAGCCTTAATCATATCATCATCGTCACTGAAACCTTGGAGTAACTCGTCAGGCTCCTCGAGTAGATTTACAAAATCTCCAAAGTTCAGTAAACCCTTTAGTTTGTCCAGCTCCCCTTCAAAAGAAGGTTTTCCTTGGTTATCATCACTCCCCGCCCCAAATCCTGAGGCTTGGGATTTAGCCAACTGATACTCAGGGGCAGTTTGTGATTGATCAGTTGTGGAGGTGAGATCCCTATCAGCGGGTGTTTTACCCGTGGGCGTCCCTCTGAGTCTTTGGGATCAATAGTGATTCCCTTAGGGAAAGACTTTTGTTTTAGTGTGCCTTCGTCGGGAGTTGTGGAAGTAAGATTCCTATCCGCGAGGTGTTTTACCCGTGGGCGTCCCTCTGAGTCTAAGGAATCGAGTGTTAGGTCCTCAGGCAAAGACTCTTGAGCTAGTGTGCCTTCATTGGATTTGGTGGAAGTGATAGGCCTATCAGCGAGTGGGCGTCTCTCTGAGTATTTGGCCTTAGTTTTGACCTCAGGCAAAGGTTTACGAATGCCCTCATCGGTCTAAGTGGAAGGCAGTCCCATAGGAGAAGGTTGTATGTTTCCTTCTCCATCAAGAGGACCAGTAGTTTGGCCTGTCGACCCTGAATGTGATGTATCAGGGCCTCCCAAAAGCTCTTTCCCTTGGGGTAGATTAAGCTTGGTTTGAACAAGGGTGGTCTTTTTAGCCTTGGCCTTTTTGGGTCGTACCTCGGAAGCCTTAGGGCCATGTGCCTTTGTTGGTTTGGTCTTAGGCACAGTCTGAGTCTTCTCGTTCCCCTTCTTTGGTAAGAAGGGAATGGGAGACACGGATGACTCACGACTGATGACCTCAGTCATGTTAGCCGCCAATGCAATGGGGTTGACTTCAGATGGGTTCTTTGAAAAATTTGTGGAACTCAGGATGGGAGTAGAAAAAACATTGAATTTTTCCTGAGTGTAAAGGGAACCCAGTAGCCGTTCTAAGGCGCATGATATGAATCTTGGGTAAGAAACATACTTTTACCTAGACTCCTTCAAGAGCCTGGTTACGAGATCATTATAAACAATCTCTCCTATGTCAATCTTCAGTCCATTAATAAGACTGTATATTAGCATCTGCTGAGTAGAATTAACTTGCTCGGTAGATGAATAGTTCCCACCTATCACCTGAATCACAAAAGTGACCAGGATCCTCCAAGCCATAGGGAAAGCAGTTTTGATCAATGGGGTTTTAGTCACAAGTAACTCATGGACCCCGATTTCTTTTAGTCCTTTTTTAACTGACTCCATGTCAGGATGTGCAACATACTTTCCATTGTTATAATCAAGTCCAAAGTTTTTCAAGAATTTGCGAATTGGTTTGTAGGCTGATACACTACTAGGGTAATTGAAATTTCCCTCATAGTTGTTTCCTACAAAATGGACACCCTCATTGGTGAGATTCTCAGCCTGAGGGGCATATTTGATAGCTTTGGACATTGCCATTAAAGTTTATTTTTGAAGATTTGAAGAAAGGACAATGGCAATTTGTGGAAATCAGATCAAGACTTGTTTCTTGTTATAATACAACAAGGTTCACCAAGTGACCTAATGCAAACTTTTGCCTTATAAAAGGATCAAGAGGTTATAAACAATAAGTAACTTTAATTGTTTGTGCTATATAACAATAAAACAAGTGATCAATGTGATTGCCTTTTTTCAAGAAACTTTTTCTGGGAACACGTTTAAACACACACAAATTTTTCTTTGAGATAAAATTTTGGCAGAATAATATTGCGAGTTCTTTGTGTGTGTGTTTGTTTTGATTGACGGGTATTTATAGGCTCGGATGTGAAATAGATTTTTATTTGTTATAATTTCTTTTCACATCCGCATTAAATGAAAGCGTACAAGTGGTCCCCCTATTTTCTTGGCAACTGTTCCGTTACTGCAGAGATAACACTTTTTGCAGAGATGACGTGGGGTCACGTGCATTTGAAAGGACGTTTTTACAATGGATTTTGCTAGAAAAAGGGTAAGCATTTAATGCTTAGTTGGATACTTGATATTGGGTGACCCCTTGACTGGTTTATGAAAATTTATTGAAGGAATATATGTTCCTTATTTAATATGGTGACTCACCAACCTAGGACATTAAGTAACTAAATCCGTAGAGCATTTAGTTACATGATTTAATGTAACACCCCCAAATTTCGGTCATAACAGCGGAAGAGTCATTGGGTGTTACTATCATGGTTCAATCTCATAATCATAGAAAACGGCTCAAAACAAGTCGTTTTAATAAACATCCATTCATTTTCATTCAATAAAAGTACAATTTCATACACGGTCCTAGATAACTTCAAGTTTACAAAACCTAGTAAATGGTAAAAATTATTTGAATGGATATAATTTATAAAAGCGGGCCAAAACATTTCAAATAAGCAAGCTTCACGAAACCACCTTCCTCGAGTGCCTTCAAAATGGACCTGAGATAAAACATGCTAAAAAGTCAGCAAAATTTGCCGAGTGAATCTATAGAGTTTAATTTAAATAAAGAGAACACAAGTATTCAAAATAACCTTCCATGGTTAATAATTTATCAAAGACAATTATGTTGTACGGACATAATTATCATGTCATTACATAAGTCTCGTGACATTGAACGTTAACATATATTATTTCAGCCCAACACACCTAGCCAAGTGCGTATATTTCTCTTATACAATGCATCTGATGTTTCATTACTAGTGCATCACAACACCACGCGAGAGCTAATCGCGACCGGACTGGGCGTCACCCCGATAGATCTATCCATAGCATTAGCGTTACTTCGATTAACAGTTCACGATTCATGGGTCTTTTAAGGCTAAACAAACTTATGTAATAACTTTCATCTAAACATACAATTAAGTTTCCTTGTGTTCAGTTTTAAAACAATCATGAGTTTACCACAACTTATAGTTGTAACTTTCAATTTCAATAAATACTTTTCAAGTAAATAGGGTTCTCACAACTTCTCGTTGCACCCATTAATAGGATTTCCACAACTTCTCGTTGTACCCATTGTTTTTAATAAAACAAGCATGTTATCCCCCTCGCGGGTTTTATAAAACAAGTAAACATGTTAAAATCGAGGCTATAGACTCACCTTAGCCAATAGTGGTAATGAGACGATCGCCGACGATTAGTGATGCCCGTTTAAACACGAAAACCGCAACCTACCAAATAAGGCGCGTTCGTTAATAATCGACTCAAGTATAAATCATACTTAAATAATATAAAAATCAAAATTACAAAACCAAGACAATCCCAAAAAATTTAATAATACAAGTGTTATTACTATACCCTTTTATACAACACTATTCTTTTAAACTATTGCACTCTCGATATTGACCCGTCATAAGACGCCAAGTCAAGGCACGTCAACTTATCATTTTACTTCCCTCGGACCAGTAGCTAAGTCATTTATATAATGACTTAACACTTGAGTAAATCACCATGTCCAATGGCGAATACTCAACTCACGCCACATAATTATTGAACTAGATGTCCAAAATACCAATCAGCATGTACACTCCAAATGTACACACCAATCTACCCTATCTACACTTGTCCGATTTCGACGAAACTTGGTGACAAACTCACATATAATATGAATAAGACTCAGTTTAAGTTTCATTCAAAAATATTACTTCTAAGACCTTCTGCCCGACACACCTTCGTATTATAAAAATCGGACAGTTTTACGCCTTTTACTTGTAAAACCATTTTGACATATCTAAACAATTCCGTTTACAAAACCGACACTCGGGTTTGAAAATAGACTCATGACCTGAGGTTTAGAAACTTAAATCAGTCCTTGAAAATTTTTAAAACTCATTCAATAGTCCCCGAGATTCGATCCAAATATCGACAACAATTTTCGGATTGTGCCGATACTCGTCTCCCGGTACACGAATACTAAAATTGTTGTAACTTCGCACTCGTTTGGAGTTGAAAGTCCTACTATATATCAAATCGAAGCTAACGAAATTCTCTACGACCCTATCTAATTAGTTTAACAAGATTATTTCAGTAAGTAATTCAAAAATGCCCTTTAAGTTACTGCCCAAAATTAGCTCTTTAAAAATCATACTAAAACAATTTTTCAACCCATTTTAACAGTTTTTATACTTCTAATATTACCCTAATATCATCATAACACATGTATCTAACTCCTAACACCCTCAAATTCAATCTAATAAAAATCAAATATATAAAAATCATGCATGCAACATCATCCCACTACAAATATAATAATAATAACAACACCACAACTACAAAAATGGATCAAACATGATGTTCTTCACCAAAATTTTGAAAAGAAAATAAAGTGAATGCATGTGGGAAAAATTAGTATGGATATGATCACCTTTCAAAAATAAAGATGGGAGTTGTTTTTGTTTTGAATGATTCAAAGTAGAAATCACAAAAATTTGGTGGTCTTGGTGTCTTGGTGTGGACGGCAAAAAGAAAGAGCAAGAGGGTGGAGAGATCTTTTTTTATATAATGTGTATTAGTGGAAAAGTAGGTAAGATTTTTTTTATACTAAGTAGTGGAGGGACTATTTTTGCCAAACTTGCATAGTTTTGGTCCAAAATGCAATTAAATAGTTTACAAAGGTAGAAAATGTAAATTGTAATTTTTTTGAAAATATTTACGGGGCTCGGGTTTCGTAAAAATACTTTTCAAAAGTTAAAACGCTTCACAAAAATAATTATAAAACATCGACACGACTTAAAACGTAATTAAATCGAAAATGTCGAAAATATAAAATATCGAGACAATCGATAATAAAACATAAATTTTTGGGCATCCGTCGGTATTGCGATCATTAGTAGTTCTCGTCATTCGTTAAAACGTAAAACACGAGAAATAAAATAAATACAATAAAATCATTCACATGATAAATTGAGAATATAATATCGATACCTAACGTATTCCTTGCCAGTTTTCATCGAAACGACATTCTTACGTTAAGTTTCAAGCCATAACCTTCTCGGTTAATCGAAAACTTAAAATTCTCATTAAAGTAAACATATAATACTTATTAGTCGAGATTAAAATATCAACCTGAAATTGACGGATTGTCACATTATCCCCACCAAATTGGGATCTTCGTCCCGAAGATCAACTTGCGCTCTTCCTCGACCGCTCGTTGAAATCAAAGAGTTAAATGTATTTTGGTCCTCGTCTTGAGTTCCATCACACATAACAATAGGAATTCGACTTTTCTTCGGTTGCCTAACTTCCTTATCGATAGTATCAACAAGTACTTTGATCTTACCATCGATTCATACTTCATTAAGAGATAATAAGATCTTCGTCGGAAAGAAATTTCTTTAGGTTCGACATATGAAAAGTATTGTGAATTCCTTGTAGTTCTCGAGGTAATTTAAGTTTTCATGCCACTGGACTTACACTCGATATCAGCTCGAATGGTCCAAACTAACAGGGACTTAACTTCCCACGTTTTCCAAAATACATAACACCTTTTCATGATGATAATTTGGCATAATTTTTCCACCTACCTCGAATTTCAAAGGTTTTCATTTCACATCATCATAGCTTTCATGTCTACTACGAGTGGTTAACAAACGATTCTTAGTTAGCACGATCGATTATTTATCAAAATGAAATGGGCAGAATCAATCAGTCAATATTGACACAAATTCAATCATATTCAGGCTAAGTTTTCAAGAGCTTAACAATGAAGTCCATTGTAATTTGCTCCTACTTCCCAAATGATAACGAATAACACAATCTCAATCACTTAAAGGCTAAGTTACCTCTTTTATTCCAGAATACATTGTAGGCTCTTACTATTGGTGGATACCGTACGTTAGTGCCATACAATTAATGTCTCAATAGACGATGAGTAAAATCACCGCACCCAATTACAAGTCGTGGGTTGTGCAGTTTCCTCATTCTCCTAGGTTTCCTACAAGCATACACAATCAAAACAGCTCCAAATCGTATAGGAGATGTATGACGATTAACAACAGAATCTTTACTTCTTTCAGGTAACGATAAGATCGGCGCGCTGCAGAGTTTTCTTTTCATGGTTTGAAAAGCTTTCTCTTCATCAATGCCACACATATACGGTTCATTCTCTTAGTTAGGTTAGTTACTGGTTTTGATATCAAAGAGAATCCTTCAATAAACCTTCAGTAGTAACCAACCAAACTTAGAATTTGTCGTATTTCAGTTGGAATAGTTCGAACATTCAAATCTTCGATGGCTTCGATTCTCGCAGAATCAACAAGTATGCCAAATTTTGTCAATCACATGACAAAGAAGTTGTACAGAACCAAGCCAAAAATCACACTTTAAGAATTTTGGGTACATCTTTTCGTTCTTTAACAAGTTCAAGATAATCCCTAAGTGTTCGGCATGTTCTTTCTTGTTCTTAGAGCAGATTAGAATATCATCAAAGAAAACGATCACGAATTTATCAAGATACGGCTTACACAT
This sequence comes from Glebionis coronaria, assembly GCA_025667525.1. Classification (NCBI taxonomy): domain Eukaryota; kingdom Viridiplantae; phylum Streptophyta; class Magnoliopsida; order Asterales; family Asteraceae; genus Glebionis; species Glebionis coronaria. The sequence continues at coordinate 618,788,747 of CM046878.1, forward strand.
ACAATTCATTAAGTCAGTGAATACAGCAGATGTATTGGTCAAACCAGAAGGCATAACCCTAAACTCATAATGATCATCACAAGTTCTAAACGCCGTAATAGGAATATCTTCCTCGCGTATGCGAAGTTGATGATAAGCAAAACAAAGATCAATCTTGGAGAAAACACCAGAATCTTGGAGAAAACAAGAGAGTTTTGATGTTGATCAAATAGATCATCAATTTATGGAAATGGGTAACGATTCTTGATCGTTAGCTTATCCAGCTCTCAGTAATCGATTCACATACGAAACGAATCATCTTTCTTCTTAGCGAATAGAATGGGAGTTCTACAAACTGACGAGCTCGATCGAATAAAACCTCTATCAGATAGTTCTTAAAACTACACAAATAACTACTTCAGCTCGGATGGTGTTAATCGATATGGCGCACGTGCCATAGTTGTAGCACCAGAGATTAGATCAATTAGGAATTCTATTTGCCTTGGAGGCGGAAGCCCTGACAAATCTTCCAGAAACACTTCAGGATAGTCATGAATGACTAGAACATTTTCTACTGACTTCTCTTACGATTCCTTCTACGATATTTAAGCTAAGAATAATCCACAACCTTTTTCGATATACTTACGAGCTCTAATGCACGAAAAGAATTTTCAATTTGGAATTATTTTACCCTTTAGTAACCTCATCAGCCTTGCCTTGAATTATGTGTCCCACGAGCTAATAAGCCGTACAGACAGCTTCACAAATAACAATTCGCTTAGAAGAAGTCACATCACCGCATTTATTCTTGGTCAGTCGTGAATATACTGCTTGACCTTGACGGTTTAGGTTCCACAATTCTTGGACATAAAGGAGTCAACTTGTGGAAACACTTGATATATCTACCAATGTTAGTTCCCTTCAGTTTCAAATTGTACAACACTTGCTCCATACTTTGGAAATACTTCGAGGACAAACTTCTACCGCTTCCTCACCTTAGTCCATGGTGTCCCATAAGTAACGATACATATGGAAGCAAGTCTGCCATTCCACCAAATTAATATACGACTTTGGAGAGTAGCGATTGCAAACTGCACCTTATCCTCCTGATTAGGGTCACTGATTCGAAAGACTGACGCCAGCTTTTTAACAACTGACACAATCCTCCATCATCTTTAGTCCCCTAAAGAGTCTACGGTTTGCGCTTAATGAATGAAGTGTTGTTATAGCCTCTAACTTCGGGCACATTTGTTCCATCCGTACCACGAACATTATTGGCTCCAGCTTCAGCTCCACCGGTTCCAGTTCCACCAGTTTTAGATTCAGCTCCAGTTCCAGATCTATCATTCATGTTGGCCATGAATTCAACTAAAGATACAGCAACTTATTCACTAGTAACTTGGCGCATTCGTGCTTCAGTCATAGCTTTCATTTACTGCATGAGTCTTGTGCAACACAAATCAAATCATAATGAGTATTCATTCAATGATTGCATTATACCACAGGAATTTAAAGAGAAAATATAGGAAAGATAATAATAGTACGATGTAGAATTGGTAATCAAAAGATAGTCATTCCATTGATCACAAACTTGTACAAGTCGTATTGTCAACATTATGGATAATCATCGTCTAATGCCATACAACTTAAAAGACTAGTCCTACTAACTGTTGTCACAGTTTAGTTAGGGATTTATGAAAAGATACTACAATTGATAAACTAATCCACTAAGAGTTACTAGGTAATTCACATGGCTAAGAAGGCTCCTCGGTCCCACAAGAAGAAGATTTCTTCAGTGTTTTTCAGAGACGCTTGATATCCTCCTCAATTGGTGGTTTTGGAACAATCTCAAAACAACCATCTCACGATCAAAGAATTAGAAGAACAAAAATCAAAGAATGAATCGAGAAAACGAATTATGAGTCAATAAGAGTTTAATCACGCCGATGCTATATGCTTAAGCCCACACGTTTATGAATCATTATTTCCATGGATTGTTCAAGTCCTTCTAAATACGATTCAGAAATCTGTAGTTCAACAATTTATAATTTCCTTGTTCAAATAAATGGCCAATTTATTTCAACGATTATAAATCACTTTATTTAAGCATCGCCAGCTCAACGCAAAAGATCAAGATCGAAACAAACGAGAAACTGATTTAGCAGAAAATGATCAGTGATACGATATGGAATCCAGGTTAGCATGTGAACACCATAACAATCAATCTCAATTCCTAACAATCAATATTACCATCTTAGACAAACTTGTTTCTATCAAAACAATATAATGTCAAAGATTACTGAAAATGCAAATTAAATTTGCTAAACGAAATGAACGAATCGATAAATCGATAATAAGAACCAAGGAAATAAAAATCCTCGTAATCAAAGGAATATAATCAAAGAATATTAACCGTTTCGTTGGGATTATGTATATCCACAACTTAGTTAATCTCGAGAATAACAGGATTCATTTCAGGAATAGCTTCGGCGCTAGCATCAAAATGACTAGGGTGGCTTCGTGACAATCTACATCGTATAAATCTCGTATTAGTATAAAATTATAATTTATAATTAAATAAATGAAAACATACCTTGTAATTCACAAGTACAAATAATCGATAAAGATTACAGCATATATATAATCCCATATATATATATATATATATATATATATATATATATATACTTTCATTCTCGTCCACTGGCAACTCGGAGGTTTCGCTTGCAACAATTATAGTTAAAAGATTTCAAAAATTCATTTTTGGAAAATCTTTTCGTTCTCTATAACTTTAGCTCTGATACCAATCTGTAACACCCCCAAATTTCGGTCATAACAGCGGAAGGGTCATTGGGTGTTACTATCATGGTTCAATCTCATAATCATAGAAAACGGCTCAAAACAAGTCGTTTTAATAAACATCTATTCATTTTCATTCAATAAAAGTACAATTTCATACACGGTCCTAGATAACTTCAAGTTTACAAAACCTAGTAAATGGTAAAAATTATTTGAATGGATGTAATTTATAAAAGCGGGCCAAAACAATTCAAATAAGCAAGCTTCACGAAACCACCTTCCTCGAGTGCCTTCAAAACGGACTTGAGATAAAACATGCTAAAAAGTCAGCAAAATTTGCCGAGTGAATCTATAGAGTTTAATTTAAATAAAGATAACACAAGTATTCAAAATAACCTTCCATGGTTAATAATTTATCAAAGACAATTATATTGTAGCGGACATAATTATCGTGTCATTACATAAGTCTCGTGACATTGAACGTTAACATATATTATTTCAGCCCAACACACCTAGCCAAGTGCGTATATTTCTCTTATACAATGCATCCGATGTTTCATTACTAGTGCATCACAACACCACACGAGAGCTAATCGCGACCGGACTGGGCGTCACCCCGATAGATCTATCCATAGCATTAGCGTTACTTCGATTAACAATTCACGATTCATGGGTCTTTTAAGGCTAAACAAACTTATGTAATAACTTTCATCTAAACATACAATTAAGTTTCCTTGTGTTCAGTTTTAAAACAATCATGAGTTTACCACAACTTATAGTTGTAACTTTCAATTTCAATAAATACTTTTCAAGTAAATAGGGTTCTCACAACTTCTCGTTGCACCCATTAATAGGATTTCCACAACTTCTCGTTGTACCCATTATTTTTAATAAAACAAGCATGTTATCCCCCTCGCGGGTTTTATAAAACAAGTAAACATGTTAAAAGCGAGGCAATAGACTCACCTTAGACAATAGTGGTAATGAGACGATCGCCGACGATTAATGATGCCCGTTTAAACACGAAAACCGCAACCTACCAAATAAGGCGCGTTCGTTAATAATCGACTCAAGTATAAATCATACTTAAATAATATAAAAATCAAAATTACAAAACCAAGACAATCCCGAAAAATTTAATAATACAACTGTTATTACTATACCCTTTTATACAACTCTATTCTTTTAAACAATTGCACGCTCGATATTGACTCGTCATAAGACGCCAAGTCAAGGCACATCAACTTATCATTTTACTTCCCTCGGACCAGTAGCTAAGTCATTTATATAATGACTTAACACTTGAGTAAATCACCATGTCCAATGGCGAATACTCAACTCACGCCACATAATTATTGAACTACATGTCCAAAATACCAATCAGCATGTACACTCCAAATGTACACACCAATCTACAATATCTACACTTGTCCGATTTCGACGAAACTTGGTGACAAACTCACATATAATATGAATAAAACTCAGTTTAAGTTTCATTCAAAAATATTACTTCTAAGACCTTCTGCCCGACACACCTTCGTGTTATAAAAAGCGGACAGTTTTACGCCTTTTACTTGTAAAACCATTTTGACATATCTAAACAATTCCGTTTACAAAAACGACACTCGGGTTTGAAAATAGACTCATGACCTGAGGTTTAGCAACTTAAATCAGTCCTTGAACATTTTTAAAACTCATTCTATAGTACCAGAGATACGATCCAAATATCGACAACAATTTTCGGATTGTGCCGATACTCGTCTCCCGGTACACGTATACTAAAATGTTGTAACTTCGCACTCGTTTGGAGTTGAAAGTCCTATTTTATATCAAATCGAAGCTAACGAAATTCTCTACGACCCTAAGTTATTAGTATAACAAGATTATTTCAGTAAGTACTTCAAAAATGCCCTTTAAGTTACTGCCCAAAATTAGCTCTTTAAAAATCATACTAAAACAAATTTTCAACCCATTTTAACAATTTTTATACTTCTAATATTACCCTAATATCATCATAACACATGTATCTAACTCCTAAGACCCTCAAATTCAATCTAATAAAAATCAAATATATAAAAATCTTGCATGCAACATCATCTCACTATAAATATAATAATAATAACAACACCACAACTACAAAAATAGATCAAACATGATGTTCTTAACCAAAAATTTGAAAAGAAAATAAAGTGAATGCATGTGGGAAAAATTAGTATGGATATGATCACCTTTCAAAAATAAAGATGGGAGTTGTTTTTGTTTTGAATGATTCAAAGTAGAAATCACAAAAATTTGGTGGTCTTGGTGTCTTGGTGTGGACGGCAAAAAGAAAGAGTAAGAGGGTGGAGAGATTTTTTTTTATAAAATGTGTATTAGTGAAAAAGTAGGTAAGATTTTTCTTTTTATACTAAGTAGTGGAGGGACTATTTTTGCCAAACATGCATAGTTTTGGTCCAAAATGCAATTAAATAGTTTACAAGGCAGAAAATGTAAATTGTAATTTTGTTGAAAATATTTACGGGGCTCGGGTTTCGTAAAAATACTTTTCAAAAGTTAAAACGCTTCACAAAAATAATAATAAAACATCGACACGACTTAAAACGTAATTAAATCGAAAACGTCGAAAATATAAAATATCGAGACAATCGATAATAAAACATAAAAATTTTGGGCATACGTCGGTACCGCGATCATTAGTAGTTCTCGTCATTCGTTAAAACGTAAAACACGAGAAATAAAATAAATACAATAAAATCATTCACATGATAAATTGAGAATATAATATCGATACCTAACGTATTCCTTGCCAGTTTTCATCGAAACGACATTCTTACGTTAAGTTTCAAGCCATAACCTTCTCGGTTAATCGAAAATTTAAAATTCTCATTAAAGTAAACATATAATACTTATTAGTCGAGATTAAAATATCGACCTGAAATTGACGGATTGTCACATTTAATGTACTTCAGTGGCAAGGGGAAGACAATAAGAGATATTTACTCAGAGAAAGGATCAAAAATATACATTATACTGAATCCATTGTCATAAGGGAGCCTGATTAATCAATATTCAGCATACCAAGTTCAGCTTTCAGTCTAGTGAACGTTGGTTCATCCAAAGGTTTGGTAAATATATCAGCTAGCTGATATTCGGTAGGGATGAAATGTAATTCAATATCACCTTTTAAGATGTGGTCCCTGAGGAAATGATATCTTATGTCTATGTGTTTGGTCTTTGAGTGTAGGATTGGATTATTTGAAATGGTAATTGCACTGGTGTTGTCACAAAAGATAAATACTACTTTGTATTCCATATTATAGTCCCTGAGTTGACTTTTCATCCAAAGGATGTTTGCACAACAACCAGGAGTTGCCACGTACTCAGCCTCAGCAGAGGACATTGCGACTGACTGCTGTTTCTTTGCACTCCAACATACTAGCTTGCCACCTAGGAATTGACATGCACCCGAGGTACTTTTTCTATCCATATTGCAGCCAGCATAGTCTGAGTTCGAGTATCCTTTAAGATCGAAGCCTGAGCAACAAGGATACCATAGACCTAGTGAAGGAGTACCCTTCAGGTACCTGAAGATTCGTTTAACAGTAGTAAGATGTGATTCTTTGGGATCGGCCTGATATCTTGCACATAAGATTGTTGAGAACTGAATATCAGGCCTGGTTGCAGTTAGGTACATTAATGATCCAATCATTCCCCTGAATAAGGTTTGATTGACTTATTTACCAGTAAGATCAGGACCTAAGTTGTTGGGGGAACCATGGGAGTCTTTACTGAAGCACACTGAGAGATATCATATTTCTTAAGTATTTCTCTAGTGTATTTTTCTTGACAGACTGAGATCCCTTTGTCCCCTTGTTTGATTTATAGACCAAGAAAATATGTTAATTCACCTATCATACTCATTTCAAATTTCTTTGTCATAAGTTTTTCAAACTTTCTACACAGGTTATAGTTAGTAGATCCGAATATGATGTCATCAACATATATCTGAACTAGTAGAACATTCTCCTTGGTTCTGAAGATAAACAAGGTGTTATCTATCTTCCCCCTGACAAATTTGTTCATTATCAGGAATGTAAAGAGAGTTTCATATCATGCCCTTGGTGCTTGTTTCAGTCCATAAAGAGCTTTGTCAAGTTTATAAACATGGTGTGGGAACTCAGAACTCTCAAAACTAGGAGGCTGAGAAACATAAACTTCTTCATTGATCTTTCCATTCAGGAAGGCACTTTTTATATCCATTTGGAAAACTTTGAAGTTCATGTAAGTAGCATAGGAAAGGAAGATCCTGATGGCTTCCATTCTTGCTATAGGGGCGAAGGTTTCCTCATAGTCGATCCCTTCAAGTTGACCACACCCCTGAACAACAAGCCTAGCTTTGTTTTTAATGACAATTCCATCTTCATCTGTCTTGTTTTTAAATACCCATTTTGTACCAAGAGTTGATTTCCCTTCAGGGAGAGGAACAAGTTTCCATACTTTGTTCCTGAGGAATTGATTGAGTCTTCTTGCATGGCCTCAACCCACCCTGGATGTATCAGGGCCTCTATAAGCTTTTTGGGTTCAATTTCAGAGAGAAAGTCTGCAAACAGATATTCATGGGCTGAGGCAGTAGAGAGTTTAGCAGCCTGACTACGTGTGAGCATCCCCCTCTGATACATCAACAATTATATTTACAAGCTCTGTATGTTGTTGTCTTGACCATCTGTCCTGAGGACTTGGATTAGAGCTTGTTGATAGTTGATGATTATCAGGGACTAGAGATTCAGTACATGGTACTGGGACATCACCTCCTTCTGAAGGATTTTCAGTAACAGGAGGATCAATATTTTCATCACTTGTCCCTTTAGTGTTCCCATAGATGAGTGAATCATTTGATTCTTCAGCTTGAGAAGTGATAACTTCAGGGACATGTTGAGGTGTGATTAAATTATCAATTGACCTATTGTGAGGTGATATATGAAAGGATATATCAGCATCAGTTTGATACTGCTTTGAGGGACAATGTTCATACTCATCAGGAGGGTATCTTGATGAGTCATTGATCCCAATCTCTTCCATTGATTGATTTGTGAAGTTAATGGCATCCATAATTTCATCAAAGGTGACATGAAATGACTCCTCAACTTGTTGTCTCCTTGTATTAAAGACCCTAAAGGCTTTGGAGACAAAAGAATATCCAAGAAAGTATCCATCATCGGCTTTGGCATCAAATTTACCAAGATGGTCCTTTTAATTGTAAATGAACACAGGACATCCAAACACATGAAAGTAGCTGATATCTAGAATCCTTTCCATGAATATTTCATAAGGAGTCTTATCTTGTCGTTTGACAATAATACATCTGTTCTGAGTATAGCAAGCTATTTTCACAGCCTCAGTCCAGAAGTGTTTTGAAAGATTCGATACATTGAGCATGGTTCGAGCAGCTTTAATGAGAGTTCTATTCTTCCTTTCAGCCACACCATTTTGTTCAGGTGTGTAAGGAGAAGAGAAGTTCTGAGAAATTCCTTTCTCATCACAAAAACTCTCAAGCTCATGGTTCCTGAATTCTGTTCCATTATTAGTTTGTATTTGTTTAACTTTAGTATCATTTTGATTTTCTACTTGCCTGATAAAAGACATTATGAATTCAGGAGCTTGACTCTTCTTTTTCAGGAAGTATACCCAAGTGTATCTAGAGTATTCATCAGCAATCACAAGGGTATATTTCTCATAATTTATAGACATTGGACTGACAGGTCCAAATAAGTCCATATGAAGAAGATGAAGACACTTCTTGATAGAAAAGTTTTGTTTTGGCTTGAAAGAAGCTCTCTTGTGTTTACCTTTTTCACAGGCTAAACAAGGTTTGTCTTTTGAATGCACAAGAGATGGTAAGCCAAGAACTTTGTTTTGTTTTGCAAGTTTATTCATGTCTTTGAAATTGAGATGTGACAGTCTCTTATGCCAAAGCCAATTGATAGAATCTGAGGCTTTAGCAAAGAAACATGCTCCTGAATTCGTTACAGATGACATGTCTAGGACATATACATCATTTCTTCTTAGAGCAGTCAACACAATTTCTTTGTTAGCATTGAAGATTGTTCCTTACTTATCATCAAACTGAACGATGTACTTAGCATCACACAGTTGGCTGATACTGATGAGATTGTACTTCAGACCATTAACAAATGACACTTTTGAGAAAAATATTCCACCACATTTAATTTAACCATATCCCTCAGTAACACAAGATGAGTTATCACCGAATACTACCTTAGGACCTGGTTGCTCCACGTATTTGTGCACATAACTTTTGACCCCTGTCATATTTCTTGAACACCCACTGTCTAAGTACCAGACATGCTCCTTGAAGTGTTTCTACACAAATAACAAGGTGGATTAGTTTCTCTTGTGAGCCCACTTTTTAGTAGGCTCTTTGACTCGAAAAGCCTGTCATCTTTCACCTCGTTTGAAGCACTCAAACTCAACATGATCTGAGGTAGAATGAACATTGCTTCCACATGTTTTGAAGCTTAGTCCGACTGAGGATTCAGTACTTTGAGATGACTCAGCTAGCATCTCCCTTCTAACCATGATTATCATATTGTGTCCTGAGGTAGTGTGATCATTGCTTCCACAAATCTCACACTCAGGGTAGTATACACAATCATCAGGTCTATGATCAGGAATGCCACAATGTGTACATGGTGGGTAAGGCTTAGCCTTGGATTTTCTAATTTGTTGTGAGGTGGGCCCATAGTTGTAAGGCTAAGCATTGTATCTTTTAGCATTTCTAATAGAAGCCATGTGCATCTCATGATCTGCTGTCCTGTGATCTTCACTTTTACATTTCATGTAATAGAGAACTCTAAAGCAGTTTTCAGTGGTGTGATTTGTATAGTGACATAGCTCACAGGAGGGTTTCTTTGTTTTAACTTTCTTAGAAGACTCAGGTTCAGTTTTGTTACTTGTTGATGATTCAGGCTGTGAGGACGCTGATGTTTCACCCTGAGTTTTAGAGGCTGAGTTCAGCTTCTCTTCCATAAAAAGTTGGAACAATCTACTTAACTCCTCTTGATTTACAATAGGAGTAGAGTTTACTGAGTGTGTAGGAGTCCCTGAGGGAGATATAGGTTTTGTTGTTTTCTTAGTGACAGTTCCTGACTCAGTGTGATTTGGTATCACTTTTGAGTCAGGCTTTGTTCGTTCAGTACAACCTAACCCATCTCTTCCTCTAGGTGAGTGTTCTTGATAAAACAATGGAATTAGTTCAGAACATGGACTTGCCCCTTAAAGATTTTTAAAAGGAGGTAGAGGAGTCTGAATGTCTTCAGTAACACTAGATGTTTTAGTGTTCCTGAATTTATCAGTCTCTTCAGTAAGACCAAGTTTTTCATTAATAGCCTAAGATTCAGGAATTAATATTTTTCTAGTATCAAAGTTAGGCAAAACACTCTCAGGATTTGATCTCTCAACCCAGTCTTTCGACTTTGGAATCATTTCATGATCAAACCCAACTAAGGCAGGAAGAAATGCTTTTTCACTCATTTCCTTAGTAGGTGGCTTTTCAGTGAGTTGTCGTGCCCCAAGAATTTTCTTCTTTTGGGCAGGAATTTGACTGTTTATACACTGAGAAGCTAAGGTAGAGCTATTTTTCTATTTCTCATTGATGCGCTTTTCTTCCTTAAGTTGTTCTTGAAGAGCATGAATGATTTTAGTAAGTTCAGTGTTCTGAAGTTGACATCTTACTGCTTCAAGTTTGGCTTGTTTTAAAATTAATAAATCTTCTTTACATTTGTTTAATTCAAAAACAAGTTTATTATATTTTGAAAGAAGATTCAATCTCTGCTCTTCAACGAACGATAGGTCAATGTTTATATACTTAAGGAATTTTTCCAATCAGATTCTTCATCCATAGAGAGAAGCATGTTTACCTTTCTCATAGTGATGTCAACCCATTCTCCATTTCGAGCATGATTCTTTCCAACTGATAGTTCATCATCAGCTAGAGCCATTAACACTTGATATCTGACTTCCTTCTCTTCTGAGGACAAGTCTTCATCATCCCAATCAAAAGTTTCACATACTAGACCTTTGGCTTTGTTCTTAGCAGGCTTTTGAGTCTGAGCAACTGTAGGTTCATCTTCCAAGAGTGCAAGTTTTGCTTTCACCTTTTTATACTCAGACCTATAGTCTTTCTCAATTTTCTTATTATTTTGAAAACTTTGGTTAATTGGAGAAGCCTGAATTAGTTTTGGTGTAAACTTGGGTTGAAAATTGTCATTGCCTGATGAATAATTTTGATTTTTATAAGAGGCCAATGGAGTTTTTGAAAGACAATATTTTTCAAAATGTCTAGTTTTACCACATCGGTAGCAATCCACTCCCTCAGTGGATTGGTTACCAACAAATCTAGTTCTTTTGATATAGCGTTTGGTATTTTCCAACATGGCCCTTTCATGATATTCCCTGTCTAGATCCCTTATGTATTCAGCACTAGATATTTCATCCACCTCATCATATGAGGTTTCCTGAAAGTCTTGAACAATTGCATTTGAGTAAAAAGCATTTGTAATAGGGCCATGATCAATTTGGGTAGGTTTGGCTGAGATGTCAGTTATTAATGCCTTCTTGGACTCAGGATATCTTTTATTTATTAGATTATCTTCATAGATAAATCTCCCATAAATGTCTGCAAGATCCTGTGTCTGTATGTGATTAGCATTTCTTAATCCTTGAGAAAAACCAAGCCATTTCTCAGGGAGACTGTTCACAAAACCAACATTGATTTCATGCTTAGACAGTTTCACCTCGTCATTAGTTAGCTCATTGAGCAAGGTCTTATACCTGGTGTAAGTCTGAGGAAGTGTTTCAGATGGTTTGGCCCTAAAAGTGTTATATTCTAACTTCAGGTCCATTATCCAATTTTCCTTAGTGTCGGATGGTCCTTCGAAACTATGAACAAGATATGTCCAAGTCTCTTTGGCCGTCTTACACTCGATGACAACCTCCATAATATCGTCAGGAAGACAAGATATTATGATGCTTTTGAGACGTTGGTCTTGATTGACCACTCTCCTTTCATCGTCAGACCATTGGTTTCCAGGTTTGTCATCACCAGCTGCTGTTTTTGGTTTGAATGGACCATTCTTAATACAAGTTATGTAATAAGGTTTCATTCCCATCAAATAACATAACATTCTTTTCTTCCATTTGTTAAATCTTTCAACTTCTAACTTAGGAGCGTTAACAGAGTAACTCGCTCCTTTTTTGTTAACAGGTTGGGGTACATTACTTTCAGCCATAATGGATCAAGGTTTTAAAAACTTTGAGATGGTAGTTAAAATTTTTATAATCCTACCGCTCTGATACCACTTGTTGGTCCCTTGTAATTATTACTATACTTAAGAATACTAAGTATAGTCCTAACCTATGGTTAAGTAATGTAATAAACTTAATACAAGTAAAGTAAATAACACAAAGGTTTTTCAACGTTTAACTCTTAGCTTTATTAAAGAATTATACCTTATTGTATACGAAGCTACAATAGGGATTAAATAGACAATGTGTGGTTTTGTGATCTCCTCACTAACAAGCTAGTCCAATCCTAACGATTGCTAAGCTTGACGATTCTATCAACAAGAGTTTAGAACTCAAGTATTTGATCGTATTTGGAGGAGGGAAAACTTTGTTTGTGAATGTCTAAAGCATTGAGTGCAACAACTTATTTTCTCTCCTTTTAAAAGTATCCTATTTATAGAAGGAAAGTTGGGTAGAAGACAATAATTGCCCATGTGCAATTCTTGTCTTTTTAGTACAGTGTAGTATCTTGTCTTTCCCTATTCTAAGTAGTAAGACGTAAGTCCTTTACACTTGTCAGTACCCTATCTATCCCAAAAGGGTAAGTCACGCTAATTGTGTGATGTACTCCATCTTGTCACAATTCCACTTATCCCGCCTTTACTTCAGTTTTGGAGACTGCTTGTTTTCTTCAGGGAGATCGTATGGGGTTCAGTGAGTCTATTGACACAACTCACTGAACCCATCACCTTCTTCTTTGTCATAGAAGACATTCATTGAGCTTCGCCTCTCTGAATGCTCGAATCTTTCTTTTAGACTCAGTCTAGGAACTCGAAGGCAACTCACTGAGTGACTGTTTACTCAGTGACTTTGTTATGTTCAAGGTTAATACTTCACTTAGGCTGATTGTTATTCAAATCCATCAGTAAGATCATTAGGTACTGAATTGACCTAACACAAACTCATGGTAGGGGTGACATGTGCGGTTTTTTTTTAGAGAGAAAACAAATGTTTACTATGTGAAAAATGAATAACCATACACACTCTCCATATAAGGAGAGGGTTTATATACCCAAGCCCTTGTCATGGGCTTGGGCTTACATTTGGGCCGGCCTACACATGTTGTAGGCTAGGCTTGGTGTTGTTTGTTAAGTAAAGACACGTAACTAAACTACGAGCTATTACATGGACTATCGTTGGAGTGACCGATCATTCTTAATACGTAAAACGTATTTCCAACAATCTCCCCCAAATGGAGGTCACTCCAAACAAGGGCATTACCCAAGTTACAATAATAAGATAAACCTAGCATACTATGCTTGTCTTGAGCTCGTAGTCTTCGTCTTTCTTTTCTTTTTTCTTTTCAGGTGAACATGTTGATGTAATCATTGATATCAATCTTGAGCATTAATCGCTTGCCTTGATCTTGTGCGTCCATCACTTGTGATCTTCGCCTCTTCGTGACCTCACGTCCCACATACTTATACCTTTGTAATTCTTGAAAGCTTCAGAGTTTGATACAGCAGAAGACTTAACTTTTAGGCTTTCTTGAATTAGATGAGGTATTAAGTGCATAAGTATAAGCATGCGGGGACGACTTCTTCTCGGATTCTGCAACGCCACCGTCTTCAAATGCCGCAACATAAGTAGACACGATGAAATGGCTTTGAACATTTCATTCTAATTCGGTAGCATTTTACCTCCGGTCGGTGAAGACCGTTGGACGATATAAAATATCGTACTTGTGGCAGGTAGATTTAATTAAAAATCTCCTTGACAAGATTTCGCGGGTAAACCCGTTCTCTTTACTCGACCGTCCAAAGCTGATTACGAACGTAAAGAGTGAATCATTTGGATAAAATTATCGCATGATTGAAGCCGTCAATTCTGATTCCTGGAACAAGTTTGATTCATTAAGGAATCGCACCATCGTTGCTTTCCAGTTGTCATGAGCTTGATTCGTATAGAATCTTGCAAGTTACCTACCAAGTGCTGTTTGAGGTTAACACTAGAAGGATATCCACTCATCACTGTGAACACTAAGGTATCACTTTGAGTGTTCTGGCAAGATCACTGAGATTTTGCGTAGAGGCCTGGAACGTGTTTAAATTCAGTTAAGAAATAAACCACTGTTGCTTTCCAGTTATCACAAGTTTGATTCATAAAGAATCGCACAAGTCACCTACCATGAGCTTTTTGATATTCGCTCAAGAAGGTTTCCATATTCATTGTAAATACTTTCGTATTACTCGGATGTTTAGGCAAGATCATGAAGATTTTGCGTAGGACTCTTAAAATCTTTCTTACTTTTCACAGTGTGTGAAGAAGCAAGGAAATATGAAAGTGTGTCCTAATGAGATATTTGATGATCTCAAATGGCTCTAGACTTGATCTTGCATTTTGTATTTTAGTGATCGGAGGCTGGAGAGGAGTGCCACCTTTTCAATACCAATTTATTCGGAGTGAATAAATCAATAGATAATGCGTTGTCTCCGTGTGATTAAAACAAATACCTTTTGAGAGATATCTGAGTTAGTTGGGATGGGTTGTGCATTGCATCATTGGGTCCATGATGTCTTATATTCAATATCAAGCATCATTAAAATTGATCTCAATAGCATATGTATTGACTCGGTTTCTGCCTAAAGTTGTAAGGAGGGCTTCTTTCTTTACACCCTTTATCTTTACAATTCTTTTTCATTCTTCAACCCCTTCAATGCTTACCAATACGTCATAACTAGCACCTTGTTGTGATTGTTCTAGTGCTAACTTAAGTACTTGGTCGGCATTCAGCTACGTTCACAATCTTTCTCCAACTTTCCTAAGGACTACTATTTCTAGCTATGGAATGTCCTTGGGAAGATTCCTCCAGTTCTGGAAGAATCATAGGACTTAACCTATCCTACCATCCTTATGTCACCACAATCTTCATCGTCGTGAAATAAATAATTTTTAGGTAAGTATTAATCACCATGAAATCCATTTTTGATATGCAAATCCATTTTGCTCCCCCTTAACATATGCCACGATATTCAAAAACATTTCGCATATGTCGAGATGTGCCAGCACATTAAGTCAAACCAATTTTAATAATTTCCCATATTAAATCACATTTTCTCCCCCATATTAAAAATATTAACCCAATCGATGTTTTTAATATCAATTGATTTAATGAAGTTTTAACAAAGGTTTTGGGAAGAAAAATGCGATTCAGTTTTATCTTCATGATACCAAATGTATGAGATATGATACCGATTTGTAACATGATCACATATTCACCATATTGGAAAAAATTTGACAAGGTTGGACCTGATTGATGAGAACATCATATGATAAGATCAAATGCTTCTTTTCAGCATATGGTGATCGCCTCGTCATGTCTGAAGTCATCTCTTGACACCACGTGTACGATTGGTATTGTTGTCTTGACACCGACTTGTGAACTTGGCACTTTCGACATCGAAGATTCTGAATATTGGACAACTGCTCCACCTCAATTGTTGACCCGTTTTCTATTGAAAGAGTTGTAGTCGTCGTTTGAGTAGTCGCGTCGTCGAGTATGTAGATACCAATTGTAGATTCCTATGGTTGTAGAGATGATAGCTTCATAAAAACAAGACTTCTCTTGTTTTAAAAAATAAAAGCACTGAGGCGTACATATATTTGTGTTAGACCAAGTTATAAAGTAAACTTGATCCCTTACAAGGTTTTAAAGTAAACCTTGCCCGAGAAAATTAATTCCCGTTGAGAGCCAAAGCTTTCATAAGAAATACCTGACTTTAATGTGAAAACCGCGTTGCAGTCTGAAATAACTACAAGCCATATAGGCATGTTTTATGAAATATTTACAACTTTTGTACGAATTCTATTTATGGCGCCGTGTCAATATTAATCAACATTTCTAAGGCCGTAAATATTACCGTACCAAAAGACATGCCTTTGAAAAATAAAGTAAAAATATTTTTGGATTTTTCTAGATTTTTCAATTTTTTTGGTTTTTATATGGTTTTATATTTTTGTATTTTGCTTTTGTGGATAAAAATATAAACAATATATACGAATGATCACCAAGGATACGAAGAATAGTTTACCACCACTATTCTTTCGCTTCATCTACCAGTTCCTTTAGAGTCTCAGGCGAGAAGGTTCTCATTCCTAGCTTGTCGGCCAAAAATTCAATTCGAGCGCGATCTAAAGCCTTCGTGAAAATATCCGCCAGTTGATACTCAGATCGGACAAAATAAAGCTCGATTACTCCATTTTCCACTTGCTCCTTGATGAAGAGGTAGCGAATGTCAATGTGCTTCGACTGGGAGAATTGAAGTTGTTGAAGCATAAGGCAATTGCACTCTTGCTGTCACAGTACATCGGAATTTTGTTGAAACCTAGACCATAGTCGGTTAATTGCGATCTCATCCAAAGAATTTGAGCACAGTAACCGGACATAGCTATGTATTCTGCTTCCGTACTTGAAATTGTAGCGCTTTTCTACCTTTTCGATGCCCAACTGATTAGTCGATCTCCTAGTAGTTGCAAAGTTCCACTCGTGCTACGCCTTGTATCTTGACAACCCGCGTGATCCGCATCTGCATATGCCATAAGTGCAATTGAAGAGTCCTGCGAATACCAAAGTCCCCGATTAATGGTTCCTTTAAGATATCGAAAGATCCGTTTCACAGTGGCCAAGTGTAACTCAGTAGGCTGAGTTTGATACCGAGCACACATACATATAGCAAACTGAAGAACATGTCGACTAGCTGGGATATACAGAAGAGTACCGATCATTCCACGGTAAAGTGTCGGATCAACGGCAACTCCATGTGGATCTGCATCAAGCTTAGTTCGTTCCACCATTCGGGTATCCACGGGGTCGCAAGATTACATCTTATATTTCTTAAGAGATTCAAGGGCATACTTGGATTGATTGATAAAGATGCCTCTGGGACTCTGAGATATCTAAAGACCTAAGAAGAATGATACCTTGCCCATCATTGACATCTTAAACTTGGAAGACATGAGTGTCCCAAACTCATCCGATAAGGTTTGGGTCGAGGCTGCAAATATAATATCATCAACATATATTTGTACCATAATCATATCTTTACCTCGTTTCTGAATGAACAGCGTGGGATCCACCTTGCCTTTAGCGAAGCCTTGCGTAATGAGGAATTGTGATAATAGATCATACCATGCGCGTGGAGCTTGCTTCAACCCATAGATAGCCTTCTTAAGCTTGTACACATGATTAGAATAATTAGGATTCACAAAACCATCCGGCTGTTGTACATAGACCTCTTCCTTGATTTCACCATTAAGAAATGCCGTCTTCACATCCATCTGATATACGATCATATTCATATGGGCTGCATAAGCGAGGAATAGTCTAATAGCTTCCAAACGGGAAACAGGTGCAAAGGATTCCATAAAGTCGATGCCCAATAATTACTTGTATCCACGAGCTACTAGTCTAGCTTTGTTCTTCAATATTCCACCTAACTCGTCGAGTTTCACCTTGTAACCCCATTTCAAAGTGAGTAACTGCACTTGATCCGGGCATGGGACAAGTTCCCATACTTCAAGACGTATGAATCCGTTAAGTTCTTCTTGCATAGCTTCTATCCAACAAGATTGAGTAAAAGCTTGTTGCCATGTCTTAGGTTCAACTTCAGTGAGAAAAGCATCAAAATGACAAAACATTGCACTTTCTTGTTGTTGGGAATAAAATTGACCAAGTCCCTAGACGCTGACAAGAGGAACTTGGATGCTGACAAGAGTAGACGAGGCGTTGACAGATGAGACGTTGATAAGAATTATCAAGACGCTGACAAGAAGAATATTAACATAAAGACAAGGACTAAATCTGCCAATGATGAATTCTTCAAGCTGGTGGACAAAATATGAAGATAAGAATTCAGAATATATTCTTAAATGTTTAAAAGATTTAGTCAATAAGTTATTTGAGTATGTTTATCTTATGTCTCTTCCTAAAATAGTTGATCTTACCTTTTTGTACAAGGCTCCTTAAACCTATAAAAGGAGGCCTTAGGGTTAGACATAAGACACATCTTTTTCACACACCTCTTCCACATATCTCATAACACTTTCATTGTAATCATTCATTGATATTATTAATCAAAGTGAAAGTTTTGTTTACTTTGTTTTGTTCTTTGTTCTAAGTGTTAAATTCCGCATAACACTAAGTTTGTTCAATACAACAAAGTTTCTCTACATGTTAAACTTGATTTAATCTCGTTAACACAAAGCTAAATCAATCTAAGTTTGGGATCAACAAGTGGTATCAGAGCTTGTTGAGAAACTTTGATTTGAAGAACGAGATCCAATACCGTGAGGTGAACCAGGCTAAGGAAGAAGGTGAAGAAGAATCTGATGATGTTTTCAGTCACGGCCAAGTCTACTTCAAGTTCCAACTCATCTTCGTCATCTAATAATGAGGTATGTGATAATTCTTCTTGTAGGTTAAGTACTGAAAGACTTAACAAAGAGGTTTTAAGATTGTTAGGAGATGTGAGTACTGAGAGATGCAAGTTGTCTAACTATCAAATTGCTCTCACTCAAACTGAAAAGACAGTTTCTGAGTACAAGAAAATGGAGTTTGACCTAAAAGATAAAATTAATATCTTAAAACATGATTTAAACTCTAGTATGGATATTAGAAAAATCATGGAGAGAGTCAATGCTGAACTACAAGCTAAGTTAGATGAGGCTATCAAAAATAAGGATAATGTAGACCTTAAAATTCAGAGATTTGATAAAGCCTCACAAACCCTAGAAAAATGTGTTAGTGAACAAAGGGATTCTAGGGATATGTCTGGGATTGGGTTGAAAGAATATGTTGCCGTTCCACCACCTGCTGGGGACTTCTATGGTGTCCAAAGAAAGGATTTGTCTTGGACTGGTATTCCAGAACTCCAAGAAGAGGAATTTATTCCTCCACCTAGAGTTCTCTCTCCAGTTGAGGAATATCAACAAAAGGTTATTGACCTAAAAGAGTGGAAAAAGGACAACCCCACTTTATTTGTTAAAGGTGGTATACTTAGTGAGAGTCCATTTGTGCCTACACGCATTGAGAGTCCAGTTGTATCTACACCTATAACTGTGACAAATCCTATCACTGGAAAAGTTGTTAATCTTGGCTCCCCAATTAAGAAACAACCTAGTGTTAAATACGCTGAAATGTATAGGAAACCTAGGTCATTCAGAAGCCAAGAAATTGTTAATGAGACAGGGTTTTATCAGTCTAAGCCTAAGTTTGTGTCCAAAAAGGCTTGTTACTCATGTGGGAACTTCTCACATTTGGCAAATAATTGTGTGAGTGAATACAATTCATTCACTGACAATAGGTCAAGGTCATCCAATGTCAACCATAGACCTTTTGTCCACACTAGACCACAGGCTACTAGACCAACTCCTTTCTTCTCTAAGGCAGCTAATACCCATGGACAAAGGCCCTTTCAAAAGACCAACACTTGGTCAAACAGACAGTATGTTCCTGTAGCAAACCCTAATTTGGGCGCTGACAGGAACAAATTCAGCGCTGACAGGAACAAATTCAACGCTGACAGGCACAAATGCAGCGCTGACAGCTCCAAGTTTGGTATGAGACCTTATTTTAGACCATATAAACAAAGATACTTGGTTAATAAGGGTCAAGGGTCTGAAGCATCATCCTACTTAACTTAGAAACCTAAACAAGAGCAAAACTCTAATTTTAATGGTATTTCAATGACTTGGAATAGATTTAAATATCTTGAGAAGGTCATTACTAGTCTCATTGGAATAAATTGGGTGTTTAGGTCACAAAGGGATGAACAGGGATTTGTGGCAAAGACTAAGACCACTCTAGTTGAACAACTAGACATATCCAAGTCTGACAAGGCTTGGATCTCCAAAGAAAACTAATTTGTTTTCTTTTTGAGCAGCCTATCCAAAAGCGGGTTAATGATCAAGGATATTGGGATAGTGGATGCTCAAGGAACATGCATTGTTGGTCTTTCCACTAATATTATTTTTATCCACTAACATGTTATCTCTACCCATTGTTGTGGGAAAGGGTAGCCTTTGTTGGTGTGTTATTGTGGTTTTTGTCTAACTATACAGGCAAAGGGAGCTACATTTGGATGGATACAGTATTGCAAACTTTTATTTATGATGGTTGGAGTGTTTACATTCCTATCTTGAGATAAAATTTTGCTTCTTCACATATAATGATTTGTATGCTTCTATTAAGGGGAGGTAAACCTCTAGGTTTTTTTGGGTACTCTTAGAGCACTCTTATCACAATTCTAGATTGTGTCCACTGGTGAGTACGATTTAGTTTTCTAATTCGTGAGGCACTGTAGCATGCAAAGTTGATATACTGTGCATGCTGCCAAGACATTTGTCCTAGAATTGGGTGTGGTCGTATGGGTGACTTGGGGTAGATATATTTTTGGGCTTACTTGGGGAGTTGCAAAGGTTTTATATGAGTTAACTTTCTCTTTGGGGCATTTGTGAACAAAGGACTCTTGAGTTCATGTGTGTCTATCATACTTTTGCATGTGTGTATGCATGAACAGTGTTTGTCACTCTTGCTTATTAGAGTCTCGTTGATTTCCTTAGGATTATTACCTTTGTTTATGTTTAAAAGTTTTTCATTCGCAAGTCCATTTATGCTATGACATCTTAGCTGGTGTCATTTATAAACTTCATATATAGACCCAAAACGTTTCATCACCCTTTCATTTTTCAAATTTTTGGATATCTGGAAGCCTAATGATCATTGAGATGTTTTTCCTAGTGATTGACATCTAGTAGCAGCAAAGATCACTTTCACAAGGGTGTATAGTGTTATGGAGATGGCTGAGACTATTGGCACTAGCTTTAATGCAAGTCAAGTCAGTCTTATCATCAGTAAGTCCATCCCCATGTCCTATGAATCAATATTGAGGATTCATTTCCCGAATATGGATGAGGACAGTATGAAACCTTTGACATTAATGGAATTGACGAAAATCTGTATTAGCTTGCAAAAGCAAAATATAGAACTGGTACAAATTGTCAAGGATCACTGTTTTGAACTGATAGACTTGTTGTTTTGGAAGCTGATATGAAGCTATGAAGGATAATCATGGTACTGTCCTTTGATACTAATCTTGGAGAGGAGTCTTAAAAAGGGGAGGAGTAATCGAATTTGAGTGACAAAAGTTATAAAGAAGCTTACTGTTATAAGATGTATTGCAGATTATGATTAAGATCAAGTTTGAGTGTTGACATTTTGAGGTTTATTCATACTCAAATTGAAGAATAGAGCATGTTTGTAAGAATCCTCTCTATATGTTTTATTTTATTCAGAAACTTGATTACTAGAGTAGATATCAAGTTTAGGGGAGGATTGTTGGGAATAAAATTGACCAAGTCCCTAGACGCTGACAAGAGGAACTTGGACGCTGACAAGAGTAGACGAGGCGTTGACAGATGAGACGTTGATAAGAATTATCAAGACGCTGACAAGAAGAATATTAACATAAAGACAAGGACTAAATCTGCCAATGATGAATTCTTCAAGCTGGTGGACAAAATATGAAGATAAGAATTCAGAATATATTCTTAAATGTTTAAAAGATTTAGTCAATAAGTTATTTGAGTATGTTTACCTTATGTCTCTTCCTAAAATAGTTGATCTTACCTTTTTGTACAAGGCTCCTTAAACCTATAAAAGGAGGCCTTAGGGTTAGACATAAGACACATCTTTTTCACACACCTCTTCCACATATCTCATAACACTTTCATTGTAATCATTCATTGATATTATTAATCAAAGTGAAAGTTTTGTTTACTTTGTTTTGTTCTTTGTTCTAAGTGTTAAATTCCGCATAACACTTAGTTTGTTCAATACAACAAAGTTTCTCTACATGTTAAACTTGATTTAATCTCGTTAACACAAAGCTAAATCGATCTAAGTTTGGGATCAACACTTGTAACTGACTTCGTGTGGTGTAGGAAATGTAAATCTTGCTTATGTTTTAGAGAGATAAAGAGATAGAAAGATGGTGGATTACACACAATTCTAGAGAGAGAAACTTAATAAGAACTATGTGAAAAATGATTAACCACACACCCTCTCCATCAAAGGAGAGGGTTTATATACCCAAGCCTTGTGATGGGCTTGGGCTTACAATGTTGGGCCGGCCTACACATGTTGTAGGCTAGGCTTGACTTTGTTTGTTTAATAAAGATATCTAGACTACGAGCTACTACTTAATATATTGTCAGAGTGACTGAATCTTCCTAAATACGTAAAAACGTATTTCCAACAATCTCCCCCTAAGGGAGGTCACTCCAAACAAGGGCGTTACCCGAGTTACAATAATGAAATAAACCTAGCATACTATGCTTGTCTTGAGCTCGTAGTCTTCGTCTTTCTTTTCTTTTTTTTTCTTTTCTGGTGAACATGCTGATGTGATCTTTGATATCAATCTTTAGCATCAATCTCTTGCCTTGATCTCGTGCATCCATCACTTGTGATCTTCGCCTCTTCGTGACACCATGTCCCACATACTTATACCTTCGTAATTCTTGAAAGCTTCAGAGTTTGATACAGCGGAAGACTTAACTTTTAGGCTTTCTTGAATTTGATGAGGTATTAAGTGCATAAAGTATAAGCATGCGGGGACGACTTCTTCTTGGATCCCGCAACGCCACCGTCTTCAAATGCCGCAACATAAGTAGACACGAACGAAATGGCTCTGAACATTTCATTCTAATTCGGTATCATTTTAACTCCGGTCGGTGAAGACCGTTGGACGATATTAGATATCGTACCCATGACAGATAGTTTCAATTAAGTAACTTCCTGACAGGATTTCGCGGGTAAACCCGTTCTCTTTATTCGACCGTCCAAAGCTGACTGCGTACATAAAGAGTGAATCATTTGGATAATAATATCCGCATGATTTGAAGCCGTCAATTCATGTTCCTGGAACAAGTGAAATTAAATTAAGAACCGCACCATCGTTGCTTTCCAGTTGTCACGAGCTTGATTCGTATAGAATCTTGCAAGTTACCTACCAAGTGCTGTTTGAGGTTAACACTAGAAGGATTTCCACTCATCACTGTGAACACTAAGGTATCACTCTGAGTGTTCTGGCAAGCTCACTAAGATATTGCGTAGAGGCCTGGAACGTGTTTAAATTCAGTTAAGAATTAAACAGCTGTTGCTTTCCAGTTATCACAAGTTTGATTCATAAAGAATCGCACAAGTCACCTACCATGAGCTTTTTGATATTCGCTCAAGAAGGATTTCCATCTTCATTGTAAATACTTTCGTATTACTCGGATGTTCAGGCAAGATCATTAAGATTTTGCGTAGGACTCTTAAAATCTTCCTTACTTTTCACAGTGTGTGAAGAAGCAAGGAAATATGATAGTGTGTCCTAATGAGATATTTGATGACCTCAAATGGCTCTAGACTCGATCGTGCATTTTGGATTTTAGTGATTGGAGGCTGGAGAGGAGTGCCACCTTTTCAATACCAATTTATTCGGAGTGAATAAATCAATAGATAATGTGTTGTCTCCGTGTGATTAAAACAAATACCTTTTGAGAGATATCTGAGTTAGCTGGGATGGGTTGTGCATTGCATCACTGGGTCCATGATGTCTGTCTTCAATATCGAGAATCATTAAAATAATCTCAATAGCATATGTGTTGACCCGGTTTCTGCCTAAAGTTGTAAGGAGGGCTTCTTTCTATACACCCTTTATCTTTACAATCCTTTTCATTCTTCAACCCCTTCAATGCTTACCAATACGTCATAACTAGCACCTTGTTGTGATTGTTCCAGTGCTAATTTAAGTACTTGGTCGGCATTCAGCTACGTTCACAATCTTTCTCCAACTTTCCTAAGGACTACTATTTCTAGCTATGGAATGTCCTTGGGAAGATTCCTCCGGTTCTGGAAGAATCATAGGACTTAACCTATCCTACCATCCTTATGTCACCACAATCTTCATCGTCGTGAAATAAATGGGTTTCGGGTAAGTATATGTCACTATGAAAATCCATTTTGATATGCAAATCCGTTTTGCTCCCCCTTAACATATGCCACGATATTCGAAAACAATTGCGCACATGTCGGGATGAGCCAACACATTAAGTCAAACTATTTGTGATAATATCTCATATTAAATCACATTTTCTCCTCCATATTAAAAATATTAACCCAATCGATGTTTTTAATATCAATTGATTTAATGAAGTTTTAACAAAGGTTTTGGGAAGAAAAATGCAAGTCCGTTTTATCTTCATGATATCAAACGCATGAGATATGATACCGATTTGTAACATGATCACATATTCACCATATTAGAAAAGAATTGACAAGGTTGGACCTGATAGATGAGAACATCATATGATAAGATCAAATGGTTCTTGTCCGCATATGTTGGTCGCCTCGTCATGTCTGAATTCATCTCTTGTCACCACGTGTACGATTGGTATTGTTGTCTTGACACCAATTTGTGAACTTGGCACGTTCGGCATCGAAGATTCTGAATGCTTGACAATTGCTCCCCCTCAATTGTTGACCCGTGTTCTATTGAAAGAGCTGTAGTCGTCGTTGAGTAGTCGCAGCGTCGAGTATGTAGATACCAATTGTAGATTGCTATGGTTGTAGAGATGATAGCTTCATAAAAACAAGACTTCTCTTGTTTTAACAAATAAATGCACTGAAACGTACATAGATTTATGTTAGACCAAGTTATAAAGTAAACTTGATCCCTTACAAGGTTTTAAAGTAAACCTTGCCCGAGAAAATTAATTCCCATAGTTAGCCAAAGCTTTCATAAGAAATACCTGAATTTAATGTGAAAACAGGGTTGCAGTCAGAAATAACTACAAGCCATAAGGGCATGTTTTATGAAATAATTACAACTTTTGTACGAACTCTATTTATGGCGCCGTGTCGATAGTAATCAACATTTCTAAGGCCGTAAATATTATCGTACCAAACGACATTCCTTTAAAAAATAGTTTTGGATTTTTCTAGATTTTTTAATTTTTATGGTTTTTATATGGTTTTATATTTTTGTATTTTGCTTTTGTGGATAAAAATATAAACAATATATACAGATGATCACCAAGGATACGGAGAATAGTTTTACCAAGACTATTCTTTTGCTTCATCTGCTAGTTCCTTTAGAGTCTCAGGCGAGAAGGTTCTCATTCCTAGCTTGTCGGCCAAAAATTCAATTCGAGCGCGATCTAAAGCCTTCGTGAAAATATCAGCCAATTGATACTCAGATCGGATAGAGTAAAGCTCTATTACGCCATTTTCCACTTGCTCCTTGATGAAATGGTAGCGAATGTCAATATGCTTCGACCGGGAGAATTGAACATTGTTGCAGCATAAGGCAATTGCACTCTTGTTGTCGCAGTACATCGGAATTTTGTTTAAACCTAGACCATAGTCGGTTAATTGCGATCTCATCCAAAGAATTTGAGCACAGCAACCGGACATAGCTATGTATTCTGCTTCCGTACTTGAAATTGCAGCGCTTTTCTGACTTTTCGATGCCCAACTGATTAATCGATCTCCTAGTAGTTGCAATGTTCCACTCGTACTACGCTTTGTATCTTGACAACCCGCGTGATCCGCATCTACATATGCCATTAATGCAATAGAAGAGTCCTTCGAATACCAAAGTCCCCGATTAATGGTTCCTTTAAGATATCGAAAGATTCATTTAACAGTAGCTAAGTGTAACTCAGTAGGCCTAGTTTGATATCGAGCACAGATACATATAGCAAATAGAAGATCAGGTCGACTAGCTGTGATATACAGAAGAGTACCGATCATTCCACGATAAAGTGTCGGATCAACAGCAACTCCATGTGGATCTGCATCAAGCTTAGTTCGTTCCACCATTGGAGTATCCACGGGGTTGCAAGATTCCATCTTATACTTCTTAAGCGATTCAAGGGCATACTTGGATTGATTGATAAAGATGCCTCTGGGACTCTGAGATATCTGAAGACCTAAGAAGAATGATACCTTGCCCATCATTGACATCTTAAACTTGGAAGACATGAGTGTCCCAAACGTATCCGATAAGGTTTGGGTCGAGGCTGCAAATATAATATCATCAACATATATTTGTACCATAATCATATCGTTACCTCGTTTCTGAATGAACAGCGTGGGATTCACCTTGCCTTTAGCGAAGCCTTGCGTAATGAGGAATTGTGACAAAAGATCATACCATGCGCGAGGAGCTTGCTTCAACCCATAGAGAGCCTTCTTAAGCTTGTACACATGATTAGGATTCACAAAACCATCCGGTTGTTGAACATAGACCTCTTCCTTGAGTTCACCATTAAGAAATGCCGTCTTCACATCCATCTGATAGACGATCATATTCATGTGGGCTGCATAAGCGAGGAATAGTCTAATAGCTTCCAAACGGGCAACAGGTGCAAAGGATTCCATAAAGTCGATGCCCAATAATTGCTTGTATCCACGAGCTACTAATCGAGCTTTGTTCTTCAATATTCCGCCTAACTCATCGAGTTTCACCTTGTAAACCCATTTCAAAGTGAGTAACTGTACTTGATCCGGGCATGGGACAAGTTCCCATACTTCAAGACGTATAAATTCATTAAGTTCTTCTTGCATAGCTTCTATCCAACATGATTGAGTAAAAGCTTGTTGCCATGTCTTAGGTTCAACTTCAGTAAGAAAAGAATCAAAGTGACAAAACATTGCACTTTCTTGTAACTGACTTCGTGTGGATACAGGACGATTAGGGTCACCAATAATAGAATCTATAGGATGATCCTTTGTCCACTTGCTGTCATGTTCACGAATCCGTGGATTGGAGTAAACTGTAGAAGGAGCTTCCTCTGAGGTGGACGACCCAGCTTGATTAGGGTCGGGAATAGGTACACCAAAGAATGGAAGTTCACGCATTTGAGCGAATTCTAAATCGTGATCATCATCATCCTCTTCATCATCAATAGGCATGACATGGGTAGTTGAAACATGTGTTGTTTGAGAATTACTTGTTGATGGTATAGCTTGACCAATTGTAGGTGCAGATGTCTCTGATTGTGCTTCGGTTGCTGGAGCGACAACTTCGGTTACCGGAGCTATTACCTCAGGTTCTGGAGCAACAATAGTTGGAGGAGTAAAGAATTCATCAAATAACGGTTGAAACAACGTATCCCATTCAGTCCTAGAAGGTGGTGTAAATGATGATGAAGTAGGGTTGTTTGGGACAAGACCAGAACTAATGTTACTGGGTACCATTTCATGAAGTGCGGGTTCAGAGCTGCTTTGCTCAGAAGCCATTGCTGTCAGCTCACCAAAATCAACATTCATAGTTTCGAGGATCTTGCGAGAGTTACGGTTGTAGATTCGGTATGCCTTCTTTGCGGGGGCGTAACCAATGAAAATACCAATATCAGCCTTTGGTTGAAGTTTTCCCAAATTGTCACCATCATTATTTGGATAGCAAAGAGAACCAAATACATGAAGATATGATAAATCTGGTACTTTTCCATGGAGAAGCTCATAAGGTGTTTTACCATGGCGTTTACGAATTAGTGACCGGTTTTGGGTGTACACTGTTGTAGATACAGCTTCTGCCCATAAAAACAATGGAGCCTTTGCGTAAATTAACATCGTTCGAGCAGCTTCCATAAGTGTGCGATTTCGCCTTTCAACGACACCGTTTTGTTGTGGAGTGCGTGAAACGGATGTTTCATGAGATATGCCAACTTCTTCATAATAATCACGCAAGATTTGATTCACAAATTCGGTTCCATTATCTGTACGAATGCGTCGGACAGTAGTGTTGAGACGCACTTGAATCATCTTGAGAAATCCGATGATGAATTTAGGTGCCTCATTTTTTGCTTTAATAAATTTCACCCATGTAAACCTAGAGTAATCATCGACAATGACGAGGATGTACTTTTTACCACTAAGACTTTCAACACGCATTGGCCCACAAAGATCCATATGCAACAGATAAAGTTTCTCTTGGTTGGTGTCTTCAGTCTTGGGTTTGTAAGACTTCTTAGTGCTTTTCCCCATTGTACACGCGGAACACAAATGATCCTTGTGAAATGATAGTTTAGGAAGACCACGAACAAGTTCGTTTTTCGCCAAGTGATTAATAGCGTCAAAGTTAAGATGAGATAACCGTCGATGTCATAACCGTGACTTAGTCTTCGATGCTTTGGAGAGAAGACATACGGGAGAAGCGGCCATCATGTCTTGTAGAGACAAAGTATTCAAATTATTCCCTCGAGTACCTTTCAATAAATCAACCCCTTCCAAATTACGAATGAAGCAGGTATGCTCTCGAAAAGCAACTTCTAGGTTTGCATCACAAAATTGTCCCATATAAAATAAGTTGTGACCGAGACCTTCCACATAATACACTCTTGAAATAATAACATTCCCAATATGATATTCACCATAACCCATTATCTTTGCAATATGATCATTTCCAAATCGAACCGTACCGAGAAACTTGTTGACGAAATTTCTGAGCTGAGAGCGATCTCCGGTCATATGATTGGAGCAACCAGAGTCCAAATACAAGAGAACAATTTGGACCACCTGTTTTCAACAACAGCAGTAGACAATGCATTGGAAACTATTGGTTCCGGGGTGTTAGCAGATACAGATAAAATGTTATCAGAATTGCTAACATTTTTGTGACCCTTAGATTTCCTGCGTTTTCTAATGTGAGTTTTAGCACTAACAGGTTTTACAGTTTCAACTTTCTTAGGTTTTGGATTATCCGCGGGCACTACAGTTGGAGTGGACCTAGTTGAAGGGCACTTTGTTCCTACAGTAGTGTTGGTGTTCCTAGTTAAAGGACACGCTTGTGTTTTGGTAGCCTTGGTACTTCTAGTTAAAGGGCACGCTTTCTTCGCTTTAGTGGGAGTGATCCTAGTCAAAGGGCACGTATTTCCTACTATAGTGAAAGTTCTACCAGTGGGGCGCCACATCCAACCAACTTGGGTTAACACTTTCCCAATCGGTTTCCATTCTAATCCATTTTTCCGGGCATAAATCTCATTCACATGGTCAATAAGGCAAGAATCATGACGACTAGAAAACATACATTCATTGCAATTCCAACATTTTAAATTAGAATTCACAGTAGGCTTAGAACGCTTCACAACCGCAGAGCCTTTAGGTTTAGCTACATGATTCTTTTTATTCAAAATAGAAATAACATTCCTAGGATGGGCTTCTACTTTCTTCTTCACTTGACTACTAGATGGGGGCAAGATCCTATCATTCTGCTTGTTTCTTTTAAGCTTAGATCTCTGAGCCTTAGTAGTGGTGCTTACTCCTGTAGAAGGCAACACGGGAATATTAGAAGCTGGTTTTGATTCCTCCTTATCTTTAGTGACCAAAGTTTGAGATGGTTTAGTCCTAGGGCCCTTGTTAAGTGGTGTGACGGCTATAAGGTTCCTTTTGATTGCACTAGAGGACGATGCTGAGACAGTGGCTGCGTTATCCACAACATTCTTACCTTTTAAAGTACGAAGTGTTTCCTTTAACTCAGCCAAGACCAGATTCTTATCACAAATTTGTTCCCTCAAATCAGATATTTCCACCGACTTTCGATTCAATTGTTCAATCAATGATTGATTCTGTGCAGTGGCATCAACACATGCGGGCTTTACTGAGTCGAAAAGTCGTGTATTTTTCTGTTTTAAGTTATCAACTTTGGACAAAATCTTAGAAACTCGATTATCTAGATCAAGTTTAAAATTCTCAGCGGCCTCAAGTACGTTCACACAGTTGAGCTCCTTAGATTTCTCTATTTCAATCGGCAAAGATTTAGCAACTTTGTCACTTGGCTGACGCTGTTTTGATTGTAAATTCAATCGAAAATTGTTTTCAAAGTTTGCATCATCGATATTAACACCTTCGAATGACGTTTCAAATATTTCTTGAATAAATTGTTTCTTGCATTCAAGCGAAATACAATGTGTTTGAATCTCATCAAAACGTTTTGAAAGCGAAGAATATGAGTCTTGAAGCTTTAAAAATTCAGCGTCAGATTCGTGACAATTACTATCTACCACATTATCCACAGATTCAACATTATGCACAATAGAATCATTATCAACACTTTTATTCAAACAGACAGAAACTATATCATGAGACATCACTTGCTTCAGAAGCTGATCATTTTGGCGTAAAACCCGTTCTATTTCAAGTAAATTGTTTTCATAAGCCTCTTCCATTTTATTGAAAACACGTCTAACTTCTTCTATTTCCAAAAGCAAGTATTGATCAAGATTACTAAGACAGGCTTTAACATTCTTTACAAACGGAACAATTTCGTCTCGAAACGCAGCTCTAGTGTGCTCAAAGTTCCATTCACCTTCCGTTATGGCCGAGGCCGTCGTACGTTCCAAATGACCTTGTCAAAATCGGCTAAGTGTTGGTGAACCGCATTTAAGTTAACGGACACCTTGCTTACCGGTGGAATTAACTTTGTTAAATCCATTTTGACAAGTGTAGAAAACGTACTAGGAAGGTTTTCATTTGACAAACTTTGGGGCACAAGAACTGTTAATTCTACTAATTCCTTTTGTAAGCGAATGCGTGTCTTTTTCGAAAATTGATCTTTGTTATGTTGATCATAATCAATTGTATAGAATTTTGAAAGCATTTTAGAATGAGTTTCATCCGCAAGTGACTGTGTCTCCCCAGTACTACGAACAAAAGGTGCTTCTTTCGATTTGCCAATTATGGTCATATCATAAAGACCGGGAATATGTTACTGAGCTTGTTTTGCATAACCGGGATTAGGTGGTAAATCTTGAAGACGCTTGAGTTCGAGTTCTTTAAATGATTTAGTTAACAGATGAACCTTTTCTGTGGAAGCGTATTGTTTTAAAAGCTGTTGTTCCTTGAATTTAAGAAGTTTAGTAGCATTAATTTCTGATTCAACCTTTTTAGACTCGAGAGTTTCGAAATCCATTTTAAGTTTCTGAAAATCATTGACAACCGACTCTTTTGCTTTTAATTCATTGGAAAGATTAGCTTTTAATGATTCTATTTCTTTCAAGTGTTCAATCTTTTCAAAACGAAAGTGGTAAAATTCTGAACATGTTATTTTCTCTGCTTGAGGGACCATTTCAAAAGTTTTGACCTTTTCTTTATGCAGCGCAAGCTCAGCAGTTAGGGTGGAATTGGTATCTACGGATTGTCTGAGGGCCATATGCATTTGATCAATAATATGTTTAGGTACCATGACCAAATCATGTTGAGCATAAGATTCCATACCCGTCGTAGCATTTGGTTGAGGTTCACTCAAATGTGTAGGATTGGGTTCCACATCATTTGAGTTACTAGTTCCCGAATGCTGTTCGAGGTTGTCCTTTTCATGCCCAACTTGATGTTGGTTATCATCAATAGTATTAGATGTGGTTGGTACCTCACTAACGACATCAGAACCATAGTAAGAGAGATTAGCAACGAGAGCAGCTTGGGCAGAGTGAATGTCATCACAATCCGAATCATATGCGTCAAGATCATCTACTTGATAAGCTGCATTAGAAGTAGAAACGACTGCAATGCCTTCAGTATCTGCTGCCCCTGGGTCTGCAAGAAATGCTAACTCCTCTGAATCCAAAATCTTCCCCTTATACTGAGCATCAACCAAATACATCTTCTCACAAAACCATGCATCATCCCTCCTCCTTTTCGGCTGAGTGCATTCCCTAGCCATATGACCTTGTCCTCGGCAATTGTAGCAAGTCACAACCTTCTTAGGACCAATAGGACTCCCATTTCCACTAGCTTGAGAATTCACAGATTGATTGTTCCCAGTCCTTGTAGGAGGTCCATATGAATTTTTCTTCCCTGAATTGGTTGCACCGTCACTTGACCATCTTGAACAGTGGCTTGTTGTCGAGGATTTGATGAGGTGCGGAGCTGATTGTTTGTTGATGGAAATCCTCTAGTTGCAACAAGTTTTGACAAGTAGGCTGTGAGATGGTTTAGAACATCAGCTGGCGTATCATTTGGAGTAAATACCGGTGCTTGGATTGGTGGAAGTTCATTAGAGTAGAAAGCTTGTGTTGGTTGTGCTTCTATTGGAAAATATCCTTGCTGAGGAGTATAGCCCATTGGAGAAGTGTTGGCTTGTGATGGTGATGTCTGATATGGTGGTTGCTGTGGAAAAGATTGTTGATGAACACCGTGTTGAAATGCTTGCTGTGGCATCATTGGTGGTTGATAAGATGGTTGCTGATAGGTGTGTGGTGGTGGTTGCTGCAAGTATGATGGTTGTTGATAAGTATAAGCCAAGTTTTGTTGAGAAGCATACATTGCAAGTGGATATGAACTTGAGGTGTAGACAACCGAGCCTCGATCACATGGCATTCGTGTTGTTGAAGAAAAGCTTGATGTTGATCCACATTGGTGTTATGCAAGTCCTTAGCCAATTTAACATCCGTCACGTATTTTTTCCATTCTGAAGGAAGAGTGTTCAAATACTTGGTGTTCAATTGAAAGGTAGGAATTGTCATGCCATTGATATTGAGCTCATTCAACAATAGGGTAAATCTCAGATAGTAATCATTGAGAGTCTCCCCTGGCACATAGGCAAACTTATCAAAAGTATCATAAAGCTTACACTCTCGTTCTTGTTTAGTTAACGAGGTGCCTTGAATGAGAACACGAATTCTATCCCATAACTCTTTGGCAACTTTATGTTTGCTGACGAGTTTGTAGA
This sequence comes from Glebionis coronaria, assembly GCA_025667525.1. Classification (NCBI taxonomy): domain Eukaryota; kingdom Viridiplantae; phylum Streptophyta; class Magnoliopsida; order Asterales; family Asteraceae; genus Glebionis; species Glebionis coronaria. The sequence continues at coordinate 618,821,602 of CM046878.1, forward strand.
CATCTGGAGGAAGGGCTAGGGGAATGATGTTTGTAGCATACTTATCACATTTGTCTTGAATCTTCATATCTCCAGTCAATTCACCCGTTGTGCGAGGACGAGTAGTTGTACCTTCCGTCACTATACCATAATCTAATGGTCCATTGAGCACCGATGCCCAAATGAGATGTCCATTCTCCTTTTTCAACATATAAAGTTCCATTCGGGAAGCCCATTCCTCATACATAGTCTTCACCAACATTGGTGGACGATTATCCGTACCCGAGAGGATGGATTTATCCGTAAGAGATGTGTACTCCATTTCAATAAGTTAAGATTTACAAACGTTGATCGATCAATGAAAGAAAGTAAATGTGTTTGTTGTTGTGAGTTGAAGTCGAGAAACAATGTCAAAATCCCCTAAAATATGTTCTCGATAAACCAAAAATTCCAAGTCAAAATTATACACGAATGGAATAAGCCCTATCGGAATGTTGATCAGAATAGTCATCAGAATATCAGTCGGAATAAGCCCTATCGGAATAACCTTGATCGGAATCTCCCAAATCGGAATAAACCAAATCGGAATGTCAAAGATCGGAAAGTCCTAAATCGGAATGAACCAAATCGGAATGTCCCTTTTCGGAATGTGCCAAATCGGAATGTCCCTTTTTGGAATGCCAAATCGGAATACCTAATCGGGATACCTAATCGGAATACCTGATCGGAATGTACCCAAAATCGGAATCCCTAAACCCTATTCCGATTACACTGATCGGAATGTCCTATAAACCCTTTTCCGATGACCTGATCGGAATAATTCCCACTTTTCTCGGATAAAACTCAACCAATTCGTGATTTTAAGCCAAAAAATGATCAAAACACCCAAAAATTTTGTGTTTTTAGCCAAAGTAACTATACCAAATCCCTACCACAACTATGTAGAAGATTTGTATCAAGAAAAAACCATCAAAAACACAAAAAAAAAAAAATTGGTTCGTGTAAAAATGGATCAAAATAGGCGTATGAATCAAGAACACAAACACATGAACAATACAATCATCCCATGGCTCTTGATACCATTTGTAGGAAATGTAAATCTTGCTTATGTTTTAGAGAGAGAAAGAGATAGAAAGATGGTGGATTACACACAATTCTAGAGAGAGAAACTTAATAAGAACTATGTGAAAAATGATTAACCACACACCCTCTCCATCAAAGGAGAGGGTTTATATACCCAAGCCTTGTGATGGGCTTGGGTTATAATGTTGGGCCGGCCTACACATGTTGTAGGCTAGGCTTGACTTTGTTTGTTTAATAAAGATATCTAGACTACGAGCTACTACTTAATATATTGTCGGAGTGATCGAATCTTCTAAAATACGTAAAAACGTATTTCCAACATGTGGATACCGGACGATTAGGGTCACCAATAATAGAATCTATAGGATGATCCTTTGTCCACTTGCTGTCATGTTCACGAATCTGTGGATTGGAGTAGACCGTAGAAGGAGCTTCCTCTGAGGTGGACGACCCGGCTTGATTAGGGTCAGGAATTGGTACACCAAAGAATGGAAGTTCACGCATTTGAGCGAATTCCAAATCGTGATCATCATCGTCCTCTTCATCATCAATAGGCATGACATGGGTAGCTGGTTCGGGTGTTGGTTGAGAATTAATCCTTGATGGTATATCTTGACCAATTGTAGGTGCAGACGTATCTGATTGTGCTTCGGTTGCTGGAGCGACAACTTCGGTTACCGGAGCTATTACCTTAGGTTCTGGAGCAACAATACTTGGAGGAGTAAAGAATTCATCAAAGAACGGTTGAAACAACGTATCCCATTCAGTCCTAGAAGGTGGTGTAAATGATGATGAAGTAGGGTTGTTTGGGACAAGACCAGAACTAATGTTACTGGGTCCCATTTCATGAAGTGTGGGTTCAGAGCTGCTTTGCTCAGAAGCCATTGTTGTCAGCTCATCAAAATCAACATTCATAGTTTCGAGGATTTTACGAGACTTACGGTTGTATATTCGGTATGCCTTCTTTGCGGGTGCGTAACCAATGAAAATACCAATATCAGCCTTAGGTTGAAGTTTTCCTAAATTTTCACCATCATTATTTGGATAGCAAAGAGAACCAAATACATGAAGATATGATAAATCTGGTACTTTTCCATGGAGAAGCTCATAAGGTGTTTTACCATGGCGTTTACGAATTAGTGACCGGTTTTGGGTGTACACTGCTGTAGATACTACTTCTGCCCATAAAAACAATGGAGCCTTTGCGTAAATTAACATCGTTCGAGTAGCTTCCATAAGTGTGCGATTTCGCCTTTCAACGACACTGCTTTGTTGTGGAGTGCGTGCAACGGATGTTTCATGAGATATGCCAACTTCTTCATAATAATCACGCAAGATTTGATTCACAAATTCGGTTCCATTATCTGTACGAATGCGTCGGGCAGTAGTGTTGAGACGCACTTGAATCATCTTGAGAAATCCGATGATGAATTTAGGTGCCTCATTCTTTGTTGTAAGAAATTTCACCCATGTAAACCGAGAGTAATCATCCACAATAACGAGGATGTACCTTTTACCACTAAGACTTTCAACACGCATTGGCCCACAAAGATCCATATGCAATAGATAAAGTTTCTCTTGGTTGGTATCTTCCGTCTTGGGTTTGTAAGATTTCTTAGTGCTTTTCCCCATTGTACACGAGGAACACAAATGATCCTTGTGAAATGAAAGTTTAGGAAGACCACGAACAAGTTCGTTTTTTGCAAAATGATTAATAGCGTCAAAGTTAAGATGAGATAACCGTCGATGCCATAACCATGACTTAGTCTTCGATGCTTTGGAGAGAAGACATACGGGAGAAGCGGCCATCATGTCTTGTAGAGACAAAGTATACAAATTATTCCCTCGAGTACCTTTCAATAAATCAACCCCTTCCAAATTACGTATGAAGCATGTATGCTCTTGAAAAGCAACTTCTAGGTTTGCATCACAAAATTGTCCCACAGAAAATAAGTTGTGACCGAGACCTTTCACATAATACACTCTTGAAATTATAACATTCCCAATATGATATTCACCATAACCCATTATCTTTGCAATATAATCATTACCAAATCGAACCGTACCAAGAAACTTGCTGACGAAATTTCTGAGCTGAGAGCGATCTCCAGTCATATGCTTGGAGCAACCAGAGTCCAAATACCAGAGAACAATTTTGACCACCTGTTTTCAATAACAACAGTAGACAATGCATTGGAAACTATTGGTTCTAGAGTGTTAGCAGATACAGATATAAGATTATCAGAATTGCTAACATATGTGTGACCCTTAGATTTCCTGCGTTTTCTAATGTGAGTTTTAGCACTAACAGGTTTTACTGTTCCAACTTTCTTAGGTTTTGGATTATTCGCGGGCACTACAGTGGGAGTAGACCTATTTAAAGGGCACTTGGTTCCTACAGTGGTGTCGGTGTTCCTAGTTAAAGGACACGCTTGTGTTTTGGTAGCCTTGGTACTCCTAGTTAAAGGGCACGCTGTAATATCCCATACTTAACGTCATCGTTTTACCCCAACTATGTAACGTATTTTGAGTTTCTAAGTAATGGTGAGTATTGTTATGTTTGATGGTTTACGTTGAAACCGGTAATGTGTGCATATATTTAATCGTTGTGACGATTGAAGAGTAATAATAGTGATCGCGATGCCGATGGATGCCCAAATATTATATTTTATTATCGATTATTTCGATATTTGATATTTATGATATTTTTATTTCATGACGTGTTAAGTCGAGTCGAACTTTATTATTTCGTTTTGTGTGCGTTTAATTATTAAAAGGTCGATTTAACAAACGAAATTTATATTTTTATGAACCCGGGACGAAACCCGACTCTCGTAAATATTCTTAAAATTGACTGGAAGTCATTTTCTGCTTTTTAAATAATATTTAATACTTGGTCCAAAAGAATGCACAAATTTGCAACTTTAACCCTTCCTCCACTATATAAAAGGAATTTTTTTTTTCACTTCCACTCATTCTCACACACACATTTTCTCACTCTAAAAATTTTCTCTCCCTCCCTCTCTATGTCGTGACCTCCCACCCCACAAACACCCCTTGATCATCAATTTTTAGGATGATCCAAGAAAAACTAATTAAAGTCCCATGTTGGAAATTAAAAGGAGAACATTTTGGTGTAAAAATCTTCCACATGCAAGAACATTGATTTTCAAAATCATCTTTGGTGATGAACATGAGGTTTGATCCATTTTATTGTTGAAGGATAGTGTTATTATTATTATATATTAAATTTTTGTTATTGCATGTATGTTTTGTATAGTGGGTTTTGAAAGTATTAATCATACAAGTGATTTAGGGATGATATGAGATGATTTAGATGATGGGTGTAGCATATTTGAGGTATAGATGATGTTTAAAATGGGTCAAAATGGTTGTAGATGTGATTTTTAAAAAGGTGTTTTACATCAGTAGGTTTAGGCCCGATTTTCGTACAGTAGATGTTGGATAAGTGTTAGTATTATTGGATATTTTTGTAGTAGTCGCCGAGACGCTCGTTTCGGTATAAGGTAGAGCTTCTAACTCATAACGAGTCAAAAGTTACATAGGTTTGAATATTTGTGTACCGGGAGGCGAGTATCAACGCAATCCGAAGTTGTTGTCGATATTGGGTCAAATCCCGGGGACTATAACTTGAGTTTCAAAAATGGTCAAGGGCTGTTCTCAGGCCCTAAACTTAGCATTTTGAGTCTATTTTTAAAGTCAAGTGGCGATATTGTAAATGGGAATGTTTAACAAGATCAAAATGGTTTTACGAGTCAAGTGTGTAAAACAGTCCGGTTTTTAAGGTCGAAAGATGTGTCGAGCAGGTGGGTCTAAAATGTGAATCATTTGATGAAATTTTAACTGAGTCTTCTACAGATATTTAGTGAGTTTGTCACCAAGTTTCGTCGAAAACGGAGTTGTGTAGGTATGGGAACTCAGCGTGTACTTTTGGTAAGTACCGGCTGAGTATCAATGGAGAGGTACTTAACCTCGCGCCATAGTTTGAGGTGAGAGACTAAACTATTAAATTCTAAAATTTCTAAAAGATATAAGTCTTAGGATTAAGTGTATATTCTGAGATTGGAGACCCGTGTTGGGTACTTGAACCGTGTTGATTTGGCATCATGAGATGGATCAATATCGAAGATACTAGTTTTGGAAAGCTAGTATATGTTATGGGGTTTAGAAGGGATTCACTTGTATTGGTTGGTCATGTCTATGTACATATTATTTTGAATCGTTGGTTTTATTATACTAAGTATGTTTTGAGATACTTGAGTATGTTATTAAGCGCGCACCTTATTTGTTAGGTGGCGGCTTTTGACGTGTATATTTGGGAGGCATCTTCACTTCGGCGATCACTACTACTACTAGCTTCGTGTATCATCTAAGGTGAGTCTATAGCCTCGCTTTTATACTGGTTTTAAATGATTTTAACCCGCGAGGGGGAATACATGCTATTTGAAACAAATAGAACACAAGTCTTTGAATGATTGCTTAAACTTAAATGTTGTTTTGATTGTAACAAGTACGTTGAGTACAATGGAATTGGTACGTTGAGTACAATGGAATTGGTACGTTGAGTACAATGGATTGGTACGTTGAGTACAATGGATTGGTACGTTGAGTACAATGAATTGGTGTGGACTCGTATACCAACGTAGGGTCACACAAGGGAATTGTGATTGAAATGGATTGGTACGTTGAGTACAATGGATTGGTACGTTGAGTACAATGATTTGGTGTGGACTCGTATACCAACGTAGGGTCACACAAAAGAACTGTAAATGAAATTGCTTTTTATATACTTGTGTTCAAATGATGATTTTCAAAACCTATAGATTCGCTCAACCTTTGTGTTGACCCTTTTAAGCATGTGTTTCAGGTAATCAAGATGGATAGCAGCGGAGCTTGCAAGGAGGGAGTTGGTGCTTACTTGTCTAAACTTTATTTATTTTTCATCCTTTTTAAATTAACAATTTAATTAAAGTATCTTGAGGAACATGTTGTGTTGGTAACGGTTTTTGGGACTAAAACGCTACTCTGATTGTATCTTTTGGGATGGAAAATATTTTAGACAATGTTGTATTTATACATTTTAACGTCTCTTTTGGGATTGTTTTCTATGATTGTGTGTGATGTGCTATGAGTAACGCCCAATGTGGACATTCCGCTGCGTGGTAATTTGGGGCTGTTACAAATTGGTATCAGAGCCACAAGTTATAGAGAACTGGGTCGATTTTTTTTTGAAAATGTCCTAAACTATAACTTTTGGTGTGTCGTAAAAGTTTTAATCACGCAACTACTCCGCATGGCTCCGGTAAGGCTATTCTTGTATTACTTTATATTTGACTATGATTATGTGAACCTATGTGTATATAGTAATGGTAGTATGTATATGTATGAATATACTATGATATTTAAAGGCATTGTACGCGAAGCAATGTTCCTTGAATGATTGTTGTATATTTTATAATTCGGTTTCGAATAGGATTTGGCCTCATCGCCAATCACCGATCTTGATAATTATGTATTATGAATACGAGTGTGAAACTCGTTTGATACTTTGGGTACGTGTATTTTGTTTCGTAATCTATCGCATATCGACTTGTTTAAGTTCGGTCGTTGTCGTCACATCGTGATGTGCTATTTTAGGACATCTCATATTGAAACATAATTGATTAACGTGATATTTTTTATTTCCGTTACTTCTTATGATTTTGAAGAATCATTTATCCAAGGCGACATCTTCTACGTAATGCGACGTGTGATTTGGTTTTATATGACTACGTTTTACTGGCGAAAAGGAGGATGCCAATGTTGGGCTTAAGATATATATATCCTAATCAAATATATATAGTTTGGGTACAACAAAGATATGCTCGTAGTAGTCATTCGGTTGAGTGGCTTAATGCCTTGTATCAAATTAGAATGGGACATTTAGATATAGAGATTTTAACTCGCTCAACTATGAGTCGTTTAAGGTTGTCTTATTTAAATGGATTGGGACATTTGAATAAGAAGGTTTTAAACCACTGGACCTTAGATCGTTATGATCTCCTTATTCAAATGGAATGGGACATTTGAATACGGAAAACATGATGTAAGTTTATTTGACACCTTATATTTACTATGGTATTTGGATATGATATCGTGTTGAGAGATAGTAATACTTGAGTAGGATGACTTATAATCGTCTTGTTGAAATGGATTGGGACGCCTTTTCATTTGAACAAGAAAGTTATAAGTTCCCGAACCGTAAATTTATAAACTCTTGTATACATGGAGGGGACGCCTTTTGATGTAGACGAGTTATAAATGAGTGGGCCCAAGTATGTCTGGCTCGATTTGTGGATTTTTTGTGTGCGTACGTCTTCCTTCGACTCGTATTTCGTTGGTAAGAATCGTTCTATGTTGTCGTCATTATGATGATCGTCGATTATCATCTATGTACGAATAACCCGTTGTACTTCTCTCGAGTTGTGATTTGTTTTGATGGACCATTTCTAATGTGTCTCGATGATCGCGAGCTTTATAAGCTAATCGTTTAGAACCGATTGACCGTTCCGAGAATAGGCGACTTGTTTACGCGTCACCGGGATTTATGCATGTATTTGTGGATTGACTGAGGATCGAGTTATCAACGGCAACTTATCATGGGTTTGAAGCTCTTGTAGTTTTACTTGCTACTATCAAAGGGTCACCGAAGACTTTTCTTGATGACGAAACTCTTGGGGGCTAGTATGATGAACTAAACGAGGAATATGATGCACCGCCTTGAGTACTGAAGTAGAAATTATTGGAACGTCTTGTATGACGAATGATGAAGTAGAAGCTATTGGAACGCTTTTGCTTGATGAATACTGAAGCAGGAGTTATTGGAACGCTTTTGCTTGATAAATGCTGAAGTAGAAGTTAGTGGGACACTTTTGCATGTTGAACCTTGGAGCAGAAGATAATGGTACACCCGATGGACCGAATTTGTTAATGACTGGAATTAACAAATTCGTTTTCACTTCGAAGAGTATGTTGTTGCCGACACCGCAAGTGGAAAGACTTTAGAGATCGAGTTGTATTATCAAGGGCTAGTCCAAGGTTTTATCGATGATCAAAGATGGGGATTTACATTTGAGGTGTGTGTTCGACCTTTTCTTTTTATGTACTTAGATGGTATGTGATATAGTCGAATGATCGTATGTTGTGCGAACTTTAGACGGCATTGTCCAATGACGTCCGATCATGTAGGACATGTATCATGTAATATCTTTTTGACTTTCAACGACGAGGCTTATTGATACTTTTACTACGCGTAGGCGGAAGTGAGATGGTGTGTTTATATTATATTTTCATTATGGACCCACGTGTGAGCTCTCTCCAATGATGAAGACATTTTCTTGTTATTTCTTTTGATATTTCGTCCATGGTTATCCGGTCAGTGGATATCCTTTAACTTACAACCTTCCAATTGACTAGACCTACCCGAAGGTCTTGTCAAGTGATCTTATTTATCATGGCTTGGCTATTTAGCAAGCATGAGTTAACCCGATTGAATTTATTTATGTGGCATGGTTTGGCTTTTGACAAACATGTCGTGACTTGATTTTGCGTCCATGGTGTTGTCTTTTGTGTTTGAATTAGATCGTAATGCGTCCGATAGCGCAATGTATACGCGGAAGGATTTCCATATCGACGAACTCGCGTTTGACGAAGTAGGTTGGCATGTTCGAGAATACGCAATAAGGTGATTTTGTACGACTAGTACTAATTACCTCATCTCAATTCTTTTTTAGAATGTTTTTGATGGAGTTTTATGCGACCCATGCGACTATCTTTCGTGAGTGATTGTTTTTGTGAGGATCATGAACGGTGGTTTAGATCGCCAGATTGTTGGAATAAAGTAGATGAAGGACAAATTGGAACTGAGACTATTTGGGAGATTACGAAAAGATCCTACGGATTGATAATTGCTAGTAAACCGTGAGGAGTCGTCAGAAGAACTGTGCCAATAAACGTAGGGAGTCGTTGGAAATCTGAAGTTGGATACATGGCAATTATTAAGGTATCACCTTGGAAAGGTGTAACCCGTTTTGGAAATGGAGAAAAGTTAAGTCCAAGGTGCGTTGGACCGTTTAAGATCACCCAGCGGATGGGACCGGTTGTTTATAAGTTAGAATCATCGGATGAACTTCGTGCGATTCCTGTAATTTTTGTGTGTCGAGCTTGAAGAAGTTCTTGGCGGATAAGGACTCATTCATCCCCTTTTGGTGAGATACAACTTGGCGACGAATTGCATTTTGTAGAAGAACCAGTGGAGATCTTTGATCGAGAGGTTAAGCGTTTGAGACCGAGTAAGATTCTCATTACGAAGGTGCGATATATTTCGAGACGTGGAACGAGATTCACGTGGGAACGTGAGGATTTCTTTATAAGAAGTGCCCTCGTTTTTCCTAGGAGAGCGCGATACGAGTATGAGGCGAGGCGAGCGCCGGGACGTCGTTCCTTTAAGGAGGTGAGAATGTAATATCCCATACTTAACGTCATCGTTTTACCCCAACTATGTAACGTATTTTGAGTTTCTAAGTAATGGTGAGTATTGTTATGTTTGATGGTTTACGAAACCGGTAATGTGTGCATATATTTAATCGTTGTGACGATTGAAGAGTACTAATAGTGATCGCGATGCCGATGGATGCCCAAATATTATATTTTATTATCGATTATTTCGATATTTGATATTTATGATATTTTTATTTCATGACGTGTTAAGTCGAGTCGAACTTTATTATTTCGTTTTGTGTGCGTTTAATTATTAAAAGGTCGATTTAACAAACGAAATTTATATTTTTATGAACCCGGGACGAAACCCGACTCTCATAAATATTCTTAAAATTGACTGGAAGTCATTTTCCGCTTTTTAAATAATATTTACAACTTGGTCCAAAAGAATGCACAAATTTGCAACTTTAACCCTTCCTCAACTATATAAAAGGAAATTTTTTTTTTCACTTCCACTCATTCTCAAACACACATTTTCTCACTCTAAAAATTTTCTCTCCCCTCTTTCTTTCCCTCTCTATGCCGTGACCTCCCACCCCACAAACACCCCTTGATCATCAATTTTTAGGATGATCCAAGAAAAACTAATTAAAGTCCCATGTTGGAAATTAAAAGGAGAACATTTTTGTGTAAAAATCTTCCACATGCAAGAACATTGATTTTCAAAATCATCTTTGGTGATGAACATGAGGTTTGATCCATTTTATTGTTGAAGGATAGTGTTATTATTATTATATATTAAATTTTTGTTATTGCATGTATGTTTTGTGTAGTGGGTTTTGAGAGTATTAATCATACAAGTGATTTAGGGATGATATGAGATGATTTAGATGATGGGTGTAGCATATTTGAGGTATAGATGATGTTTAAAATGGGTCAAAATGGTTGTAGATGTGATTTTTAAAAAGGTGTTTTACATCAGTAGGTTTAGGCCCGATTTTCGTACAGTAGATGTTGGATAAGTGTTGGTATTATTGGATATTGTTGTAGTAGTCGCCGAGACGCTCGTTTCGGTATAAGGTAGAGCTTCTAACTCATAACGAGTCAAAAGTTACATAGGTTTGAATATTTGTGTACCGGGAGGCGAGTATCAACGCAATCCGAAGTTGTTGTCGATATTGGGTCAAATCCCGGGGACTATAACTTGAGTTTCAAAAATGGTCAAGGGCTGTTCTCAGGCCCTATACTTAGCATTTTGAGTCTATTTTCAAAGTCAAGTGGCGATATTGTAAATGGGAATGTTTAACAAGATCAAAATGGTTTTACGAGTCAAGTGTGTAAAACAGTCCGGTTTTTAAGGTCGAAAGATGTGTCGAGCAGGTGGGTCTAAAATGTGAATCATTTGATGAAATTTTAACTGAGTCTTCTACAGATATTGAGTGAGTTTGTCACCAAGTTTCGTCGAAAACGGAGTTGTGTAGGTATGGGAACTCAGCGTGTACTTTTGGTAAGTACCGGCTGAGTATCAATGGAGAGGTACTTAACCTCGCGCCATAGTTTGAGGTGAGAGACTAAACTATTAAATTCTAAAATTTCTAAAAGATATAAGTCTTAGGATTAAGTGTATATTCTGAGATTGGAGACCCGTGTTGGGTACTTGAACCGTGTTGATTTGGCATCATGAGATGGATCAATATCGAAGATACTAGTTTTGGAAAGCTAGTATATGTTATGGGGTTTAGAAGGGATTCACTTGTATTGGTTGGTCATGTCTATGTACATATTATTTTGAATCGTTGGTTTTATTATACTAAGTATGTTTTGTGATACTTGAGTATGTTATTAAGCGCGCACCTTATTTGTTAGGTGGCGGCTTTTGACGTGTATATTTGGGAGGCATCTTCACTTCGGCGATCACTACTACTACTAGCTTCGTGTATCATCTAAGGTGAGTCTATAGCCTCGCTTTTATACTGGTTTTAAATGATTTTAACCCGCGAGGGGGAATACATGCTATTTGAAACAAATAGAACACAAGTCTTTGAATGATTGCTTAAACTTAAATGTTGTTTTGATTGTAACAAGTACGTTGAGTACAATGGAATTGGTACGTTGAGTACAATGGAATTGGTACGTTGAGTACAATGGATTGGTACGTTGAGTACAATGGATTGGTACGTTGAGTACAATGAATTGGTGTGGACTCGTATACCAACGTAGGGTCACACAAGGGAATTATGATTGAAATGGATTGGTACGTTGAGTACAATGGATTGGTACGTTGAGTACAATGATTTGGTGTGGACTCGTATACCAACGTAGGGTCACACAAAAGAACTGTAAATGAAATTGCTTTTTATATACTTGTGTTCAAATGATGATTTGCAAAACCTATAGATTCGCTCAACCTTTGTGTTGACCCTTTTAAGCATGTGTTTCAGGTAATCAAGATGGATAGCAGCGGAGCTTGCAAGGAGGGAGTTGGTGCTTACTTGTCTAAACTTTATTTATTTTTCATCCTTTTTAAATTAACAATTTAGTTAAAGTATTTTGAGGAACATGTTGTGTTGGTAACGGTTTTTGGGACTAAAACGCTACTCTGATGGTATCTTTTGGGATGGAAAATATTTTAGACAATGTTGTATTTATACATTTTAACGTCTCTTTTGGGATTGTTTTCTATGATTGTGTGTGATGTGCTATGAGTAACGCCCAATGTGGACATTCCGCTGCGTGGTAATTTGGGGCTGTTACACACGCTTTCTTCGCTTTAGTGGGAGTGATCCTAGTAAAAGGGCACATATTTTCTACTATAGTGAAAGTTCTACTAGTGGGGCGCCACAACCAACCAACTTGGGTTAACACTTTCCCAGTCGGTTTCCATTCTGGGCATGCATCTCATTCACATGGTCAATAAGGCAAGAATCATGACGACTAGAAAACATACATTCATTGCAATTCCAACATTTCAAATTAGAATTCACAGTAGGCTTAGAACGCTGCACAACCGCAGAGCCTTTAGGTTTAGCTACATGATTCTTTTTATTCAAAACAGAAATAACATTTCTAGGATGGGCTTCTACTTTCTTCTTCACTTGACTACTAGATGGGGGCAAGATCCTATCATTCTTCTTTTTTCTTTTAAGCTTAGATCTTTGAGCCTTAGTAGTGGTGCTTACTCTTGTAGAAGGCAACATGGGAATATTAGAAGCTGGTTTTGATTCCGCCTTATCTTTAGTGACCAATGTTTGAGAAGGTTTAGTCCTAGGGCCCTTATTAAATGGTGTGACGGCTATAAGATTCCTTTTGATTGCACTAGAGGACGATGCTGGGACAGTGGCTGCGTTATCCACAACATTCTTACCTTTTAGAATACGAAGTGTTTCCTTTAACTCAGCCAAGACCAGATTCTTATCATAAAATTGTTCCCTCAAATCAGATATTTCCATCGACTTTCGATTCAATTTTTCAATCAATGATTGATTCGGTGCAGTGGTATCAACACATGCGGGCTTTACTGAATCGAAGAGTCGTGTATTTTTCTGTTTTAAGTTATCAACTTTGGACAAAATCTTGGAAACTCGATTATCTAGATCAAGTTTAAAATTCTCAGCGGCCTCAAGTACGTTCACACAGTTAAGCTCTTTAGATTTCTCTTTTTCTATCGGCAAAGATTTAGTAACTTTATCACTTGGCTGACGCTGTTTTGATTGTAAATTCAATTGAAAATTCTTTTCAAAGTTTCCATCATCGATATTAACACCTCCGAATGACGTTTCAAAGATTTCTTGAATAAATTGTTGCTTGCATTCAAGCGAAATACAATGTGTTTGAATATCAACAAAACGTTTTGAAAGCGAAGAATATGAATCTTGAAGCTTTAAAAATTCAGCGTCAGATTCGTGACAAGTACTATCTACCACATTATCCACAGATTCAACATTATGCACAATAGAATCATTATCAACACTTTTATTCACACAGGCGGAAACTATATCATGAGACATCACTTGTTTCAGAAGCTGATCATTTTGGCGAGAAACCCGTTCTATTTCAAGTAAACTGTTTTCATAAGCATCATCCATTTCATTGAAAACACGTCTAACTTCTTCTATTTCCAAAAGCAAATCTTGATCAAGATTACTAAGAAAAGCTTTAACATTCTTTACAAACGGAACAATTTCGTCTCGAAACACAGCTCTAGTGTGCTCAAAATTCCATTCACATTCCGTTATGGCCGAAGCAGTCGTACGTTCCAAAATTACCTTGTCAAAATCGGCTAAGTGTTAGTGTACCGCATTTAAGTTAACGGACGCCTTACTTACCGGTGGAATTAACTTCGTTAAATCCGTTTTGACAAGTGTAGGAGACGTACTAGGAGGGTTTTCATTTGACAAACTTTGGGGCACAAGAACTGTCAATTCAGCTAATTCCTTTTGTAAGCGAATGCGGGTCTTTTTAGACAATTGATCTTTGTTATACTGATCATAATCAATCGTATGGAATTTTGAAAGCAGTTTAGAATGAGTTTCTTCCACAAGTGACTGTGTCTCCTCAGTACTACGAACAAAAGGTGCTTCTTTCGATTTGCCAATTATGGTCATATCATAAAGACTGGGAATATGTTCCTGAGCTTGTTTTGCATAACCGGGATTAGGTGGTAAATCTTGAAGACGCTTAAGTTTGAGTTCTTTAAATGATTTAGTTAAAAGATGAACCTTTTCTGTGGAAGCGTATTGTTTTAAAAGTTGTTGTTCTTTGAATTTAAGAAGTTTGGTTGCATTAGTTTCCGGTTCAAATTTTTAAACTCGAGAGTTTCAAAATCCATTTTAAGTTTCTGAAAATCATTGACAACCGACTCTTTTTCTTTTAATTCATTGGAAAGATTAGCTTTTAATGATTCTTGATGGTTGTAGAAATACGTCTTTTAGGAAAAAGAGCGTAAATTAGGGTAAGTATTTGCAACCCTTTAGGAAAAGAGAGGCAAAATAGTGGTAAGCGTTAAGTGTACGTTTAGGAAAACGTAAACACTTATGACCCTTAAGTGGGGATCGTTCTCTCGAGGAGGCACGTGTGTTGTGTAATGAATTGATTTTGATTGATGATTTTATTAAGAAGAAAAGAGAATAGAAATGAGAAAGGAAAGAAAAGACGGTTACGAAGACGGATTAAACTAAGACGAAAAAGCGTTCACGTAAAACCGTAAAACTACAAAATTTAAAATTTTAACCTAAAAATTCCTAAAAATTACTAAAAATCCACAATAATATTCTAAGAGTTTACAAAAAATCCAAACTTGCTAAAACCTTTTAATTAATTAGATAATGACTTTTTAATGCTAATTAAAGCCCTAAAAATCACAATTAATTATTAAAAAGCCCTAAACAAGATCTAATAGTTTGTAAACCTCAAAAATAACCTAATTAAGCTAAAAAGTATTTTTAAAAATTTTAAAACCAAATTAAACTATTTTTTAACACTTAAAAACTACTAAAATCTATTAAAACTTAAATTAGTTCTAGAAAATAAATGAAAAGCCTAAAAAATATTTGGAAAGTGAAAAAACTCCTAATTATTGCTAAGTGATCTAAGAAAAATGAAAAAAGTAGAAAAAACAAACTTTTAATTTCTGAAAATAAAATAATAATAAAATAATCAAAAAAATAAAAAGTTTATAAAATAATTCTAAAAAATTACCAAAAATCCTAAATAATGTAACTAAAACAAAAATGTGATTAAAAGTTCCTAAAACCTTTTATTTAATTTTATATTAAGTTTTAAAGTTGCTAGAAAACCCTAAAATCAAATAAAATTAAAAATTAGACTTTTTAAAAACTTTTTGTGATGTAAACCTCAGAAATATAAATCAAAACCTAAAAAGTATTTTTCTAAAAATTAAAACCTATTTTAACTATTTTTAAACTAATTAATAAAATACGGCTAAATAAAAATGAATAGAAAATAAATAAATAATGAGAAAATTCAAAACTCTAGCTATAAAAATTCCTAACCTAATAATAGTCCTAGGAAAAATAAAAGTGAGCAAATAAGCTTAATGAATAAGCCAAAATGGCCAAAATAAGCTACGGCTTATATTACAAAAGCCCAATTCAAAATGCCTTAAGTAAAGTTTGAAATGAGTCTATAACGTAAAAAACCATCTGGATCACTAGTAAACACGTTACTCCTCCGAAAGGGAGGTCGCGTGTTCGAGCCCAGGCCAGGTGAGTTTTTGCTATTTTTTTTTTTCTTTTTTAACTTTTTCAATCCAAACTTTATACTTCTCTACTCACAAAAACACAAACACAATTCACTTTATAACAAGATCAAATCCAAATTAATTAAAATCGTGCCCAGTTCACTTCTTATGAACACAAGCAGAAAGATGGAAACTTCACTTGTGCAAAGTAAAAACAAGAGGACTTGTTTTGATGATTTTTGTGGATGATTTTTATGGACAATGGCACCCTTATACTCTTTGGAATATAAGGAGTCAAATCAAACAGAAAACAAGCAAGTTGCACACAATTTCAAGCACAAAATATCAGCCAAAGTTACTGATAAAGGACTAGGCAGGTCTGAGAGTTTTTATCTGATTTTCTTGGCATACAAGTGAAATTTAGAAGCCCATATCTTGCATACAAACTGAACACATGGCATACAACCAATACTCAACCCTGCTATAACCCCTAATCTAACAGATTAGCAACCTTGATGGCTTAAATTCACATAAACAAGCAGAAAAGATGACTGGCAGATTAATGCTATCTTTTCAACTTTTTAGCATGCAATTGCTCTAAAACCTTACCAAACTGAAATAAACAACTAGCATACACCCTATAGCAGCCTAATGAGTGAGTTTAACCAGCTTTTAAATCAAAAACTTTCAACAAACTTAACTTTATCACCAGATCCAAACACCCCTTTAAAATCTTTTCTTGCAAATTAACAAACCAAAACCTTATAAAATCCAACTAAACTGATTTAAGCTACTTATAACATGCATACATAAACACAAACGAGCTTATCCAAACAACTAAACAACACTTAACATCTTTCATGCAAAATTCATGCAACTCACAAATAACACAAAATAAAAAAAAAACTGAAAATGGATAAAAGGGTTTTACCTTGAGGGACTTACATCCAAGTCCCTCAGTGACTGTATGTCACCTCCTTATAGGCCCGGGCCTATGCTGAAACTTTGAACAACAATCTTTCAAACCTGCTAAGAAAGAAATAGAACACAAACAAATACCAAATGCAATATTCTGTTTTTATACTTTCTCCTTTCAAATCTTTTTCAAACTTTCAAACCATGAAACCTTTAACACGTTTCAAAAAAAACAAGTTCAACTTTAAAAAATCCAAATCCAAATCCACTTTCATGTTTTTGGACCTATGATTTCTGAAATTCAAACCTATTTCAAGACCTCCAAAAACACAAAATGTTTTTGATAAATTAAAATGGAACTCAGTTCTTAGCTTTCACAACACACACCAACTTTTTAAAATCAATAAAAGGAATTACTTTATAACACAAACACCAACTTTATAATTTATAAAAAAGGAATTACAAAATGTTTGATTGCTAAAAACTGGAAAAAAGTGATAAGGGTCACAAACGACTCCTTATATACTAGTCTAAAGAACAAACTAGAACTAAAACCCTAAGTGACTGAAAGTCCTAAAATGCCCTTGGTCTTTGTCTTCAAAATCATTCAAAATCGCCCATGTGATCTTGTTGTTGTAGCCAGCTGTTGTTGTGATGTTTGAATGCATCAGAGTCGTCCATTTGAACGTAGGGACCAAGGGGTATGTGTGAAACGTTGGATGTGTCGGGTTTAGGGTTTGGGGGAAAACGACGGGTGCAGGGGAGGGTCCCACAAGACACATGGGTGTGTCTTGTGGTGAGTTGGAATGTGGGTTTTGGTGACATGGTGCTTAATCATCAATCTGGAAAAGGAGAAGCAAAACCCCTTTGTATTATGATTAATCGAATCTGGGATTAATTAGGGTTCGAGGGGGATTAGTGGGAGTTTAATCCAAATTGGGAAAAATTAGATTTAAATAAAAGTGTTTGGAGGGAAAAAGGAAAAGGTTGACTGGGGGGTTTGACTGGGTTTAATAAATTAAACTGGTTTGTTTTGGGTGGGTATTGGGTTGGTTAGTGGGTAGGGTCGGGTAAATGGGTAGATGGGTGGGTTTTGTGACGTGGCAAGTTCTGAGTGGGTGTATGGGTTTTGCTGTTTGGCAGTATTGGTCCCCAAAGTCTTCATTTTTGTTCAAGTTGTAATAAATGGCTATCAACGCCTATTTTCCCTTTGACAACTTTGGACAGCTTGTCATTTTTGGCACTAAAGGTTTCCAAACTTTTATCAAGGACCTTTAATGCATATTCTTCATTTTCCAAGGGCTTTTCTTGTATAGTCTTCAAACTTTAGGGACCCTATTCATAATTTGAATATTTGAGGGGTATAAAGTGTTAATCTTCAAATGTTGAGGGACTAAAGTTGCCAATCTTCAATTCTTCAAGGGCATTTTTGGAAATTCAAAACTTGGGCCCGGTTCATTGTGCGGCTTCGTTTCCCGTGTTCGTTTTTGAATGATTCTTGTGATCTTTTGCCATTTCCTCAATATCCGTACCTAAAAATACACAAGTAACAAACACGAGCATATATTTGGCAGTTTTAATGATATTTTATGCATTTTAAGCCCGTTTTGGACGATGAGACCATGTATAAAAGCAGTCTCATCACTCCCCCATACTAAACCATTGCCGTGCCCTCACGCAATGCTAGAATAAAGTATCATAGCATCTCTAAAATTCAATTTTATTCACTTTATTAAAATGATAAACTAGCTACACTATTACTACTACTTGCGTTTTAGACATAATGTATGATTTTCATCGCAAAATGGGATGTTTAGGTTCATAGAATAAGAACACGTGAATGCTTCGTTAGAAATAATTTCATCGTCCTCGATTTTCAGCTTAATTCCATGCCAAGCGTGCAGCGAGATCATTGTCATTATAAGTTAGTAATGCTAACACTACTCATATGCCCTAATCACGTACTTATGCTCCCATTATTCCTAAGTTGTATCTCTTATATTTTATTTTGTCTTAATGATCATGAGGATACATCATTGACTTATGCGATAATAGAGATTTAGGTCTAAAAATAGAGTCCTAACGGTGTAACTAAGACCATCAAATCAATAACCCCTCCTAATAGACAACGATGTTAAAAAATTAAGTTGACAAGAAGAATCGATAAACACGGTTTTATAACGGTTTTGAACATGAGACTTATTACCAAGACTTTTAATACGCCCCCTAACGGAAGGGCCTTATTATCTTTGGTTTACCTCCATCTTTTATTCAACTTCGCCATGAAGCTTTTATTATGACTTCGGTCTTGCCTTGCCTTTTATTATCCGCCTCATCGGTGGTTTTATTAGCCAAAGACGTATATCCTCACGCTAAAGCGAATTTTAGATCTTTAAAGCTTCGAAGATTAAGGCTTGATTCACTTTCAATTTTGCATAGATTTCAGGCCTTGTGGGGCTTCAAATTGTTTGCTAGATTTAGGTGAGCACTTGAAATCTTATTATTGGGTGAAGCTTTCGATTATTCGGGTGCAAATACTTCAAAACCGTGACGCTGGCGATACCTTAATGTCTTCCCAATTTAATTACACGGAAGCTACTAGAAAAGACTAGAAACCCAACAATCCTAACTAAACCGCTAAGTCAATATTTATTAAGCAAAAAATATTTACAAGCGAAGGGAGAATAAGCAAACAACGAGAACACATGAGTTTTTGAAAGAATACGAGTACTCTACGTTTAGCATAGTAACTTATAATTAACTCTATCATTTCTCGTCCTCATTTAAGAGACTTAGCCTAATGTGAGTTAAGGAATCAAAGCTAAGTGCTCAACACGCACGGTCGAGTCAAAAATTACTCTTATTCTCGCCATCGGAAAATCTACATTCGTGTCTTCAAACACTTATAAAACATGAGAAAAATTTTAAAATTTGGCCATTTTTAGCCTTATTTTGAAACAAAACGATAAACAAAAAGATAAACTTTAGAAAGCGTGAAGGTTTGGCAAGGCAAGTATCTATTCAAACCCCCCCCCCCCCATACTAAAGTTAAACATTGTCCTCAATGTTTCGAGTCTAGGGGTGCAAACACCCCCATACTAGAGACGTAGTCGAATGCCTAATCTAGCATAGAAAGGGTGTAACCATTAAATTAAATAGCCGTTTATAAAGTGTGCTATAAACCTAAGGTTAGAACAAAAAAGGATATATCATTTGGATATTGAGAAATGCCTCAAAAGCAAACGATCGAGTGCTCCCATAAAACGAACACGAGAGGCTCCAATCGTGAAGATCATGATCTAAAAACCACAATTCACAAACAACCACGGAACAAAGGTTGGAAGGGCACAAATCCCCTCACATTAAACTACATTAGAAAGCAATAATATGTACATGGATAAGCATGGTTCTCCCCCACGAGGCACCTTGTTTTTGATAACCGAGTCAAAAGCTCGACTCGAATCCCCATAAATGTGATCATTTAGGGATAATCATGGTGTGGTCAATTTTTGGTGGGGCTTACATGATAAACAAGGCCCAAAAACAACCGGTATAAAGGACTAAGTCCTTAGATGGTGCAAAATACCGGGATCGAAGATGGCGTTCTCGTTTTCATTGGAAAAACAAATCAACGCCACTTCATCAATAGTCAACAAAAACTCAAAGAGTTTCAAGAAAATAGGAGAGAAGAAATAGAAGGGTGGGACAATGGGTAAGTCTCTAAAAACATGAGCTACTCGAGGTAGACTCGCACCAATCAAATGAAAAGATTTTCCATTTATTGCATCGGTGGAAGACCGAGATTTCCCTTTATAAGAAATTCCAGGATCAAATATCTCGTCCTCGGTGGAGAAAGGGGAGGGAACATAAGGGGATTCCCCCACACTAAGTCCACACAAAGCATCGTCAAAAGGAGAAGACGAGCTTGTAGTACTCAATAAACGCGGTGATGACGGAGTTAGAGTTGTAGAAAAATCTTTTAAATTCAATTTAAAATCCTTTCCTTTTTCATCTTTTACACTCTCCTTGTGAAAACCCGATTTAATTATGTCAAAAATATTTGGTGTATCTAAAGCAATGTTAGTCACACTAAAAATTCTCACATTTTGAAATCTTTTTGGCTTAGGTGGTGGTAAGTTTTCAAATCTTTTGTCAACAAAGAAAACTTCCCCATCGGGATCAACGTATTCATCATCCGAAGAATCACTCGAGATTGGAATTGTAGGCTTAACGCTCTTAACCTCCACCGGCGGAGGGGATGGAACTTCATTTTTATCAACAACTCCTAAAATTCTATTTGAAATCTTTTTGCAAATGCTTTTGATGGGATTGATATTGTACAAAGATGTGATGGAATACACATGAGAAAGAGTGGAGTTTGGGGTTGCATTAATGACGAGTTCTTCCTCATTGAAACGAAGAGTGATTTTTCTTGCATGCACATCGATAAGTGCTCTCGAGGTATCCAAAAAAGATCGACCTAAAATTAACGGAACTTTAGGATCGATAGGAATGTCAACAACAATAAAGTCTACTGGATAGTAGAACTTTCCAACTTTCACAAAGACGTCCTCGGCTACTCCACAAGCTAGAATCGTAGAATGATCGGCCATCTCGATTGACAATCTTGAAGGAGTGAGATTGGGAAGATTGAGCGATTTAAAAATCTCAAGAGGTATCAAATTAATACTAGCACCAAGATCGGCCAAGGCGTAGCATTCTTCCATGTCTTGTATAGCACATGGGATTAAAAACTTTCCAGGATCACCGACTTATTGAGGTATGCGGCTTAGAAAAACCGAAGAACAACTAGACGATTTTTGCAATTTTTCTTTGTTATTCAACATACTTTTGAAGTTCGCGGCAAATCGAGGCATCATGACTAAGGCGTCGGCAAAACTTATATTAAAATGCAAGTCACGAAACATTTTCATAAAGAGCTCAAATTGATAATTATTTCGTTCTTGTGCCTTTTCCTTGTCTCGTCTTGAAGGGTAGGGTAAAGGTGGTGTGGGTTGGGGCAAAGTAGGCATAGGCATCGGCCTTGGAATCTCGGGTTCCATGATTGGTGTGGGTTCAACCGTAGGTGTGGTTTGAGCGGTACTTCGTGGGCTTGTAATTTGCTCCTTTTCAACCACAACCTCGGGTTCTTTCTCTTTTTCCTTCTCCATAGAAGTACTTGGACGAGAAGTGGGTTCTTTGAAAGTTTTACCACTTCGAGTAGTAATAACCTTCAATTCTCCTTTCGGGTTCACGATGGTATCACTAGGAAGTCCACCCGAAGAAGAGGGCTTACACATGATAGATTCAAACATTTTAGCCATACGGTCTTCAAATTTAGATTGCCTAGCATCCGCTTTTAACAACTCTTGCTTAATCTCATGTTGACCTTGCTCCATTTTTTGTTGATTTTGTTGGAGACGTGTGACATTTCCTTCCATTTTATTAGCATGAGTTTTAAGTTCATTAGCAAGTTCGTTTTTAAGCTCGTTTTTCAAATCGGATCTTAAGCTAACCATTTCACGTTGCATGTTGTCAAACTTAGCATCATTAGCCTTTGCATAATTTAAAAACTCTCCTTGAAGATTTTTGGTGTGATCATTTTGAAAACCTTGAGTAGAAGTTTGAAAATCACGGTTTTGGTTTTGGTTTCAAATTTGCCCATTTCCACTTTGATAATTACCCTTGTTATAATTCCTTTGATTTCCTTGGTAATTTCCACCTTGGTTGTTGTTTCGATAATTATTAGCATTTTGATTTGGTGGAGCTTGATTTTGGCGGGAACCTTGACCGATTTGGTTATAAGTTCCCGTGGCTACATAAGCACTCGAAGTGTTACCATCCGCGGTAATGCACTCGGAAAGATCATGAGCTCCACCACACGACAAACAACTCTTAGAAACCGCTTTAACCGAAGCGGAATTCGAAGCTTCTTGAGCTTTCCAATGGGACATATGAGTCGAAAACCTATCGAAAAACCGATTCTCCTCATTTGCTTCATCTTGCAAGGCATTGATACTACGAGACGATGATGAGCCCATTTTGGCAACACTCGGTGTGTTACGAGGGCTATAAACCTTAGACCTATTCTCAATTATGACCAAAGCTTCTTCAACCGTTTTACACAAAAAATTACCACCCGCGGCGGCATTTAAATAATCTCTTTCATGCTCATTAAGTCCATTGTAAAACGTGTCAATTTCGTGTAAGTCGGAAAAACCGTGATGAGGACATTCATGTAACATTTCCTTAAACCTATTCCAAGCCGTAGAAAAACTTTCATTTGATTCTTGTGAAAATTTAGAAATCTCATTTTTCAAATGCGTAGTCTTAGAGGGCGGAAAAAATTGGTTCACAAATTTTGAAACGAGATCCTTCCACGTCAATATAGAATTGGGTGGCTCTTTCTCTAACCAAATTTTAGCGGGCCCCGCTAAGGAATACGGAAAAAGCATCATCTTAATCGAGTCATTCGATACATCCTTGAATTTGCACGTGGCGGTAAGACGATTAAATTGGCGGATATGGTTGTGGGGATTGTCCTTCTCATCACCACAGAATTTGTTGTTTTGGATCATCGACAACAAACCCGTTTTCACCTCAAAATTCTCCGCAAGGATAGCGGGAATCACAATAGCTTCTCCATAACCCTCGGTGGGTGCTTGAAGTAACTCCATCATAGTTCGATTCGCCATGGTTGGTGCTTCTCGTACAATGGGTTCGTCAATAGGAGACTCCTCACTAGAATGAGTTGGAGTGGGAGTTTTGTTCTTTCGTCTACGTGCACGTTTTGCTTGATTTTGAGTTAGCATAAACGTCACGTACAACGTGGAGACGAGCAAAGAAGATTCTTTTTGGTATTTTGTGTTTTTCAATTTTTTTGTGGTTTTTGATGGTATTAACTTTTTGGAAATTGGTGAATGTATTAAGTAGACAAAAATCTACAAATCTCCTCCTTAATCAAATCTCTTGATTAAAGAAGCCTCAAGGAATGAAAACGATCACGTGAAGTGAACGCCTTCGATGACTTTAGAACGATGGTGGAACACCAAGTCGTTCAAGAGGGTTTAATCAATAGAAACCAAGAAAATATATATGATATGTAATAATACTTTGGGCGGCAAAACTCTCGATTCACTCTCAAAATCAAATACGCACAAGCAAGCGGAGGAAACGAGGCGGCGCGAAGCACTTAAGAGCCTTTTTCCTTTAGGTCGTGAAATACAACCGCCTTATACCCACCTTATAGTTTGTATTTTCAAGATTGAGCTTCACGAAAGTATTTATCTATTTTTGCCTTTTTTCTTTGGTTTGAGATTCGAATACAATGATTGGGTAATGACCTCCCAAGTCAAGGTTGTGATTTCTCACGTATTTGGAGTACTTGTGAATTTGTTGTTCTACGTATACAATATATTAATAATATTCACACAAAAACCAAAAAACGATAATACGTATTAGTAGAGTGCTACTAATACAAATACTAATTATGGCTAATATAAAAAACAACAATGTTCAATCAAAACACAACACGCCTCCCCGGCAGCGGCGCCAAAATGATGGTTGTAGAAATATGTCTTTTAGGAAAAAGAGCGTAAATTAGGGTAAGTATTTGCAACCCTTTAGGAAAAGAGAGGCAAAATAGTGGTAAGCGTTAAGTGTACGTTTAGGAAAACGTAAACACTTATGACCCTTAAGTGGGGATCGTTCTCTCGAGGAGGCACGTGTGTTGTGTAATAAATTGATTTTGATTGATGATTTTATTAAGAAGAAAAGTGAATAGAAATGAGAAAGGAAAGAAAAGACGGCTACGAAGACGGATTAAACTAAGACGAAAAAGCGTTCACGTAAAACCGTAAAACTACAAAATTTAAAATTTTAACCTAAAAATTCCTAAAAATTACTAAAAATCCAAAATAATATTCTAAGAGTTTACAAAAAATCCAAACTTGCTAAAACCTTTTAATTAATTAGATAATGACTTTTTAATGCTAATTAAAGCCCTAAAAATCACAATTAATTATTAAAAAGCCCTAAACAAGATCTAATAGTTTGTAAACCTCAAAAATAACCTAATTAAGCTAAAAAGTATTTTTAAAAATTTTAAAACCAAATTAAACTATTTTTTAACACTTAAAAACTATTAAAATCTATTAAAATTTAAATTAATTCTAGAAAATAAATGAAAAGCCTAAAAAATATTTGGAAAGTGACAAAACTCCTAATTATTGCTAACTGGTCTAAGAAAAATGAAAAAAGTAGAAAAAACAAACATTTAATTTTTGAAAATAAAATAATAATAAAATAATCAAAAAAATAAAAAGTTTATAAAATAATTCTAAAAAACTACCAAAAATCCTAAATAATGTAACTAAAACAAAAATGTGATTAAAAGTTCCTAAAACCTTTTATTTAATTTTATATTAAATTTTAAAGTTGCTAGAAAACCCTAAAATCAAATAAAATTAAAAATTAGACTTTTTAAAAACTTTTTGTGATGTAAACCTCAGAAATATAAATCAAAACCTAAAAACTATTTTTCTAAAAATTAAAACCTATTTTAACTATTTTTAAACTAATTAATAAAATACGACTAAAGAAAAATGAATAGAAAATAAATAAATAATGAGAAAATTCAAAACTCTAGCTATTAAAATTCCTAACCTAATAATAGTCCTAGGAAAAATAAAAGTGAGCAAATAAGCTTAATGAATAAGCCAAAATGGCCCAAATAAGCTACGGCTTATATTACAAAAGCCCAATTCAAAATGCCTTAAGTAAAGTTTGAAATGAGTCTATAACGTAAAAAACCATCTGGATCACTGGTAAACACGTTACTCCTCCGAAAGGGAGGTCGCGTGTTCGAGCCCAGGCCAGGTGAGTTTTTGTTATTTATTTTTTTTTTCTTTTTTAACTTTTTCAATCCAAACTTTATACTTCTCTACTCACAAAAACACAAACACAATTCACTTTATAACAAGATCAAATCCAAATTAATTAAAATCGTGCCCAGTTCACTTCTTATGAACAAAAGTAGAAAGATGGAAACTTCACTTGTGCAAAGTAAAAACAAGAGGACTTGTTTTGATGATTTTTGTGGATGATTTTGATGGACAATGGCACCCTTATACTCTTTGGAGTATAAGGAGTCAAATCAAACATAAAACGAGCAAGTTGCACACAATTTCAAGCACAAAATATCAGCCAAAGTTACTGATAAAGGACTAGGCAGGTCTGAGAGTTTTTATCTGATTTTCTTGGCATAAAAGTGAAATTTAGAAGCCCATATCTTGCATACAAACTGAACACATGGCATACAACCAATACTCAACCCTGCTATAACCCCTACTCTAACAGATTAGCAACCTTGATGGCTTAAATTCACATAAAAAGCAGAAAAGATGACTGGCAGATTAATGCTATCTTTTCAACTTTTTAGCATGCAATTGCTCTAAAACCTTACCAAACTGAAATAAACAACTAGCATACACCCTATAGCAACCTAATGAGTGAGTTTAACCAGCTTTTAAATCAAAAACTTTCAACAAACTTAACTTTATCACCAGATCCAAACACCCCTTTAAAATCTTTTCTTGCAAATTAACAAACCAAAACCTTATAAAATCCAACTAAACTGATTTAAGCTACTTATAACATGCATACATAAACACAAACGAGCTTATCCAAACAACTAAACAACACTTAACATCTTTCATGCAAAATTCATGCAACTCACAAATAACACAAAATCAAAAAAAAAACTGAAAATGGATAAAAGGGTTTTACCTTGAGGGACTTACATCCAAGTCCCTCAGTGACTGTATGTCACCTCCTTATAGGCCCGGGCCTATGTTGAAACTTTGAACAACAATCTTTCAAACCTTCTAAGAAAGAAATAGAACACAAACAAATACCAAATGCAATATTCTGTTTTTATACTTTCTACTTTCAAATCTTTTCAAACTTTCAAACCATGAAACCTTTGACACGTTTCAAAAAAAACAAGTTCAACTTTAAAAAATCCAAATCCAAATCCACTTTCACTTTTTTGGACCTATGATTTCTGAAATTCAAACCTATTTCAAGACCTCCAAAAACACAAAGTGTTTTTGAAAAATTAAAATGGAACTCAGTTCTTAGCTTTCACAACACATACCAGCTTTTGAAAATCAATAAAAGGAATTACTTTATAACACAAACACCAACTTTATAATTTATAAAAAAGGAATTACAAAATGTTTGATTGCTAAAAACTGGAACAAAGTGATAAGGGTCACAAACGACTCCTTATATACTAGTCTAAAGAACAAACTAGAACTAAAACCCTAAGTGACTGAAAGTCCTAAAATGCCCTTGGTCTTTGTCTTCAAAATCAGTCAAAATCGCCCATGTGATCTTGTTGTTGTAGCCAGCTGTTGTTGTGATGTTTGAATGCATCAGAGTCGTCCATTTGAACTTGGGGACCAAGGGGTATGTGTGAAACGTTGGATGTGTCGGGTTTAGGGTTTGGGGGAAAACGACGGGTGCAGGGGAGGGTCCCACAAGACACATGGGTGTGTCTTGTGGTGAGTTGGAATGTGGGTTTTGGTGACATGGTGCTTAATCATCAATCTGGAAAAGGAGAATCAAAACCCCTTTGTATTATGATTAATCGAATCTGGGATTAATTAGGGTTCGAGGGGGATTAGTGGGAGTTTAATCCAAATTGGGAAAAATTAGATTTAAATAAAAGTGTTTGGAGGGAAAAAGGAAAAGGTTGACTGGGGGGTTTGACTGGGTTTAATAAATTAAACTAGTTTGTTTTGGGTGGGTATTGGGTTGGTTAGTGGGTAGGGTCGGGTAAATGGGTAGATAGGTGGGTTTTGTGACGTGGCAAGTTCTGAGTGGGTGTATGGGTTTTGCTGTTTGGCAGTATTGGTCCCCAAAGTCTTCATTTTTGTTCAAGTTGTAATAAATGGCTATCAACGCCTATTTTCCCTTTGACAACTTTGGACAGCTTGTCATTTTTGGCACTAAAGGTTTCCAAACTTTTATCAAGGACCTTTAATGCATATTCTTCATTTTCCAAGGGCTTTTCTTGTATAGTCTTCAAACATTAGGGACCCTATTAATAATTTTGAATATTTGAGGGGTATAAATTGTTAATCTTCAAATGTTGAGGGACTAAAGTTGCCAATCTTCAATTCTTCAAGGGCATTTTTGGAAATTCAAAACTTGGGCCCGGTTCATTGTGCGGCTTCGTTTCCCGTGTTCGTTTTTGAATGATTCTTGTGATCTTTTGCCATTTCCCCAATATCCGTACCTAAAAATACACAAGTAACAAACACGAGCATATATTTGGCAGTTTTAATGATATTTTATGCATTTTAAGCCCGTTTTGGACGATGAGACCATGTATAAAAGCAGTCTCATCAATTCTATTTCTTTCAAGTGTTCAATCTTGTCAAAACGAAATTGGTCAAATTCAGAACATGTTATTTTCTCTACATGAGGGACCATTTCAAAAGTTTTGACCATTTCTTTATGCAACGCAAGCTCAGCAGTTAGGGTGGAATTCGGATCTACGGATTGTCTGAGGGCCATATGCATTTGACCAATAATATGTTTAGGCACCATGACCAAATCATGTTGAGCATAAGATTCCATACCCGTCGTAGCATTTGGTTGAGGTTTACTCAAATATGTAGGATTGGGCATCAACCAAATACATCTTCTCACGAAACCATGCATCGTCCCTTCTCCTCTTCGGCTGAGTTAATTGCCTAGCCATATGACCTTGTCCTTGGCAATTATAGCAAGTCACAACCTTTTGAGGACCAATGGGGCTTCCATTTCCATTAGCTTGAGAATTCACAGCTTGAGCATTTACAGTCCTTGTAGGAGGTCCATATGAATTTTGTCTTCCTTGAATAGGTTGCACTGTTACTTGACCATCTTGAACAGTAGCTTGTTGTCGAGGATTTGAAGAGGTGCGGAGCTGATTGTTTGTTGGTGGAAATACTCTAGTTGCAACAAGTTTTGACAAGTAGGCGGTGAGATGGTTTAGTACATCAGCTGGCGTATCATTTGGAGTAAATACCGGTGCTTGGATTGGTGGAAGTTCATTAGAGTAGAAAGCTTGTGCTGGTTGTGCTTCTATTGGAAAATATCCTTGCTGAGGAGTATAGCCCATTGGAGAAGTGTTGGCTTGTGATGGTGATGTCTGATATGGTGGTTGCTGTGGAAAAGATTGTTGATGAACACTTTGTTGATATGCTTGCTGTGGCATCATTGGTGGTTGATAAGATGGTTGATGTGGTTGCTGATAGGTGTGTGGTGGTGGCTGCTGTAAGTATGATGGTTGTTGATAAGTATAAGCCATGTTTTGTTGAGAAGCATACATGGCAAGTGGATCATGAACTTGAGGTTTAGACAACCGAGCCTCAATGACATGGCATTCGTGTTGTTGAAGAAAAGCTTGAAGTTGATCCACATTGGTGTTATGCAAGTCCTTAGCCAATTTAACATCCGTCACGTATTTTTTCCGTTTTGAAGGAAGAGTGTTCAAATACTTGGTGTTCAAATGAAAGGTAGGAATTGCCATGCCATAGATATTTAGCTCATTCAACAATAGGGTAAATCTCAGATAGTAGTCATTGAGAGTCTCCCCTGGCACATACGCAAACATATCAAAAGTATCATAAAGCTTACACTCTCGTTCTTGTTTAGTTAACGAGGTGCCTTGCATTAGAACCCGAATTCTATCCCATAACTCTTTGGCAACTTTATGTTTGCTGACAAGTTTGTAGACATCTGGAGGAAGGGCTTGGAGAATGATGTTTGTAGCATACTTATCACATTTATCTTGAATCTTCATATCTCTAGTCAATTCACCCGTAGTGCGAGGACGAGTAGTTGTACATTCCGTCACTGTACCATAATCTAATGGTCCATTGAGCACCGATGCCCAAATGAGATGTCCATTCTCTTTGTTTAACATGTAAAGTTCCATTCGGGAAGTCCAATCCTCGTACATAGACTTCTCCAACATTGGTGGACGATTATCCGTACCCGAGAGGATGGACTTATCCGTAAGAGATGTGTACTCCATTTTAATAAGTTAAGATTTACAAACGTTGATTGACCAATGAAATAAGGTTAAGTGTTTTTGTGTTGTGGTGTGTTAAAGTCGAGAAACAATATTAAAATCCCCTAAAATATGTTCTCTATAAACCAGAAATTCTAAGTCAAAATTACACACGATCTTGCTAGAAATTTTTTTAAGGAATAATTTTTGGATTGTCGGAATGTTGATTTCTGTCGGAATACTCTTTTCTGTCGGAATGTTACTGGTATCAGAATGGCTAGATCGGAATGTCCAGATCGGAATGTCACTATCGGAATGTCCAGATCGAAATGTCACTATCGGAATGTCCAGATCGAAATACCACTATCGGAATGTCCATATCGGAATGTAGCTAAAATAAATTGGACAGAGTAACGACTCAAGATTCCTTAAAACCGTTGGAATCCCAGATCGCAATGTTAGATCGGAATGTCACGTCAGAATAAGGTGTCGAAATCTAGTGATCGCAAAGTAGAACCAATAGGTTATTGCGATCAAACCACACAGTCTTGTACTTTCCGATGGAAACACTTGCAAGAATTTCGGAAAGTTTGAAAAACATGAAATTTCCCAACTTTTGATCCAAAATACTTGTGTTTTAATCAAAACCAATATACCAAAATCACTACGACATGATTAAACAATGTATTCGACTTTAGTACACAAACAAACACGAAAAAAATTTGATGATTCGGAAAAAATAATCAAAACCACACGTTATGCATAAGAAAGCATAAACAACACAAGTACCAACCTATATTTCATCCCAAGCTCTTGATACCATTTGTAGAAGAGTAAATCTTTCTTATGTTTTAGAGAGAGAAAGAGATAGAGAGATGGTGGATTACACACAATTCTAGAGAGAGAAAACCAATGTTTACTATGTGAAAAATGAATAACCACACACCCTGTTGGGACATACAGATTTGATGGTTACAAAACCTATAGGCAGAGATGAAGACAGAAGAAACAATAAGGACCTAATATGTAATATTGGGTTAGCTTAGTTAGTAAGCTAGGGTTTGGCTTGTAAACCCTAGTCCCTCTATTATATAAAGAGGGCTAGACACACATGTTGAGTATTCATTCATATACAATGTAAACTAAAGGTGTGTGTGTGTGTTCCTCCTGGTGTCAAGCCTATAAGGCACCAGGAGCTACTAGTCCGTAGCTTATTAGTATTTTATGAATAAGAAAGCCTTGTTCATAACTTTGATTGTGTTCTTTATTATATTCCGCTGTGCTTACAATCATTGTTATCATATCCCAGATGAGTCTAGATCCTAAGACTCAACAAGTGGTATCAGAGATTGTTGGCTCTCGATCTGGTTGATCTACAAGGTTTTCGTTGTTATCTTATTTTCTGTTTTTTAAATAAATAATGGTGTTCCTCCTGATCAAGGGTTTCTCCCAACAAACCCTAGATTCGTGTTGCTGCTGGTACTACCATGTTACTGCTGCTAATAGTTGTTGATGTGTTCATGTTTGTGTTGTTGTTGGTACTACCATCTAAGGTGATGAACACCTCTGGCTGCTGTGATTCGTTTTAGGGTTTTCAAACCCTAGATCGATAGGTTATCCTTGCTGTTGAGAGAAGGGCAGTTTCATGTTCATTATGGTGATTCTGCTAGATTTGTGATGTTCTTAAAAGAAACTTTCGTTTTTAGGGTTTGATTTGGAAACTCTAGATTCGTACGTTGAGCAGCCAAAGGAATGCTTTGTGGTCCATGATATTTGAAGGCAGGCTTTAAGGCGTGTACTTGTTCTCATATGCTGACAAAATGAAAGAGACATGAGAATGAAAGAGACATGCAAAGGGGTATTCACGTGAGCATCAGAAGCATGTGGCAGCAGATAATTACTTCTGTCAAGGACGAATGAGTTGCTGGTTTTCAGGAAAGCTACGTGAGAATTTGTGGTTATCTGCTGAATCATCACAAACATAGTATGGATTTTGTGATATGCTCTTATTCAGGGATTCAGTTAAGGTACGTGATCATGGTGAGGCTATGTTTCAGGGATTTTCTTTAATGTTCCTTAAAATAATAGTTGGTCTATATTTGGACGATATATGGATTTTCGATAAAGTCCAAGATGTGTGAAAATATCTTGCTATCCCTGGTATTATGGACAATCACGTGGGAATAATATACACATTTTAATATGGTCAATAAAGCTGCTGATTTTTCGGGATGTAGATGGTTTCCTTCTAAAATAGTAAACCGTGTATATGGAGGCAGTAGGTTCCTAAAATTGTGGACATACTATGTGGGATAAAGACGTGGGATTGGGATTAAGAGCAACATGGGATCACACGTTTGGTGATGTGATTCGTGTGTGGTTCCATATATGTGTCCTATTGTTTAGGGATTATTGTTATGTATTCCATAAATATCTCCCTAAATGACGTGGTCTTTTGAAGATATAGTTTGGCTTGCAAAAATTTTGTGGGATTTGAATGCGTAATATTTGGACACAAAATGGGATTACGGTTCTATATGGGATTCCATATTTACAATTTGATATGGAGTCAAAGACGTGTGGATGCTAATATAAATTGGACGTCATATGTTCTCCATGTTTATTGGGTTGTGGATGTGGACGTGATATGTGAATGCCCACATAAAAGGAAATAGTTATTTGTTCCTATAAATATGGGGGATACGTTTTGATAAAACGCTGGATGAGATCTTATGGGAAATATGGCCAATTTAATCAAACGTGTATATAGATAAGGTCAAAACACGTTTGTTTAAAAACATGGACTTTGTTATTGGGCTGGTAATAAGCATTGAAACAGGACCGCATTAGCAACAACACAGTGACAGAACAAGTGTCACTAAAAGTATGAAAGATGGGTTGTTTAAAATCAGCAACAGCTTTAGCAGCAGTGGTGACAAAATATGAAGAAAAAAAAAAATATATATATATATATATATATATATATATATATATATATATATATATATATATATATATATATATATATATATATATATATATATATATATATATATATATATATATATATATATATATATATATATATATATATATATATATATATATATATATATATATATATATATATATATATATATATATATATATATATATATATATATATATATATATATATATATATATATATATATATATATATATATATATATATATATATATATATATATATATATATATATATATATATATATATATATATATATATATATATATATATATAGAACAGGGTTCGAGATGCTACTGGTGAGCTATGGTTTCTACTGGTCATTGACGATGATGCTTGATTATTTATTTGATGTTGTAGTTGATCTTCACAAATTTGTTTCTTAATGTATCAGCATTTGGGTGAGCAATACACCTTGTCTTTTGACTAAATATATTGTTATAGCTAACAACTGGCTCATAGTTGTGAAGGTTAGCAGTTCCCATGTACCAAAAACTGTTGGTGAGCAATACACCTTGTCATTTTGATCAAAAATATATCATTTTGACTAAATATATTGTTATAGCTCACAGCTGACTTATAGTTGTGAAGGTTACCAGTTCCCGTGTACCAAAAACTGGGTAAAATGCATGATATAAGACACAAGTTTGGGAGGTTCCACTTCTTCATCAAATATTCGTTATACTTGATTTTCTTCATCAGTGATCACTCCAAGGAACCTATCGGATTGGACATGCACTTCTTCAGGGGAAGCATACATAGATCGAGGGGAAGCTTAGCCTTCATGGTGGATTCCTACTAGTCGGTTCCTACTGGTCGTTCCTACTGGTCGTTCCTACTGGTCATTCCTACTGGTCGTTCCTACTGGTCGTTTCTACTGGTCGTTCCTACTGGTCGTTCCTACTGGTCGTTCCTACTGGTACGTTATGGTTTCTTCTGGTGGTTTTTGCTGGTTCCTGCTGTTCGTTTAAAAAAAAAAAAAAGAAGGGGGGGGGGGAGTTCATCTTGACGGGGGGTATAGATCGTTTCGGAGATTCAGTTTATGCTATAATTTTTAACTGGAACAGTTACACGCTCTTTTACAAATATTTGGGGGGCATATGATACCATACAGTTCATGATATGATCATCACAAAATTAGCATGATCATAAGCATCGAGTGGTTTCTGGTTGATTCGTCAGAGCTCACTGAGACTATCGGCCATTGCGACTACAAGAATTATTCAAAGACATTTTATTACATGATATTGTAATAAGCATGTCTTTTTCATACTGAAGGAAGAAATGATCTATGCCACTGAGTTCAAGATTCAAGAGATGGTTAGTATGATTGTTTATATACTTAACCATCTACATGCATCACTTAAGGGGAAGCGTCTACGAGTTGCACAAGACCCTATTTGCTGATTACAAAAAGGGGAAGAATAGTTAGATGTGCAGCTTATTATCGTGATGACATGTTCGAGCATTGTTTCTTCATGCACATTGTTTTGTAATATCAAATAGGGGAAGATTGTTGGGACATACAGATTTGATGATTACAAAACCTATAGGCAGAGATAAAGACAGAAGAAACAATAAGGACCTAATATGTAATATTAGGTTAGCTTAGTTAGTAAGCTAGGGTTTGGCTTGTAAACCCTAGTCCCTCTATTATATAAAGAGGGTTAGACACACATGTTGAGTATTCATTCATATACAATGTAAACTAAAGGTGTGTGTGTGTGTTCCTCCTGGTGTGAAGCCTATAAGGCACCAGGAGCTACTAGTCCGTAGCTTATTAGTATTTTATGAATAAGAAAGCCTTGTTCATAACTTTGATTGTGTTCTTTATTATATTCCGTTGTGCTTACAATCATTGTTATCATATCCCAGATGAGTCTAGATCCTAAGACTCAACACACCCTCTCCATCTAAGGAGAGGGTTTATATACCCAAGCCCTTGTCATGGGCTTGGGCTTAAATTTGGGCCGGCCTACACATGTTGTAGGCTAGGCTTGGTGTTGTTTGTTAAGTAAAGCCACGTAACTAAACTACGAGCTATTACATGGACTATCGTTGGAGTGACCGATCCTTCTTAATACGTAAAACGTATTTCCAACAAAACTTGTTCCATGCCTCTACGCAATATCCTAGTGATCTTGACAG
Organism: Glebionis coronaria; assembly: GCA_025667525.1. NCBI lineage: Eukaryota > Viridiplantae > Streptophyta > Magnoliopsida > Asterales > Asteraceae > Glebionis > Glebionis coronaria. Next base: position 618,856,498 of record CM046878.1, read on the forward strand.
AACATTCAGAGTGACACTCTTCGGTGTTCACGGTGACAAACGGAAATCCTTCCAGTGTCAACATCAAACAGCACTGTGGTAGGTAACTTGCAAGATTTTATATGAATTAAGCTTGTGACAACTAGAAAGCAACAATGGTTTGATTCTTAATTAAATTCAAACTTGTTCCAGGCATTTGAATTGACGACTTCAATCATGAGGATAATTGTATCCAAATGATTCACTCTTTATGTTCGCAGTCTGCTTAGAGACGGTCAAGTAAAGAGAACGGGTTATCCCGTAAAATCCTGTCAAAGAGTTACTTAATTGAAACTACATGCCACAGGTACGATATTTGATATCGTCCAAAGGTCTTCACTGACCGGAGGTAAATTGCTATCGAATTAGAATGAAATGTTCTAAGCCATTTAGTTCATGTCTATTTATGTTGCTTCATTTAAAGACGACGACGTTACGGTGTACCCGAAGAATTCGTCCTTACATACTTATACTTTCTACACCAAATGTTTCAGCAAATTGAAGAAAGCTCAACAAAAAAGTCTTCCGCTATATCAAATGCTGAAGCTTTCAAGAATTCAACAAAGTATAAGTGTGTGGGACATGAAGTCACGGGGAGTAAATTATCACAAGAAGGAAAAGTTCGCACGTGAAGATGATCTCAAGAAACTCGTATTATCACATACAAGTCAAAGTCAAGAGAACATGCTCCAAGCCTAAAGTCAAAGATCACAACATCATATTCACAAGAAAACAAATGAAGTTTGCAAGTACAAGATCGAAGACTCAAGCATAGTATGATATGTGTAAGATCTTTTAAATTGGTGTGACCTCCCTTAGGGGGGATATTGTTGGAAATACGAAATTCCTAATAAAGACTCGGTCACACGACAGCTAGCATGTCTAGCTAGGGACTACGAGCTCAAGACAAAAGACGAGCATTGTATGCTAGATTTAGGACTTTGTAACTTGGAGTGACCTCCTTAGGGGGAGACTACTGGAAATACATTTTTACGTATTTAGGAAGATCGGTCACCCCAACAATAGTAGTAGTCGAGCTCGTAGTTAGAGGTGATATCACGAATAGTAAAACCGGGCCAAGGCCACCTGTGGGCTTGGTTTGGGCCGGCCCATTTCCATCTTATGGCCATGGGTATATAAACCTCGTAAATACTCTTTTTAGTTCAATGTTATTTTACACTTTTCCTTTATCTCTCTAGTTCTTCATCTCTCTCTCTCTCTATTTACATCACTTCCATACATTAGATAATCCAAAGATTACGTAGATGTACACACAAGAACCAATTGCTCTTCATAATGTTTTCTTTGTCTTTTTTGAACATACAAATCAAACAAACAAAGGAGGAAGGTGGATAAAGCTCGGACAACGAAAAAAGATAAAACAAGCCTAGAAAAGGTGGGTATTGTTTATCAAAAATTTTGATGTACTAAAAAGCTTATTTATTAACTTATTTAGAAAGCTTACGAGCTTGTGTCACTTTTGAAAACCCCATAAGAAGTAAAGCCAACTACTTATAAGCTTATTAAGTTAAGCTTATTTCTTGATTAAGTCAAATGCTCAACTTGATTAGCTCATAACCCTAAAGAAATCAACTTATGAGCTTATGAAATTAAGCTTATGGCTTGTTTAAGTCATAAGCTCAACTTGAAAGCTCATAACCCGACATAGATCAGCTTATGAGCTTATTAAGTTAAGTTTATGGCTTGTTTAAGTCATAAGTTTAACTTGATAAGCTGATCAAAGAGGCTTATGTGCTTGCTATGTTAAGCTTATAGATAAAAAAATTCCAACAAATTGAATGAAAAGTGGGTCCATGTAAATAATCGATAGCATGTTTAAGTCATAAGCTCAACTTGATAAGCCGAAACAAATTGGCTTGTGAGCTTATCAAGTTAAGTTTATCGCTTGTTTAAGTCATAAGCTCAACTTGATAAGCTAATAATTTGAAACAAATCGGCTTATAAACTTATAAAGTTAAGCTTATGGTTTATTTAAGTCATAAGCTAAACTTGATAAGCTCATAATCCCAAAATAAATTGTCTTATGAGCTTATTAAGTTAATCTTATATCGTGTATAGGTCATAAGCTCAACTTGATATGCTTATAATCATAAAAAAAATCAATTTATGAGCTTATTAAGTTAAGCTTGTGACTTGTTTACATCATAAGCTCAACTTGATAAGCTTATGATCCAAAACAAATCGGCTTATGAGCTTATTAAGTTAAGCTTATGTATTTTTTAAGTCATAAGCTCAACTTGATAAGCTTAAAAGTCAAAGTTGGTAGGGTTATGAGTTTTTTAAATTTTGTATAAGCTCGTATACTCAATAATAAAGCTAACACAAACACCCCTTATCATTTCATTTTTGGGCTTAATGCGTGTTTTAAAAATGTTATTGTATTAAAAAGTTTATTTATTGGGTATAAATATGTGTGCTCTATGGCTAACTCTATTTTTTGCTCTTTAGGGATAATGATATTTCGAATTAGTAACATTTTTATTTAAATCATATTGCTACAGATGCGGCTCCAGCGAGTGATGTTGTGTTGAGTGAGTGTTGTGTAATCACTCTTTTCTCAAAATAATGTCTAAAGGCTGCTCTTAATTTGAACGTTCTTGCTTTGTTTCACGTGGATGACCTCTTAGATGTGAAAGTGGAGACCCTAAAAAGAATGGCTTATAATCTTATCAATTTGAACTTATGACTTAAACAAGCTAAAAACTTAACTTAATAGATACAAACCTTGAATTTGAAAAAAAGCGATTCTTTTTTGGTCATCGACTTTCATTTCAAAGAGCCAGACACGTGAAACAAAGCAATTTCGTTTGAATAAAGAATAACCTTCAAACATTCTTTTGAGAAAATGGTAATGTTCATGTGTGGTCCCGGAAGTGCCCGGAGACCAAGATACGTGTCACTCACCGGAACAAATACCGGGGCAGAATACCGGAACAGGAATCCACGTGGTGTGAAAAGTAATGACGTTAGCAATAATGTCATATGATCCTAGGCCCCACCTAGGATACTGGCATATGCTCAAAGGAGAAAGAAAGAGTGTCAGGTCCTAAAGAGTACACAGACCCATTTTGGGAAACAAGACAAGGTATGAACTGTCACATCACAAGGTATCAACAGTACCCTATATATAGCCCTCATTTATATATTTGTACACATTGAATGTTCTGACAACACACACTTAATACCACATGCCATATTTCGTACCATTACTCATTCTCACACCGGAGCTTGGTCCTTGGATAACACCCGGGGCGAGTTAACGTGTGTTGCTTCTTGTGTGTAGGTGCTTCATCCATTCATAGCTTACGTGGAAGGCCCCTGGTCCCGTAGGCCCTGTCGGAGGATTTTAGCATCAACATTTTGGAGCCATCTGTGGGACCCAAACTTCAAACTACCTTGAGTATTTGATGGAGGGTCCTCAACAATCACCAGTCACCCCTACCGAGGCTTCGGGCTCGGGGGCAATAATGAGAACCATGAAACACTTAACAACGAAACCGAAGCCAACTTGGATAGTCTTCAAGCCCTCATCTCCGAGTACAACTCACGGTTGGTCGGACACAATGTCACTCTCGTCCAGCTATCATTCGAGGAGACCGAGCCAAGAAGGAACGTGGCGAAACCTGTGACAGCGGAAGAACCAGAAGAAGACCTCTCGAAGCCCTATATGGAGGTGTCCCGTTCACCCTTCACGAGGCGAATCATCCAGTACTCATCCCCGAAACACATCCTACCTCCTCACCTCAAGTTGTATGACGAAAGTACAGATCTGGACAACCATGTCACCCGGTTCTCCGGGGATGCAACACAAGGGGATTGGCCCATGCCGGTATGGTACCGCATGTTCCAGCAGACGCTGGACGATGCCGCTCGAGGATGGTTTGACCGTTTACCGAATGGGAGTATATATAAATGTGTGGACCTGAGAGATCAGATTGTAAGAAGGTTTGCGTTAAGAATAAAATGCACCAAAGAGGCCATCGACGTGACCAAAATAGTAAGAAAGGCCCATGAAAGCCTTCTGGACTTTAAAGAAAGACGGACGGATGAGACCAGCTACATTTAGGGTGCTCCCGATGTAATGTTGATCTCATTATTTGTGAGCAATTGTAAATGCCCCGAGTTGGCTCGGAGGTTCGCAGATAAAACACCTCAGACCATTGACGAGATGATGAAGAGAGTCGACGACTACGTCAAGTCGGAAGAGGCATTATGGACCACGGAGCTTCCCAGAGGGGAATATATCGAAAGAGGAACCAATCCTTTCAATAAGTCCGAAAGGCACGGAGGAGGAGAGTACAAGGGGCACAGCCGTTATGGGCGAAGGTCCGACAAAGGGAAGGAGCTATACCAGCCATACCCACAATACCCACCTCCCCGTCCATACGAAGCGAAGAAACCTCTCCCCATATCTGCCATAGACTCTCTGTCTCGGACTCCGAAGGAAATACTAGACTTCGAGACTCATCTCTGACTACCTCGACAGGAACCCACCAAAGGAATGGTCAGAAGATAAAACATGAATAAGCACTGCGACTACCACGGCGAAAAGGGACACCTGACCAATGACTGCTTCCAGCTGAGGAGGCAGTTAGAGGCAGCGTTGAAGGCAGGGAATCTCAATCATCTGGTCCGTGACCACGAGCCTAAGGCTGGATACAGAGACAATTCCTCTAAGCCTAAGGATGACCATAGGGGCGGAAATAAGACAATCAATGTGGTGAGGTTATATAGGACTAGGGAAAAGAGGAAAGAACCTACTCCGAAAGACTGGGACTGGATGCAAGCCCCCATCAGCTTACCCCCCCCCCCCCCTAAACGGGAACAACGCCTCCGATGAACCGCTAATCATCGACGCAGAAGCAGAGGGGCACCTGATAAGACGTATGCTCGTGGAAAACGGCGCATGAGTCCAAATCATGTTCGAGCATTGTTTTAACCACTTATGCCCCTCGATTAAGAAGAGGTTGGAGCCGTCACAGTCAAGCTTGGTTGGTTTCTCAACGGAAGAGTTGACGCCGCTAGGAAAGGTGGAACTGGCTGTCTCGTTTGGAACGGCGAAGTTAAGACGCACGGTCAACTTGAAGTTCAGCATTGTGCAAGCTATGTCCCCCTACAATATCATCCTAGGGCGCACCGACATTAGAGCATTAAGGACAGTCCCGTCAACCGCCCACGCCATGTTCAATTTTCCAGCCCCGAGAGGGATAGCCGTTGGTCCCCAGAGCATCCATTATAGCCGAATGCCGAATGCTTGAGGACAAACAAAAAGCCAACCAAGGTAAAGCAGCTGAGGCAGTCGTAAAACACAAGGTCGAGGAAGAAAAGCCTCGGGGAAATGAAGCAGACATCCCACTCACGGAGGAAGTGTTAGTAAATCCAGCTCATCCGGATCAACTGGTAGTAATTGGGAAAAATTTCTCTGAGGAAGGGAGAGCACGGTTAATCGATTTGCTCAAGATAAGTCGGGATGTGTTTGCATGGACCCCAGTCGACATGACCGGGGTACCCAAAAGACTGATCAAGCACTCGCTGAATGTCAACCATTCGATGACTCCGGTCGCACAGAAGCGACGAGTCCTCGGTGAAGAAAAGAGTAGGGTGGTGGCCAGAGAGGTGGAGGAATGGGTCAAAGCATGGATTGTTCGTCCGGTGAGGTACCCCACCTGGATATCTAATCCGAACCTAGTCAAGAAGGCGGACGGTAGCTGGCGGATGTGTATTGACTTCAAAAACCTTAACTCTGCTTGCCCGAAAGACTACTATCCCCTATCGGAAATAGATTTGAAGATAGAATCGGTGATGGGCTACAAATATAAGTGCTTTCTAGACGCTTATAAAGGCTACCACCAAGTTCAGATGGACGAGGAAGACGAAGAAAATACAGCCTTTTATACCGACCAGGGAACCTATTGTTATACCAAGATGCCCTTCGGGCTCAAGAATGCAGGGGATACCTATCAAAGGCTTGTGGATGCGACCTTTAAGGAACAAATAGGTCAGAACTTGGAAGCATACGTAGACGACATGGTCATCAAGAGTTCCTCCGAAACAACCCTCCTGGCTGACATTGTCGAAACCTTCAACAACCTTTGGAAAATCAACATGAAGCGTAATCCCAAGAAGTGTTCCTTCGGGGTAGCAGAAGGGAAGTTCTTAGGCTACATGGTCACCTCGGAAGGAATAAGGTCAAACCCCAAGAAGACGAAGGCCATAATGGACATGAGGTCCCCCAAGACCCTGAAGGAGATGTAGTCTCTAAGTGGCAAGCTAGCAACGTTAAACCGCTTTGTCTCCAAATCCGCTGAACGTTCCCTCCCTTTCTTTGAAACGTTGAAAAACATTACCAAGGAGAACCGGGATGAGTATAAATGGACTACTGAAGCTGAAGCCGCCTTCCAAGAGATGAAGAAGGTAGTCATGGATCTACCACTCCTAACTACACCCGTCAAGGGAGAAACGCTGTACATCTATTTGGCTATGGCCAAAGACGCTGTCAGCGGGGTGCTCATGGCTGAAAGAAAGCAAGGGCAGGATCTGATCCGCTACGTTAGCCGAGTGCTACATGACGCAGAGCGAAGGTATGCCCCATTGGAAAAGCTATTCCTATGCCTACTCCACTTGTCAAGAAGACTGAGGTGACACTTCGAAGCCAACCCAATCAAAGTGATCACTGATCAGCCGATCAAACAAGTGTTGTCAAGGGCCGAAGCATCAGGAAAGTTAGCCAAATACGCGATTGAACTGGGAGCATATGCAATCAACTATGTGCCCCGGAACGCGATAAAAGGTCAAGTGTTAGCAGATTTCTTGGCCGAGACGCCATCTAGGGAGAAGCTAATTTGTATCATGGAGGTACTCGACCCCAAGGAAGCAGAATGAACGTTGTTTACAGACGGGGCGGCAAGCTCAAAAGGCGCCAGAGCGGGCCTGGTGCTAATAGACCCCTCCGGCACGGAATATACTTATGCTCTCCGATTGGACTTCGAAACTTCGAACAATGAAGCTGAATACGAGGCCCTGCTGGCCGGGTTAAAGTTGGCCGAAAAGATGGGAGCCCAAACCCTTCAATCAAAAGTAGACTCGAAGCTAGTCGCATGCCAGATAAATTGCGAATTCGTCGCTTGCAATGAGCGGATGAAGAAGTGCATCGCTGAGGAGATGGAATGGGTAGCCAAGTTTAATAAGTTTACAATACAGCACATTCCGAGGAACAAAAACCAGAAAGCGGATATTCTGAGCAAGCTAGCCTTGGTTGCCTGGCATCTCGGTCAATTGAAAGGGAAGAGGTAAATGATGTGGTGGAAGATGAAGAGGACAACTGGATGACCCCGATTCTCAAATGTTTGCAAGAGGGTGTATGGCCCACCAAACCGGATGAGGCCAGGAAGCTTCGAATTAAAATACCACAGTTCATCATCGAAGGTGGGGTGTTGTTTAAAAAGTCATATCTCTCGCCCATGTTGCGGTGTGTAGGGCCCCTGCAGGCAAACTACATCATCCGAGAGGTTCGCGAAGGAGGATGCGGAATGCATCCAGGATACAGGTCAGTAGTGGCGAAAATAATGAGGCAAGGGTATTATTGGCCAACGATGTATCAAGACATATACGAGGTGGTAGTGAAGTGCGATTCTTGTCAAATCCATGCCTCGGTCCCTAAGCTTCCAAAGACCCTCATGACCTCGATCATGTCTCCATGGCCCTTCTACCAATGGGGCCTAGACATCCTGGGTCTACTCCCGGAAGCGCCGGGCAAGGTCAAATTTATCATAGTGGCCATAGACTACTTCACCAAGTGGATGGAAGCCAAAGTGCTGGCAAACGTCTGAGGAAGGACTTAAAGAAGTTTGTGTGGGAAAACATAGTATGTAGGTTCGGTGTACCGGGCATCATTCTGACAGACAACGGAACACAACTTGTGAATGATCCATTCAAAGGATGGTGCGTTAAGTGGCAAAATTGTGGCACGCCCACAGGCGAATGGGCTCGTCGAAAGAGCGAACAAGTCCCTTATGCACGGGTTTAAAGCCCGCTTGGGAAGGGAGATGACCGGATGGGTGGACGAATTACCCAGCGTCCTATGGGCTCCCCGAACATGATGAAAACCAGCAATGGGGAAACCCCGTTTAGTCTGACTTACAGAAGTGAGGCGGTCATCCCGGCCAAAATAGGAATGAGGACCTTCCGAACCCTCATGTTCAATGAAGAGACAAACGAAGAAGAGCTTCGGATAAACCTAGACCTCATCTAGGAGCAAAGGATAATGGCAGCCATCAGAGAAGCCAAGTATAAGAAGAAGATGGAACAATATTACAACAAAAGGGTCAGGCACGTGGCATTCAAAGTCAGGGACTTCGTCTACCGAAAAACAAAGCAAGTCGAGTGATAAAATCGGGCAAGTTAACTCCAAACTGGGAAGGCCCATACCGGGTCACCGAAGCATTTCAGAATGGCTCCTACAAGCTAGAAACTATGGAGGGACAAGAAATCACAAGGAAGTGGCATGCTATAAATTTAAGAAATTGTTTTGTGTAACCAAAAATGATTATTTATGATATAATATATCCTCCCCAACAGTGGGAAGGAAATTTTCCAAAGCAAATACCTAACAAGCATAACATTAACAGAACAACCATGAGAACAAACACCAAATCCCCCCGACGAGTCTGATCAACTCGAAGGAAGAGGACCGCTTGTAAAGGTCGAAGAACCTCATCGAGCGGCCCTGTTTGTTGTAAAGGTTAAGAGCCTCATCAGTCGTGGTAAAGGTTAAGAGCCTCATCCAACGAAGCGTAAGAGCGCTTGTAAAGGTTAATAGCCTCATCGAGTGGCGGCCCTATTGGTTGTAAAGGTCAAGAGCCTCATCAGCCGTCGTAAAGATTAAGAGCCTCATCCACCGCAGCGTAAGACCGCTTGTAAAGTTTGAGAGCCTCATCGAGTGGCGACCCTATTGGTTGTAAAGGTCAAGAGCCTCATCAGCCGTGGTAAAGGTTAAGAGCCTCATCCACCAAAGCGTAAGACCGCTTGTAAAGGTTGAAAGCCTCATCGAGTGGCGGCCCTATTGGTTGTAAAGGTTAAGAGCCTCATCAGCCGTGGTAAAGGTTAAGAGCCTCATCCACCGAAGCGTAAGACTTCTTGTAAAGGTTGAGATCCTCATCGAGTGTCATAAAGGCTAAGAGCCTCATCAACCGTGGTAATGGCTAAAAACCTCGTCCACCGAAGCGCAGTACCGCTCGTAAAGATTAGAAACCTTATTGAGCGGCGGTCCACTCGTGATGAAGGCCGAGAGTGTTAACCGGGATACACTCGTGTTAACCGAGAATGTCAACGGGTGCGGGCCATGGTTGGTCGAAGCGTGTGTAGGGGAACTTTTCCCCGTCCTACCGAATGTAAGGACGCATGCAAGTCATGTGTAAATAAAAGGAATCATCAATTATCATAAAGAAGCATCATTAAAAAATAATAGAAAAATCAAGTCAAGTATAACCAACTAAGCAGGTCAGATAGATCAAATAGCAAATCAAACAAGAGTTGGTTACATAGCAAGTTATAACCGGAACAAGCTCCGGGAAAATAAAATGTTCAACATTTAATACATCACAAAAGTAAAATCGAAACAGGCTCTGATACAAAATGACTAAGCAAAGCAACGGTGAATCACTTGGTCCCGGTTCTTCCATCCGCTTGGGAGGTTGATGAATGAGTAGGCACGGATGGGGGGATGATGACACCCTCCGGTACGTCGGGAGTCAAGATCATCAAATTGCCGATTGAGCACTTAAAGGACTGGCTTACCTTCTCAATAAACGGATAGGACGGAGCAAAGAGCTCGTCACACTTATCAATCCAGGCCTTGGTCGCCTCCTCATCGAAAAACTCTGCTTCGGATAGGGTCTTGTCAAAGGACTCCTTCGACCGGTTCACCTTGATACCTTCGTACCACCCACCGGAGTAACAAACAGCCGCAACCTCGGCAACATGTTTCCGGTACTCAGCACTACCATGTAAACGCTTAACGACCAGGGGAACAAAGTCTTTCACAATCCTTTGACGATCTGAAGCAGCCTTACCCAAATTTTCTAAAATCTTGATGTTGGCCGCTTCGGCATCCGAAGCCCGTTTGGTAGCACGAGCAAGCTCTTCCTCCTTGAGTCCCAGAGTGCACTCCAAGTCACGATTCTTTTGGTCCCGTTGGAGAGCCGCAGCTTCGAGAGCCTCCACACGAGCCTTCAGCTCAGCTTCCCGGGACAAGCATCCGGCATGCTCAACCTCTAATTGCTTATGCTTGGCAGAAATCTGTTCCAATAAAAGCTTGCCCTCTTGGAAGTCAGCAACATTACGGTTGGTGGAGTTTATAAGCTCCCGGTGGTCATGGTTAAGCAGTTCAAACCTCTGGATTATCTCAGTTTGGTTGAGGGCGGTACGAGCTAAGGCATGATATCCTTGACAAATGAGCTCATGGTCGGAGAGGGCAGCCAAAGCTCTTTGTTCCGCCAGAGTGCTTATGTGCACCAGCAGCTCCTTAGCAGCATAGTGGCTATCAATCAGAACATTATTTTGAAGCCTCCAAGGCGGAACAAAGGGTGCCAAACCCGCATCGTTTTCGTCCTCTTCTCCTTCTTCCTCGACGATCATGTCTTGGTCTGCGTCTAAAAGGAGGATCGGGGTGAATACAGCGTAAAAAAAGGGGTGTGCAAAAAGAAATCAAAATAAGGGAAAAAACTTACCTGGTGCAGGTCTCTTGCCACGGTTGTCCCTATGAGAAGGGTGGGGCTGCTCCGACTGCTGGTCCCCCCATTAGCCTCTTGATATGTATCAAAAGAAATTCTCTGAGCTATCGAGGGGGGATTGCCTTGGTTCGGCGGCTGAGCAACACTAACCGGGTCCGGAGGAAGGGTCTTGCTCGAAGATCCCGACCCAGAAGGTCCCGTCTTGCAGGGATGCTTCCTCTTTTTCCCGGTAGACGTCCCCTCACCTTTCCTCTTCTTGCTTGTGGGTTCCACCAGAACATCTTGGTTTTGTTCCGCAAGGTTCTTCTCCAGAGTAGCGGCCTCTCGGCGTTCACGAGCAGCTTTAATTCGTGGATCCGCATGTTGAACCGCTTCTTTTGTCGCGTTAAGGGCGGGGATAGCTTCACCGACATTCAAGGGCTGCGTGGTGTGATCAATCGTTCGTTGGTTCTCTGGAAGCTCTTCTTCAACAGTCACCTTGGTTCCGGTCCACCGAGGCAAACGTAGGAACTGTTCCATCGTGTACTCTGTAAAAACAAGAAAGGATGAAGAGAGGAGATCAATTAAGCAGATCCGGTTAGCGAAACGTAAAAGGACTTAAAAGAATAAAATATTACCATATCCTTTTGCACCTCGAAGGGCACGTCGACAGTCAAGACGAGACAACGGTCTAAACAAACCACACAAATATAGTAAGCCTTTGTGCGGCGGCCTCAATGGAATCAAAGTTTCAGCCAGCAAGTCCGCATCAACCTGGTTATATGTACGAGGAAACGGATCTGAAACACACGTATCCCGATCCCTCCAAGGCATGGCATCCGGTATTACTCTGCGGTCAATCAAGAAGAATTTCTTCTTCCATTCCTTCAAGCTGGATGTAGTCTCTATACAAAACTTCAATGACTTTGTATGCACCTTACTGATGAAAGAAAACCAATGACCCTGCTTACCCAGCTTATAGAAAGCCCGAAACAAATCAACTATGAAATCTATGTTCAGACTCCTGCACCGGATCTCAAACATAACAACCCGGTTCACAACGATGGGAACCAATTGGGAAATATGCACCCGGAAGTGCTTGATCACGGCCAGGAAGAAGGAAGAAAATGGAATCCGGAGTCCACCATGTTCCAAAAAATCCAAGTATATACCTATGTGCCTATTTCGTCGCAACGAATCCATGGTCATGTTCGGATCTGGGAGTTAAGGCTGATACTCCCTTGGTATCCGGTACTCATCAATCGCAAGATCTAACTCATCGTTGGTCATCTCGGAATGCTGGATGTGCATGTCGCACTTAGGATCCGTCAAGCCGAAGCTAGATGCAACACCGTCTGACTTGTCGTCGGACATGTCGAGATGCAAGAGGGACTGAAACAAAAGATCAACCGGGAAAGAAAAACCTACCTGAGAGAAAGGAAGGAGGCAGACCGCAGGAAAAGCACACAATAAAAGTTTGTGAGTGAAAAGTGAATGGGAGAAATGTGAAAAAATGAAGTATATATAGAGGAATCCTCAAAAAGTGTGAGGGGGCATTAATGGAGAGCACACGTGGCAAGCGCATGGACGTTTTGGGCTGATGAGTGCGCTCCACGTGGCTGACGATAAAGTCACCCTTGTAAAACGACAAATCCACCTTGGGCCCAAGCCCATGACACCCCAAAGCCTACCAAAACCCAAGCAAGTAAACGTCACCCTACGGATAACATTATATTGGGGGACATGTTCGTGTGTGGTCCCGAAAAGTGCCCGGAGACCAAGACACGTGTCACTCACCGGGGGAGAATACCGGAACACGAATCCACGTGGTGTGAACAGTACCATGACGTCAGCAATGATGTCATATGATCCTAGGCCCCACCTAGGATACTGGCATATGCTCAAATGAGAAAGAAACAGTGTCAGGTCCCAACACAGACCTATTTTGGGAAACAAGACAAGTTATGAACTTTCACATCATAAGGTATCAACAGTACCCTATATATAGCCCTCATTTATATCTTTGTACACATTGAATATTCTGACAACACACACTTAATACCACATACCATATTTTGTACCATTATTCATTCTCAAACCGGAGTTTGGTCCTGAGATAACACCCGGGGCGATTTAACGTGTGTTGCTTCTTGTGTGTAGGTGCTTCATCCATTCATAGCTTACGTGAAAGGCCCCTAGTCCCGTAGGCCCTATCGGAAGATTTTAGCATCAACAGGTAATTACATTACTAATTGAAAATATCATTATTTTTAAAGAAACCTATAAATATCATTATTTTTAAAGAAACCTATCACGAAAGACCCTTCTTTTATTTTACAAAATCTACAAAACTTCACCATATGATCTCCAAAATCATATGTATATAACAAACTATATTTGTTACTGATAATCACAAAACATGTTTAAAACATCAAGATATTTGATGCTTATATGTGCAATTTTAGTTATTTAAGTCGGGGAATAGCCATTGCTCAAGATTTATCAAAATTCGTACCTTTTTGTTTTCATCCGGTTCAAATTAAATCGACTTTTAAAGAATCCCATGTGCATCTCTCGTATTTTTTAGAAGAGAGCTTCACATGATGAAAAAGGTCATGCTCTCTCTCTCTTGAATCAATGTAATAAATGCAATCGTTCTTATCATGTTTCGGTATCTTTTTATCTTGCACATGTCGTGCGGAAAATATGAGATCTCTATTAAACCCTAAACTCTTACGGTTGCCAACATTATATTTGGGGTACAACCTCATCAGATATTGTGGCGCAACTGTAAGAGTTCGGCTCAATATTGATCCAACATTTCCGAAAGACATGCACGTGAACAAAAAATGCCCAAACATGAAAATTTTAATTGCATATATTATATTGATTCAACTAGCCAGGCAACAGAATAAAGTTTTTCATCATGTCAATCCTGTTTGTGAAAAGTAAAGGGGCGATAGACGTGATTCTTAAAAACCATGGATTTTATGCCCTTGAAACTTGGACTTTGCTACTGTGAATATCTATATCAAAAAAGATGATGATTTTTTTAGCAACTACGTTGAAGGCTATACCCCGACTCATATCAACACCACTCAGTCATGTTTAGATATATATTCTTGAACCGAATAAAACCAAAAAGCTACGAATTATGATCCATCTTGGGAAAAGGTTATTCCCCTACTTAAGGCTGCTTACAACAATATCGATCCCGAGTCAATCGATCGACTCTGTTTCAGTGAATGAGTTGAGTCGGTCGGACCCTCGAAGTCGTTCGCACCTACGACCCATTTGGGCAACCGCTCGTCTCCTTCTTTTGTATTTATTGGATTAGATTAGACTAGTTATAATTATGTTTTGATTACATAAATTTTATAATAAATTTTCAATTTTTAATATATTGAGTTTTGTTCAATTCTTTATAACATATATTAAATTTAATATTTTTAAAGTTAGTTTAAGTTAATATATTTTGCTTACTTTATCTCTAATTAAGCTTTTTAATCATTTTTTAACAATATTTTATTAATAATATTATTGTAATGTTTTTATTTTATTTGATTAATTATCTAAATAATTTTTTTTAACTTTATCGCCATATTATGAAAACAGAGAGAAAGCTGATGTGGCAAGAAAAATATAAATCGTTGGTGGTAGCTATTGTGAGTAGCAAACTAAAAATGCACATATAAGCATCAAAACATAATAAGCTTCTTGTGTTGACTGCCGACATCTCAAAGCTTTTGGTGTGACAATAAAACTTATACAATCAACATAATAAATGTGTTTATTTGCATTTTAGTGTTTCAAAAAGTTTAGCAAGTACACTGGATTTGAAAATTAGTTTAAGAAAGTAGAGTTTCAGGCGTGACAATAAAACTTACACAATCAACATAAAAGATTTGTTTATTTGCATTTTATTGTTTTAAAAAGTTTTGCAAATAAACTAGATCTAAAAATTAGTTAAGAGAGTATTTGTTGAAACTTATGTGATATCGGCTTATATCTTACAACCTCGTCTTTTGTGGCTTATTTATTAAGTAATGGGTTTACATATGCTTATAATGTCATAACAAACTTGTATAATCTTATAACTTTAACATAAGCTGAAAAAGAAAGACTTGTAACAAGTAACCCAAAATTTTCCATTTTCCTCAAAACTTAATTTATCAACTATTTACTGATATATTTTATGAGAATCTGTCTTTAACTATTCTAAGCTCTCTCTTATACATATACATTTATAACAAAACCTTATATTAAAAATTTATCTCCAAACGTTTATTAAAACAGTAAAAAAAATTTATTTAGTTTACTCATTGTGGTGCTCTTAGCTTTCAACGCAATAGTTTACTCTGTCAGATCTTTTACGTGAGATGTGTTCATGTAATTTAATGTAGCGTAGTGTTTTAGTTCCAAAAAAGCTATACACATATCATCATTTTATCGTACATGGATCATTAAAATCTTTTATCATAATACTGTATTGTAGTTGGATCACTAAAATCATGTACAGTGTCAAGATTAAAACTACTCCATGTACATACATACAACTCATTTTTGGTCACATCACTACTAGAGAATGTGAAATAAAGCCCCCTTAATAGAGCCCAATTTTACTAAAAAATGGGCTCTAAAAAGAATTCATATTCTAAAAAAAGGTATAGAACCATGTTTTCTCATACAAAGCCGGGCTTTATCTGAAAAATCTTTAGTGCCATGTTTTTTAGGCAGAACAGGGCTCTATTCCTTGAAAAAACCTTACACTTTTGGGCGGCATTTTTCCCTCCTCAGTTTTCATTCCCAAATTTCAATCAGATTCACATAACCTAAACTTTCACCCCTTTCACTTTACAAACCCTAACTTCTAACCTTAACACTGCCGCTTCCTAACCCCCCCCCCCCCCCCCGCCCCCCTCGCACACACACACTTAATTACCATCACGTCACAAGCCACCTTCATCACACAACCAAGCCGGTAAGAGATTAATCCAGCTAGGAGGTAACAAACTGTTACAATTAATGTTGTTCAATTAAGGAATTTGATTATTAAATTGGTTAATTGAACAACATCATTATGTTGTTCTTAAGTTTGATTATGGAATACGATGTGTTTGTTTATATGTTTTTGGTATTGTTAGGTAATAAAATCATTCCAAATGGAGTCAAGATGGGAAATGGTCTGGAGTTCCTTGTAATTGTCTTGGATATCCAGCTGGAGTAGTCATCTCGACTCTGATGGTAAGTAGTCTAGTTTTTTTCTTATTAATGTTTGGCTACTATCAGGGGCGGAGCCATCATCTAAGTAGTGGGGTAAAGGCCCCTAATAAGCTCACCGGATTGGATATATTAGTAGGAAAAATGCTTAAATTAGTTGTAAAAATTGGTGGTGCCCTCAACCTAATAACCGAAATGCCCTCTACAAGAAAATAATATTATCAATTTGATCTTTAAAGTGTTTTTCTAGAAATCGTCGAGTGGCACAGAGAGAGTGTTAAGGAAGATGAAGAATTATTTATATTTTATTTAAATTTTTTATTTTAGATTTAATATAATACTCCGTACATTATAGTTTAGCTTTTTTCTTTTGTTATTGTTAGCATGGCTGTAGCTGGAGCTATTTTCGGAGCTACAATTGGTGGATGGACGAACGACAAGTTTGGGGGTAAAATATCAATCATGACTGTTGATGTGTTGTTTTGAATTGGTGCAATTGTTATGGCGCTTGCTCCTGCCCATGGGTCATTATAATAGGTATATTTTTGGTTGGTTTGTGTGTTGGGCAGTTTATATCTTATATTGTTAATTTGACATTTACCAGGGTAACGTTATGTATAATTTAAGTTTTTTAATATCGTAAAATCTCTTTTTTTGGGAGTGGATAGTATTAGTAGTTTTTGGACAACAATGATTTTGTTATTGGTTCCTGGGATGTCGCGTTGGATGCTTGGATTTGTTGGTATTCCACCATTGATTCAGTTTATCTTGATATTGTATTCTTTGTGAAGTTATTCAGGTGAAGTTATTCTTTGTGTTTGTCATAGTCTGTGTTTATTCAGTTTATATTAATGATATTTAGTTCATCCTTTGTATTTTGTACACAGTAGCTCTAGGAGTCATGCATAGGTGCTCATTCTTCGAAATGATATAGTTAAAAAACACATTCGTTTAATAAATGTAATTACTTTGATACTATATATGGGATACTAAAAAACATGTGTGATATGTAGTATTATTTAAGATAGACCTAATAAACTTGAATTATTAGTTAGGTATCTATTTATGTGCGTCATTTCTTTAGTCGGTGTATTTAGTGGATGTAGAAGTATTATTTTGCATTTTATTCAAACCAACCCGATCCGACCCATTTTGAATTTTTCAAAAATTTTTTTACCCGTTTTCAATTTATACTTAACGTTCATTGCCCCCTTCGATGAGATTTTTTGGCTCCGTCACTGGCTACTATATTATCTTTTTTAATAGAAATTTTAGTGCAATAGAAATTATGTATCCAGTTGGATGTTCGTTGCTGAGTTCATATGGAGATGATGCATTTAAACTATGTTTTTATGTTTATCAGGGTTAATTAAGGGAATAAAAGTTGATTGGCAAAGGGTTAAAAGGGATAAAATGAAAGAGAAACTGATGACCAAAGTATATGAGGAAGCATGTGCCAAAGATTATCCACTTAAGGTACATTGCTGTAATTTTATCTTCACTCTTAACTCTTAAGTCATTCGGTGTATATCTCGTTTGCAGGTAACTAGTTTTATGTTCAGTTGGATCTTTTGTTAGAATGATAAGTTAAGCTATGATCAAAAGACACAAATGAGATTGTGAAGGGAATGTTATTCTTCTAAAACGTTTTACAAGGGCGTAAGGGTGTAGATTGGATGACAAGATATTTAAGTAGTTGTAATCCCCCTCTATTTCCCACGCAAACATCCATAATTAATGGATAAAACACACTATCTGATGACGTGTGAAATAACTGATGGATAAACTATACTATTTGATGCCTAAAGAGTATAATTCTTAAAAAGTATTATTGATTATGATTGTGTGAGTGACATATTTGCATTTCTAACTGTTCTTCGACAAATTTAAATCAAAGCATCACGATAAATATATCATTGATTTTAAATGTTGCTAAATTGCTTATATTGCATAGTCATTTTACAATAAAATATATGCAGTTAATTAGATCACTTTCTCCACTACTAATTTTTTCTTTTTTGTTTAAATGTTCAATTCACCGCATATCCATATATTAATTTGCAAAGGAAGAACCCGAGTGTAAGTTTGTTCCTGCATACGTTGAGGCATTTGTACGAGTCAAAGTCCCTTTCCAGAAATGCCACACTCAAAGAAGTAAACTACCACCAGGAACTCCCATTGACTTGGGATTCTTTGAATTAGATGCTTTATCAAAACCATCATCAGGAGAAGACGTGTATCCAATTGTGATATGTGCAGAGATTAACGTGCCTTTAGTTTACCTGATGAACCTTATTATGATTTGTTACCAAATACTTCTACTAACACTCACATGCAGACTGCAAAAGCTGTTTTGGAGATATATAAAGACGACCCTTTTAAAGTTAAAGTTATGAGACAGATATTGTGGATACAGCCGTGCTTCCATGTCGGCATATGGTAAGTTCTTGTTACTTGCATTTAAAAATATGTATATACATCCCTGAAAAGTAGATGTTGAATTGAATAGGTGAATTAGACTGCTTTATAGTTTTAATCAACTCTGATTTTGATAAACGATGTTGGTCATTCTTAATCTATCTTGAGACAGAGATTTGTAACCGACTATCCAGTAATCCAGTTATTAGAAACTTAATTAGTAAGAATCAGTTTTAGTGCTTGGGCCGCTTCTTATTATCTAGTTATTTAAGGGTCAACCAATATGTTTAACGACACTGAATCAGAATTTGACACATAGTTAACACCTAAAGATAGGTTTATTTCGAATTAAAGAGCATAAATACATCAAAATACTCTTTTCTACGACATGTCATATCGCATCTGATTATCTTCTATTCTTGTATAAGACAATTAATCACAAAAACACATCTCCTATTACCCTAACTTATATATATCAGGTAGTTATTGTTGTCTACTGATTAGTCATAATATATGCAGGATCTAAAGTGTAGACTTGGTTTTTTCGATATTTGATGCATCAGCATGAACTAAATCTCAAGAACAAGATAGCTCAAAGCTTTAGCTCTAAAGGTGTTTCAAAGTACTGTGCGTTACTTTCAATCTGCTAACAATTATAAAAGTATTGATTTTTGGTATATGATTCATTGCAGTTTCATTTGGAATTGTTTGAAGCCTAAAAGTGAAGAAGTTGTTGATTTTAGTTTCTTTTCGCCTGAAGTTTGACACAACAACATGAAATACAGCTTAATAGACCATTCATTTTTTTTAATTTTTTGGTTTCTAATAGAGCCATGTTGGTTAATAGAAAACAGGGCTCTATATTGCCTAATAGAGCCCGTTTTTAGAACAGGGCTCTATTTGTGTTTCACATAGAGTCCCTCCCCTTTTGAGCCCTCATGAAAAAATAGGTTTTAAAGCCATTTTGAACAGGGCTCTATTAGTTTTTTTGTAGTAGTGATGCGCACGTCACCGTGCTAATATGTGAAACGTATGATATGAGCACGTTCTTTTGCCTAGTTAAGTAGTTAACAGTCGACACCTTCTTATGCCTTGTGCACCAAATTGCTTTTGTTTCTAACATAATTTTATGGGTGCTATTATATATATCCTTCTTGTCCGATTGAAAAAAGGACAAAAAGTATACCGTTTATGTACTTGCGGGGTCAAGGGGCAGAGCCCCTTGCTGGGGCCCCGCTGCCAGGTCAGCGGGCGGGGGTAGGGGGGGACGCCCCTCGCTGATTTTTACGATTCGTCTTAATTTTCCCGCAAAAACCCAGCCAACATGTCTGTTGGTACAGTTGTAACTGTTCAAATATAACTATTTTCAACTGTTTTCAAACTGTTCTTTAACAGTTTTTGGTCTCATATGAACATAACGAAAAACACAAGATTCTCTGTTCCTGCTTTGATATCTTGTGCCTAGAATCAAAGTGTTTTCTACTTGAATTACCCAGATAAGGATTTTGTGTAACCCAGACACCATAGGGTCGAAATACTTTATACGGAATGTGAACTTAACACGATTCAAGTAGATATCCAAGATTATCACACCGTCGTACAAACACCCTATTTACTTACAAACGTATAAAGTATTTTTTGTGTTAATCATGGTTGGAGGAAGTACTGTGAAAGAGATGACTACGAATTTTGGGAAACTGGATAAGTTTCAAGGGCATGACTTTAGGCGATGGCAGAAAAAGATGCACTTCCTGTTGACAACTTTAAAGGTTGTGTAAGTTCTGTCTACCCCGATGCCAGAGTTGTTGGAGGATAAATACGGTGGAAGCGATCAGACGCTAATCAAAATGGGAGAATGAAGATTACATCTACAGAGGACACATACTCAACGGTACGTCTGACCCCCTGTTTGATATTTATCATAATTATGAATCTGCAAAGGAGTTATGGGATTCTCTTGAATCCAAGTACATGGCAGAGGATGCTTCAAGTAAGAAGTTCCTGGTAAGTAATTTTAATAATTACAAGATGCTCGATTCTAGGCCTATCATGGAACAGTTTAATGAACTCCTTAGAATCCTAGGACAATACACACAAGACGGTTTAAAAATGGATGAATCGATATCTATTTCTAGTGTGATAGACAAGTTGCCTCCTTCATGGAAGGATTTCAAACATAATTTGAAATATGGTAAAGACGATTTGTCTTTGGTACAACTTGGTAGTCACTTGCGCATAGAGGAATCTCTAAGGGCGCAGGACAGTGACAAGGGCAAAGGAAAAGAAGTTGTTGGACCCTCGGTCAATATGATCGAAGAGGGTGGAAAGAATAAGAACAACAAACAAAACAAAAAGAAACGTAAGGATAACAGCGCTTGTTCCGGTTCCAACAAAAAGCCCTAAGGGGACTGTTGGAAGTGTGGCAAATCTGGCCACTTTAAGCGAGACTGTCGTGGTGGAAACAAAAAGAATAACGCAAGTGCTGGTGGTTCGGGAAGGGGGTCTAAGGACCAATCCCAAGACCAGGGTCAGAATTTAGTACATATTTGGAACAGTTTTGGTAAATATTTTGTTTCACTAATTTCTGAAGCATTTTATGTGCAGGTTGATGCAATTGCGTGGTGGATTGATTCCGGTGCCACAACACATGTTTGTACATATCGTTGCTGGTTTAAGACATATGAACCGGTGGAAGACGGATCTGTCCTTTACATGGGTGATGATCATTTCGCTCCTGTTCATGGAAAAGGAAGTGTGGTGTTGGAATTCAGTTCTGGAAAATCTATTACTTTGTTTAATGTATTGTTTGTTCCTAATATTCGTAAGAACTTAATTTCTGGTCTGGCTACAAATAAGTCTATGAATCTGATAAGTATATCTTATCGAAATCTGGTGTATTTGTTGGATTTGGTTATTATAAAAATGGAATGTTTATGTTAACTTTGAATAAAGTTTCTGGTGATTGTAGTTCTGTTTATATGTTTTCTACTGTTGTTGATACCTCATTATGGAATGCTCGTTTAGGATATGTGCACTATAAAAGAATGCTTAAAATGTCTAAAGATGATTTAATTCCTGCTATTGATGGAAATGCTAGAAAATGTAATACTTGTATGCTAACAAAAATCACTAGGCAACCATTTAAAAGTATAACAAGGAAATATGTCATACTTGAATTAATACATAGTGATTTATATGATTTTCATGCGACACCATCTTTAGGAAACAAGAAGTATGTTATCACTTTTATAGATGATGCCTCTAGGTTTTGCTATGTTTATTTGCTTCACACAAAAGATGAAGCCCTAGATAAATTTATAATTTATAAAACAGAAGTTGAATTGCAACAAAATGACTTGGTTAAAACCTTACGCACAGATAGAGGTGGTGAATACTATGATCCTGTATATTTCCAATCTGTAGGAATCATTCATGAAACTACGGCTCCTTACACACCCCAACAAAATGGTGTGGCTTAAAGGAAAAACAGAGCTCTTAAAGAAATGGTTAATTCCATGTTGTCTTACTCTGGTTTGAGTGACGGGTTCTGGGGAGAAGCCATGTTAACGACTTGCTATCTATTGAATAGGGTTCCTAATAAAAGGAACAAGACTACCCCATATGAACTTTGGTATAATAAACGACCAAACTTGACATTTTTGCGAGTTTGGGGATGTCGGGCCGTTGTTAGGCTTCCGGACCCTAAAAGGAAAACTTTGGGTGAAAAGGGTATTGATTGCATCTTTGTTGAATATGCTGAGCATTCCAAGGCATATAGGTTTTATGTTATAGAACCTAATGACTTTGTTTCTATTAACACAATTATGGAATCAAGAGATGCAATATTTGATGAGAATCGTTTCTCTTCAATACCTAGACTAAAGGATATCTTACCAAATTCGGATGAATTTCAAAGGGATGATCATTCAGATGATGTACCAAGTGAAATTTCCGAACCTCGTAAGAGTAAAAGAGCTAGAAAGGCTAAATCATATGGTTCTGATTTTCAACTATATTTAGTTGAGGGATCAAGAGATCAAATTGGATCTCAATATTCTTACTATTATAGTATAGAGGAGGATCCAAGAACCTATAATGAAGCTATGCAATCTCGAGATGTTGCTTTCTAGAAAAAAGCAATAGATGATGAGATTGGTTCAATAATGGAAAATAATACATGGGTTTTGTCTGATTTACCACCTCGATGCAAACCTTTAGGTTACAAATGGATCTTTAAAAGGAAGATGAAAGTCGATGGATCAATTGACAAGTTTAAGGCTCGATTGATAATCCAAGGCTTTAGACAAAAGGAAGGAATCGATTATTTCGATACTTATGCACCAGTTGCTCATATCACTACTATTAGATTGTTGTTAGCTTTGGCAGCTATTCACAATCTAGTGATCCATCAAATGGATGTCAAAACAGCATTTTTAAATGGTGATTTGGAAGAAGAAGTGTATATGAAGCAACCAGAAGGATTTGTTATGCCCGGTAGAGAGCATATGGTGTGTAAGCTGGTTAAGTCATTGTATGGGCTGAAACAAGCACCTAAGCAGTGGCATCAAAAGTTTGATGAGGTTGTGTTGTCTAGTTGTTTCCTCCTAAACCAATCTGGCAAATGTGTATATAGCAAATTTAATGACTCCGGTAATGGTGTTATAATTTGTCTATATGTTGATGACATGTTGATATTTGGCACTAACCAAAATCAAGTGGATAAAACTAAAAAGTTTTTGTCATCTAAGTTTTCCATGAAAGATATGGGAGAAGCTGACGTTATTATTGGTATTAAGATTAAACGTGAAAATAAAGGGATTGTAATAACACAATCTCATTATATTGAGAAAATACTCAAGAAATTCAATCGTGAAGATTGTTCTCCGGTGAGTACTCCCATGGATCCGGTAGAAAAGCTTATGCCAAATACAGGTAAACCTGTGGATCAGCTCGAATACTCAAGAGCCATTGGTTCTTTGATGTATGCTATGACGAGCACTAGACCTGATATTGCTTATGCAGTTGGCAGGTTGAGTAGGTTTACTAGTAATCCTAGTAGACAGCATTGGCATGCGATAACAAGAGTATTTAAGTACTTGAAAGGTACTAAGGATTATGGTTTATCATATGTTGGATATCCTTCGGTGTTAGAAGGTTATTCTTATGCTAGCTGGATAAATCAAGTTGAAGATTCGTCTTCTACCAGTGGATGGGTGTTCTTGCTTGGGGGAGGTGCCATTTCATGGGCTTCAAAGAAGCAAACATGCATCACTGATTCAACTATGGAATATGAGTTTGTAGCATTGGCTGCTGCTGGTAAAGAAGCATATTGGCTAAGGAACTTGATACATGATATTCCAATATGGCCGAAACCAATATCACCAATTTCTATTCACTGTGATAGTGCTGCCACTTTGGCTAAAGCTTATAGTCAAATATACAATGGCAAGTCTAGACACTTGGGTGTTAGACATAGTATGATTAGGGAACTAATCATGAATGGTGTGATATCTATTGAGTTTGTTCGGTCACAACATAATCTAGCTGACCACTTGACGAAGGCGTTAGCTAGAGACTTAGTGAATAAGTCGGTGATTAGGTTGGGTTTAAAGTCCATCTAGATCTACTACCTATGAGATACCCAATTTCCTTCTAATACAACGTTAGAAGCTGAATTCAATGTGGAAAGCTCATAGCTAGAGATTGGAACGCATGTGTTTATTATCCCAAGGTATGTGTTCAGACCAGCAAGTGATGTTAGGTTGAAGTATATCTTCTTAATAGTTCTTTTGAAAAATTGCATGCAGGAGCAAGATTAAAAGGACCACCTATATGAGCATGAAGTTTTGCCGCTTCAAGAAGCTTAGACTTGGCTTTCTATATGTTCATTAATGGATAGTGACACATGGCTTGTAATAGTGTCAAGACTGAACTGTAGAGTGTTGTAGAAACTTATGTGTATAGTATCTTCAGGTATTCACATGAGTTGACGGGTTCAATCGTTACGACACCCTGATTCTCGAATATTTGGAATGTGTATTATACTAAGATGAAAATTCAATCGCAAGACATTTTCATTTATGCATTTGTTTGTTTTGTTATGTTTGCTTTTATACTTGTATATATCTTTATATATATTTTAGCAGATCAAGGATTACACTAAAATGGGGGGGGGGGGGGGATTTGTTGGTGATTTTAGTGTCATCAACTATTTTAGTTAATCGGGATTTACTAGAGACCAATGAGATTTCATATACGGTTCTGACACGAGTTAGGGGAAGTGCGGAGTGCACACTCGTTGAGCTAATATGTTATCGCCCACGAAGAAAATGCAGGGGTGAAGGGGGTTGCGCCCCCTTACGGGGTCAAGGGGCAGAGCCCCTTGCTAGGGTCCCGCTGCCAGGTCAGCGAGCGGGGGTCGAGGTGGGGACGCCCCTTGCGGATTTTTACGATTCGTCTTAATTTTCTCGCAAAAACCCAACCAACATGTCTGTTGGTGAACAGTTGTAACTGTTCAAATATAACTGTTTTCAACCGTTTTCAAACTGTTCTTTAACATTTTTTTTGTCTCATATGGACATAACGAAAAACACAAGATTCTCTGTTCTTGCTTTGATCTCTTGTGCCTAGAATTAAAGTGTTTTCTACTTGAATTATCCCGATAAGGATTTCGTGTAAACCAGGCACCATAGGGTCAAAATACTTTATACGGAAAATGAACTTAACAAGATTCAAGTAGATATCCAAGATTATCACACCGTCATACAGACACCCTATTTACTTACAAACAAAGCCGTCTGATGTAAGTCTTTCCTTTGAGAAAAGTGTTATTCGAGGAGCACAAAGAGGAGCTGAGCAGCAGCTGCAACTTGAATGGCCTATTGTGATTCAAATACAAATTTTACGAATTAAAAATATCATTATCCATAAAGAGCACAAATAGAGTTAACCATAGAAAACATATATTTATACCTAATAAATTCACTTCTTAATACATTAACATTTCTTAAGTCGTTAAAACTGAGAGATGGGATGATAAGGGGTGTTTGAGTTAGCTTTATTATTGGGCTCATGAGCTTATATAACTTTTGATTAGCTCGTAAGCATACCTTTTCGACTTATAAGCTTATCAAGTTGAGTTTGTGACTTAAATAAGCCATAAGTTTAACTTACTAAGCTCATAATTTGGTTTGTTTTGGATTAGGAGCTTATCAGTTTAAGCTTATGACTTAAACAAGCCATAAGCTTAACTTAACAAGCTCATAAGACGATTTGTTTGTGATTATAAGCTTATTAAGTTGAGATTATGACGTAAACACTCGTCATAAGCTTAACTTAATAAGCTCATAAGCTAATTTTTTTTAAGGATTATGAGCTTATTAAGTTCAGCTTATGATTTAAAGCTTATGATTTAAAGAAGCCATAAGCCTAACTTAAGAAGCTCATAAGCCGATTTGTTTCGGATTATGAGCTTATCAAGTTGACCTTATGACTTGCACAAGCCTTACGCTTAAGTTAATAAGCTCATAAGCCAAAAAAATTTAGCTTATCAAGTTTAGCTTATGACTTAAATGTAGCACCTCCAAATTTACACAACGTAGCGGAATACCACTTTGAGCCGCTACTTCATAATCACAAGCACATGTACAAAGAGAACGTCTCAAAAAGAGGCGTTTGAACAACTTAATCCATTCAATAATTTAAAATCGGAGTTTACAAACAGAAACAGGTCCCAAAAGTAATATAATAATAATCAGTTTCAAAAAGTTTATCGAATGGTAATCAGTATTTTATTGCCTTTAAAATATCCAGTGCGACTCCATACTCCAGCTGCTCTTAGACCTAAGTACCTGAGAAATACATGCTAAAAATGTCAACACAAAGGTTGAGTGAATTCATAAGTTTGCAAGTAAAAGTAGTGGACCACAAGATTTCAAGCATTCAGTTTCCAACGTCAGATAGCATCAATTATCGCACTAAGCTCGTGAAACCGAACATTAACATCCGTTATTTCGTTCAAGTTTCAAATACAATGCGTCCAGTCAGTTTTTCATTAAACCTGAACGGGGAGGTCAATCCCAATAGATCTATTCACAGCATTCGCGTTTACTCGACCAGTACAGTCGGTCCAAGTAATTAACGGTTCATGACTAAAAGGGATAAAAGAAGCATACAGTTGAAAGCACTTGCATCCATTCGTAAAAGGTAACATATATGCCCCTCGCGGGTTGTATAAAACAATTAATGTAATAAAAGCCATGCTATAAACTCATCTTGAGTAAAGCATGAGCCCAAGAAGGGGCTCAACAGTTATTACAAAAACAAACTCTTCAACATTGACCTTACTAGACGTGGCCGATAATTCTTGCTTTGTATGTAAATTTTTACGTCGATTTTGAGCTCACAACTATGCATGTAAATAACTTATGAAAAACTATGCCAATTTTGTACACGTTATTCTTTTTAACAAGTCCACCCAATTTTTCTAAGCGTTTTTTTATAGTGTCGAGAGAGAATAGAAATAACTCACACGGAAGAAATTATGTGTGATTTTAAATCTTAAAACTACTTGATGTTTAAGCTTGTGCCGACTTAGAACTTATCAATTAAATTTTGATACGTGTCATGATACAATTTCACTAGATAATCATCTATTTGCTAGACCATAAATAAAGTGTCATGATACAATTTCACTAGATAATCATCTATTTGCTAGACCATAAATAAAGTTATAACGTGGCATAAAAATGAAAGGGCTAGTATCAATATTCCACAACTTTTCAAATAGTATGTATAAATTATAACATGGCATAGAATAAATAAAATATAAGTCATCAATCAATATTTTTCTTTTGTATTCATACGCTACACTAGTTATAATACCCGTTTCACGTCCGAGTTTTTTTCTAAATTTTTTAACGTCTTTTGATTATTAGCCCCCGGTTGTTTTTGTGTGTCGTGTTGAAATGAGGTGGGGCTAATGTGACACTGATGAGCCCAAATGACTTGCACATAGCATTTAGAGTTGTAATAATCAGATGATCAAGGTTTGAGTAACATAATTTGATCATTTGAGAAACTCATATTACCCTGTTTAGAGCCATTTATTCGAAATTGATTAGTAATGGTTCAATATTTGACCCTCGGATCACCAAAATTCTAAACACCATAACTTAGTAGTGAAACTTATATCAGTTAGGAAACACATATCCAATAACAATTCCGAATGTCTTAATCCTTCGTGTATCATTGCAAAATTTATCAACTCCCACGAAAAGCCGAGTAGTTAGTTCCTTTCCTCCTTTAGATTACTTGCCCTTACAAATTGACGTCTTAGATGTATGAACTCGCGAAAAATCTCAGACATAATAAATATGTTTTGAAGGACAATTTAAAGGTTCCAGTGTGCTTGTATAAGACGAACGATACCTCTAAAAGATATAATCAACGTATCCACTCTCTTTTTTTTGTCTGAACCGGTATCAACACTTAGAGGAGTTATACCATCTGAAATATACATAAAACAGCCGAATAAATAATGTTTAAAGACTATAGTGAAGTAGTCTGCTAAAAGAAAATCTACGCACGTATCGTCTGGTTGTAATTTTGAAAACAGTAATGGCCTTACTCTATTTGGACTTGAACATTTTCAATGTGTTTATTATAAAAGTATCACCAGTAAATTATGTTTAAAGACTACAGTGAAGTAGTCACATTCCCATTTAAGTGAACTAATTTCATTGTGTCTAGTATAAACGCATCGCCAATAAATAATGTTTAAAGACTATAGTAAAGTAGTCTGCTAAAAGAAAATCCATGCATTCCCATTTGGATCAACCAATTGCAGCAGAATCCTCCCTTTGCTATTCACGTTCTGCACATATATTTCTTAGTTTCATAGTCATGCATTTCAAGATTGGTTTTCGATGAAAGATTTCTACTACCGTTACACAATACCTCACAAAGGCTTGTTTTTTCTATGAAGTTTAAAACAAAATAGTCTTGGCGTTATATTTGATAACTTATGGAGAAAATTCTGCAAAGCAAAGGTTAAAACGACGTGTTTAAGTGTGTTATTATGCAAGTAACGATAGATAACAGGCACCTTGCTTACACACTTATTCTGTACATATATTTTACACAAAACATATACATTTGTTTCACTTTTTTTTCATTGAATGTAAAAATACTTGTTTTTCTCCTACGGGTTCTTGTCATAGGAGTTTATTCATATGGTACATAGTATCATATGTTTAAAAATAATTTAACACATATCCTAAATTTAAACCATGTCAACATTGTGTATTTATGAAATCTATATAGGCACTTAGGTAGTATAACCAACCTGGTGTCATAGCAACCATCGCCAATAACAATTATTGCCATGTACTAAACAATAGAATGACAGAAAAAAAGTGTTCCAGACCTGCTACATTATTTGCCTTAGGACACACATTACCCAATATGCCAGGACGCTAGTCTTTTTCTTTAAGTGTCTTCTTGCAGCGAGTGTAGAATTAATGTTATGGAACCCACAACTCATAGAGCCAATGGGTGCTTTAGGTACTCTTTTAATCATCCTTGTTTTTAAATGCAGATGTTAGACTTTCATCAATCTGCAAAAAAAATAGCATGAGAAAACCATAAACCACATTCGTAAGTATAAGGTTTCAATTAGTGTGCAATAAAAGAGTCACTTACAGGAGCAAGATCGTTTCAAGGACCACATCAGCAGTGTGAGGCAATTTAATGGATGTATTCTCTAAACGTAAGCTTAGTAACAAAATAAGCCATGACCTACCTCATTTCATAAGACCCATCAAGCATACCAAAAAGGCTACAAACTAATGAATAGCAGCAACTATATGTCAACCATACAAATGAAATTTTTATTAGATAGAGAAGATAATGCAGACACTCATTTCTCTACATAATTTTTTGACGATAGCTCAGTTCTCAACTGACACGATTTTGGTTTATGGGAATGATCAGAAGTCAAACTCTCTAGTTGCTTGAAACAAAAACCAGAACTGATAAGCAGGTCAAAAGTTGATGAAAACTGATATAATTAAAGGTAGGGATGAGCATTTCGACCCGAATCCCGAATTGAACCCGAACCGTTCCCGGAACCGTACCGATTCCCGATACCCGAATCTCGTTCGGTACGGTACCGAGACTACGAAATAAGGTGAAAAAAATTCGGGACCACTAATTCGGGACGGGACCGGTACCAAATCGGGAAATTCCCGAAAAAGAACAGGAAAATCCCGATTTCCCGGTACCGGTACCGATCGATACCCGAATCCCGTTCGGTACAGTACCGGTACCATAAATTTATGCTCAGGAAATAATCGGTACCACTAATTCGGGACGGGTTCGGGACGGGACCGGTACCGTGCTCATCCCTAATTGAAGGTGACCAATTTAACCCATCTATTAAAACATTAGTTATGGTTCAAATTAGTATATAATTAGTTTTTTTAACAAAAAAAGAGCAGAGTTTACAATTGTAAGCTTGGAAAACCTCATGTTCAAGACGCTAGTTATACAAATAGATTTTTAAGCTACACACAAGCCCTATCAACTCTAAAGTTGACAAGCTTACGCCAAACCCGTAACCCAACTCGCCCACCTTCCCACTCTAAAGTTGACAAGCTTACCCCAAACCCGTAACCCAACTCGCCAACCTTCCCATTCATGTCTATCATATATACACATACATCATACATGGCACATATAGATCTTATAAGTTATTCAAAACTACATTAAATAGAACACAAATACATGATTGCAGGTCAGCCAAACCTAGCCCGTACAAAAATAACCAATTTACATCCAAACCCATACCCATAACCCAACCCGCCGATTTCGTCCTTTCCACTAGCTAAATGTATATTCCATTGTCCTAATGAGATTTCATGTTTTAACAAAGGCAATGGCGGAGCCACTAATGGACCAGGGAGGGTGTTGGTCCTCCTAGCATTAAGCCCATTAGTGTGCTAAGTTACATATTACATGTGTTAAAAACAAAATTTATCATTTTGGCCCTCCCAAAAGTGAAAGCCCAGGCAGCCTAGTTAGTCTTCAAATCAAAATTTTAGATAATAGTATATTAGCAGTTAAGCATTTTGATGTTTTTTCGAAAAAAAATTGTTTCGGCCCTCCCATGAAAAAACTTCTAGCTCCGCCACTGAACAAAGGCAAGTGACTATAAGAATTGAACTATTAGTAATGTGGCCCTTTATAGTCCTGGTATGCCCTCCAATGCAGCAATACATGAACGTTCTCAGACAATGGAACCAATAAGTAATGATGATGATGATAATGATGATGATACGAAGATGGTACATAATTTAAAAAAACAAAAAGAAAGTGCTGAGTTTTAGTAGGAAGCTCTAGATGAAATAGGTTGTATCTGTGATATTTAGTCAATTAATGTGCAATACAAATACAATATAATAGAGCAACTAAATAAGAAATCAAGTGAGTGTATTTCATTAGTCAGACAATTTCTTAACGTATTCATCAACTCACTGATGTAATTAACCGATTATCACTATCACAGAACACCAAACACCATAATGGCGTAAAGTCACTTACTGAATAGTAGGGAGATAGACAATTCGAGAAGGATGATCAACACGTTTACACATCATCATTCTACTGCTTCCATCCATCATCATTGAATAGTTTCTTCTACTGTACTCTCGGCTCCCTGGTAACCTTCACCATATTAAAGCCTTCGTCAAAAGCTTGTGTATCGTTTCTAGGGGTTTCCCCATCATCCTTAATTTGTAACTTTGCTCATTCTCTGTCAAGATAGAAGCATATTGTCAAGATAACAGAGAGGTTACACAAGATTAAAGAATTAAATGACGTGAAGCAGATGCAAAAATAAACTTGGGATGTACCTTCTTGAGTGTTTAACTAATCATGTCTAACAGTGTCTCTACATGCTCTAGCCGAAAGGGATTATGTTAGGTGTGGCTTCACCAAAAGCTTATGGGCTTGGACGACACATATGGTCCTTCCAGTTTCTCTTCACGAACTCACTCGTGGGGCTGCTATTGCAAGCTGCACTTTGAAGAAACATACAATTGCTACGGGTCATTAGCATCTAAAATAAAATGTGGCTGGATCTCTAACGTCCCCTCCAATTCAAGGAAGCGCACACATACTGCATAAATATGTTGCTCCAGCATACATATGCAGGCTTATATTCACAAACTTTAGCATAATTGTGGATTTTACAAAAAGGGAGCGATTTTACATTCACAAAGTGTCTTCATAATTGTGGGGCTCTTAAAATTTAGCATGTCTTTGTTTTTTCTGAAAGGTTTTACCCTTATTATCGAACGAATAAAAGTGCCATTTGACCCATGCTTGTTTTTACTAACTTTATTTATGCAACCCATTTGGAGATAAAAACACATCCAAAATTGACCTATTCATAGATAAAAGGGGTAAAAGAGGCACCTCAATTGCGAAATAATAGCTTCACAAAAGCTAAAAGATATAAACTGTAAAACGCGGGATCATGCCGTTTACCTAAATTGCGAAAGACAGAACATGCGAGAAGGCACGAATGGTAGAAGTATTTAGCCATTGCTCATTGTATATATCAATTAACTTTAAATAAAGCTGCAATAAAGAAACATGCGTGTATCAGCTGACGTCAAAAGGATATATTGTTGTGCATGCCACCTTGAAACATAATGGCCCAATGACTCTAGACGGTAAGTCAAAGTATACTTTTATGTCTAGAAAAAGTACACATTAATAACCAAATATTATATGAAGAATTACTAAATCTTGAAACGTCTCTGTAAAGATCATGAATATGCTACATGATTTTGTAAGACAACAATATGCGCAAATGTAATAAATACCAAAGCACAAAGAACGCTCCACACATCATCACTTTCTACTTCAAATTCAGTTTCACAGTGTCACTCGTAGCATCAACGTGTAGTTGCGTAGGAGGTCTTGCCATAAGAACATGAAAACTATAGTTATTATACTATACGGCATATAAGTAAACCAACATCTCATAAAACGTCTACGCGTTAGGAGATATAACAATTACTTATTCACTTGAATTTCAACTTCTTGTAACCAATGCATCGTTGAATCATTTATATTTAGTCTACAGGTTATATAAGATAACCGTACACATGGAGATTACCAAAATATTCATGTTATTTACTCATTGAAGTGATAAAACCAAATCTATAGAAACCTTTTCATAATGGTAACGAAAATTATCACTAATTACAAATTACATAAGTGAAAGCTAGTTAACCCAAACACCCATTGAAATCAGTAATTATTCACTCGTACCTATTATTCTCTTATAAAGATTTCGAGGTTCACAATAAAAATTGTTTTGTTAGTGATCCCATAATTAGAATCTTCATATGTGTCCCAATATATATATTGATATCTCAAACTATACCAGGTGAACTTACAATCTTATGCAAGCCTAAATAGACATAGATTTGTTTAACCTAATTATAGATAATACCAGACTTTTACAGTTGAATCAATTCAATCTTTTTAATGGTAATCCAAATAGAAACCATAATATGAAGAACCCAAAGAGGTTTATAAGCCAGTTAAGTTCAAATAAACACAAATTAAAAGCATCAAGCTTACTTATATTTATCAAACAAATCAATAACCAATTATATTATATCAACTGCACATAAAAAACCCAGATATAAACCGAACCAGTGATTCAAAAAAAAAGAACAAAATCATACCTCGTAATGTTTTGCACTTTCCTAGCATAGTTAAGTACTTCCATCGTGATATGAGATTTAAATCATTTTGAGTTGATGTTTTTTTGAAAGCAGAGCATGATTTAGGCCTTTAGGGTATTTGGAATAAAAAGGTTTCACAGATTCCCGTGGGTTTTTTTTAAGATATATTATATGATGACAGTGGAAATATTACTTCCGTTTTGTTTTATGTCTAAAATGTTTTTTTCTTACAATTGTACACCCTTAACTTGTAAATATTACTTCCGTTTTTCTAAGTTTTTTCTTTTCATTATTGACACGCATATTTTTGTGGCTGATTTTTTATATTCACTTAAATAAAAACGAAAATTTGACTTTTTTTTACTAAATTAAGGAAGAACTAATGTTTTTAAAGGAATAAATAAAATAAATATTTCCTATTAAGGTAACATTCTCTCATAAAAGTCCCTACTTTGGGTTTTGCTTTAAAAAAAAAGATGTGCCAATGATAATTTAAGTTTCAACAATTATTATTTTCTTTTGTTAAATTTTCGATAAGCGGGTATTATCGATGCTCGATATTTTAAAAGTTACGCGTAGAGCACGAAAAATAAACGTTCAATACAAAATAAAAACATTGACATTCGGATAACATTGATATTTTAATAAATAAATTCGGCTTATGATTTGATAAATGTTAGGCGTTATATAAACAAGTGACGCTAAAAATGTTTAATGTAAAATACAAAGAATACATGTTAACCGAAAAATTATAAAAACGACAATAAAAATAATATTTTTACGCCATGAGAATAATATTTACGATCAATACCTTAGCTAGACAGTGACGGTAAATAATAAAAGACACATATTCGATACGTTTAAGTCCTAACCTTGCCAGTTAGCCAAGAATTCAATATTTTTTATAAAAACAAACATGGTAAACAAAAGTCGGGTTATGAATATTGATCTGAAAATTACGAATTGATACATTAAACAAGCCATAAGCTTAACTTAGTAATGTCATAAGCCGATTTGTTTCAGCTTATCAAGTTGAGTTCATGACTTAAACAAGCCATAAGCTTAACTTAATAAGCTCATAATTCGATTTGGGTCGGTTTATGAGCTTATCAAGTTGCGATTATGGCTTGAACAAGCCATAATCTTAACTTAATAAGCTCAAAAGGCGATTTGTTCGGTTATGAGTTTATCAAGTTTTAGCTTATGACTTAAACAAGCGATAAGCTTAACTTAATAAGCTCATAAGTAATAGGTTCGTGGATTTTTAAAAGTGACACAAGCTCGTAAGCCTACTATAAGTTAATAAATAAGCTTTTTAGTACAACAACCATTTTGATAAACAAGTTCCTACCGTTTGTAGCTTCTTCTTCATTTTTTTCGTTGTCCGTGTGTTCCATTTATCCTCCTTTTCTTTGTTTTTTGGACAAACCAAAACAAAAAGGTAAAGGGATGGAAAAGCCCGGACAAAGGAAAAACGATAAACAAGCAGCTAAAAATGGTGGGTACTTATTAATCACAATTGTTAATGTACAAAAGAGCGTAGTTGTTAACTTATTTAGTAGGCTTACGAGCATGTGTCAATTTTAAAAACCGCATAAGCTTACTCCTTACGAGCTTATTAAGTTAAGGTTATGGCTTGTTTAGGTCATACGCTCAACTTGTTAAGCTTATAACCCCAAACAAATCGCCTATGGGCTTATTGACTAAGGCTTATGGCTTGTTTCAATCATAAGCTTAACTTGACAAACTCTTAACCTGTCACAAATCGGTTTATGAGCTTAATAAGTTAAGCTTATGGATTATTTATGTCATAAACTCAACTTGATAAGCCAAAACAAATCAGTTGATGATCCTACTAAGTTAAGCTTATAGCTTGTTTAAGTCATAAGCTCAACTTGATAAGCCGAAACAAATTGGCTTATGAGTTTATTATGTTAGGCTTATGACCTGTTTAAGTCATAAACTCAACTTGATAAGATCATAATCAGAAACGAATCAACTTATGAGCTTCTTAAGTTAAGCTTATGGTTTGTTTAAGTCATAAGCTGAACTTGATAAGCTCATAATCACAAACAAATCGGCCTATGAGCTTATTAAGTTAAGCTTATGACGTGTATAAGTCATAAGCTCAACTTTATAAGCTTATAATAAAAAATAAATCGATTTATGAGCTTATTAAGTTAAGATTATGGCTTAAGTCATAAGCTCAAATTGATAAGCTCGTAATACGAAACAAATCGGCTTATGTACTTATTAAGTTAAGCTAAAGGCTTGTTTAAGTTATAAGCTCAACTTGATAAGCTTATAAATCGAAATAGGTAGGGTTATGAGCTTATCAAAATTTATATAAGCTCGTATGCCCAATAATAAAGCTAACACAAACACCCCCTTATCATTCCATTTCCGGGCTCAATGCGTGTCTTCAAAAATGTTATTGTATTAAAAAGTTTATTTGGCTAACTCTATTTGTGCTTTGAATGTTGAGATCTTGTTTTAAAGGATCGGACACTCTTTGGTGAGATATTGTTTAGAGATAGTGTGTGTGTTTTCCAAAGTGAGAAGAGATAGTGTATATGTTTTCTAAAGTGAAAAGATTTGAATATGGGTTGTTGTTGTTGTGTGTGTAAAACTAAAGAGCAAAAACAGTTGAACAAATAAAGTTGGTTCCAAAATTAAAGACAGTTGGTGAGACTCGATGGTTAAATTTATGAGATTTTGGTGGAGTGAATTTATTGACTGATTGAACAAAACACGCATCATACTTATGTCAAGTTTAGGATGAGCTCGGGATCGATCTAGTTCCGAACCCGTTTTGATTTAGTTCTCTCGATTTTTTCCTGATCTAAAACGATATGTATCGATTCCGTACTGAACGGGATTTGGGTATCCGTAACGGTACGAGTATCGGTACTGGGAAATCTAGATTTTCTCGTTTTTTTTCTGGAATTTCCCGATTTAGTAGCGATCTCGTACCTAATTAATGGCCCCAATTTTTTTTCACTTATTTCGTACTGAACGGGAATTCGGGTACCGAGAATCGGTACGATTCCGAGTATGTTTCGAGTTCGAATTCAAGATTCAAGGCAAAATGCTCATCCCTAATCTAGTTGAACACGTCATAGAAGTAATTTATACCAAAAGGTTCTTCAAACAAATTATACGTACTTTGCTTTATGAAATAAAACTTAACGGATATTACATGCATGATGCATCTCACTTTTAACCAAAGAGTTTCGAACAAATATTTATACTAATTTTGCCGTTTACATCGTTAAGGTTAGATGATGTAAAATCCTAATGTAATGCGTCTATTCTTGGAATCATTCACTAATTAATCCTTTTCATTAAATCTTACGTTGTTTTGATGCTTCGATGGTTTAGCTTGCCGATTATTTTTTAATCATTTGATCTAATTATTACAACTTGCACATACGAACTTTTGATGTTGATAGCTATAAAAAGAACCCTTTGAGATAGTACAAAATTTCAGCTTAAAATGATTTCGTGACTAGAAACATGTAGAAAGGTTTTTGTGCTCATAAACGCAAAAGAAAATTTCAGTTTCTTGAGATGCCTTTTTTAATAAGAAGAAACTCAATGGATAATATTTCACCCTGCAAAGTATAAGGCTACACACACACTGGATATTCGGTCGTCCTTTTAAATACGCGAAAATTACACACAGGGCCACATTTAGTGGTTTGTGTCTTACAGAGGCCATGTTTGCATGGGTTTTCGAAAAAGGCCATGTTGCTCGGGAAATACTACCAACGAGGTTCCCTTTGCCACATGTCACCATATTATTCGTTAAGAAAAAAAAACAATTTACCAAAAGTCAGCACATGTCGACTGACATGGCTGACACATACTGTTCATCGGCAGCTTTTTCAGATATGGTGTCCATGTTGTAAGCTTTATACATACTCCCTTTAAATGAATCCCGGGTATAGGTTTATTTTTTTTTTAATTTTTTTTTTGTAAAATATTTTATTTTAGTAATGTTTAAAAAGTTAGTAAAAAGAATGTGTAACCCCTACTTTGCGCATGTTTAGTTTATCGTTATGATTTTTTATAAAAAAAATTATTGGCATGTTGAGTAGTTTATAAAGAGCTCTTCGCGGAGAGATAAATTTCGTAAAAAGTAATTTTTAGATGAATAATATATTAACTTTCAAAGTATGCCACTCGTGAAGATTTTGAAGAAAAAGGGAAAAAAATTTACGACTATCTCTACCAGCATTGTTAGTAAGTATTGGTTTATTTTAATATATGTCCCAAAGTGGCGTATCAAAATTTTTATAGTATTTTCTGTTTAAAAAATGAGTAAGTATGTAGTTTGCGCAAATTTTGTATAACGTTATGATAGAAAAAATTAATAAAATACATAGTTGAAAGGAAAAATATATTATGTGTCAAAAAGAATATACGAATTTCCTGTACATGCATGGTTAGTATATATTTGGAGATGTATTTTCAACTGCAAATAAGTATTTAAATATTTGATACGCAAATTGATCAAACATTAATAACTCGATACTTTCAGGTTGTATTCAAAGCATAATATTATTAGAATTACTAAAAACAACGGAAAACACAAAAGATAAAAGTAACAAGATAATTTTGTTACACGATTGGATAATTTATATCGATCTGTAGTTACGAATTAATCGTTCCTTCTTAGCAATTGTTATCAACAAATCTTTCCTTACTTCATTCAAGTTGTCATACATACGTTGATCTGCTTCGTGAGACATAAGAAGTGTATGCAACCCTTAACTGGTAACGGTTGTCATTTGCATAGACTCCACCAACCTAATTCGTGGTTAATGGGCACGCATTCGTCGGAAGTAACAATTCAATTCTGTCACCAAATTGTGTGCAAGTGTGATCTCATCCTGTAGATCCCTTTGTAGGCTCTCAATAACATCTGTTCTAAGTTGATTTGAAGAAGCATCCATATTATGTTAGCGTGGGAGAAATATTTTTTGTGAATTGTGTGGGTGGGAGATTAATTTTAAGTAATATATAGAGAATACGAATATGTGTAGTTGCTATCACAGCGTTATAATAATGACATATGAACTCAAATAATTTGAGAAAAATGGTCCACTGATTCCTTGACTTTTAAAGAAGTGAAAGCATGTGAGCATCCAGCTAAGACAATGATATACTCGGGAAAAAGCATATGAGATGAAGGACATTTTTAGTGATTTGATGTGCTAATTTAGATATTCGAATCAAACAAATGTCATAGTACATGTGATGAATAATTGAATATTGGCATGACATTTAATACATAAAGAAAAATAAAATATTCTAATAAAGATTAAATTTAGCATATTAATAAGACAGTCTCAATACTACTAACAAATGATGTTAATGGTAGTTAGTAGATAAGAGGAACCTTTTAGGTCTATGGCGGTCAATTTCTTTAATTTCCTCGTTCTCTAGGTGTTCTTGTTCGGCCCATTCAATCATTTGGTCATTTGTGAAATCATTTTGTGTTACTTCCTTATTTTCATCTTCATTTTCACCTTTGTAACCTGTTATTACATCGGACATCATTTCTGCCAGGGCAGCATTTGAACATATGTAGTTGGCTATAATAAAATCCACACCTACATGGTCGATGTACATCTGCAACATGTCGTGGGCTGCTGAGATGTCGAACATGACATGCATGTCATAGTCGTTTCTTAGTTTGACTGTGTGAGATTTCTCGTAATAATTTATTTTGTAATAAAGAGCATGGATGTTGTAAGAAAGAATGTTTAAAAGATGTTGTTTAATATCTTTAAGTTTCATTCTTGGGATGTTGATCATCATTGTACCACCGTTGACATATGTTGGGTTATTTGTTGCATCTATCACCAATTGGCCACTATTGTGAACAAGAAAATTGTAGTTGATTTGGGTATATGGTGTAGTTGGTTTTGCTTTTCTAATTAGTCCGAACGATCTATTGTGATCTAAACTTTTATTCTTCTGTTTCTGCATTTGATTAGATACCGGAGTGACTCTGGTAGTTTTAGGTTTGTTTCTTCAGTAATGATACCCGTTAACGATTCCTCCAATGAACCGTCATTTGGAATCAACGGCATGGTTAAATCTACCGGTTGATGAGAAACGTAAATCTGGAGTTTTCCAGCAACTTTAACAATGTCGTACATAACATCGATATCGTATTCGCTCTTTATTTTTTTCAGACCCTGTAAGTTGTTGATTTGTGGTAGTGTGTAATATACGTTGTCAATTGTTATATGCGTGTAATATAGAACAGTTAGCTTTGATTTTATGTAACTAACCATATTTGCATACAACATTGGTGGACCACTAACATCTAGTACTGAACCGTGTTCATATCTTAGGGGGTTAAGTTTGAATTGGCCATTGTGGTTGACTTGAAATTGGAATGTATTTTGATTAGAAGTTGACATGTTATTTGTGTGAGAAGATTGAATTAAAGATGAGCATGTATTGTAGTCTAAATGTAAGGATATATATATAACAAGAAGATGAAATGGAACAGTGGTTCATTTATTTCTATTGCAGGATTGATAAGACTAGTCACTTTGAAAGAAACAAGTTGGGCATGCATTACAAATCTTAATGTGATATTGAAAAGCGTAAAAGGTAGTGGGTTACAAAATCATAGCTTACACTAATGAAGATGTTCCCAGTTGTTACATATTACTCAAATAGTTTTATTGAACATGAAGTATTATCATGTTTTATCTGTTTGTTACCCTCATCGATGTTTTGTTCCGCCACAACCAAAGGTGATAATTTGACACGAGAAACATACACATGTAGTTTAGTTCAAGGAACATGCGTATATGCTTGGATTAATTCACGGTCTTGTAAAGCATCGTCCAATGAGAGCAGGCCTGAATCTAGAGAACAATTAGGTTTCTTTATATAGAGAAATGTTGAGGAGGTTGGATCGTAACCTATATTGTTGGTTAAAATAAATTTTATTTTATTTGTTGAAAAAGTTTGAAGGTCGACTTGGTCTATGGTTGCAATGAGACCACCAACAAATTTTCTTCCAGGGGGTGAAGATAACCTTCCATAATGGTGCAAGAGGATAGTGTATTTCATGTTTGGAATATGAAAATGGGTTACTAGACGTTGTGATATTCGTTTGTGGTAAGGTGCAATATATAGTTGTGTGCATTTAGTCCTTCAACTGTTTAAATGTATTGTCATGTCACCTTTTTAATCAATATTAAATGTTATGGAAGTGTATAGTTCAGTGTGGGTGTTTGATTATATTAACTCAATTTATTAGTTAAATGGAAATATATTACAAGATACACCTAACAAGGCCAAATGCAATTTGAGAATTTGGAATACAAATTACTTTCTTAAAAACCAAAGTTGTTGAACCAACTAGAGGTGTTGGGGTTTATATCATCTAGGTGTTGAGAGGTGTATTGTTGTGAATTGTGTTTTTCGTTCGCAAAAGATGTGTTCAAATAGTCATTTCCCTGTGTACGATCATACTGTTGTGAGGGTTGTATGCTGTGATTTAAGCTTTGTCCCCCATAAACGTTACCAGTTTGTGGTACTTCATGGTTATGCGTTTGGAAATGATATGTTGGGTATGAGTTATGAAAGTAAGGTTGGAATGGTTGTGAAGTGTTTTATCCGAAATCGTTGAAAGTGTTTTGGTAAAATCCGTCGACGGAACTAACATCATTATCGTTTGTTGTTGGAACTTGTTGTCGGCGAGGCTTTACTGGTGGTTGCGGGACGTATGATTTTTTGCACTGATCACGCCTGTGGCCCCCTTCATTGCATCTGGTGCAATGTATACCCTTTGGTAACTCACCTTGTGACAATATTCGGTTGTTGTTTTTTGGATGGCCAGGTTGTGGGCTATACATTTGAGGAGGTATAATGGGACGTATATGAGATGGAAACTCCCATTCATGCACATCTCCACAAAGTGGATGGATTCTGCGTACGTGGCTTGGTATTTTTCCTTTCTAAGCCAATCTGCTACAAATTCTACGCAATCTGTTGTATGCAAAAATCTAGTTACAACTATCACGTGGCCACAAGGTATACCTGAAATTCTACGCAATCTGTTGTATGTAATAACATAGCCTATTACATAGAAATACAACTTTTTAAACAATACATAAAGGTAAAACACATTATGCAATCACTTCACCAATTGGACGATTTAGAAGGAATAGAGATTCCTTGTACGGGCCAACCACAAACGAACCCGGTCTTCCTTCAATAGCTTTGTTGTTATTAAAGATCCCCATATCATGATTCCATGTTTCTAGTATGTGGGGTTCACCGTAGGGACTAATACTTACTTCAAAAATTGGGGTATCATTGTTTGTGAATCCCAAAATTTTGGGCCTATTTTCAATTGGCATAGGGAGAAAATAATGCAATGGACCAACACTAACAATACCACCGTTCAACAATAAATCCCATGCCATAGCACTCCGACCATGTTCCCAAGCTGTACTACCACCAAGGACGAGAGTGTTCTGATATTGGGTGACCCTGAATGGCGGTGGAATGTGATTTATGATTTCTTGAGGAACATCTTGGACTAAGATTTGATTAGTAAGCAAATCAAATGACACGATCATGTACCTTCTGTGAAGATAACCTTGATCACAAACGTACTTTTCACAAGCTATCCAAAATGTTTTACCATTAACAACCGCCTGACTTCCCCTCTTAATTCTAATAGTAGCATCAGGAAAACCAACAGATTCAAGATTGGTCCATGACCGGGTAGTCATTCTAAACACTGATACAGACCATGTACCCTGACCACTTATAGCCTAATTAATTTTGACAATAGTTGGATCTTGAGTCGGTGGATAGACCCTAAACCCAAATATTATTTTGGTAGCAGGAGGTTCAAGTTGTTGGAATGGTGTCAATATGGTTACCGACTTTGACATACACGGGTTCCATAAGATAAGTGCAACATCATCGGTAACTAAAAAACACCAAATCCCCTCTGACGTTGCAAGTGCCTTCAAAGCAGGATCATTAAATTGTGAATTTATTGGTGTAAATGTTAAGTCAGCATCAACCGTGTACATTTCACTTTCATCTGCTTCCTTAAACAGTAAAATGAAACTACAATAATCAACTTCACGTGAGCCAAACCGACGAATAAAACTTCGGCGATCAATGCAAGATTTCCATCGCTTAGACACAAGACGAAATCTACACAAAGATTCTACAGGCAACCTAACCATGATTTCTCTTTGAATGTCAAATGGAATGTAGTCAAACATTTTTTATTTTTCTAGTAAGATTATGTGGATTTCTTTACCAAAAACAACTTAAGTTGATACATAAATTGATCCATTTAGTTATATAAAACATGCTATTTACATGCTCGGGAAATAATAAGTGAGACATTGTAATTTGTCAGTGACTAGTCAAGTCAATGTCAGGATAAAACATGTTATTTACATGCTCGGGAAATAATAAATGAGACATTTTAATTTGTCAGTGACTATTCTAGTCAATGTCAGGATAAAACCTGCTATTTACATGCTCGGGAAATAATAAATGAGACATTGTAAATTGTCAGTGACTATTCAAGTCAATGTCAGGATAAAACATGCTATTTACATGCTCGGGCAATGATAAATGAGACATTTTAATTTGTCAGTGACTATTCAAGTCAATGTTAGGATAAAACCTGCTATTTACATGCTCGGGAAATAATAAATGAGACATTGTAAAATGTCAGTGACTATTCAAGTCAATGTCAGGATAAAACCTGCTATTTACATGCTCGGGAAATAATAAATGAGATATTTTAATTAGTCAGTGACTACTCAAGTCAATGTCAGGATAAAACATGCTATTTACATGCTGGGAAATAATAAATGAGACATTTTAATTTGTCAGTGACTAGTCAAGTTAATGTCACGATAAAACATGCTATTTACATGCTTGGGAAATAATAAATGAGACATTGTAAATTGTCAGTGACTAGTCAAGTCAATGTCAGGATAAAACCTTCTATTTACATGCTCGGGAAATAATAAATGAGACATTTTAATTTGTTGCTGACTATTCAAGTCAATGTCAGGATAACACGTGCTTTTTACATTCTCGGGAAATAATAAATGAGACATTGTAAATTATCAGTGACTAGTCAAGTTAATGTCAGGATAAAACATGTTATTTACATGCTCGGGAAATAATAAATGAGACATCATAATTTGTCAGTGACTAGTCAAGTCAATGTCAGGATAAAACATGCTATTTACATGCTCGGGAAATAATAAATGAGACATTTTAATTTGTCAGTGACTATTCAAGTCAATGTCAGGATAAAACCTGCTATTTACATGCTCGTGAAATAATAAATGGGACATTGTAAATTGTAAGTGACTAGTCAAGTCAATGTCAGGATAAAACATGTTATTTACATGCAGTTTGTAGGTTAAATAATCAACTTCATAAATATAAATTCTTAGAATTTTTTGATTATTTCCAAATTGTGATATCTGAAATTTTTATAATTTAACTATGTCTGATTATATACCGTTTGAAGTTCAAAGAGAAATAATGCTCAAGTCTGGTGTTGACGATTTAGTTTGTTTTCATAACGTTTCTAGGAGATGGCGTTATGAGATACAAGGTAGGGACTTCATACGTAGTTACGGTTCACGCACCACAAATCCTTTATTTTTATATTTGGCATATAAGCAAGGTAATGATAGATACTTGTATGCGGTGCATAATGATCGAATCTCCACTTCGTCATTGTGTTTTGTGTTAGTGCAAGTAACTATGTTATGTACTATTTAATGTTTTTTAATCAATGTAATCTATGGTTTGTTTTAAATAAGTGCATTTTAAATTACACATAAATCTACACACACAAACAGAAGATACATATTATTAAATTTATTCTGAAAGGATACACTAGAAAACAACACAAATAAAGCGAGAAACTAAAAGTACACATACAACATGTCTTTATCAAAGAACACAAAGTAAAACATAAACTAAAAGTAACCATAAATGACATTGTTGTCAAACACCGTAACAATGTTTTTCAAGGTGATGTTAAGATAATATTCCATCGGTTTGGGGTTAAACACGGACACGTTTTTAAGTATCAACACAACTCCAACTGATATAGACTTTTTGTATCCCTCTTTTTCCATAAGTTTGTGATGAACTGTACAAGAAACAATACCAGATGTATCTTTATGTGTTACATTTAGGTCGCCAATTGAATTTAGGTTACGACTTTTAACTACCACCACAACTCTTTCAAGTTTCCCTTTTGGTGTCATAAAACTTTTGATGTCACCTAAACAACCAATCACACTACTCCCTTCATCAGCTAAATACTGTATTGCACAAATCCAAGGGTCACGCGTAAAATGATCATCCTCACTTGCATCTTCAACTATTTTCTTTACAAATTCTTGAGTATATGTTGCAACAACATCAC
The DNA here is from genome assembly GCA_025667525.1 of Glebionis coronaria. NCBI lineage: Eukaryota > Viridiplantae > Streptophyta > Magnoliopsida > Asterales > Asteraceae > Glebionis > Glebionis coronaria. The sequence continues at coordinate 618,901,116 of CM046878.1, forward strand.
CACCTTCCATCCTCAATGTTGCTTTTCTATACTTTGCTTGTTGAAGAATACCAGACGGTCCTGGAATGATCCTAATTGGTTTTTCAACACTAGTTGGACAAACAACCGGGGTCAAAGGTAGGGGCTGGTTGGGTTGTGAAGCAATTAGACGACCTGGGGACGAAGTACGTGCCATATTTGGTTGTGTGGAAGAACCACCGAAACTGTACAAATTGTTTGGGTAACGAGAATTGTTATATTCAGTCATACTTTAAAGATAATTGTAATTTTTAACAAAATATGTTGGCATTTAACATATGTATATATAGTGTTCCAAAAAATTTAAGGTCGGGAATTTTTTTAAGAGACAAACATAAATTCATTGTATTGTCACACTAACATCTTTACATGTCAGGATTGGGTCACATCTATGCCAATAGCTTTGTTTTAATTGATAAGTCTTTTAAATTGCAGTAGAATAATATAACAACTATTTTTTTCTTAAAAACTTTTATTTATAAATATTACACAATAACAACAAACATACAACTTGAACGAAAAAAGAAAATTAACAGACAAATTTATTTTTAACTCTTAAAGATTGACAGCTAACATTCAGACTAACAAATTCTGTGTATAGCCACAATCCCTTGTATCCTCGCAACGAAAGTATATATTAGGTTCACCTACTACGAACGGGATTATACCTTGAGAAAGGTGGTATATCAACCAACATGTTATTACCCCACAATCCATATAGTTTCCTTGTTATGGAACTGGAAAATTGACTTCGTTCTAGACTACATGGAAATCATATGGTCTACGTATGCGTTTTTCAAAATAACCTTGAGTATACAAAAGGTTGTTCACCACACGTGAACATTCTAACGATTGTTGCTGTAGGGCATTCTTTCGACTATTGCAAGGTAAGGAGTCTATGATCGACACCTGGTCAGTAATTAAATTAACTATAGCGGTTACCCAGTGACTATTACCGCAGTTGATTGGCATATACACCTACAAATGTAAATAATTTTTATATACAAATGATTAGTAAAACGCATATTTTTATGTCACATACTATTAAATGTATGTTACGATGCTAAACGTATAAATGGAAATACTTACAATTTGTACGTCATGACACGCTGTGTATGGACACGTCGATCCATTCAAAGTTCCTTTCAGGAACTTATCCGATAAAAGATAAAAGACATTTGATCCAGGGTAATACGTTGCAATCCCAGTTTTAGCAACTCTCCAATCATCCCCACGCGGTCGATGCCTAACGATCAACTCAATCCAATAATTAATTTGCTGATTCAACAAAATTAAAAATGTTATTTTCAGTTGCTAGTAAACAAATTGTTAATATTTGAACACTATAAAACAAATTCTTAAATCATCTGACAACCAACCATCCATTACAGAATTACGCTTTGAAAGGCTTATATTGGCAAGGTGAGGAACTAGTTCATACCAAAACGTATCCATAACAGTAAAACCCTTGACATGACATTCCAAGAATATATCAACCGGGTTCACAATAAAATCCTCATATCTAACATACATTTCTCGCTTTACCTAAACATGCCAAACAAATAAATAATCGGTTAGCATTAAAATAACATTTTTAAAAAATTTAGTTAAAAATATACTAGAACTTCAGTACCTTATCGGGATATACGTTCTTAAACGAAACAAATTCTTTTGTGGTTGGAGTTTGATTTTCAACCTGAAAACAATATTCGTCGTTGTCTTCATCACCAAGATTAAAGGTTGTAATGTTATTGAACACACTCTTATTTTTTGTCTTTCCAACATATTTTCCCGGACCTAAATTGGTTGTAGGCGGAAGAGATGTAAATGGGCTCCTTTTTTGTGGTCCTGGACACCGTGCTCTTCTTTCACGGTCTATCAATTCCTGACAATTAATTACAATTTAACAGATTTAAAATTAAACATTTTACAATATTAACTTGTACTCACAATTTAATAATACTAATGATCTACTTACTGGGTGTACGCCGCGAATATCACGATGTTGTGAAGAGCTGGCTTCAAATGTTTGATATACCTTAGACCAGCGACCAAAACCTTCGTGGGGCATCAGGTTATTCATTTCATACATACTATGACTTGCGGATGGCTTAGAAGGCTGCCTGAACGAAGCGTTAGGAGTCACTTTATAAGACGGCGTATATGGCGACGGAATTCGAATATCGTCAAAGAGTGGCTACCAACTGTGATAAAATTACCTAAACCATCTTCTTGGTGGTCCTAACATATAAAATATTCTAAGTTATTTTTATTTAACAAAAATGTAAAAGTAACATGACAATTATATTCAAAAAACAAATTACCTCAAAGTTATTAAAACCACTATCTTGAGTACCAGTAAACTCATTACCAAACCCACCAACATCATATTCATTCATGATAGGTGTGTAAACACCCATCATTTTACCACTTAATTCTGGCTAAAACGAGACCAAAACGCGTATTTAATATCATTTGTTTGGAATTATGCGTTGTTTTTGTGTTTATTGTGTTTTCAGAGCCAACCAGATGGATAATGGAGAAAACATGGGATTGCATGGGATTTATCGAAGAAAAAGACTCAAGATGAAGTCTATTGTCCAAGAGATGCAAAAGATTTGAAGTCACTGGGCCTATTCAAAGATTTATCGAAGAAAAGGACCAAAGATGGAAGATTTACAAAAGTCGAAGAAACTCAAGTCTATTAAATGAAGAAATTAAAAGACGTGTTGAATTTAATCGACAACAAATCCCGAATCAGAATCGAAAACGTCAACTTTTCTGAAAAGACGAGAAGTCAAGAAGAATGGGAGAAAGCCCACTCACCAACCAAAGGGAACACCTATATAAAGGGTTCCCCTCACACACTTTGCATTAAGTTTTAGTTTTTTCTTTCCTCCTCTTTTTTCTCCCTTTCTGTTTCGTAGGATCACCAACACCACTAGGGTGTTTGGTGATTTTAATCTTTGTTCTTCAAATCTTATAATTTTAATCTTTGTTTTGTGATTGTTAAAACATTAATCATCAATACAAGTTCTTGTTTAATCTTTCCATTTCATCTTGTTCATCTTTCCTCTTTTTATTCAAGTTCTTAAGTTCTTATTTGATTGATTTGATCTTTAAAAAGTTGTTGAATTCGTGTTTTTACTGTTGGGATTTGTTGCTTATGGTTATTAGATGATTTGTAGTTTATTTGGTAAAACCTTTTTGATTATTTAGTTTGATTTTGGATCAAAACGTTTCTCCCTGTTTTTCTCCTTAAGTTTCTGTTCTTGAGTGTTCCCAGGTTCCGGATGAACAAATCTTCCGGATGAACACCAAAGTTCCGGATGAACACCAAAGTTCCGGATGAACTAGAAAGTTCCGAATGAATATGTTTTTGAAAAGTTCCGAATGAGTTTCCTTTCAAAAAGTTCCGAGTCAGTTAGAAAGTTCCGAATGAGTTAAAACTTCCGAATGAACGAAAGTTCCGGATGAATGTTATTTTCAAAAAGTTCCGAATGAATGTTTGTTTTTGAAGTTCCGAATCAATTTAAGTTTAAAAGTTCCGAATGAGTTTTATTCCCAAATCTTCCGAATAAACTTCCGGACCAAAAGTTCCGGACGAACTTCCGGATCAACAACTTCCGAACGAAGTTCCGGATCAACTTCCGAACCAATCTTCCGAGTGAAAGTTCCGAGTAAAGTTCCGACTCAAAGTTCCGAGTGAAGGATTTTTCAAAGTTCCGAATGAAGACTTCCGGGTGAAAAGTTCCGGATCAATAGTTCCGAATCAAGGTCAAAGTTCCGAATCAATTTTCTTTCAATCTTACTTACTGTTTCTTTTTACTGTTTCTTTTTGTATATGTCTTAATATTTCTCATTGTTTCTCATTGTTTCTTCATTTTATATTCTAAGTTTAAGTTTAATTTTAATTCCAGTATTTTAATTCAAGTTTTTATTAATTGTCATTAAATTAATTGTTTTTGATTTAAGTTTTCATTTTAGTACATTTAAACTTTTTAGTAGATTAGAAAACTAAACCCCTTTTTTTTAGTAACCAAGAACAATCATTCCACTTAGAACCAAGATCAATTCGAGAGGACTGAGAGACAATAATAGAACCCCATCTAAAATGCTAGTATCAAATGGCGCCGCTGCCGGCTCTTCTCGTTAAGATCAAAAGTTTTTTGTGAGAACTTGGATTTTGGGATCCGTTCCCCGTGAACGTTAATTTTTCATAAAAATTTTCAAAAAAAAAAATATATATATATATATATATAAAATTTTAAAAAATCCTAAAAAGTAAAAAACATAAAAAAATCCAAAATATTTTTGCTTTGTTTTTCTTGTTAGTTCTTTTGCAGGTGTATGCGCACTCGATCAACGTCTTATCAAGAGCCCGAGCCTCTCGATCACTTAGACATGGCCGGTGTACAAAACAACAACAACATACCACCTCCAAACAACAATAATAACAACAACAACCCACCTTTCAACACCATGAATAATAATAACAACAATGAGCCTCAACCGGATAATCGGCCGATGATTGAACTGCTGCAAGCTCATGTAGATGGCAACACTGATCCAATTGTCATACCTCCAATTGCCGCCAACAACTTTGAGCTAAAATCAGGCTTTATCCAGATGGTCTCTGCTCAACCATTCTTGGGGCGTACCATTGATGACCCACATGACCATATCAAGAGATTCTTGCAACTCACCAACACGGTCAAATTCAATGGTGTTCCACAAGAGGTAATTCGGTTACAACTCTTTCCCTTTTCTTTAGAGGGACAAGCCCGGCATTGGCTTGCTAAGGAACCGCCACAAAGTATTCTTTCGTGGACGGATTTGGAGACTAATTTTATTGATGAGACTGCTTTTATACATGGTCTCATCGTCCAAATCGGGCTTAAAATGCATAAAATATCATTAAATATACCAAATATATGCTCGTGTTTGTTACTTGTGTATTTTTAGGTACGGATATTGAGGAAATGGCAAAAGATCACAAGAATCATTCAAAAACGAACACGGGAAACGAAGCCGCACAATGAACCGGGCCCAAGTTTGGAATTTTGCAAAAAGACCCTTGAAGAATTGAAGATTGGCAACTTTAGTCCCTCATCTTTGAAGAACTTGTCACAAATGACCCTCCAAATGTCAATTGTACAAGAATGGTCCTTAAGGAATGAAGACTATACAAGATCAGTCCTTGAAGAATCCAAAATATGCATTTGAAGCCCTTGTTCAAGTTTAAAAAGTATTAGTGCCAATTTTGACAACTTGCCAAAAGTTGTCAAAGGTAAAATGGGCGTTGATGGCCAATTATTACAAAGTGGAAGAAACAAGTAACCTTGGGGATCAATTCTGCCAACTAACCAAACTCCATTCCACCATTCAGCTTGTGACACCTCAGCAAACCCACCCACTTACCCATAACCCTACCCAACCCGTAACCAAACCCACCCAAGTCCAACCAGGTTTATTTAATTAACCCTGGTCAACACCAGTCAAACCCCCATTTTCCCACCTTAACACAAAATTTAAAAACCTTTACCCCCCTTTTAGATTAAACCCACCCCTGCTATTAAACTTAATCCCATAAACCCTAATCCCTTAACTCCCTCAAATCAAGGGGTTTTTATAAATTAACCTCCAGATTGATGATTACCCACTTTCCCACCAAAACCCACCTCTCAAAACGCCACAAGACACACCCATGTGTCTTGTGGGACCCTCCCCTGCACACGTCTCTTTCCCCCAAACCCTATAACCCGACCAATTGAACGACTGGATGAATCCCCTTGGTCCCAAAGTCCAAATTAACGTCCAAGATATACTCTCCACAGCTGGCTACAATCACATGATCACATGAAGCCAAACAAGACCAATTTGCAGTCAAAATCTCAAGGGCAGATTAGGTATTTCAAGCAACTAGGGTTTTAGTTCTAGTTTGTTCCTTAGACTGGTATATAAGGAGTCGACTTGTGACCCTTATCTTTGTTCCAGAATTTTTAGCTAAGCCTTGTAATGCCTTTTTAAGAAATTTAAAGTTTGGTATTTTTTATTAAAATTGTAATTCCTTTTATTTTTTTTTTAAAGTTTGGTATATGTTTAGCTATATTCTGAGTTCCATTTTAATTGTGTAACACTTGTGTGTTGAATTTTCAAAAGGTTTTCAAAAGTTTTCTTATTAAGTACAAATTCCAAATTTCAGAAACTCCTTTGAAGTGAAAGTGGATAAGGAGGGTTTGGATTTGTGAGTTTGTACTTGTCTTAAAACAAGTTTCAAGTTCCAAGTTGTGAAGGTTTGTGGATTTGTGAGAAAGTTTCAGAAAATCAGTTATATTGGATATTGTGCATTTTTGTGTTTTCTCTCTTAGCAGGTTTTTGAGCTTGTTGCTGTCCAAGGTCCAACATAGGCCCCATCCTATTGGAAGTGACAAAGTAGTCACTGAGGGGCTTGGATGTAAGTCCCTCAAGGTAGAATCCTCTTTTCCATTTTAATTTTCAGTTTTTGGTCATTTTGTGTGTTTTATATGAGTTTTGTGGAATCTGTATGAAAGCTGTTTATGTGGTTTGATTTGAGTTGATTTAGGTATAATATGCATTTTAGAAGCTTTTTAAATCAGTTTTGTGTAGCTTAAAAGGGATTTGATGTGTTAAAAATCGTTTTCAAAGTTTTAAGGGGTGTTTGGATTAGCATATTAACTGAGTCCTTTGAAAGATTTTTGGAGCATGAGCTTGTTATAGTCACTCATAGGGTTTGTGTTAGTTTATATGCTAGTTTGTATTCAGTTTAGATGAGTTTTAAACATTGGTGCATGATAAAAAATTGAGAAAAGTAAGTAAATCCAGTAACTGTTATAGTTCATGATTTTGCATGATTTTTGCCTTCAATTTTTGGGAATCTGTTAGAGTTAGGTTTATAAAGGACTTGTGATTGTTTGTTTACCATTTGGTGAACTTGTATGCATGTTTTGACCCTTTGAAACTCACTTGTATGCACATTGAATCAGCAAAAACCTCTCAGACCTACATTAAGCTAATCAGAAACTTGTTGCCATTGATTTGATTTTTGGTGCTTGCTACTTGTTTGATTGAGTGTTTATTTTGACTCCTTATACTCCAAAGAGTATAAGGGTGCCCCTTGTATCCAATCAATCACCCACAAAATCATCAAACCAAGTCCTCTTGGTCAATTTGCACAAGTGAATATATCACTTGTGTTCATCAGTCAACAAGTGCTAACTGGGCACGTTTTGGTTCCTTTTTGATTTAATCTTGGTAGAAATTTGATTTGGTTTGTGTTTTAGTGATTAAAAATTGTCACTGTTTGAGTTTTTAAAGTTAAAAAAAAATAAAAAAAAATTGCCAAAAAGGACGTGGCCAGGACTCGAACCTGCGCCACTCCTCTCACAACACAACACACTCACCACTGCGCCCTAGGGTCTTTGACTGCTAGGGTTGCTTTTGAATTGTACTTAAGCACGTTTGGTTTTGGCTTTTCATAAATAAAGCCGTAGCTTCTTTGGGCGTTTTCAGCTTATTTAATAAGCTTATTTGGGTTAGCTTATTTTTCCTAGGTTAGTAATAGGGTTTAGGATTTTTCTGGCACAAGTTTTGATTTTTCCTTTTCTTTATTTATTTTTTATTCATTTTTAATTAGCCGTATATTATTAAATAGATAAAAAATAGTTAAAATAGGTTTTAATTTTTAGAAAAATAGTTTTTAGGCTTTGTTTAAGTAATTTAAGGTTTACATATCAAAAAGTTTTCAAAAAGTCTTATTTTTAATTTTATTTGATTTTAGGGTTTTTAGACAACTTTAAAAATTAATATAAAATTAATAAAAAGGTTTTAGGAACTTTAATTTACATTTTTGTTCTTGTTATATTATTTAGGATTTTTGGTAATTTTTTAGAATTAGTTTATAAACTTTTTATTTTTTAGAATATTTTAATATTATTTTATTACTAAAAATAGAAAGTTTGTTTTTTCTACTTTTTTCATTTTTTCTAGATTAAGGACACATATTTAGAAGTTTTGTCACTTTCCAAATAGTTTTTAGGCTTTTCATTTATTTTCTAGAATTAATTTAAGATTTGATAGATTTTAATAGTTTTTAAGTGTTTAAAAATAGTTTAATTAGGTTTTAAATTTTTTAAAAATAGTTTTTAGCTTAATTAGGATATTTTTGAGGTTTACAAACTATTAAATCTTGTTTAGGGCTTTTTAATAATTAATTGTGATTTTTAGGGCTTTAATTAGCATTAAAAAGTCATTATTTAATTAATTAAAAGGTTTTAGCAAGTTTGGATTTTTTGTAAACTCTTAGAATTTTATTGTGGATTTTTAGTAATTTTTAGGAATTTTTAGGTTAAAATTTTAAATTTTGTAGTTTTATGGTTTTACGTTTACGCCTTTTTCGTCGTAGTTTAATCCGTTTTCGTAACCGTCTTTTCTTTCCTTTCCCATTTCTTTTCTTCTTGTTAATAATCATAAAATCATCAATCAAATCAACTCAATTCACAACACACTAGCCTCCTCGAGAACGAACTCACTCTTACTTGGGTCATTTACACACGGTTTTCCTAAATCGTCGTGCACGCTTGCCCTATTTACGTTCTTTTTCCTAAAAGACGTATTTCTACGACTATCATTTATCAATTACTTTTTCCCACCCTCTCGTACTACCGCTTTGCGGAATGAAATCATAAATTTTGAACAAAAGTACGATGAGTCGTTCAGTGAATCTTGGGATCGTTTTAAAGATCTTTTAAGAAAATGCCCACAACATGGTTTTACCAAAGTACATCAAATTAATACTTTTTACAATGGTTTAAGCATGAGTGACCAAGATTCACTAAACAGTGCCTCGGGGGGTAATCTTTTGGCTAAGACTTCCAATGCTGCTTGGGATATCATTGAGAATAAGTCTCGTGTGCAAACCAAGAGTGTTCAGACCAATGTCGCTAGTGCTAGCACTAGTGACAGCGACTGGACAAAATCACTGTGCTTCTTGAATCGCTTGTCACCCACACCGTCAACAACAACAACAACAACGCTAAAAACGCTCAAGTCAATGCTGTTAGTCAACCATGCGAGATATGCGGGGGTCCTCACTCTTACACCACTTGTACCGCCACCCAAGACTACCCTGCTGAGAATGTGAATGCAGCATACGGCACCTATCCTCAACCTGCTTATCAAGCCCGTCCTCAAGGTGACCGTAACTTGCTTAGCTACCTCTCTAACAATTATCTCTCACCACCCGGTTTTCCTCCAAACAACCCAAACCAACAACAGAACCTTAATCGCCCTCCTCAACAACAACAACCTCGCACACCATACATCCCACCTCACAAGCAGCAACAACCACCTCAACGAAACAATCAAGTCTACCAGCCACCTGCTTATCAACCACCCGCATACAATGCTCCTCCCAACCAACCCACCGCTCTTCACCAAGAAGTGGAGACCTACATGAGAACTAACGATGTGATCGTGGAAAATCTTCAGCGGGAAGTGCTCAACTTGAAAGCAGACTTGGTCAAACAAGGGAACGATCTGAGAGCCGACATGAGAAATACGTTGGATAGCCAAACTAATGACTTGAAGAACATGATGGCTAGTTTCTTCCAAGGTAATCAACCCTCTTCTTCGGGTACTCTTCCGAGTAACACCGTTGCGAATCCAAGAGGGGAGATGAAAGCAATCACCACTCGAAGTGGTAAAGGTACCAAGGAACCCGAACTTCCTATACCTCCACCGGTGGTTGTGACTAAGGAGAACGAGTCACCTGCTCCTATTCCTCATCCTTCTCCTTCCCCAATTTCTCCGCCTCTTCCTTCTACCCCTCCTCCACCCGAGGATGTGAGTGATCCTATTCTTCCAAAGCCCTCATCTTCTTCCAATATACCTTATCCATCTAGGTTGAGAAAAGAGAAGCTCAAATGTAAGGACGATATTCAGGTTTCGAACTTTCTTAAAATGTTTAAACAACTGAATTTCAATATCTCCTTCGCTGAGGCTCTCGCTCACATGCCTAAGTACGCGAAAATGTTTAAAGATCTTCTGAGCGACAAGGAAAAACTTCGTGATATTGCCAACACCCAACTTAATGAGAATTGCTCTGCAGTGCTCTTAAGGAAATTACCAACCAAGTTTGGTGATCCGGGTCGTTTCTTAATCCCTTGCAATTTCCCGGGAGTAGAGAATTGCATGGCCCTAGCCGATCTAGGTGCCAGTATTAATCTCATGACTCTAAGCGTTTGGAAGCAATTATCTCTCCCTGAGCTAGTCCCCACCAAAATGACTTTGGAATTAGCTAACCGTACGGTTGCTTATCCAGTGGGGATAGCCGAAGACGTCTTCGTAGGAGTCGACAAATTCACGTTTCCTGCCGATTTCTTCGTCGTCGACTACGAGATGGACCCTCGTGTTCCCTTGATCGTGGGACGTCCATTCCTGAGGACCGGTCGCACTCTCATCGATGTTGAAGCCGGTGAGCTTATCATGAGAGTAGGTGATGATACAATCGTCTTCAACATGGGAAAGTTGTCTAAACAACCTTATTCAAACGAGAGTCTTAATTGTATTGACGTTCTTGATGAGGATTGTGAAGAACACTTCAATGATGCTTGCAAAAGTATTCCTACCTCTCTTCCCAATGTTGAAACCGTTTCCTCTATTGATTCCTCACTGTCTCTATTTGGAGAAAGTGATTTGTTTTGGAACAATCTTGAAGCCACCATGGGAGATGTGAACTTAGCTAATGATGATTCTCCCACCGATGAGGATGAAGACATGCATTTCTTTGACAACCTTCTCAACGAAGACAACCTTTCTCCACCATCTCCCACGGTTATTGCTATCGATACTCCGACTTTGAAAACGCCTCCCATCGAAAATCCTCTGGATTTAGAGCTTAAGGAGTTGCCGCCTCATCTCGAGTACGTGTTCCTTGAAGAAGAGAAGAAATCGCCAGTCATCATTGCTAAGGACCTAAAGGAAGAAGAAAAAGCCCGACTTATCACCGTGTTGAAAGATCACAAGAAGGCTATTGCTTGGAAAATCTCTGATATTCGTGGAATTGATCCTCACTTCTGCACACACAAAATTCTCATGGAGGACGACTTTAAGCCCACAATTCAAAGCCAACGAAGGGTGAATCCAAAAATACATGAAGTCATCAAAACAGAGGTTCTCAAACTTCTTGATGCGGGTATGATTTACCCTATTTCGGATTCACCATGGGTTAGTCCAATCCATTGTGTGCCCAAGAAGGGCGGAATAACCGTTGTTCCCAATGAACACAACGAATTGATTTCCACTCGTCTCGTTACTGGGTGGAGAGTTTGTATAGACTACCGCAAACTCAATGATGCCACGAGAAAGGATCATTTCCCTCTACCTTTTATGGACCAAATGCTTGAACGCTTAGCAAGTAATGAATATTACTGCTTTCTTGATGGTTTCTCGGGTTATTTCCAAATACCCACCGATCCCCAAGATCAAGAGAAGACAACATTCACTTGTCCCTATGGCACATTTGCTTACAAACGAATGCCTTTTGGCTTATGTAATGCCCCCGGGATTTTCCAAAGGTGCATGTTAGCTATCTTCCATGACATGGTTGAACAAACCATGGAAGTCTTCATGGATGATTTCTCGGTCTTCGGGGATTCCTTCTCTTCTTGCCTTGCCAATTTGGAACGTATGCTTAAGCGGTGCGAAGACACTCGCCTTGTTCTGAATTGGGAAAAATGCCATTTCATGGTAAAAGAAGGCATCGTGCTAGGACACAAAATTTCCAAAGCCGGTCTTGAAGTAGACCGTGCTAAAGTCGATGTTATCGCCAAGTTGCCTCCACCTTCAACCGTGAAGGGTGTGAGAAGTTTTCTGGGTCATGCGGGCTTCTACCATCGATTCATCAAAGATTTTTCTCAAATCGCTCGCCCGATGACCCACCTCTTGGAAAAAGATACTCCTTTTATCTTTTCCAAAGAGTGTCTTGAAGCCTTCAACTCGCTTAAGGATAAGCTAACTAACGCACCCGTCTTGGTTACCCTAATTGGGAGCTTCCCTTTGAGTTGATGTGCGATGCTAGTGATTTTGCTATTGGAGCGGTTCTGGGACAAAGAGTGAATAAACACTTCCAACCAATCCATTACGCTAGCAAGACAATGACGGGGGCACAATTGCATTATACGACAACCGAAAAAGAGCTTTTAGCTGTTGTCTATGCCTTTGAAAAATTTCGCCCCTATCTTGTCCTTTCCACTACAATCGTGTATACCGATCATTCCGCGTTGAAGTACTTGTTGACAAAGCAAGATTCCAAACCAAGACTTCTTCGCTGGGTTTTGCTGCTCCAGGAATTTAAAATCGAAATTCGCGATAAAAAAGGAGCTGAAAACCTAGCCGCGGATCATCTCAGCAGACTTGAGGATCCTTACCAAGGGGATCATACGAACAAAGAAATCAATGATTCTTTTCCCTTGGAGACCTTAATGTCTATAAATTCGAATTCTGATGAAACCCCGTGGTTTGCGGACTTTGCAAACTACTTGACGGGTGGAATTCTCAAGGAAGGGTTAACATCCCAGCAAAAGAAAAAGTTCTTCAACGACATTAAGACTTACTTTTGGGACGACCCTTACCTATTCAAACAATGTGCCGACCTGATTATCCGCTGATGTGTTGATGGACCGGCAGCTTTGAAAATCCTTGACGCTTGCCACAAAGGACCCACCGGTGGTCACTTTGGTCCCAACTACACCGCCAAAAAAGTGTTTGACTCGGGATTTTATTGGCCCTCCATATATCGTGACGCTCAGAATATGGTTAAACGATGTGATGTTTGCCAAAAACAAGGCACTATCACACATAAAGACGAGATGCCTCAGAATTTCATTCAAGAATGTGAAATTTTTGATGTTTGGGGTATCGACTTTATGGGGCCATTCCCTTCTTCTAAAGGAAACAAATACATCCTTGTAGCCGTTGACTAAGTTTCAAAGTGGGTTGAAGCCAAAGCTTTACCCACTAATGACGCAAGGGTGGTTTGTCACTTTTTGAAAGCTCTATTCGCTAGATTCGGTGTGCCTCGTGCCATTATTAGTGATCGTGGGACTCATTTTTGCAATGACCAATTTGCTAGAGTCATGGCTAAGTACGGTGTAAATCATCGTCTTTCCACAGCCTACCACCCACAAACTAATGGCCAGGCTGAAATATCCAACCGAGGACTTAAGCGAATTCTGGAAAGAACCGTGGGAGAGCATCGTGTTCATGGGCTGGTAAACTTGATGATGCTTTGTGGGCTTTTCGTACTGCATACAAGACTCCGATTGGTTGTTCACCATATCGTCTCGTGTACGGGAAAGCGTGCCACCTCCCCATTGAGTTGGAGCACAAGGCTTACTGGGCCTTAAAGTGGGCTAATTTTGATATTAACAAAGCCGGTGACCTACGCAAGATCCAACTCAATGAGCTCAATGAACTCCGTAATGAGGCTTATGAAAATTCTTTGATCTATAAGGAAAGGACTAAGCTCATTCACGACTCTAAGATTAAGAACCGAGAGTTCCATGTTGGAGACAAAGTCTTACTTTTTAACTCTCGGTTGAAAATCTTTTCGGGCAAGCTGAAATCTCGTTGGTCCAGCCCATTCACCATTGCCCAAATTTTTCCTTATGGTACTCTCGAGCTCGCTCAACCTGATGGACCGAATTTTAAGGTGAATGGCCAACGAGTGAAGTTGTACTTTGGTGAGGACACCTCTCAGGAGGTGATTCCATCCCTCACCACGTTCCCCATGAACTAATTTTGGGTCAAGTCAGGCTCGTGACTCGGTTATCAAAAACAAGCGCTCCTCGGGAGGCAGCCCGAGTATCTATCCTTTAATGTTTTAACCTCCTAAGTGTAGCGGGACCTCTATAGGTCTTTGTATTTGTGTCGTGATGTGATTACAGGGATAAGTGCACTCTTGGAATCTTTGAAGAACCGTGCTCCCGTGTTATCCGAAATCCGGTTCTATCTCTCAACTATCGTGATTCAATTTTCTTCATACTCACATTTGAAATTGATCACTTTAGTCGTCTCTTCCTTAACTTGAGTTAACCAACGTGCACAATGTCATAAGTGTAGGGGAGACTTTTCCCACATGCTTAAACATTGAGGACAATGTTTATCTTAAGTGTAGGGGGACTTCTATCGAAGTTTTAAGTGGACTTTTCCATGAAAATGCCTTCATTTAACCGGAAAATCCTATTTTTCAACATTTTTCAAATTTTTTATTAACTTTGGCCATTTAGTCGTAATTTTAATTTTTTTTATTGTTGCTTTCATATGTATATATCCCGCAATAAAGTCAAAAATATTAATAAAGTGGTGTAGCTAGTTTTGAAATCTTTGACATATTAGGCCCGTTGCGTTTATTTTGACTCAACCCGAATAGACTTATCTAAGTTTATTCTAGCCAGTATCCTTAACCATGTAGACCTTAATTGGTTTATTAGGCTAAGTGTCCACGAGTCTCATTACTTGAGATTTTAAATTCTAGAGGACGAGAAATGATAGAGTCAATTATAAGTCGGTATTCTTGCACAAGCTCACTTGGTGTAATTATTTGCCTATTCTCCCATCACTTGCTAATAATTTCTCTGCAATAAGTAAGGTCGTACGATTTGAAAAGTTACTTAGCTTCTAGCCCAAGATCGTTTAAAAGTTGCTCGGTAATGATAAGAGTTCATAGACAAGGCATAACTTATGAAGCGGGGCGCGAAGATTGGCGAGTCCGAAAAGGCCCTAACAAGGCATGAGGATTCCAATTTATTGCTAAAGATCCAAAGTGATGTGAAAAGCATTATTCCCAAAGTCAATATGAAGGATCAAGACTCACGACGAAAAGCAATCAACTCCCATAAAGATGATGGAGAAGTCTACCCGAAAAGACCCTAACAAGGTATGAGGATAAATAGATCCAAGTCCGAAAAGGAGGCGGATCGTTGTATCTCAAAATCCCAAATAGAGATTGAAGAAATAATCATGAAGTCGTGGTCAACAAAGTTGGAGTACCTCTCAAAAGTCTCCAAGTGAAGAAACTCTATGAACAATGAGAAGACCATTATCTCAAGCACGTCTCTCAAGATATGAAGTATGAAGTACATGCCAAATATCGGCCCGAGAAAGGTCTCAAATCGTGAACCGAGTTATGCCAAGATATGAACTTTTTGATATCCCGAGAAGCAGTTTTAAGAGATTTTGTCCTTTAGCTAACTATTGATCAAATCGTCCTACTTTGCTTTCAGCCTTAATAAACTATCGAAATAAGTCCAAAAATGCATCTTCATGATCATTCTAAGACAAAAATAAAATATAAGAGATACACCTAGGAATAAGGGAGTTTAAGCATATAATTAAGCCATGTGTATAAGTGTTTGAATTGCTAACTTATAATTACAATGATCTCGTTTTTAAGCTTAGTTTGGGGAACGTGAAACTTGAGGGTGATAAATCTTCGCAGCACCAAAGCCCTAATGTAAATCATTGATCTCTTTGCAAGTTATTTCCATTCTTTTGTTACCTTTAAAGTTTAATTTCTTTTAGTACTTTAATTTTTGTTTAGTAGTATTTGAATAAGGCCAAGGTTGATTGATTATGAGAAAAATGTAAAATTGCTTTATCACTAAGCATTGCATGAGGGCATGGCAATGGTTAAGTGTAGGGGATTTAATAGGTGTGTAAACACCCATCCTTTTACCACTTAATTCTGGCTAAAACGAGACCAAAACGCGTATTTAATATCATTTGTTTGGAATTATGCGTTGTTTTTGTGTTTATTGTGTTGTCAGAGCCAACCGGATGGATAATGGAGAAAACATGGGATTGCACGGGATTTATCGAAGAAAAAGACTCAAGATGAAGTCTATTGTCCAAGAGATGCAAAAGATTTGAAGTCACTGGGCCTATTCAAAGATTTATCGAAGAAAAGGACCAAAGATGGAAGATTTACAAAAGTCGAAGAAACTCAAGTCTATTAAATGAAGAAATTAAAAGACGAGTTGAATTTAATCGACAACAAATCCCGAATCAGAATCGAAAACGTCAACTTTTCTGAAAAGACGAGAAGTCAAGAAGAACGGGAGAAAGCCCACTCACCAACCAAAGGGAACACCTATATAAAGGGTTCCCCTCACACAATTTGCATTAAGTTTTAGTTTTTTCTTTCCTCCTCTTTTTTCTCCCTTTCTGTTTCGTAGGATCACCAACACCACTAGGGTGTTTGGTGATTTTAATCTTTGTTCTTCAAATCTTATAATTTTAATCTTTGTTTTGTGATTGTTAAAACATTAATCATCAATACAAGTTCTTGTTTAATCTTTCCATTTCATCTTGTTCATCTTTCCTCTTTTTATTCAAGTTCTTAAGTTCTTATTTGATTGATTTGATCTTTAAAAAGTTGTTGAATTCGTGTTTTTACTGTTGGGATTTGTTGCTTATGGTTATTAGATGATTTGTAGTTTATTTGGTAAAACCTTTTTGATTATTTAGTTTGATTTTGGATCAAAACGTTTCTCCCTGTTTTTCTCCTTAGGTTTCTGTTCTTGAGTGTTCCCAGGTTCCGGATGAACAAATCTTCCGGATGAACACCAAAGTTCCGGATGAACACCAAAGTTCCGGATGAACTAGAAAGTTCCGAATGAATATGTTTTTGAAAAGTTCCGAATGAGTTTCCTTTCAAAAAGTTCCGAGTCAGTTAGAAAGTTCCGAATGAGTTAAAACTTCCGAATGAACAAAAGTTCTGGATGAATGTTATTTTCAAAAAGTTCTGAATGAATGTTTGTTTTTGAAGTTCCGAATCAATTTAAGTTTAAAAGTTCCGAATGAGTTTTATTCCCAAATCTTCCGAATAAACTTCCGGACCAAAAGTTCCGGACGAACTTCCGGATCAACAACTTCCGAACGAAGTTCCGGATCAACTTCCGAACCAATCTTCCGAGTGAAAGTTCCGAGTAAAGTTCCGACTCAAAGTTCCGAGTGAAGGATTTTTCAAAGTTCCGAATGAAGACTTCCGGGTGAAAAGTTCCGGATCAATAGTTCCGAATCAAGGTCAAAATTCCGAATCAATTTTCTTTCAATCTTACTTACTGTTTCTTTTTACTGTTTCTTTTTGTATCTGTCTTAATATTTCTCATTGTTTCTCATTGTTTCTTCATTTTATATTCTAAGTTTAAGTTTAACTTTAATTCCATTATTTTAATTCAAGTTTTTATTAATTGTCATTAAATTAATTGTTTTTGATTTAAGTTTTCATTTTAGTACATTTAAACTTTTTAGTAGATTAGAAAACTAAACCCCTTTTTTTAGTAACCAAGAACAATCATTCCACTTAGAACCAAGATCAATTCGATAGGACTGAGAGACAATAATAGAACCCCATCTAAAATGCTAGTATCAAATGAAGCATTGCATCTTGTTATTTTCTATCGTTTTGATTTTCCTTAGTTGTTTAATAAAGGCCAAGGTAGGTTGATTATGATGGAAAGTGTAAACCTTGCTTTATCACTAAGCATTGCATGAGGGCATTGCAATGGTCAAGTGTAGGGGATTTGATAGGTGTGAAAACACCCATCTTTTCTACCACTTAATTACATTAAAACGGGACCTAAACGTATATTTTATGTCGTAAATGGAGGAATTATGCGTGGTTTGTGTTTTTATTGTGATTTAGGACGAAAAGGTGAAAAGTGGAGAAAACACGGCATTCACAGGCTTTTATTGAAGAAAAAGACAAAAGACGAAGTCGAAAGATCAAGAGTGGAAAAAGAACGGAAATCCCAGACCAATTTTGAAGATTTATCGAAGAAAAAGTCCAAAGACGAAAGTTTAATAAAGTCGAAGAACTCAGGTCTAATTTATGAAGAAAATTACAAGAGTTCATATAAATCCCGAGACGAAGTCTTAAAAGTCGAAGAATTTAAGAAGACTGAAAGACCGAGTACCAAGAATGAAAGAAAGAGGAAGCCACCAACCACTCCACTCTCCTATAAATACCACCCTCACTTGTTGTGAGAGGGGGGTTAGTTTTAGGATTAGATTAGGAGTAGGGTAGTTTCTCTCTCTAGATTTATGCTTTCTCTCTCTAGATTAATTTGTGTTTAAGCTTTTGTTATTGAATCCTTACTTTTTAATTAAGCTTTTAATTCATCATCTTCTTCCTTTCTTGTTTGATTTGTTCTTATTCATCATTGTTCATGTTCTTGAGTTTTTATGATTTTGATCAAGTGGGTTTTGATTGATTTGGTTATGTTTGTTAGTTTTGATGATTTGTTTTGATTGATTATTGTTAGTTGATGCTTATTGGTTATTTTGGTTTAATCTTTCGTTTGATTTTGATTAATTTAAGGATAAATTGTTGTTACTGTACATCCCCTGTTCTTCGGGTTCGTTTGCTTCTGTTTCTGTTTTCCCAGATGAGTTCCGAGCCAAAGAGGAGAAACTTGTTCATTCGGAACTTTAAGAGTTCCGAGTCAAGGAAGCTTCATTCGGAAGTCTAAAACTTCCGGATCAAGTGCTTCATTTGGAAGTCTAAAAACTTCCGGATCAAGTGCTTCATTCGGAACTTTGAAAGTTCCGGATCAAGGGTCTTCATTCGGAAGTCTGGAGTTCCGGATCAAGGGTCTTCATTCGGAAGTTTAAAAACATCCGGATCAAGTGCTTCATTCGGAACTTTGAAAGTTCCGGATCAAGGTTCTTCATTCGGAAGTTTAAAACTTCCGAATGAAGGTTTTTGTCAAGTTTTCTTTTTTTTGTTTTTTTTTTGGTTTTTCTTTTTAAGTTTTTGTCTGTTATTTTCAAGCTTTATTTTTCTCACCTTTTTCTTTATTTGAAATTTTATTTGCTTTCCTTTAAGTTTAATTTTTGATTTGCATCATTCACTTTATTTACCTTTTAATTTTCTCGCAATTTACTTTTCGCCAAGATTTCATCTCTCATTGTTTCTTTTTACCGTCTTTACTTTATTTTTTTTTTATTTTCAAGATTAAATTAGTTTTAGACAACGACAACTCTTTTATTGGATTCACCAAGAACAACTGAGTCGCACAATTAACCAGAGATCAATTCGATTAGACACCGAGAACGAACTTTTCAACTAGTAAAATCTTTACATTAATTCACGACATTTTTTGTTGCTGAGACTTGGCCACAACCCTGTAATGCCTGCATTAAAATAGTTTGAATAATTATACGCCAAGTTTTCGGTGATAGACATTTACATACATCATGTTAACCATTTACCATAATTTTTGCATTCAATTCTTTGATAGTTCGATCCTTTTCCATCAAAACTGAGTAAACGTCTGCTGGTACATCATCACGACTATAACGGTTATCAAACTCAGGTATTGGGGGCGGTTGATGTATCTCATTATTGAAATATCTAAGGCTATCAATCCACCAATCTTCCGACATCTCAACTTCGTCGGGAAACAGCCTTTCGTTTGGTATAACACCCTTGCAAAATATAATAAGATTAATTACACAACTATAAAAATTATGAAATAAAGTATTGGGCAAAAAGGAATGTCTAAGCATCGTAGAACTCACAGCAATTAAACTAAAAATTTGTCTTTGAAAAAACTTTTTTTCTCGTAACCACCGGACAGACCGAGGATAACCATCAAGTCGTGTGAAATAATTCACAACATTAACGCTATAAGTCTCCAACATCCAAGCCTGAAATTTTTTTTATTTCAAACTATACACGTACTATATTTTAGTTGGACAAAACAAAACATATTACATACCTTGAAAGTCCATGTAAAACACATTAATTGATACTTGGGTGGTTCTTCGTCAGGGTCTTTGTCATCATTCGCGTGGTGGTGTTCTGCACGTACGTATACGACATTCCTTAACTGCTTATACAATGTGGTCCAAACATACGAACCCCACGGATACAAGTTCCATGCATCTAAATTTTCAACTAACCTAAAGCACCAATCTAGAACAATGTAACTAGACTCATGCCCAAGTAGCACCAACTCCAAAACAACTATCAATGCAAGCCGTACAGCATCATAGTCATTTAGGTTTTCAACGCCGCTTTTAACAAATCTATACAAATCGCGAACAACTATCTGACGAGTATCATAAGCTGATGAAAAAACACGTCTCCTAAACGGCATTTCCCCCTCTAAATAACTACCATAAAACTCTACACAAAATTTTAAACTGGTCATCAAACAAAACTCTTCCCTGCCAAATTTTATAATATGACCACCAACATCATAACATAACGGAACATTTTCTGTCTCTTCTTCTACAAAATCCGTTTGACGACAAGCAAGGTAATGTACTAAAAGACTAGTCTCTACACATTGTGGCAAATTTCACAACCAACCAAAACATGATTGCCTAAACAAAGGTTCTTTTGGTGTGTTTCTAAATCTTTCTCTGATAAACGGTAACAAGGATAACTTGCTTCTACACGTCAACGTAACACTATAATCCTAAAATTTTACAAGAACAATATATCAATAATGTATAACAAATAAACATACAAACTTATTAATGAAAATAAAAATTAATTAAATAACATACCGCCATAAAGTAGATTGAACAAAAAAACACCAACTTGACCCTAGCTGCTCAAAAGAATGCCATATTTAAACATACTCGGGAATATATATATAAGAGATGATGATTTTCGCCATAACCTAGTTGCTAAAAAAATGCCATTTTTAAAAATACTCGTGAATGTGGTTTTGAGAGATTTGGTTACTTTCTAAAATGAGGAAATGAGATACCCTAGCTGCCTTTTATCAGCCCCATGCTCGGAAAATACTACCCCCGACATAAATATATGTCAGAATTATGGGGCCTACATTAATTAAAGATACCATGCAACACTATTTTGCGTCAGTCGGTCCCACATTGTAATAAACCATGTGACATAGTCGTTGGTAGTATTTCCCGAGCTTCGTAAATTGTTTTTTTACTTAATGAATAATATGGTGACATGTGGCAAAGGGAACCTCGTTGGTAGTATTTCCCGAGCAACATGGCCTTTTTTGAAAACCCATGCAAACATGGCCTTTGCAAGACACAAGCCACTAAATGTGGCCTGTGTGTAATTTTCGCTTTAAATACTCTGTTATCTCAGTTTTTATCTCCAACAATTTATAAATGATTTTTTCCATAACAAGACACGCACATTTTTTATTAAGTTTAAATTCATTCATATAATAAAAACATTACATAATAATTAACACATTACATAGATAATAAAAAACATTATATGAATAATAAAATTGTTAATTTGTTCGTGGATTTGAATCGTTATAATCGTATTTTTCATGAAGGCAAATAAATTTAGTCTTCCTTTATCGTTCCATTTTAGTTGTCTTTATAAATAAAGTGTTATGTATTTCATAATATTTTTTAGATTCTTTTTTCTATCAATGAAATAATATATTTTTGAAAAAAATGGTTAAATGAGTAGGTATTGATAGGGGTAAAATGTTAAACTTACAATTTTAATTTTTTTAAATGTCAAACGTTAATAATTTTTGTCATTTTGTGGCTTTCTAAACTCGGTTGTAAACTCGAACGATCTGGTTTCTGTGGACCGATTCACTCAGTTGCCGCATCATGTCGACCGAGTCTCGAAATTAGTTGACCAAGTTAGATTTTCAACCAATACGACCAAACTAATTAAAGAATATTAAGTTACAAGGCAAAACATCGATGCAAGTAGGGGTGTAATTGAGCTGAGCTAAGTCGAGCTCGAGCTCAACAAGGCTCGATCTCGACTCGAAAAACAAAAGGTTGGCTCCAGCTCGGCTCGTTGAGTTTTTACAATTCAAGCTGGAGCTCAGCTCAATTAGTATTCGTGCAAAGCTCGAGCTTAACTTAAAAAGATCGAATTATATATATGAAACACATACATCACTAAAGCTTACACACCACTTTGTAGTAAACTATGATAAGGCTATTAATTAAAAAAAATTTGAACGGCGATTTTATAAATAAATCTAGCAAGAAGCTAGACTAGACAATAAGTAAATAAGGGTTTTTAAGTCATTCGTTCCAATTAAATGAGGCATTACATCTAGACCTACACCAGTGAAAAGAACTAGTAACAATATCATCAAATATAGTAGCCTTTGACGGGATTCTTCCGCTGAAAAGGAGTTTATTGTGGAACGACCAAGTATTCCACCACGTTACGTAAAAAATGCCCTCCAAGATCGCTTTGAGTTTCACCGAGAGAAGAATAGATACCATCCAGGAAAACCAATCTTCGTAAGCGCTGAAATCTTCTAACTCCACATCCCATCAGCGCGCTATCAATTTATACACCTGAAGAATTTGAGGACACTGGAAAAATAAATGGGTAACTGTTTATGGCCCGTTATCACAAATGGGGCAAGACAACGAACCGATTTCTAGACCTCGACGGGCCAGGTTAAATCTGGTAGGTAGGACACACACTTTAACTTTCTAGTCCAGAATATTGTTTTTGATGGGAATGTATTTAATCCACCTCGTTCGACACGCCACTCAAGGGTTCTTATGATAATCGATTAGATTACGCATTGAAGCCACAAAATAGTCACCATTGTTCGGTAACCAACTGTATTTATCGCGCCGAGGGGCTAGATTAATCTGACCAACAACCCCTGCCATAGCATCCAACTGAGCTTCTTCAGCTCCACCCCGAACATTGCGACGCAGCGAAGATTCCAATCTGGGGGCTTCTAGTTTAGAGCGGATCGAAACATTTTTGTCCGTTTCTGGGGCAAAAACTATGGGGAACACCCCTTTTAATATACCCATATCGCTCCATTTATCTTTCCAAAACCGGATATTAGTATCGGCACCATTCATTAATTTAATGAAGTCGAAGAAATTAATACGTTTCTCCTTAAGAACATTGAGTTCATTGACGATTGTAAGCCAACATGAACGGTGACTCTTAGGAAGAGCCCTTTTGATGTTACCTGTAGGTCCTTAGTTTCTTAGGATTGTAGATGTGTTTGATTGATCTAAAGAAAGTAGAGGAATGAAGAACTAGAGAGAGAAAGGTAGAGAGAGAAGGTTGATTAAGTGAATATGTAAAATACAAAGTGACCAACCTCTCCTAACATGCTAGGAGGGGGTATATATATCCCACCCTACATGTGGGCTATATGGGCTATATTGGATCACGAGCCCAATATCATTGGAGTGACCGATCCTTTCTAAATACGTAAAAGCGTATTTCCAACAATCTCCCCCAAAGGGAGGTCACTCCAAGTGACAATGTCCTAAAAAGTCTATAGCTCGTGATCTATGCTAACAATGATGTGACCGAGACTTTCCTTGGAAAAACGTATTTCCAACAATCTCCCCCAAAGGGAGGTCACACCATTTTACAAAATCTTAAACCTAGCATACTATGCTTGAGTCTTCGATCTTGTTCTTGTGAATATGCTGATGAGATCTTTGACTTTGGTCTTGAGCATGTGTCCTTGCTTTGACCTTGTGCATTCATCATTTGTGATATTTTCCTCCTCGTGACTTCATGTTCCACATACTTATACTTTTATAAATTCTTGAAAGCTTCAGAGTTTGATACAGCGGAAGACTTGACTTTTAGACTTTCTTGAATTTGATGAATTATTAAGTGTATATAGTATAAGCATGTGGTGACGACTTCTTCTGGATTGTACACCGTAATGCCACCTTCTTGTTACGCTGCATAAGACAGTTAGCAACAAAACATATACACGGATGAAATGGCCTTGAACATTTCATTCTAATTTGGTAGCATTTTACCTCCGGTCGGTGAAGACCGTTGGACGATATTAACTATCGTA
The DNA here is from genome assembly GCA_025667525.1 of Glebionis coronaria. Taxonomy (NCBI): domain Eukaryota; kingdom Viridiplantae; phylum Streptophyta; class Magnoliopsida; order Asterales; family Asteraceae; genus Glebionis; species Glebionis coronaria. The sequence goes on from CM046878.1 coordinate 618,924,995, forward strand.
CTTGTGTCAGGTAGTTTCAATTAAGAACCTCCTTGACAAGATTTCGCGGGTAAACCCGTTCTCTTTGTTCGACCGCCCAAAGCTGACTGCGAACATAAAGAGTGAATCATTTGGATAATAATATCCGCATGATTTGAAGCCGTCAATTCATGTTCCTGGAACAAGTGAAATTCAATTAAGAACCGCACCATCATTGCTTTCCAGTTTTCACGAGCTTGATTCGTATAGAATCTTGCAAGTTACCTACCAAGTGCTGTTTGAGGTTAACACTAGAAGGATTTCCATTTGTCACTGTAAATACTTAATAGTATTACTTTGAATGTTCTGGCAAGATCACTAAGATATTGCGTAGAGGCCTGTAACGTGTTTAAGTTCAATTAAGAATTAAACAACTGTTGCTTTCCAGTTATCACAAGTTTGATTCATAAAGAATCGCACAAGTCACCTACCATGAGCTTTTTGATATTCGCTCAAGAAGGATTTCCATCTTCTTTGTAAATACTTTCGTATTACTCGGATGTTCAGGCAAGATCATGAAGATTTTGCGTAGGACTCTTAAGATCTTTCTTACTTTTCACAGTGTGTGAAGAAGCAAGGAATTATGAAAGTATGTCCTAATGAGATATTTGATGATCTCAAATGGCTCTAGACTCGATCGTGCATTTTGGATTTTTAGTGATCGGAGGCTGGAGAGGAGTGCCACCATTTCAATACCAATTTATTCGGAGTGAATAAATCAATAGACAATGTGTTGTCTTCGTGTGATTAAAACAAATATATTTTAAGAGATATCTGAGTTAGCTGGGATGGGTTGTGCCTTGCATCACTGGTTCCATGATGTCTGTCTTCAATATCAAGAATCATTAAACAATGATCTTAATAGCATATGTATTGACCCGGTTTCTGCCTAAGGTTGTAAGGAGGGCTTCTTTCTTTACACCCTTTATCATTATAATTCTTATTCATTCTTCAACCCCTTCAATGCTTACCAATACGTCATAACTAGCACCTTGTTGTGATTGTTCCAGTGCTAACTTAAGTACTTGGTCGGCATTCAGCTACGTTCACAATGTTTCTCCATCTTTCCTAAGGACTACTATTTCTAGCTATGGAATGTCCTTGGGAAGATTCCTCCGGTTCTAGAGGAATCATTGGACTTTAACCTATCCTACCATCCTTATATCACCACAATCTTCACCGTTGTGAATAGAGATGTTTTGGGTAAGTGTGTGTCACCATGAAATCCATTTTGAAGTGCAAATCCATTTTGCTCCCCCTTAACATATGCCACGATATCCGAAAACATTTCGCACATGTCGGGATGAGCTATCACGTTAAGTCAAACCATTTATGATTAATCATTTCCCTTATAAATTCACATTTTCTCCCCCATATTAAAAATATTAACCCAATCGATGTTTTTAATATCAATTGATTTAATAACATTTTAAGAAAATTTGGGAAGAAAAATGCAAAGCCAATTATCTTCATGAATTACACAAGCTCCCCCTCAAATTAATGAGGGTGTACTTGAAACGTAAATTAAATACCTTTTAAACACAAGTGTAAGGTATTTATCACGTGTAAAGATCATATATGATAATGTATTCACAAGATTAGCGATTTACGAGGTTGGACCTGAATGATGGAGAACATCATATGAAAGATTCGCATGGTTCTTGTTCACGAATGTTGGTCACCTCGTCACGTCTGAAGTTATCTCTTGACTCCATGTGTATGATTGATATCGTTGTCTTGACACCAATATGTGAACTTGGCACTCTCGACATCAAGGATTCTGAATGCTGGACAATTGCTCCCCCTCAATTGTTGACCCGTATTCTATTGAAAGAGCTGTAGTCACCGTTTGAGTAGTCGCATCATCGAGTATGTAGATATCAATTGTAAATTGCTACGGTTGGTGGAGATGATAACTTCATAAAAACAAGATTTCTCTTGTTTTAACAAAAAAATGCACTGACACGTACATATATTCGTGTTCGATTGTGTTATTCCGTAAACACAATCCCTTACATGGTTATAAAATAAACCATGCCCGAGAAAATTAATTCCCGTTGTTGAGTCAAAGCTTTCCGTTGAAATGCTTGACTTGAGTATGAAAAGTGGGTTACTATCTAAAATAATAGCAAACCCTTTTGAGCATGTTTTAAAACGTTTGAACTTCTGCTCGAACTTTATTTACAACTCCGTGTCATTATTGAATGACATTTCTAGTATCGTAAATATTATCGATTCTAGAAGACATGCTCTTTTTATCAAAAACATTGTTGAACACACAATTTTGAAAGATTTAGAAAAACCTTTTGAGAAATTCTCAAAAAAATGTGTTCAAAGTTTTGAAAACCAATTACTTGAGCTTAAGATGTTGAATATCTTACATAACGAGCTCAAGTCCGAGAAGTTGTAAACTTCCCGTTGTAAGGATAAGTTTATCATCGGCGATAAACTTTCCTTTTAGCTGAAGAACGAGTCCTAAGTTGACATTTACTTAGAAGTCGTTTTCATGAGCTTGAAAAACTTTGAATGTTTTAACGTAAAGCTCATGACCGAGAAAGATGAGTTTCTCGTTATGAGGTAAAGTTCTCTTATTTAAAATATACACTTTCCTTTCTGAGCTTAAAACTTGGAATGTTTTAAATACAAGCTCATGACCGAGAAATGTTAGTTTCTCGTTATGAGGATAAGTTATCATAAAAGATAATCTTTCCTTTATTTGAAGTTCGAGTTACAGTCTGACATTTAACTGTAAGTCATTGTGCATGAGCTTAAAAAACTTTGAATGATTTTAATATTAGCTCGTGCCCGAGAAAAATTAATTTCTCGTTGTAAGGATAAGTTTATCATCGGCGATAAACTTTCCTTTTATTTGAAGTCCGGGGCATAATCTAAAATATAATTATACGCCATTTACACGAGCTTAAAACTTTTGAATAGTTTTAATGTAAGCTCGCGTCCAAGAAAATTTAATTTCTCGTTAATGAGGATAAGTTTATCATCGGCGATAAACATTCCTTTATTTGAAGATCGGGTCATCATCTGATATTTAACAATGAACATGTACACGAGCTTAAAACCTTAGAATGGTTTTAGGATAAGCTCGTGTCCGAGAAAACTTAATTTCTCGTTTTGAGGGTAAGTTATCATTGCGTAGATAAACTTCCCTTTCTCTGAAGTCCGGGTCATCGTCTGTCATTTAACGAGGAGCCATATACACGAGCTTAAAACCTTTGAATAATTTTAAATTTAGCTCGTGTCCGAGAAAAATTAATTTCTCGTTTTGAGGGTAAGTTATCGTTGACGAGATAAACTTCCCTTTCTTTGAAGTTCGGGTACAGACTGTTATTTGACTATGAGCCATGTACAAGAGCTTAAAACCTTTGAATAGCTTTAATGTAAGCTCGTGTTCGAGAAAAGTTAATTTCTCGTTTTTGAGGATAAGTTTATCATCGGCGAAAAACTTTCCTTTCTTTGAGGATCGAGTTACAGTCTGTTATGTGACTGTAAATCATTGACACGATGTTTAACTGCGAATCCCCTGAGACACTTGTTTCTCCGATATCTGCTTCTTTAGCAACCAAACTCTAAGAGTATCCTTAGTTGAACGGTATACAATGATTGGACTGCTTCGTTCTTTTGGAAAATTAACTTTGGTACCTGCATTCTCATTAGGAATTTGCATGCTTTAATATGGGTTAGCGATATCTATCTTAGAAGCAAGTGGGGGTTCACAGTTGTCTTTTCTTGTGCCAGAGGTGACCTGAGTGGATGAATCACTTGTCTTAGTTGGCAAACGTTTCCGTTTATAGAAAACCTTAAGTTCAGGCTTAAGTGATGTATCATCCTTTTCAATAGCAGTCTTAGTAGAATTAGAGACAATCCTAGTTAAAGGGCACTCGTTTCCTACAAGAGTGGAAGTTCTACTAGTGGGGCGCCACATTTTACCAATGGGTTTGATTTTAGCGACCCACTGGGATTTAAGTCTAGCACGGGAGTTCACCTCATTAAGTAATTTCTTGATACAAGAATCATGATTGGCTTTAAAGACACATTTCCTACATGTTTTACAGGTAGCATATTTAATGTCCGAGTAATTCCTAGATGATTGATCAATGCTCCTAGGAGATGACATGCTACGGTTAGCAGTGTTGGGTAATCTAGAAGGCATCTGACTAGGTTTGACATTGCTATCTCTTACATGTGTCTTTTGCTTAGCTTCCCTTAGACCAGATTTATGGCAAACGTCATTTGAACTAGTTCTAGACGTGGTCTTGGTATTTTTAGAGAAACTAGAGGCAATCATGTGATTAGGTCTTGCTAAAGTTTTTTTAGTCACATTAGGCCTAGTTGGTGGGGTGACTGGTCTAGAAAAATGAACCAAATCAACTTAGGAGGCAAACCGCGGTCTCGAGGATTGTGGTCGCTCGGATCTAAATGCAGTCGGTTGTCTAACGGACTGATTTGTAGGCGGTTTCCCCAAGATTGATGGTTTTTCAAGCTTAGTGTCCACACTAGTTCCTTTAGATTTCCTTAATTCATTTCTCAAAGCAGCTATAGCAAAAACCTTTTCTTGAACCTGAGCCTTTAAAGTCTCATTCTCTTTGAGCAATTCATCTTGGGATGCCAACTTAGATTCAAGCAGCTTAATTTGTTTCAAAAATTATCCTTTTCAGCTTTAGAATCTAGAACTGTTTGATCCATTTTTTGTTCAAGAACAACGTTTGAATTTTCAAGTTTTTCAAAATACTTTTCAAATTTGTCCGTTTTCTTTGAAAATTCAACTTTGGCATCCTCAAGCTCTTTAGATTGCTGAGCTACGATCGTTTCGAGCTCTTTAATCTTAGAATCGGAATCAGTTAACGAAGCAGTCATAAAGCATTTATCATGATGTACTATAGCATTTTGAACAATCTCCCCCCCCATTATGACGCACATCGGATGATTCTAAAGTGGTAAATCTATCACCGTTTTCCATCCTATGTTTGTTATAAATAAGTTCAGAATGCTCAACATGTGTTAGTTCATCGGCATAGACATCATATACAACATTACATTATACCATATTTGTAGGCTCTTCGTCATAAATGGGTATAGTGTCATCATAAGAGATGTCTGTAACATTCCCTGACGTGTTGCTGATGTCATGCTTAACTGTTGATTCCATGTCCTTGCAATCTTTAGCAGCCTCCAACGCGTCAATCGTATGACCATTTTCCTCTTGCATCGTAGAATCTTGCACTCCATTATCACACACTTGTTGAAGTCGGGATCTTTCATCGAAGACGATACCGATGTCATGAGTTTCAATAGTGTACCACAAAAAACTTGAAGCTTGGTATGTGTGTCTCGAAGAAATGATTGGCAAATCACTGAAATTTCAGACTTGATGATATTGAATTGGAGGAAAGGCGTGAGTTGTGTCACGAGAGCTTGATATGCAGATTCTGATGCAGAATGAATAAAGTCTTCTTTGTGAAGTTGCTCAGCTAGTTGGTTCAAGGTGAGGAGTATTGAATCAATGAATGGATAACGATCTTGACCAAATAGTGGCACAAATTCGCTCCCTCCTTGAATCCATGAAAGAGTCACAAGATGAGACTGAAGTAGTCGAAATGAAGTGATGTCGTTGTCTCTAAGTTTGTCTTGCATTGGATACCGGTCTCTTGAAATGTTGAATTCAACAATTCCATTTCGTTCGATGATAATTTCTTGGATCCTTGTTTAGCAATATAGCTTTTTCTTGGCTCAAACGTTGATAAAAACAAACCCGATAAAAATAAACTTAACGACTTGATATCCTTTCAACCCACTACCACAAAACCACTTTTGGATAATATAGTGCTCGGCCCGTCAATCAATTTAACTCGAAAACCGTTAGAAGAATCTTAAACAGGTAACAGGAAAAAATGTGATGTTACCACTTGCTACTAAATATTAAGCCCACGTCAAATTGTTAAACAAGTAATAATTTGTTAAACGTGTGACAATATTCAATATATGGTCCAATTGAAACTATAAAATTGTCCTAACATGGACCGACCATCGGTTCCTTCACATAAACGATTTCTAATCAAGATTCTTTGATAAATAAAGACCTAGGCCCAAGTAGATTCATGGTCTTAACTTATAAGTTGACATTCAGGGGTTATAATTTGAAATTCCATTTGTAGGTCCTTAGTTTCTTAGGATTGTAGATGTGTTTGATGGATCTAAAGAAATTAGAGGAATGAAGAACTAGAGAAAGAAAGGTAGAGAGAGAAAGGAGAGAAAGAGAAGGTTGATTAAGTGAATATGTGAAATACAAAGTGACCAACCCCTCCTAACATGCTTGCAGGGGGTATATATAGCCCACCCTACATGTGGGCTATATGGGATATATTGGATCATGAGCCCAATATCATTGGAGTGACCGATCCTTTCTAAATACGTAAAAACGTATTTCCAACATTACCGTCCTCCACGTGAATCGCTTTAATCACTCTCGTCCAAAGCAAATTGCTGTCAGAAAAAAAAACTCCACACCCACATAAGTATTAGACCCCGATTAAGCGCATAAAGACAAGCCACTCCAAGACCCCCTTTGTCCTTAGTAGTCGTGATGTTGCTCCATTTAGTCCATGATGCTTTTCTACTGTCCGGATCTTGTCCTTTAAAAAAATGACTGCGAATGGATTCAAGAGAATGCAATATTTGCGCCGGAACCTTATAGATGGACCTTTGGAAAATCGAAATAGAACCTAGAATCGATTTCAATAAAGTGAATCTTTCTACTATGAACAAGGCTTTCAGTTTCCATCTAGACAATCTAAACTTCACCTTGTCGAAAACATCTTGCCATTCTTTAATCCGGGACATGCTCCCCCCGACTTTAGTACCCATATATGTAAATGGAGTTCGAAGAACTTGACAACCCAACTTACTTGTCGCCTGAATAATCTTGCAATTCTCTATATGAACACTAATTATCTTACTTTTGCTCATGTTAATTTTAAGACCAGATGCGCGATGGAAACATTCCAAGACATTAAATAGAGTATCAATATTTTGGTCACACCATTTCCCTACGAACATCGCGTCATCCGCAAAGAACATATGGGAAATGTTCAATGGATTATTAATATTGATCCCCGTAAACATGCCAGCATCCACCACTCGTTAAAAAGATAAGTCTAATGTTTCCATAATGAGTATGAAAAGAAAAGGGGAGAGGGAGTCACGTTGTTTTAATCCTTTGTAAAATTGAAATTCTGTAGTTGGAATCCCGATAACAATAATAGAGCCTTTAGATGATTTGAGACAATTCCGGATCCATCCTCGCCATTTACTTCCAAAACCGAATTTATTTAGCACGTCGTCCAAAAAAATCTCATCTGGCCGAATCATGAGCCTTTTCGAAATCTAAATTGAAAATAACAGCTTGCTTTTTCTCCTGGAGCACCATTAAATTAATTCATTAAGGATAAACGGCCCATCCATGATTTGTCTCCCAACAACGAAAGCGGACTGAACCTCGTTAACAAGACAACCCAATCACCGGGACAAGGCGATTGGCTAATATTTTAGTGATGATTTTATACAAGCTTCCTATGAGACTAATCGGCCTGAAATCTGTTAGCCTCAAAATATTGAGTCAAACAAGAATGTTCGGTCATAGGTTATTATTGTAATATTTATTAGAACGGTGTAATAGATAGTTTAATAGTCGTGGTTCACGGGCTTGGATTTAAACTAATTAAAGTCCAAAAGTCAAGCCCGGCCTAATATATAGTCCATTAAAGCCCGCATGTGGGTGGACTATATATACTACCCTCCTAGCATGTTAGGAGGGTGGGATGGTCATTTGTAACTAATCTTCTTCTAATCTAATATTCACCAAGTTAATCATCTCTCTCTACTTTCTCTCATTACTTTCTCTCTCTAGAATTCATATCTTTTCATCTCATATCTTAATCCACCATCTTATTGTGGGACAACAATTGGTATCAATCGCCATGGGGTAGATTTGTGTTTCGATTTTGGTTATCAATTTTTTGATTTCGTGTGATTTTCATCTTAAAACTCATCTCGTATCAAAAAGTTTTGTTTTTTATTGCTCAAAATCTTCATACAAATTGCCTACAAAGTTGTGGTAGGAATTTGTGTTTATCATTGTTCTTGAGTTTTTTTATAAAAAGTTGCTAAATTTGGTTTCATTTTCGGAAAAGTTTGGCAAAATCACGTTTTTGGAGAGATTGATTCATTATCCGGAATTTAAGGGTTTGTGGATTCCGGATAACAGAGCGAATTCACGTTTCAGGAAGAAGTCTTGATATCCGGAATAAGAGGGTTTCATTATTCCGGATAAGCCGAAGTTGTTGATTCCGGATAAGGTAGTGTTGTGAGGTATTCCGGATAAGCGAGTCGGGACGATTCCGGATAAGCACATTTTGTTGTAGATTCCGGATAAGCGGACCATCAGGTATTCCGGATAAACCTCAATAGGTTAGGATTCCGGATAAGCTGCTCCAGTTCATTTCAGATAACACGTCTTTTATTCAACATTCCGGATAATCACTCGGATATATTCTGGATAAGCAACAAAAGGAAGGATTCCGGATAAGACGATAAATTGATTCCAGATAAAGGTCACTTCTCATATTCCGGATAAAGGTCACGACACGTATTCAGGATAAGACGAACATCGAGGATTCCGGATAAGAAAATATTCCGGATAAGGTTAAGGAAAATATTTCGGATATACTTATAAAGATTTATTCCTGATAAGCACGTTTTTCAGTATTCCGGATAGGACGAGGATCCATCATTCCGGATAAGCAGAATAACATTTATTCCGGATAAGAAGAACTACAAAGATTCCGGATAAGCATCATTCTTGTGATTCCGGATAACTCATCTAACTATATTCCGGATAAGTAACGGGATATCATTTTTTCCGGATAAGCCTAAGAAAACATTCCGGATAAGAGAAAGACAATATTCCGGATAAGTGCTTGTTTTTCTGGATAAAGTTTCTTTACAATTTCTTCAAGTTTCAACCACAATTTTTTTTCACAATTTCATCTACTTAAGATCCTATTCACTTCACATCAATTTTGAGATGGATTCTACTCAAGAATATCGTGTCACAAACAACAATATCATGGTGGCGGGTAACAAAGAGAGACCACCAATGCTTGTGTCTGGAAGGTATGCTCAATGGCAATCCCGTTTCATACGATATCTTGATACGAGACCTAATGGTGATGCCTTGAGGAAATGTATCACTCATGGACCATATGTTTTCAAGAAGATCTCAATTCCTCCAAGACCAGCCACAGATACTACTGATCCAATACCTGCAAGTGAACGTGATGAAACAAGAGCTGATCTCACACCTGAAAATTGTGCTTGGCATGATGCGGAAAAGGAAGCCATCTATATGGTTCTAAGTGGGATTGGGGATGACATTTATTCCACATTTGATGCATGCCCTACAGCACATGAAATGTGGACTGCTATTGAACGCTTGTAACAAGGAGAATCACTCAACAAACAAGATGTCAAAACAAACTTGTTTTGGAACTTTGGCAAGTTTACTTCAAGGGATGGAGAATCAATTGACTCTTACTACTCCAGGTTTTATAAGATGATGAATGACATGACAAGAAATAATCTGTAAGTCTCCACCATGCAAGTCAATGTCCAATTTCTTCAACAACTTCAACCCGAGTGGACACGGTTCGTCACTTTGGTGAAACAACAAGAAAAGTTAGACGAGGTCTCATATCATCGACTCTTTGACATCTTGAAGAAATTTCAGAATGAAGCAAATGAAATTCGAGCTGAACGTGTTGCCAAGACGGCTAATCCACTTGCTTTAGTGACTACAACTCAACATGTTCAAGGTCATAACTCTCGTGCTCCTAAGTCATATTCCACTACATCATCTTCACCACGATCTTCCACATCATCTGAGTCTTCATCATCCAAAAGATCTCGAGGTAAAGTGCCAAGAGCACCATCACCACCATCTGAGTCATCATCTGAAGAAGATAGTGATGAAGACCAAGCTCAAAAGAACCGAGAGATGAAACAGCAAATTGCTTTCATAATGAAGACTTACAAGAAAATCTACAAACCCACCAACAACAATCTTCGTACATCATCTAACACCAAGAACCGATATGTTGAGAGTCCTCCAAGGTATGACACACGTCGACGTGGTGAAAGTCCTTCTCGTTATGATCGACATAATCCAACGCATGTTGAGGGTTCTGCAAGATATGATCAACAAACTGCCAAGTATGATACTCAGAGGATTGCTGCTGCTGCTGGGAATAGGGAAACGGTTTGAAGTCAAGTGGTTCAGCAGAGTGGGATTCAATGTTTTAATTGCCAAGGTTATGGGCATATGGCAAAGGAATGCAGGAAGCCGAAAAGGGTTAGAGACTCCAGCTATCACAAGGAAAAGATGCTGCTATGCAAGAAGATGGAAGTGGGGGTTAAATTGTCAGCTGAGGAAGGAGCAATGCTTGATGATACCGATGATGAAGATTCTGATCAAGAGCTCGATGCACATTACTCGTACATGGCAAAGGTTGAAGAAGTTCTCAAAGTCACTGAAGATGACAATGGCCCTATCTTTGACACTGAGCCAATCGATAAGGTACACAATACTGATGAATATAATGTGTTTGGTGATATTCATGAGCATAGTGATCTACCCAATGCCATTAATGATATGTGTATGATGGAAACGGTTGATAGCAATACCACACCCGATTCATCAGACATGTGCAATAATGAGTCTGAGGATGATCAACATGCAAATGATTATGATGACGAGGAACGTATTGCGCTTGCTAATTTAACTGCTACTTTACAAAAAGATGTCACTGAAAATAAAAAGAGTCAAAAGCAATTAAAGAAGGCAAACGCTACGCTCACTCAAAATTTTGAAGAATGCAAAGCTGCTCTTATCAAATCTACTGAGATGACTGAAAGCTATAGAGATGAGCTCCTTCAGAAAACCAAAGAGCTTGAGGGGTACAAGGGAAGTGCGTTAAAAAGTCAAAAGGACGATTTTGAAAACAAATTTAATACAACTATTGAGTTATTAGTCAAAGAGAAGCGTCAATATAATGTTTTCTTAATGAACGAACGTCAAAAAACGTACCTTGCCAATACCAAAGTTAATGAACTTGAACAAAAGCTCTCTATGACCACTACCGATTATGCTAAAATTCTTGAGGATAAGAAACAAGAGGTAGATGCGTTAAAACAAGACTTCAAAAGTAAATATGATAAAGAAACTGAAAAAGTAACGAAACTAGAAGAACAAGTCGAATTTTTGAAGAAAGTTGTTTATAACACGCATGATTCTATTCAATCCGTAAGAATGCTAGCACCTCCGTCAATGTTTAAGTGTCAAGCTAGCTTTGCAAGTCCTGAGTACCTTGCCAAAGCTCAAGCTGCGAACCCGTGTCTTTATCTTGATGAGACTGAAAGGACCGATCTTGATTGCATGCATGTTAGTGCTGATAGTGACGAGAATGCCCTTTGGGATGATGATAGTCGTTCACCTGTCAATAAGGAGTTTGTGAAACCATATAATTATGCTTACATGAATAGTCTTTATGGTCTTTTTAACAAACAAACTCATAAATCTCGTGAGGAAGTGTTTTTAGAATGCAAGCAAAAGAGAATTCAATGGAAAAACGCGTTTGCCCCTAAGAAATCTAATGTTTACAAATACATCAACTACCTCCCTCTAGATGAATCTAAAAGCAAGAGTAGAAAAACATTAGGTATTCTTAAACACCACATAGATAATGTAAAATATATTGTTGAAAGAGATTGGGCAAAACGTGAAAATGCTGAGTGGCAACGCCCGATTCCTCAAGATATTACCTTGCTTGTGAAAGAACTCTTAATTCCAAACACGGCGTTGATTAAAGAAACTGTTTTTCAACTTGAGGAGTTCATTCGGACTGAAATGTATGATGATTTAAAATATGTTGAATCTCTTGAGAAACACATTGATGATCTTCAAATGGAGAAGTCTGATTTTTCAGATGAATATGATTTACTCTTGCAAGAATGCGTTTCTAAAGATATTATGTGTGCTTATTTTACATCTTGTGCTGATATTGATGAATATTCTGATGTTGCATGCAAATATCTTGATAAGATCAAAGAATGTGAGCGTCTTGAAATTGAGCTTTCGAAACGTAAAGAAATGTTGATAAAAGGGCTTTTGAGTTACTTCAACACAAAACTGATTTCCTTCAAAAACATTGTCATTCTCTTGAACTTGCTTTGCAAAAAGACGTTGGTAATTTTCCACATGATAATAAATTGTAAGAAAAACTTTCCCAAACGTTTCGAGAAATGAATGAACAGAATTTCGAAATTAAAGGGTTGAAAGCTCAGTTACAAGATAGGGACAGAGCGATAGCAGAGTTGTAGAAACTCGTTGCTAAAATGGGTGGAAAAGTTGTGGAACCTAGCATTAAGAAACATGTTGTTAGACAACCCAATGCCTCTAAAGAGAATAGATCCTCTATCTTGGGAAAACCACCTGCTTTATTAAATTCCTCATTTGCAAAACCTGTGTTTGCCCCCAAGATAGATGGAAAGGAAAGGTCACCACATAATCAACCCATAAGGACGAATGTCATAGCACCAAGCGTTAAGAACAATAATGTGATTAAACCAGGGATGTATAGAATGCCCACTAAGCCCACAAACAAAGTTACTCAATCGCCTCAGACTTCTAGAAACACTTATATTCGTGTGTCTTCTACTACAGGAATAGTCTCCACTACTAGTGTTAGCCGGCCTCAGCTTAAGAGCACTCAAGTAAATGATAAGGTCTGGAAACACATGAATCAAGGGAAGATGAAGGACGTAGAAGAACACCCTAGGAATTTGAATGTTTTTAAGAATAAAAAGTCTGTAATCGCTTGTAATGACGATTTGAATGATGTGACTGATTTGAATGCTATGAATGTGAAATTTGTTTGTGTCAAATGTGGAAAGTGTGCTAATGCTAATCATTCTAAGTGTGCTAGGCGTAGATACTAGAACTAAGAAGCAAGTTGCAATGCCTATTAGAGCTAGTAAACCCAAACGCAAAGTGAACCATTCTGGTGCAACCCTCACTAAGAAAAGTAATGCATCAGACTCCACCATTAAGAATCCTAGAAGCAGAATTAAGGAATTATATGAGTCTGCTAGTAAGTCTTGTAAATGGTGGTTTGCTAATCAATGTCCTCCAGGATATAAATGGATGCCGAAAGCTAGGACAGAAAATGTGAAAACGAGTGTTAGTTTGCCTTTAAATGTTGATAAGGACACTAATGATTCTACTATCACAACTACTGTGATATCCAAATTAGCAAATGCTCCATCGTGTTCTAACTCTTCTGCAGGTGATACAAATAATTCTCTTCATACTGGACTCCGGATGCACGAAGCACATGACAGGGAATCTCAAGCTTCTAATTAACTTCGTGGAGAAGTTCCTGGGTACGGTTCGGATCGGAAATGATCAATTTGCACTGATCCTAGGATATGGAGATTTGGTTCAGGGGAATATTACAATCAAAAGGGTATACTACGTCGAAGGGCTCAATCACAATCTTTTCTCGATTGGTCAATTCTGTGATGCGGATTTGGAAGTTGCTTTCAGAAAGAAGACATGTTTTGTTCGTGATTATGATGGGAATGACTTACTTACCGGTACACGGGGTACTGATATTTACACAATTTCACTTCAAGACACAACTTCACCAACTCCAATTTGCTTCATGGCTAAAGCTTCAAGGACTCAGGCATGGTTATGGCATCAACGTTTATCTCATCTTAATTTTGATACCATCAACTTGCTTTCCAAGAAAGATATTGTGAGAGGCCTTCCAAGTTTGAAATTCATCAAAGATCATCTTTGTTCTTCTTGTGAACTTTGTAAAGCTAAAAGAAGTAGCTTCAAAACTAAGACTATACCAAGCTCAAAAGGACGGTTAGATCTTATTCATATGGATCTGTGTGGTCCCATGCGTGTTCAGAGTATCAATGGAAAGAAATATATTCTGGTAATTGTCGATGATTACTCAAGGTACACATGGACTCACTTCTTGAGGTCCAAGGATGAAACACCCGATGTTATCATCAGCTTCCTTAAACTGATACAACGTGATCTTCAAGGTCAAGTTAAAGTGGTTCGTACTGACAAAGGTACAGAATTTTTGAATTCAAAACTGAGAAACTATTTTAAAGCCGAAGGGAATGAACATGAAACATGTAACACCCCATTTTGGAAATGGAATATTACGCATATCATGGCGTGTCATCAAAGCATACAAGGATAAATGTCTAAGCATTATTCAACCATAAAAGGAAATACCGGAATCAAACATCGGTATCCCAAAGTAAAGCTCATCACACACAAACATAAATACTGTAAAAGGAAGGACGAAACAATGTCCAAAGCAACTGTATCAAAGTAAAGGAAATGCATAAAGTAAAGAAAGACAGTAAAGCTTCCAGTCCATATGCACCTACGTTTCAGATCTACGAGCGTCCCTGAGTACCTGCCGTTTTGGGAACATGAAAAGGAAAACGGCTGAGCAAGACGCTCAGTGCACGGATGTACAATAAAGCATGATATAGGATGAGCATGTAACATATAACAGCGGAAGACTAAGTACTGAGTAAACTGGTTAAGTAACATGAAAACTGGTTTTATAGTTGAAAAGCCTTATGTTTAACCTGTGAAAACTGTTTTAACATATAAATACCATAGCCCATATAGGTCATGAAAAGGTCACGTGCATGAATACTTGGAGGGGTGACCTCATCATGCTGATTAGAGGGGATGCCTCTAATCAATATACTGGTTTGGGTAGGAGGGATCAGCTCCTTGTGAAGGGTGCAAGGCACACACCACATTCACCATGATAAACTGAATAAAACATGTAACTAGGATGCACCCATACGCCCCGACTGATATAATAATATGGCCAAACTGAAAAGGGACGCCACGAGCAATCACTCCGCCGTGGGGAAGTCATAACATCGGTGCCTCCAATGCTATGGTTATGGTACCTCCATAACTAGGTGAAACTGGTCATGCTTGTATATGGCTATAGTTTATGCTAAATTAACATAAGCAGTTCAAAACAATAAAACAAATGCTGGGGAAAACAGTTGGCTGCATACGGGGAAATCCTAATAAGGAAAGAATGTCCATACTGAAAGGACGGGAATCCGTACCTCAAGTCCAGTGAAATGAACGGAAGAAAGACTCCTACTTCTGGATCACTAACGCTACATGAATACACACGTGTATAAGTATCGATTCACTGATTACGTACTGGGTTCTGTGTCTCATTATAGCTGATTTGGTATGTTTTCGGTCATGGTTCACTGTTTAAAGCCTTAAACTGTGTTTATCTTGTATTCTGATTTATCTGATTAAGTATTACTGGTGATTCATGTATTAATATACTTACTGTATAATAATAAGTAACTTTCCAAAAATAGCAGGTTTCCAAAAATAGAAAGTTTCCAAAAATAGAAAGTTTCCAAAAATAGAAAGTTTCCAAAAATAGAAAGTTACCAAAAATAGAAAGTTTCCAAAAATAGAAAGTTTCCTAAAATAGAATTAACTGCCTAAAATAGATTAGTTTCTAAAAATAGAAAGTTTCCAAAAATAGATCAGCTGCCTTAATTAAATAAGTTTCCATATATAGAAAGTTTCCATGATTAGATTAGCTGCCTGAAATAGATTGATTTCCATATATAGAAGGTTTCCATAATTAGATTAGTTGCCTTATTTAATTAAGTTTCTATAAATAGAAGTTTCCATAATTAGAATTAAGCTGATTACATAAGCTATCATATAAGTCTAAGTGTTTAAGCTTATTTCTTAAGTCATATGATATAGTGTATAGTTTAATTATTATTTCATGTATTTTAATTAAACTATAGGTTAAGCATTTTAATTAAAGTATAACATGTATAATTAAAATGAAATGAAAATACTTAGGTTAAAATGTGTATTATTATTAATAATAATATAACCTAAGTCATGTCTAAATTAATTAATTATAGGCATGTTTTAATAATTAATTAATTATAACTTATAACATAAAATACTTAGGTTAAATTAATGTCATGATAAACTAATAATTAAAATAACCTAAGTCATGATTTAATTAATATTTCATGTTATTAATTAATTATATCCTAAGTTCATGATTCATAAAAATTACATGTAACATAGATCATGATTTTAACCAACGAACCATGAATCGGGTATGAATTCGACACCGTACCCCGGGCCAAACCCGGGGCACACGTGTCCCCTTGCTGCCGTGGGTCCCACATGAGCCAACCAAGACCAATTGTGGTCTTGGTGGTGGCGGCAATAGCAAACCAAACCCCCCTCGGGTTTGTTTTGCTAGGCGGCTAGAAACAAACACCCCTTTAAATCATTCCTTGATTTTATTTAATACCAAAACATGTTAGATCAATGATTAATTATCTTGTTTTCATAAGAAAAATAATAACATGTTCATGAAAATAATCAAAGATCAAAAGAATTAAAAAGAATTAAAAAGAAGGGTTAGAAAGGTATACCACTAGGTAGCTTGGAAAAAGGATGAACAAACACGTATTCTAACACTTGTTTTTAAGATCAAAATCAATCAAACACCCTCTTATGGTGGTGTATAGGTGGCGGCACAAAGGAGGCAAAAAGGAGAGGAGAAAACTCTTTTTAGGGTTTTGATGTTTATTTCTTGAAAATGGAAAATGAAAACATGTTTTTACTTTTACCCCCCTTAACTTGTAAAGTCCATGGGCTAAGCCCATTTCATGCATGTGTGCCGTGGGTATGGGGGCCCCACATGGGGTACCCGTACCTTTCTCGTGTCCCGATGTTTCGTGTTCGTTCGTGGTTAAACGTGCTCGTGTTTAACGTGTTTCTGTTTCTTTTAACGTGTCGTTTATCGTAAACTTAACACTCGTAAATATATTATAAGTATTTACGTAATTATTTTAGTTAGTATTTTAAATGGTGTTCATGATTTAATTATGTTCACGTGATATATTATTAACTGTTTATCATGGGTTCGTACGTAATCGATACTTGTCATGACATACACGTACGCACTTGCTTGATTATTAGCACAAGAATGTGATCAATACTACATGAGGTAAGTTTTAATCTAGAACGTACGATCTTAAGGGCACTATTCATGGTAAAAGCATGCGGGTTTTACAATTCTTCCCCCCTAAAAAGAATAATTCGTCCCCGAATTATAGATAAAGTAAGCTGAATAGAAGTGACATACCCGAATTCAAAATATGAAGTGAGGGTAAGAAGCCCGGATAGACTCCTCTGTTTCCCAAGTGGCTTCCCGCTCGGTATGGTCCCTCCAAAGGATTTTGACGAAAGGAATCGTCTTCCTTCTCATGACTCGTTCTTGCCTGTCGAGTACTCGTTTGGGTTCTTCTACAAACGTGAGATCTTCACGTATCTGTTCCAGTGGATACTGAACCATGTGAAGGGGATGATAATTGTACCCTCTGAGTAAGGACACATGGAACACGTTATGCACGTGCGAAAGCTGAGGAGGTAACGCCAATCGGTAAGATACTTCGCCGATTCGTTCAACGATATCAAATGGTCCGATGAACCGAGGACTGAGTTTTCCTTTGATCCCGAAGCGTTTAACACCACGTGCCGGCGAAACCTTGAGGAAGACGTGATCTCCCACATTAAAATGTATGTCCCTACGATGCTTATCGGCGTAACTCTTCTGACGTGATCGTGCTTCTTGTAGTTTCTGTTTAGCTACCTCAATCTTCTCATTGGTCATTTCTATAATCTCTGGTCCTTCGAGTGTTCGCTCTCCCACTTGATCCCAGCAAGTTGGAGCGCGACACTTTCTGCCATACAACATTTCGAAAGGAGCACATTTGATACTTGCGTGCCAGCTGTTGTTGTATGCAAACTCGACTAAACAGATGTAATCGTCCCAATCACCTGTCCATTCCAACGCACACGACCTTAACATATCTTCCAATGTCTGAATTGTTCGCTCCGACTGACCGTCCGTTTGAGGATGAAAGGCTGTGCTCAGCTTAAGTTGTGTACCCCAAGCTTTTTGCAGACCTTTCCAGAATCGCGACGTGAAACGAGGATCTCTGTCTGAGACGATGCTGGAGGGAGTGCCGTGGAGTCTCATGATCTCCCTTCTGTACGTATCTGCGAGTTTACTTACCGGATCTTCCTTGCGTATCGGTAAGAAATGAGCTGATTTGGTGAGTCGATCAACAATGACCCAAATAGCATCGTGCTTCTTCTTGGTAGGCGGAAGACCGGTAACAAAATCCATGGTGATTTTGTCCCACTTCCACTCTGGAATATCCAACGGTTGAAGAAGACCGCCAGATCGCTGATGTTCAATCTTAACCTGCTGGCAGGTAAGACATTTGGAGACATACGTGGCTACATCCTGTTTCATACCACTCCACCAAAAGTGCTGTCTGATGTCATGGTACATTTTTGTCGACCCAGGATGTATAGAAAATGGGGAGCTGTGAGCTTCAGCTAACAATGCTTCCCGGAGTTCTTGATTGTCAGGAACACAAAGTCTCGTGCCCTGCCAAATGATACCGTCTGCGTCCATTCTGAATTCTGTCTGCTTCTCCAAATTCTGTATTATCGCCCAAATCTCTCCATCATCCTTCTGCGCTTCCTTAATCCTAGTCAGTAACTCAGGTTCTACTGTAAGATTCGCCCAGTATCCGTGCTGCCCACGTACCATGATTTCGATGTCTAGCCGCTCCAAGTCTCTTATGTTTTGTTCCTTGATCTCAATGCCGTTTATCATTCCGGACTTTCTGCTGAGTGCATCTGCTACTACATTAGCTTTCCCGGGATGATACTGTAGGTTAATATCATAATCCTTCAACAGTTCCAACCATCTCCTTTGTCTCATGTTCAATTCTCGCTGTGTGAAGATATACTTCAAGCTCTTGTGATCAGTGAAAATGTCGCATGATTCTCCGTATAAGTAATGCCTCCATATCTTCAATGCGAACACCACTGCAACAAGTTCCAGGTCATGTGTAGGGTAGTTTTCTTCATAGGGCTTAAGCTGCCGTGAAGCATACGCGATCACTTTCCCATGTTGCATGAGAACACAGCCCAGTCCCTTCCCCGATGCATCGCTATAGATCTGAAATCCACCTGTACCAGATGGGAGAGTAAGAATGGGTGCAGATACTAACTTCTGCTTTAGGTCTTCGAAGCTCTTCTCTCGATCTTCCGTCCAGACGAATTTCTCTCCTTTTCGCATCAGTTTGGTGAGAGGCAATGCCAGCCGAGAAAAGTTCTCCACGAATCTTCGATAATATCCAGCTAAGCCTAAGAAACTGCGGACTTCTGTCGCTGATGTTGGTCTTGGCCATTTAGTGATAGCCTCAACCTTCGCTGGGTCCATAGTGATCCCTTCTGCTGATACAATGTGACCTAAGAATGCCACCTTGTTTAACCAGAACTCACACTTGGAGAATTTCGCATACAGCTGCTTCTGACGAAGAATCTGTAGTACAGTACGGAGATGATCTTCGTGTTCCTCCGTGGACTTTGAGAATATCAAGATGTCATCGATGAATACAATGACAAATTTATCAAGGAATTCATGAAAGATTCTGTTCATTAGATCCATGAATACTGCTGGAGCGTTAGTCAGGCCGAATGGCATGACTACAAACTCATAATGGCCATAGCGGGTACGAAAAGCAGTCTTGGCAATATCCTGCTCTTTAACCCTTAGCTGATGGTAGCCTGACCTTAGATCGATCTTTGAGAAGTGTTTGGCTCCTTGAAGTTGGTCAAACAGATCGTCTATACGTGGCAGTGGATATCTGTTGCGGATGGTAATCTTATTAAGTTCACGGTAGTCAATGCAAAGTCGCATGCTGCCGTCCTTCTTCTTAACGAACAAGACCGGTGCGCCCCATGGAGATGCGCTCGGTCTAATGAACCCTCGTTCAAGAAGTTCCTGCAATTGGTCCTTCAGTTCTTTTAGCTCTATGGGAGCCATACGATACGGAGCCTTAGAGATTGGCTCAGCTCCTGGAACAAGGTCGATGTTGAACTCCACTTCTCTTGCAGGTGGTATGCCTGGAAGTTCATCTGGGAAGACGTCTTGAAATTCTGAAACTACTGGTTGATCCTGAATCGATGGGGATTCAGCATCCATGTCATGAACCGTAGCGAGATAACCTTCGCAGCCATGTGACAGTAA
This sequence comes from Glebionis coronaria, assembly GCA_025667525.1. Lineage (NCBI taxonomy): Eukaryota > Viridiplantae > Streptophyta > Magnoliopsida > Asterales > Asteraceae > Glebionis > Glebionis coronaria. The sequence continues at coordinate 618,945,319 of CM046878.1, forward strand.
TGCACGTGCTTGCAAGGTAGATATGACTTGTACGGACCGTCCGGGTATGAACCCGTTATGGATGTACTCTGGTGCATTAATGTCGCCGAAGATCACTCGATAAGAGTGGCAGTCTATGGTAGCATGGTGCTTGGATAGCCAATCCATGCCGAGAATCATATCGAACTCAATCATGTCTAGAGGAAGTGCATCTACTGCACGAACTTTATCATCAAACTCTAGAGGAAGACTCTTGTATACATGAGTTATTAATACAGAGTCCCTCAGAGGCGTGGAAATGGTAAGCTTATTTTCTAATGGCAAGGGAAGTGTCCTGATGTTCTTAGCATAAGTAGTGGAAACAACTGAATGAGTGGCACCCGTGTCGAAAAGAACACATGCAGCCTGGCCGTACATATACAAAATTCCAGTAATGGTACCTGTAGATTTGTTTGCCTGATCGCGCGATGTCGTGTAGCCACGCCCAGTGGTAGGAGGCGGTTTAGTATCAGCATGACCCGAAGTACCCTCCATTTCACCCTTACGGCAATCTCTCATACGATGGCCAGGGAGGCCGCACTTGTAGCACGCGTCGGAGTCACGACGACATGGGCCAGGGTGTCTGCGATGGCAGGTGCTGCAAAGAGGATGAGTGAATCCTCCAGCAGGAGTCCTTGCTTGCTGAGGGCCAGTGTTAGCTGAACGGTTGGGCTGAGAACCCCTGTGGTTCTGGTCCCTTCCGTTACCGTGGTTCCTGCTGTTGTTGGACTGTCCCGCATTGTTACGATAATTGTCATTACCGCTGCGCCTTTCCACAACAGAACGGTCGTTAGAGTGACCGTTTCCTTTGGGCTGATTGGGCTGCTGCTGAGTAGCCGGCTGAGACCGGTCCCCAGTTTTCTGCCTCTTGTCGGGTCTTTCTGCTTCCCCGAACTCATCACGTTCCTGCAACATCTCAAGCTTTCTTGCTGCGTCAGCCACTTGTGCTACCGTGTTGAACGTAACACATACTAGATTGTTCGCAACTGAGGTGCGAAGTGCCCACCTAAAATGGTGTGCCTGCTCCTCAGGAGTACCAGCCGCTGCTCCTAGAAAACCAGCTAGGCGAAGAAAGCGCTGCATGAATTCATTGCTATTCTCGCCCTGTCTCTGACGTATCCCGTGGTATTCACGCTTGAGTTTGTCCTGCTCTGCTTTAGGAAAGAACTGTTCCATCACTCTCTCCTTGAATTGGGCCCATGTCAAACCAGCGACCCATTCATCACCTCCTTCTGACTGCGTCAAAGCTAGCCACCAGTTGAGTACATCGCCTTCAAACCTGTAGCATGCCAATCTTGCCTTGAAGGCGGGGTCACATCCCATAGCATTGAATATTTTCTCAATGTGAGTCAGCCAGCTTTCCGCATCGCTGGGGCTATCAGTCTTTTCAAAAGCTCTCGGACGGAGCTTGTTAAATCTTTCCAACCATACTGCTAGAGTCACTGGGGGAGGAGGAGGAGGAGGTGCCTGATTCTGCGGCTGCTGATTATTCGCAGCTTGGACTTCAGCACGAATGTCATTCCTCAGTTGAGGAAGTAAGGCTTGCATGGCAGCCTGAATTGCAGCATTGAGCTGCTCTTGCTCGCGTGTGAGAACCATCTGACAGTATAACATAAAACATATGATTAACAGTTCAAACATAAAATATATAAAAGAAAAATTTTATGCCAAAATTTCACGAGAAAAATTTTATGCAAGAAAATCTTTGTATGAATGCATGATGCAGTTTTATGAAAACTTTTGATGCTCGAGAGTGAACGCCTTCGGTCAGTTCACTCAAAATAAAAGACATATCGAGGGGACGCCTATGGGTCGGTCCCAAATCTAAAAGTTTCGATAAAACACATGCGACTAAATAGGGCCAGTCCTGTACCAACCATTACTTAGTCAAAAACCCTGTAACAATGACATGTATATGTATGCTTAAAAATGATGAATGCATGAAAACAACTGTCAGTTCTAGGAAGACCGTAGTGACTACCCACTAATCACAGGTCATATTTGAGAGCCTACAGGTCGAAGCCTTGGCTCTGATACCATAATTGTAACACCCCATTTTGTAAATGGAATATTACGCATATCATGGCGTGTCATCAAAGCATACAAGGATAAATGTCTAAGCATTATTCAACCATAAAAGGAAATACCGGAATCAAACATCGGTATCCCAAAGTAAAGCTCATCACACACAAACATAAATACTGTAAAAGGAAGGACGAAACAATGTCCAAAGCAACTGTATCAAAGTAAAGGAAATGCATAAAGTAAAGAAAGACAGTAAAGCTTCCAGTCCATATGCACCTACGTTTCAGATCTACGAGCGTCCCTGAGTACCTGCCGTTTTGGGAACATGAAAAGGAAAACGGCTGAGCAAGACGCTCAGTGCACGGATGTACAATAAAGCATGATATAGGATGAGCATGTAACATATAACAGCGGAAGACAAAGTACTGAGTAAACTGGTTAAGTAACATGAAAACTGGTTTTATAGTTGAAAAGCCTTATGTTTAACCTGTGAAAACTGTTTTAACATATAAATACCATAGCCCATATAGGTCATGAAAAGGTCACGTGCATGAATACTTGGAGGGGTGACCTCATCATGCTGATTAGAGGGGATGCCTCTAATCAATATACTGGTTTGGGTAGGAGGGATCAACTCCTTGTGAAGGGTGCAAGGCACACACCACATTCACCATGATAAACTGAATAAAACATGTAACTAGGATGCACCCATACGCCCCGACTGATATAATAATATGGCCAAACTGAAAAGGGACGCCACGAGCAATCACTCCGCCGTGGGGAAGTCATAACATCGGTGCCTCCAATGCTATGGTTATGGTACCTCCATAACTAGGTGAAACTGGTCATGCTTGTATATGGCTATAGTTTATGCTAAATTAACATAAGCAGTTCAAAACAATAAAACAAATGCTGGGGAAAACAGTTGGCTGCATACGGGGAAATCCTAATAAGGAAATGTGAGATTGTAAATATTGCTTATGTGTTAGAGAGAGAAAGAGATAGAGAGATGGTGGATTTCACACAAAGCTAGAGAGAGAAAGTAATGTTTACTATGTGAAAAATAATGAAACCACACCCCTCTCCATCAAAGGAGAGGGTTTATATACCCAAGCCTTGTGATGGGCTTGGGCTTACATTGTTGGGCCGGCCTACACATGTTGTAGGCTAGGCTTGGCTTTGTTTGTTTAATAAAGATGTCTAGACTACGAGCTACTACTAAGTATATTGTCGGAGTGACCGAATCTTCCTAAATACGTAAAAACGTATTTATAACAATCTCCCCCTAAGGGAGGTCACTCCAAACAAGGGTGTTACCCTAGTTACAATAATAAAATAAACCTAGCATACTATGCTTGTCTTGAGCTCGTAGTCTTCGTCTTTCTTTTCTTTTTTTCTTTTCTGGTGAACATGCTGATGTGATCTTTGATATCAGTCTTGAGCATTAATCTCTTGCCTTGATCTCGTGCATCCTTCACTTGTGATCTTCGTCTCTTCGTGACCTCACGTCCCACATACTTATGCCTTAGTAATTCTTGAAAGCTTCAGAGTTCGATACAGCGGAAGACTTAACTTTTAGGCTTTCTTGAATTAGATGAGGTATTAAGTGCATAAAGTATAAGCATGCGGGGACGACTTCTTCTCGGATTCCGCAACGCCACCGTCTTCAAATGCCGCAACATAAGTAGACACGAACGAAATGGCTTTGAACATTTCATTCTAATTCGGTAGCATTTTACCTCCGGTCGGTGAAGACCGTTGGACGATATAAAATATCGTACCCGTGACGGATAGTTTCAATTAAGTAACTTCCTGACAGGATTTCGCGGGTAAACCCGTTCTCTTTATTCGACCGTCCAAAGCTGACTGCGAACATAAAGAGTGAATCATTTGGATAAAGATATCCGCATGATATGAAGCCGTCAATTCATGTTCCTGGAACAAGTGAAATTCAATTAAGAACCGCACCATCGTTGCTTTCCAGTTGTCACGAGCTTGATTCGTATAGAATCTTGCAAGTTACCTACCAAGTGCTGTTTGAGGTTAACACTAGAAGGATTTCCACTCATCACTGTGAACACTAAGGTATCACTCTGAGTGTTCTGGCAAGATCACTAAGATATTGCGTAGAGGCCTGGAACGTGTTTAAATTCAGTTAAGAATTAAACAGCTGTTGCTTTCCAGTTATCACAAGTTTGATTCATAAAGAATCGCACAAGTCACCTACCATGAGCTTTTTGATGTTCGCTCAAGAAGGATTTCCATCTTCATTGTAAATACTTTCGTATTACTCAGATGTTCAAGCAAGATCATGAAGATTTTGCGTAGGACTCTTAAAATCTTTCTTACTTTTCACAGTGTGTGAAGAAGCAAGGAAATATGGAAGTGTGTCCTAATGAGATATTTGATGATCTCAAATGGCTCTAGACTCGATCGTGCACTTTGGATTTTAGTGATCGGAGGCTGGAGAGGAGTGCCACCATTTCAATACCAATTTATTCGGAGTGAATAAATCGATAGATAACGTGTTGTCTCCGTGTGATTAAAACAAATACCTTTTGAGAGATATCTGAGTTAGCTGGGATGGGTTGTGCATTGCATCACTGGGTCCATGATGTCTGTCTTCAATATCAAGAATCATTAACAATGATCTCAATAGCATATGTATTGACCCGGTTTCTGCCTAAAGTTGTAAGGAGGGCTTCTTTCTTTACACCCTTTATCTTTACAATTCTTTTTCATTCTTCAACCCCTTCAATGCTTACCAATACGTCATAACTAGCACCTTGTTGTGATTGTTCCAGTGCTAACTTAACTACTTGGTCGGCATTCAGCTACGTTCACAATCTTTCTCCATCTTTCCTAAGGACTACTATTTCTAGCTATGGAATGTCCTTGGGAAGATTCCTCCGGTTCTGGAAGAATCATAGGACTTAACCTATCCTACCATCCTTATGTCACCATAATCTTCATCGTCGTGAATTAAATGAGGTTTGGGTAAGTATATGTCACCATGAAAATCCATTTTGATATGCAAATCCATTTTGCTCCCCCTTAACATATGCTACGATATTCGAAAACATTTCGCATATATAGAGATGAGCCAACACATTAAGTCAAACCATTTGTGATAATATCCCATATTAAATCACATTTTCTCCCCCATATTAAAAATATTAACCCAATCGATGTTTTTAATATCAATTGATTTAATGAAGTTTTAACAAAGGTTTTGGGAAGAAAAATGCGAGTCCGTTTTATCTTCATGACATCTATTTGTAACATGATCACATATTCACCATATTAGAAAAGAATTGACAAGGTTGGACCTGATAGATGAGAACATCATATGATAAGATCAAATGGTTCTTGGCAGCATATGTTGGTCGCCTCGTCAGGTCTGAAGTCATCTCTTGACACCACATGTACGATTGGTATTGTTGTCTTGACACCAACTTGTGAACTTGGCACGTTCGGCATCGAAGATTCTGAATGCTTGACAATTGCTCCCCCTCAATTGTTGACCCGTGTTCTATTGAAAGAGCTGTAGTCGTCGGTTGAGTAGTCGCATCGTCGAGTATGTAGATACCAATTGTAGATTGCTATGGTTGTAGAGATGATAGCTTCATAAAAACAAGACTTCTCTTGTTTTAACAAATAAATGCACTGAAACGTACATATATTTGTGTTAGACCAAGTTATAAAGTAAACTTGATCCCTTACAAGGTTTTAAAGTAAACCTTGCCCGAGAAAATTAATTCCCGTTGTGAGCCAAAGTTTTCATAAGAAATACTTGACTTTAATGTGAAAACCGGGTTGCAGTCTGAAATAACTACAAGCCATTTAGGCATGTTTTATGAAATATTTACAACTTTTGTACGAACTCTATTTATGGCGCCGTGTCGATATTAATCAACATTTCTAAGGCCGTAAATATTATCGTACCAAAAGACATGCCTTAGAAAAATTAAATAAAAATATTTTTGGATTTTTCTAGATTTTTCAATTTTTATGGTTTTTATATGGTTTTATATTTTTGTATTTTGCTTTTGTGGATAAAAATATAAACAATATATACAAATGATCACCAAGGATACGGAGAATAGTTTTACCACCACTATTCTTTCGCTTCATCTGCTAGTTCCTTAAGAGTCTCAGGCGAGAAGGTTCTCATTCCTAGCTTGTCGGCCAAAAATTCAATTCGAGCGCGATCTAAAGCCTTCGTGAAAATATCCGCCAATTGATACTCAGATCGGACAAAGTAAAGCTCGATTACTCCATTTTCCACTTGCTCCTTGATGAAGTGGTAGCGAATGTCAATATGCTTCGACCGGGAGAATTGAACGTTGTTGCAGCATAAGGCAATTGCACTCTTGTTGTCACAGTACATCGGAATCTTGTTGAAACCTAGACCATAGTCGGTTAATTGCGATCTCATCCAAAGAATTTGAGCACAGCAACCGGACATAGCTATGTATTCTGCTTCCGTACTTGAAATTGCAGCGCTTTTCTGCCTTTTCGATGCCCAACTGATTAATCGGTCTCCTAGTAGTTGCAAAGTTCCACTCGTGCTACGCCTTGTATCTTGACAACCCGCGTGATCCGCATCTGCATATGCCATTAGTGCAATAGAAGAGTCCTTCGAATACCAAAGTCCCCGATTAATGGTTCCTTTAAGATATCGAAAGATCCTTTTAACAGTAGCTAAGTGTAACTCAGTAGGCCTAGTTTGATACCTGGCACACATACATATAGCAAACTGAAGATCAGTTCGACTGGCTGTGATATACAGAAGAGTACCGATCATTCCACGATAAAGTGTCGGATCAACGGCAACTCCATGTGGATCTGCATCAAGCTTAGTTCGTTCCACCATTGGAGTATCCACGGGGTCGCAAGATTCCATCTTATACTTCTTAAGCGATTCAAGGGCATACTTGGATTGATTGATAAAGATGCCTCTGGGACTCTGAGATATCTGAAGACCTAAAAAGAATGATACCTTGCCCATCATTGACATCTTAAACTTGGAAGACATGAGTGTCCCAAACTCATCCGATAAGGTTTGGGTCGAGGCTGCAAATATAATATCATCAACATATATTTGTACCATAATCATATCTTTACCTCGTTTCTGAATGAACAGCGTGGGATCCACCTTGCCTTTAGCGAAGCCTTGCGTAATGAGGAATTTTGACAAAAGATCATACCATGCGCGAGGAGCTTGCTTCAACCCATAGAGAGCCTTCTTAAGCTTGTACACATGATTAGGATAATTAGGATTCACAAAACCATCTGGTTGTTGAACATAGACCTCTTCCTTGAGTTCACCATTAAGAAATGCCGTCTTCACATCCATCTGATAGGCGACCATATTCATATGGGCTGCATAAGCGAGGAATAGTCTAATAGCTTCCAAACGGGCAACAGGTGCAAAGGATTCCATAAAGTCGATGCCCAATAATTGCTTGTATCCACGAGCTACTAGACGAGCTTTGTTCTTCAATATTCCGCCTAACTCATCGAGTTTCACCTTGTAAACCCATTTCAAAGTGAGTAACTGCACTTGATCCGGGCATGGGACAAGTTCCCAAACATCAAGACGTATGAATTCGTTAAGTTCTTCTTGCATAGCTTCTATCCAACAAGATTGAGTAAAAGCTTGTTGCCATGTCTTAGGTTCAACTTCAGTGAGAAAAGCATCAAAGTGACAAAACAATGCACTTTCTTGTAACTGACTTCGTGTGGATACCGGACGATTAGGGTCACCAATAATAGAATCTATAGGATGATCCTTTGTCCACTTGCTGTCATGTTCACGAATCCGTGGATTGGAGTAAACTGTAGTAGGAACTTCCTCTGAGGTGGACGACCCGGCTTGATTAGGGTCGGGAATAGATACACCAAAGAATGGAAGTTCACGCATTTGAGCGAATTCCAAATCGTGATCATCATCATCCTCTTCATCATCAATAGGCATGACATGGGTAGTTGAAACATGTGTTGGTTGAGAATTACTCGTTGAAGGTATATCTTGACCCATTGTAGGTGCAGATGTGTCTGATTTTGCTTCGGTTGCTGGAGCGACAACTTCGGTTACCGGAGCTATAACTTCAGGTTCTGGAGCAACAATACTTGGAGGAGTAAAGAATTCATCAAAGAACGGTTGAAACAACGTATCCCATTCCTTCCTAGTAGGTGGTGTAAATGATGATGAAGTAGGATTGTTTGGGACAAGACCAGAACTAATGTTACTGGGTCCCATTTCATGAAGTGCGGGTTCAGAGCTGCTTTGCTCAGAAGCCATTGCTGTCAGCTCATCAAAATCAACATTCATAGTTTCGAGGATCTTGCGAGAGTTACGGTTGTAGATTCGGTATGCCTTCTTTGCGGGGGCGTAACCAATGAAAATACCAATATCAGCCTTTGGTTGAAGTTTTCCCAAATTGTCACCATCATTATTTGGATAGCAAAGAGAACCAAATACATGAAGATATGATAAATCTGGTACTTTTCCATGGAGAAGCTCATAAGGTGTTTTACCATGGCGTTTACGAATTAGTGACCGGTTTTGGGTGTACACTGCTGTGGATACTGCTTCTGCCCATAAAAACAATGGAGCCTTTGCGTAAATTAACATCGTTCGAGCAGCTTCCATAAGTGTGCGATTTCGCCTTTCAACGACACCGTTTTGTTGTGGAGTGCGTGCAACAGATGTTTCATGAGATATGCCAACTTCTTCATAGTAATCACGCAAGATTTGATTCACAAATTCGGTTCCATTATCTGTACGAATGCGTCGGACAGTAGTGTTGAGACGCACTTGAATCATCTTGAGAAATCCGATGATGAATTTAGGTGCCTCATTTTTTGCTTTAAGAAATTTCACCCATGTAAACCGAGAGTAATCATCGACAATAACGAGGATGTACTTTTTGCCACTAAGACTTTCAACTCGCATAGGCCCACAAAGATCCATATGCAAAAGATAAAGTTTCTCTTGGTTGGTGTCTTCCGTCTTGGGTTTGTATGATTTCTTAGTGCTTTTCCCCATTGTACACGCGGAACACAAATGATCCTTGGGAAATGATAGTTTAGGAAGACCACGATCAAGTTCGTTTTTCGCCAAATGATTAATAGCGTCAAAGTTAAGATGAGATAACCGTCGATGCCATAACCATGACTTAGTCTTCGATGCTTTGGAGAGAAGACATACGGGAGAAGCGGCCATCATGTCTTGTAGAGACAAAGTATACAAATTATTCCCTCGAGTACCTTTCAATAAATCAACCCCTTCCAAATTACGAATGAAGCAGGTATGCTCTCGAAAAGCGACTTCTAGGTTTGCATCACAAAATTGTCCCACAGAAAATAAGTTGTGACCAAGACCTTCCACGTAATACACTCTTGAGATTATAACATTCCCAATATGATATTCACCGTAACCCATTATCTTTGCAATATGATCATTTCCAAATCGAACCGTACCAAGAAACTTGCTGACGAAATTCTGAGCTGAGAGCGATCTCCGGTCATATGCTTGGAGCAACCAGAGTCCAAATACCTGAGAACAATTTGGACCACCTGTTTTCAACAACAACAGTAGACAATGCATTGGAAACTATTGGTTCCGGAGTGTTAGCAGATACAGATATAGAATTATCAGAATTGCTAACATTTGTGAGACCCTTAGATTTCCTGCTTTTTCTAATGGGAGTTTTAGCACTAACAGGTTTTACTGTTCCAACTTTCTTAGGTTTTGGATTATTCGCGAGCACTACAGTGGGAGTAGACCTAGTTAAAGGGCACTTTGTTCCTACAGTAGTGTTGGTGTTCCTAGTTAAAGGACACGCTTGTGTTTTAGTAGCCTTGGTACTCCTAGTGAAAGGGCACGCTTTCTTCACTTCAGTGGGAGTGATCCTAGTTAAAGGGCACGTATTTCCTACTATAGTGAAAGTTCTACCAGTGGGGCGCCACATCCAACCAACTTGGGTTAACACTTTCCCAGTCGGTTTCCATTCTAATCCATTTTTCCGGGCATGCATCTCATTCACATGGTCAATAAGGCAAGAATCATGACGACTAGAAAACATACATTCATTGCAATTCCAACATTTTAAATTAGAATTCACAGTAGGCTTAGAATGTTGCACAACCGCAGAGCCTTTATGTTTAGCTACATGATTCTTTTTATTCAAAACAGAAATAACATTCCTAGGATGGGCTTCTACTTTCTTCTTCACTTGACTACTAGATGGGGGCAAGATCCTATCATTCTTCTTGTTTCTTTTAAGCTTAGATCTTTGAGCCTTAGTAGTGGTGCTTACTCCTGTAGAAGGCAACACGGGAATATTAGAAGCTGGTTTTGATTCCGCCTTATCTTTAGTGACCAAAGTTTGAGATGGTTTAGTCCTAGGGCCCTTGTTAAGTGGTGTGACGGCTATTAGGTTCCTTTTGATTGCACTAGAGGACGAAGCTGAGATAGTGGCTGCGTTATCCACAACATTCTTACCTTTTAGAGTACGAAGTGTTTCCTTTAACTCAGCCAAGACCAGATTTTTATCACAAATTTGTTCCCTCAAATCAGATATTTCCACCGACTTTCGATTCAATTGTTCAATCAATGATTGATTCTGTGCAGTGGTATTAGCACATGCGGGCTGTACTGAATCGAAGAGTCGTGTATTTTTCTGTTTTAAGTTATCAACTTTGGACAAAATCTTGGAAACTTGATTGTCTAGATCAAGTCTAAAACTCTCAGCGGCCTCAAGTACGTTTACACAGTTAAGCTCCTTAGATTTCTCTATTTCTATCGGCAAAGAGTTAGCAACTTTGTCACTTGGCTGACGCTGTTTTGATTGTAAATTCAATCGAAAATTCTTTTCAAAATTTGCATCATCGATATTAACACCTTCGAATGACGTTTCAAAGATTTCTTGAATAAATTGTTGCTTGCATTCAAGCGAAATACAATGTGTTTGAATCTCATCAAAACGTTTTGAAAGCGAAGAATATGAATCTTGAAGCTTTAAAAATTCAACGTCAGATTCGTGACAAGTACTATCTACCACATTATCCACAGATTCAACATTATGCACAATAGAATCATTATCAACACTTGTATTCACACAGACATAAACTATATCATGAGACATCACTTGATTCAGAAGCAGATCATTATGGCGTGAAACCCGTTCTATTTCAAGTAAACTGTTTTTATAAGCATCTTCCATTTCATTGAAAACACGTCTAACTTCTTCTATTTCCAAAAACAAATCTTGATCAATATTACGAAGACAAGCTTTAACATTCTTTACAAACGGAACAATTTCATCTCGAAACGCAGCTCTAGTGTGCTCAAAGTTCCATTCACCTTCCGTTATGGAAGTGGCCGTCGTACGTTCCAAAATGACCTTGTCAAAATCGGCTAAGTGTTGGTGAACCGTATTTAAGTTAACGGACGCCTTACTTACCGGTGGAATTAACTTCGTTAAATCCTTTTTGACGAGTGTAGGAGACGTACTAGGAAGGTTTTCATTTGACAAACTTTGGGGCACAAGAACTGTTAATTCTGCTAATTCCTTTTGTAAGCGAATGCGTGTCTTTTTCGAAAATTGATCTTTGTTATGTTGATCATAATCAATTGTATGGAATTTTGAAAGCATTTTAGAATGAGTTTCATCCCCAAGTGATTGTGTCTCCTCAGTACTACGAACAAAAGGTGCTTCTTTCGATTTTCCAATTATGGTCATATCATAAATACCGGGAATATATTCCTGAGCTTGTTTTGCATAACCAGGATTAGGTGGTAAATCTTGAAGACGCTTAAGTTCGAATTCTTTAAATGATTTAGTTAAAAGATGAACCTTTTCTGTGGAAGCGTATTGTTTTAAAAGCTGTTGTTCTTTGAATTTAAGAAGTTTGGTAGCATTAATTTCCGATTCAACCTTTTTAGACTCGAGAGTTTCGAAATCCATTTTAAGTTTCTGAAAATCATTGACAACCGACTCTTTTTCTTTTAATTCATTGGAAAGATTAGCTTTTAATGATTCTATTTCTTTCAAGTGTTCAATCTTTTCAAAACGAAATTGGTCAAATTCAGAACATGTTATTTTCTCTTCTTGAGGGACCATTTCAAAAGTTTTGACCTTTTCTTTATGCAACGCAAGCTCAGCAGTTAGGGTGGAATTCGTATCTACGGATTGTCTGAGGGCCATATGCATTTGATCAATAATATGTTTAGGCACCATGACCAAATCATGTTGAGCATAAGATTCCATACCCGTCGTAGCATTTGGTTGAGGTTCATTCAAATGTGTTGGATTGGGTACCACATCATTTGAGTTACTAGTCCCCGAATGCTGTTCGAGGTTGTCATTTTCATGCCCAACTTGATGTTAGTTATCATCAATATTATTAGATGTGGTTGGTACCTCACTGATGACATCAGAACCGTAGTGAGAGAGATTAGCAACGAGAGCAGCTTGGGCAGAGTGAATGTCATCACAATCCGAATCGTATGCATCAAGATCGTCCGCTTGATAAGCTGCATTAGAAGTGGAGACGACTGCAATGCCTTCAGTATCTGCTGCCCCTGGGTCTGCAAGAAATGCTAACTCCTCTGAATCCAAAATCTTCCCCTTAGACTGAGCATCAACCAAATACATCTTCTCACGAAACCATGCATCATCCCTCCTCCTTTTCGGCTGAGTGCATTCCCTAGCCATATGACCTTGTCCTCGGCAATTGTAGCAAGTCACAACCTTTTTAGGACCTCTAGGACTTCCATTTCCATTAGCTTGAGAATTCACAGCTTGATTGTTCCCAGTCCTTGTAGGAGGTCCATATGAATTTTGCCTTCCCTGAATAGGTTGCACCATCACTTGACCATCTTGAACAGTGGCTTGTTGTCGAGGATTTGATGAGGTGCGGAGCTGATTGTTTGTTGGTGGAAATCCTCTAGTTGCAACAAGTTTTGACAAGTAGGCTGTGAGATGGTTTAGAACATCAGCTGGCGTATCATTTGGTGTAAAGACCGGTGCTTCGATTGGTGGAAGTTCATTAGAGTAGAAGGCTTGTGCTGGTTGTGCTTCAATTGGAAAATATCCTTGCTGAGGAGTATAGCCCAATGGAGAGGTGTTGGCTTGTGATGGTGATGTCTGATATGGTGGTTGCTGTGGAAATGATTGTTGATGAACACCTTGTTGAAATGCTTGCTGTGGCATCACTAGTGGTGGATAAGATGGTTGCTGTGGTTGCTGATAGTTGTGTGGTGGTGTCTGCTGCAAGTATGATGGTTGCTGATAAGTATAAGCCATGTTTTGTTGAGAAGCATACATTGCAAGTGGATCATGAACTTGAGGTGTAGACAACCGAGCCTCGATCACATGGCATTCGTGTTGTTGAAGAAAGGCTTGAAGTTGATCCACATTGGTGTTATGCAAGTCCTTAGCCAATTTAACATCCGTCACGTATTTTTTCCATTCTGAAGGAAGAGTGTTCAAATACTTGGTGTTCAATTGAAAGGTAGGAATTGTCATGCCATAGATATTGAGCTCATTCAACAATAGGGTAAATCTCAGATAGTAATCATTGAGAGTCTCCCCTGGCACATAGGCAAACTTATCAAAAGTATCATAAAGCTTACACTCTCGTTCTTGTTTAGTTAACGAGGTGCCTTGCATGAGAACACGAATTCTATCCCATAACTCTTTGGCAACTTTATGTTTGCTGACGAGTTTGTAGACATCTGGAGGAAGGGCTTGGAGAATGATGTTTGTAGCATACTTATCACATTTATCTTGAATCTTTATATCTCCAGTCAACTCACCCGTTGTGCGAGGACGAGTAGTCGTACCTTCCGTCACTGTACCATAATCTAATGGTCCATTGAGCACCGATGCCCAAATTAGATGTCCATTCTCCTTGTTCAACATATAAACTTCCATTCGGGAAGCCCATTCCTCATACATAGTCTTCACCAACATTGGTGGACGATTATCCGTACCCGAGAGGATGGACTTATCCGTAAGAGATGTGTACTCCATTTCAATAAGTTAAGATTTACAAACTTTGATCGATCAATGAAAGAAAGTAAATGTGTTTGTTGTTGTGAGTTGAAGTCGAGAAACAATGTTAAAATCCCCTAAAATATGTTCTCAATAAACCAAAAATTCCAAGTCAAAATTACACACGATCCCACAAACTGCAAGTTTGTTCGAAAATTTTTTAAGGAATAATTTTGTTATCGGAATGTTGATCGGAATAGTGATCGGAATATCAATCGGAATCTCCTAAATCGGAATACCTTGATCGGAATGTACCTAATCTGAATACCAATCGGAATGAGTGATCGGAATATCCAATCTGAATACCAATCGGAATATACCCAATCTTAATACCAATCGGAATGAGTGATCGGAATACCCAATCTGAATACCAATCGGAATGTACCTAATCTGAATACCAACCAATCGGAATGCCGTGATCAAATACCCAATCTGAATACCAATCGGAATATACCCAATCTGAATACCAACCAATCGGAATGCCGTGATCGGAATACCCAATCTGAATACCAATCGGAATATACCCAATCTGAATACCAATCGGAATACCTAAACCCTATTCCGATTACACTGATCGGAATGTACTATAAACCCCTTTCAGATGACCAGATCGGAATATTTCCCACTTTTCTCGGACAAAACTCAACCAATTCGTGATTTTAAGCCAAAAAATGATCAAAACACCCAAAAATTTTGTGTTTTTAGCCAAAGTAACTATACCAAATCCCTACCACAACTATGTAGAAGATTTGTATCAAGAAAAAACCATCAAAAACACAAAAAAAAATTTTGGACGTGTGAAAATGGATCAAAAATGGCGTATGAATCAAGAACACAAACACATGAACAATACAATCATCCCATGGCTCTTGATACCATTTGTGAGATTGTAAATCTTGCTTATGTGTTAGAGAGAGAAAGAGATAGAGAGATGGTGGATTTCACACAAAGCTAGAGAGAGAAAGTAATGTTTACTATGTGAAAAATAATGAAACCACACCCCTCTCCATCAAAGGAGAGGGTTTATATACCCAAGCCTTGTGATGGGCTTGGGCTTACATTGTTGGGCCGGCCTACACATGTTGTAGGCTAGGCTTGGCTTTGTTTGTTTAATAAAGATGTCTAGACTACGAGCTACTACTAAGTATATTGTCGGAGTGACCGAATCTTCCTAAATACGTAAAAACGTATTTCTAACAGGAAAGAATGTCCATACTGAAAGGACGGGAATCCGTACCTCAAGTCCAGTGAAATGAACGGAAGAAAGACTCCTACTTCTGGATCACTAACGCTACATGAATACACACGTGTATAAGTATCGATTCACTGATTACGTACTGGGTTCTGTGTCTCATTATAGCTGATTTGGTATGTTTTAGGTCATGGTTCACTGTTTAAAGCCTTAAACTGTGTTTATCTTGTATTCTGATTTATCTGATTAAGTATTACTGGTGATTCATGTATTAATATACTTACTGTATAATAATAAGTAACTTTCCAAAAATAGCAGGTTTCCAAAAATAGAAAGTTTCCAAAAATAGAAAGTTTCCAAAAATAGAAAGTTTCCAAAAATAGAAAGTTACCAAAAATAGAAAGTTTCCAAAAATAGAAAGTTTCCTAAAATAGAATTAACTGCCTAAAATAGATTAGTTTCTAAAAATAGAAAGTTTCCAAAAATAGATCAGCTGCCTTAATTAAATAAGTTTCCATATATAGAAAGTTTCCATGATTAGATTAGCTGCCTGAAATAGATTGATTTCCATATATAGAAGGTTTCCATAATTAGATTAGTTGCCTTATTTAATTAAGTTTCTATAAATAGAAGTTTCCATAATTAGAATTAAGCTGATTACATAAGCTATCATATAAGTCTAAGTGTTTAAGCTTATTTCTTAAGTCATATGATATAGTGTATAGTTTAATTATTATTTCATGTATTTTAATTAAACTATAGGTTAAGCATTTTAATTAAAGTATAACATGTATAATTAAAATGAAATGAAAATACTTAGGTTAAAATGTGTATTATTATTAATAATAATATAACCTAAGTCATATCTAAATTAATTAATTATAGGCATGTTTTAATAATTAATTAATTATAACTTATAACATAAAATACTTAGGTTAAATTAATGTCATGATAAACTAATAATTAAAATAACCTAAGTCATGATTTAATTAATATTTCATGTTATTAATTAATTATATCCTAAGTTCATGATTCATAAAAATTACATGTAACATAGATCATGATTTTAACCAACGAACCATGAATCGGGTATGAATTCGACACCGTACCCCGGGCCAAACCCGGGGCACACGTGTCCCCTTGCTGTCGTGGGTCCCACATGAGCCAACCAAGACCAATTGTGGTCTTGGTGGTGGCGGCAATAGCAAACCAAACCCCCCTCGGGTTTGTTTTGCTAGGCGGCTAGAAACAAACACCCCTTTAAATCATTCCTTGATTTTATTTAATACCAAAACATGTTAGATCAATGATTAATTATCTTGTTTTCATAAGAAAAATAATAACATGTTCATGAAAATAATCAAAGATCAAAAGAATTAAAAAGAATTAAAAAGAAGGGTTAGAAAGGTATACCACTAGGTAGCTTGGAAAAAGGATGAACAAACACGTATTCTAACACTTGTTTTTAAGATCAAAATCAATCAAACACCCTCTTATGGTGGTGTATAGGTGGCGGCACAAAGGAGGCAAAAAGGAGAGGAGAAAACTCTTTTTAGGGTTTTGATGTTTATTTCTTGAAAATGGAAAATGAAAACATGTTTTTACTTTTACCCCCCTTAACTTGTAAAGTCCATGGGCTAAGCCCATTTCATGCATGTGTGCCGTGGGTATGGGGGCCCCACATGGGGTACCCGTACCTTTCTCGTGTCCCGATGTTTCGTGTTCGTTCGTGGTTAAACGTGCTCGTGTTTAACGTGTTTCTGTTTCTTTTAACGTGTCGTTTATCGTAAACTTAACACTCGTAAATATATTATAAGTATTTACGTAATTATTTTAGTTAGTATTTTAAATGGTGTTCATGATTTAATTATGTTCACGTGATATATTATTAACTGTTTATCATGGGTTCGTACGTAATCGATACTTGTCATGACATACACGTACGCACTTGCTTGATTATTAGCACATGAATGTGATCAATACTACATGAGGTAAGTTTTAATCTAGAACGTACGATCTTAAGGGCACTATTCATGGTAAAAGCATGCGGGTTTTACAAAACATCTATTGCTCGAACACCCGAACAAAACAGAGTTGTTGAAAGAAGAAACCGTACTTTAGTTGAGGCTGCTCGAACATTATTATCCGCTACAAAACTTCCACTATACTTTTGGGCCGAAGCCGTGTCAACCGCATGCTACACACAAAACCGCTCCTTAATTATCCCAAGACACGAAAAGACACCATATCACATAATTCATGATCGAAAACCTTCACTCAAACACCTACATGTTTTTGGATGTACTTGTTACATTATACGAGATGGTGAAAATTTGGATAAGATGAAAGAGAAAGGTGATGCATGTATTCTTGTGGGATATGCAACTCAGTCTAAGGGGTATAGAGTGTACAACAAGAGAACAAAATTGATTGTCGAAACCATTCACATTCGATTTGATGAATTACAAGAAATGGCACTTGAACAAAACAGTTTAAGTCCCGATCCACAACGACAAACGACTTCCGTTCACAACCGCACGGAACTCGAAACTCAAGACCACAACAATGAACCGTCAAGTTCAACGCTGGTTCTAGAAAATGTTCCTAGAGCTGATATGACAGTCGACACGACAATTGAAGAGTTGGAAATGTTATATGGACCAATGTATGATGAATATTTCACGGGGGAGAAACAAGTTGTATCGAAGTCTTCCGCTGTCACTCATGATAAGAATGATGATACCGATCATCGTCAACAACCGGATACAACTTCATCTACTTCAACACGGGTTGCTGCAGATTATCTCCTCAGAATATCACTTCAACAATCGATCCTACAACATCCACAAATACTGTCATTGCTCCAGAGAACACAAATCAAGCAGACAATACATTATCTGACGAAGACAAATTTATCAACCCATTCGGTACACCGGTACATGAAACTGGAGAGTCTTCTACTCGCCATGTTGATCCATCAAATATGCGTATGTTTTACCAACGACATCCTTCAACACATCATTGGACCCGAGATCATCCTTTGGTTCACGTAATTGGAAACCCTTCACAGCCCGTTCGTACAAGACGACAGCTTCACACCGATGGCGATGTTTGTATGTTCGTACTCGCCGTGAGTTCAGCCGAACCGAAAAACATCAAAGAATCCATGGCTGATCATGCTTGGATTGAATCTATGAAGGAAGAACTTCAACAATTTGAAAGACTTAAAGTCTGGGAACTTGTTGACAGACCATACGATTTAATACCATTAAATCTTTGATGGATCTGGAAAAACAAGATGGATGAAGAGAACACGATCATCAAGAATAAATCAGGCTAGTGGCTAAAGGGTATGAACAGAAAGAGGGTATTGATTTTGAAGAATCATTTGCACCAGTAGCTCGAATGGAAGCGGTCAGGATTTTTCTTGCTTATGATGCACATAAGGGATTCATTGTCTATCAGATGGACGTAAAGACGACGTTTCTTAACGGTCTTTTGAAGGAAGAAGTCTATGTCACACAGCTGGAAGGATTCGTCAATCCTCATTATCCTGACAAGGTGTATCGTCTCCACAAAGCACTTTATGGACTCAAGCAAGCTCCAAAGGCGTGGTACGACGAGCTCTCGAAATTTCTTGTCTCCAAAGGTTTCTCAAAAGGTTCCATTGATCTAACTTTGTTCACTTATAAATATGGGGATGACATTTTGCTTGTGCAGATTTATGTTGATGACATTATTTTCGTGTCTACAAAACCAAAACTTTCAAAATGGTTTGAAAAAGTAATGCACAGCAGATTTGAAATGTCTATGATGGGCGAACTAAAATTCTTTCTAGGAATTCAAGTTCACCAATCCCCAAGTGGTATCTTCATTAACCAAGTTAAGTATTGTCAAGAAATAATCACAAAGCATGGTATGACATCATGTGACCCCGTTGGGACACCATTATCAACCACATCCCTAGATGCTGATTTGGAGGGATTACCCATAGATCAAACGAGATATCGTTCCATGATCGGGTCCCTCATGTACTTGACAGCAAGCAGACCTGATATACATCATGCTACATGCTATTGTGCACGATATCAAGCACGACCCACTGAAAAGCACCTCAATGAGGTTAAACGGATCTTTCGGTACCTTAAGAATACCATTCACATGGGACTCTGGTATCCAAGGGAAACCGGTTTCTTTCTAACGGCCTATTCAGATTCTGATCATGCAGGGTGTCTTGATACATGTAAAAGTACTTCTGGTGGTGCACAATTTCTAGGACGAGATAAGCTTGTGGGATGGTCTTCCAAGAAGCAGGATTGCACGTCACTTTCATCAGGCGAAGCGGAGTATGTGTCTCTATCTGCGTGTTGTGCTCAAGTTCTTTGGATGAGAACACAACTCACGGATTATGGCTTCCACTTTGATAAAGTACATATGTACTGTAACTCAAAGTCTGCCATAGCCATCTCATGCAATCCGATCCAGCATTCCCGCACAAAGCACATTGATGTCAGATATCACTTCATTAAGGAACAAGTTGAAAAGGGTATTGTTGAATTATACTTTGTTGGAACTGATTACCAATTAGTTGACTTGTTTACAAAAGCTCTTTCAAAAGAGAGGTTTGCGTATCTTGTTAGGCAAATTGGTAGGAGATGTTTGACTCCAGCAGAACTGGAGGTTCTGGCAAAGAAGCCTGCTTGATTCATCTATCAAACATCTACTTGTAAATACCTTTGAAAAAGCAAAATACAAAAATATAAAACATATAAAAACAAACACAAAATTAAAAATCTTTCAAAATCCAAAAAATATTCTTCTCGACATGTCTTTCAGTATCGATAATATGGACGTACCTAGAAATGCCGCTCAATAACGACACGGGTGTGTACATAAAGCTCGAATGAAAGTTGTAAATATTTTTCAAAACATGTCATTTCTATTTTTTTAAAGGAAATTGTCTATTTTGGACAATATTTCCAACAACGGGTAGAGCAATCTATCTTGGGTTGAGTTTGTCACAAAACATTCCACGTTTTGAGCTCAACACAATGGCTTGTAATCACTTTCAGATTGCAACCCGGATCTAAATTCACGGGGGAGTGTACGCTTTTGTACTCTTACCCTTAGCAAAAGAAGTTCAATCTTCTTACACTTGAGTGGATTCGTCAAGACATTCAAACTCTATGAACTCAAGTTTATGCTTTAGAAAAACCTTTTCGACAAAAAGAATTGATTTTTCAAAAAGCGTTGAACACAATTTTTTCAAGAATTTCTCAATGATGTTCAAAATCTTTCAAAAATTATGTGTTCAACAACTCCTATCCTCAAAAGTTTAATGTGGATCAAATCCTCGCAATGACAATTCCAATGGATCAATTTTTGACGGGGAGCGTTCCTAATTCATGCTAAGTTTGACACATCTTTCTCTCGAAGGATTTCAAGACTATTTTTCAAAATATATTTTAATCAAATTTGGTATCTCTAATATCAAAAGATTTTATATATTAGAGATAGGGGAGAAAATGTGATTAAAATGTGATCTAAAGACTCAAGCACTCACGGTTACGATCAAATACCCACAACATCTTTAATTCACGACGTTATTGGTGTCAAAAGGGTGGTTAGGTTAAGTCCTATGATCCAACCAGAACCGGAGGGATCTTCCCAGGGACAATCCAATAGATTATTAGAAGTCCTTAGGAAAGATGGAGTAGAATGTGAACAAAGCTGAATGCCGACTAAGTACTGATGATAGCACTGGAACAATCACAACAAGGTTCTATTAATGATGTCTTGGTAAGCATTGAAGGGGTTGAAGAAGGAAAAAGAAATGTAAGGATAAAGGGTCTAAAGAAAAAAGCCCTCCATAAAACTTAGGCAGAAACCGGGTCAACACATCATGAAGACAACTCATTATAGACCCAGTGATGTGAAGCACAACCCTTTCCCAGCTACTCAGGCTTCTCTCAAAAGAAGTTTGTTTTATTGTCACGGAGATCAACACGACTTCTATTGACTTTCTCACTCCGAGATAGTTGATATTAAATAGGTGGCATCTGCTCCAGCCTCCGACCACTAAAAGTGCACAAATCGAGTCTAGAGCCAAGAGATCAATCAAATCTCGTTAGGACACGCGGATGAAGATAAAGAGAGTCCTACGCTATATCCTTGCGATATTGCTAGAACACTCAGAGTGATACTACTTGGTATTCACAATGATGAGTGGAAATCCTTCCAGTGTTAACATCAAACAGCACTGCGGTAGGTCATATGCAAGATTCTTTATGAATTGAACATGTTTAAAACTGAAAAGCAACAGTGGTTTGAATCTGAATTGATTCAAACTCGTTTCAAGTTTCTACGCAATATCTTTATGGTCTTGCCAGAACATTCAGAATGATATTCATTAATATTCACAGTGACGAATGGAAATCCTTCTAGCGTCAACATCAAACAGCGCTACGGTAGGTGACTTGTGAGATTCTTATGAATCAAACTTGTGTCAACTGGAAAGAAACAATGGTAAGATTCTTAATGAATCAAACTTGTTCCAGGAATTTGAATTGACGATTTTAATCAAGCGGGTATTCATCCAATTGATTCACTCTTTATGTTCGTAGTCTTGCTTTGAGACGGTCGAGTAAAGAGAACAGCTAGTACAGCCGCGAAACCCTGTCAAGGAGATTTTTAAATAAATCTACCTAATCACAGGTACGGTATTTAATATCGTATAACAGTCTTCACCGACCGGAGGTAAAACGCTACCAATTTAGGAAGAATGTCAAAGCCATTCAGTCCGTGTCTATGTTTTTGTCTCGAGAAGGTGGCGTCACGGTGTACTCAGCAAAGTCAAAGATTCAAAACCACATATTCATGCCTAAAGACTTATTCACAATTAATGGTGTGAGCATGTGGATAAAGACACAAGATCGCAAGATGGCAAAGACAAGTCAAGAATGATTGGATGATCTCAAGATAAAAGAGAAAGTCGGAAGACAATGACAAAGGCTCAAAGATCACAGCATGAAGAAACAAAACTATTGTTAAACGTTCAAAACTCACTTATGACGAAATTCATAAATCTCAATTGGAATCCCAATAACGAAGAGGAATGACCTTACATTGGGGGAGATTGTTAGCCTCAAAATATTGAGTCAAACAAGAATGTTCGGTCATAGGTTATTATTGTAATATTTATTAGAATGGTGTAATAGATAGTTAAATAGTCGTGGTTCACGAGCTTGGATTTAAACTAATTAAAGTCCAAAAGTCAAGCCCGACCCAATATATAGTCTATTAAAGCCCGCATGTGGGTGGACTATATATACTACCCTCCTAGCATGTTAGGAGGGTGGGATGGTCATTTGTAACTAATCTTCTTCTAATCTAATATTCACCAAGTTAATCATCTCTCTCTCTACTTTCTCTCATTACTTTCTCTCTCTAGAATTCATATCTTTTCATCTCATATCTTTATCTATCATCTTATTGTGGGAAAACAAAATCTTTAATAGAGTTTGCATCTGGAAGCTTAGGAATCAGCGTGATGAACAACGAATTACAACCGCTAGGAAATTCACCCTTGGTAAAAAAGTGATTGACCGCCAAAAAAACGTCGTGTTCGATGGGGGTCTAGAACTGTCTATAAAATCCGAACGTGAAACCATCCGGACCTGGTGACTTGTCAGTACCACAATCCCAAACTACTCTTTTCACCGCTACTCTACTAACGTCTTATTCGAGGTCCAACATCTGATCATGTGTGAGGGAGTTAGGAAAGCTCATATTAACGTGAATGCGATCGGTTGACGGATGTGCAAATCTATTTGTAAAATACTCCAAAAACTCACCCTTAACTTGAACCGGGCAATCAACCCATACTCCATTCTTCAAGACCCCTCTACTGCTCAAATGTCTCCGTTTTTTATTAAGCATACTGTGAAAGAATCGTAAATTTTCGCCACCTTCAACCGACCATCTAACCTTTGCCTTTTGAAAAAATTTAGTCGCGTGAGATCGCTGAATGTTCATAATCGAGTTGACCACTTCCACTCTCTTAGCTAAAATCGCCTCGGAAACTATCCCCTTGTCAATCTCTTCATACAGCCTAGGTAAGTCCTCTTGTAAACATATTAAATCAGCCTTTGACGAACGTGTGTGACCGGAGTTCCACTCCTTGATCTTATTCTTGAGAAATTTTAGTTAAAGCATCACGTTATTAATACCATTATGACAATGACCAGGAGCACTGGTCCAAGTATCCTCCACAAACTTCTTGAAACCTTCCACTTTGAGCTAATGATGATAGAACGTGAATAGAGTCGGCCCATAATCCACCCTAGACTCCCGGAGAAGAATGGGTCTATGATCAGACAAGTAACAATCTGATGTGATGGCACTAATGTTAGGGAACGAGTTCCACACAGTGTCCGAGATGAAAAAACGATCTAATTTTCTCATCTTTGAAACTGATTTGTGACACCATGTGAAAGCACTACGCCTAAAGGGACTTCCTCTAGGTCAGCATTAGAAATATAATTATTAAACACCTCAGCGTCCCTGTCATTAAAAGTTGAGCCAAATCTATCGGTTTTAACGCATACCTCATTGAAGTCTTCCATCATAATAACGTCACCATTCTACCCTTTTATCACAGTAACAAGATATTCCCAAAGCATTTTCTTTTCCCCTTTGTCATGAGGAGCATAAACTACAATTAAAAGGGTATCAACTCCTGTGCTCAGCCACTCACTCCGGACAATGATAAACGAATCCGAAACTGTAGACATGGCTATTAATAAATTATTTAATCTTTTATGAAGTTATTCTTTATAATTAGGTTAATAGTCAAATCAACTTTAATTTACTTAGATAAAGTATAAATATACTAAGGCTCGAAAAGATCGATAATCGCTCGATGCGAGCTATTAAAGGCTAAAGCTCTGCTCATTAACAGTTACGAGCCCGTTTATTAGGCTTGAGCTCAGGCTGGAGCTTGATAAAAGCTCAGCTCAGTCGATTCGAGCTTAAACTCGAGCTCAAATTGCTTGATAAACGTTTGGCTCATTTGCACCTTAGATACAAGTAACGCATAGACTTTAATAACATCTTTTTATCATATGGATTACATAACTTTTTTGTTGTTCATCAAAGCATCTATCTTATAGTGATAGATAGATAGTTTAAAATATCAAGTTCTTGATTAGAATTAAGACTTCTAGTCAATTGCAAAGAAAACATCTAAAACATAAGATAATAAGCATTTTGAGATACTTATGCAACCAAAAGTCATTGTATGCTCAAATCACTAACTATTAGCTCGCCGTTAAAAAAATCCATCATGCTCGCAAGCATGACATGTAACTTTACCACCATAACTTAAAGCATCATAATCTCACGCATGAAGTTTTTTTTGGAAATGTCTCCTTATTATTTACATATGATATGGGGGATAATAAACCAACAAAAATCCCATATTTAAACCATAACTTAAAGTCTCAACTCTCAACAACGAGCTACCTCAGATTATCGAACGATTAAATTTCAAAAACCGTCATTGTGGTTTTGAAAAATCACACATTCTTTAGACTACGCATGTACAAAATCACAAGCACATAGACTAAGACTGCATTCTCGAGAGTTGTGGTAACTTTTTTGCAATTTTCTCTTCCTCAAAAGATTCATAAGTGTCACCCACAAAGCTAGCTTGAACAAACAAAAACCCCACAACATCAACCACAAACTCAAAATCAACCGTGACCAAAATATTAATGGTGCAATAACATTGCTGGCGCTTGGTTTTTGAGAGAGACTATACAGACATGCAACATATATAAATCGAACAATCGATCAGGCTATATGTAACACCCCATTTGTTAAGATGGAATGCTATAGTAAATTATGGCGTGTCATCAAAGCATACAAGGTAAATGTCTAAACATTCATGACCATAAATAGAAATACCGGAATCAAACATCGGTAGTCTAGTAACTCACACACAAGCAATATAAGTACTATAAATGAAAGGACTAAACAATGTCCTAAAGATGTAAAGTATGATAAAGTAGGAATAAATGCATAAGGTAAAAGAGGCTGGATACCTTCCAATCCGAATGCACATACTCTGGAGTTCCTACTTGCGACCTTGGGTACCTGCCATGTAGGAACATGGAAAAGTAGACGGCTGAGCATAACGCTCAGTGCACTATACAATAAAGCATGAAATACATAGAATATGGAGGCATATAAAGAGCATAAAGCATGAATAGCAGCGGAAATGAATAAGTCCTGGAAAACCTAGTTGTCTGTCATGTTTAGTGGTTTTAGTTCTGAAAACATAGCTTATGTTACTTATTAAAACCTGTATTAGTTTACTGTATAAAATTAGCCAAGATAGGTCATGAGGTCAACAACGTGCATGAATACATAGAGGGGTGACCTCGTCATGCTATTAGAGGGGATGCCTCTAATTAAACTGGTCTGGGTAGGAGGGATCAGCTCCTTCTGAAGGATGCAAGGCACACACCACATTCACCATGAAATCCTGACTGAAACATGTAACTAGGATGCACCCATACGCCCACATGATAATAATAATATAATAATGGCCAAATAACTGAAAGGGACGCCACGAGCTATCACTCTGCCGTGGTGAAGTCATAACACTATTGCCTCTAGTGTTATGGTTATGGTACCTCCATAACTAGGTGAAACTGGTCATGCATGTATATGGCTAAGGTAACTAATAAAACATAAGCATTTAATCTGTAAGTACTGGGGAAAACAGTTGGCTGCATAGGGGAAATCCTAATGAAGGAAGAGATTGTCCTTACTGAAGGACGGGAAATCCGTACCTTATGTCCAGTAGAAGCTAATGAAAACGATGAAGACTAATCCGCCTCGACGGATAACACTACATAAGAAATATGGACGTGTATTAGTTGTCCGATTTACGTGTGTTTTACTGGTTCCGTGTGTTATTAGCTTGTTATACGTATTCTGTCATGTTTTACTGTTTACTGTGGTAACTATAGTTATTCTGATGTCCTACTGTGTGTTATTCATGTATTAGTGTATTATAATACTTGTATTGTAATACTAAGTCACTTTCTAAAATAGCAGGTTTCCATAAATATTAAGTTTCTAAAAATAGAAAGTTTCCAAAAATAGCAAGTTTCCATAATTAGAAATAAGATGGATTATAAATAATAAATAATGTTTAAATAGTATAATACAAGCCATGGTTATAGCTTATTAATTAAATAACTGGTTAATTAATTAAACTATATGTTATATAGATTTTAATTAAAATACATGTTTTAATTAAATTAAGCTAAGTTAAATACTTTAGGTTATACATGTAATATTAATTTTAATATTTAACCTAAGTCATGAAATTAGTTAAATTAAAAAGTCTAGTGATTAATTTAATTAACATGTTTTTCTGATTTTAATATTTAACCCGAGACCCGAACCCATGTTTTAAAAATTACCCGAGCCCGAAACCCGGTCCCACTTATAAGCCGAGCCAAACAGCCCTACCAGTGGCTAGACCGGCAAGCCGGTTGCCACTGGTGGCTTGCGGTTTCCCACTGACGAGCCACGGTTGACACCAGTGGTTCAGCCGGTTCACACTGGTTCACGCCGGTTCCCACCGGTTGTGACCGGTTCCCCCTGCTTTTGGTTCGGTTCCCACTGTTAGCTAAAACAGCCCCACCGAGACCCTAAGGTATCGATTGGCTCTTGGTCCAAACCAAAACACACCCCGACACCACGTCGAGGGTTCCCCTTGCTGCGTTAGAGCCACACGACCCCAACACCGAGACCATGAGGTCTCGATTGGGCGAAATCACACACTACCGAGAGCCCCATGCTCTCGGTTTGGTGCTTGATGAGACTGCTTTTATACATGGTCTCATCGTTCTTTTTGGACTTAAAATGCATTAAATATCATCAAAATACCCAAATATATGCTTGTGTTTGTTGCTTGTGTATTTTAGGTACGGATATTGAGAAAATGACAAAAGATCACAAGAATCAGGCAAAAACGAACACGGGAAACGAAGCCGCACGATGAACCAAGCCCTAATGAAGAATTTTCCAAAGAAAACCCTTGAAGATTTGAAGAATATTGAAGATTGGTCCTCCAAGTTTGAAGAATTGACACTTTATACCCTTGTATCTTCATAATTACAAGTTTGGTCCCTAAAGTTTGTCAAAATTACAAAAAAAGACCCTTAACTTTGAAGAATTGGCAAATTTAGTCCCTCAACAAAACTAAATTGTCAATAATGGTCCTCCAAGAAGTCAACAAACAAGTCAAAGACCTTGAAGTTTGAAGACATTACAAGAATGGCCCTTGAAGAATACAATTTGTGCATAAAAAGCCCTTTAAACAAGTTTTGAAAATCATTGTGCCAAAAATGACAACTGCTTGAAAGTTATAACAAAGGGAATTCAACTTTTGCATGTTTATTACAAAGTGGTCAAATGAAGAAAGATAGGGGACCAGTTCTGACCAGACACCAAACTTCCCTCCACCACTTATATCCCGCCACGTCACCCACTTCATCCCCTCCTCCAATCACATCCTCCCCACCAGCCATGTCACCATACCACTCATTTATTTAACTGATTTAAATAAATCAGTTTATTTTGGGAGGTAAACACTTTGTTTAAAAACTTTTCCCCCTAATTAGCATCTAAACCTTACCTGCTAATCCCCTCCCCATCATAAACCCTAAATCACCAATTTACTTAAACCAAAGGGGTTTAGGGAATTAAGCTCCAGATTAGTGATTCACCATTCCCTCATCCCATCCCACTCACAAAACACCAATCCCGTGACCACCAAATGGGTCCCCCGTGCTCCCCTGCTTCAACAAAAATGGTAAAAAGCGAATCTTTCAGAAATCAAACGTTCCAAAACGTTTTCCTTTGTCCCCAAGGACCAAATGAGCGGCCAAGATCATAAAAACAGCCTGGAACATCACATGTTGAAGAATGGACGATTTGACCAAAGACTTTTCAAAGGGCTTTTATGGAATTCTATCCGCTAGGGTTTTCTCTTTGTTAGCTAGTTCTAGAATCTTCAGTTTGCAATATAAATAGACTTAGCCATTTCATTGTAACTCTTGTTCCAGTTTTATGTAATTTTCTTTTCCATGAATTAATGAAAAGTTTTTTTTTAAACCTACATAAGACTGTGATCCATTTAATTTCCAGCATTTTAAGTTTTAAAGTTTGTTTTTCTTGAATCCATTTTAAAATCCTCAAGTTTGTTTTTAAGAATTCACTTGTTTTCAAAAATTTTTCAGAAACTTATTTTTAGCTTACTGCTATAAGCTTTTCAATAAGCTTATTAAACCAAGCTTATTGAATCACTTATAGCTTGTCCTTTCTCTCTTTGTTGTTTGTGGTGTGCAGGAAACAAGGATTAGTCAAGGGGTATTCTCATTATTTTCTTGGCATTTGTGCTTAAGCTAATCCAATCCCACAAGGCTCAGCACAAGCCCGGGCTTGTAGGAGGTGGCAAACAGCCACTGAGGGACCTGGATGTAGGTCCCTCTTGGTAAAATCTCTTTGTTTCATTTCAAGTTTCCATTATTAGGTTTCATTGTGATTGGGTATGTTTTTTGTGTAATATGCTTGCTAAGTTGTTTGAGTACTGGATTTTGCTTTGTTGATGTGTTATATGCCAGTTCTAAGTAGTTTGAATCAGTTTTGTTGGGTTTGTTTAAGTCTTGGTCTGAATATTTTCAAGTTTCAGAATATAAGGGGTGTTTGGGTCTGCTTATTTAGCCAAGGTTTGTCATTGATTTGGTTTGAAAACAGGGTAGACACTCCCCTTAGGTTGCTGTTAGGAGTGTGCAATACTTGGTTTACACTTTGGTTAAACACTTAAGAGAATTGCATGCTCATTTGATAAACATAGCTAAAAATCAGTAATCATTTTTTCTGCTTAGTTTCAACATGTTTTGTGGTTTGATTTTTTTTGTATGCTGTTAGAAATTAGTCTAATCTAGGCTTGTTTTTATCTTTGTATGATTTGGTGATTGTTTGAGCAAGATATTGGCCATTAAAAATCAAATTTGTGCACACTATATCAGCAAAAACACCCCAGGCCATTGTTTCTGTATACAGTGACTGCAATCTGGTCTCTTGTGTGTGATTTTTGAATTGGACTTGTGTGTTTTTCTGCTTAGCTTGACTCCCCACACTTCCATGAGTGTGGGGGTGCCTTTGTTGCCATTTAATTCCAACAAACAAGAGCTTTCCTAAGCTCCAAACCACCAGACCCGTTTTTTTTACACAAGCAGTGGGAACTCCTTTCCCACTGCTAGCACTTGTGTTCCCACTGCTCTACTAAAAGACAGAAAACCATCATATGTCACTTTCAGAATCTTAAAATTTTGTCTTTTGTGGACTATTTTAGGAATTAGCGTTTCAAACTAGTGTCATTATTTTTCTTATTTAAATTGTGATTTTTCAGTTTAATTTATTTTTAAGTTACTGTTCATTAAGTAATTTTTAGATTATTTAGCTATTTTTAATTAACTTTAAAGTTTCTGTTTTTGTCTTTTAGTGCCAAAAAGTAATATTTTTAGGTTTAATCAATTTTTCTGAACTTAGAATAATATTTTAAGGTTTTTGGTTAAAAAACATTTTACTGTTCATCTTTTTATTAATTTTCAGAATTAATTTAAGTTAATTAGGGTTTTAATTAAACTAGTTTTGTCATTTAGTGGAAAATTTAATATTTTTCAAGCTTTTTCATTTTTCTACTGTTCATTAGAGTAAAATAGGATTTTTAAAATTGGTAGATTATTTTTAGCATTATTTTATTATTTTTTATAATTATTTTAAATTTAAAATAGTTTTTAGTAATTTAAAAATAGAAAAATAGTATTTAAAAATTATAAAAAATACTTTTTAGTTTTTAGATAATATAAGTAAGTTATTTGTTCAATAAAATCATATTTTGGACATTTTGATTAATTATATTTAATTTTAGGGCTTTAATTAGCATTTAAAATTGAATATTTAATTAATAAAAGGTTTTAAAATATTTTTATTGGATTTTATTCCTTATTTATATTATTTTAGACTTGTTTTAGCTCATAATTAATTTTTAGGTTGAAATTTTAATTTTGTAGCTTTTTGCGACTTTACGTGTACGCCTTTTTCGTCATAGTTTAATTAATTTTCGTAACCGTCTCTTCTTTCCTTTCTTATTTCTTTTCTTCTTGTTCATAATCACAAACATCATATATCAACTCTTAACACAATGCACTAGCCTCCTCGAGAACGAACTCACCTAGGGTCATTCACACACGGTTTTCCTAAATCGTCGTGCACTTGCCCTAATTTATTGCTCTCTTTTCCTAAAGAGTTGCAAAACTTCAACATCATTTTGGCGCCGCTGCCGGGGAGGCGTGTTGTGTTTTGGTTTAACCATTGTTGTTTTTATATATAGCCATAAAAGTATTTGTATTAATAGCACTCTATTAATACGTATTATCGTTTTTCGATTTTTGTGAATACTATTACTATATTGTATACGTAGAACAATAAATTTACAAGTACTCCAAATACGTGAGCAATCACAACCTTGATTCGGGATTTCATCACTCGATCATTGTATTCGTATCTCAAACCAAAGAAAAAAGGCAAAAATAGATAAATACTTTCGTGAAGCTTGATTTTGATAATACAAACTATAAGGTGGGTATAAGGCGGTTGTATTTCACGACCTAAAGGAAAAAGGCTCTTAAGTGCTTCACGCCGCCTCGTTTCCTCCGCTTGCTTGTGCGTATTTGATTTTGAGAGTGAATCGAGGGTTTTGCCGCCCAAAGTATTATTAAGTATCATATATATTTTCTTGGTTTCTATTGATTAAACCCTCTTGAACGATTTGGTGTTCCACCATCGTTCTAAAGTCATCGAAGGCGTTCACTTCACGTGATCGTTTTCATTCTTTGAGGCTTCTTTAATCGAGAGATTTGATTAAGGAGGAGATTTGTAGATTTTGGTCTACTTAATACATTCCAAAAAATCCAAAAAAGTTAAAAACAATCAAAAACCACAAAAAATTGAAAAAGTAAAAACACCAAAAAGAATCTTCTTTGCTCGCCTTCTCGTTGTACGTGACGTTTATGCAAACTCGCTCTAAAGCTAGACGTGCTCGTAAACGAAGAAACAAATCACTCACTCCTACAAGTGAGGACTCTCCTATTGACGAACCCATTGTAGTGAAAGAAGCACCCATGGCTAATCGAACTATGATGGAGTTGCTTCAAGCACCCACCGAGGGTTATGGAGAAGCGATTGTGATTCCCGCTATCCTTGCGGAGAATTTTGAGGTTAAGACGGGTTTGTTGTCCATGATTCAAAACAACAAGTTTCGAGGGGACGAAAAGCACAACCCGCATAACCACATTCGCCAATTTAATCGTCTCACCGCCACATGCAAGTTTAAGGATGTTTCAAACGACTCGATTAAGATGATGCTTTTTCCGTATTCCTTAGCGGGGCCCGCAAAAATTTGGTTAGAGAAAGAGCCACCAAATTCTATATTGACGTGGAAGGATCTCGTTTCAAAATTCGTGAACCAATTTTTTCCGCCCTCTAAGACTACGCACTTGAAAAACGAGATTTCAAAGTTTTCACAAGAGTATAATGAGAGTTTTTCAACGGCTTGGAATAGGTTTAAGGAAATGTTGCACGAATGTCCTCATCATGGTTTTTCCGACTTGCATCAAATAGACACGTTTTACAATGGCTTGAACGATCATGAGCGTGATTATCTTAATGCCGCCGCGGGTGGTAATTTTTTGTGTAAGACGGTCGAGGAAGCATTGTTAGTCATTGAGAATAGGTCTAAGGTGTATAGTCCTCGTAGCACATCGAGTGTTCGTAAGGCTTCGTCTTCATCTTCACCTAGTTTGTCACACACCGTTGATGCTTGCCAAGTCGAGGCTAATTTGGAGAACAAAATTTTTGATATAGTGAAAGGCTTGTTAGTTGAGTTTAAAGTTGGTGAACAACCCGCTCCCGCTACGATGAAAGCGGTTGAGGTTTCTTGTATGTATTGTGGTGGAGCTCACGATTATTCCGAGTGCATTACCAACGGTGGTAACACTTCGAGTGCCTTCGCGGCCGCGGGAACTTATAACCAAAACGGTCAAGTTCCTCGCACTAATCAATTGACTCCACCGGGTTTTTCACCAAATCAAAACGCTAACAATTATCGAAACAATCAAGTTGGTTACCAAAGCAATCAAAGGAACAATTATAAGGGTAATAACAACTATGGGAATCAAGGGAGTAGTAGTAGTAGCCAATTGCAAAATCAAAATCAAAACCGTAATTTTCAAAACGCGAGTCAAGGTCTTCAAAATAATAAAGAACTTCCATTGGACTTTTTGAATTACGCTACTTCAAATGATAAGATTTTGGAAAACATTCAAGAGCAAATGGCTAATCAAGCTAAGGACACGGCTAAGAACGCAAAGCAGTTAGCTAATTTCATTAAGGAAAATCTAGCCATGATAAATGAATTGAAAAATGATTTTGCTAACCAAATTCGAGGTCAAAACAACAAGATAGAGCAAAGTCATGCTAGGCTTGAACAAAGAATTG
This sequence comes from Glebionis coronaria, assembly GCA_025667525.1. Lineage (NCBI taxonomy): Eukaryota > Viridiplantae > Streptophyta > Magnoliopsida > Asterales > Asteraceae > Glebionis > Glebionis coronaria. The sequence continues at coordinate 618,978,265 of CM046878.1, forward strand.
ACCAAAAAGCCGCTAGTCAAGATGTTAAGTTTAATAATTTTGATGCTAAGCTTAATGCAATTTTAGAAGCCGTAATGGGAAACAAAGCCTCTACTTCGGGTAGTTTGCCTAGTAACACCGTTTCAAACCCGAAGGGAGAGATGAAAGTGATTACCACACGAAGTGGTAAGACACTTAAAGAACCAACTCCTCAACCAATTACTCCAACGGTGGAGGAAATTGAGGAAGAACCCGAGGTGGTGGTCGAAAAGGAGCATATTTAAAGCCCACAAAGTACCGCTCATGCCACACCTACGGTTGACCCATCACCCATATTGGAACCCGAGATTCCAAAGGCTATGCCTATGCCCCAACCCACACCACCCTTGCCTTACCCATCAAGACTTAGGAAGGAGAAACGACAAGAGCGCGACAACTATCAATTTGAGCTTTTTATGAAAATGTTTCGTGATTTGCACTTTAATGTGAGTTTCACCGATGCTTTGGTCATGATGCCTCGATTTGCCGCTAACTTTAAGAGTATGTTGAACAACAAGGAAAAATTACACCAAAAGTCTAGTTGTTCGTCGGTTTATCTTAATCACATACCTCAAAAAGTCGGTGATCCCGGTAAATTTTTGATCCCTTGTGCAATTCAAGATATGGAAGAATGCTATGCCTTGGCCGATCTTGGTGCTAGCATTAACTTGATGCCACTTGCAATCTACAAGTCGCTCAATCTTCCTAATCTTACTCCTTCACGAATGTCTATTGAGTTGGCCGACCATTCCACGATTCTTGCATGTGGTTTGGCGGAAGACGTTTTTGTGAAAGTGGGGAAGTTCTACTATCCCGTAGACTTTATTGTTGTTGACATCCCCACGGATCCTCAAGTTCCTCTTATTTTAGGTCGTTCGTTTTTAGATACGTCTATGGCTTTGATTGATGTGCATGCTAGAAAGATCACCTTACGTTTCAACGACGAGGAACTTGTTATAAACGCAACTCAAAATTCTCAACTTTCTCATGTCTATTCCGTTGCTACCATAAACCTCGTTGATATGATCGACGTGGTTTGCGAGGAATTTTCACAAGAAGTTTTAGGGTTTGGTGATGAAGAAACTAGTGGCAATCCCACTATGTTAGATCCAATTCTTGATAATTCGACACCAACCTTCACTCCTTTCGAAGGTGGTGGTTTTACGTTGGAAGAATTCGATGTTCCACGTACTTGTGACGAAGACCTCGACAACTATGAGGACTTCTCGATTATCAAGGATTTTCTCAACGATTTCCCATTTCCTCCACCCGAGGAGGTTATGAGTATCGAACCCAAATCTTCACTTGAGGAACCACCTATTCTCGAGTTGAAAGATTTACCTCCTCACCTCGAATATGTCTATTTGGAGGAGGACGACAAGTTGCCGGTTATTATTGCGAAGGGACTTTCGAATGATGAAAAAACCGCACTTGTCGATGTTCTTAAGGATCACAAAGGGGCGATTGCGTGGAAGTTATCCGACATTAAAGGAATCGATCCCAAATTTTGTACACACAAAATATTAATGGAGGAAGATTTCAAGCCAACAATCCAAAGTCAAAGGAGGGTGAACCCCAAAATTCACGACGTCATCAAAAAGGAGGTCCTTAAACTCCTTGACGCGGGAATGATTTACCCTATTTCCGATAGCCCTTGGGTGAGTCCTATTCATTGTGTCCCTAAAAAGGGAGGGATGACCGTTGTGCCAAACGATGCCAACGAGTTGATTCCCACTAGACTCGTGACTGGATGGAGAGTGTGCATTGACTATCGTAAGTTGAATGAAGCCACTCGAAAAGACCATTTTCCCTTGCCCTTCATGGACCAAATGTTGGAGCGTCTTGCGGGAAACGATTTCTATTGCTTTTTAGATGGTTTTTCCGGTTACTTCCAAATTCCCATCGACCCTCGTGATCAAGAAAAAACTACGTTTACGTGTCCATATGGAACGTTTGCCTATCGTAGAATGCCATTCGGACTTTGCAATGCACCGAGAACTTTTCAACGATGCATGATGGCTATTTTTCATGATATGATCGAGAAGACGATGGAAGTCTTCATGGATGACTTTTCCGTGTTTGGTGATTCCTTTACTTCGTTTTTGTCGAACCTTGAGAGAATGCTAAAACGTTGTGAGGAAACCAACCTTGTGCTCAATTGGGAAAAGTGTCATTTTATGGTTAAGAGTGGAATCGTCTTAGGGCACAAGGTCTCGAAAGCGGGGATTGAGGTAGATCAAGCTAAGGTAGACGTCATCGCCAAATTACCTCATCCCAAAACCGTCAAGGGAGTTAGGAGTTTCCTAGGCCACGCGGGCTTTTATCGACGATTCATCAAGGATTTCTCGAAGATTTCTCGACCCATTACACATCTTCTTGAAAAAGAAGCACGTTTTGTCTTTGACGAAGATTGTGTACGAGCCTTTGAGATCCTTTAGAGGAAACTAACCGAAGCTCCCATTCTTGTTGCTCCAAATTGGAACCTTCCCTTTGAGCTTATGTGTGATGCAAGTGATTACGCTATAGGGGCCGTTTTGGGGCAACGTCATGATAAGCACTTCTTGCCTATACACTATGCTAGCAAGACGATGACCGAGGCTCAACTTAAATACACTACAACGGAAAAGGAGTTCCTTGCCGTGGTGTATGAATTTGAGAAATTCCGACCTTATCTCGTCTTGATGAAATGCATAGTGTATACGGACCATTCGGCTATCAAGTATCTCATGGCTAAACAAGATGCAAAGCCGAGATTACTTCGTTGGATTCTCCTCCTTCAAGAATTTGATCACAAAATCGTTGACAAAAAAGGAGCCGAGAATCTAGCGGCCGATCATCTCTCTCGTTTGGAAGATCCTCACCAAAGTGTTTACGAGCCTAAGGAAATCACCAAAACATTTCCGCTCGAGACACTTGGTGTAGTGAATTCCAAACTTGATTCTTCCACCCCATGGTTTGCGGATTTTGCAAATTACCATGCGGGGAACTTCATCATTAAGGGTATGACAACTAAAGAAGAACGGAAATTCTTTCGTGATGTCAAGTTATATTTTTGGAACGACCCTTACTTGTTTCGAACGTGTGCGGATCAAATCATCCGTCGTTGTGTATTTGGCACCGAAGCTTCTAATATCCTTAGAGCTTGCCATGAGGGACCCACGGGTGGTCACCACGGTGCTAATCTCACGGCTAAAAAGGTGTTTGATGCCGGCTTCTTTTGGCCTACTATTTACCGAGATGCACAAGATCTTGTGAAGTCTTGTGATTCATGCCAACGACAAGGAAAAACCTCACAAAAAGATGAAATGCCACAAAATATCATTCAAGTATGTGAGATCTTTGACGTTTGGGGCATAGACTTTATGGGGCCGTTCCCATCATCTCGTGGTAATAAGTATATTCTCGTTGCGGTTGACTACCTATCTAAGTGGGTGGAGGCGAAGGCCTTGCCCACTAATGATGCTCGTGTGGTAGTAAAAGTTTGTTTGCTAGGTTTGGAACCCCTCGTGCGATCATAAGCGATCGTGAAACCCATTTTTGTAATGACCAATTCGAAAGAGTCTTAAGGAAATATGGGGTTACACATCGTCTTTCTACGGCTTATCACCCACAAACGAGTGGGCAAGTCGAGGTTTCAAACCGAGCATTGAAGAGGATCTTGGAGAGATCCGTTGGAGAAAACCGACAATCTTGGTCGGATAAGTTAGACGATGCTTTATGGGCCTTTAGGACCGCTCATAAGAAACCCATTGGGTGCACTCCCTATAAGCTTGTGTATGGAAAGAATTGTCATTTGCCTATCGAGTTAGAACACAAGGCTTATTGGGCCCTAAAGCATTGTAATGATGACATGGAGACCGCGGGAAAACACCGGAAAATGCAATTAAATGAATTGGATGAATTAAGAGACATTGCTTATGAAAATTCATTGATTTATAAAGAGAAAACTAAAAAGTTGCATGATTCAAAAATTAAAAACCGGGTTTTTAACATTGGGGATCAAGTTTTACTTTTTAATTCAAGATTGAAAATATTTTCCGGTAAATTGAAATCCCGTTGGTCCGGTCCATTCACCGTGACTCAAGTATTTCCGTATGGGACCATCGAGCTAGCTCAAGATGATGGTCCTAACTTCAAGGTGAATGGACATAGGTTGAAGCACTACTTTGGCGGGGAAGTTCCATCCTTGAACTACCTCGACCAAGTCACCTTCCCCAATGATAATTAGTATTGAGGGGATCGAGTCGAGCTCATGACTCGGTAATCAAAAACGAGGTGCCTCGTGGGGGAGTCCCATGCTTATCCTATGTACATATTATCGCTTTCTTAGTCTAATGTAGCTTACGTGTGGGGATTCGTGCCCTTCCAACCTTTGTTCCGTGGTTGTTTGTGATATGTGGTTTTTAGATCATGATCTTCACGATTGGAGCCTCTCGTGTTCGTTTTATGGGAGCACTCGATCGTTTGCTATTGGAAGACATTTCTCAATATCCATGATGTATCCTATGATGTTCTAACCTTAGGTTTTTAGCACACTTCATAAACGGCTTTAAATTTAACGGTTACACCCTTTCCATGCTAGATTAGGCATTCGACTACGTCTCTAGTATGGGGGTGTTTGCACCCCTAGACTCGAAACATTGAGGACAATGTTTAACTTTAGTATGGGGGGGTGAATAGATACTTGCCTTGCCAAACCTTCACGCTTTCCAAAGTTTATCGTTTTGTTTATCGTTTTGTTGCAAAATAAGGCTAAAAATGGCCAAATTTTAAATTTTTTCTCATGTTTTATAAGTGTTTGAAGACACGAATGTAGGTTTTCCGATGGCGAGAATAAGAGTAATTTTTGACTCGACCGTGCGTGTTGAGCACTTAACTTTGATTCCTTAACTACACATTAGGCTAAGTCTCTTAAATGAGGACGAGAAATGATAGAGTTAATTATAAGTTACTATGCTAAACGTAGAGTACTCGTATTCTTTAAAAAACTCATGTGATCTCGTTGTTTGCTTATTCTCCCTTCGCATGTAAATATTTTTTGCTTAATAAATATTGACTTAGTGGTTTAGTTAGGATTGTTGGGTTTCTAGTCTTTTCTAGTAGCTTCCGTGTAATTAAATTGGGAAGACATTAAGGTATCGCCAGCGTCACGGTTTTGAAGTATTGGCACCCTAATAATCAAAAGCTTCACCCAATAATAAGATTTCAAGTGCTCACCTAAATCTAGCAAACAATTTGAAGCCCCACAAGGCCGAAAAATCTATGCAAAAATTGAAAGTGAATCAAGCCTTAATCTTCGAAGCTTTAAAGATCCAAAATTCGCTTTAGCGTGAGGATATACGTCTTTGGCTAATAAAACCACCGATGAGGCGGATAATAAAAGGCAAGGCAAGACCGAAGTCATAATAAAAGCTTCATGGCGAAGTTGAATAAAAGATGGAGGTAAACCAAAGATAATAAGGCCCTTCCGTTAGGGGGCGTATAAAAGTCTTGGTAATAAGTCTCATGTTCAAAACCGTTATAAAACCGTGTTTATCGATTCTTCTTGTCAACTTAATTTTTTAACATCGTCGTCTATTAGGAGGGGTTATTGATTTGATGGTCTTAGTTACACCGTTAGGACTCTATTTTTAGACCTAAATCTCTATTATCGCATAATTCAAACAATGTATCCTCGTGAAACATTCAAGACATCATAAAATATAAGAGATACAACTTAGGAATAATGGGAGGATAAGTACGTGATTAGGGCATATGAGTAGTGTTAGCATTACTAACTAATAATGACAATGATCTCGTTGCACGCTTAGCATGGAATTGAAGTGAAAATCGAGGACGATGAAATTATTTCTAACGAAGCATTCACGTGTTCTTATTCTATGAACCTAAACGTCCCATTTTTGCGATGAAAATCATACATTATGTCTAAAACACAAGTAGTAATAGTAGTAGTATAGCTAGTTTATCATTCCAATAAAGTGAATAAAAATGAATTTTGGAGTGCTATGATACTTTATTCTAGCATTGCGTGAGGGCACGGCAATGGTTTAGTATGGGGGAGTGATGAGACTGCTTTTATACATGGTCTCATCGTTCTTTTTGGACTTAAAATGCATTAAATATCATCAAAATACCCAAATATATGCTTGTGTTTGTTGCTTGTGTATTTTAGGTACGGATATTGAGAAAATGACAAAAGATCACAAGAATCAGGCAAAAACGAACACGGGAAACGAAGCCGCACGATGAACCAAGCCCTAATGAAGAATTTTCCAAAGAAAACCCTTGAAGATTTGAAGAATATTGAAGATTGGTCCTCCAATTTTGAAGAATTGACACTTTATACCCTTGTATCTTCATAATTACAAGTTTGGTCCCTAAAGTTTGTCAAAATTACAAAAAAAGACCCTTAACTTTGAAGAATTGGCAAATTTAGTCCCTCAACAAAACTAAATTGTCAATAATGGTCCTCCAAGAAGTCAACAAACAAGTCAAAGACCTTGAAGTTTGAAGACATTACAAGAATGGCCCTTGAAGAATACAATTTGTGCATAAAAAGCCCTTTAAACAAGTTTTGAAAATCATTGTGCCAAAAATGACAACTGCTTGAAAGTTATAACAAAGGGAATTCAACTTTTGCATGTTTATTACAAAGTGGTCAAATGAAGAAAGATAGGGGACCAGTTCTGACCAGACACCAAACTTCCCTCCACCACTTATATCCCGCCACGTCACCCACTTCATCCCCTCCTCCAATCACATCCTCCCCACCAGCCATGTCACCATACCACTCATTTATTTAACTGATTTAAATAAATCAGTTTATTTTGGGAGGTAAACACTTTGTTTAAAAACTTTTCCCCCTAATTAGCATCTAAACCTTACCTGCTAATCCCCTCCCCATCATAAACCCTAAATCACCAATTTACTTAAACCAAAGGGGTTTAGGGAATTAAGCTCCAGATTAGTGATTCACCATTCCCTCATCCCATCCCACTCACAAAACACCAATCCCGTGACCACCAAATGGGTCCCCCGTGCTCCCCTGCTTCAACAAAAATGGTAAAAAGAGAATCTTTCAGAAATCAAACGTTCCAAAACGTTTTCCTTTGTCCCCAAGGACCAAATGAGCGGCCAAGATCATAAAAACATCCTGGAACATCACATGTTGAAGAATGGACGATTTGACCAAAGACTTTTCAAAGGGCTTTTATGGAATTCTATCCGCTAGGGTTTTCTCTTTGTTAGCTAGTTCTAGAATCTTCAGTTTGCAATATAAATAGACTTAGCCATTTCATTGTAACTCTTGTTCCAGTTTTATGTAATTTTCTTTTCCATGAATTAATGAAAAGTTTTTTTTTAAACCTGCATAAGACTGTGATCCATTTAATTTCCAGCATTTTAAGTTTTAAAGTTTGTTTTTCTTGAATCCATTTTAAAATCCTCAAGTTTGTTTTTAAGAATTCACTTGTTTTCAAAAAATTTTCAGAAACTTATTTTTAGCTTACTGCTATAAGCTTTTCAATAAGCTTATTAAACCAAGCTTATTGAATCACTTATAGCTTGTCCTTTCTCTCTTTGTTGTTTGTGGTGTGCAGGAAACAAGGATTAGTCAAGGGGTATTCTCATTATTTTCTTGGCATTTGTGCTTAAGCTAATCCAATCCCACAAGGCTCAGCACAAGCCCGGGCTTGTAGGAGGTGGCAAACAGCCACTGAGGGACCTGGATGTAGGTCCCTCTTGGTAAAATCTCTTTGTTTCATTTCAAGTTTCCATTATTAGGTTTCATTGTGATTGGGTATGTTTTTTGTGTAATCTGCTTGCTAAGTTGTTTGAGTATTGGATTTTGCTTTGTTGATGTGTTACATGCCAGTTCTAAGTAGTTTGAATCAGTTTTGTTGGGTTTGTTTAAGTCTTGGTCTGAATATTTTCAAGTTTCAGAATATAAGGGGTGTTTGGGTCTGCTTATTTAGCCAAGGTTTGTCATTGATTTTGTTTGAAAACAGGGTAGACACTCCCCTTAGGTTGCTGTTAGGAGTGTGCAATACTTGGTTTACACTTTGGTTAAACACTTAAGAGAATTGCATGCTCATTTGATAAACATAGCTAAAAATCAGTAATCATTTTTTCTGCTTAGTTTCAACATGTTTTGTGGTTTGATTTTTTTTGTATGCTGTTAGAAATTAGTCTAATCTAGGCTTGTTTTTATCTTTGTATGATTTGGTGATTGTTTGAGCAAGATATTGGCCATTAAAAATCAAATTTGTGCACACTATATCAGCAAAAACACCCCAGGCCATTGTTTCTGTATACAGTAACTGGAATCTGGTCTCTTGTGTGTGATTTTTGAATTGGACTTGTGTGTTTTTCTGATTAGCTTGACTCCCCACACTTCCATGAGTGTGGGGGTGCCTTTGTTGCCATTTAATTCCAACAAACAAGAGCTTTCCTAAGCTCCAAACCACCAGACCCGTTTTTTTTACACAAGCAGTGGGAACTCCTTTCCCACTGCTAGCACTTGTGTTCCCACTGCTCTACTAAAAGACAGAAAACCATCACATGTCACTTTCAGAATCTTAAAATTTTGTCTTTTGTGGACTATTTTAGGAATTAGGGTTTCAAACTAGTGTCATTATTTTTCTTATTTAAATTGTGATTTTTCAGTTTAATTTATTTTTAAGTTACTGTTCATTAAGTAATTTTTAGATTATTTAGCTATTTTTAATTAACTTTAAAGTTTCTGTTTTTGTCTTTTAGTGCCAAAAAGTAATATTTTTAGGTTTAATCAATTTTTCTGAACTTAGAATAATATTTTAAGGTTTTTGGTTAAAAAATATTTTACTGTTCATCTTTTTATTAATTTTTAGAATTAATTTAAGTTAATTAGGGTTTTAATTAAACTAGTTTTGTCATTTAGTGGAAAATTTAATATTTTTCAAGCTTTTTCATTTTTCTACTGTTCATTAGAGTAAAATAGGATTTTTAAAATTGGTAGATTATTTTTAGCATTATTTTATTATTTTTTATAATTATTTTAAATTTAAAATAGTTTTTAGTAATTTAAAAATAGAAAAATAGAGTTTAAAAATTATAAAAAATACTTTTTAGTTTTTAGATAATATAAGTAAGTTATTTGTTCAATAAAATCATATTTTGGACATTTTGATTAATTATATTTAATTTTAGGGCTTTAATTAGCATTTAAAATTGAATATTTAATTAATAAAAGGTTTTAAAATATTTTTATTGGATTTTATTCCTTATTTATATTATTTTAGACTTTTTTTAGCTCATAATTAATTTTTAGGTTGAAATTTTAATTTTGTAGCTTTTTGCGACTTTACGTGTACGCCTTTTTCGTCATAGTTTAATTAATTTTCGTAACCGTCTCTTCTTTCCTTTCTTATTTCTTTTCTTCTTGTTCATAATCACAAACATCATATATCAACTCTTAACACAACGCACTAGCCTCCTCGAGAACGAACTCACCTAGGGTCATTCACACACGGTTTTCCTAAATCGTCGTGCACTTGCCCTAATTTATTGCTCTCTTTTCCTAAAGAGTTGCAAAACTTCAACATCAGTGCTCGGCCGAAACAAACAAATACAAACACCCCTTTAATCATGATTTAATTAATCCACATGTATCTTATTTAATTGTTTTAATGATTAATTAAATAATTAACATGAATTCAATAAAGAATTAATAAGAAAAATGAAGTGTTTAATTTACCGAACGTGTGGGAAGAAAAGGTTATGAAGACGATCACGTACACACGAATGATAAATCAACAAAATTGTCCGGTTTGTTCTTCTTGGTTATGGTGGCCGGTGACAAGAGCAAAAACGATGCAAGAGACAAACTTTTTCCTGTAACCTAAATTTTGTTTTAGGTTTCGTGTGTTTTGTTATTTACATGGGTTTAATATTGGGTCATGGGCGAATCCCGTCTTCTCCTTTTGATTCTTGTGTAGCCGCGGCCTAAGGATGCCCAAGGGGAAAACCCGTAGCTTTTCTCGAGTTAATAATTTACGTGATCGTTTATGTTTTAAATATCGTGGTTTTTATACGTCGTGTACTTAACACATTTATAATATTTACGTAACTACATGTTATTAAATACCGTGACACGTGAATTATATTATAAATGGAAAGTTCTAAATTTTATCATATTTTCATGTGTGTACTGTTCATGGTATTTTAATGCGGGTTTTAAAACTCTTCCCCTCTAAAAGAACAATTCATCCTCGAATTGAAGAAATGTAAACTGAAAGAAAACATACCCGAATCAGAACTGGAAATGAGGGTAAGAAGTCCATATAGACTCCTCCGTCTCCCAGGTGGCTTCCCGCTCAGGATGATCCCTCCAGAGGATTTTGACAAAAGGGATCATCTTCCTCCGCATGACACGATCTTGTCGCTCGAGAACTCTCTCGGGTTCTTCGACATATGAAAGATCCTCTCGAATCTGATCAAGTGGATACTGGAAAACATGAACTGGATGATTGTTGTATCCTCTGAGTAAGGACACATGGAACACATTGTAAACGTGTGATAGTTGAGGCGGTAACGCTAAACGGTATGACACTTCACCAACGCGTTCTATGATATCGAACGGTCCGATGAAGAAAGGATTGAGCTTCCCTCTGATTCCAAAACGTTTAACTCCTCGTGCAGGTGATACCTTGAGGAAAACGTGATCACCTACGTTAAAAGATACATCTCTACGACGTTTATCAGCATAGCTCTTCTGACGAGCACAGGCTTTCTGAATCTTCGCCTTGGCGATAGCGACCTTCTCATTGGTCACCTCAATCATTTCTGGACCCTCAAGCAGTCGTTCGCCCACCTGATCCCAGCAGGTTGGGGCGCAACATTTTCTACCATATAACATCTCAAAAGGAGCACACTTAATGCTAGCGTGCCAGCTGTTGTTGTATGCAAATTCTACTAGAAATATATAATCATCCCAGTTCCTGACCACTCTAGAGCACATGACCGCAGCATGTCCTCCAGTGTCTGAATGGTACGCTCTGACGGTCTGTCAGTCTGAGGATGAAAGGCCGTACTGAGCTTAAGTCTGGTTCCCCAAGCTTTCTGCAGACTCTGCCAGAAACATGATGTGAAACAGGGATCTCTGTCAGAGATGATTTCTGATAGAGTACCATGTAGTCTCATGATCTCCTTCTGGAAAATGTCTGCTAATTTGTTGACCGGGTGCTCTTTGCAAATCGGCAGAAAATGAGCAGATTTAGTCAACCTATCAACAATAACCCAGATAGCGTAGTTTTTCTTCTGAGTAACCGGAAGACCAGTAACAAAATCCATGGAGATTTTGTCCTATTTCCATGCTAGAATATCTAATGGATGTAGTAAACCACTCGCTCACTGGTGTTCGATCTTCACCTGTTGGCAGATCATACATTTAGAAATGAAGGTGGCAACATCCTACTTCATACCACTCCACCAAAAGTGTTGCTTGATGTCGTGGTACATCTTGGTAGAACCACGATGTATGGTAAATGGAGAACTGTGAGCTTCATTCAGCACACCTTCCCTGAGTGTAGAGTCATCAGGAACTACTAGTCTAATGCCCTGCCATAATATACCGTCGTTGTCAACACGAAACTCCGTCTGCTGATCAAGGTTCTGAATGATAGCCCAAATCTCACCATCGTCCTTATGAGCTTCCTTGATCCTAGAATGTAAGTCTGGTTCCACTCTAACATTAGCCCAGAAATCATGCTGTCCTCGTACACAAAACTCAATATCAGTCATCTCTAGGTCACGGATGATCTCCTTTGTAATCGAGATGCCAGTAATCATACCCGACCTTCTGCTTAGAACATCTGCCAACACATTCTCCTTACCATGATGGTACTGAATGTTGGTGTCATAGTCCTTCAATAGCTCTAACCATCTCCTCTGTCTCATGTTCAGTTCCTTCTGGGTGAAGATGTACTTGAGACTCTTGTGGTCGGTGAATATGTCACATGATTCACCATACAAATAATGTCTCCAGATCTTCAACGTGAAAAAAACTTCTGCAAGATCTAAATCGTGAGTAGGATAGTTTTCTTCATAAGGTTTCAGCTGTTGTGATGCGTATGCAATAACCTTCCCATGTTGCATGAGAACGCAGCCTAAACCTTTTTCTGAAGCGTCAATATATATCTAAAACCCACCTGAGCCAGATGGGAGAGTAATAATAGGTGCAGTCACTAACTTCTGTTTAAGGTATTTAAAGCTCTTCTCTCGCTCTTCCGTCCAGACGAATTTCTCTCCTTTCGTCATCAGCTTAGTCAAAGGTAAGGCTAACCGTGAAAAGTTCTCAACAAACTTGCGGTAGTAGCCAGCTAAACCCAGAAAACTTCTAACTTCAGTTGAAGATATAGGTCTCGGCCATTTAATGATAGCTTCAACCTTTGCAGGATCCATGGTGATCCCCTCTACAGATACAATATGGCCCAGAAATGCCACTTTGCTTAACCATAACTCACACTTTGAGAACTTGGCATATAGCTGCTTCTGACGAAGAATCTGTAAGACTGTACGAAGGTGTTCCTCATGTTCCTCCTTGGATTTGGAGAAAATCAAGATGTCATCAATGAACACGATAACGAACTTATCCAGAAACTCATGGAAGACACGGTTCATCAACTCCATGAAGACAGCTGGAGCATTAGTGAGTCTGAATGGCATGACTAGGAACTCGTAGTGCCCATAACGTGTACGGAAAGCAGTCTTGGAGATGTCCTGCTCTTTAACCCGTAACTGATGGTAGCCGGACCTCAGATCGATCTTGGAGAAATACTTGGCGCCCTGAAGTTGATCGAACAGGTCATCAATACGCGGCAAAGGATAACGATTCCTGATCGTGATCTTGTTCAGCACACGATAGTCTATACATAAACGCATGCTGTCGTCTTTCTTCTTCACGAACAGTACCGGTGCACCCCATGGCGATGCACTGAGACGGATGAAACCTCGTTCTAGAAGTTCCTGCAGCTGATCTTTTAGTTCCTTAAGCTCTATAGGAGCCATATGGTAACGAGCTTTGGAAATCGGCTCTGCACCTGGTATGAGCTGGATTCCAAACTCGACTTCACAAACAGGTGGTATGCGCGGAAGTTCTTCTGGAAATATGTCAAGAAACTCTGACACAATAGGCTGATCCTGGATCGATGGAGACTCGGTAGTAATGTCATGAGTATTGGCTATGAAGCCCTTACAGCCGTGTGATAGTAATGCACGCGCTTCCATGGATGAGATAATTTGTACTGGCCTCCCTGGCAGAAAACCATGGTGTATGTACTCTGGAGATTTAACATCACCGAAGATAACCCGATAAGTATGGCAGGCAATCGTAGCCTGGTGTTTGGATAACCAGTCTATGCCCAAAATAAAGTCAAAATCGCACATGTCCAAAGGAAGTGCGTCAACTCTACGGATCTTATCATCAAATTCTAGGGGAAGATCTCTATACACCTGAGTGATTCGTACAGAGTCCCTAAGTGGCGTGGAAATGCATAAGGCATTATCTAATGGCATCGGAGAAATCCTAACACTTACATCAAAAGTAGTGGATACGATTGGATGTGTCGCTCTAGTATCAAATAGAACACATGCTGACAAACCATTCATAAATAGATTTTCAGCGATGGTACCTATAGGATTTATGCACACGACTTATAGAACAAGAAATAAAGATGATGAAGAACAAGATTAAAACTAAGAATGGAATATTAGATTAAGGAAGAAGAAAGAGAAAGATACAAAGTAGGTGATTCTAGTGAGAGAAACTAAGGAGAGTTTCTCTCTCTAAAACAAGAAGGAAGGAAAATACTATGAGAGACACACACACACAAATGAGGATGGTTATGCCTTTTATACTAAGGCTTACAAGATTAGGAGGCCTTCTTAATTTGTGTGTTCGGGACTAATTTCCGTTACATACATAACAATAACATAGAACTCTCGACACCATTAAGTAGCTTTTTTCACGAGCTTCGTAACGGTATATTATATGACCATCACTTTAGATACTTCTAACAATCACCCCCTAAGGGGTGGTCATATAATATGTGACTTCACTTCTTTGACCATCACTTTAAATACTTCTAACAATCTCCCCCTAAGTGGTGGTCATGTAAGATGTGACTTCACTTCTTTGTTGTTATAGACTTTGAAGCTTGTTGTCTTGAGAGTTCCTTCATTGTTCCTTTCATGACTTGTGATCTTGGATCTTTGATCTTTTCCTTGACTTGATCTTTAAACTTTGACAACTTGTGTTCTTGTGTCTTTTCCCACATAATCATAGTTTGTGTTGTCTTCAAAGCTTGTTAACAATCTCCTTTGATAATCAGAGTAGCGGAAGTGTTTGTCTTAAGATGTTCTTGAGCTTTCTTCTTTTACATCAGCATGTGGTCTTGAATTACGACTCTTGACGTTACGCCACCGTTTGCATTCCTCCGGTTTCCCGTTATACAGTACGAATATTGTACCTGTGATTAGGTAAGTTCAAAGAACTTCCTTGACAGGGTTTCCGGTTGTGGTAGCCGTTCTCAATACTTGAATATATCGAAAGATAATTCATAGTAAGGAGTGAATCATGCAGTTCCATTATGTTGATTAAGTCGTCAATTCAATTTCCTGGAACAAGTTTGAATCAAATTAAGAATCAAACCATCGTTGCTCTCCAGTTGACACAAGTTTGATTCTCATAGAATCTAACAAGTTACCTACCGCAATGCTGTTTGATGATGACACTGGAAGGATTTCCATTCGTTACTATAAATAACGAGGAGTATTACTCTGAATGTTCTGGCAAGATCATAAAGATATTGCGTCCAGACGTGGAACGAGTTTGAATCAAGAAAGAATCAAACCACTGTTGCTTTCCAGTTAACATATATTTAATTCAAGTGAATATTACATATGACCTACCGCAGTGTTGTTTGATGTTAACACTGGAAGGTTTTCCATTCATCACTTTGAATACTAAAGAGTATCACTCTGAATGTTCTGGAAATATCACAAGGATAGAGCGTAGGAATCTATAAATTATCGCTTGTGTTCTAATGATTAACAACAATTGATATATGGAGTAAGTGTCCTAATGAGAATTTTTGATGAACATCGTTGTCTCTAGACTCTATAAGTGCATGTTTATTTGGTGATCGGAGGCTGGGGCAGACTGCCACCTTTTCAATATCTACTATCTTGGAGTGGGAAAGTCGATAGAAATGAATTGAACTCCGTGACAATAAAACAAACTTCTTTTGAGAGAAGCTTGAGTAGGTTGGGAAGGGTTGTGCATTGCATCACTGGGTCCATGATGCTTTGTCTTCAATACCAGTAATCATCTAAGTGATTCTGACAGTAGATGTGTTGACCTGGTTTCTGCCTAAGTTGTATTGTAACACCCCATTTTGACAATGGAATGTCACGCGTAATTATGGCGTGTCATCAAAGCATATGTAACACCCCCAAATTTATTCAACTCAATACAGCGGAAGACTAGTTGGTGTTACGGGATAGCACATTACTCACATCATAGACAACGCATAAAAATCGCGTCGTTTATTAATAAATCATTTCCATTCATAACATCAAAGTTACATCGGTCCCAAGTCATTAATATTTCATACAAAGTTTTACAAAGTATTTGAATGGAAAATATAGTTTAGGTGCGGGCCATGAATTCTTGTCGTCTTCCCGAGAATTACCTTCAAGTACCTGAGATAAAACATGTTAAAAGAAAAGGTCAGCGATAACGCCGAGTGAATTCATAGAGTTTAATAAATTCCATCAATATAACTTTGGTATAAAATTGGTACCAAAAATCAATTCGTACAAATCATTGTAAAAGGCCGTAAAATAGCCAAAATCATTTTATACAAATCTTTATAATAGGCCATAAAATAGCCAAAATCATTTTATACAAATCCTTATCGAAAATCATAATATAGGCATTTTCCTTAAAATCAATATACGAGCCAATGTCGTAAAAACATCATACAATACGTCTTATGACGTTGTATAAAATCAAATAAAAACCGTTATATGAATATGGTTATGAAAACCAAAATACCAACATAATATCAATAGTATGACCCAGTATTGCCAGTCAGGCAATACATCGTAATTCGGAGCGTCCAGTAATATTTTGGTGATTGGATTATTATAAGCCGCATGACATTGTTACCTTACTAAAACAAAACGGGTAGCTAACCCGATACCAATTTTGCCCATCTAAAGTAGGGTGTCGTCACAAAGGTCACGCTATTGGAAATCTTCTCATACATAAATTCGCTTACCAATCAATGTGGCACGACGGGGATCAACCGTCAAGGCGCGAACTGGGGTGATCGTCCCCAAATAGTACTATTAAATGCATAAGCGTCTACCAACTCCCGGTAGTTCACAATTCATGCTAATGGGACTTTTAGTGACATAACCTAACTTTAATAATCCATTTAATTTTCATCTATCGGGTCCTTTAATCATTTATCGGGTCATACAATCGGGTGATTCAATCATTCGGGTCCAAAATCAATAAACAAACAATCGGGACAAATGGTGTCCAAACTTTTATAAAAACTAACATGTTATCTCCCTCGCGGGTTTATAAAGCATTTATAAAACATTTAAAAGAGTGCGAGGCTATGAACTCACGTTGATGTGGGAAGGCGGGTTGTCGGCAATTCAGATGTACGGTACGTGCTTCAATCACGGAAACCTAGACAAATAATACTCGGTCTTAGACGTTTGTCCAATGACTTTATAAAAATAACAATTATGTATACATATGATGATTATATATATGTGATGATCAAGTGGGTTTACATATTCTCGTTTACTCATTTTAGTGTTATATGTTGATAACTTTTATATTAGTTTACTAGTTTTACCCATTTACGTGTCTTATATCCAATAAGCTTATTATAAGTTATTTAACTTATTTTAATCCATTTTGTACTTATATTATCAGTACATACACTTTCAAGTTGGGCCCAAATGGGTTAAGCCCAATAAGTTCTTTTTTACAAGTTTATATCTTATTTAGTCCAATTATTAGTCCAAGTATTAGTCCAATATGTTCACTTAGCTCGTTAATGTCCGTATGCCCTAAAGTTAGGATTTTATCGGTTTTTACTTGTTATACATGTCTATATATCAGTATATAAGTTTTATAAAGTTTTCATTAGACGGGTCCAACCATCTAAGTTTTATTTAACAAAAACATTAATTGTACGGCAATAGCTGAAAAAGTCGTAAAAATCATATTTATAGTTTTTATTACTTATAAACATTATTTTACCACCATTTATATAATTTACCCATTTAATTAATCTTTTATACATCTATATAAATAAGTTTTATAAGTTAGTGGGTTTTTATTTTACATTTTATATATTAAAATGTGAGTGCTTATATAATAGTATTATTCTTTAATTTCCAAAAATCTGATTTTTAACTTCATCTTCACCAAAACTGCCATATCTTGAGTTCTATATGGAGATAGAAGCTCAAATTTTTATCACATAAACTACATGATATTTTCTACATTTAACTCCTCTATAGCTACTGTTGAATCATCCTTTAAGTATTTTCTAAAAATCGTCCAAAACAGTAACTTCAGATTTATACCCTAAACTTGTTTTGATCATATCTCACTCATTATTTTGATTCCATTGCATGGCCAACTCTCACATGTGTACAAGACCCATAGCTTACTGTAAATGGATCCTACTTCATTATTTCATCAGTTCATAACATGTTTACTTACTGTTTTATACAGCCATGTAAATTAATCAAGATTTTAACCTTGTTTCATATGGTTTTTCACCTTTTTAATCATGTTTATCAACAACAAATCCCCACATAACATTTTTATCATCATATAATCATCATAAATATATACAATAGGAAATAAAATACATGTTTACATAATCAAAATAACAAGAAGTTGAGGAGGACAATCTTTATACCACCAAGTTGATGTTGGTTGTGATGAAAACATGGATTTTGATGGAGAAACTTGTGGATATCCATGACCATCTTCAAGACCACCATGCTCCATGAACTCCTTGTGGAAAATCAGCCTTGATACTCCATGGAAACTCCTCCTTTGATGTTATAACTTACACCAATCTTCATCTTTTTGGATGGAGATTAACATATGTTAATTATAACATATGTTTGTGGTTAAATTTGGATCAATTGGGGTGTTTTGGTTGATGATATGGGACGGCACAAATGGGAAGATGAGAGTGAAATGTGTGGTTTTGCTTGTAAGAAATAAGAGCAAGTGGTTTGTGTTTGTGGTTTTGATGGAATAAGGCTTAACTTTTAAGCTAAATGAGACATGTGTAAGGCTAGTTTAAGCTAAATAAGTGACACCTTATGGTGTTGGCCGTCCATATTGAGTGGGGTGGGACAAGTGTCCCACTTGTCTCATCCCATTTATTTACGGGTACTCCTCGATTCTAGTTTCCTCGATTTGCGTGCCCTCGGGTCGTTTTACGAAAAACGTTTTTATAAATTATGAATCAACGTCACAAAACGAATCTAATAAAAATTGTTTCATCAAAAACGGAGTTCGAAAACGTAAATACGTAATCCTAAGGTTTCCGGTTTAGTCGTAAAGGACGTTAAAATAAAATCGTAAGTCCTAATCTCTTCTCGTAAATTTGTGAGTTTATGAACTAACACAAATTTAAAACTCAAAAATAATATTCACGGATAAATTTATTTTCTGAAATGTCGGACTGTCACCAAGGATGGTGTATGTAAACGTAAGCACGTAACGTTGAATCCTCCGGTTTAGACGTAGTCGATGCTACTCCAAGACGTAAATCCAAATTTCTTCCCAAAAATATGTGAGTTCATATTGTAACATTAAAATAATGTTTTTAAATAATATTCGAGAATAAAATATCAACCATAAATTGACGGATTGTCACAGCATTTACCCCTAAACAGGATCTTTGTCCTCAAAGATCATCTTACTACTCGCTTCTTATAGAGTTAAAGCCATGTGGGTATTTCCTCCACATTCGGTCTTTTCTCACAAGTGTAATC
Organism: Glebionis coronaria; assembly: GCA_025667525.1. Classification (NCBI taxonomy): domain Eukaryota; kingdom Viridiplantae; phylum Streptophyta; class Magnoliopsida; order Asterales; family Asteraceae; genus Glebionis; species Glebionis coronaria. The sequence goes on from CM046878.1 coordinate 618,997,369, forward strand.
CATTATAATATGCGAGTTTCATCAAACATAACTACGGGAATAAGATCAAGCTTAATGTTGACTTACTTTCTCTATCCATGATGTTCACGGGTTTTTGATGAATGCAACTTTTCGCCGATCTAAGCTCTATTAAGAATAATCAGAATTTCACTTGATAGATATTCCATCAAGTGCGATTTACGAAACATAATTCACGCGGTTCTTGAAGTCCTAGGGTAGATCCAGCTTATATGCCTTTCAATCCCAACTTTTACATCATTTCAATGGTCCCATACAACGGGGACTTATATCCCATGATTTGTCAGATCATGAATTTCATTTTTCCAAGGTTAAAAATTGTGGCATAAATTCGCTACCCATTTGGCACTTCAAGATCTACATTTCACATTCACATAACCTCTTGCCCACTATCGGCAATTAATAATCAAATCCTAATTTCAACAATCATTTCAGATCTCGCGGGTCGGGTATTTTGCAAGGATAGGTTCACCATCATAGGAAACCTTAAACCTAAAAGACATGTCCAACTCACAATGGGTGTATGTCGGATGTCTTCATCTCAACTCTTGCTTACAGATGCTCTAACATTTAGATCCTACCCAGATTAGATCTCGATCCTAATACGATAGTTATCAAGGATAATCTCTCCAAAGGAAAACGATTATACGGTCTATTACCAAAGGTCATTCATTCAAACATAAAATAGCACTTATATTACTTTGTATCGTTACTTTACCTCGTCCCTTCGATTGGGGTGGTACATAGTATTCTCATCAAGGTTCGTTCTCAATGATTTCTGAGCAAATCTCTAGAAATTCAATGGGAAGCAAGGATCTTGATATATAGATGATCGATACAGGCACACTATATTTACATAACTCTTTTAAATAAAAAGAGTCTATTTCTTCATCAAGATTCTATCATTAACGAGAATGATATTAGCAGATTTGGTCAGTCTGTCGACGATGACCCAAATCGAATCAAATTCAGATGATGACCTTTGTAATAGCTAGACGTTAACTAATGTATGAGGCGATGTCTGCCTTCATAATTACCATTAGTACAACTTCTTCAGACAAGGATACTTTTAGTCAAAAATGACATACATATAATACTTATACTTACAAATTCCAACATAACTATATCTCACAATCCTCCATATTTAGACAATCATATGTGGTCTTTTATACATTTAACGCCATCGGCTTCTCAATTCTGATGGTTCACATTAGCCGCGAACCCCTTTTATTATCTATATTATCCTTCTTACAAACATCGTTTATTTTTATATTGTTTAGCATTTTATTTTGCACCTTCATTATTAAGGAACATGTCCTAACTGGTTCTTTATCTTTTTTACATAATGCGTCGGTATCTATATTCACTTCTCATGATGATATAATTATCATGTCCACAATTCACTTAGATATTCTTTCTATATTATGCGTCAGCATTTACGTTCACTTTCCTGATGAAATAAATATCATAACCGTATTTATTCAAAAATTCTTTCTTCATATCTTCTATGTTTTAGTTTCGTCTTTACTATCATTTTTATCTGTTTTACTCAATCCGATGTCTAAAGCGTCGATAATTATTACATGTAAATTGACAATAATTATTAAATTTTTATGAAACGTAAACGTAAAAATTTTAAATTTCTTAGTTCGACCAATTATATCAAATGTTCAAAATAAATTTGAATTTAATTAACAAGATTTTTGTTGATTTATCGAAAATATTTAATAAGATTCGTAAATGTTCGAAAAACCTTTGTTTATACTTTGGTCAAAGTTTTCTAAGTTTGAAAAGTAAAAATTATCGTTTCAGATTTCAAGTCATGGTTTAAATGGTTTTACTCAGTCCTTCTTAAGTTATCTTGAGGTATACACAAACATTTACCCCTAAACAGAAGTTTAGTTAAATGGTTTGTGTATAAGGGAATAATCCCTTTAAAAATCCTTTGTTAAAACATTTGTCAAAACATATTTCCATTTCTTTTTGGAAAAATCCATAGTCTTAAAGGGCTCTTAATTTTTGAAGAGTCAATTTATATTCCATTATTCTTTTAATCACATAGTCAAATCATGTAAAGGTTCAAGTCTTTAATCACGTGTTAATTATTCAAGGTTCAGGTTTACACTGTTCGGCCAATTCAGGGCAGTCTATAAATAATTATTAACTCATTCTTATTCTTATAAACAAACAAATGATCCTTAATGATCACAAGCATGAATTTATCAAATTACAGCCTACACACGTGATTCATCATAATTATGAATACTACATGTGCATTGTCAATCCAAACGACATTACGTGAAACTCATAACGTTCATCACAAGTTCGGGATGTGATGATTGGAATAGATAATCTTCTTCGCAGATGTGAAGTTGATAATAACCATGCCGTGGATCAAATGTTTAAAACAAATGCTAGAACCTTGTAAATGATCGAACAAATCTTCCATTTCGAGTTATGGATATCGTTTTCGATTGTCAATTTACTCAGTCACGGTAATCTATAAATATAAGGAAAGATAACACCATAGCTCTTCAGGATGACAGGCTTGGTATAATAAAATCTTTCTCCGACAACTTTCTCAGTTGTACGGTAATTCCTTAAATTCAAATGGTGCTGACGCACAGTGCACAAGCCACAAGTGCAGCACCGGAAATATAATCAAATACCAAATTCAACTTGCCTTAATGACAAAAGTCTAGGTAATTCACCAATAAATACCTTCTAAAGTTTCAGATGACGGAAACATCTTTTAGTATATTCATATTAAGTTCTTTCTAGGTTATATTATCTATCACTAGTTCACAACCATCACAATATAATCTCAAGTCTAAATACAGGATATGATCATCCATCAAGAATTATTTAGATCACTTTTGATATTCAACATCTTATCTTTTAGGGAATTCTACTTGAGTTCCCATCAATTAAGACAATGTCGTCATGTCATAATCAATCAATCCATTCTACTGGCACTATCAACTTTCAAGTTTTTATTGTCGTCGATAAGATGTGAACTTCTCAAAAGTCTAATAATAACTCATAATCCTTTCACAAGTTCAAGGATATATGGAGACACAACTACCATCTAAAGAGTAAGGTCAACACATAATCTACGCGATAGAGTTTCAAATCAGATACAGACGAAAACATTTAACGAATCATGAATATATCCCATGTTTTCATAATTTGAGTACGCATTCGAAAGCTCCTCGGATCGTTACCCAGGTCACTCAAATGAAATCAAATCATAAGAGATGATAAGAACGTCGATACATCTAGTCGGGTATCAACACTCGGTAATCAGATACTTTTCCTAAGAATCTCACTACGGGAGAATTGGACAAGAAAGAATTGTCAATTGTCAACTAAGACAAATTCCACGGATGAGTAAATTCGACTCAGAAGAATAGATGCTACAGGCACATATGTAGGTGTCCCTAACATTATGTCCCTATTTTGCACTTCTTGCAGATCTCATAAAATTTAATCTTTCACAATCTTCAATGAAAATTTAGTGTTTATTAATCAGTTTTATGGTGACTACTAATCAGTCTTGCATAGTCCATTCCAAATTGTATGTAGGCGCGCAACTATATACAATTTCAAGATTAACGATGCAATACTCAGTTCGTCAAAATTTTATCATCATGTTTATAATAAAAACATTTTCATGCTTAATTCTTAAATAAGAATCAAAAATAAGTTTACAAAGATTTTCTTTGTTATGAAAACAAATAAGTTTTCCAAAGCGTCTCATAAACAACTTCATTTTGGTATCAATCACTTATAAATCTCACTTTGAATAATCCTTATTGTGATGAAAATTAAATTTTCTCAAAGGATACCGTTTAACTTATAAAAACAATGTGTGATCTGCAAAAGAGTGATGAAAAGTTGTTCATCAAGAACTAACTACGAATTGATAGGAAATGAGCTTTAGCCAAATAATCATGAGGTTCATGACCTTGATGGCACTCAAAAAGAATAATTCACAACATAACTCAAATCGAGATGAGTACTTGTTCAATGGTTGCATTACTAATGCGAACATTAGGATGAAGCAATAAAAGATAGATAACATCGATACATGTAGAATTTAGCAATCAAAGGTAGTCTTGTTCATTAATCACGAACAAGTCAAATTGTACCGTAACACATTATGTGTCACTATGTCATACAATTCAAATATCTCATCCTACCAACTGATGTCTCAGTTAAGTTAGGGATTATTTTTAAAAGATACCTCAATGAATACTAATCTACAAGAGTCATTAGGTGTTCCATATGTCCCGGAAGATCCATCGGTCTCAATTCAGAAGAAGATTTCTTCAATTTATTTCTTGGACACTAGGAATCCTTGTCAGTGGACAATGGCCTAGGAACAACCCTTAACACGAATCAACAATCAATTAAAACCTTATAATTCAATCACAGAACTTAACGACTTCCTCTTATCAATCTCATATTCCAAACGGGTTAAATTTTACTTTATCTAAGTTTCAACCAATTTTATACTCAAGTCGATATCCTACTTCATTCTTCAATACTTTCAATCTTATTCTTCGGCCTTGTAAAGGCAATACAATCTCAATATGAATCATCACTTAATTTCCAATCCTATTAGCTCTTACAACAACAATTATCAAATGAGTCATTAATATGAAATGACTTGATCATTCAACTAGACTTCTCGGAAAGGTACTAGTGGCATGAGGCTTTTGGGTAATGGTTCCAATAACAGCCTCAAGTGCAACATTCACCCTTTCGATTCTCAAATTTAAGATTTGGGTGACAACGAATCAGATGACATCTTTCTAGGTGGTAACGTTTTGTCAAATTCCACTCTATAAGGAAAGATCGTCATGACATCGATATCAGATTTAATCTCGCCAATTCTTTTTCAATATCACCATCAACTAATATCTATATTTCTGAATATCAACCATTTGTTGGGATCATAAATATCCGCAACTTGGTTTAGATCTAGGATAGCTAGGATTCCTACGAGAATAGCTTCGATTAATTTACTAGGGGAGTTAGGGTTACTTGTGACAATCTACGTCGTATAAATACCTCGTATAAATATCAAAATAATCATCAAACAATTATGTAATCAATTTACATCATATATATATATATATATAATCCAAGTATATATATATATATATATATATATATATATATTAAAATAACACTTCTCAGTCTTGGCCTTGTCGGTAACTCGGGAATTCTTCGGCACCGTTATAGTCAAAAGATTTTTAGACATTTTAGAAAAATGTTTATAGTTAAAAGATTTTGAAAAGTTTTATTCAAAACCTTGGTTTTAAAAATCTTTCGTTCTCTATAACGAGAGCTCTGATACCAAACTGTAACACCCCCAAATTTATTCAACTCAATACAGCGGAAGACTAGTTGGTGTTACGGGATAGCACATTACTCACATCATAGACAACGCATAAAAATCGTGTCGTTTATTAATAAATCATTTCCATTCATAACATCAAAGTTACATCGGTCCCAAGTCATTAATATTTCATACAAAGTTTTACAAAGTATTTGAATGGAAAATATAGTTTAGGTGCGGGCCATGAATTCTTGTCGTCTTCCCGAGAATTACCTTCAAGTACCTGAGATAAAACATGTTAATAGAAAAGGTCAGCGATAACGCCGAGTGAATTCATAGAGTTTAATAAATTCCATCAATATAACTTTGGTATAAAATTGGTACCAAAAATCAATTCGTACAAATCATTGTAAAAGGCCGTAAAATAGCCAAAATCATTTTATACAAATCTTTATAATAGGCCATAAAATAGCCAAAATCATTTTATACAAATCCTTATCGAAAATCATAATATAGGCATTTGCCTTAAAATCAATCTACGAGCCAATGTCGTAAAAACATCATACAATACGTCTTATGACGTTGTATAAAATCAAATAAAAACCGTTATATGAATATGGTTATGAAAACCAAAATACCAACATAATATCAATAGTATGACCCAGTATTGCCAGTCAGGCAATACATCGTAATTCGGAGCGTCCATTAATATTTTGGTGATTGGATTATTATAAGCCGCATGACATTGTTACCTTACTAAAACAAAACGGGTAGCTAACCCGATACCAATTTTGCCCATCTAAAGTAGCGTGTCGTCACAAAGGTCACGCTATTGGAAATCTTCTCATACATAAATTCGCTTACCAATCAATGTGGCACGACGGGGATCAACCGTCAAGGCGCGAACTGGGGTGATCATCCCCAAATAGTACTATTAAATGCATAAGCGTCTACCAACTCCCGGTAGTTCACAATTCATGCTAATGGGACTTTTAATGACATAACCTAACTTTAATAATCCATTTAATTTTCATCTATCGGGTCCTTTAATCATTTATCGGGTCATACAATTGGGTCATTCAATCATTCGGGTCCAAAATCAATAAACAAACAATCGGGACAAATGGTGTCCAAACTTTTATAAAAACTAACATGTTATCTCCCTCGCGGGTTTATAAAGCATTTATAAAACATTTAAAAGAGTGCGAGGCTATGAACTCACGTTGATGTGGGAAGGCGGGTTGTCATTCAGATGTACGGTACGTGCTTCAATCACGGAAACCTAGACAAATAATACTCGGTCTTAGACGTTTGTCCAATGACTTTATAAAAATGACAATTATGTATACATATGATGATTATATATATGTGATGATCAAGTGGGTTTACATATTCTCGTTTACTCTTTTTAGTGTTATATGTTGGTAACTTTTATATTAGTTTACTAGTTTTACACATTTACGTGTCTTATATCCAATAAGCTTATTATAAGTTATTTAACTTATTTTAATCCATTTTGTACTTATATTATCAGTACATACACTTTCAAGTTGGGCCCAAATGGGTTAAGCCCAATAAGTTCTTTTTTACAAGTTTATATCTTATTTAGTCCAATTATTAGTCCAAGTATTAGTCCAATATGTTCACTTAGCTCGTTAATGTCCGTATGCCCTAAAGTTCGGGTTTTATCAGTTTTTACTTGTTATACATGTCTATATATCAGTATATAAGTTTTATAAAGTTTTCATTAGACGGGTCCAACCATCTAAGTTTTATTTAACAAAAACGTTAATTTTACGGCAATAGCCGAAAAAGTCGTAAAAATCATATTTATAGTTTTTATTACTTATAAACATTATTTTACCACCATTTATATAATTTACCCATTTAATTAATCTTTTATACATCTATATAAATAAGTTTTATAAGTTAGTGGGTTTTTATTTTACATTTTTTATATTAAAATGTGAGTGCTTATATAATAGTATTATTCTTTAATTTCCAAAAATCTGATTTTTAACTTCATCTTCACCAAAACTGCCATATCTTGAGTTATATATGGAGATAGAAGCTCAAATTTTTATCACATAAACTACATGATATTTTATACATTTAACTCTTCTATAGCTACTGTTGAATCATCCTTTAAGTATTTTCTAAAAATCGTCCAAAACAGTAACTTCAGATTTATACCCTAAACTTGTTTTGATCATATCTCACTCATTATTTTGATTCCATTGCATGGCCAACTCTCACATGTGTATAAGACCCATAGCTTACTGTAAATGGATCCTACTTCATTATTTCATCAGTTCATAACATGTTTACTTACTGTTTTATACAGCCATGTAAATTAATCAAGATTTTAACCTTGTTTCATATGGTTTTTCACATTTTTAATCAAGTTTATCAACAACAAATCCCCACATAACATTTTTATCATCATATAATCATCATAAATATATACAATAGGAAATAAAATACATGTTTACATAATCAAAATAACAAGAAGTTGAGGAGGACAATCTTTATACCACCAAGTTGATGTTGGTTGTGATGAAAACATGGATTTTGATGGAGAAACTTGTGGATATCCATGACCATCTTCAAGACCACCATGCTCCATGAACTCCTTGTGGAAAATCAGCCTTGATACTCCATGGAAACTCCTCCTTTGATGTTATAACTTACACCAATCTTCATCTTTTTGGATGGAGATTAACATATGTTAATTATAACATATGTTTGTGGTTAAATTTGGATCAATTGGGGTGTTTTGGTTGATGATATGGGACGGCACAAATGGGAAGATGAGAGTGAAATGTGTGGTTTTGCATGTAAGAAATAAGAGCAAGTGGTTTGTGTTTGTGGTTTTGATGGAATAAGGCTTAACTTTTAAGCTAAATGAGACATGTGTAAGGCTAGTTTAAGCTAAATAAGTGACACCTTATGGTGTTGGCCGTCCATATTGAGTGGGGTGGGACAAGTGTCCCACTTGTCTCATCCCATTTATTTACGGGTACTCCTCGATTCTAGTTTCCTCGATTTGCGTGCCCTCGGGTCGTTTTACGAAAAACGTTTTTATAAATTATGAATCAACGTCACAAAACGAATCTAATAAAAATTGTTTCATCAAAAACGGAGTTCGAAAACGTAAATACGTAATCCTAAGGTTTCCGGTTTAGTCGTAAAGGACGTTAAAATAAAATCGTAAGTCCTAATCTCTTCTCGTAAATTTGTGAGTTTATTAACTAACACAAATTTAAAACTCAAAAATAATATTCACGGATAAATTTATTTTCTGAAATGTCGGACTGTCACCAAGGATGGTGTATGTAAACGTAAGCACGTAACGTTGAATCCTCCGGTTTAGACGTAGTCGATGCTACTCCAAGACGTAATCCAAATTTCTTCCCAAAAATATGTGAGTTCATATTGTAACATTAAAATAATGTTTTTAAATAATATTCGAGAATAAAATATCAACCATAAATTGACGGATTGTCACAGCATACAAGGATAAATGTCTAAACATTACATGACCATAAAAGGAAAATACCAGAATCAAACAACGGTAGTCCAAAAGTAAAGCTCATCACACACAAACATAAGTACTGTGAATGAAAAGGACTAAACAATGTCTATGGCAAGAGTATCAAAGTAAAGATAATGAATAAAGTAAAGAAAGGCTAGAAAGCTTCCAGTCCATATGCACGTACGCTTAAAGTCTACGAGCGTCCCTGAGTATCTGCCGTTTTGGGAACATAGAAAAGGAAAACGGCTCAGCAATACGCTCAGTGCACGGATGTACAATAAAGCATGAATAGAATAAGCATATAAGCATATAAAAGCGGAAGAAACTAAGTCCCGAATAACCTGGTTAAGTCTTGGTAAAACTGGTTTTATAGTTTGAAAAGCCTTATGTTTATCTTATAAAAACTATTTAACATAGTCTACCATTAGCCAATATAGGTCATGAAAATACACCGTGCATGAATACTTGGAGGGGTGACCTCATCATGCAAATTAGAGGGGCTTCCTCTAATTTAATATACTGGTTTTGGGTTGGAGGGATCAGCTCCTTGTGAAGAATGCAAGGCACACACCACATTCACACTGAGTAATCTGCTGAAATACATGTAACTAGGATGCACCCATACGCCCCACATGATAAATATAATAATATGGCCAAAACTGAAGGGACGCCACGAGCAATCACTCCACCGTGGGGAAGTCATAACACCAGTGCCTCTAATGTTATGGTTATGGTACCTCCATAACTAGGTGAAACTGGTCATGCATGTATATGGCTATAGGTATTCTAAATTAAACATAAGCAAATCAAACATATCAACTTATACTACGGGAAAACATTTGGCTGCATACGGGGAATCCTAATAAGGAAAGAATGTCCATACTGAAAGGACGGGAATCCGTACCTTATGTCCAGTGAACGAAGAAGACGAACCGAGGAGAGTCCTACTTCAGTATCACTAATGCTACATAAATACATACGTGTATAAGTATCTGATTACTAATTACGTAACTGGTTTTATGTCATGTCTTAGCTTATTTTATACGCTCATGTCATGTTTTACTGTTTTAAGCTTTAAACTGTGTTTATCTTATATTATGTCTATTTTGATTAAGTATTACTTGTATTTCATGTATTATTTGTGTAATAATAAGTAACTTTCTAAAAATAGCAGGTTTCCTAAAATAGAAAGTTTCCAAAAATAGAAAGTTACTAAAAATAGAAAGTTTCCAAAAATAGAAAGTTTCCAAAAATAGAAAGTTTCCAAAAATAGAAAGTTTCCAAAAATAGAATTACTGCTTAAAATAGATAAGTTTCTAAAAATAGAAAGTTTCCATAAATAGATTAGTTGCCTTAAATAAATAAGTTTCTAAAAATAGAAAGTTTCCATAATTAGATATAAGCTGGTTAAATAAGCTAAGTATATAAGCTTATGTGTTTTCTGATTATTTTTCTAAGTCATAATGATATAAGGTATAGTTTATTAATTATTACATGTAATTTAAATAAACTATAGGTTAAAGTATTTAATTTAATATATCATGTTTTTAATTAAATCAAGTTAAATACTTAGGTTAAAACATGTATTATTAATTGTTAATAATATAACCTAAGTAATGTTAATTAATTAATTATGACCATGGTTTTTAATAATTAATTAATTATAAAGTCTAGAAAAATATAAATACTTAGGTTAAAATCCATGATCAATAATTAAATTATAACCTAAGTCATGTTTTATTAAATTAATCATGTCATATAATTATTAATTTAATTTTAACATATGATTATTAAAAACATAACCTAAACATAAACCATGAACCGGATCGTGCCTAGAAATCATGAACCGGACTCGAAATCAACACCATACCCCGAACCACTTCGGGGTTCTCCCCTTTTTGCTGCTGCCGTGGGACCCACACCACCAAACCGAGACCTTGAGGTCTCGGTGGTGGTCCATATGCCAAGCCGAGACCCCCTTGGGGTTCGGTTTAGGCGCCGGCCACACACAAACACCCCTAAAACCTCCGTTTTGATTTACCCCATAACCATTTACATTTTTTATTTATGTTTTTAATTAGCCTTTTAAAAACATCATGTTCTTATTTAATTTATTAAATAAAAAAAAAAGGATTAAAAAGGTATACCGAATGCGTGGATCTAACGAGGATGAACACACACGAACACTTGCACCAAATTCAAGATCAAAAATCAAATAAACACCCCCTTTGTGTCTTGTATATGCGGCGGCCAAGAGGAGAGCAAGAAGGAAAAGGAGAAAAATCTTTTTAGGTTTTTGATGTTTTACTGTAATGTGAAAAATGAAAACAAGATTTTACCACTACCCCATGTTAGTAAAATTTGATGGGCTTGGCCCATCCTTCTTGATGTAGCTGCGGGTAGGGGGCCCCACATGGGGTACCCGTACCGTTTTCCGTGTCTCGTTATTTAAGTGTTCATTCGTGTTTAGTTGTGTTCGTGTTTTATGTGTTCTCGTTAAATATTAACCGTGACTTAATATATTTATTCGAGTTCGTAATAAATATATATACGTAATTAATATTAGTTCGTGATTTAATTACGTTCATGATTTCATGATCGCATGTTCGTGATTAATTATTGTTTAAATATTTATTGTATGTTCGTACGTAATAAATACTTATCGTGTTTTAACACGTACGTAATACGTAAAATTCTAACACGTGAACGTAATCATACTATAAAAAAGGAAAGTTTTAACCTAGTACGTACGATCTTAAGGGTATTATTCATGGTAAAAGCATGCGGGTTTTACAACTCTTCCCCCCTAAAAAGAATAATTCGTCCCCGAATTATAGATAAAGTAAACTGGAAAAGAAGAACATACCCGAATTCAAAATACAAAATGAGGGTAAGAAGCCCGGATAGACTCCTCTGTTTCCCAAGTGGCTTCCCGCTCGGTATGATACCTCCAAAGGATTTTGACGAATGGAATCGTCTTCCTTCTCATGACTCGTTCTTGTCTGTCAAGAACTCGTTCGGGTTCTTCTATGAAGGTGAGATCTTCACGTATATGTTCCAGTGGATACTGAACCATGTGAAGGGGATAATACTAGTACCCTCTGAGTAAGGACACATGAAACACATTGTGTACATGCGAAAGTTGCGGAGGTAACGCTAACCGGTAAGATACTTCACCGACTCGTTCAATGATATCAAACGGTCCGATGAAACGAGGACTGAGCTTCTCTTTAATCTCGAAGCGTCTAACACCACGTGTCGGCGAAACCTTAAGGAAGACGTGATCTCCTACGTTAAAATGTATGTCCCTACGATGCTTATCGGCGTAACTCTTCTGACGTGACCGTGCTTCCTAAAGTTTCTGATTAGCTACTGCGATCCTTTCATTGGTCATCTTCATGATTTCTGGTCCTTCAAGTGTTCGCTCGCCAACCTGATCCCAGCAGATTGGGGCGCGACACTTTCTGCCATACAACATCTCGAAAGGAGCACACTTGATACTTGCGTGCCAACTGTTGTTGTATGCAAACTCCACCAAACAGATGTAATCGTCCCAAACACCCGTCCATTCCAACGCACATGACCTCAACATGTCTTCCAATGTCTGAATCGTTCGCTCCGACTGTCCGTCTGTTTGAGGATGAAAGGCCGTGCTAAGCTTAAGTTGTGTACCCCAAGCTTTCTGCAGACTCTTCCAAAATCGGAGGAACTCTGTATGAGACAATGCTGGATGGAGCACCGTGGAGTCTCATGATCTCTCTTCTGTACGTATCGGCAAGTTTACTTAGCGGATCTTCCTTGCGGATCGGTAAGAAATGAGCTGATTTGGTAAGTCGATCTACGATAACCCAAATTGCATCATGCTTCCTCTTGGTAGGCGGAAGACCAGTAACAAAATCCATGGTGATTTTGTCCCACTTCCACTCTGGAATATCTAACGGTTGAAGGAGACCGCCAGATCGCTGATGCTCGATCTTAACCTGCTGACAGGTAAGACATTTGGAGACGTAAGTAGCCACATCCTGTTTCATACCACTCCACCAAAAGTACTGCTTGATGTCATGGTATATCTTAGTCGAACCAGGATGTATAGAGAATGGGGAGCTATGAGCTTCAGCTAACAAGGCTTCCCGGAGTTCTTGATCATCAGGAACACAAAGTCTCGTGCCCTGCCATACGATACCATCTGCATCTACTCTGAATTCCGTCTGTTTCTCCAAATTCTATACTATCGCCCAGATTTCTCCATCATCTTTCTGAGCTTCCTTGATCTTAGAGAGTAACTCGGGTTCTACTCTAAGATTAGCCCAGTAACTATGTTGTCCACGTACCATGATCTCGATGTCTATTCGCTCCAAGTCTCTTATGATTTCCTCCTCAATTTTAATGCCGTTGATCATTCCGGACTTCCTGCTAAGAGCATCTGCTACTACATTTGCCTTTCCGGGATGATACTGTAGATTAATGTCATAATCCTTTAACAGCTCTAGCCATCTTCTCTGTCTCATGTTCAATTCACGTTGAGTGAAGATATACTTCAAGCTCTTGTGGTCCGTGATATGTCACATGATTCTCCATATAAGTAGTGCCTCCATATCTTCAATGTAAACACGACTGCAGCAAGTTCCAAGTCATGCGTAGGGTAATTTTCTTCATACGGCTTAAGCTGCCGTGAAGCGTACGCGATCACTTTCCCATGTTGCATGAGAACACAGCCAAGTCCCTTCCCCGATGCATCACTGTAGATTTGAAATCCACCCGTACCAGATGGAGAGTAAGAATAGGTGCAGATACTAGCTTCTACTTCAGGTCTTCAAAGCTCTTCTCTCGTTCTTCAGTCAAGACGAATTTCTCCCCTTTTCGCATCAGTTTGGTCAATGGTAGTGCTAAGCGGGAAAAGTTCTCCACGAACCTACGGTAATAGCCAGCTAAGCCTAAGAAACTGCGGACTTCCGTCGCTGATGTCGGCCTCGGCCACTTAGTAATGGCCTCAACCTTTGCTGGATCCATAGTGATTCCTTCTGCTGAAACAATGTGACCTAAGAATGCCACCTTGTCTAACCAGAACACACATTTGGAGAATTTAGCATACAGCTGCTTCTGGCGAAGAATATGTAGTACTGTACGAAGATGGTCTTCGTGTTCCTCCTTGGACTTTGAGAAAATCAGGATGTCATCGATGAAGACAATGACGAACTTGTCCAGAAATTCATGGAAGATTCTGTTCATCAAGTCCATGAACACTGCTGGAGCATTCGTCAGGCCGAATGGCATAACTACAAACTCGTAGTGGCCATAGCGGGTACGAAAAGCAGTCTTGGCGATATCCTGCTCCTTAACCCGTAGCTGATGATAGCCTGACCTAAGATCAATCTTGGAGAAGTGTTTGGCCCCTTGGAGTTGGTCAAACAGATCGTCTATACGCGTCAGTGGATACCTATTCCGGATAGTAATCTTGTTGAGCTCGCGATAGTCTATGCAAAGACGTATACTGCCGTCCTTCTTCTTAACAAATAAGACCGGTGCGCCCCATGGATATGCGCTCGGTCAAATGAAACCACGTTCTAGAAGTTCTTGCAGTTGATCCTTCAGCTCCTTCAGCTCTATGGGAGCCATGAGATAAGGAGCCTTAGAGATTGGTTCAGCTCCTGGAATAAGCTCGATATTAAATTCCACTTCTCGTGCAGGTGGTATGCCTGGAAGTTCTACTGGAAACACATCTTGGAATTCCGACACTATTGGTTGATCCTGAATTGATGGAGATTCAGCATCCATGTCGGAACCGTAGCTAGATAACCCTCGCAGCCATGTGACAGTAGCGCACGCGCTTGCAGGGTAGATATGATTTGTACAGACCGTCCGGGTACGAACCCGTTATGAATGAACTATGGTGCATTAACATCGTCGAAGATAACTCGATATGAATGGAAATCTATGGTAGCATGATGCTTGGATAAATCCATGCCCAAAATCATGTCAAAGTCATTCATGTCCAGTGGAAGTGCGTCAACAGGACGAACCTTATCGTCAAATTCTAGGGGAAGACTCTTGTATACATGGGTGATTAATACAGAGTCCCTCAAATGCGTGGAAATAGTAAGCCTATTCTCTAGTGGCATGGGGAGCATCCTAATCTTCTTATCATAGGCAGTATAAATGACTGAGTGAGTAGCACCCGTATCGAAAAGAACACACGCAGCTTGACCATACATATACAAGATTCCAATGATGGTACCTGTAGACTTGTTGGCCTGGTCTCGAGATGTCGTGTAGACACGCCCAGTCGTAGGAGGCGGCTTGGTATCAGCATGTCCCGATGTGCCCTCCATCTCGCCCTTATGGCAATCCTTCATGATATGGCCAGGAAGACCACACTTGAAGCATGCGTCAGTGTTACGACGACATGGCCCTGGGTGCCTACCGTGGCAAGTAGAGCAAAGAGGATGAGTATATCCTCCAGCAGGTGCTCTGGCTAGCTGAGGACCTGATAAAACATTTTACATAAGACATGATAATAGGGTACAAAGGACAATGCGGATAATCGTAAGATTGAATACCAGTGATAGCTGGACGGTTAGGCTGTGAACCTCTCTGGTTCTGGTCCCTACCGTTTCCATGGTTCCTGGTAGAGTATTTGCTAGAGTGTCAGAATATGAGTTATAACATGAAATCATAAGAAAATGCGTAAGTATTAGGACATGCTGCCTTTGGAGTGTCCAACATTGTTACGGTAATTATCATTACCGCCACGCCTATCCGTAGCAGAACGGTCGTTAGTCTGACCGTTTCCCTTGGGCTGATGAGGCTGCTGCTGAGTAGCCGGCTGAGACTGGTCCCCAGTTTTCTGCCTGGAAGATACAATTTAAAGAGATGAATAATTGACATATATGGAAAGAATACGGATTGGTCACCGCTTGAATACGAATGTTTACCTCTTATCGGGTCTCTCAGCTTCCCCGAACTCATCTCTCTCCTGCAGCATTTCCAGCTTACGTGCCGCATCGGCCACTTGTGCTATAGTGGTGAACGTAGCACACGCCAGATTGTTTGCGACCGATGTGCGAAGAGCCCACCTAAAGTGGTGTACCTGCTCTTCAGGAGTACCTGCTGCTGCACCAAGGAAACCAGCTAAGCGAAGAAAGCGCTGCATAAACTCATTGCTATTCTCCCTAGCTCTCTATCGGATCCCATGGTACTCCCTCTTGAGCTTGTCTTGCTCAGCCTTGGGAAAGAACTGCTCCATCACCCTATCCTTGAACTGAGCCCATGTCAAACCAGCAACCCAATCGTCACCTCCCTCAGACTGCATCAACGCTAACCACCAATTTAATACATCGCCTTCGAACCGGTAGCATGCCAACCTCGCCTTGAACGCGGGGTCACAACCCATAGCATTGAAAAGCTTTTCGATGTGAGCCAACCAGCTTTCAGCATCACTGGGGCTATCTGTTTTCTCAAAAGCTCGAGGACGAAGCTTGTTGAATCTCTCCAGCCATACTGCCAATGTCACTGGAGGAGGAGGAGGAGGTGCTTGGTTATGCTGCTGATTGTTGGCAGCTTGAACCTCAGCCCTGATGTCGTTCCTCAGTTGAGGAAGCAAAGCTTGCATTGCAGCTTGGATTGCAGCATTGAGTTGTTCATGTTCGCGTGTGAGAACCATCTGATAGTATAACATAAAACATATGATTAACAGATCAAAACATAAAATATATATACATGAAAAAAATTATACCAACAAATCCAGAGAAAAATTTTATGCAAGAAAATTTGTGTATGAATGCATGATGCAGTTTTATGAAAACTTTTTTATGCTCGAGAGTGAACGCCTATGGTCAGTTCACCTAAAATAAAAGACATGGCAAGGGGACGCCTATGGGTCGGTCCCAAATTTAAAAGTTTCGATAAAACACATGTGACTAAATAGGGTCAGTCCTGTACCAACCATTACTTAGTCATAAACCTGCGACAATGACATGTATATGTATGCATAAAATGATGAATGCATGAAAACGACTGTCAGTTCTAGGAAGACCATAGTGACTACCCACTAATCACAGGTCATATTTAGAGAGCCTACAGGTCGAAGCCTTGGGCTCTGATACCATAATTGTAACACCCCATTTTGATAATGGAATGTCACGCGTAATTATGGCGTGTCATCAAAGCATACAAGGATAAATGTCTAAACATTACATGACCATAAAAGGAAAATAGCAGAATCAAACATTGGTAGTCCAAAAGTAAAGCTCATCACACACAAACATAAGTACATTAAATGAAAGGACTAAACAATGTCCATGGCAAGAGTATCAAAGTAAAGATAATGCATAAAGTAAAGAAAGGCTAGAAAGCTTCCAGTCCATATGCACGTACGCTTAAAGTCTACGAGCGTACCTGAGTACCTGTCGTTTTGGGAACATAGAAAAGGAAAACGGCTGAGCAATACGCTCAGTGCACGGATGTACAATAAAGCATGAACATGATAAGCATATAAGCATATAACAGCGGAAGAATCTAAGTCCCGAATAACCTGGTTAAGTCTTGGTAAAACTAGTTTTATAGTTTGAAAAGCCTTATGTTTATCTTATAAAAACTATTTAACATATTCTACCATTAGCGAATATAGGTCATGAAAATCCACCGTGCATGAATACTTGGAGGGGTCACCTCATCATGCAAATTAGAGGGGCTGCCTCTAATTTAATATACTAGTTTTGGGTAGGAGGGATCAGCTCCTTGTGAAGGATGCAAGGCACACACCACATTCACACTGAGTAATCTGCTGAAATACATGTAACTAGGATGCACCCATACGCCCCACATGATAAATATAATAATATGGCCAAAACTGAAGGGACGCCACGAGCATTCACTCCGCCGTGGGGAAGTCATAACACCAGTGCCTCTAATGTTATGGTTATGGTACCTCCATAACCAGGTGAAACTGGTCATGCATGTATATGGATATAGGTATTCTAAATTAAACATAATCAAATCAAACATATCAAGTTAAACTACGGGAAAACATTTGGCTGCATACGGGGAATCCTAATAAGGAAAGAATGTTCATACTGAAAGGACGGGAATCCGTACCTTATGTCCAGTGAACGAAGAAGACAAACCGAGGAGAGTCCTACTTCGGTATCACTAATGCTACATAAATACATACGTGTATAATTATCTGATTACTAATTACATAACTAATTTTATGTCATGTCTTAGCTTATTTTATATGCTCATGTCATGTTTTACTGTTTTAAGCTTTAAACTGTGTTTATCTTATATTCTGTCTATTTTGATTAAATATTACTTGTATTTCATGTATTATTATACTTGTTGTGTAATAATAAGTAACTTTCTAAAAATAGCAGGTTTCCTAAAATAGAAATTTTCCAAAAATAAAAAGTTACTAAAAATAGAAAGTTTCCAAAAATAGAAAGTTTCCAAAAATAGAAAGTTTCCAAAAATAGAAAGTTTCCAAAAATAGAATTACTGCTTAAAATAGATAAGTTTCTAAAAATAGAAAGTTTCCATAAATAGATTAGCTGCCTTAAATAAATAAGTTTCTAAAAATAGAAAGTTTCCATAATTAGATATAAGCTGGTTAAATAAGCTAAGTATATAAGCTTAAGTGTTTTCTGATTATTTTTCTAAGTCATAATGATATAAGGTATAGTTTATTAATTATTACATGTAATTTAAATAAACTATAGGTGATAGGTGTGAAAACACCCATCTTTTTACCACTTAATTACAATAATAACCAAGCCAAAACGTGTATTTTATGTCGTAAATGTCAGAATTATGCGTGGTTTGTGTTTTTGTTGTGATTTAGGACGAAAATGTGAAAAGGGGAGAAAACACGGGCATACACGGGCTTTTATCGAAGAAAGAGACGAAAGACGAAGTCAAGAAATCAAGAGTGGAAAAATGAACGGAAGTCCAAGACCAATTCTGAAGATTTATCGAAGAAAAAGTCAAAAGACGGAAGTTTACTAAAAGCCGAAGAACTCCAGTCTAATTTATTAAAGAATTACAAGACAAGTTTGAAGAAATCCCGAGACAAAGTCATTAAAGTCAAAAGATTAAGAAGATTAAGGACTTAATGACGCAATTAAAGAAAGCAGAAAGAGGGGAGGAAGCTTCCTAAGCACCTCCCTAATCTCCCCTATAAATGGATCATTAGTTATTCATTTTCATGTTGTGGGGTGGATTGACAACCCATCTCTTCCACCATTTTCATTTTACACAATTTAATTTCTTGCACTTTAATTTCTTGTATCGCACCTTTGAATTCCTTTTAATTCCATGTAAGTTTTATTTAATTGTTGTTGAATCTTTACTTTTCTTGTTTAATCTCTCATCTACCTTTCTTATTTGTGTTTAATCTTTGTGTTCATGTTCTTGAGTTTTATAGTTTTGATTAAGTGGGTTTTGATTATTTTGGTTATGATTGTTGGTGTTTTTGATTTGGATTGATTGGTTATTGTTAGTAGATCATTTGTGGATGTTTTGGTTTAATCTTTTGGTTAATCTTGATTGATTTTGTTTAGATTCGTGTTCTATTTCATCTCCCTGTTCTTCGCTACTATTTATGTGCCCAGATTCCGGATCAGTCATTTTTTCTGAACCACGCTTAGTTTCATTTATTCCGGATCAGGTCTTTCATTCGGAATATATAATATTCCGGATCAAGTCTTCCATTCGGAATACTTTAATATTCCGGATCAGTCACTTCATTCGGAATATCGGTTATTCCGGATCAAGCTCTTTATTCGGAATACTTGTTATTCCGGATCAAGCTCTTTATTCGGAATACTTGTTATTCCGGATCAAGCCTCTTCATGCGGAATATTTGATTATTCCGGATCAGGTCTTTCATCCGGAATAATATTCCGGATCAAGGTCCATATTCCGAATCAACCTTATTTTCTTTTCATTCCGGATCAAGAACTTTATTCCGGATCAACTGGTTTATTCCGGATAAGTGACATATTCTGGATGAGCTTTGTTATTCCGGATAAGGGTGATATTCCGAATGAGTTTTTCCTAGTTTATTCTTAAGCTTTACTTTTCCGCCTTTTTCCTTATTTTCATTTTTACTTGCCTTCCTTTTAGTTTAAGTTTAAGTTTGCGTCATTTACTTTATTTCCTTTTTAATTTCTCGTCATTTACTTTTCGTCAAGTTTTAATCTTTCAGTACTTCTTTTTACCGTCTTTACTTTATTTTTATTTGTTTCAAGTCTTTATTTTTAATTAGTGTAGACAACGACAACCATTCTATTTCTTTTCCACCAAGAACAACTGAGTCACACAATTAACCAGTTATCAATTCGAAGAGATACCGAGAAACGAATTTTTCAACCTAGCAAAATCTCAAACATTAAAATGGCGCCGCTGCCGGCTCTTTTCGTGAGGATTAACGGTTTTTTGTGAGAGACGCGTTGGATTTTGGGATCCGTTCACTCGTGAATGTTATTTTTCGTGTCAAAAATTTTCAAAAATCCCAAAAACATTTGAAAAATTATAAAAAGCATTTCTTTTAAAAATATTCTTCTTGCTTATCTATTTCTCTTTATGGATTCTTATGTCCATTGCGTCGGGTGTGGGAGACGATTATACGGGAACGACTCATGTCAATGGTGTACATGTGAGCGGTGCGGAAACGATATCGACAACACACAATTCGGATTTTGTCCATGGTGCAACTCGACTAATTCGTCCTTTTTGAATCCACCTCCTGTTCCCCCGTGCATCTATTGTGGAAGCGATTCTCATTGGCATGTTTCGTGCCCGGTTCGATACCCGTATGATCACGGGCAAGAACCGGGTTACAATTATGACAATGGCAATAGCTATCCACATGAGGCACCCAGTTTCTCTCCATACCCGTGGTGCTATATTTGTGGGGGGGCACACGATGCTTCTTCTTGTCATCCGTCGATGGTCTTTGAGAAAGTTCCGTGCTATCATCCCAGTGTCTATAACTTTGAGCCCCTACATCACACCCTCAATCATCAATCCTCTCAGCAAATTAGTCTTGATCAACAACTAACTTATTTGAACCATGTTCTAGAAACTTTAGCTCAAATCCGAGCTGACTTGCATTAGGAAAGGCAACCTTTGCTTGATGTGGACGAAACCTTGAAAACCACCAACACCTTTTTGAGTCAATTTGGTCGTTTTCTCTTCTTTTCTACACCAAAATGTTTAATTACAGTGTGGGATATAATTGGTTCAATTGAACATACTCAAGGCGATGAACAACAAAAGTTGCTTCATGAGCTTCTTAAAGATGTGGAGGTTATCAAGGAAGAGTTAGCCGACTACGTCACTCCTAACTGGAATCGTCCCATCTATTATGATGATGACGACGACGATGATGTCTACACTTTCAACCAATCTTCTGAAGTTGCTGCTCCTACTCTCGATGTTCCTACTGAGTCTAAGGATCTAGATTCGTTGAATGAGCTTAGTGATGTTGGTCTCGACAAATTATTGGATGATGAGGTTTGTGACTTACCTGCTAAGGAGCTTCAGGACGACGTTGCTTTCATGCAAGCGGTCGATCCAAATGATGACGATTCTTCTCCCCGCTATGAGAATTTCAATTTTGAAATTTCTCAATCTCCACCAGGAGATGCGGGCGATGACGATTTATTCTCTCCGACTTACGAGAAGTTCACCGATGAACTTGCTCTTGAAGATGAGGTGGAAGACGAGCTTCTTCGCGACAAATTACGGACAGTACATCTTCTTATTGCTAAAATTGAAGAGTTCACTTCTCCCCATCTTCCCGCGTCTTTAACTCCATCCGTCACTACCGTTGAGAATAATGACCCATTGCTAGAGGAAATCGACATTCACTCAATACCTTTGGGTATTGAGGATGATGACACGGAGGGGGATATCCTTTTTGATAATTTGCTACTTGATGACATTGTCCCAAGTCCCCCTCCCGAGCACCTTTCATCCACTCCTTTAGAGACCATCACCGAGGATGAGTGCTTTGACCCGGGAGGTGACATTCACTATTTCATGATTGATAACATTACGGCTTTGCCGAGTGCTCAGCATCCATTGTCTTTTGGGGATGACAATATGCTTACTTTACCCAACCCACCTCCCGTGGATCTTGATTTCACATACTTTTTTTATGTTGAAAGAACCTTTCTCCCATTCAAGACTTATCCCCCCGCCTCTCCTTTGTTGATGTCCTCCGGGAACGAGGATAAGGTCTTTGATCCCAGTATTATGTTCGAGGCTTCCCCATGGACCATTTAATTCGGGGACAAGTCACGCTCGTGACTCGGTTAATATAAACAAGCGCTTTTTGGGAGGCAACCCAATTATCTATCTATCTTTACCTGTTTTCACCATAAGTGTAGGGGGGGCCCCGTTGGTGTTTCTTGCTTTCTTTCTTATCATGTGCAGGGATTAGAGCTTCAAAGACACACTCTTGATGACTTTTGATGAACCGTGATTCCGTGTTCCCATTTTCCCGGTTCTATCCTAAACTTTTTTCGATTCACTATTTTATATTTTCCAATATTAAAATAGGAATCTCTTTAGTTGTCTCTTCCTTAGCGAGATTTAAACAAAGTGCACAATGTCCTAAGTGTAGGGGAGTTTACTCCCACATGCTTAAACATTGAGGAGAATGCTTATATCAAGTGTAGGGGGGACTTCTATCGAAGTTAAGTGGCCTTTTCCTTGTATTTGTCCTCATTTTAACCGGAAAATCAATTTTTCGACATTTTTCAAAATTTTTGATCTATTTTAGCCTATTAGTTTTTACCTTTGTATAGTTATTTTATTTCTTTGCTAGAATAAATTTTAATAAAGTGGTTTTAATTTTCAAACGTTGTGAATCTTTTGACTCAACCCGAGTTTACTTATCTAAGTTACTCTAGCTAGTATCCTTAACGTGTTTAAGTCAAGTTTTGCTAGGCTTTTATATAGGGAGCTATAAAACGTGAAAGTCTTAACTCTCACGGGTTAAGAACAAGAACTTTTCGCAAGTTCCTATAATTGATCCTAGAGAGTCGTTTATCAAGGGAACTTTAAAACGCAAATTCTAAACTTGAAAGAGTCTAAGAAGATGCAAGATCCTATAGGCGACTCGAAAACCCAAAATTTTGATTTAATTGGCTAAGCATCCACGAGTCTCATTCCTTGAGATTTTAAATTGTGGAGAACGAGAGATGATAGAGTCAAATTATAAGTTTGGTACTCTTTTGTGAATTTATGTGAGTTAATTATGAGCCTATTCTCCCATCGCTTGCTAATAAATTTATCTGCAATAAATAAGGTTGTACGATTTGAAAAGTTACTTAGCTTCTAGCCCAAGATCGTTTAAAAGTTGCTCGGTATGGATTAGAGTTCATAGCCAAGGCATAACTTATTGAAGCGGGATGCGAAGATTGGCGAGTCCAAAAAGGTCCTAACAAGACATGAGGGCTACATATTGTTGCTAAAGATCCCAAGTGATGTGAAGAATCATTTATCAAAAATCAATATGAAGGATCAAAACACACGACGAAAAGCAAATACTCCCATAAAGATCATGGAGAAGTCTATCCAAAAAGGCCCTAACAAGGTATGAGGATAAATAAATCCAAGTCCAAAAAGGAGGCGGATCGTTGAATATCAAAGTCCAAAATAAAGATTGGAGAAAAATGAAGAAGTCGTGGTCCAAATATGAAGAATCTCTCAAAAGTTCAAGTGAAGAAATTCCTATCATGAAGAGAAGACCATTATTTCATGAACGTCTCTCAAGATTTGAAGTATGAAGTCGCTGCCAAATATCGGTCCGAGAAAGGTCTCAAATCGCGAAGCGAGTTATGCCAAGATATGAACTTTTTGAGGTCCCAAGAAGTAGTTTTAAAAGATTTTGTCCTTTAGCTAACTATTGATTAAATCGTTCACTTTATTTTTGGCCTAAATAACTATCGAAATAAGTCAACAATGCATCCTCATGATCATTCAAGACAACAATAAAATATTAGAGATACACCTAGGAATAAGGGAGTCTAAGTGAATAATTGGCCCACATGAGTTCGTGTTAGTTTGCTAACTTATAATAACAATGATCTCGTTTATAAGCTTGGTTTGGAGAAAGTGAAAACTTGAGGATGATGATCATTCATGACATTTTCAAAACCCTAAGGTATGTTTTTGATTTCTTTACTTGCTTTCTTCCTTTGAATGTTTATAATTTTCTATCTCTTTAATAAAGGCCAATGTGGATTGATTATGATGAAAAATATAATCGTGCTTTGTAACTAATGCATTGCATGAGGACATTGCAATGGTCAAGTGTAGGGGATTTGATAGGTGTGAAAACACCCATCTTTTTACCACTTAATTACAATAATAACCGAGCCAAAACGTGTATTTTATGTCGTAAATGTTAGAATTATGTGTGGTTTGTGTTTTTGTTGTGATTTAGGACGAAAATGTGAAAATGGGAGAAAACACGGGCATTCACGGGCTTTTATCGAAGAAAGAGACGAAATACGAAGTCAAGAAATCAAGAGTGGAAAAAGAACGGAAGTCCAAGACCAATTCTAAAGATTTATCGAAGAAAAAGTCAAAAGACGGAAGTTTACTAAAAGCCGAAGAACTCCAGTCTAATTTATTGAAGAAATACAAGACGAGTTTGAAGAAATCCCGAGACAAAGTCATTAAAGTCAAAAGATTAAGAAGATTAAGGACTTAATGACGCAATTAAAGAAAGAAGAAAGAGGGGAGGAAGCTTCCTATGCACCTCCCTAATCTCCCCTATAAATAGATCATTAGTTATTCATTTTCATGTTGTTGGGTGGATTGACAACCCATCTCTTCCACCATTTTCATTTTACACAATTTAATTTCTTGCACTTTAATTTCTTGTATCGCACCTTTGAATTCCTTTTAATTCCAAGTAAGTTTTATTTAATTGTTGTTGAATCTTTACTTTTCTTGTTTAATCTCTCATCTACCTTTCTTATTTGTGTTTAATCTTTGTGTTCATGTTCTTGAGTTTTATAGTTTTGATTAAGTGGGTTTTGATTATTTTGGTTATGATTGTTGGTGTTATTGATTTGGATTGATTGGTTATTGTTAGTAGATCATTTGTGGTTGTTTTGGTTTAATCTTTTGGTTAATCTTGATTGATTTTGTTTAGATTCGTGTTCTATTTCATCTCCCTGTTCTTCGCTACTGTTTATGTGCCCAGATTCCGGATCAGTCATTTTTTCTGAACCACGCTTAGTTTCATTTATTCCGGATCAGGTCTTTCATTCGGAATATATAATATTTCGGATCAAGTCTTTCATTCGGAATACTTTAATATTCCGGATCAGTCACTTCATTCGGAATATCGGTTATTCCGGATGAAATGTGTATAATGCAAGTTCGTTTTCTCAGTTCTTAACTAATAGAAAGTCCAATCAATATCAAATTTATAATTGTTTTTGGTTGTTCAAGCTTGCTTGGTAATCTATTGCTAATTCAAACAACACTAAGTAAAAATGAAAAACATAAACCTACTTATACGTAAAACAAGTTGCAAATTCCAAATTTTATTCAAGTAAAATATAAAAAATGCAAAATTTAAAACTATAAGGACTGAAAATGTAATTTCTATAAAATGAAAATACTTGAAATGTAAATCCTAAAAGTTATAAGGACTAAAAATGTAAAACAGTTAACTATAGGGACTAAACTTGTAAAAACTTTAACAAACTAACCAAAACCTAACAAACTAACAAACTTATAAACTGAATTTTAACAACTAACAAAGTCCAGGGACTGAACTTTTGCAAACCCTAAACTCTAGTAAGATTAGCCAAAAATTAACACTAATTGAAAACCAGGGACTAAAGTGCAATTTTCCAAACTTTTCAAGTAAAAACGGGCACAAAGAAAGAATAAGCTCGTTTGAGCTTATTTCTCAACCAATTAAGCTGAAACAACTTGCAATCAACTTCAAATCCAATTATAGAAACGTGTGTTCAAGGAAATAAGCTAAAAGTCCAAAATAAGCAATTGAGTGCTTATCAATAAGCTCAAAATAAGCTATAGCCCTATCCAAACATCCACAACTTGATTTTATTATCAAAACTGATTAAGCACTTGATTTAAAGAAGGGGAAATCAAATTAGAACAAATTTCATCCAGCAATAAGCCAGATATCTGAAAATAAGCTCAAATGAGCTTATGTTGACCAAACGTTGACCAATTTTTGGAAAAAGCTCAAAATCTCAAAAACTCATATTCAATACTTTCTAAATGGAAATGTGAAAGAAAACAACAACTTTTATGAAGTGGATAATGAGAACTAGCAAAACAGTAACCCTTTCACATCAGAGAATGCAAAATGCTCAAGCTTGAGCTAAAAAGCTGTTTTCTAGCTTATTACTTGAAACTGTAGATTTTCCTCTTAGAGACTGAAAGTTTATGTTATAAGCTATAACTAGAAACTGGTTTGAGCAAATTTCATCAAGTATTGAAGGAGAAATAAACAAGTGAATTTGGCAAGTTTTAAAGAACTAAGCTGAAACAAAAATGACCCAAACTTTTTGATTACCAATTGCCTGTTTGACTATTGTATTGACTTGTAAAAGACTTAGAACCAATTGTTAACTCCTAATGACTGAAAATGATCACTTAAACACCAATTATCAACACTTGAAAACTGATTTACAACTACTACCAAACACTCCTTAAAAGGTTTTGATCAAACTTTTTCAAAGACTTTATGAGTTATGATTTAAACTGATACAAAAGCTATAGCAATCTTGTTTTAGTGAACAAATTGAAATGAATACAAGCTAAGAACAAGCAATAACAAAGGCTAGAACTGAAAGTATCTATGAGGCTAAAAAGTTACTGAAAATCAGCTAGAAACTAGAAAGCTTAACACAAATGCACAAGATCAAACTGTAAAACACTAGAATCAATCAATCAACAACTTCTTAACAAGTAAAATCAGGCAGCCATCAACATTACACTAGAGAATTGAGCATGCAGGTACTGATTTAGAGGAAAATAAAACAAGAGCCTTAGAACCTATTGTAGAGGTCCTTTGGGAAGAAGAGGAGCGCTGAGCTCTCTTGCCCTAGTGATACCACCACCTATCACTAGCTATCAACTCAAATCAACAATCAAAACAGCTACATTCATCAAACTGCCATGAAACCTTCAAGATCAATGGAAAGAACTTGAATTCTGATCTAACAGCAACAATGACTTCAACAATGTCAGTTATGATCTTTGTTTGATCATAACAAACATCTAACAGCAACAATGGAATCACACAACAGCAGGTAAGTAGCAGGAATTGAAGAACAGAATTTGGCGGGAAAACTTGAATTTGAAATTTTATTGATGAAATCAGTTACAAAAGGTAGTTACAAGCTTCTAACTAACTAACTGACTCAAGAGTTTGTCAGACTCTTGAGTAGTTAGGTGAAAAGGAGGGAAAAAGGGAAAGGAGAAATTTAAGAACTAGGTGTTTACAAATTTAAGCTACAAACTGAAATGAAGTACAAGCTAGGTATTTATAGGCAAGAAAGGGAGATTCTGTTGGAGTTGTGACGTGTTCGGGCCAATCATGGCTTGACACGTGGAGGAATTCTGCAAATCCACTTGAAGGTGATGAACATTGAATTGGGGGTTTTTGATTCAATGGATGATATGTTAATTAGATTGCACCATTGGATTCGTCTTCCAAAATTAAGCAACTTTGGTGTTTTGATCATCTCTTGAAACGGCTTAAATCTCAAACCCGTTCCTGGTAAATATTTTTGTTGAAAGAGAAGGACACGTGGCGGCTTCTTATTGGTAGAGAGAGAGAGTTGCGGATTGCACTGTTATGATTTGGCAATAAATGAGACGGCTGTGAGTGGACATTAAATGCTTGATCCGTGTGAACTCTTCCCTTGTTTCTGATTGGTTAATAGCCTTTCACTTGGATTTAACTTTGCAAAACTTTCCAAACTTGGCAAAATAAGCCCTTGAACTTGGCAGATTGCTATTTAAGGCCAGAATCTTCATTCCTTTGTCATTTTTGGTCCTTT
This sequence comes from Glebionis coronaria, assembly GCA_025667525.1. Classification (NCBI taxonomy): domain Eukaryota; kingdom Viridiplantae; phylum Streptophyta; class Magnoliopsida; order Asterales; family Asteraceae; genus Glebionis; species Glebionis coronaria. The sequence goes on from CM046878.1 coordinate 619,025,333, forward strand.
AACTTTGATTCTTCAACAAAATGGTCCTTTGACTTGAGTTGACTTTGTAGTTGACCAAATTTGACTTGAATCTTGACTTTCCATGATTTGCACTTTAAGTCCTTCAACATTCACAAATTGTCAAGATAGGTCCTTGAACTTCAAAGCCTTGTCACTTTTGATCCTCTTTTGTCTTTTTCATCCATTTGAGCTTGGTTTTTCCTTGTTTGCTTGAAATTGTATCCTTTTACCTACATAAGATCACACAAACACAAACATACCACATAATACTGCTTTTTACAAGATAAAAGGGTATTTTGCTTCATGTTTTAGGGTTATTTGTTGATAAAAGGATATGAGTTTAAGCTCATATCAAATTCCCCTACACTTGAGCATTGCCATGTCCTCATGCAATATTATATTTCAAGGTTTAAAAATTTACATTTCCCTCATAATTAATCCACCTTGGCCATATGAGATGCATCTACACTACTCTAAACTAGATGATGCATGATTTTGACTTTTAATAATGCAATGAATCAATATACAATTCTATCTATATCTTTTTGATTTTTCTTGAAATGGTTTTGATGGAAATAACTCATAAAGAACTCAATGACTTAGATTAGGGCTTGGATACCATGAACACTTATCACCCTCAAGTTTCACTTTCTCCATACCAAGCTAGTAAATGGGATCATTGCATTCACAAGTAAAAAGTGCATCAACTTATTCATGACAATTAAATGTGGAACCGGTTATTATTTGAGCAAATTGCTTGTGGGCAAATTTGTCATTATTCAAGCGTGAAATATAAGAAGTGTAAAATCCAAAAATAAGGAAGCACGGTTTTAATCCTAAGTAATCTTCTCATCCATTACTTGAAAAACCGCTCACAATTAATATAAGTCCGTATTAAGAGTAATAAGTCATTCGCCTTATGTGTAAAATCCTCATGTCATGCTTTCATAAGTAACTACACACTCGCTAAGGAAAGAAAAATAAAACTCACGCAATAATTTACATCCGCATCTTTTTGAGATTTTGGATCTTCAACCCCGCAACCCGTCAAGGTAATATTGGATTGGAGCAATCTATTGAATCCCCGCAACCCGTCAAGGTAATATTGGAACTCAATAGTCACTATAATTAACACCACACTGCCCCTCTTGGGAGTCTTGCATTATTTTTTTTCTTTTTTTTTTTCTTTTTTTTTTCTAGCCACTCATTTTTTTCATAAGCCGCTCTTATTTTTCTTTATTCCTCACAAAGAAATTTGAAAAGAAGAAAAGGAAAAACACCCGCTAAATATGGAGCATGACACAAGTCTAGTACACATAAAACGTGCTAACTTAGAATCTTAAGACGTACTCATATCAACCATAAATGATTAGCCAAAAATGCATAAGAGATTACAAACCAATTAAAACCGTACTTGATTATTTATTAACAATTATATACAAGCGAAGAAAATAGAGGTAAAGAAGAGAAGGGTTTAGCCACAAGTAATTGTCATGAAGTCTATCTAGCCCTTTTACATTTGCTTCAACTCTATCATTTCCCATTCTCCACAAATTTAAAATTTCAAATAATGAAATTGGTGGAAGCTTAGCCTAATAGACCAATGAAGGACTACATGGTTAAGGATACTAGCTAGAGAGTGCTAAAATAAGCAAACTCAGGTTGAGTCAAAATATCCATGGTGGGCCTAATATGTCAAAGAAGTCTAAACTTGTTAAAACCATGTTTTATTTTATTTTCCTTTTTATATATTTTTGATGAAAAACAAAAGAAGAAATATATACAATGCAAATGTGTTATGCAAAATGAAAAATGATTGATGCAAAAATCATGAATGCATATTTTTGTTGGCCAAAGTAGATCAAAAATTTGAAAAATGTTTGAAAAATTAATTTTCCATGTTATCATGCAAGACAATGACAAGTTCTAGGTAAGGTCACTTCGATAGAAGACCCCCCTACACTTAAGCTAAACATTGTCCTCAATGTTTAAGAGCATGGAAGTATAAAAACTTCCCCTACACTTATGACAATGAATAGACTTTGCTTAACCCAAGTTAAGGAAAGGACTACTATTAGTGAAATCATGTTTAAGCACAAGGTGTCAATGGAAAATCACTAAAGTAACGAAGTGAACCGGATACAAGGGCCTCCTCCATAAGCTCCAAAGCATGAGATGAGTGAGCAACCCTACAAACAAGCATGAAGACAAAAGAAGGTCTCCCCTACACTTATCTCCAAATCTATGCCTTTATTTCTAACCTACAACATTCTAAACCTAGTTATACGATGCTTGAGTTAATGAGTCTCTAGCTCGACTCGTCCCTCAATGAATTAATTCATGGGGAAAATGGGGACCTCTTGGACCATTTCAACGGAAATGTCCTCCCCAAAGTAATGCTTAACACGGTGACCATTCACTTTAAAATTTGGACCATCGTTTTGGGACAACTCAAGAGTTCCATATGGAAACACTTGAGCAATAGTGAATGGACCGGACCATCGCGACTTAAGCTTGCCCGCAAAAAGCTTCAATCTTGAGTTAAAGAGGAGAACCGGCTCTCCAACTTTGAACTCACGATTCTTGATCTTAGCATCATGCAATTTCTTAGTCTTTTCCTTGTATAGCAAAGAATTCTCATAGGCATTGGCTCTCAACTCATCCATCTCATTGATTTGATCTTTCCTATGTGAACCGGCTTGGTTTAAATCAAAGTTAGCCCACTTGAGAGCCCAAGATGCCTTATGTTCTAACTCAAATGGGAGGTGGCACGCTTTTCCATAGACAAGCCTATAAGGAGTACAACCAATTGGTGTCTTAAAGGCCGTCCTAAACGCCCACAAAGCATCATCAAGCTTATCCGACCAAGAAGCTCTATGCTCTCCCACCGTTCTCTCTAAAATTCTCTTTAAACCACGATTTGTGACCTCGGTTTGACCATTTGTTTGAGGGTGATACGCGGTAGAAAGTCTATGATTCACTCCATATTTCTTCATAACTCTCGTGAATTGATCATTACAAAAGTGCGTACCATGATCACTTATGATGGCCCGAGGTACACCAAATCTAGCAAACAATTGTTTCAAGAACTTTACAACCACTCTAGCATCATTAGTAGGTAAGGCTTTAGCCTCCACCCACTTGGACACGTAATCCACCGCCACAAGTATATACTTGTTTCCCTTAGAGGATGGAAAAGGTCCCATGAAATCTATTCCCCATACATCAAATATCTCACACTCTTGGATAAAATTTTGTGGCATCTCATCACGTTGTGTAATTTTTCCTTGTCTTTGACAAACATCACAAAATTTCACCATCTCTTGAGCATCCTTGTAAATGGAAGGCCAATAGTAACCCGAATCAAAGACTTTCTTGGCGGTGTAGTTAGGCCCAAAATGTCCACCCGTAGGTCCTTTATGACATGCCTCTAAGATTTTAAATGCCTCGGGCCCATCTACACACCGTCTAATGATTTGGTCCGCACATTGCCTAAAAAGATATGGATCATCCCAAAAGTAATACTTAACTTCCTTAAGAAACTTTTTCTTTTGTTGGTAAGTAAGACCCTCAATAAGCACATTGCCCACAAGATAGTTTGCAATATCCGCAAACCAAGGTGTGGCATCCTCTTGGGAAGAGATAGACATGAGCTCCTCTAATGGAAAGGATTCATTGATTTCTTGATGTGGGAAATCTCCTTGAAAAGGATGCTCAAGTCTACTCAAATGATCCGCCGCTAAATTCTCGGCCCCTTTTTTATCACGAATCTCGATCTTAAACTCTTGAAGCAACAAAACCCATCTCAAAAGCCTAGGCTTAGCATCTTGTTTTGTCATAAGATACTTGAGAGCGGAATGATCCGTATACACTATGGTCTTGGAAAGCACAAGGTATGGTCTAAACTTCTCAAAAGCATATACTATAGCAAGCAACTCTTTTTCCGTGGTAGTGTAATGAAGTTGTGCACCGGTCATGGTTTTACTCGCATAGTGTATAGGTTGGAAATGCTTATTAACTCTTTGTCCTAAGACGGCCCCCACCGCATAATCACTAGCGTCACACATAAGCTCAAAAGGTAATTCCCAATTTGGAGAAACCAAAACGGGAGCCTTTGTCAATTTTTCCTTAAGTGTCTCAAAAGATTCTAAACAAGCTTGGTCAAAAATGAAAGGAGCCTCTTTCTCCAAGAGATGAGTCATCGGTCTAGCTATCTTAGAGAAATCTTGTATAAAGCGCCTATAAAAACCCGCATGACCTAAGAAACTCCTCACACCTTTAACCGAGGTGGGTGGGGGAAGCTTAGCAATCACATCAATTTTGGCTCGATCAACTTCTAATCCCTTATTGGATATCTTGTGTCCTAAAACAATCCCCTCTTTCACCATAAAGTGACATTTCTCCCAATTAAGCACCAAACGTGTTTCCTCACAACGCTTAAGCATTCTCTCAAGATTGGTGAGACAAGAGCTAAAGGAGTTCCCAAATACGGAAAAGTCATCCATAAAAACCTCCATAGTTTGCTCTATCATGTCATGGAAAATTGCCATCATGCACCTTTGAAACGTCCCCGGTGCATTACATAGGCCAAAAGGCATCCTCTTGTAAGCAAATGTACCGTATGGACAAGTGAATGTGGTCTTTTCTTGATCCTTAGGGTCAATGGGTATTTGGAAATAACCCGAAAAGCCATCAAGAAAACAATAGTACTCATTTCCCGCTAAGCGTTCAAGCATTTGATCCATAAAAGGAAGCGGGAAATGGTCTTTCCTAGTTGCCTCATTAAGTTTTCTATAATCAATGCAAACTCTCCAACCGGTTACAAGTCTCGTGGGAATAAGCTCATTGTTCTCATTAGGCACCACGGTGATTCCACCCTTCTTTGGAACACAATGAACCGGGCTAACCCATGGAGAGTCGGAAATGGGGTAAATCATACCCGCATCTAAGAGTTTAATCACTTCTTTCTTAATAACCTCATGAATTTTTGGGTTAACTCTCCTTTGGTTTTGAATGGCGGGTTTATAATCATCCTCCATAAGGATTTTGTGAGTACAAAAATGTGGATCAATTCCCCTTATGTCGGATATTTTCCATGCTAAAGCTTTCTTATGTTTCTTAAGGACTTCAATAAGTTGCTCCTTCTCATCCTCTTTCAATTCCTTAGCAATAATCACCGGTAATTGGTCTTTTCCTTCTAAGAAAGCATATTCTAAGTGGGATGGAAGTTCCTTAAGTTCAATAGGAGGTGGACTCTCTATGGAAGGTTTTACTATGGAAGGTTCCTCAATGGTAATCTCTTGTGGAATAGGGGAAGGAATAGGGTCCTCATTGAGCAACTTTTGGATTGTAAGAATATCTTCTTCCCAATTAATGGGAGAATCATCATCACCAAGAAAGTTGGACTCAAATTCCTCCAAGAGGAAATCACTCTCTCCAAAAGGTGTTAAAGAGGGAGCAATTGAGGCCACGGTTTCAACATGTGGAATCTCATCACTAGCATTCTTACAAGCATCATGAAAGTGTTCATTACACACTTCATCTAGCACATCCACAATGTTAATCGTCTCACAAGGTCTAGACTCCTTAACCTCTTTTCTATCACAAACTTTCCCTAACTTAAACACCACTTTCTCATCCTCTACTCGCATAATTAATTCTCCTTCCGCCACATCTATCAAGGTACGACCCGTTCTTAAAAACGGTCTACCAACAATCAAAGGCACTCTAGGATCCATGTCATAATCGACCACTACAAAATCGGCCGGAAAGGTAAACTTATCCACACCTACAAACACATCTTCCGCTATTCCTACGGGGTGAGCTATGGTTCGGTTGGCTAGTTCAAGAGTCATCCTAGTGGGGGTGAGCTCGGGAAGAGAGAGTTGTTTCCAAACCGATAAAGGCATGAGATTTATGCTTGCCCCTAAATCCGCCAAAGCCATGCAATTTTCAACACCGGGAAAATTACAAGGTATCAAGAAGCGCCCCGGATCTCCAAGTTTTGTTGGTAAGGTTTTAAGTAACACCGCGGAACAATTTTCATTAAGTGATGTGTTGGGCAAATCAACCAATTTTTCTTTGTTTGAGAGCAAATCCTTGAACATCTTAGCAAACTTTGGCATATAAGCAAGAGCTTCCGCAAAGGATATGTTGATATTGAGTTGCTTGAACATCCTTAAGAAATTGGAGACTTGAATGTCATCTTTGTTCTTTAACTTGTCCTTTTTCAACCTTGAAGGGTATGGAAGAGTAGGTTTGGGTGTAGGTGGAATAGGTGTTGTAGTGGAAGATTTGTCTTTGTTAGCCTCTTCATTGGGAAGTGTGGAAGGTAAAGGAGAAGTATGAGGTGGTTGAGAAGGTGTGTTTGAGTGAATAGGAGCATTTTGAGGAGGTGGAGTAGAAGTAGAAGGCTTATCACAAGTAGGAGCACAAGTGGGTTGAACAATAGTAGGTTTAGGAGGTGAAGGATCCTTTGTTGTTGTACCACTCCTTGTTGTAATAGCATTGACATTGGCCCTAGGATTTGTTTGTGTGTTGGAAGGTAAAGCCCCTTGTGGTCTTTGATTTAATGCCATGAAAAGCTTATTGAATTGGTCATTCATTTTCTTGTCCATAGCTTGTAATTTCTTTTCAGTCTCTTGATTCATCTTTTGCAAAAGATCCATTGTGTTTAACTCTTGTGGCACATAACCTTGAAAACCTTGAGGTTGGAAAGGTAAAGGTTGAGAGTTAAATCCTTGATTTGGTGGATAAAAGGTACTTGCTTGAGGTTGAAATTGATTTGGTGCCTTGTAGTTATTTCCTTTGTATGGTTGTCTTTGCCCTTGATTCCTTGCTAAAATTTGAGGAGGATTTTGTTGAATTTGGGTGGGTGGTTGGGGTGGAAAGCCGGGTGGAGTAAGGTAATTTTGGGATTTGTAAGAAAGGTTATTTGGATTGATGTTAGGCTTGAAGTGTTCACGGTGTTCCTCTTGGTAAGCATAGCATTCCCCTTGATAACCTTGCACCTTGTCACATTGTTCATAAGAGTGTGGGCCTCCACAAGTAACACAAGAAATGGTGATAGCATTCACATTGTTTGAGGAATTGTTCAATGTCATGCTCTTAAAATCTTGAATCATGCCTTGAGTCATTTCTTGTCCTTGTTTGACTTGTTGAAGGATCTCTTGAAGAATTTGGAGTTCACAAGGGGTTTTAGAAATATTTTGGATCACATGAACTCTTTCTTCAAATGGATCGTTTGTTTGAACCATTGCCTTAGTCTCAATAATGGTCAAAGCCTCATGGTATGTCTTGAAATGAATACTCCCTCCCGCGGAAGCATTTAGTGAATCTTGGTGGTGAGGTTTAAGGCCATTATAGAAGGTATTGATTTGGGTTAGATCATCCATTCCATGATTAGGGCATCGCCTCAACAACTCACTATACTCTTCCCAAGCATCACCAAAGGATTGACTAGGTTTTTGTGTAAAGCCCATAATCAAATTTCTCAAAGCCATAGTCTTTTGTGGAGGAAAGAATTTGTTCAAAAACTTAGTGGTAAAATCATCCCATGTGGTGATACTATCGGGTGGTTGGGTGTCTAACCAATGCTTAGCACTCCCATCTAATGAAAATGACACTAACATCAATCTAATGACCTCATGTGGAACCCCATTATGCTTAATGGTGTTGCAAAGTGAAAGGAATCTCTTAAGGTGAGCATGGGGGTCCTCATTTTGTTTTCCAAAGAAAGGTGATGCAGCAACCATATTGATCATAGATGTATGTAGCTCAAATGTGTTAGCGGGAAAGTCGGGAATCTTAATGGCACTAACATATCCATGAACGTTGGATTGCATACGTTCATACAAAGTACGGTTATCAACAGCCATGGCTCCTTGTGGTGGTGACAAAGCACGATTCTCGTGATCGGCTTGGTGAACGGTGGTGGTCTTACTCTTTCTCTTTTTCTTCCTTTTCGGAGGAAGAGGTTGTACACCAATCGGTATTTGTGCACGCCCGCGAGTGAGCATGCAACTCAATACGAGGAATGAGAGAAAAGCTCTCGTGTGACTTTGAAAAGAATAAGATTATCCTCTTCGAGTTTCATTATTAAATATCCACAAGAAAGTAACAATATATGTAATACTACTTTGGGTGCAAGACCCTCAATGAAGCTTTCCTTCTTAGAATACTCCCAAGTGAACGGGGGGTTAGGTGGCGCGAAGCACTTAAGTACCTATTGACCCTTAGATGGCATTTTATAGCACATCGCCTTTTTATTCACTTAAATGTTCGTATTCTTCGAATTATTGCTTATTGAGAGTATTTATCTATTCTTGCTTTATTTTGTTTGATCGATACGCGTGTCAAGGACCGGAGCGCCCCTCAACACGGTGTATTGCCTCGGCAATACTTATGGAAGATATGTAGATTGATTATTCTTATACGTATACGTATTTACTTATAATAATATATGGAAAATATTTTTGTATTTATGAGTTTTTAAAGGAAAATACTATATGTACATAAAAACCGAGAGAATCCAATAATATATATTTTTGGGTGCAATCTCTTAGGAAAAAGATTGCTTTTTGGATTTTTTAATTTTTTTTTTTTTGGTCAATTCTTTAGGAAAAGAATTGTTGTGTTAATTTTTAAGTTTTTATATATTTTTATATTTTTGATTTTTTATTTGTTTTTGATTTATGATACGTAAAAATAACGTTCACCAAATGAACGGATCCCAAAAGCCAATGAAAACCGTCAATCGATAGTCTCTCGTGTAGTTAAAGAACCGGCAGCGGCGCCATTTGAAATGTGTATAATGCAAGTTCGTTTTCTCAGTTCTTAACTAATAGAAAGTCCAATCAATATCAAATTTATAATTGTTTTTGGTTGTTCAAGCTTGCTTGGTAATCTATTGCTAATTCAAACAACACTAAGTAAAAATGAAAAATATAAACCTACTTATACGTAAAACAAGTTGCAAATTCCAAATTTTATTCAAGTAAAATATAAAAAATGCAAAATTTAAAACTATAAGGACTGAAAATGTAATTTCTATAAAATGAAAATACTTGAAATGTAAATCCTAAAAGTTATAAGGACTAAAAATGTAAAACAGTTAACTATAGGGACTAAACTTGTAAAAACTTTAACAAACTAACCAAAACCTAACAAACTAACAAACTTATAAACTGAATTTTAACAACTAACAAAGTCCAGGGACTGAACTTTTGCAAACCCTAAACTCTAGTAAGATTAGCCAAAAATTAACACTAATTGAAAACCAGGGACTAAAGTGCAATTTTCCAAACTTTTCAAGTAAAAACGGGCACAAAGAAAGAATAAGCTCGTTTGAGCTTATTTCTCAACCAATTAAGCTGAAACAACTTGCAATCAACTTCAAATCCAATTATAGAAACGTGTGTTCAAGGAAATAAGCTAAAAGTCCAAAATAAGCAATTGAGTGCTTATCAATAAGCTCAAAATAAGCTATAGCCCTATCCAAACATCCACAACTTGATTTTATTATCAAAACTGATTAAGCACTTGATTTAAAGAAGGGGAAATCAAATTAGAACAAATTTCATCCAGCAATAAGCCAGATATCTGAAAATAAGCTCAAATGAGCTTATGTTGACCAAACGTTGACCAATTTTTGGAAAAAGCTCAAAATCTCAAAAACTCATATTCAATACTTTCTAAATGGAAATGTGAAAGAAAACAACAACTTTTATGAAGTGGATAATGAGAACTAGCAAAACAGTAACCCTTTCACATCAGAGAATGCAAAATGCTCAAGCTTGAGCTAAAAAGCTGTTTTCTTGCTTATTACTTGAAACTGTAGATTTTCCTCTTAGAGACTGAAAGTTTATGTTATAAGCTATAACTAGAAACTGGTTTGAGCAAATTTCATCAAGTATTGAAGGAGAAATAAACAAGTGAATTTGGCAAGTTTTAAAGAACTAAGCTGAAACAAAAATGACCCAAACTTTTTGATTACCAATTGCCTGTTTGACTATTGTATTGACTTGTAAAAGACTTAGAACCAATTGTTAACTCCTAATGACTGAAAATGATCACTTAAACACCAATTATCAACACTTGAAAACTGATTTACAACTACTACCAAACACTCCTTAAAAGGTTTTGATCAAACTTTTTCAAAGACTTTATGAGTTATGATTTAAACTGATACAAAAGCTATAGCAATCTTGTTTTAGTGAACAAATTGAAATGAATACAAGCTAAGAACAAGCAATAACAAAGGCTAGAACTGAAAGTAGCTATGAGGCTAAAAAGTTACTGAAAATCAGCTAGAAACTAGAAAGCTTAACACAAATGCACAAGATCAAACTGTAAAACACTAGAATCAATCAATCAACAACTTCTTAACAAGTAAAATCAGGCAGCCATCAACATTACACTAGAGAATTGAGCATGCAGGTACTGATTTAGAGGAAAATAAAACAAGAGCCTTAGAACCTATTGTAGAGGTCCTTTGGGAAGAAGAGGAGCGCTGAGCTCTCTTGCCCTAGTGATACCACCACCTATCACTAGCTATCAACTCAAATCAACAATCAAAACAGCTACATTCATCAAACTGCCATGAAACCTTCAAGATCAATGGAAAGAACTTGAATTCTGATCTAACAGCAACAATGACTTCAACAATGTCAGTTATGATCTTTGTTTGATCATAACAAACATCTAACAGCAACAATGGAATCACACAACAGCAGGTAAGTAGCAGGAATTGAAGAACAGAATTTGGCGGGAAAACTTGAATTTGAAATTTTATTGATGAAATCAGTTACAAAAGGTAGTTACAAGCTTCTAACTAACTAACTGACTCAAGAGTTTGTCAGACTCTTGAGTAGTTAGGTGAAAAGGAGGGAAAAAGGGAAAGGAGAAATTTAAGAACTAGGTGTTTACAAATTTAAGCTACAAACTGAAATGAAGTACAAGCTAGGTATTTATAGGCAAGAAAGGGAGATTCTGTTGGAGTTGTGACGTGTTCGGGCCAATCATGGCTTGACACGTGGAGGAATTCTGCAAATCCACTTGAAGGTGATGAACATTGAATTGGGGGTTTTTGATTCAATGGATGATATGTTAATTAGATTGCACCATTGGATTCGTCTTCCAAAATTAAGCAACTTTGGTGTTTTGATCATCTCTTGAAACGGCTTAAATCTCAAACCCGTTCCTGGTAAATATTTTTGTTGAAAGAGAAGGACACGTGGCGGCTTCTTATTGGTAGAGAGAGAGAGTTGCGGATTGCACTGTTATGATTTGGCAATAAATGAGACGGCTGTGAGTGGACATTAAATGCTTGATCCGTGTGAACTCTTCCCTTGTTTCTGATTGGTTAATAGCCTTTCACTTGGATTTAACTTTGCAAAACTTTCCAAACTTGGCAAAATAAGCCCTTGAACTTGGCAGATTGCTATTTAAGGCCAGAATCTTCATTCCTTTGTCATTTTTGGTCCTTTAACTTTGATTCTTCAACAAAATGGTCCTTTGACTTGAGTTGACTTTGTAGTTGACCAAATTTGACTAGAATCTTGACTTTCCATGATTTGCACTTTAAGTCCTTCAACTTTCACAAATTGTCAAGATAGGTCCTTGAACTTCAAAGCCTTGTCACTTTTGATCCTCTTTTGTCTTTTTCATCCATTTGAGCTTGGTTTTTCCTTGTTTGCTTGAAATTGTATCCTTTTACCTACATAAGATCACACAAACACAAACATACCACATAATACTGCTTTTTACAAGATAAAAGGGTATTTTGCTTCATGTTTTAGGGTTATTTGTTGATAAAAGGATATGAGTTTAAGCTCATATCACCGGATCAAGCTCTTTATTCGGAATACTTGTTATTCCGGATCAAGCTCTTTATTCGGAATACTTGTTATTCCGGATCAAGCCTCTTCATGCGGAATATTTGATTATTCCGGATCAAGTCTTTCATCTGGAATAATATTCCGGATCAAGGTCCATATTCCAAATCAACCCTATTTTCTTTTCATTCCGGATCAAGAACTTTATTCCGGATCAACTGGTTTATTCCGGATAAGTGACATATTCCGGATGAGCTTTGTTATTCTGGATAAGGGTGATATTCCGAATGAGTTTTTCCTAGTTTATTCTTAAGCTTTACTTTTCCGCCTTTTTCCTTATTTGCATTTTTACTTGCCTTCCTTTTAGTTTAAGTTAAATTTTGCGTCATTTACTTTATTTCCTTTTTAATTTCTCGTCATTTACTTTTCGTCAAGTTTTAATCTTTCAGTATTTCTTTTTACCATCTTTACTTTATTTTTATTTGTTTCAAGTCTTTATTTTTAATTAGTGTAGACAACGACAACCATTCTATTTCTTTTCCAACAAGAACAACTGAGTCGTACAATTAACCAGTTATCAATTCGAAGAGATACCGAGAAACGAATTTTTCAACCCAAGAAAATCTCAAGTATAAAATGTAAGTGTTTAATTAAATATATCATGTTTTTAGTTAAATCAAGTTAAATACTTAGGTTAAAACATGTATTATTAATTATTAATAATATAACCTAAGTCATGTTAATTAATTAATTATAACCATGGTTTTTAATAATGAATTAATTATAATGTCTAGAAAAATATAAATACTTAGGTTAAAATCCATGATCAATAATTAAATTATAACCTAAGTTGTTTTATTAAATTAATCATGTCATATAATTATTAATTTAAATTTAACATATGATTATTAAAAACATAACCTAAACATAAACCATGAACCGGATCGTGCCTAGAAATCATGAACCAGATCGTGCCTAGAAATCATGAACCAGACTCGAAATCAACACCATACCCCGAACCACTTCGGGGTTCTCCCCTTTTTGCTGCTGCCGTGGGACCCACACCACCAAACCGAGACCTTGAGGTCTCAGTGGTGGTCCATATGCCAAGCCGAGACCCCCTTGGGGTTCGGTTTAGGCGCCGGCCACACACAAACACCCTAAAACCTCCGTTTTGATTTACCTCATAACCATTTACATGTTTGATTTATGTTTTTAATTAGCCTTTTAAAAACATCATGTTCTTATTTAATTTATTAAATCAAAACAAAAAGAAAAAGGATTAAAAAGGTATACCGAAAGCGTGGAACTAACGAGGATGAACACACACGAACACTTGCACCAAATTCAAGATCAAAAATCAAATAAACACCCCCTTTGTGTCTTGTATGTTAATGCAATAATGCCTAAAAACGTTACTTGCATTTTTCGGTCTCGCTTTGTTTTGATTACGACAATATGTAAAAACAAGCATTTACGAAAACAACGAAAAACGAATTCTTGAGTTCAAGTATTTTTTCATTTTACCCATTTTCACTTAAGGTATGAATAAACAAGTACTAACCTTAATCAAGTGATCAAGTGATTTAAACTTTCTTAAAACTCACTTTTTATTAAGTGTGACAAGTTTTTATTAAACTTTCTTTTTAAGAAAATTTTTTATTAAATTAATTATTTGAAATTTGAAAATGACATATTCTTATTTGGTTAAGAATATCCTTTCAGGATATTTTTATATCCAGATAAGACCTCCACCACTAAAGGACAAAAAATGGAGCGGAGTCTAGGCAGCGGTTCTCTAGTGCCTAGGCAGTTCCTTATCGATAAGGAACCGCCGGCTGAGCTAAGGAACCGCGGCCAGATATATCCGTTGGGCCTTTGTCCTATAAATAGTGGACCATTCTCAGCTTTTCAAATCACCTCTTTTGCACATCTATTTCCAGATTCAAACCCTCTTCTTTAATCACTCAAATCTTTGATCATTTGTTTGATTACTACTTGTTTAAGAAGTGAATCTTGTTCTTCCATCCCTTCCTCTCCAAGTGCAAAGAGAAGAACACTATCCTAGTGAAGTGTTGAGTCCACCATCAAAGATCCATTGAAGATCTACTTTTATACATTTGTTGTTGTGTCTTAGTTGAGAAGATCCAAGTAGTTGTGTCTATTTGGAAGTTGTGTATGTACTAAGTATAGTTGTGTAGATTGGTCCTAGCTACGATTAGGGCTCGACTTTTAGCTTAGAGTCGGAAATTGGTTAAGCGACGTGTACGGTTTTCTCCACCATAAGGAGCTTGTTGTGTAGTGAACTCTCGAATAAGGAGTACTCGAGGAGTGGAGTAGGAACGAGGAGTGAGCTTCGTTGCCGAACCACTATAAATCCTTGGTGTTCGGTTTGATCTTTCTTTACCCTTAACTCTTTACATTCTTTATTCTTTGTGCATATATATTTGTTAGTATTAGCTTAGTTACACTATCATTGTTCATATTGTGCATAAGAAGATTTCACACATTTTCTCAAGTCTAAGTTTTTGAAAAAAGGATTTTTTAAAACCACCTTTTAACAAGTAAATTATAAGAAACTATTCAACCCCCCCCCCCTTCTAGTTTCTACAATTGGTATCAGAGCGTGGTTGCTCAAGGATTTTTAAAGTATATTGTATTTTAAAACTTGAATCGATCTATGGATTCCAACAAATACCTAGAAGGGCAATCTATGCAAAGACCATCACTTTTTGAAACCGATAGTTTTATCTATTGGAAAAATAGATTTGAAACTTATGTAAAATCAAAAGATTTAGATCTTTGGCATGTTATTACCAATGGTGATTTTTTACCTTATCAATTTAATGAAGTTTCTAAAACAAAAGAATTGGTCACTTTTGACAAAGCTAATGACGATACTAAAAATAAACTTTCAAAAAATAATGAGGCTAAAATGGTGATTTATAATGCTTTATCTAAGAAAGAGTATGAAAGGATTTTTATGTGTGAAACCGCTAAAGATATTTGGAACATTCTTTTAGTAACCCACCAAGGTAATAGCCAAGTCAAAGAAAGCAATATCGATCTTCTTGTCCAACAATATGAACAATTTGTCATCTTAGAAGATGAAACTATTGATAGTGCATTTGCTAGGTTTAACACCATTATTACTAGTCTAAAAGCACTTGATGAAGGTTTTTCTAGCAAGAACAATGTTAGGAAGTTTCTAAGGGCTTTACATCCAAAGTGGAGAGCAAAAGTCACAGTGATTGAAGAATCGAAAGATCTCTCAACTTTATCACTCGATGAACTCATAGGCAACTTGAAGGTTCATGAGATGATAATTTTGAAGGACCCAGAATTAGTGAAAACCAAGAGTGAAAGGAAATCTCTTGCACTTAAAGCCAAGAAGTCAAAAAGTGACCATGATAGTTCCTCGGAAAGCGATGACGAGGAGTATGCATTGGCGGTGAGAGATTTCAAGAAGTTCTTCAAGAGACGAGGTCAACACGTTAGGCAACCCAACAATGACAAGAAACCATTCTCAAAGAATCAGTTTGCCAAGAACGAAAAAGGTGATAGGAATTGCTTTAGATGTGGTGATCCAAATCACTTCATTGGTGATTGTCCAAAGCCCGCTCGCGATAAGAACCACACGGCGTTCGTTAGTGGCGCTTGGAGCGATAGCGGTGAAGATGATGATGACAACCCCAAAGAGGAGAAATGTCTTATGGCTCACACTTCTAAAGAGGTACATTCCAAAACCGAATATTATAGTTATGATAGCTCCACCTTTGATGATATTGAATTTGAAGGAAAATATGATAGTTTACACAAACTTAGTCTCAAATTCATAGAAAAGAACAAAACCTTAAAATCAACCAAAATTAAGCTCGAAAATGAGATCAATGAACTTAGGGAGAAATTGGCTAAACTTGAGAAAAATAAAGAGGTTGATTTAAGTTGCTTAAGTTGTGAGAAGCTTAGATTAGAAAATGAAGACCTCAAGAACACCTTCATTAAATTGGAAAAATTCATGAAAGGTACTAGTGCTCTTGATGACATGTTAAACAAACAAGTTCATTCAAAGGAAAGACTTGGTATAGGTTTTAACTCAAATGAAGCCTCAACTAGTGAACCAAAACAAGTCAGGTTTTCACAAAAAACGTCTGCTGTACGCGGTCCCAAATTGTATGGGGCGGTTCCTTATCAATATGGAACCGCCGCCATAGATAAGGTACCGCGGCCAGAGGGTGATTTTGGTGAAAATCCTGAACTTTCTAAAAATTCTAATTTAGATGAAAAACCAAAGCATCTTATTGTTAATAAAGTAAAATTACCCATACTTGACAACGATACCGTTGATAAGTTCTACAAGCCATTAAGTAAACCTCTCATGGGAAATAGAAGTTTATCAAGAACATCTTCTACTCCACCTAGAGTACGAAATGTGTCTAAGCCTAGAAGTAGAACAACAACTCCTAGAAAGGATAATCAAAACAATTCGCGACCTAGAAGTAAAACTCCAACACCTAGAAGGAATAATCATAACTCTAAACCTAGATCAAATACACCTAGGAGAAATAATGAACAACAAAATGGTTACATGAATTACTACCCTCCTCTATTTTGTTCTCCATGGGGAACCCCTCCTTCATTCATGCATCCCAACCAAATGTAAGGGATGTTTGGAACTAACAATTTTGGACCCATGAGATATTGGGGACCAAATGTTTGATCTTGTGTGTTGTTACCTAGATATGCTTGGGAATTGATTTGGAGCCCGATGAGTGGATTAAGGATAGTGGATGTTCTAAACACATTACGGGTAATCGAAGTTTGTTCTCGCATTACAAAGCATATGATGGAGGTAACGTCACATTCGCTAGTAGTCTACGTGGTAATATCATTGGCAAAGGTACGGTTTCTCTTGACTCCATGACCATTGATAATGTTGAGCATGTAGATAACTTAGGGTTTAACCTTTTAAGTATAGGTCAAATTTGTGATAATAAGTGTAAGGTCATCTTTTCGGAACATGACAGTGAAATCATAAAAGATGGAAAGGTCATTGGAAAAGGTATTAGAAAGCACGGGCTTTATGTTATGAAGGCCAATAACAAGTCAAAAGACAACATATGTCTTGCGACTATATATGATAGTTCTACTCTTTGGCATAGGTGATTAGGTCACGCTAATATGCGTTTAATTCAATCTTTAGTCTCTAAGGAGTTGGTAAGACACCTCCCCAAGATTAAGTTTGATAGTCACTTTTGTGATGCTTGCAAAGTTGGAAAGCAAGTTCACTCAAGTCACAAAGCCAAGAATTTGGTTTCGACCTCTCGGTGCTTAGAGCTCCTACATATAGATCTTTTTGGACCTTCTGCCATACGGAGTTATGGAGGTAACCTTTATACCCTAGTTATAGTTGATGACTATTCTAGATTCACTTGGACTAGATTTTTGGCATCTAAGAATGAAGCTTTCGATCACTTCGAAATCTTTAGTCGAAGAATTCAAAATCAACTAGGATGTTCAATTGTCTCTATTAGGACGGATCATGGTAGGGAATTTGATAATGAAGTGCAATTTGGTGCCTTTTGTGAAGCTCATGGTATTACCCATAACTTCTCGGCTCCTCGCACTCCACAATCAAATGGGGTAGTTGAAAGGAAGAATAGGAATCTCCAAAAGATGAGTAGGATGATGTTAAACGAGCAATCTTTGCCTCAAAAGTTTTGGTGCAATGCCGTGGACACATCGACTTGTATTCTCAACCGAATTCTTATTCGACCTTTCCTAGGAAAGACCCCCTATGAGATTCTTAAAGGTAAGAAACCCTCATTGGAATACTTTAGGGTGTTTGGAAGCAAGTTATCCTCAACACCAAAGACTACCTTACCAAGTTTGACCCAAAGTCTTACGAAGGTATCCTTTTAGGTTATTCCCAAACTAGCAAAGCCTACATAGTCCTAAATAGAACCACAAGAGTTATTGAAGAATCACTCAATGTAACCTTTGATGAAACCCCTCCTTCACCCAAGACACCACCATTGGTTGATGATGACTTGGATGAATTAGAAGTAGTTAAAGCCAAAGATGTTAGAAAAATAGGAGTTGAAGACTTTAGTGTTAAAAAGGAAGTAAACATTAAGGAATCTAGGGATCATACTCTCAATAATGTCATTGGTGACTTAAATCAAAGGACCCTAAGATATCAAGTCCAAAACCAAAGCAACTTCTTTTGTTTTGTCTCCTTGATTGAACCAAAGAATGTTAAATAAGCTTTGACGGATGAGAGTTGGGTCATTGCGATGCAAGAAGAATTGAATCAATTCGTTGCCAATGATGTTTGGGAACTTGTTCCTCCACCTAGAAGTTCTACCATTATAGGAACCAAATGGGTATTTAGGAATAAGTTAGATGAGAATGGTGTTGTGTCTCGTAACAAGGCTAGACTTGTAGCTCAAGGCTATAATCAACAAGAAGGGATTGATTATGACGAGACATATGCACCAGTAGCTAGATTAGAATCCATTAGAATCCTCTTAGCCTACGCTTGTGCCTTAGATTTTAAGCTTCAACAAAAGGATATAAAGAGTGCATTTCTTAACGGTTTGATCAATGAGGAGGTATATGTGGCTCAACCTCCTGGCTTCATTGATTTTGAGAAACCGGATCATGTTTACAAGCTTAAGAAAGCACTTTATGGACTCAAACAAGCACCCAAAGCTTGGTATGATAGACTTAAAGCGTTTCTTGTTAAACATGAGTATACCATGGGGATGGTAGACAACACGCTCTTTACAAAGAAGAAAGGTTCTCACCTCATAATCGTACAAATATATGTTGATGACATTATATTTGGATCAACTTGTCAAGAATTGTGTGATGACTTTGCCAAAATCATGCATGATGAGTTTGAAATGAGCATGATGGGAGAACTTAACTTCTTTTTAGGACTCCAAATTAAACAAATGGTGATGGTATTTTCTTTAGTCAATCTAAGTATGCTAAAGAAATGCTAAAGAAATTTGGATTAGAAGAATCTAGACCAATGAAGACCCCAATGGCCTCGGATACTAAACTCACCGTAGATGATGATTGTGAGTCGGTAGACAACACCAAATATAGAGGTATGATTGGTGGTTTGTTGTACCTAACGGCAAGTCGACCAGATATCATGTTTAGTGTTTGCCTTTGTGCTCGCTTCCAAGAGGCTCCCAAAACCTCTCACCTTGAAGCGGTTAAGCGTATCTTCCGATACATTAAAGACACTATACATTTAGGATTATGGTATCCTAAAGGGACCGGCGTAGAAACCATTGTCTACGCGGACTCGGATCATGCGGGAGACTATGTGGACCGGAAAAGCATTAGTGGAGTTTGTACCTTCATGGGTTGTTGTTTAACTTCTTGGTTATCCAAGAAACAAACCGCTCTTGCAATATCCACCACGGAAGCCGAGTATGTGAGTGCCGGAAAAGCATGCCAACAAGCTATATGGATGAAGTAAGCGCTTGTTGATTACGGGATTTCTCTTGATGATGTTCCCATCATGTGCGATAATAAAGGCGCTATAGACCTTAGAAAGAATCCCGTGCAACATTCGCGAACCAAACACATAGAAATTCGACACCATTTCCTTAGGGATAATGTTCAAAAGGGGAACATTTCAATTGAGAAGGTACCCTCCGAGGACAACTTAGCCGACATCTTCACTAAGCCACTTAAGAGGGAACTTTTTAATTACTTGCGTCTAGGTCTAGGATTAATGGAACATCTTCCATAATTACCTTCTTCTCTTTGTGTGTCTCATTTTACCACTTTGAGTCATTGAGTCTTCCAAACTCTTTTTGATAAACCCTCTCTTTCGAAAATGGTTGAGAAATGCTTTTGACATTGTTAATTCAATCTAAAAACGGTTTTTCTTAGATTCTCGCTATTAATCTAGAGCTTACATAATTCATATGTATGATTCTCTCAAACATAGCAAGAACAAGATAGAATCATGGAGGATCATTGTGTCATGACTTAAGGTCTTGTCTTACACACCTCCTACATTGATCTTTTAATCCATGTACTTTGGTCAAATCTCTATTTGGTAAGTTTGTATATGTTTTCTTTGTCTATCTTTGCTTTTTAAGCATATCCCTATGATAAGTTAGACTAGAAAAATAAGATTTGCTGAATTGAAAAATCTTCCACCAAACACCAAACACAGCCCCTATAGGCGGTTCCATAAGTGAACCGCGGTTCCTTAGTGATAAGGAACCGCCGGGCATGATTAGGAACCGCATACAATGCCTTCCTTTTTCGGGTTTTTCTCTGAAACTCCAGATTTGCTCCAACATTTTTTGAGAATCTTTGTTTCAAACCCTTTGACCACCCCAAAATACCTTAAACCTTCCCTATTTAAACCTTAAGCATTTTGCCATACTTCACATCCCAAAATGCTCACAAAAAAGGCACTGAATCAGCTAATCAGCTCAGTCGGAGACGAGATGCTGTTAAAGAGCCCTAATTCGTATTCGTGCTATGAAGTTGGTCAATCCTCAAGGATTGAATACTTTCCTCTCCTTAGTTCATAACTTGGGTCTCTCCGATATCCTTTCGATGACCTATGATGTGTTGAAGGGATATCTATATAATCCGATCGATTGCGTAAAGCCCGCGGTAGCAGCGGAACCGGGGAAAGTATACAGAAAAGACAGTTCTTTTCTATTATATTAGTATTAATTCATATTAATTCATATTAGATTAGTCTTAGTTAGTGATCCCGGCTTAGTGAGTCCTTTCTTCCATGATGAACTCTTATTCTCCGAATGAAAGCCTTGAATCTCCTCCATTTTCTCCAATTGCTTTCAACCAAAATTCACCCAAGAACACTCTTAATCACATCTCTCCTACCAAGAATGTTGATTGTGGAACTTATTTGCTTCCACCACCACCCTTTAGTGTTCTTCCTCCTTCTCATGATAATGTCATGCACCATGGAACATACTGTCATTGTTGTCAATATCAACATCTTGCTATGGCACACATCTATCAGGAGTTGAGCTACATCAAGAGTCTCTTAATCAAGCCTCCTCTTCACTATGATTATGAGACCTCCAACAAGCCACCACCACCACCCTCCACCATTACCTTGTCTTTCATATAAGCATTGGTTGCTTATCCACAAGACACCAAATTCAAGCAAATCTTAGAATTCTAGAATAACTAGGATTAGATTTATGCTTTTGGCTTGTTTCTTTTTCCATACTTCTTTGTATGATGTTCTTTTATTAACCTATCTTGGATCTTTGTCTTTGTATTTTCTTCTCTTTTATTTTTTGTGACCTATTGCTATATATTGTTGGTTGTTTCTTTTGTTCAACTAACCCTTCTATGTAGCTTGTCACCATATTACGATTCCTCGGTGCCCCAAGCTAGGGGGAGTCTTTGCTAAGTCCGTTTCTTCAACACCGACTTGTGCAACCTTTTTTCTTTGACAAAGGGGGAGAAATGAATAAACTCGTCTTTGAAAATCTTGTTTTTTTGTGTGATTGAGTTTATGTATTGTCGGAATCAAAAAGGGGGAGATTGTTAATACAATAATGCCTAAAAACGTTACTTGCATTTTTCGGTCTCGCTTTGTTTTGATTACGACAATATGTAAAAACAAGCATTTACGAAAACAACAAAAAACGAATTCTTGAGTTCAAGTATTTTTTCATTTTACCGATTTTCACTTAAGGTATGAATAAACAAGTACTAACCTTAATCAAGTGATCAAGTGATTTAAACTTTCTTAAAACTCACTTTTTATTAAGTGTGGCAAGTTTTTATTAAACTTTCTTTTTGAGAAAATGTTTTATTAAATTAATTATTTGAAATTTTAAAATGGCATATTCTTATTTGGTTAAGAATATCCTTTCATGATATTTTTTATATCCAGATAAGACCTCCACCACTAAAGGACAAAAAATGGAACGGAGTCTAGGCAGTGGTTCTCTAGTGCCTAGGCGGTTCCTTATCGATAAGGAACCGCCGGCTGAGCTAAGGAACCGCGGCCAGATATATCCGTTGCGCCTTTGTCCTATAAATAGTGGACCATTCTCAGCTTTTCAAATCACCTCTTTTGCACATCTATTTCCAGATTCAAACCCTCTTCTTTAATCACTCAAATCTTTGATCATTTGTTTGATTACTACTTGTTTAAGAAGTGAATCTTGTTCTTCCATCCCTTCCTCTCCAAGTGCAAAGAGAAGAACACTATCCTAGTGAAGTGTTGAGTCCACCATCAAAGATCCATTGAAGATCTACTTTTATACATTTGTTGTTGTGTCTTAGTTAAAGGATCCAAGTAGTTGTGTCTATTTGGAAGTTGTGTATGTACTAAGTATAGTTGTGTAGATTGGTCCTAGCTACGATTAGGGCTCGACTTTTAGCTTAGAGTCGGAAATTGGTTAAGCGACGTGTACGGTTTTCTCCACAATAAGGAGCTTGTTGTGTAGTGAACTCTCGAGTAAGGAGTACTCGATGAGTGGAGTAGGAACGAGGAGTGAGCTTCGTTGTCGAACCACTATAAATCCTTGGTGTTCGGTTTGATCTTTCTTTACCCTTAACTCTTTACATTCTTTATTCTTTGTGCATATATATTTGTTAGTATTATCTTAGTTATACTATCATTGTTCATATTTGTGCATAAGAAGATTTCACACATTTCCTCAAGTCTAAGTTTTTGAAAAAGGATTTTTGAAAACCACCTTTAACAAGTAAATTAAAGAAACTATTCACCCCCCCCCCCCCTTCTAGTTTCTACATTGTATATGACGTGGCCAAGAGGAGAGCAAATAGGAAAAGGAGAAAAATCTTTTTAGGTTTTTGATCTTTTACTGTAATGTGAAAAATGAAAACAAGATTTTACCATTACCCCATGTTAGTAAAATTTGATGGGCTTGGCCCATCCTTCTTGATGTAGCCACGGGTAGGGGTCCCCACATGGGGTACCCGTACCGTTTTCCGTGTCTTGTTATTTAAGTGTTCGTTCGTGTTTAGTTGTGTTCGTGTTTTATGTGTTCTCGTTAAATATTAACCGTGACTTAATATATTTATTCGTGTTCGTAATAAATATATATACGTAATTAATATTAGTTCGTGATTTAATTACGTTCATGATTTCATGATCGCATGTTCGTGATTAATTATTGTTTAAATAATTATTGTGTGTTCGTACGTAATAATACTTATCGTGTTTTAACACGTACGTAATACGTAAAATTCTAACACGTGAACGTAATCATACTATAAAAAAGGAAAGTTTTAACCTAGTACGTACGATCTTAAGGGTACTATTCATGGTAAAAGCATGCGGGTTTTACAACACTTCCCCCCTAAAAAGAATAATTCGTCCCCGAATTATAGATAAAGTAAACTGGAAAAGAAGAACATACCCGAATTCAAAATACAAAATGAGGGTAAGAAGCCCGGATAGACTCCTCTGTTTCCCAAGTGGCTTCCCGCTCGGTACGATCCCTCCAAAGGATTTTGACGAATGGAATCGTCTTCCTTCTCATGACTCGTTCTTGTTTGTCAAGAACTCGTTCGGGTTCTTCTATGAAGGTGAGATCTTCACGTATATGTTCCAGTGGATACTGAACCATGTGAAGGGGATGATACTGGTACCCTCTGAGTAAGGACACATGAAACACATTGTGTACATGCGAAAGCTGCGGAGGTAACGCTAACCGGTAAGATACTTCACCGACTCGTTCAATGATATCAAACGGTCCGATGAAACGAGGACTGAGCTTCCCTTTAATCCCGAAGCGTCTAACACCATGTGCCAGCGAAACCTTAAGGAAGACGTGATCTCCTACGTTAAAATGTATGTCCCTACGATGCTTATCGGCGTAACTCTTTTGACGTGATCGTGCTTCCTGAAGTTACTGCTTAGCTACTACGATCCTTTCATTGGTAATCTCTATGATTTCTAGTCCTTTAAGTGTTCGCTCGCCAACCTAATCCCAGCAGATTGGGGCGAGACACTTTCTGCCATACAACATCTCGAAAGGAGTACACTTGATACTTGCGTGCCAACTGTTGTTGTATGCAAACTCTACCAAACAGATGTAATCGTCCCAAACACCCGTCCATTCCAACGCACATGACCTCAACATGTCTTCCAATGTCTGAATCGTTCGCTCTGACTGTCCGTCTGTTTGAGGATGAAAGGCCGTGCTAAGCTTAAGTTGTGTACCCCAAGCTTTCTGCAGACTCTTCCAAAATCACGAAGTGAAATGAGCATCTCTGTCTGAGACGATGTTGGATGGAGCACCGTGGAGTCTCATGATCTCTCTTATGTACGTATCGGCGAGTTTACTTACCGGATCTTCCTTGCGGATCGGTAAGAAATGAGCTGATTTGGTAAGTCGATCTACGATAACCCAAATTGCATCGTGCTTCCTCTAGGTAGGCGGAAGACCAGTAACAAAATCCATGGTGATTTTGTCCCACTTCCACTCTGGAATATCTAACGGTTGAAGGAGACCGCCAGATCGCTGATGCTCGATCTTAACCTGCTGGAAGGTAAGACATTTGGAGACGTAAGTGGCCACATCCTGTTTCATACCACTCCACCAAAAGTACTACTTGATGTCATGGTACATCTTAGTCGAACCAGGATGTATAGAGAATGGGGAGCTATGAGCTTCAGCTAACAAGGCTTCCCGGAGTTCTTGATCATCAGGAACACAATGTCTCGTGCCCTGCCATACGATACCATCTGCATCTACTCTGAATTCCGTCTGTTTCTCCAAATTCTGTACTATCGCCCAGATTTCTCCATCATCTTTCTGAGCTTCCTTGATCTTAGAGAGTAACTCGGGTTCTACTCTAAGATTAGCCCAGTAACCGTGTTGTCCACGTACCATGATCTCGATGTCTAGTCGCTCCAAGTCACTTATGATTTCCTCCTCAATTTTAATGCCGTTGATCATTCCAGACTTCCTGCTAAGAGCATCTGCTACTACATTTGCCTTTCCAGGATGATACTATAGATTAATGTCATAATCCTTCAACAACTCTAGCCACCTTCTCTGTCTCATGTTCAATTCACGTTGAGTGAAGATATACTTCAACCTCTTGTGGTCCGTGAAAATGTCACATGATTCTCCATATAAGTAGTGCCTCCATATCTTCAATGCAAACACGATTGCAGCAAGTTCCAAGTCATGCGTAGGGTAATTTTCTTCATAAGGCTTAAGCTGCCGTGAAGCGTACGCGATCACTTTCCCATGTTGCATGAGAACACAGCCAAGTCCCTTCCCTGATGCATCACTGTAGATTTGAAATCCACCCGTACCAGATGGGAGAGTAAGAATAGGTGCAGATACTAGCTTTTGCTTCAGGTCTTCAAAGCTCTTCTCTCGTTCTTCAGTCCAGACGAATTTCTCCCCTTTCCGCATCAGTTTGGTCAATGGTAGTGCTAAGCGGGAAAAGTTCTCCATGAACCTACGGTAATAGCCAGCTAAGCCTAAGAAACTGCGGACTTCTGTCGCTGATGTCGGCCTCGGCCACTTAGTAATGGCCTCAACCTTCACTGGATCCATAGTGATTCCTTCTGCTGATAAAATGTGACCTAAGAATGCCACCTTGTCTAACCAGAACTCACATTTGGATAATTTAGCATACAGCTGCTTCTGGCGAAGAATCTGTAGTACTGTACGAAGATGGTCTTCGTGTTTCTCCTTGGAATTTGAGAAAATCAGGATGTCATCGATGAAGACAATGACAAACTTGTCCAGAAATTCATGGAAGATTCTATTCATCAAGTCCATGAACACTGCTGGAGCATTCTTCAGGCCGAATGGCATAACTACAAACTCGTAGTGGCCATAGCGGGTACGAAAAGTAGTCTTGGCGATATCCTACTTCTTAACCCGTAGCTGATGATAGCCTGACCTAAGATCAATCTTGGAGAAGTGTTTGGCCCCTTGGAGTTGGTCAAACAGATCGTCTATACGCGGCAGTGGATACCTATTCCGGATAGTAATCTTGTTGAGCTCGCGATATTCTATGCAAAGACGCATACTGTCGTCCTTCTTCTTAACAAATAAGACCGGTGCGCCCCATGGAGATGCGCTCGGTCGAATGAAACCACGTTCTATAAGTTCTTGCAGTTGATCCTTCAGCTCCTTCAGCTCTATGGGAGCCATGCGATAAGGAGCCTTGGAGATTAGTTCAGCTCCTGGAATAAGCTCGATATTGAATTCCACTTCTCGTGCAGGTGGTATGCCCGGAAGTTCTGCTGGAAACACATCTTGGAATTCCGACACTATTGGTTGATCCTGAATTGATGGATATTCAGCATCCATGTCGTGAACCGTAGCTAGATAACCCTCGCAGCCATGTGACAGTAGTGCACGCGCTTGCAGGGTAGATATGATTTGTACAGACCGTCCGGGTACGAACCCGTTATGAATGTACTCTGGTGCATTAACATCACCGAAGATAACTCGATATGAATGGCAATCTATGGTAGCATGATGCTTGGATAGCCATTCCATGCCCAAAATCATGTCAAAGTCATTCATGTCCATCGGAAGTGCGTCAACAGGACGAACCTTATCGTCAAATTCTAGGGGAAGACTCTTGTATACATGGGTGATTAATACAGAGTCCCTCAAAGGCGTGGAAATACTAAGCATATTCTCTAGTGGCATGGGGATCATCCTAATGTTCTTAGCATAGGCAGTAGAAATGACCGAGTGAGTAGCACCCGTATCGAAAAGAACACATGCGGCTTGACCATACATATACAAGATTCCAGTGATGGTACCTGTAGACTTGTTGGCCTGGTCTCGAGATGTCGTGTAGACACGCCCAGTGGTAGGAGGCGGCTTGGTTTCAGCATGTCCCGATGTGCCCTCCATCTCGCTCTTACGGCAATCCTTCATGATATGGCCCGGAAGACCACACTTGAAGCATGCGTCAGTGTTACGACGACATAGCCCTGGGTGCCTACGGTGGCAAGTAGAGCAAAGAGGATGAGTATATCCTCCAGCAGGTGCTCTGGCTGGATGAGGACCTGATAAAACATTTTACGTAAGACATGATAATAGGGTACAAAGGACAATGCGGATAATCGTAAGATTGAATACCAGTGATAGCTGAACGGTTAGGCTGTGAACCTCTCGGGTTCTGGTCCCTACCGTTTCCATGGTTCCTGGTAGAATATTTGCTAGAGTGTCAGAATATGAGTTATAACATGAAATCATAAGAAAATGCGTAAGTATTAGGACATGATGCCTGTTGATACAAAAGTTGGGTGATCCTTGCTAGACCCGAATCAGGCTTAATTCGGGTTGGCTGGACTCCGGCTCCTGCACCAAGTGAATTATCTGGTTGGGATCCTGCACACTAAACAACACGCATTAGGCTTACTGTGGGAATGTTTCCCACGATTAGACTCCGGCGCGAGAGTAAGTATTCGGTTAGGGTTATAGGAATCGGATGAGTTGAGAGTATGAAGAATGTAATACCTTTGTGGAACCCTTGGGGGTTCCTTATATAGGCAGTGAAACCCTAATGGGTTGTCACTGATACTTCGGCCCCAAGGAAAGGATAATCACCAAATTTAGATTGATTGTTATCTTCTAATTATGGTGAGTGAATATCCTCCCCTTTGGGATAAATCCTAACCATAGTAGGAATATGATTCTGTCTAACCCTGCACCGGTCATGCCGGGCCGTGGGCCGCACACGTGTGTGCGGTTACTGTTCATCCAAGCCCATGAGCTTAAATAACATTATTCCCACCGATTCGTAATGGGCCGGATACGGGTAGTACCCGTGGGCCGGGTTCATGACCCGGCTGGGGACTATACGTCATCATGTCCCCCCAGTCTAGTTGTTACAGCCGTAGGCGTAACCTCTAGACTATCAAGATGCTCCCCGGACGTACCAAGAAAGACCCTCTAGGGAATGATAAATATTGAAAATTTTGTTTCGACCGCACATGGCGACCTTATATGGAATGAATTCCCCTAGCCGCACGTGACGTCCGAGACAAATTAAATGCAGCATTGAATATAGTCTTACGTATGACCGCATAACCTGACACAAGAATGAATGCATTAATGGTAGTCAACCAATCAGTCGCACTCCTGCAAAAGTGCACCATTAATGCCCATCATTGAGCCACGTAAAACTATTAAGAAGTGACCCATGGCTCCTTTCTGACGTTTTCAGAAGTGTCAAAAATCCCACCCGTTGGATGGGCGTATTGGCTTACACGTGGAAAGCATCTACGTTACCTCGGATATCGAGGAAACCCTATATAAGAGTTGGTTTGTGATACTGTTACACACATAATTCATAGTCAGTCCGCCATTGTTATTCTCAAGCTTCTTCCTTCCATCTTTTGCCTCTTATTCCACGGATTTCCATCACCGTAGGTTAGATCATCACGCCTTTCAAACCCTTTTTATAAAACATGTTAAAGGACAATCCCCTTATTACGGATGTCCTGAATGTGATGCCTGCGGAGAAATACATAGACTTTTTGTCTAAGTATTACATCCCCGAAAGCGTACACCCAACCTATCCAGGTGACGGTGAAGCAATTACGGATGCACCGAGGGGAAAGATAGGCGTATATACGCGCCTATTCGATTCAGCTAACTACCGCATCCCCTTATCCAACTTCTTGGTAGATCTGCTCCTATACTATGATTTCCTCATAACCCAGCTGCACTGCATAGGGGCGTGTAAAATCAATCAATTTGAGATTACATCCCATACATGCAGAGTGACCCCGACCGTAAACATATTTAGGGTCTTTTACTCCCCCCAACTAGTGAATGGGTGGTTGTAGTTTAAAAAACGATCCGGGAACGCCCCCATGACGTATAGGAAGCCCTTAGACTCCCTTAAGAGCTGGTACGATCATTACTTTTTTGTCGATGAGAAAGTATTTCCTACCCCTTTCGTCCTTAAAACCAGAGTACCCAAAGATTTTCCGCCCAAATCCAAAGACTATAGCTGCAAGGACTTGAAAATTCTAGATACCCACCCCACAGAATTCCGTTTGCCAGAGCATTTTCTATGCTTAGTAGGATTAAGCCGCCACTACTATGGGAGGGAGGACATGTATCCGTGCTTTCTAACTGAATGTAGGCAGGGTAGGTCTACTTATATTTGTAGATGTAATAAATGTCATTTGCATGGTGGGTACTAATCTGTATAATTGCAAATGTCCGCAGAGATGAACCTACATGGACTATTGCGCCAGGGCTACCCAATGAAATTGTCTGAAGGATTCTGCCCGTTGAAAGAGAATGAACTCCCTCTTCTTGATGCAACCGCGGACCGAACCATCCCGCTTGAAGAAACCTCCGAGCAAAGATCAGATGAGGGAGAGCCTATTATCGAGAAGTCCCCTCTTGACTTCCACAACGAATATGGTGGAGAGTTGCTGCTGGAAGGCGCCGTGCCGCACCAGGAGGATGTAGAAGAAGAGGATTTCACCAACCTTACTGGTGAGGAGGAAGAAATTACCCAAGCCTCTGGGTCCCCCAAGCCCGTATCCAGAAAAAGAAAGACCACCAGGAGGGTGGCAAAGACACTAGGGGATGGGGCGGGGGCCTCTAACGCTCCCCCAAAGAAACTAAGAAAAGACCATCCTCAGTACCAGGAAGGAAGCGGCACTGCTACGGCCCAGGTCAACCCTTCACCGCACGTAGATGAACAAGTCTGGATGGCCACCCCCGTGAATGCCGTAGCTCCTCCCATCCCGGAACCTACAACTGGTACTACATAAGTACCTTCTCGTTCTTTATCCTTTATTATTTTTTTGTTGTTTAAGGATAAAATTCATAAACAAAATTAATTTGTTAATAACAGGGCAGACCCGTCGACAGTAGCCCAAGAGGAAGAAGTGGAAAGGGATCCTTTACCCACGACATCAATGAGACCCCCATCCCCTCCTGTGACACATGTCGAGGAGCCACTTCCTGAAGGACCGTACACCAGCCTGCGCCTAGCATGGAACTTATCCAGCTTAACAAGGTTAGAGGCGGAGTCCGAGTGCACGAAATTCATAGAACTTATCACTCCTCCGCCCTGGCGCAAGACTTGGACGAATTAGACCATGAGACATTGCTGGATCAGTTCGATGTGTCATCCGCACACCAAGTGACAGTTGGTGCGACCCTAAGACGCCGTCTGATCAAGGCCTTGGCTAATGTGAAGCGTGCTGACAAAAAGATAGCTCGTCGTGAATCACTAGTTAAGAAGCACGAGAAAACCATCACATCCTTGCAGTCGACGTTGGTTGTAGCAGAGTCCACCGTAGAGGAGCAGGCCCATCGCGCGAACACTCAGGAGAAACGTATTGCTGAGCTGGAGGCCCTTTTAGCTGCATCCAACGAGAAGGTATGCTTTCAATATGAATGTTTATTTTTACACAAGAAAAACCACATTATCCCTGTAATAACTCCTAAGTGTCATATGTAGGTGTCCGCATCAGAAGCCTCCACCAAAGCCGTAACCGTACAAGCTTTCAACATTGCGCAAGAGCGCGGCGCGCTGACGGACGAGCTAACCCAAGCACGGATTACTTTGGATGAGCGAGCTGCGGCAGCTGAGGGGGAGCTAAGCAAGATGGCCACGGATTGTGCTGAAAGGATGTGTCCTCCCCTACTCACCGCCATAGCTGGGCGCAGGTGGATGGTTGGTCAGGGAATGCAGCTTGCTGTGAGAAAGGTTATGGAAGCTCCTTACCTGTTGCAGGAATTTGCGGGCGTCGTATCAGATGGGATTGACTGTGGTAGGCATGAACGCCTGGTCCAAGATGCGGAGCTAATAGGTAAGAAGGGAGATATTACCCAACACGCCTACCACAGCCCCTTAGCCGCGGACAAGATGACTGCGTCAATGGATGCTCTTGCTGAAATCCAACATCCTCTCTTGGACGAGATTGAAGCGCTGAAAGATGCTCCGAATGAGGTAATAATGTCCAAGCTTACTGTCGATCCCATCCAACTAACCTTGCCCACCTATGACTCTGTGTCGAAGGCGATGAAAGGTGAAAAGCTGCTTGCCGAGGCGTTGGATGCGAATATGATCAAGGCACAAGATGGGAAGAATGCTCGTGAGGAGGCCCTCCGCACCATGATCGAAGAAGGGAAGAAGGATATATGGGAGTTCCTACCTCCGTTGTAATTTACCTTGTAAACATTTGTATCTTTTATTCGTCCGTGTATGTATACGGCTAAGACTGATGTGTGAAATAACTTGTCATATGTATGCAAGTAAGTCCGTGATAACCACGGCTATTTTGTTATGAATTTGAAACTTGTGTATTTTTTGTTGGATACCATATACCTACACTGCATGACATGTCACGTCTTACTCAAAAAAATACAATCAAGTCTATATTTTACTAGACGTGCGGCGTGCGTCTTTACTATGCAAAACACTGTGTGAGTGCAGCATACGGAAACTTATCACAATGTCTTGTGAGTAAGGTGTCTAGTAAGGATACATGATCCGCGTCGCTGGGGTTGCATCCCTCTTATGCGACAAGATGAATTATTAGGTTCACTTAATCCTCTTACCCCGCCTGGAGGCGTATAGTACATGTACGGTTATTGAATGAATGCATATAAATGAGACATGGCATATTATAATAATAACAACTAAATCCATATGACTATATAATAGGATCTAAAGAATAACCAAACAATTTGCACGAAAACTGGCCGTGGAGCTAGCTAGGCACCACGACATTTTATTAGAACGTTTACATTTTTTGTTTTGACAAGAATGGGAAGCCCTAAAACAAAAAGAACCTATAAAAGCATAAGAAACAAAACAAAAAGAACACACGGATCTTCATTAAAGCCAGATATAGCGAAGTGTCCATGCGGAAGCCGTAGCTTTCAAAGATAGCACCTTTTGTGATTGGAGATTTCCATGTGTGTTCCAGATCGCGGCCATCCATGTCACGTAACTTGTACGCGCCCCGTCCTAAGGCTTCCGTGACCTCATACGGTCCTTCCCACTTAGGGCCCAGCTGTCCTGTATTCTCCGCTCGACTTGCTTCGTTGGCACGATAGACATAATCTCCCGGTCGAAAAGAAACACCTTTAACCTTGGCGTCATAATAAGCCTTCATCCGAGCCTTGGACTTGGCTTCATTGATAACCGCTATCTCCCTTTTTTCCTCCAAAAAATCCAGATTGATCCAGAGTTGCTCGTCGTTTGTGACGACATTAACCTCCGCCGTGCGGATGGTAGGCATTCCTATTTCTGCCAGTATAACAGCTTCGGTTCCGTAGGCCAATGCGAATAGGGTGTCCCCGTTGGCTGTTTTGATCATAGTCCTATGTGCCCATAGAACATGTGGCAGTTCGTCCACCCATTTGGCACTTCGTTCCTCCAGGCGTGCCTTGATGCCTTCACCCAAGCTTCTATTTGCTCGCTCCACAAGACCATTTGTTTGTGGGTGTTTTACAGATGCGAAGCGTCGTTTGATATTCAATGTCGCGCACCAGTCCTTGAATGGATTATCGGCGAATTGCGTCCCGTTGTCCGAGATGATTTCTCCTGGTAAGCCAAAACGGCACACAATGTTCTCCCAAACAAACTTTTTAACTTGTTTGCCTGTGATGGATTTGACTGCCTTGGCCTCTATCCAGCGTGTGAAGTAGTCCATCACGACAATCAAGAACTTAACTCCCCCCGCAGCCACGGGAAAGGTCCTGCAATGTCGATCCCCCACTTATAGAATGGCCATGGGGATGTAATAGGTGTAAGTTCCTGCTGCGGATGTCGTGGTACTGGTCTGTGCACTTGGCAATCACTGCACTTGCGAATCATGTCGCGTGCGTCGCTATGCATAGTAGGCCAATAA
The DNA here is from genome assembly GCA_025667525.1 of Glebionis coronaria. Classification (NCBI taxonomy): domain Eukaryota; kingdom Viridiplantae; phylum Streptophyta; class Magnoliopsida; order Asterales; family Asteraceae; genus Glebionis; species Glebionis coronaria. The sequence goes on from CM046878.1 coordinate 619,058,051, forward strand.
TATCCTGTGCACAGGGCTCGAGCCACCACGGATCGGGGACCCGCGTGCATGCCGCATAACCCTTCATGTATCTCACTGATCACATAAGTAGCCTGGCGTGGCCCAACGCACCGTAACCACGGCTGCAAGAAAGAGCGCTTGTAAAGAATACCTTCTCGAAGCTCGAAGTGCTGCGACTTCCTTCGAATGCGCCGTGCCGCTTTTTCCTCGTCCGGAAGGGTTTCATTAGTCAAATAGTTAACGATCGGGGTCATCCATGTAGGTCCGTCCTCCTCACCTATAGCAGCGACCTCCCCTTCTGTTATGGACTTTTCCTTGAGTATTTCCACCAAGACTTGCTTGGATAAGTGGGCGAAACTTATAGACGCGATCTTGCTAAGAGCGTCCGCCTTCTTGTTCTCACCTCTCGGTACCTGCTTGATAGAAAACTTGTTGAAAGCCGCAATGAGTGACTTGACTTTCTCCAAGTATCGAACCATGTTATCCTCCTTAGCTACGTATCCTCCCAGAATGTGGTTCGCGACAAGTCGTGAGTCCATGTAGGCCTCAAGGTTGCGGACTCCCATTCGAGCGGCGATTTTTAAACCCGCAATCAACGCTTCATATTCTGCCTCATTGTTGGTGGCTGTGAACTCAAAGCGAAGGGCGTAAGTAAACTCCATTCCCTCCGGATTCGTAAGGATGAGACCAGCTCCTGACCCATCCGTACACGAAGATCCGTCCGTAAACAACACCCATGGTTCTGCTGGGGTTTCGTCTTGTTGTATGATTGGTCCCTCTTCATCCGGCTTCTCTATCAAGAAATCTGCCAAGATTTGGCCTTTAACAGCCGTCCTTGGTCTATAAGATATGTTGTGTTCTCCCAATAGAATGCTCCACTTTTGTAGCCTACCTGCCACATCTGGTCTAGAGATGACTTGTTTTATTGGTTGATCAGTAATGACTACAATTTGGTGCGCCTGAAAGTATCGGCGCAACCGTTTTGTAGCAAACACTAATGTCAAAACCAATTTTTCCATAAAGGAGAAATTCAACTCCGTCCCTTGTAGTGTTCTACTTATGAAGTAGACCGGAGTTTGGACTGTGTCCCTATCCGTCATAAGTACCGCACTTATTGCTCCATGCGTGGCTGATAGGTACATAATGAGCTCCTCCTTTGGCCGGGGAGCCACTAGCATGAGGAGAGATGCGAGGTGTTGCTTAAGTTGACCAAAGGCTTCCTCAGCTTCCTTTGTCCACCGGAAGTCTCCTTTCTTAATGCACTTCTTGAGTGTTTTGAATAAGGGGAGTGACTTCTCCGCGGACTTTGATAAGAACCTGTTTAGCCCGGCCAACTTCCCATTTAAGGACTGCACCTATTTCCGTGTCTGAGGGGATGGTAGTTGTATTACTGCATCCGTCTTTTCCGGGCACGGCTTGATTCCATTTGGATCAATCATATTACCCAGGAACATTCCTCCTGTTTCCCCGAACGTGCATTTCTTTGGATTTAGCTTCATATTAATCCTCCTCAATGTGTCAAACGTCTCTTGGACGTCTCGTAGGAGTGCATCCTCCGTATGACTTTTGATGACTAAATCATCAACATAGACCTCCAGGTTGCGGCCTATCTGTGAGTCGAAGGCTTTGTTAACAAGCCACTGATATGTTGCCCCGGCGTTCTTCAGTCCGAATGGCATTTTTGTATAACAGTATACGCCTTGACTAGTATGGAACGCCGTCTTCTCTGCGTCCTCTTCCGCCATTTGGATCTGGTGGTATCCTTTATATGCGTCTAAGAATCACTTGAAGGGATATCCACATAGATATTCCACCTTTCAGTCAATCTCCGGTAAGGGGTAACAATCCTGTGGACAAGCTTTGTTCAGATCCGTGAAATCCACGCACATGCGCCAGCTTCCGTCATGCTTTTTAACCATGACCGGGTTGGATAACCACTCGTGGTAGTATACCTCGTGCATGATACCTGCATCCACCAGTTTCCGTACCTCATCCAATATCACTTGGCTGCGTTCAGGTGCCTGACCGCGCTTCTTTTGCTTGACAGGAGGGTATCCCTGGCGGATCTGAAGCTTATGTTCTGCTATCGCGCGCGGTACGCCCGTCATATGCTTGGGCTCCCATGCGAATACATCTAAGTTTGCCTTCAGGAGAGAGCACATGGCCCTCTTTCCGCTATCCGAGAGTGTTCCCCCTATGGACACCTCTTGTTCCGGGTAATCAGGATGGATTGCCACCTTCTAATTGGGAGGTGGTGATCCGTCCTTGGGGGGAACAGGTGGAACCGGTGTTGTTACGGCATGACACTCGGATGCTGGTACGATTGTGTTATAGATGGTGACAATTCCTCCTTCCACAGGGAATTTGATCATCCCATGTGCCGTGGAGGGTACCGCCCGTATGGCCAGGATACTTGGTCTGCCTATGATCCCAATGTATGGAGAGTGTGAGCGTATCACCATAAAGTTCATCCACGTCGTGGTGGAGTTCTCTTCATTCCCAATGGTTACCAGTAGACGCAGTTGCCCTATTGGCCAGATGGTGTCTCCACTAAAACCAATGAGCGGCGCCGTGGCCGGTACTAATTGGCCTCTTATTTCTGGTTGTAACTATACGAAACAGTGTTCGTACAGTACTTCTGCTGATGACCCTCCATCCACATACATACGGTGGACATTGTGTGTGCCAATGCTTATCTCAATAGTGAGAGGCGCATCGATCACATCGCTTGCCGTGATGGGAGGGAATGAGATTTCTCTGCCGCGTGAAAATTTTTGACTAATTTTCTGCCTTGTGCGGCGCTGTCTAGATTGGATCATATATATAGTTAAAGGTTTGTCCTTTTGGGGATCCTTCTTGTCATACTTCTTGTTGTCTTTTCCATCCTTCCAATCCTTGACCAAATGTTTAAGTTTACCTGATTTGATCAGTGAGTCAATGTGCTTCTTGAGCTGGATACATTCCTCCGTGCCATGGCCTTTGTCGTTATGGAATTCGCAAAAACGATTTCCTTGACGACGGTCAAGCGTGGTCATCATTGGAGGAGGTCTTGGAAAATTGGCCCCTTCCGTCAGCAAGATGTAAAACCCGCATGCTTTTACCATGCATAGTACCTTAGGATCGTACGTACTAGTTAAAAACTTTCCTAATATAGCATGATTACGATTACGTGTTAGGAGTTTACGTACTACGTACGTGTTAGAACACGATAAGTATTTTATATGCACGATCACGTAATAATTATTTAGCAATAATTAATCACGAACATGCGATCACGAAATCACGAGCGTAATTAAAACACGAGCTATTATTAATTACGTATATATATTTAATACGAGCGTAATTAAATATATTAGATTATGGTATTTACGTAACGAGAACATTTAAAACACGAACATAAATAAACACAAACGACTAACTAAATAACGAGACACGAAAAGAGGTACGGGAACCCCATGGGGGGGTCCCTACCCGCGGCCAAAACAAGGGTAATGGGCCAAGCCCATTTACCAATTTTTACTAAAAGGGGGTTAATTAGTTTTTACTACTCAAAATCACTTTACAGAAGATTTCAAGAAAAACCTAAACCCTCTCTTTCTCCTCTCTTTGTGCTGCCACCCTTGAATCACCATACAAGGTGATTCCTTGATCTTGGATCTTGAAGATTTGTTGTTTGTTCGTGTTTGTTCTTCACCCTCTTGATCCACGAATACGGTAAAACCTTTTTAAACCTTTTCTTTTAAATTAATCTTTTTATTAATTATGAACATGTGATGTTTTTATAAAAACATATTAATTAAACATAGATCTAACATGTTTTAATGATTAATTAAATCAAAGGGTCGATTAAGGGGTGTTTTGGATTTGGCCGCAGGCTGCAACCGACCCCAAGGGGGTTTCGGTTTGCTTAGCCGACCACCACCAAGACCTTTTGGTCTTGGTTGGTGCGTGTGGGTCCCACGGCAGCAAGGGGTACCTCGATTTGGTTCGGGGTACGGTGTCGATTCATGTCCGGTTCATGTTTTTAAGCTTAGATCCGGTTCATGGTTATGTTAGTTTTTTTTTATGTTATGAACTTATGTTAAAATTAAATTAATAAAAGATGTGATTAATTTAATAACATGACTTAGGTTAATTAATTATTAATAATCATGAAATTATTTTAACCTAAGTATTTATATTATTAAGACTTATAATTAATTAATTATTTTAAAAACCATGGATATAATTAATTAATTAACATGACTTAGGTTATATTATTAATATTTAATAATACATATTTTAACCTAAGTACTTAATATATTTAATTAAAAACATGTTATACTTTAATTAAATATTATAACCTATAGTTTAATTAAATTACATGAAATAATTATTAAACTATACAATATATCATATGACTTAGAAAATAATCATGAAAACACTTAGGCTTATTTGCTTAGCTTATTTAACCAGCTTATTTCTAATTATGGAAACTTCTATTTTTAGAAACTTAATTAAATAAGGCAGCTAATTTATTTATGGAAACCAGCTATTTTTAGGAACTTATTTATTTAAGGCAGCTAATCTAGTTATGGAAACTTATTTAATTAAGGCAGCTAATCTATTTATGGAAACTTTCTATTTTTAGAAACTTATCTATTTTAAGCAGTAAATCTATTTTTGGAAACTTTCTATTTTTGGAAACTTTCTATTTTTGGAAACTTTCTATTTTGGAAACTTTCTATTTTTGGAAACTTTCTATTTTTGGTAACTTTCTATTTTTGGTAACTTTCTATTTTAGGATACCTGCTATTTTTGGAAAGTTACTTATAATTACACAGTAAGTATAATAACACATGAAATATCAGAAATACTTAATCAGATTAAGCAGAACATGAGATTTAACACATTTTAAGGCTTTAAACAATAAAACATAGTAAGAACATATAAAAATAAGCTAAGACATGACATAAAACCAGCTATGTATTTAGAAAGCAGATACTTATTTCATGTACGTATTTATGTAGCACTAGTGTTTCGGAAGTAGGATTCTCGCAGTTCATCGTTCTCGTTCACTGGACATAAGGTACGGATTCCCGTCCTTTCAGTATGGACATTCTTTCCTTATTAGGATTTCCCCGTATGCAGCCAACTGTTTTCCCGTAGTATAAGTACGAGTTTGTTTGCTTATGTTTAAATATGATTACCTATAGCCATATACATGCATGACCAGTTTCACCTAGTTATGGAGGTACCATAACCATAACATTAGAGGCACTGGTGTTATGACTTCACCACGGCGGAGTGATTGCTCGTGGCGTCCCTTCAGCTTTTGGCCATTTATTTATATTTATCATGTGGGGCGTATGGGTGCATCCTAGTTACATGTTTTATTCAGGATTACAAGGTGAATGTGGTGTGTGCCTTGCATCCTTCACAAGGAGCTGATCCCTCCTACCCTTAAAACCAGTATATTAAATTAGAGGCAGCCCCTCTAATTTGCATGATGAGGTCACCCCTCCAATTATTCATGCACGGTGGATTTTCATGACCTATATTGGCTAAAGGTAAAATATGACAAACAGTTTTTATAAGATAAACATAAGACTTTCAAACTATAAACCAGTTTTATTAAGACTTAACCAGGTTACTCGGGACTTAGTTTCTTCCGCTGTTATTATGTTATATGCTTATCCTATTCATGCTTTATCGTACATCCGTGCACTGAGCGTATTGCTCAGCCGTTTTCCTTTTCTATGTTCCCAAAACGGCAGGTACTCAGGGACGCTCGTAGACGCTAAGGGTACGTGCATATGGACTGGAAGCTGTCTAGCCTTCTTTACATTATGCATTTCCTTTCTTTTGATACTTATGCTTTGGACATTTTTTAGTCCTTTTCCTTTACTATACTATGTTTGTGTGTGATGAGCTTTACATTTGGACTACCGATGTTTGATTCCGGTATTTTCCTTTATATGGTCAAGTAATGTTTAGACATTTTACCTTGTATGCTTTGATGACACGCCATAATTACTGTGATATTTCCATTTCCAAAATGGGGTGTTACAATTATGGTATCAGAGCCAAGGCTTCGACCTGTAGGCTCTCAAATATGACCTGTGATTAGTGGGTAGTCACTACGGTCTTCCTAGAACTGACAGTTGTTTTCATGCATTCATCATTTTTAAGAATACATATACATGTCATTGTTACAGGGTTTTTGACTAAGTAATGGTTGGTACAGGACTCGCCCTATTTAGTCGCATGTGTTTTATCGAAACTTTTAGATTTAGGACCGACCCATAGGCGTCCCCTCGCTATGTCTTTTGTTTTGGGTGAACTTACCAGAGGCGTTCACTCTCGAGCATACAAAGTTTTCATAAAACTGCATCATGCATTCATACACAAAATTTTCTTGCATAAAATTTTTCTCGTGAAATTTTTTAGTATAAATTTTTTTTCATGTATATATTTATATTTTATGTTTTGATCTGTTTAATCATATGTTTTATGTTATACTGTCAGATGGTTCTCACACGCGAACAGGAGCAGCTCAACGCTGCAATTTAGGCTGCCATGCAAGCCTTGCTTCCTCAACTAAGGAATGACATCCGGGCTGAAGTTCAAGCTGCTAACAATCAACAGCACAATCAGCCACCTCCTCCTCCTCCTCCAGTGACATTAGCAGTATGGCTGGAGAGATTCAACAAGCTCCACCCTCGAGCTTTTGACAAGACAGATAGCCCCAGCGATGCTGAAAGCTGGTTGGCTCACATCGAGAAGATTTTCAACGCTATGGGCTGCGACCCCGCATACAAGGCGAGGTTGGCATGCTATCGGTTCGAAGGCGATGTACTCAACTGGTGGTTAGCTTTGTGCAATCTGAAGGTGGTGATGAGTGGGTTGCTGGTTTGACTTGGGCTCAGTTCAAGGACAGGGTGATGGAGCAGTTCTTTCCCAAGGCTGAGCAGGACAAGCTCAAGAGAGAGTACCATGGGATCCGTCAGAGAGCTGGGGAGAATAGCAACGAGTTTATGCAGCGCTTTCTTCGCTTGGCTGGTTTCCTTGGTGCGGCAGCAGGTACTCCTGAAGAGCAGGCACATCACTTCAGATGGGCTCTTCACACATCGGTCGCAAACAATCTGGTGTGTGCTACGTTCAATACTGTAGCACAAGTGGCCGATGCAGCACGGAAACTAGAGATGCTGCAGGAGAGGGATGAGTTCGGGGAAGCTGAAAGACCCGACAAGAGGTAAACCTTCGTATTCAAGCGGTGACCAATCCGTATACTTTCCATATGTCAAATATTCATCTCTTTAACTATATCTTCCAGGCAAAAAACTAGGGACCGGTCTCAGCCGGCTACTCAGCAGCAGCCTCATCAGCCCAAGGGAAACGGTCAGACTAACGACCGTTCTGCTACGGATAGGCGTGGCGGTAATGATAATTAACGTAAAAACATCGGGCAATCCAGCAACAGCAGGTCCTAATACTTACGAAATTCCTTATGATTTATGTTATAACGCATATTCTGACACTTTAGCAAACTTCTACCAGGAACCATGGAAACGGTAGGGACCAGAACCAGAGAGGTTCGCAGCCTAGCCGTCCAGCTATCACTGGTATTTAATCTTACGATTATCCGCTTCGTCCTTTGTACCCAACTATTATGTCTCATGTAAAATGTTTTATCAGGTCCTCAGCCAGCCAGAGCACCTGCTGGAGGATACACCCATCCTCTTTGCTCTACTTGCCACCGTAGGCACCCAGGACCATGTCGCCGTAATACTGATGCGTGCTTCAAGTGTGGTCTTCCTGGCCATATTATGAAGGATTGCCGTAAGGGCGAGATGGAGGGTACATCGGGACATGCTGATACCAAGCCGCCTCCTACTGCCGGGCGTGTCTACACGACATCTCGAGACCAGGCCAACAAGTCTACAGGTACCATCACTGGAATCTTGTATATGTATGGTCGCGCTGCATGTGTTCTTTTTGATACGGGTGCTACTCACTCGGTTATTTCTACTGCTTATGCTAAGAACATTAGGATGCCTCCCTTGCCACTAGAACATAGGCTTACTATTTCCACGCCTTTGAGGGACTCTGTATTAATCACCCATGTATACAAGAGTCTTCCCCTAGAATTTGATGATAAGGTTTGACCTGTCGACGCACTTCTGCTGGACATGAATGACTTCGACATGATTTTGGGCATGGATTGGCTATCCAAGTATCAGGCTACCATAGACTGCCATTCATATCGAGTTATCTTCGGTGATGTCAATGCACCAGAGTACATTCATAATGGGTTCATACCCGGACGGTCTGTACAAGTCATATCCACCCTGTAAGCGCGTGCGCTACTGTCACATGGCTGCGAGGGTTATCTAGCTACGGTTCACGACATGGATGCTGAATCTCCATCGATTCAGGATCAACCAATAGTGTCGGAATTCCAAGACGTGTTTCCAGCAGAACTTCCAGGCATACCACCTGCACGAGAAGTGGAATTCAGTATCGAGCTGGTTCCAGGAGCTGAACCAATCTCCAAGGCTCCTTATCACATGGCTCCCATAGAGCTGAAGGAGCTGAAGGATCAACTACAAGAACTTCTTGAACGAGGTTTCATTCGACCGAGCGCATCTCCATGGGGCGCACCGGTCTTATTTGTTAAGAAGAAGGATGGCAGTATGCGTCTTTGCATAGACTATCGCGAGCTCAACAAGATTACCATTCGGAATAGGTATCCACTGCCACGCATTGATGATCTGTTTGACCAACTCCAAGGGGCCAAATACTTCTCCAAGATTGATCTTAGGTCAGGCTATCACCAGCTACGGGTCAAGGAGCAGGACATCGCTAAAACTGCTTTTCGTACCCGTTATGGCCACTACGAGTTTGTAGTTATGCCATTTGGCCTGACAAATGCTCCAGCAGTGTTCATGGATCTGATGAACAGAATCTTCCATGAATTTCTGGACAAATTCGTCATTGTTTTCATCGATGACATCCTGATTTTCTCAAAGTCCAAGGAGGAACACCAAGACCATCTTCGTACAGTACTACAGATTCTTCGCCAGAAGCAGCTGTATGCTAAATTCTCCAAGTGTGAGTTCTGGTTAAACAAGGTGGCATTCTTAGGTCACATTGTATCAGCAGAAGGAATCACTATGGATCCAGCGAAGGTTGAGGCCATTACTAAGTGGCCGAGGCCGACATCGACGATGGAAGTCTGCAGTTTCTTAGGCTTAGCTGGCTATTACCGTAGGTTCGTGGAGAACTTTTCCCGCCTAGCACTACCATTGACCAAACTGATGCGGAAAGGGTAGAAATTCGTCTGGACTGAAGATCGAGAGAAGAGCTTTGAAGACCTGAAGCAGAAGTTAGTATCTGCACCTATTCTTACTCTGCCATCTAGTACGGGTGGATTTCAAATCTACAGCGATGCATCGGGGAAGGGACTTGGCTGTGTTCTCATGCAACATGGGAAAGTGATCGCGTACGCTTCACGGCAGCTTAAGCCTTATGAAGAAAATTACCCCACGCACGATCTGGAACTTGCTGCAATTGTGTTTGCATTGAAGATATGGAGACACTACTTATATGGAGAATCATGTGACATCTTCACGGACCACAAGAGCTTGAAGTATATCTTCACTCAACGTGAATTGAACATGAGGCAGAGGCGATGGTTAGAGCTGTTGAAGGATTATGACATTAATCTACAGTATCATCCCGGACAGGCAAATGTAGTAGCAGATGCCCTTAGCAGGAAGTCCGGAATGATTAACGGCATTAGAATCGAAGAGGAAATCATAAGAGACTTGGAACGACTAGACATCGAGTACATGGTACGTGGACAGCACGGTTACTGGGCTAATCTCAGAGTAGAACCCGAGTTACTCTCTAAGATCAAGGAAGCTCAGAAGGATGACGGAGAATCTGGGCGATAGTACAGAATTTGGAGAAGCAGACAGAATTTAGAGTAGATGCAGATGGTATCGTATGGCAGGGCACTAGACTTTGTGTTCCTGATGACCAAGAACTCCGGGAAGCTTTGTTAGCTGAAGCTCATAGCTCCCCATTCTCTATACATTCTGGTTCAACTAAAATGTACCATGACATCAAGCAGTACTTTTGGTGGAGTGGTATGAAACAGGATGTGGCCACTTACGTCTCCAAATGTCTTACCTGCCAGCAGGTTAAGATCGAGCATCAGCGATCTGGAGGTCTCCTTCAACCGTTAGACATTCCAGAGTGGAAGTGGGATAAAATCACCATGGATTTTGTTACCGGTCTTCCGCCTACCAAAAGGAAGCACGATGCAATTTGGGTTATCGTTGATCGACTTATCAAATCAGCTCATTTCTTACCGATCCGCAAGGAAGATCCGGTAAGTAAACTCGCAGATACGTATAGACGAGAGATCATGAGACTCCACGGTGCACCATCCAGCATCGTCTCAGACAGAGATCCTCGATTCACTTCGCGCTTTTGGAAAAGTCTGCAGAAAGCTTGGGGTACACAACTTAAGCTTAGCACGGCTTTTCATCCTCAAACGGACGGACAGTCGGAGCGAACCATTCAGACATTGGAAGATATGCTGAGGTCATGTGCGTTGGAATGGACGGGTGATTGGGACGAATACATCTGTTTGGTGGAGTTTGCATACAACAACAGTTGGCACGCAAGCATCAAGTATGCTCCATTTGATATGTTGTATGGCAGAAAGTGTCGCGCCCCAATCTGTTGGGATCAGGTTGGCGAGCGAACACTCGAAGGACCAGAAATCATAGAGATGACAAATGAGAAGATCGTAGTAGCTAGGTAGAAAATTCAGGAGGCACGGTCACGTCAAAAGAGTTATGCCGATAAGCATCGTAGGGATTTGCACTTTAATGTAGGAGATCACGTCTTCCTTAAGGTTTCGTCGGCACGTGGTGTTAGACGCTTCGGGATAAAAGGGAAGCTCAGTCCTCGTTTCATCAGACCGTTTGATATCATTGAACGAGTCGGTGAAGTATCTTACCGATTGGCGTTACCTTCGCAGCTTTCGCATGTGCACAATGTGTTTCATGTGTCCTTACTCAGAGGGTACCAATATCATCCCCTTCACATGGTTCAGTATCCACTGGAACAAATACGTGAAGATCTCACTTTTATAGAAGAACCCGAACGAGTTCTTGACAGACAAGAACGAGTCATGAGAAAGAAGACGATTCCATTCGTCAAAATTCTATGGAGGGATCATACCGAGCGGGAAGCCACTTGGGAAACGGAGGAGTCTATCCGGTCTTCTTACCCTCATTTCATATTTTGAATTCGGGTATGTTCTTCTTTTCCAGTTACTTTATCTATAATTCGGGGACGAATTATTCTTTTTAGGGGGGAAGAGTTATAAAACCCGCATGCTTTTACCATGCATAGTAACTTAGGATCGTACGTACTAGTTAAAAACTTTCCTAATATAGCATGATTACGATTACGTGTTAGGAGTTTACGTATTACGTACGTGTTAGAACACGATAAGTATTTTATATGCACGATCACGTAATAATTATTTAGCAATAATTAATCACGAACATGCGATCACAAAATCACGAGCGTAATTAAAACACGAGCTATTATTAATTACGTATATATATTTAATACAAGCGTAATTATATATATTAGATTATGGTATTTACGTAACGAGAACATTTAAAACACGAACATAAATAAACACAAACGACTAACTAAATAACGAGACACGAAAAGAGGTACGGGAACCCCATGGGGGGTCCCTACCCGCGGCCAAAACAAGGGTAATGGGCCAAGCCCATTACCAATTTTTACTAAAAGGGGGTTAATTAGTTTTTACTACTCAAAATCACTTTACAGAAGATTTCAAGAGAAACCTAAACCCTCTCTTTCTCCTCTCTTTGTGCCGCCACCCTTGAATCACCTTACAAGGAGATTCCTTGATCTTGGATCTTGAAGATTTGTTGTTTGTTCGTGTTTGTTCTTCACCCTCTTGATCCACGAATACGGTAAAACCTTTTTAAACCTTTTCTTTTAAATTAATCTTTTTATTAATTATGAACATGTGATGTTTTTATAAAAACATATTAATTAAACATAGATCTAACATGTTTTAAAGATTAATTAAATCAAAGGGTCGATTAAGGGGTGTTTTGGAACTGGCCGCAGGCTGCAACCGACCCCAAGGGGGTTTCGGTTTGCTTAGCCGACCACCACCAAGACCTTTTGGTCTTGGTTGGTGCGTGTGGGCCCCACGGCAGCAAGGGGTACCCCGATTTGGTTCGGGGTATGGTGTCGATTCATGTCCGGTTCATGTTTTTAAGCTTAGATCCGGTTCATGGTTATGTTAGTTTTTTTATGTTATGAACTTATGTTAAAATTAAATTAATAAAAGATGTGATTAATTTAATAACATGACTTAGGTTAATTAATTACTAATAATCATGAAATTATTTAACCTAAGTATTTATATCATTAAGACTTATAATTAATTAATTATTTTAAAAACCATGGATATAATTAATTAATTAACATGACTTAGGTTATATTATTAATATTTAATAATACATATTTTAACCTAAGTACTTAATATATTTAATTAAAAACATGTTATACTTTAATTAAATATTATAACCTATAGTTTAATTAAATTACATGAAATAATTATTAAACTATACAATATATCATATGACTTAGAAAATAATCATGAAAACACTTAGGCTTATTTGCTTAGCTTATTTAACCAGCCTATTTCTAATTATGGAAACTTCTATTTTTAGAAACTTAATTAAATAAGGCAGCTAATTTATTTATGGAAACCAGCTATTTTTAGGAACTTATTTATTTAAGGCAGCTAATCTAGTTATGGAAACTTATTTAATTAAGGCAGCTAATCTATTTATGGAAACTTTCTATTTTTAGAAACTTATCTATTTTAAGCAGTAAATCTATTTTTGGAAACTTTCTATTTTTGGAAACTTTCTATTTTTGGAAACTTTCTATTTTTGGAAACTTTCTATTTTTGGAAACTTTCTATTTTTGGTAACTTTCTATTTTTGGAAACTTTCTATTTTAGGAAACCTGCTATTTTTGGAAAGTTACTTATAATTACACAGTAAGTATAATAACACATGAAATATCAGAAATACTTAATCAGATTAAGCATAACATGAGATTTAACACAGTTTAAGGCTTTAAACAGTAAAACATAGTAAGAACATATAAAAATAAGCTAAGACATGACATAAAACCAGCTATGTATTTAGTAAGCAGATACTTATTTCATGTACGTATTTATGTAGCACTAGTGTTTCAGAAGTAGGATTCTCGCAGTTCATCGTTCTCGTTCACTAGACATAAGGTACGGATTCCCGTCCTTTTAGTATGGACATTCTTTCCTTATTAGGATTTCCCCGTATGCAGCCAACTGTTTTCCCGTAGTATAAGTATGAGTTTGTTTGCTTATGTTTAAATATGATTACCTATAGCCATATACATGCATGACCAGTTTCACCTAGTTATGGAGGTACCATAACCATAACATTAGAGGCACTGGTGTTATGACTTCACCACGGCGGAGTGATTGCTCGTGGCGTCCCTTCAGCTTTTGGTCATTTATTTATATTTATCATGTGGGGCGTATGGGTGCATCCTAGTTACACGTTTTATTCAGGATTACATGGTGAATGTGGTGTGTGCCTTGCATCCTTCACAAGGAGCTGATCCCTCCTACCCATAAAACCAGTATATTAAATTAGAGGCAGCCCCTCTAATTTGCATGATGAGGTCACCCCTCCAATTATTCATGCACGGTGGATTTTCATGACCTATATTGGCTAACGGTAAAATATGACAAACAGTTTTTATAAGATAAACATAAGACTTTCAAACTATAAACCAGTTTTATTAAGACTTAACCAGGTTACTCGGGACTTAGTTTCTTCCGATGTTATTATGTTATATGCTTATCCTATTCATGCTTTATCGTACATCCGTGCACTGAGCGTATTGCTCAGCCGTTTTCCTTTTCTATGTTCCCAAAACGGCAGGTACTCAGGGACGCTCGTAGACGCTAAGGGTACGTGCATATGGACTGGAAGCTGTCTAGCCTTCTTTACATTATGCATTTCCTTTCTTTTGATACTTATGCTTTGGACATTGTTTAGTCCTTTTCCTTTACTATACTATGTTTGTGTGTGATGAGCTTTACATTTGGACTACCGATGTTTGATTCCGGTATTTTCCTTTATATGGTCAAGTAATGTTTAGACATTTTACCTTGTATGCTTTGATGACACGCCATAATTACTGTGATATTTCCATTTCCAAAATGGGGTGTTACAAAGATCTCCCGGTAGGACATCTTTAGAGGGGTAAATTTGTCCTCCGGCCGTCCTCCTTTTTCTGGCTCTTGTAATCTGAGCCCCTCCCACTATTCTGGTTGTTTTGACCGCCCGACTGTCTCCTGGGTTGGTCGTTCGATCGGTAGTTGTTTCCTTTTGAAGGATAAGCCGTGGCTACCGCGGTTTCTCCCTCTATGAAGTTTCTGACCCTTTCCATAAGGTCATCATACCTCTCCCGACGTTTGTCATTGAGACGCCTGATTAATTCCCTGTCTGTTATGGCGTGTGCACTCGTCATTGAAGCGTTCAGTGAAGGCTTCCGTAGACTCCCCCGGCCGTTGCTTGACGGTTGCCAATGAGACCGAGTCCCTATTATACTTCTTCCGCTGAGTATAATTATTCTTGAACGCAGTACGTAATTCAGTGAAGCTATCAATGCTTTGCGGAGGAAGTCCCTCAAACCAGTCACGAGCATTGCCGATCAAGGGTTGAATTGAACATTTGGCACCATATACGCATGGGCCATCGCTCAATTTTCTCCTGCGTATCAAATATCTTGAGGTGATCATCCGGATCACCAGTTCCATCATAAGTCTTGACACACGCCGACATGCGACGCTTTATATCCTCGGAGTAATTCCGTATGCGGAGAGTAAAAGGATCTTCCCTGGGATCTGCCCATGGGCGAGTGAGACTAGGGTCACACCACGGTCGGGAAAGATCTTCTGTTTCCGTCTCTCGGTAATAGGGGCCGCCATAGTACTCCTCATTGTCTGGTGGCGGTGGAGGAGTACGCCTGGATCGGCGACGCTTGGGTGGATGGTCATCCGAGTCCTCTCCTGATGGACCGGGAGAAGGAGGTGGTGCCCCATCTTTTGGGTGAGGACCGCTCTTGTGAGAAGAGCCAGGAGCCTTCTTCCCGGTATTCATCCTATCCCACACGCTTGTGCGGCGATTGGTTCTGGTCAGTTCCAGATCTGGTCGTTCGGGTGAACCGTCGGACTTCTCTCCCTCTTCTCTAGACTGTATTAGTTCCTGCATGAGACGATCCCCTATGCGTTCGAACACATTCCTGGGTTGGGGAGTTTCCTCAAAGAGGTTCCGCTCCTGAGGTTGTGTCCTTCTCTTCCTCTGAGTTTGAGAAGAGGTGCCTGGTCCGGCGTTGCCAAAGTTGAGCCTAAATTGGAGGTCCCTCCCTAGATTCAACCTTGATGCAATCCCTGAGACGATCCTCTCAAAGTTCTACGTGAGAACTCGAGTGAGATCTTCCTCGCTGAGTGGTTCGACCTCTACTTCTTCCTCGGTCGATGGTCTGCGCGGCTCCTTGTTAGGGGGATTGGGCGCACTCCCTGGATCAGGATTATCCAAGGTCGAAGTAGGTGGTGGGGTCATGGAGAACGTGCTTGTCACCCCCATGGACTGAAGACCACTCCGGTTGTTTGGTCCGCCAGCTTGATGGCTAGGGGATCGATTGGGAATGAGTATCCCTTCCCCTTGGGACTTTCGATTTCCAGGATTTGTGTTCCTGGGACTTCCCTGTGGATGCCCCTTCGTCATTGAGAATTCCAAATGAGATTTTGCTCTAGCTTAGTGTAATGGTCCCACGGATGGCGTCAAATTGTTGATACAAAAGTTGGGTGATCCTTGCTAGACCCGAATTAGGCTTAATTCGGGTTGGCTGGACTCTGGCTCCTACACCAAGTGAATTATCTGGTTGGGATCCTGCACACTAAACAACACACGTTAGGCTTACCGTGGGAATATTTCCCAAGATTAGACTCCGGCGCGAGAGTAAGTATTCGGTTAGGGTTATAGGAATCGGATGAGTTGAGAGTATAAAGAATGTAATACCTTTGTGGAACCCTTTGGGGTTCCTTATATAGGCAGTGAAACCCTAATGGGCTGTCACTGATACTTCGGCCCCAAGGAAAGGATAATCACCAGATTTAGATTGATTGTTATCTTCTAATTATGGTGAGTGAATATCCTCCCCTTTGGGATAAATCCTAACCATAGTAGGAATATGATTCTGTCTAACCCTGCACCGGTCATGCCGGGCCGTGGGCCGCACACGTGTGTGCGGTTACTGTTCATCCAAGCCTATGAGCTTAAATAACATTATTCCCACCCATTCGTAATGGGCCGGGTACGGGTAGTACCCGTGGGTCGGGTTCATGACCCGGCTGGGGACTATACGTCATCACTGCCGTTGGAGTGTCCAGCGTTGTTACGGTAATTATCATTACCGCCACGCCTATCCGTAGCAGAATGGTCGTTAGTCTTACCGTTTCCCTTGGGCTGATGAGGCTGCTGCTGAGTAGCCGGCTGAGACCGGTCCCCAGTTTTCTGCCTGGAAGATACAATTTAAAGAGATGAATAATTGATATATATGGAGAGAATACGGATTGGTCACCGCTTGAATACGAGTGTTTACCTCTTGTCGGGTCTCTCAGCTTCCCCGAACTCATCTCTCTCCTCCAGCATTTCCAGCTTACGTGCCGCATCGGCCACTTGTGCTAAAGTGGTGAACGTAGCACACACCAGATTGTTTGCGACCGATGTGCGAAGAGCCCACCTAAAGTGGTGTGCCTGCTCTTCAGGAGTACCTGCTGCTGCACCAAGGAAACCAGCTAAGCGAAGAAAGCGCTGCAGAAACTCATTGCTCTTCTCCCCAGCTCTCTGTCATATCCCATGGTACTCCCTCTTGAGCTTGTCTTGCTCAGCCTTGGGAAAGAACTGCTCCATCACCCTATCCTTGAATTGATCCTATGTCAAACCAGCAACCCAATCGTCACCTCCCTCAGACTGCATCAACGCTAACCACCAATTTAATACATCGCCTTCAAACCGGTAGCATGCCAACCTCGCCTTGAACGCGGGTCACAACCCATAGCATTGAAAATCTTCTCGATGTGAGCCAACCAGCTTTTAGCATCACTGGGTCTATCTGTTTTCTCAAAAGCTCGAGGACGGAGCTTATTGAATCTCTCCAGCCATACTGCCAATGTCACTGGAGGAGGAGGAGGAGGTGCTTGGTTATGTTGCTGATTGTTGGCAGCTTGAACCTCAGCCCTGATGTCGTTCCTCAATTGACGAAGCAAAGCTTGCATTGCAGCTTGGATTGCAGCATTGCGTTGTTCCTGTTCGCGTGTGAGAACCATCTGACAGTATAACATAAAACATATGATTAACAGATCAAAACATAAAATATATATACATGAAAAAAATTTATACCAACAAATCCAGAGAAAAATTTTATGCAAGAAAATTTGTGTATGAATGCATGATGCAGTTTTATGAAAACTTTTGAATGCTCGAGAGTGAACGCCTATGGTCAGTTCACCCAAAATAAAATACATGGCGAGGGGACGCCTATGGGTCGGTCCCAAATTTAAAAGTTTCGATAAAACACATGCGACTAAATAGGGCCAGTCCTGTACCAACCATTACTTAGTCATAAACCTGCGACAATGACATATATATGTATGCGTAAAAATGATGAATGCATGAAAACGACTGTCAGTTCTTGGAAGATCATAGTGACTACCCACTAATCACTGGTTATATTTTGAGAGCCTACAGGTCGAAGCCTTGGGCTCTGATACCATAATTGTAACACCCTATTTTGATAATGGAATGGCATGCGTAATTATGGCGTGTCATCAAAGCATACAAGGATAAATGTCTAAACATTACATGACCATAAAAGGAAAATACCGGAATCAAACATCGGTAGTCCAAAAGTAAAGCTCATCACATACAAACATAAGTACTGTAAATGAAAGGACTAAACAATGTCCATGACAAGAGTATCAAAGTAAAGATAATGCATAAAGTAAAGAAAGGCTAGAAAGCTTCCAGTCCATATGCACGTACGCTTAAAGTCTACGAGCGTCCCTGAGTACCTGCCGTTTTGGGAACATAAAAAAGGAAAACGACTGAGCAATACGCTCAGTACACGGATGTACAATAAAGCATGAATAGGATAAGCATATAAGCATATAACAGCGGAAGAAACTAAGTCCCGAATAACCTGGTTAAGTCTTGGTAAAATTGGTTTTATAGTTTGAAAAGCCTTATGTTTATCTTATAAAAACTGTTTAACATATTCTACCATTAGCGAATATAGGTCATGAAAATCCACCGTGCATGAATACTTGGAGGGGTGGCCTCATCATGCAAATTAGAGGGGCTGCCTCTAATTTAATATACTGGTTTTAGGTAGGAGGGATCAGCTCCTTGTGAAGGATGCAAGGCACACACCACATTCACACTGAGTAATCTGTTGAAAGACATGTAACTAGGATGCACCCATACGCCCCACATGATAAATATAATAATATGGCCAAAATTGAAGGGACGCCATGAGCAATCACTCCGCCGTGGGGAAGTCATAACACCAGTGCCTCTAATGTTATGGTTATGGTACCTCCATAACTATGTGAAACTGGTCATGCATGTATATGGCTATAGTTATTCTAAATTAAACATAAGCAAATCAAACATATCAACTTATACTACGAGAAAACATTTGGCAGCATACGAGGAATCCTAATAAGGAAATAATGTCCATACTGAAAGGACGGGAATCCGTACCTTATGTCCAGTGAACGAAGAAGACGAACCGAGGAGAGTCCTACTTCGGTATCACTAATGCTACATAAATACATACGTGTATAAGTATCTGATTACTAATTTTGTAATTGGTTTTATGTCATGTCTTAGCTTATTTTATACCTCATGTCATGTTTTACTGTTTTAAGCTTTAAACTGTGTTTATCTTATATTCTGTCTATTCTGATTAAGTATTACTTGTATTTCATGTATTATTATACTTATTGTGTAATAATAAGTAACTTTCTAAAAATAGCAGGTTTCCTAAAACAGAAAGTTTCCAAAAATAGAAAGTTACTAAAATAGAAAGTTTCCAAAAATAGAAAGTTTCCAAAAATAGAAAGTTTCCAAAAATAGAAAGTTTCCAAAAATAGAAAGTTTCTAAAAATAGAATTACTGCTTAAAATAGATAAGTTTCTAAAAATAGAAAGTTTCAATAAATAGATTAGCTACCTTAAATAAATAAGTTTCTAAAAATAGAAAGTTTCCATAATTAGATATAAGTTGGTTAAATAAGCTAAGTATATAAGCTTAAGTGTTTTCTGGTTATTTTTCTAAGTCATAATGATATAAGGTATAGTTTATTAATTATTACATGTAATTTATATAAACTATAGGTTAAAGTATTTAATTAAATATATCATGTTTTTAATTAAATCAAGTTAAATACTTAGGTTAAAACATGTATTATTAATTATTAATAATATAACCTAGGTCATGTTAATTAATTAATTATAACCATTGTTTTTAATAATTAATTAATTATAAAGTCTAGAAAAATATAAATACTTAGGTTAAAATCCTTGATCAATAATTAAATTATAACCTAAGTCATGTTTTATTAAATTATTCATGTCATATAATTATTAATTTAATTTTAACATATGATTATTAAAAACATAACCTAAACATAAACCATGAACCGGATCGTGCCTAGAAATCATGAACCGGACTCGAAATCAACACCATACCCCGAACCACTTCGGGGTTCTCCCCTTTTTGCTGCTGCCGTGGGACCCACACCACCAAATCGAGACCTTGAGGTCTCGGTGGTGGTCCATATGCCAAGCCGAGACCCCTTGGGGTTCGGTTTAGGCGCCGGCCACACATAAACACCCCTAAAACCTCCGTTTTGATTTACCCCATAACCATTTACATGTTTGATTTATGTTTTTAATTAGACTTTTAAAAACATCATGTTCTTATTTAATTTATTAAATCAAAACAAAAAGAAAAAGGATTAAAAAGGTATACCGAATGCGTGGATCTAACAAGGATGAACACACACGAACACTTGCACCAAATTGAAGATCAAAAATCAAATAAACACCCCCTTTGTGTCTTGTATATGCGGCGGCCAAGAGGAGAGCAAGAAGGAAAAGGAGAAAAATCTTTTTAGATTTTTGATGTTTTACTGTAATGTGAAAAATGAAAACAAGATTTTACCATTACCCCATGTTAGTAAAGTTTGATGGGCTTGGCCCATCCTTCTTGATGTAGCCGCAGGTAGGGGGCCCCACATGGGGTACCCATACCGTTTTCCTTGTCTCGTTATTTAAGTGTTCGTTCGTGTTTAGTTGTGTTCGTGTTTTATGTGTTCTCGTTAAATATTAACCGTTACTTAATATATTTATTCGTGTTCGTAGTAAATATATATACGTAATTAATATTAGTTCGTGATTTAATTACGTTCATGATTTCATGATCGCATGTTCGTGATTAATTATTGTTTAAATAATTATTGTGTGTTCGTTCGTAATAAATACTTATCGTTTTTTAACACGTACGTAATACGTAAAATTCTAACACGTGAAGTTTTAACCTAGTACGTACGATCTTAAGGGTACTATTCATGGTAAAAGCATGCGGGTTTTACATGTATGGAGGGCTATTTCTTTCACCCTTTATCCTTACATTTCTTTTTCATTCTTCAACCCCTTCAATGCTTCCCAAGACGTCATAACTATCACCTTGTTGTGATTGTTCCAGTGCTAGCTTAAGTCATTAGTCGGCATTATTCCCGTACACTCAACTGCTCCATCTTTCCTAAGGACTTCTAAATTCTAATGGATTGTCCCTGGGAAGATCCCTCCGGTTCTGGTTGGATCATAGGACGAATACCTAACCACCTTTTGACACCAATACCGTCGTGAATTAATGTGTTGAAGGGTATAGATATCGTAACTAGAAAAACCTATTTAAAAGACAATCAAGGTGTTAATGAAATCAATGTTTACACCTTGAAAGTTTTCTATATCACTAAAATGCTCCCCCTACATATGTTCATCATAAAAGGAAAGATTTTTGCACATATTAGGAAGAGAAAGCACTTAATCAAAGATCTTATCCAAGAAGAGACATTTTGAACATATTTTAATCACTATTCTCCCCCTCAAAAATTGCATGAGATTGAAATTTTTGTTAAATTAGTGATGAAACATGGAGAGAATAATGTTGCATGAAAGTTTGTACTCCTAATTAAAATAGGGGAGTATATGAGCACACAGTTTTGAAATACCTTGAAAAATTGTGCTCAAACCCGAGAAAACTGAATTTCCCGTTGTTGAGGAAAAATGTACATAAATTAACATTTTCCTTGAGTTCATGAGCTTAAAACTTTGAATGTTTTAACATAATCCCATGACCGAGAAAAATTAATTTCCCTTTGTTGAGGAAAAGTCATAGACTTTCCTTTCTTTGGGAACCGGGTTATAGTCTGAAGTATGACTATAAGCCATTGTGTTGAGCTCAAAACTTTGAATGTTTTGTGACAAGCTCAACCCGTGATAGATTGCTCTACCTGTTATTAGGATAAGTTATCTTTAAAGATACAATCTCCTTTATTTGAAGTTCGAGTTACAGTCTGACATTTAACTGTAAGTCATCAACATGAACTTAAAAACATGGAATGTCTTTATCTGAGGCACGAGTCACAATCTGAAGTAATTGCAAATCATTTGAAGAAAAAGGAAATGACATGTTTTGAAAACATTTGAACTTTCATTCGAGCTTTATGTACACGCCGTGTCGTTATTGAGCGACATTTCTAGGCGCGTCCATATTATCAAAACTGAAAGACATGTCGAGAAGAATATTTTTGGTATTTTTGAAAGATTTTTTCGTTTTTTATTTTGTTTTTCTAGGTTTTATATTATTATTTTGTTTTTGATTTTTTCAATTTTTTTCGAAAATAATCTAAGATAGACCTTTGTACAATAGAAGAAGGTGATGTCGAATGTACAGAATTGAAACCCTTTGAAGAAATGGATTCAGAATCCGTTGTTGTACCTGCAATGAGAGAAGAAGAGTTTGCACAAATACTAGTGTTAGGAGTAACAAATGCATTTTCTACATTCAGAACACTCGCATTAGTGTTGGAGCAGGTGTCATCACTCTTCTCGATGAATCCACTTAAGGCCAACTTCCTTGAAGATCCTACCCGTTGGTTTCCACTGAAGACTAGAGCGAGGAGTAGTGTTTTCTTGCACAGCGGAAGACTTCTTTGGAGAGAAACTAGATCCTGCATTGAACCGCCTTGAAGATTTCTTGTCATTTCTGTTCTGTGTGACGGGTGTGAATCTCCTTGTTGTCTTATGGGATTCGGCATTCTTTCTCTATGAGAAGGCACGAGAGTTTACCTCATAGAGGTATTTCAGAATGCAATGAGCATGGTTTCCATAGTGAATGTCCTTTTTGCACGTGGGGCATACATGGAATTTGGGATTCTCAAAGGTCCTTGTGTACCTAGGTTTTGTTGTCCATTCAGGCACCTTGTTCGATACACGACTACTCATTGGTGGTTGCCAATTCCTAGGTTGCTGGTAAGGGATCCTAGGTTTTGGTTGACTACCATTAGGAGTGTGTTGAACTCTGGCAGTTGGTTGTTTACTAGGTGGTGAATACACAAGGTTTACTTTCTGAATGTTCCCTTTTGGCATACCCTTCCCTAGATTGTTGGTTTGAACAACATCATTTGACCCTTTAGATTCCTTTGTGGGCGTAAAAATCACATGTTTGAGAGTACTCTTAGGAGTAGTGGAAGGTGCATTCACATGGTTGGTTTCAGCAAGAGTGGGTTTTCTAGATGGTAGAACATAGGGTGATATAGCTGGTTTTGGAACACTTGATTGCCCATCGGTATTAGAAGGTAACCTAGAAACATTAGAAGGCGGTTTTCCTAAGATAGATGGCTTTGTTACTTTGTACGCATTGGGTTGTCTAACAACTGATTTTACAACCTTAGGTTCCACAGTTTTTCCACCCATCTTTCCAACAAGTTTCTTCAACTCAACAATCGCGATGTCTTTGTCTTGCAACTGAGCTTTCAAGTCATAAATATCCTTACTCTTTTCATTCAATTCACGAAATGATTCAGAGAGTTTTACTTGTAAATTACTATCATCATGAACTTTTCCAACTTTGTTTTGTAAAGCAAGTTCAAGAGAATGACAATGTTTCTGAAGAAAATCATATCGGTGTTGAAGAATCGTGAACTCTTTTTGATTAACATTTGTTGAAGGCTCACTGTCACGACATTCGCCTCCTAACTGAGCTTGCAACAATTCGATTGCTTGTTGCATTTCACTGTAATCTTTATCATACGAAAGTTTGTCATCCTTACATTCATCACATTTTTTGACATATTTATTCCAAAGATCGGTGAATTCGTTGTCCTTTTTGATGACATAAGACTTCAGTTTCTCTTTTGTACGATTAAGCTCATTTTGGAGGGTTTCATTATCTGACACAGAGATGTTTACCGCAACGGGATTACCTTCATCACAATCACCACTGTCACTTGCTTTCGAGAGACGTGCAAGAACGCTTTCCAGAACTTTAATTCTATCAAGAGATTCATCAGCCTCCTTCGCCAAAGATTTAAAGTCTTCAACAAATTTGGCTAATTCTTTTAGAAAAGCATTTTCAAGATTGCTCATCCTAGCATCAACTTGGTTAATAAGCGGATTAATCTCGTTGTGAAGAATTTTTCGAACTTCAGTGTAAACGGGTGAAGTAAAGTTTCCACCAGTCATTTTGGCGTTAACAACACGTTTGAGAGTGACAAAATTATCTTTGAGCTTGTTTAGATACCTTCGTGTGATACTTTGTTTCGGAGGGTCATCAGACAATTCCTCACTTGGTAGCAAAGGCATTTCAGTACTCGTTTTAGACCGAACAAAAACAGTTAGAGGATTAACTTTCGGATAATAAACGGGTGTCACTTCTTTATTAAGCTTTTGCATTTTTAAACGAGTCTCTACAGCAAGTTCAGTAGTTTCCTCAGAATCATGCACACTAGGAGGATCATGCTCATCAAACAAGAGCACATTACCATTATATAGAGTTTCATTTGAGGCCTGAACTTGCTTAAGATAACCGGGATTAGGAGGAAGAGGACAACCTAAGGCCAATTTGTATCGAATTTAATTTATCTCATTCACTTTTGGTGCGAGCATATTTATCGTCTGCATAGATTAGCCACGTTTTACCAAATGGTTGTCTAATTCCCTAATCCTATCCTGAGCTTTGAAAAAATCCTCAAGAAGCCCATCTTCTCGAATTTTGAAATCATGTTTCAGCTTTTTTCGTTCTTCTTTTAAATCCAAAATAATAGATTTTTCAGTTGAAAGCTGTTTATTAAGAGATGTGATTTCATCATTCAATTCACTTATCTTTTAAGCACTACTTAAATGTAAGGCAATTAATTTCTTAATGGTGCATTTTTCTTGATAAATAGATGTAGCATGAGCTTGTTCAAGTTCCTTGATTTTAGCATGATGAATCTCAAAACTTTTCTCCCGTTCCT
Source organism: Glebionis coronaria (assembly GCA_025667525.1). NCBI lineage: Eukaryota > Viridiplantae > Streptophyta > Magnoliopsida > Asterales > Asteraceae > Glebionis > Glebionis coronaria. The sequence goes on from CM046878.1 coordinate 619,082,819, forward strand.
TATATCCCACAAGCTCAGTGGTCAATTTGGCATTAGTTTCTCTAAACTTATTATTAACCACATTCGCATGAGCAACATCCTTGGCCAGCTTATCAAATAATGATTTATAATACACATGCGTCTTGTCAGGAAGGGTTGTAGGTTGGGCTACTTGATCTCCACTAATGTCCACACTGGTAGCATTAGAAATAATATTACTTATATTCGTTTGAACCCCGTGTGTCTCATTGGAAGGCTCAAGTGACTTAATATACTCGTCCTCCTGATTAGACATATTATATAACTCATTATCATTGAGACGTGGGTGTACCTCAGAGGAACCGTCTGAATCATACACAGGAGCTCTGTCAGGTTGATTACTGATGTTGATGATTGTTGCCAATTAGCCATCAAGATGGAGTTCGTAGCCACCTCTTCTTCCTCATCATATGCTGCTGCAGATGCCATGAGATCAAACTTTTCAGCTAGAAGTGGAATTCCTGCTTCTTCCTTTTGTGCTATAAGAAGCTGAGACTGGAGATGGGCAGCATTCCTCTTCTTTCTTGCATGACTATCACGATGCTCAATACCCGCAACATCACTATCTTGTTTATACATCATAGTAGAAGTGGTGTGAAAGACATGATCTCAATTCGTAGAAAGCGTGTTTTGGAGTCTCAACAAAATCAAACTTCGCCAAAATTTTCCAGCCCGATAAAAAATACCTCAGTCCGATATAAAATAAACCGTAAAAATTTTGAATTACCAAATTTTGAATTCAACTTAGAAATAGCCAAAAACTAATAGGGAAAAATTTTGAAAAATGAAAATTTTTGACCAAAATAAAACCGAAAAATGGCCTAAAAATTTGAATTTTGGTCTGAAAATTTGAATTTTTGGTCGAAAATTTTTTTGCCTCGCCAAAATTTTAAATCGAAGCTTAAATGGCCTAAAAATGGTCTAGGAAAAAATAAAGTTTACTTGGGTTTTCCCGCCAAAAAACTCTTTTTTTTTCCTGTAAACTATGTTCCGGGACAAGTCTAGATAGTGGCTAAGTCTGAAAAATACTCGAACAAAATATCCATCGGAATGCCCATCGGAATATTCTATCGGAATGTGGATCGGAATGTTCTATCGGAATGATATCGGATATCCGTCGGAATAACTGAGTTCAACAACTATCGGAATCCGTATCGGAATATGTATCGGAATAATAGCTTGCAACACTTATCGGAATATGTATCGGAATAATAGCTTGCAACACTTATCGGAATCCTTATCGGAATACGTATCGGAATAATAAACCCTTTTTCGATGGATTCTGTCGGAATATGTAAACACTTTTCCGATGGATTATGTCGGAATACGAGTACTATTCCGAGACTATAGGTGATTGTGGTAAATTACACCTCTTGTTTAGGAAAACAAAGGAGGGTAAATGAGCGGTAAGTATCGAGTGATGATTTAGGAAAATCAAGCACTAATGACCCTTATGAATTCCAAGTTCGTTTCCCAAGGAGGTATATGTGTGTGACTAAGATGTACAAGATTTGAGATTAATATTAGGTTTAGAAGGGGATGAGAAAAGAAGATGACGAAGACGTAAAAATTACTACTAGAAAGTTAAAACGTAAAACCGTACAAACTACAAAAATAAAAATTAATTCTAAAAATCACCAAAAATTTACCAATAATAAAAATTAATAAACTAAGAGTTTACCAATGATCAAAACTTTTTCAAACCTTTTAAATAATTAAATATTTAATTTTTAAATGCTAATTAAAGCCCTAAAAATCAAATAAATTATCAAAAAGCCCAAATAAAGATTTTTCAATTGGTAAACCTCAAAAATGACCTAAAAATATTAAAAACTATTTTGAGAAATTTTTAAACTAATAAAAACTATTTAAAATGATTTAAAAACTATTAAAACTTAAAATAATTATAAAAATTAATCTAAAAGAGATAAAATTATTCTAAAAGTTGCTAAATTCCTATTTTAATGTATTAAAGCTAAGAAAAATGTAAAAAGTTGAAAAATGTGAAATTTGAAAAATAATAATAAAATAATATTAAAATAATATTAAAAATCCAAAATTTATAAAAAATTCTAAAAACTTGAAAACTAGTTTATTTTAACCTAAATAATCAGAAAATCAAAGTGAAATTACCAGAATACCCCTATTGGGCCCTCAAATGGGCCAAAACCAAAAACAGTCAACACAATTGGGCTTTTGGGCCCAAAAAGTCAAACTTGGCCCAATTGACTTGGAAAAGCCCTATCTGACTCAAAATTCAATTCTAAGAACAAAACTCTAAAGGCCCAAAAGCTGAATATGAGCTTATCACAGCTTATTAAGCACACAGCTTATTCTTATTGGGCTTTTTCAGCCCATTAAGCAATAAGCCAATGCCATAAGCTCTAATTTGACACACAACCTTCTTTTGGGATGATTATGAGATCTGTAAAAAGAAATTTTGAAAAAGCACACTCAATAAGCCAGAAATAAGCAAAGTATTATTTCACTAAAAGACAAAATAGTCGTTTTTGAGAAATAAGGCACCTCAGGACTTGATTCAACTTGCAAAAGATCACAAATGGACTCAATAAGCCAAATCAATCAATAAAATTCCAATAAGCACAACCAATAAGCTAGAATAAGCACAAATGAACTTATGAAAAAGTCAATGAAGTTGGTTTTCTAGTCAAACCCTAAAGTCAACCCACCAAATGCTCCAGTATGAACAAATGGGTCAAATAATGAGCACCTATTACAAAATCCAAGTTGTTGCTGGTTAGAATAAGCTATTATAGCTTATTGATAAGCTGACACCAGTTTTACACTAGCAGTGGCAACCAGCAGGGGAAAGGAGTTCCCACTGCTTTGACTATTTGACCAAGCTTATTTGAGAGTTCTGGTTGGATTCAATTGGAAACAAAGGCACCCTTGTGATCAGTGAATCACAAGGAGTCAATAGCAACAAGAAAATCACAATTAGGTTCACACAATAAGCCACAATCAATCAAACAGTCACCAGATATAGCCCAGATATGGAAATAAGCAGTTAAGCACTTAATAAGCAGATTTAGCAAGAATAAGCCAACCAAACTTAACAGGATGCATACACAAGCTATATAAACTAAGAATAAACACAAAGCAACAAGAACCAAACACTGAATCAAAGCAAACAACAAGATCTAGGCACAAACAGTTACTGATGAATAATGAACATATGTAGAAACAAGTTTGTTGATCTATTTGACACTTGATCCAATTTCAGGCCTCAAATCCTTCTTCCCTGGTGTGATTAACTAAGGTTTAGCACTTGTTAGCCCTAGCCTAAGCTTAGATCTAGGTGTCCTCAAAATCCTAGCCAATTTTACCAAGTATTCAAGATTTTATACCCTATTTTATGAATCTATGTGTTTCAAACCTTCAAACCTGCAAACAGATGAACAAATGCACTCAAATAACAGATACTAACATTTGCAAACAACAAACCACAACTTAACAAGCCACAATCCCAACTTATGCAGTAAACCCAAACACCCTTTTAAAACTTGTTTTCACAATTTTTCAAAGGCTTATGCAGATTTTACCCACAAATCAGACCAATAACACTTCATAAACATCAAATCAAGCCAAATAAACAATAATCAACCACAATATCACAGATTCAAGAACAAATCCACAAAAATCACAAATAATCAGAAACTTAAATAGAAAATGAAAAGGGAAGAAGATGCAAACCTCCAAGACCTACATCCAGGCCTTGGATTGTTTGAGCTGAGGTACTAGCAGAACAAGTACCAGCTTCCAAGCTGCTAAGAAGAACAAACCACAAAGTGAGATCAAAATAATACCAACTTTCTGATTTTTGATGCAAAAGCTTTATCACTTAAAACCTTGCCTCAAAAACCTTCAAACAAGATTATGGAACTCAGATTTTAGCTTATCAAACACCAAACTTTTATAAATAACAGATTAAAATCCAAAATTTTCAGAAATTCAAACTTTATTTCATAAAAAGGAATTACAAAGATTTAAAAGCTAAAATCTGGAACAAAGGGACTCTCACATGTTGAGGTCTCCTTTTATAGGCAAATGCCTGGCTAAACAATATTCACAAACCCTAGCACTAAATTCTCTAAAATGCCCTTGGTCCTTCAAGACGTTTTGATGGAATGAGCTGTTCAAATGCATCTTGGACGTTTATTTCAGCTTTGATATGAAGCAAAGAGTCTAGGTTGTTGATTTGGCCACGTCATTTTACTTGGAGGCTAAGTTGCGTTTTCATTGGTTAAGGAGGTTGAGTGTGGGGTCCAAGGAGTAGTGGGAGTGAGGGTTTTGTGTGTGGGATTTGTTTCTGCACATGTGAATCACACAAGTGCCAGGGTAATTGCAATTAACCCTTTGTTTTAAGTGGGGTAAAATCTGGGTTGGTAAAAGTGAATAGTAACACGTTTGATCCGAAATTGGGGGAATGGAAGTTGTTTGGCGCAATTTGGGAGTTTGAATGTTTCAGTGTACACAAATGGCCCTTGTGTTTTGGGATTTTTGGTAAAACGTGTTTTCAGCCATAGAAACTTGATTTCCTTTGTTATTAACTTTCATCATTTGGCAATTTTGGCACAATACTTTTCCAAAAGTATTTCAAGGGTTGTTTTTGGAACTTTTGCATATTTGAAGGACTGATTTTGGACATTCTTGATCTTCAAAGGTCTTCAATGTATCTTTGTCTTGATGAGGGACCACATTTGACAATTTGAAATTGTTGAGGGACTAATCTTGCCATTTCTTCAAAGTTGAAGGACCTTTTGTGTAATTTTGACAACTTAAGGGACCAAACTTGTAATTATTAATATACAAGGGTTTTAAGTGTCATTTCTTCAATAAATGAGGATCAATCTTGTATGTCTTCAAGTCTTCAAGGTTATTTGTTGAGTATTCCATGATTAGGGCCCGGTTCTTTGTACGGCTTCGTTTCTCGTGTCCGTTTTTCCTTGTATCTTGTGATCTTTTGTCTTTTTCACGATATCCATACCTATAATACACAAGTAAACAAACACAAGCATATATATGGTATATTATGACATTTTTATGCATTTAAAGCCCGAAAAGAACGATGAGATCATGTATAAATGCCATCTCATCACTCCCCCATACTAAGCCATTGTCGTGCCCTCACGCAATGCTAGAATAAAGTATCTAAGCATCACCAAAGTTCAATTTTATTAACCTTTATTGAAAAGTAAAAGACTTGCAACATACTTCGAAGATGTGTAAAGACATAATGTATGATTTTCATCACAAAAAGTGACTTTTAGGGTCAAAGAATAGAAACAAGTCAATGTCCCTTAGAGTAAACTTCGTCATCCTTGATTGTCATACATTCCATGCTAAGTGCAAAAACGAGATCATTGTTGGTATAAGTCACAATGCTAACACTTCTCATACGTCCAAATTGTGTAATACTTTTTCTCCCCGCAATCCTAGTTATTATAAAAGGAAATGGGTTACTAGCATTTTTTATCTATTTGTCATGGATCACAAGTGATTCATATTGACTTATTTGAGTAGTTATTAGTCCGAAAGTAAAGTAGCACGATTTGATCAATAGTTAGTCGAAGGACAAAATCTTTTAAAACGGCTTCTCGTGTATCTCCTTAAGTTCATATCTTGGCATAACTCGTTTCACGATTTGAGACCCTTCTCGGACCGATATTTGGCATGTACTTCATACTTCAAATCTTGGGAAGACGTTCCTGAAATTATGGTCTTCTCTTCATATATTTGGAATTTCTTCACTTGACGTTTTTTAGAGATTCTTCATATTAGGACCACGACTTCATCATTTTTCTTCAATCTTTACTTTGGATTTTGATATACAACGATCCGCCTCCTTTTCGGACTTGGATATATTTATCCTCATACCTTGTTAGGGTCTTTTTGGATAGACTTTCTCCATGATCTTTAGGGGAGTAATTGCTTTTCTTCGTGTGTCTCGATCCTTCATATTGATTTAGTAATAATGATACTTCACATCATCTTGGTTCTTTAGCAAAAATAGAGCTCCTCATGCCTTGTTAGGGCCTTTTTGGATGATCGCCAATCTTCGCGTCCCGCTTCAATAAGTTATGCCTTGGCTATGAACTCTATTCAACCCCGAGCAACTTTTAAACGATCTTGCGCTAGAGGCTAAGTAACCTTTCAAATCGTACGACCTTACTTATGGCAATTATGATTTATTCCTAATGCATTGATCTTATGGGAAGAAAAAGCCACAATTAAAAACATATGAGTTTTTGAAAGAACATTTTCATGTTCTACGTTTAGCATGATCACTTGTCTAACTCTATCATCTCTCGTTCTTCACTATATAAAGACCTCTAATTAAAGAGACTCGTGAATACTTAGCCATGCAAGTCATAATTAATCCAAATTTGGATTAGCTTTCATTAAGACTATATCAAATCAAAGTTTTGGGTTTTCAAGCCACATATAGGATCTTGCACTTTCTTGGACTTTTTCAAGTTTAGAGAATGCGTTTTAAAGTTCCCTTGATAAGTGACTTTCTAGGATCAATTATAGGAACTTACGAAAAGTTCTTGTTCTTAACCCGAAAGAGTTAAGACTTTCGCGTTTTAAAGCTCCCTATATAAAAGTCTAGCAAAACTTGAGATGAGCGGGTTAAGGAATGTAAATGGCTCCAAATGCCCATCAAGTCAAAAATTAACTCTTATTCTACCCAACGGAAAATATACATTCGTGTCTTAAAAACACTTATGAAAACTAAGAAAAATTTTAAAATTTGGCCATTTTTAGCCTTATTAGCAACAAAACATTGAGAACTGGAAAGCGTGAGGGCGTAGCAAAGCAAGTACCTATTCACCCCCCATACTAAAAGCAAACATTGTCCTCAATGTTTCGAGTCTAAAGGTGGAGCACCCCCATACTAGAGACGAAGAGTCGAATGCTTAGGATCTAGCATGGAAAGGGTGATCAACAATATATCTAAAGCCGTTTATTAAGTATGCTAAAAGATAATTGTTAGAACAACAAAGGATATGTCATGGATTCGTGAAAAACTTCTTCAAGCAAACGATGGAGGCTCACGTAAACGAACACGAGAGTCTTCAATCGTAGATGATGATGATGATCTAGATAACACAATCACAAACAACCATGAGACAACGAGTTGAAAGGGTACAAGTCCCCTTATTAGTGAATAGTAAGCATAAAGGATAAGCATGGGATCTCCCCCACGAGGCACCTCGTTTTTTATTACCGAGTCATGAGCTCGACTCGATCCCCTCAATGCTAATTATCATTGGGGAACGTGACTTGGTCGAGGGCAACCATTGAAGGAATTTCCCCACCAAAGTAGTGCTTAAGCCTATGTCCATTCACCTTGAAATTAGGACCATCATCTTCAGCTAGCTCGATGGTCCCATAAGGAAACACTTGTGTAATGGTGAACGGACCCGACCAACGAGATTTCAATTTCCCGGAAAATATCTTAAGACGAGAGTTAAAAAGCAACACTTGATCACCAATGTTAAAAACCCGGTTTTTAATCTTTGAATCATGAAACTTTTTAGTCTTTTCTTTAAAAATTAATGAATTTTCATAAGCATTATCTCTTAATTCATCCAATTCATTCAATTGTATTTTCCGGTGATCTCCCGCGGTCTTCAAGTCAAAGTTTGCATGCTTAAGGGCCCAATATGCCTTGTGCTCCAACTCAATGGGCAAATGACAATTCTTCCCATAGACTAACTTATAAGGAGTGCAACCGATAGATGTCTTATAAGCGGTCCTAATGGCCCATAAAGCGTCATCAAGTTTGTCAGACCATGAAGCACGGTTTTCTCCAATTGACCTCTCTAAAATCCTCTTCAAAGCTCGGTTCGAAACCTCGACTTGCCCACTCGTTTGCGGGTGATAGGCCGTAGAAAGACTATGAGTAACTCCATATTTCTTTAGAACCTTTTCGAATTGGTCATTACAAAAATGGGTTCCACGATCGCTTATAATAGCACGAGGGGTTCCGAACCGAGAGAATAGTTGTTTCAAAAACTTCACTACCACACGAGCATCATTAGTAGGCAAAGCCTTAGCTTCCATCCACTTAGAAAGGTAGTCCACCGCGACGAGTATATATTTATTGCCATGAGACGATGGGAACGGCCCCATAAAGTCTATTCCCCATATGTCGAAAATCTCACACACTTGAATTATGTTTTGCGGCATTTCATCACGTTGAGACGATTTTCCTTGACGTTGGCACGAATCACACGACTTCACAAGTGCGTGTGCATCACGATAGATAGAAGGCCAAAAGAAGCCGGCATCGAACACTTTCTTAGCCGTGAGATTAGCACCGTGGTGACCACCCGTGGGTCCCTCGTGACAAGCTCTAAGGATATTAGAAGCTTCGGCACCAAAAACACAACGTCGAACGAGTTGATCCGCACAAACCCGAAAGAGATAAGGGTCGTCCCAAAAATAAAACTTGACGTCATGAAAGAATTTTCGTTTTTGTTGTGTCGTCATACCCTTGATTATGAAATTGCCCGCATGGTAATTTGCAATGTCGGCAAACCATGGGGTGGTGTCTTTAGAATTCACTACACCGAGAGTCTCAAGAGGAAATGTTTCGGTGATTTCCTTGTTCTCGAAAACATCTTTGTGAGGATCTTCTAGACGAGAGAGATGATCGGCCGCTAGATTCTCGGCTCCTTTTTTGTCAAGCACGGTGACATCAAATTCTTGGAGGAGGAGCATCCAACGAAGCAATCTCGACTTAGCATCTTGCTTAGCTAAGAGATACTTGATAGCCGAATTGTCGGTATACACGATGCTTTTAGTCAAGACGAGATAAGGTCGGAATTTCTCAAAAGCATATACCACGGCAAGGAATTCCTTTTCCGTTGTGGTGTACTTTAATTGAGCCTCGGTCATCGTCTTACTAGCATAATGGATAGGACGGAAATGCTTGTCATAACGTTTCCCTAAGACGGCCCCTATAGCATAATCACTTGCATCGCACATGATTTCAAAGGGTAATTCCCAATTAGGAGCAACAAGAATGGGAGCTTCGGTAAGTTTCCTTTTGAGAATTTAGAAAGCTTTAACACAATCCTCATTGAAGTTAAAAGGAGCATCCTTCTCGAGAAGGTGTGTTATAGGTCGAGAGATTTTCGAAAAGTCCTTGATGAAACGACGATAAAAGCCCGCGTGGCCTAGGAAACTCCTAACTCCCTTAACGGTTTTGGGATGAGGTAACTTGGCGATGACGTCTACCTTAGCTTTATCGACCTCAATCCCCGCTTTCGACACCTTATGTCCTAAGACGATTCCTTGTTTACACATAAAATGACATTTTTCCCAATTAAGCACAAGATTGGTTTCTTCACAACGTTTTAACATTTGCTCGAGATTAGATAAACATGACGTGAACGAATTGCCAAACACCGAGAAGTCATCCATAAACACTTCCATCGACTTCTCGATCATATCGTGAAAAATTGCCATCATACACCGTTGAAACGTACCCGGTGCATTACAAAGTCCGAAAGGCATCCTACGATAAGAGAAGTTCCATAAGGACACGTAAATGTGGTCTTCTCTTGATCACGAGGGTCGAGAGGGATTTGAAAGTAACCGGAAAAACCATCTAAAAAGCAATAGAATTCATTTCCCGCAAGTCGCTCCAACATTTGATCCATGAAGGGCAAAGGAAAGTGGTCTTTACGAGTGGCGTCATTTAACTTTCGGTAGTCAATACACACCCTCCAACCGGTCACAACACGAGTGGGAATTAACTCGTTGTTTTCATTAGGCACAACGGTCATTCCTCCCTTTTTAGGGACACAATGGATTGGGCTCACCCATGGGCTATCGGATATAGGATAAATCATTCCCGCGTCAAGGAGTTTAAGGACCTCCTTTTTGATGACATCGTGAATTTTGGGATTCACCCTTCTTTGACTTTGAATTGCGGGTTTGTAGTCCTCCTCCAGTAAAATCTTGTGAGTACAAAATTTTGGGTCAATACCCTTAATGTCGGATATTTTCCACGCAATTGCCCCTTTATGAGCCTTAAGAACTTTCAAGAGCTCGGTTTTTTCATTATTAGCAAGACCTCTTGCAATAATAACTGGCAACTTGTCATCACCTTCCAAGAATGCGTATTCAAGGTGAGAAGGAAGATCTTTCAATTCAAGGATAGGTGGTTCCTCGATTGAAGATTTTGGTTCAACACTCATAACTTCCATCGGCGAAAGAAATGGTGGAATAGAAATTTCATCACTAATCAACACCTCTTCTTCATTGTCGATTTCATTTGAAGTGAGATCGCCTCCTTGGAATGGAGTGAGATTTGGTGTGGAATTAGCAAGAATCGGATCCAAAATAGTGGGATTGCCACTTGACGAGCTATCGAAAAAACCTAACACTTCTTATGAAAACTCATCGCAAACCACATCAACGATGTCAATGTAATTGATGGTAGCGATTGCATAAACATGAGAAGGTTTCGAGTTTTGAGTAGCGTTTATAACAAGTTCCTCTTTGTTGAATCTCAAAGTGATAGTTCTTGCATGAACATCGATAAGCGATCTCGACGTGTCTAAAAATGAACGACCTAATATTAGAGGAACTTGAGGATCCGCGGGGATGTCAACTACTATAAAATCAACGGGATAGTAGAACTTCCCCACTTTTACGAAAACATCTTCGGCTACTCCACATGCCATAATCGTAGAATGATCGGCCATCTCGATAGACATGTTCGAAGGAATAAGAGCCGGAAGCGAAAGCGATTTCCAAATGGAAAATGGCATCAAATTAATGCTCGCACCAAGATCGGCCAAGGCGAGGCATTCTTTCATATCTTGTATGTCACAAGGAATGAGAAACTTTCCGGGATCACCAACTTTTTCCGGTATGCGGTTAAGATAAACCGAAGAACAATTAGCAAGCTTTGAAAGCTTTTCCTTATCGTTCATCATACTTTTAAAAGTGGTAGCGAAACGAGGCATATGATGTGTCGTGGATAGTATATGTGATAATTAGATACGTTATAGGGTAAATTAGAAGATTACCTTTAGGAAAAAGTAATAGACTAATAATACCAATGACGAATTCAATTAAACACGTGAGTGAGTCGAGTTCGTTGTACACGAAGATCTTATGAATTTGAGACGTTTTGCTTTGATTTGGACAATCGATTTGAATTGGTTTGTGGATTTTAAACTACAATTAAAAACTACGAATTTTAAGCTATTTAAAATAAACCTAAAGTGCATGAATCGTAAACCCGCCTATTTAAACTACAATTACTTAATGGAGAAGCTTTTACACTAATTTACTTTATTATTAAAAATCTACTTTAAAACAAATCTATTTAAAAACGATCTTATTATAATTATTAAAGTCTAATTAAAAATTAAACTAATTAAACTTTTAAATAAAAACATTTTTTTTTATTAGTAAACTTATAAAAGAAATTAAATTGATTTAAATTTAAACAAAGATTAAAACTAAGTATTAAAATGATTAAAAGGCTGACAGCTACAATTAAAGTGACAATATTAATAAGAAAGACTATAATAAAACTCAAAAGATGAGCTAGCACAGATGGTAAAAGTGTGTGACAGTTAACCGAGAGGTCTCGGGTTCGATCCTTAGCGGTGGATTTTTTTTTTTTTGGATTATATTTATTTTGGAATTACTTAGTGATATTCACAGCCCCTAACACCTCAGTATGAGGCGCAGGACAACAGTAAAAAAAAACAATATAACAGCCATATAAACCAAAAATCAGCAACACAGACTTTAATCCAAATATATTAACTCATCAGACAGATTTAAAATTAACAAATGAATTATTAAAGCTAGCTTTTAAACTTTCAGTAGACCATATTAACAATAGCAAATTCATCCACATCAAACATTTTAAACAATATGGCAGATCTTAACAATTATAAACACACAAATGACCATTCCAGCAGACTACCTTAAGTAAAACAATTCTCTACCTTACCAGACTTAACAACATATCAGCAGGCAAAAGAAATACATAGCTATATCAGACAATCGCATAGTAATCTCACAAGATATCATACTAAATCCATCTTATTCAAACTTAAATCACAGATCGAAATCACTTTACCACTCATACATATTTTAAGCATACTAAAAGTTAAACACAAGCCTTATGGAACTAAATCAGACTCAATGTAGCAGTTATACAATCTTATCGAACTACTCATCAAGACAAAATCTAGCAGGAAACAGATCTATACACAAAAAAAAACGCTATAACTTGGCAGATAATCACAATCTAAAATGCGAACAAATCCAAACTTTTTGATAAAAAACATCCGCATAAACTCACCTCCATTCTCTTCATATCTAGCATACAAGGTTCAATTTATCATCGAAATAGGCATAACTAAGGCAGTATCATTCTTAAGATTCAAACAAAATTAACACAAAGATTTTACATAATACAAATTAATTCATAAAAACATCTAAGCTTTTCAGCAGATTAACAATCTAAGCAAATCCATTAACATCTAAAACCTTAAACAGATTATCATAACAGGCAGATCTCTCAACAATCAAAGACATTATAAATGTATACAAATAATAGAAAAGAAAGTAGAACCTTTTGCCGAATCCTTTGAGACGAAGCGCAGCGCTGAGCTGGCTTAAAACTTAAACGACACCACCGTTCTACCCAAACATCTCCATCTAAAATCTCGAACCACCAATATGTCTCGAACTAACAGCTTCTTTTAAATGATTATCCAGTGGGATAAACATGTATCTCCCTAATCCACTCTAAATCATTCACATAAACTACTGATAAAGTTTACACGACTGATTTTTCAGTTATAAGATCAATTGGAATATTCAGAGAATGCAAACTTATAATATCAATTAAATAAAACGTGAGATTAAAGAGAGACGAATAAACTGAAGATGATTTTTATTAATTCAAAACTTCATTACATTATTTAAAAGAAAAAATTACAAATCCTAAACACAATCTAACATTATAACATTAAGAGTAAAAAAGGGATGAAAAATACAGGGAAAATGGGGGTATTTATAGCCCCCCCCCATAGGCTTGATGATGCGGATATTCGGATCTCCATAGGAATATTCCAAATGATCTTGAGCCATCGATCTTCTCTTCTACACTCTCTCTCTTTTCTGTTTTAATCCAACGGCTGATATATGCCTTCCATCACGCGGATCGCCAACGTGTACAAGAGGTGTGCTTCTTGTGCTAGTTGATGGCTGAAGTGTCATTCCCTGATTGGTGGATTGGTGAGTGATGCGTTGTTTCACCCAATCAGGGAAGAGAGAGAAAGCCACGTCACCATCTTGCACCATCTTCAATCTCCGATTTCCATGGGAATTAATTTAGCAAACGTGTGCTTCACGCGCTATGGATAAAAAAAAACCTCTATTGATTTAAAAACTAGGTTTAACTGTTTATTTTGTTTGAGAGATATGGTTTAATTTGGGAAACAATAAAGTGACAGTTTCTCTTTTGTGATTTAGGGTTTGTCATCTGGTGAAAAGGGGAGAGATGCATAGGGTGTAACGAAAAAGATGAAGTGTGTGGGTGACGACTGTTTGGTTTGGTTTATTTGGGATTGGGGAAAAGGTGTAAAGTATTTATCGAAAGTAAATAAGAAAACATGTGGTGTGTGACGACTGTTTACCAAAAGAAAGTATAAATACTTAATTCAATCTTTGCACCGACACTTTGTTATGGACCCTTGACTTTACACGTTTAAAGCTTTGTGACTTGGGCTTTCCACCGTCTCAATCTTGGCTATGATGGGCCTTCCCATATTTTTGGACCCAAAGAGAAATGTAATGAACTCCCATGTCTCCTCAATGGGCTTTAGTACCCGTCTTGCACTTTTGTCCCAAGTTTCATCCGTTTATATTTTCCATTTTGGGCCAGGACTTGGGCTTTCAAAAACTCCAAATTATTAACTTGAATATTAAATGGGCTTTTGAGCCCATTTACCCCATGGTGGGTCCCACTTGGCCAAAAATCACTTATTAAATATTTAATCCTCTAAATCGAACTCGATCTTGGCTTCCTCGATCTTCCTCATCAAACTCGTGTCGGTTTTCATCGGTTTTTGCAAACTTGGTACCTACACACATGAAAACAAGAAACAAGCATTTCCAAGGCATATATGATACATTTCATGCAATATTTCATTGTTTTAAGCTACTAATGATATGAGTAAATACACTCATATCAAATTCCCCCATGCTAAGCAATTGCCGTGTCCTCACGCAATGATAAAATAAAACTAAATCTACACCATTATTCAACTTTTGACACTTATTATTTTGCAAAGACATAATGTATTGCTTTCATTATTTGAAAAATAACTTTCGGATCATAAAACTCAAATAGATTCATCGTCCCCGACTTTTCACTTTTCCATGCCAAGTGCAAAAACAAGATCATTGTTATTATAAGTTGGTAAACTAACACGAACTCATGTGGGCCAATTAATCACTTAGACTCCCTTATTCCTAAGTGTATCTCTTATATTTTATTGTTGTCTAAAATGATCACGAGGATGCATTGTTGACTTATTTCGATAATTTATTAGGCCGAAAATAAAGTGAACGATTTAATCAATAGTTAGCTAAAGGACAAAATCTTTTAAAACTGCTTCTCGGGACTTCATAAAGTTCATATCTTGGCATAACTTGTTTCGCGATTTGAGACCTTTCTCGGATCGATATTTGGCAATGACTTAATACTTCCAACCTTGAGAGACGCTCACGAAATAATGGTCTTCTCTTCATAATATTTCTTCACTTGAAGTTTTGAGAGATTCATACTTGGACCACGACTTCTTCATTTTTCTCCAATCTTTACTTGGGATTTTGATTAACAACGATCCGCCTCCTTTTTGGACTTGGCTTCATTTATCCTCATACCTTATTTTTGGTCTTTTTGGATAGACTTTTCCATGACTTTTTGGGAGTATTTTGCTTTTCGTCGTGTGTCTCGATCCTTCATATTGATTTTTGATAAATGAGTCTTCACATCACTTGAGATCTTTAGCAATAAAACATAGCCCTCATGTCTTGTTAGGACCTTTTTGGACTCGCCAATCTTCGCATTCCGCTTCAATAAGTTATGCCTTGGCTATGAACTCTAATCCATACCGAGCAACTTTAAACGATCTTGGGCTAGAAGCTAAGTAACTTTTCAAATCGTTCAACATTATTTATTGCAATTAAATTTATTAACAAGTGATGGGAGAATAGGCTCATAATTAACTCACATAAATTCCCGAAAGAATACCGAACTTATAAATGGCTCTATCATCTCTTGTTCTCCATATTGTAAAATTCCAAGAATGAAATCAATGGATACTTAGCCTATTAAATCAAAGTTTTGGGTTTTCAAGTCATCTATAGGATCTTGCATCTTCTTAGACTCTTGCAAGTTTTAGAATGTGCGTTTTAAAGTTCCCTTGATAGACGACTTTCTAGGATCAATTATAGGAGCTTGCGAAAAGTTCTTGTTCTTAACTCGTATGAATTAAGACTTTCGCGTTTTAAAGCTCCCAATATAATAGCCTAGCAAAACTTAATTCAAATACGTTAAGGAAAAGCTATGGTTAAAAACCAAGTCGAGTCAAAAACTATTCTTATTGAAAACTTACATTCGTGTCAAAACACTTATTTTATTTATTAAAACTTAAAAATAACACAAAAAATTTTAAAATTTTATGAAAAATGAGAAAAACTATGAAAAATGAGAAAAACTACACGTTAGGACACGACAAAAGCAATTGCAAGCGATTATATCGATTGACTCCCCCATGCTAAAACCAAACATTGTCCTCAATGTTTCTTAGCTCAAGAGTAACACCCCCTTGCTAAGACACGAAGAGTCTAATGCAATCTCCTAGCATGGAAAGAGCACGCAAATCTATAAGCCATTTATTAATTATGCCTCAAGAAAAACGTTAGTCAATAATAATCAAGGGTAAGAAAGTGTGCCCCTTTTTGGCATTCAAAGAATGGAAGATCAAGTGGACCGGCAAAAACCGAACACGAGAGTCTTCAAATAATAGGGTCGTACCTAATATCACAACACAACAAATCACGAACACGAGCTTGAAAGATCAAGCCTTATTAGGTGTTAGAGAGTAGAAGAAAGATAGAAAGAACTCGTTTTTGTTCACCGAGTCATGAGCTCGACTCGATCCCCGCATTCATTGGTCCTTAGGGAAAGTTGTGAAAACCGGCATATTGGAGTAAAAACCAACATAAAGCTCGATGCCGGGGTCAAAGATTACATCCTCGTTGTCGGATGACAAACGAAAGGATAAAACTCTAACACAAATCTCTAAAAAGAGATGGTAGTCACAAACTATGGTATGGATGTAGCATGCTCCACGAGATAAACTCGCACCAAAATGATAGAAAAATCTTTCAATTATTGCATCGGTGAAAGGCCGAGATTTCCCTAAATCAATGATTCCGGGATCGAATACCTCGTCCTCGGTGGAGAAAGGAATAGACAACAAGGTGTCGTCCCCCCATGCTAATCCTAAGTCATATGAAGCACATGGTAATGGTGGTACAAAAGTCTCAACCATAGTGGTTTCAACTTGCATGACTTTGTCGACTTTTTCACTCTTAGGAACGTGAACAAAGGGGTCATGGTACTCAATATGAGTCACATGAAAAACCCGCACATTAAGATCAACGCGAGTGGGAGGGAGATTGGGAATAATGTAAATTTCTCCATCCGAGTCGACATACTCATCACAAAAGGTGTGATCATCATCACAAACCTCATCAACCTCCTTCATAAGAAGATCATCATCACAAAGGTTGTGATATGTAGGAGGTATGATGTTCTCAAAATCCTCTTGAATCAATGGATTATTGTTCAATGAAGCTTCAAATAGAGGATTTGAGTAAGTCACAAAAGTGTCGTCATCCTTGTCATCACAAGAAATTTCCGACAAAGTATCGAGTGTGTCACACTCGGATACAAGATCATCATTCTCATTTGAAGGCAATTCATCGGCGAATTCCTCGAGAATGGTAGGTAAAACACAAGAATCACGTTCGATCTCAAGATCGGAAACGTCTTCACTTCCCCGTGGAAGTGGATCAAGGATAGCAAAAAGTTCATCGATGAACTTATCCAACGAATAATCACTAACCTCACTCGGTGTGAAGTTAGGAATCAAAGGCTCTTCGAATGAAGATGGTGCCTTGGGAACATCAACATGATCCATAGAAGCGAGTGAAAATGAGTCCATTTTCAAAGTTTGTTCAATTAAAGCAATATCACTCTCGGGATCAAAATTCTCATTATCAAACTCACTAACATCGAATGGCTCAATCAAGTAATCATCAATTTGTTTTTCAATCTTATCATCCTCGTGTGGAGTGAGTATAGATGAGGTAACATTACAACATGATTCAACAAAATTAGGTTTTTCACTTTCCAATTTCTTAGGAAGCAATCTTGAAATTTTTTCCGGTTTGAAAATCATATGTTTATCCCCATGAAACAATTTAAGCTCCCCTTCTTTCATATCAACTAAAACACCAGCTGTACACAAAAATGGTCGTCCTAAAATTATAGGTGCACGAGGATTCGGCTCATAATCAATGATAGCAAAATCGGCTAGGTAAACGAACTCCCCCACTTTAACAATGACATTTTCCGCTATACCAACCGGTCGAGTGGTGGTTCCATTAGCAAGCTCAATGATCATTCGAGTGGGAATAAGTCGCAAATAGTCAAGAGTTTTCCAAATGGACAAGGGCATAACGTTAATACTAGCTCCTAGATCGGCAAGAGCTTTGTATTCCCCAAGCTCATCGAAAACACAAGGTATCAAAAAGTGACCCGGATCATTATACTTCTTAGGAAAGAGATCAATGAAATCCGAGGTACTAATCACATTTAAAGTAGCCTTGGTGACATTCCAAAAGGTTTCTTTAGGTGGCACAATAAGCTCAAGCTTCCTTTCTAAATTATCATAAGCGGTGATAGCCTTAAGCTCTCCCCTCGGGTTTGGAATGGTATTACTAGGTAAGCAACCCGAAGAAGTAGATGGTTTAGACATGAATCCCTCAAACATCGAAAGCAATTTATTTTGATTTTGTTCCACACTTTGTTGCAAACGATTTTGACTTTGCTCAAACATTTGCTCAAATCTTTGTTCCATTCTTTGTTGATTAAGCTCAATCTTGTTATTTTGCCCCTTTAGTGTATTTTAAAACTCATTTTTCAAAGTTGCCATTTGTCCTTGAATATTATTTTGCAAAGCCTTCATATTTGCCTCATTTAACTTCATGTAACTTGACAAATCATTTTGATTATTCCCTTGAAAACCTTGATTGTTTTGATTAGCATTAAACCCATTTCCTTGATTATAATTCCCTTGGTTACCACGGTTAAAATTATTCCCATTATTACCATTGTTGTACCTATTTTGAACCGGTGGAAAACCCGGTGGAGCAACATGACTTTGACGAGGAACTTGACCGTTGGAGCCATAAGTTCCCGTCACGGCAAAAGCACTAGCTTGATCAAACCCCACGTTTAAACAAGCATAATTAGGATGTGCTCCACCACATGATACACAAACATTCCCAATCATATTAATCGATCCATGAGGATTCTTCCTAATCTCACTCAAAATCGTGTCAATCTTAAAGTCCAATCTAGCAATCTCGTGATTAGATGAATTCACATTGGAAACAACCGGTGTGTTTCGTGAATATTGTGCTCTAGACTTATCCTCAATTATTCTCCACGCGTCTCTCGGTGTTTTTCTTAAAAGATTACCACCCGCGGCGGCATTTAAAGAATCTTGTTCAATCATATTTAGCCCATTATAGAAAGTATTTATTTGATGCAATTCCGAGAAACCGTGGTGTGGACATTGTCTTAACAAATCCTTAAATCTTTCCCAAGCAACCCCAAACGATTCATGCACTTTTTGTTCAAATCTAGTTATCTCATTTTTAAAGTGTGTTGTCTTGGACGGTGGAAACAAATAATTCATAAACTTCGACACTAAATCATCCCAAGTTAAAATCGAACCCGGTGGTTCTTTCTCATACCAAAGCTTAGCATTACCCTCGAGCGAGTACGGAAAAAGCATAAGCTTAATCACGTCATTCGGCACATCTCTAAACTTGAGAGTCGAGGTAATTCGATTAAAATTCCGAATGTGAGAATGCGGGCTATCGGCCTCATTGCCACGAAATTGGTCGGCACGAATGAGCGATAAAAGACCCGTCTTAATCTCAAAATGATCCGCCAAAATAGCCGGCACAACGATTGCTTCCCCATACCCTTCGGTGGGTGCACGGAGCAATTCCTCCATTGTTCGGTTATCGGCCATCTCTACAACAATAGGTGGAATCTCGGGTTCCACTATTCGTTGTTGACGATTTCTATTTCTACGAGGTATATTTTCAAGCCTATTAAAATCTATCACAAGACGAGAAGAACGTAATTGCATACACTACAAAGACAAGAATTTAGAGGGTTGAAGAAAAGAAATTAGACAAGAAAGAAGATTATTTTTGGTATATTTATTTGGTATTGCTCAATCAAAAATGATCGATAAAAAAACAAGGAATAAGGATAACTACTATGGAAGTAAATTACCCTCGGTCGACTTTGAAACGATAGGTGAAAACCTAAACGTCTCGAGGTTCAATAGGTAAACAACAAAAAATAAGATTTAATACTACTTGAGTCGGCAAACCAATAATAGGTTGTTCCTCTCAATATACGCACAAGCAAGCGGGGAAACGAGGTGGCACAAAGCACTTAAGAACCTTTTTCCTTAGACGGCCTTTTATAGCACGTCGCCTTATACCCACCTTATAGTTTGTATAAATCGAGTTCAAACTTCTTATTAGTATTTATCTATTTTGCCTTTATTTTTGTTTTGGGTTCGAATACAATAGCTAGGTGATGAAATCCCAACTAAGGCTTATTTGAAAAGTATTTAAAATTATTGTTCTACGTAATATAATATATTATTCACAAAAAAACGAGAAAAACGATACATACTACTTAATAGAAAAGTAACAAAACTTTCCGAGGATGGAAAGGGTCTTCAAATCCACGATCAACAAATCTCAACAAAAGCGAATCGTACACAAGATCCCCGGCAGCGGCGCCAAAATTTTTGATGTATCGTGGATTAAACACATATACGATATAGGACAAATTTAGGCAATTACCTTTAGGAAAAAGTAATTAACCAAAAATAAGTCAAAGACGGATACGATTAATCACGTGAGTGAACCAAGTTCGTTGTACACGAAGATCTTATGAATTTGAGACGTTTTGCTTTGATTTGGACAATCGATTTGAATTGGTTTGTGGATTTTAAACTACAATTAAAAACTACGAATTTTAAGCTATTTAAAATAAACCTAAAGTGCATGAATCGTAAACCCGCCTATTTAAACTACAATTACTTAATGGAGAAGCTTTTACACTAATTTACTTTATTATTAAAAATCTACTTTAAAACAAATCTATTTAAAAACTATCTTATTATAATTATTAAAGTCTAATTAAAAATTAAACTAATTAAACTTTTAAATAAAAACATTTTTTTTTATTAGTAAACTTATAAAAGAAATTAAATTGATTTAAATTTAAACAAAGATTAAAACTAAGTATTAAAATGATTAAAAGGCTGACAGCTACAATTAAAGTGACAATATTAATAAGAAAGACTATAATAAAACTCAAAAGATGAGCTAGCACAGATGGTAAAAGTGTGTGACAGTTAACCGAGAGGTCTCGGGTTCGATCCTTAGCGGTGGATTTTTTTTTTTTTTTTGGATTATATTTATTTTGGAATTACTTAGTGATATTCACAGCCCCTAACACCTCAGTATGAGGCGCAGGACAACAGTAAAAAAAAACAATATAACAGCCATATAAACCAAAAATCAGCAACACAGACTTTAATCCAAATATATTAACTCATCAGACAGATTTAAAATTAACAAATGAATTATTAAAGCTAGCTTTTAAACTTTCAGTAGACCATATTAACAATAGCAAATTCATCCACATCAAACATTTTAAACAATATGGCAGATCTTAACAATTATAAACACACACAAATGACCATTCCAGCAGACTACCTTAAGTAAAACAATTCTCTACCTTACCAGACTTAACAACATATCAGCAGGCAAAAGAAATACATAGCTATATCAGACAATCGCATAGTAATCTCACAAGATATCATACTAAATCCATCTTATTCAAACTTAAATCACAGATCGAAATCACTTTACCACTCGTACATATTTTAAGCATACTAAAAGTTAAACACAAGCCTTATGGAACTAAATCAGACTCAATGTAGCAGTTATACAATCTTATCGAACTACTCATCAAGACAAAATCTAGCAGGAAACAGATCTATACACAAAAAAAAAACGCTATAACTTGGCAGATAATCACAATCTAAAATGCGAACAAATCCAAACTTTTTGATAAAAAACATCCGCATAAACTCACCTCCATTCTCTTCATATCTAGCATACAAGGTTCAATTTATCATCGAAATAGGCATAACTAAGGCAGTATCATTCTTAAGATTCAAACAAAATTAACACAAAGATTTTACATAATACAAATTAATTCATAAAAACATCTAAGCTTTTCAGCAGATTAACAATCTAAGCAAATCCATTAACATCTAAAACCTTAAACAGATTATCATAACAGGCAGATCTCTCAACAATCAAAGACATTATAAATGTATACAAATAACATAAAAGAAAGTAGAACCTTTTGCCGAATCCTTTGAGACGAAGCGCAGCGCTGAGCTGGCTTAAAACTTAAACGACACCACCGTTCTACCCAAACATCTCCATCTAAAATCTCGAACCACCAATATGTCTCGAACTAACAGCTTCTTTTAAATGATTATCCAGTGGGATAAACATGTATCTCCCTAATCCACTCTAAATCATTCACATAAACTACTGATAAAGTTTACACGACTGATTTTTCAGTTATAAGATCAATTGGAATATTCAGAGAATGCAAACTTATAATATCAATTAAATAAAACGTGAGATTAAAGAGAGACGAATAAACTGAAGATGATTTTTATTAATTCAAAACTTCATTACATTATTTAAAAGAAAAAATTACAAATCCTAAACACAATCTAACATTATAACATTAAGAGTAAAAAAGGGATGAAAAATACAGGGAAAATGGGGGTATTTATAGCCCCCCCATAGGCTTGATGATGCGGATATTCGGATCTCCATAGGAATATTCCAAATGATCTTGAGCCATCGATCTTCTCTTCTACACTCTCTCTCTTTTCTGTTTTAATCCAACGGCTGATATATGCCTTCCATCACGCGGATCGCCAACGTGTACAAGAGGTGTGCTTCTTGTGCTAGTTGATGGCTGAAGTGTCATTCCCTGATTGGTGGATTGGTGAGTGATGCGTTGTTTCACCCAATCAGGGAAGAGAGAGAAAGCCACGTCACCATCTTGCACCATCTTCAATCTCCGATTTCCATGGGAATTAATTTAGCAAACGTGTGCTTCACGCGCTATGGATAAAAAAAAACATCTATTGATTTAAAAACTAGGTTTAACTGTTTATTTTGTTTGAGAGATATGGTTTAATTTGGGAAACAATAAAGTGACAGTTTCTCTTTTGTGATTTAGGGTTTGTCATCTGGTGAAAAGGGGAGAGATGCATAGGGTGTAACGAAAAAGATGAAGTGTGTGGGTGACGACTGTTTGGTTTGGTTTATTTGGGATTGGGGAAAAGGTGTAAAGTATTTATCGAAAGTAAATAAGAAAACATGTGGTGTGTGACGACTGTTTACCAAAAGAAAGTATAAATACTTAATTCAATCTTTGCACCGACACTTTGTTATGGACCCTTGACTTTACACGTTTAAAGCTTTGTGACTTGGGCTTTCCACCGTCTCAATCTTGGCTATGATGGGCCTTCCCATATTTTTGGACCCAAAGAGAAATGTAATGAACTCCCATGTCTCCTCAATGGGCTTTAGTACCCGTCTTGCACTTTTGTCCCAAGTTTCATCCGTTTATATTTTCCATTTTGGGCCAGGACTTGGGCTTTCAAAAACTCCAAATTATTAACTTGAATATTAAATGGGCTTTTGAGCCCATTTACCCCATGGTGGGTCCCACTTGGCCAAAAATCACTTATTAAATATTTAATCCTCTAAATCTAACTCGATCTTGGCTTCCTCGATCTTCCTCATCAAACTCGTGTCGGTTTTCATCGGTTTTTGCAAACTTGGTACCTACACACATGAAAACAAGAAACAAGCATTTCCAAGGCATATATGATACATTTCATGCAATATTTCATTGTTTTAAGCTACTAATGATATGAGTAAATACACTCATATCAGCATATACAACAACGCGTCGGCTAAACTCACATCAAAATGCACTTGTTGAAACATTTTTATAAAAAGCTCGATTTTTTGTTTGTTACGTTCTTGCAATTTCTCTTTGTTTCTTCTCGAAGGGTAGGGTAAAGGTGGTGTGGGTTGGTCATTAGGCAACGGCCTTGGAAACTCGGGTTCCACAATTGGTATTGGTTCAACCGTAGGTGTGGTATGAGCGGTACTTCGTGGGATTGTAATGTGCTCCTTTTCGACCATCACCTCGGGTTCTTTCTCGATTTCCTTCTCCGTAGAAGTTACTTGGACGAGAGATTGGTTCCTTGAATGTTTTACCACTTCGTGTAGTAATAACCTTCACTTCTCCCTTCGGGTTTGCAATGGTATCACTAGGAAGACCACCCGAGGAAGAGGGTTTACACATGATTGCTTCAAACATCTTAGCCATTCGGTCCTCAAATTTTGATTGCCTAGCATCCGCTTTTAATAACTCTTGCTTAATCTCATGTTGTCCTAATTCCATCTTTTGTTGATTTTGTTGAAGACGTTGGACATTTCCTTCCATTTTGTTTGCATGAGTTTTAAGTTCATTAGCAAGTTCATTTTTTAGCTCGTTTTTCAACTCGGATCTTAAACTAATCATCTCACGTTGCATGTTATCAAATTTAGCATCATTTGCTTTAGCATAATCCAAAAATTCTCCTTGCAAATTTTTAGTGTGAGCATTTTGAAAACCTTGTGTAGTGTTTTGAAAATCACGGTTTTGGTTTTGATTGGTGACTTGCCCATCCCCATTTTGATAATTCCCTTTGTTGTAGTTACGTGAATTGCCTTGGTAATTACCACTTTGGTTGTTGTTTCGATAATTATTAACATTTTGATTTGGTGGAGCTTGATTTGGGCGGGAACCTTGACCGTTTTGGTTGTAAGTTCCCGTTGCTACATAAGCACTCGAAGTGTTACCATCCGCGGTAATGCACTCGGAAAGATCATAAGCTCCACCACAAGACAAACAACTCTTAGCAACCGCTTTAACCGAAGCGGAATCTGAAGCTTCTTGAGCTTTCCAATGGGACATAAGATTAGCAAATCTATCAAAAAACCGATTTTCCTCATTAGCTTCATCATGTAAGGCATTAATGCTACGAGACGATGACGATGAAGACGAACCCAAATTGGCAACACTCGGTGTGTTACGAGGGCTATAAACCTTAGATCTATTCTTGATGATTTGTAAAGCCTCATTTGTCGTCTTGCACAAAAAATTACCACCCACGGCGGCATTCAAATAATCTCGTTCATGATCATTAAGCCCATTATAAAAAGTATCAATTTGATGCAATTCCGTAAAATCATGGTGTGGACATTCATGTAACATTTCTTTAAATCGTTCCCATGCCATTGAAAGACTTTCATTATTTCTTTGCACAAATCGTGAAATCTCATTTTTCAAGTGTGTTGTTTTAGATGGTGGAAAAAACTTGTTCACAAACTTAGAAACGAGATCGGCCCATGTCAAAATCGAATTTGGTGGTTCTTTCTCGAGCCAAATTTTTGTGGGTCCATCAAACGAGTATGGAAACAACATCATCTTAATGGCGTCATGTGGAACATCCTTAAACTTGCTAGTAGCGGTGAGACGGTTAAAATTCCTAATATGATAGTGCGGGTTGTCTTTCTCGTGACCTCTAAACTTATTTGCTTGCAACATCGACATTAAACCCGTATTAATCTCGAAATTCTCCGCAAGAATGGCGGGAATCACAATAGCCTCTCCAAAACCCTCGGTGGGTGCTTGAAGCAACTCCATCATAGTACGATTAGCCATGACGACTTCTTGTTCTACAATAGGTTCAACAATTGAAGGTTGTTCTTCAATCAACGTCTTTTGATTGGCTTGCTTTTGAAGACGTTTACGAGCTCGTTTTGCTTGATTACGAGTGATCATAAACTTCACGAAGAATGGGAGGTGAGCAAAGAAGATTCTATTTGGTTGTTTTGTGAATTTTCAATTTTTTTGTGTTTTTGATGATATTTAATTTTTTTGGATTTTGGTGTATCTTCGTAGACAACAATCTACAAAATCTCTCCTCGAATCAAACTCTTGATTAAAGAAGCCTCAAAGGAATGAAAACGATCACGTGGAGTGAACGCCTTCGAATGACTTTAGAAGTTTGGTGAAAACCAAATTGTTCAAGAGGTTTTAATCACAAAGAAACCAAGCAAATATATTATACGTAATAATACTTTGGGCGGCAAAACCCTCGATTAGCCTTCAATCTCAAAATACTCACAAGCAAGCGGGGAAACGAGGCGGCGCGAAGCACTTAAGAGCCTTTTTCCTTAGGGTATATTTTATAATACCCGCCTTATACCCACCTTATAGTTTGTATTTTTCAAAATCGAGCTTCACGAAAATATTTATCTATTTTTGCCTTTTTTCTTTTTGTTTGAGATTCGAATACAATAATTGAGTGATGAAATCCCAATTAAGGTTGTGTTTTCACACTTTTGGAGATATTGTTTATTTGTTGTGATACTTAATACAATATAGTAATAATATTTTTACAAGAAAAAACCAAGAAAACCGATAATACGTATTAGTAGAGTTCTACTAATACAAATACTATTTATGGTTAATATTAAAAACAACAATACAAATTAATCACGACACACCTCCCCGGCAGCGGCGCCAAAATGATTGTGGTAAATTACACCTCTTGTTTAGGAAAACAAAGGAGGGTAAATGAGCGGTAAGTATCGAGTGATGATTTAGGAAAATCAAGCACTAATGACCCTTATGAATTCCAAGTTCGTTTCCCAAGGAGGTATATGTGTGTGACTAAGATGCACAAGATTTGAGATTAATATTTGGTTTAGAAGGGGATCAGAAAAGAAGATGACGAAGACGTAAAAATTACTACTAGAAAGTTAAAACGTAAAACCGTACAAACTACAAAAATAAAAATTAATTCTAAAAATTACCAAAAGTTTACCAAAAATCAAAATTAATAAAATAAGAGTTTACCAATGATCAAAACTTTTTCAAACCTTTTAAATAACTAAATATTCAATTTTTAAATGCTAATTAAAGCCCTAAAAATCAAATAAATTATCAAAAAGCCCAAATAAAGATTTTTCAATTGGTAAACCTCAAAAATGACCTAAAAGATTAAAAACTATTTTGAGAAATTTTTAAACTAATAAAAACTATTTAAAATGATTTAAAAACTATTAAAACTTAAAATAATTATAAAAATTAATCTAAAAGAGATAAAATTATTCTAAAAGTTGCTAAATTCCTATTTTAATGTATTAAAGCTAAGAAAAATGTAAAAAGTTGAAAAATGTGAAATTTGAAAAATAATAATAAAATAATAATAAAATAATATTAAAAATCCAAAATTTATAAAAAATTCTAAAAACTTGCAAACTAGTTTATTTTAACCTAAATAATCAGAAAATCAAAGTGAAATTACCAGAATACCCCTATTGGGCCCTCAAATGGGCCAAAACCAAAAACAGTCAACACAATTGGGCTTTTGGGCCCAAAAAGTCAAACTTGGCCCAATTGACTTGGAAAAGCCCTATCTGACTCAAAATTCAATTCTAAGAACAAAACTCTAAAGGCCCAAAAGCTGAATATGAGCTTATCACAGCTTATTAAGCACACAGCTTATTCTTATTGGGCTTTTCAGCCCATTAAGCAATAAGCCAATGCCATAAGCTCTAATTTGACACACAACCTTCTTTTGGGATGCTTATGAGATCTGTAAAAAGAAATTTTGAAAAATCACACTCAATAAGCCAGAAATAAGCAAAGTATTATTTCACTAAAAGACAAAATAGTCGTTTTTGAGAAATAAGGCACCTCAGGACTTGATTCAACTTGCAAAAGATCACAAATGGACTCAATAAGCCAAATCAATCAATAAAATTCCAATAAGCACAACCAATAAGCCAGAATAAGCACAAATGAACTTATGAAAAAGTCAATGAAGTTGGTTTTCTAGTCAAACCCTAAAGTCAACCCACCAAATGCTCCAGTATGAACAAATGGGTCAAATAATGAGCACCTATTACAAAATCCAAGTTGTTGCTGGTTAGAATAAGCTATTATAGCTTATTGATAAGCTGACACCAGTTTTACACTAGCAGTGGCAACCAGCAGGGGAAAGGAGTTCCCACTGCTTTGACTATTTGACCAAGCTTATTTGAGAGTTCTGGTTGGATTCAATTGGAAACAAAGGCACCCTTGTGATCAGTGAATCACAAGGAGTCAATAGCAACAAGAAAATCACAATTTGGTTCACACAATAAGCCACAATCAATCAAACAGTCACCAGATATAGCCCAGATATGGAAATAAGCAGTTAAGCACTTAATAAGCAGATTTAGCAAGAATAAGCAAACCAAACTTAACAGGATGCATACACAAGCTATATAAACTAAGAATAAACACAAAGCAACAAGAATCAAACACTGAATCAAAGCAAACAACAAGATCTAGGCACAAACAGTTACTGATGAACAATGAACATATGCAGAAACAAGTTTGCTGATCTATTTGACACTTGATCCAATTTCAAGCCTCAAATCCTTCTTCCCTGGTGTGATTAACTAAGGTTTAGCACTTGTTAGCCCTAGCCTAAGCTTAGATCTAGGTGTCCTCAAAATCCTAGCCAATTTTACCAAGTATTCAAGATTTTATACTGATAGGTGTGAAAACACCCATCTTTTCTACCACTTAATTACATTAAAACGGGACCTAAACGTATATTTTATGTCGTAAATGGCGGAATTATGCGTGGTTTGCGTTTTTATTGTGTTTCAGGGTCGAGAAGGTGAAAAGTGGAGAAAACACGGCTTTCACGGGCTTTTATTGAAGGAAAAGACAAAAGACGAAGTCGAAAGATCAAAAGTGGAAAAAGAACGGAAGTCCAAGACCAATTCTGAAGATTTATCGAAGAAAAAGTCAAAAGACGGAAGTTTACTAAAAAAGCCGAAGAACTCAAGTCTAAATTATGAAGAAATTACAAGACGAGTTCAAAGAAATCCCGAGACGAAGTCTTAAAAGTCGAAGAATTTAAGAAGACTGAAAGACTGAGGACCAAGAAAGAAAGAAAGAGGAAGCCACCAACCACTCCCCTCTCCTATAAATACCACCCTCACAACATGTGAGAGAGTTAGTTTTTTTTTTAGTTTAGTTTTAGGATTAGATTAGGAGTAGGTAGTTTCTCTCTCTAAAAACTTATGCTTTCTCTCTCTAGATTAATTTGTGTTTAAGCTTTTGTTATTGAATCTTTACTTTTTAATTAAGCTTTTAATTCATCATCTTCATCCTTTCTTGTTGATTTGTTCTTGATCTTTGTGTTCATGTTCTTGAGTTCTCTTATTTTCAATCAAGTGGGTTTTGATGGATTTAGCTTTATTTGTTAGTTTTGATGATCTATTTTGATTGATTATTGTTAGTTGATGTTTATTGGTTGTTTCGGTTTAAGCTTTTGGTTTGTTTTGATTAGATTTGCTCAAATTCGTGCTTTGTTCTTCATACCCTGCATCTCGTTACTGTTACTATTCTTTCCCAGATTTTCTGAATAGACTGTCTTTTCATCCTCCTATGCGGAATGTTGGATATTCCGAATAGGGATTTCTATGCGGAATATTCCGAATAGGATTTCCCCATTCGGAAAGTCTCATTATTCCGAATAGGAGTCCTTATTCGGAATGTTTGATTTATTCCGAATAGGACCCCTTATTCGGAATGTTAGATTTATTCCGAATAGGATCCCTTATTCGGAATACTCGTTATTCCGCATAGGAGCTTTTCCCGAATAGTATTTATTCCGAATAGAGTTTATTTTTCCGCATAGCATTCTTTTCTCTTTTTATTCCGAGTAGCCTTTTCCATTTTTATTCCGCATAACATAATTATTCCGAATAGCCTTTCATTAAATTTTTCAGTTTTAAGTTTTAAACTTTATTTTTCCCGCCTTTTTCTTTATTTGCACTTTTACTCGCTTTCCTTTTAGTTTAAGTTTTAATTTGCGTCATTTACTTTCATTGCCTTTAATTTCTCGTCATTTATTTCCCGTAAAGTTTTTATCTTTCATTATTGTTTCCTTACTTTATTTTTAATTGTTCCAAGTCTTTATTTTTAATTAGTCTTAGACAACGACAACTCTTTTATTTGATTCACCAAGAACAACTGAGTCGCACAATTAACCAGAGATCAATTCGAAGAGATACCGAGAAAACGAACTTTCAACTAGTAAAAATCCTGTTATTAAAATGGTGCCGCTGCCGGCTCTTTTCGTGAAGATCGAAGGTTTTTTGTGAGTGACGCGTTGGATTTTGGGATCCGTTCACTTGTGAACGTTATTTTTCTTGTCAAAAATTTTCAAAAATCCAAAAACATTTGAAAAATCATAAAAAGCATTTCTTTTTCAAAGTTTTGCACCAAAAATATTCTTCTTGCTTATCTATCTTTCTTTATGGATTTTTATGTCCATTGCGTCCGGTGTGGGAAACAATTATCTGGGAACAACTCTTGTCAATGGTGTACATGTGAGCGGTGCGGAAATGATATCGACTACACACAATTCGGATTTTGTCCCTTGTGCAACTCGACTAATTCACTCTTTTTGAACCCACCTCCTGTTCCCCCGTGCATCTATTGTGGAAGCGATTCTCATTGGCATGTTTCGTGCCCGGTTCAATACCCGTATGGTCACGGGCAAGAACCGGGGTACAATTATGACAATGATAATAGCTATCCACAAGACGCACTTCATTTTTCTCCATACCCGGTTTGCAACAACTGTGGGGGTCCTCACGATACCTATTCTTGTCAACCGATAAACAACTATGAGCCACAACCGTGCTATAATTCCGGCTTTCAAAATCTTGAGCCCCCACCGCACTCACTCGATCATCAGCCTCGTCACGGGACGAGTTACCAAGAACCAATTGTCGATCTTGCTACAGCTTTTCAAGCGCAAGCAACAGAGCGTTTACACACGCTGCAAACTTGTATGGAGTCATTTTTACAGCAGCAAGATCAGACGAGTACCCATATCCCTGAGCATATTATTGTCCCTATAAATAATGAGGAGAGTGATGACGATATTGAGGTTATTTTCGACGAGGAGGAATTTCTAAAGCAAAATACTTCACTCCTTAGTGATGATGGTTTTCACATTCCTGAGATCGATGAGTTTCTTGATATTGATACACCCATGGAATACATATCCGGGTATGCTGATGTAGAAGGAGATATACTTTTTCTAGAGGATTTATTACACGATGACACTACACCTTCTATCCCAGAGGTGGAAAGATGCGAATCTACTGAAAAAGGGACGCAGGTGGAAGGTAATTGTTCTCATACTTCTCATATTATATTGCCACCTCATCCTCCCACGTGCGCACCTAAGCGGGTGATCTATCACTTTTACTCTACTCGTTTTATACCGGGAAATGAGGATGAGTGCTTTGATCCGGGAGGTGACATTGATTATGCTATGATTGATAACAATACGGCTTTGCCGTTTGCTCAGCATCCATTGTCTTTGGGGGATGACAATGTGCTTACTATACCCAACCCACCTCCCGTGGATCTTGAATTCACATACTATACGTATGTTCAAAGGACCTTTCTCCCATTCAAGACTTATCCCCCCGCCTCTCCTTTATTAATGTCCTCCGGGAACGAGGACAAGGTCTTTGATCCCGGTATTGCATTTGAGGCTTCCCCATGGACTATTTAATTCGGGGACGAGTCAGGCCCGTGACTCGGTTAACAAAAACAAGCGCTTTTTGGGAGGCAACCCAATTATCTTTCCTGTTTTCACCATAAGTGTAGGGGGAGCCCCGTGGTGTTTCTTGTTCTCCTTCTTATCATGTGCAGGGATTAGAGCTTCAAAGACACACTCTTGATGACTTTTGACGAACCGTGATTCCGTGTTCCCTTCTTCCCGGTTCTATCCTAAACTCTTTTCGATTCACTATTTTATATTTCTCAATATTAAAATAGGAATCTCTTTAGTGGTCTTTTCCTTAACGAGATTTAAACAAAGTTCACAATGTCCTAAGTGTAGGGGAGTTTACTCCCACATGCTTAAACATTGAGGACAATGTTTATCTTAAGTGTAGGGGGACTTCTATCGAAGTTAAGTGGCCTTTTCCTTGTATTTGTCCTCATTTTAACCGGAAAATCAATTTTTCGACATTTTTCAAAATTTTTAATCTATTTTGGCCTATTTATAGTTCCCTTTATTTTTGCTACTTTTCTCCTATTTTAATAAAATGATTTTAGCAAGTTTAGATATCTTAGATATATTAGGCCCGTTGTGAATATTTTGACTCAACCCGAGTTTACTTATCCAAGTTCACTCTAGCTAGTATCCTTAACCATGTAGACCTTAATTGGTTTATTAGGCTAAGCATCCACGAGTCTCATTCCTTGAGATTTTAAATTGTGGAGAACGAGAAATGATAGAGTTGGTTACAAGTTTGGTATTCTCTCATTAACTTATGTGAGTTAATTATGATCTTTTTCTCCCATCACTTGCTAATAAATTATCTGCAATAAGTAAGGTCGTACGATTTGAAAAGTTACTTAGCTTCTAGCCCAAGATCGTTTAAAAGTTGCTCGGTAATGATAAGAGTTCATAGCCAAGGCATAACTTATGAAGCGGGGTGCGAAGATTGGCGAGTCCGAAAAGGCCCTAACAAGGCATGAGGAGTCAATTTTATTGCTGAAGATCCAAGGTGATGTGAAAAGCATTATTCCCAAAATCGATATGAAGGATCAAGACTCACGACGAAAAGCAATATACTCCCATAAAGATGATGGAGAAGTCTATCCGAAAAGACCCTAACAAGGTATGAGGATAAATAGATCCAAGTTCGAAAAGGAGGCGGATCGTTGTATCTCAAAATCCCAATTAGAGATTGAAGAAATAATCATGAAGTCGTGGTCAACAAAGTTGGAGTACCCCTCAAAAGTCTCCAAGTGAAGAAACTCTATTATGATGAGAAGACCATTATCTCAAGAACGTCTCTCGAAGATATGAAGTATGAAGTACATGCCAAATATCGGCCCGAGAAAGGTCTCAAATCGCGAACCAAGTTATGCCAAGATATGAACTTTTTGATATCCCGAGAAGCAGTTTTAAGAGATTTTGTCCTTTAGCTAACTATTGATCAAATCGTCCTACTTTGCTTTCAGCTTAAATAAATTATCGAAATAAGTCAACAATGCATCCTCGTGATCATTCAAGACATCAATAAAACATAAGAGATACCCATAGGAATAAGGGAGTTTAAGTGATTAATTGAACCGCATGAGTAAATGTTTGCTATGCTAACTTGTACTAACAATGATCTTGTTTTTAAGCTTGGCATGGGGAACGTGAAACTTGAGGGTGACGAATATTCATGACACACAAGCCCTAATGTAAGTCTTAGATTTCTTTACAAGTTTCTTCCTTGTTGCATTTTGTTATTTCCTATCTTTTAAATTTTCCTTAGTCGTTTAATAAAGGCCAAGGTAGGTTGATTATGATGGAAAGTGTAAACCTTGCTTTACTGTTAAGCATTGCATGAGGACATTGCAATGGTTAAGTGTAGGGGATTTGATTGGTGTGAAAACACCCATCTTTTCTACCACTTAATTACATTAAAACGGGACCTAAACGTATATTTTATGTCGTAAATGGCGGAATTATGCGTGGTTTGCGTTTTTATTGTGTTTCAGGGTCGAGAAGGTGAAAAGTGGAGAAAACACGGCTTTCACGGGCTTTTATTGAAGGAAAAGACAAAAGACGAAGTCGAAAGATCAAAAGTGGAAAAAGAACGGAAGTCCAAGACCAATTCTGAAGATTTATCGAAGAAAAAGTCAAAAGACGGAAGTTTACTAAAAAAGCCGAAGAACTCAAGTCTAAATTATGAAGAAATTACAAGACGAGTTCAAAGAAATCCCGAGACGAAGTCTTAAAAGTCGAAGAATTTAAGAAGACTGAAAGACTGAAAGACTGAGGACCAAGAAAGAAAGAAAGAGGAAGCCACCAACCACTCCCCTCTCCTATAAATACCACCCTCACAACATGTGAGAGAGTTAGTTTTTTTTTTTAGTTTAGTTTTAGGATTAGATTAGGAGTAGGTAGTTTCTCTCTCTAAAAACTTATGCTTTCTCTCTCTAGATTAATTTGTGTTTAAGCTTTTGTTATTGAATCTTTACTTTTTAATTAAGCTTTTAATTCATCATCTTCATCCTTTCTTGTTGATTTGTTCTTGATCTTTGTGTTCATGTTCTTGAGTTCTCTTATTTTCAATCAAGTGGGTTTTGATTGATTTAGCTTTATTTGTTAGTTTTGATGATCTATTTTGATTGATTATTGTTAGTTGATGTTTATTGGTTGTTTCGGTTTAAGCTTTTGGTTTGTTTTGATTAGATTTGCTCAAATTCGTGCTTTGTTCTTCATACCCTGCATCTCGTTACTGTTACTGTTCTTTCCCAGATTTTCCGAATAGACTGTCTTTTCATCCTCCTATGCGGAATGTTGGATATTCCGAATAGGGATTTCTATGCGGAATATTCCGAATAGGATTTCCCCATTCGGAAAGTCTCATTATTCCGAATAGGAGTCCTTATTCGGAATGTTTGATTTATTCCGAATAGGACCCCTTATTCGGAATATTAGATTTATTCCGAATAGGATCCCTTATTCGGAATACTCGTTATTCCGCATAGGAGCTTTTCCCGAATAGTATTTATTCCGAGTAGAGTTTATTTTTCCGCATAGCATTCTTTTCTCTTTTTATTCCGAGTAGCCTTTTCCATTTTTATTCCGCATAACATAATTATTCCGAATAGCCTTTCATTAAATTTTTCAGTTTTAAGTTTTAAACTTTATTTTTCCCGCCTTTTTCTTTATTTGCACTTTTACTCGCTTTCCTTTTAGTTTAAGTTTAATTTGCGTCATTTACTTTCATTGCCTTTAATTTCTCGTCATTTATTTCCCGTAAAGTTTTTATCTTTCATTATTGTTTCCTTACTTTATTTTTAATTGTTCCAAGTCTTTATTTTTAATTAGTCTTAGACAACGACAACTCTTTTATTTGATTCACCAAGAACAACTGAGTCGCACAATTAACCAGAGATCAATTCGAAGAGATACCGAGAAAACGAACTTTCAACTAGTAAAAATCCTGTTATTATATACCCTATTTTATGAATCTATGTGTTTCAAACCTTCAAACCTGCAAACAGATGAACAAATGCACTCAAATAACAGATACTAACATTTGCAAACAACAAACCACAACTTAACAAGCCACAATCCCAACTTATGCAGTAAACCCAAACACCCTTTTAAAACTTGTTTTCACAATTTTTCAAAGGCTTATGCAGATTTTACCCACAAATCAGACCAATAACACTTCATAAACATCAAATCAAGCCAGATAAACAATAATCAACCACAATATCACAGATTCAAGAACAAATCCACAAAAATCACAAATAATTAGAAACTTAAAGAGAAAATGAAAAGGGAAGAAGATGCAAACCTCCAAGACCTACATCCAGGCCTTGGATTGTTTGAGCTGAGGTACTAGCAGAACAAGTACCAGCTTCCAAGCTGCTAAGAAGAACAAACCACAAAGTGAGATCAAAATAATACCAACTTTCTGATTTTTGATGCAAAAGATTTATCACTTAAAACCTTGCCTCAAAAACCTTCAAACAAGATTATGGAACTCAGATTTTAGCTTATCAAACACCAAACTTTTATAAATAACAG
Organism: Glebionis coronaria; assembly: GCA_025667525.1. Taxonomy (NCBI): domain Eukaryota; kingdom Viridiplantae; phylum Streptophyta; class Magnoliopsida; order Asterales; family Asteraceae; genus Glebionis; species Glebionis coronaria. Next base: position 619,118,107 of record CM046878.1, read on the forward strand.
ATTAAAATCCAAAATTTTCAGAAATTCAAACTTTATTTCATAAAAAGGAATTACAAAGATTTAAAAGCTAAAATCTGGAACAAAGGGACTCTCACATGTTGAGGTCTCCTTTTATAGGTAAATACCTGGCTAAACACTATTCACAAACCCTAGCACTAAATTCTCTAAAATGCCCTTGGTCCTTCTAGACGTTTTGATGGAATGAGCTGTTCAAATGCATCTTGGACGTTCATTTCAGCTTTGATATGAAGCAAAGAGTCTAGGCTGTTGATTTGGCCACGTCATTTTACTTGGAGGCTAAGTTGCGTTTTCATTGGTTAAGGAGGTTGAGTGTGGGGTCCAAGGAGTAGTGGGAGTGAGGGTTTTGTGTGTGGGATTTGTTTCTGCACATGTGAATCACACAAGTGCCAGGGTAATTGCAATTAACCCTTTGTTTTAAGTGGGGTAAAATCTGGGTTGGTAAAAGTGAATAGTAACACGTTTGATCCGAAATTGGGGGAATGGAAGTTGTTTGGCGCAATTTGGGAGTTTGAATGTTTCAGTGTACACAAATGGCCCTTGTGTTTTGGGATTTTTGGTAAAACGTGTTTTCAGCCATAGAAACTTGATTTCCTTTGTTATTAACTTTCATCATTTGGCAATTTTGGCACAATACTTTTCCAAAAGTGTTTCAAGGGTTGTTTTTGGAACTTTTGCATATTTGAAGGACTGATTTTGGACATTCTTGATCTTCAAAGGTCTTCAATGTATCTTTGTCTTGATGAGGGACCACATTTGACAATTTGAAATTGTTGAGGGACTAATCTTGCCATTTCTTCAAAGTTGAAGGACCTTTTGTGTAATTTTGACAACTTAAGGGACCAAACTTGTAATTATTAATATACAAGGGTTTTAAGTGTCATTTCTTCAATAAATGAGGATCAATCTTGTATGTCTTCAAGTCTTCAAGGGTATTTGTTGAGTGTTCCATGATTAGGGCCCGGTTCTTTGTACGGCTTCGTTTCTCGTGTCCGTTTTTCCTTGTATCTTGTGATCTTTTGTCTTTTTCACGATATCCATACCTAAAATACACATGTAAACAAACACAAGCATATATATGGTATATTATGAAATTTTTATGCATTTAAAGCCCGAAAAGAACGATGAGATCATGTATAAATGCCATCTCATGAATAGGTAAAAAATGAGTTTTTTACAAGAAATCCGTGATTTTAACCAACCTAAAGCACTCAAATCTCTACCACGACTATTTATAACATATATGGATCACTTGGAATAACAAAGACACGAAAAAATTTGATCTAAAGCTCACGAATTTCAAGAAACCAAGGACAACACCAAAGAGCTAACCACGAATCCCTTGGCGAATGATACCACTTGTAGGATTTATGCACACGACTTATAGAACAAGAAATAAAGATGATGAAGAACAATATTAAAACTAAGAATGGAATATTAGATTAAGGAAGAAGAAAGAGAAAGATACAAAGTAGGTGATTCTAGTGAGAGAAACTAAGGAGAGTTTCTCTCTCTAAAACAAGAAGGAAGGAAAATACTATGAGAGACACACACACAAATGAGGATGGTTATGCCTTTTATACTAAGGCTTACAAGATTAGGAGGTCTTCCTCATTTTGGTGTTCGGGACTAATTCCCATTACATACATAACAATCACATAGAACTCTCCACACCATTAAGTAGCTTTTTCCACGAGCTTCGCAACGGTATATTATATGACCAGTACTTTAAATACTTCTAACAGTACCTGAAGTCTTATTCGCCCGATCTCTAGTAGTAGTGAACACGCGACCAGAAGTAGGAGGTGGCTTGGTGTCAGCGTGTCCATAGGTGCCTTCTATCTCACCCTGGCGACAGTCTTGGCCTTGTTGGCGACACTTAAAACAACAACCAGTACCTCGGTAACAAATACCAGAGTGTCTGCGCGAACAAGTAGGACAGACAAGATACGTGAATACTCCAGCAGGCGTCCTAGTTAGCTGAGAGCCTGTTTACGGATTACATGCATGAGACATGATCGTGGAGCATAAACATGATTACATAGAAAGTGTAAAATTTACCAGATGAGGTAGAATGGTTAGGCTGTGAAACTCTACGGTCCTGATCCCTGCCTTTACCGTTGTTCCTGAATTAACAATTGTTAGAGTGTCAGAATTATCATAACATAAGATAGTTTAACATGAAAAAAGGTTAATGTAGGGACCTGCTGTTGTTCGAGTTGTTAGCGTTGTTACGGTAACTATCATTACCGCCACACCTCTCAGAACCAGAACGGTCGTTGGTCTGACCGTTCCCTTAGATGCTTGCTGCTGAGCGGCCGCAGGCTTACGGTCGTTAGTCTTTTGCCTGGAATATCGTTAAACAGAGGATTATAAGAAATGAAAAAATACTGATGGAAAAATGAATTGTTTACAATTGGTGATTGAAGATACCTCTTCACTGCTCTGTCATCACCAAACTCCTCTCGTTCCTGAAGCATCTCGAACTTACGGGTTGAATCGGCCACTTGTGCCACTGTAGTGAAAGTAGCACATACCAAACTGTTGGCGACCAAAGTGCGAAGTTCCCAGCGAAACATCTCAGCTTGCTCCGCAGCAGTCCATGCGGCTGGACCAGAAATCCTGCTAAGCGGAGAAACCTTTGCATGAACTCATTCATGTTTTCACCAGCAACCTGCCGAATGTTGTGATAGTCCCTTTTGAGCTTCTCTTGCTCCACATGTGGAAAGTACTGATTAAGGAAGAGATCCTTAAACTGGTCACATGTCAGTTGTGCAACCCAATTATCACCACCGTTGGACTGCTTGACTGATTTCCACCACTGCAGCACATCACCTTCAAACTTATAGCAAGCCAGTCTTGCCTTGAAAACACCGTCATAACCCATCGCATTGAAAATTTTCTCGATGTGAGAAATCCAAGCTCCAGCCTCGTTTGGGCTGTCAGTCTGCTAAAACGAACGGGGTCGTTTTTTGTTGAATCTCTCCAACCAAGTCATAAATGTAACAGGTGGATGAGGAGGTGGAGGATTGTTGTTGTTGTTCTGATTGCCATGAGCCTGGAATTCCGCATGAACTTCGTCTCTGATTTCATTGCGAAGTTGGGGAAGGAGGGCTTGCAGAGCTGCATTGACAGCTGCAACCAAATTTGGAGTATTGCGTGAGTTCACCATCTGACAGTTTAAAACAAAATGCAACATAAATCATAAATCTGAAATGAGATGAAAATAAAAATGCATGAACAATGTATAAATCAATGAAGTAGTATATAATGCATGAAACAATGTAAAATGCATGATGCAGTTTATAAAAACTTTTATATGAACAGGAGTGAACGCCTATGGTCAGTTCACTCAAAACAAAAGACATGGCGCGAGGACGCCGAAGTTTCGATAAAAGCACATGCGACTAAATAGGGTCGGTCTTGTACCAACCATTACTTAGTCATAAACCTGCTACAATGATATGAATGCATGAAATAAAATGAAAATGAATGAATGCATGAAAACCAACTGTCAGTTCTAGGAAGACACTGGGGACTACCTGTAAGTCACATGTCATATTTTACAGAGCTACATGTCGAAACCTGGCTCTGATACCGTAATTGTAACACCTCATTTGTTAAGATGGAATGCTACAGTAAATTATGGTGTGTCATCAAAGCATGCAAGGTAAATGTCTAAACATTCATGACCATAAATAGAAATACCGGAATCAAACATCGGTAGTCTAGTAACTCACACACAAGCAATATAAGTACTGTAAATGAAAGGACTAAACAATTTCCAAAAGATGTAAAGTATGATAAAGTAGGAATAAATGCATAAGGTGAAAGTGGCCGGATAGCTTCCAATCCGAATGCACATACTCTGGAGTTCCTACTTACGACCTTGGGTACCTGCCGTTTGGGAACATGGAAAAGTAGACGGCTGAGCATAACGCTCAGTGCACGGATATATAATAAAGCATGAAAGACATAGAATATGGAGGCATATAAAGAGCATAAAGCATGAATAGCAGCGGAAATGAATAAGTCCTAGAAAACCTAGTTGTCTGTCATGTTTACTGGTTTTAGTTCTGAAAACATAGCTTATGTTACTTATGAAAATCTATATTAGTTTACTGTATAAAATTAGCCAAGATAGGTCATGAGGTCAACAACGTGCATGAATACATAGAGGGATGACCTCGTCATGCTATTAGAGGGGATACCTCTAATTAAACTGGTCTGGGTAGGAGGGATGAGCTCCTTGTGAAGGATGCAAGACACACACCACATTCACCATGAAATCCTGACTGAAACATGTAACTAGGATTCACCCATACGCCCCACATGATAATAATAATATAATAATGGCCAAATAACTTAAAGGGACGCCACGAGCTATCACTCCGCCGTGGTGAAGTCATAACACTAGTGCCTCTAGTGTTATGGTTATGGTACCTCCATAACTAGGTGAAACTGGTCATGCATGTATATGGCTAAGGTAACTAATAAAACATAAGCATTTAATCTATAACTACTGGGGAAAACAGTTGGCTGCATACGGGAAATCCTAATGAAGGAAGAGATTGTCCTTACTGAAGGACGAGAAATCCGTACCTTATGTCCAGTAGAAGCTAATGAGAACGATGAAGACTAATCCGTCTCGACGGATAACAATACATAAGAAATATGGACGTGTATGAGTTGTCTAATTTACGTGTATTTTATTGGTTCCGTGTGTTATTAGCTTGTTATACGTATTCTGTCATGTTTTATTGTGTTAACTATAGTTATTCTGATGTTCTACTGTGTGTTATTCATGTATTAGTATATTATAATACTTGTATTGTAATACTAAGTAACTTTCAAAAAATAGCAGGTTTCCATAAATAGTAAGTTTCTAAAAATAGAAAGTTTTCAAAAATATCAAGTTTCCATAATTAGAAATAAGTTGGATTATAAATAATAAATAAAGTTTAAATAGTATAATACAAGTCATGGTTATAGCTTATTAATTAAATAACTGGTTAATTAATTAAACTATACGTTATATAGAATTTAATTAAAATACATGTTTTAATTAAATTAAGCTAAGTTAAATACTTTAGGTTATACATGTAATATTAATTTTAATATTTAACCTAAGTCATGAAATTAATTAAATTAAAAAGTCTAGGGATTAATTTAATTAACATGTTTTTCTGATTTTAGTATTTAACCCGAGACCGAACCCGTGTTTTAAAAATTACCCGAGCCTGAAACCCGGTCCCACATATAAGTCGAGCCAAACAGCCCTACCAGTGGCTAGACCGGCTAGCCGGTTGCCACTGGTGGCTTGCGGTTTCCCACTGCCCAGCCACGGTTGACACCGGTGGTTCAGCCGGTTCACGCCGGTTCCCACCGGTTGTGACCGGTTCCCCATGCTTTTGGTTCGGTTCCCACTGTTAGCCAAAACAGCCCCACCGAGACCCTAAGGTCTCGGTTGGCTCTTGGTCCAAACCAAAACACACCCCGGCACCACGTCGGGGGCTCCCCTTGCTGCGTTCGAGCCACACGACCCCAACACCGAGACCATTAGGTCTCGGTTGGGCGAAATCAAACACCACTGAGAGCCCCATGCTCTCGGTTGGTGCTCGACCAAAACAAACAAACACAAACACCCCTTTAATCATGATTTAATTAATCCCCATGTATCTTATTTACTTGTTTTAATGATTAATTAAATAATTAACATGAATTCAATAAAGAATTAATAAGAAAAAGTAAGTGTTTAATTTACCGAACGCGTGGGAAGAAAAGGTTATGAACACGATCACGTACACACGAATGATAAATCAAGAAAATTATCCGGTTTGTTCTTCTTGGTTATGGTGGTCGGCGGTAAGAGACATACTTTTTCCTGTATCCTAAATTATGTTTTAGGTTTCCTGTGTTTTGTTATTTACATGGGTTTAATATTGGGTCATGGGCCAAGCCCGTCTTCTTCTTTTGTTTTTTGTGTAGCCGCGGCCTAAGGATGCCCACGGGGAAAACCCGTAGCTTTTCCCGAGTTAATAATTTACGTGATCGTTTATGTTTTAAATGTCGTGGTTTTTATACGTCGTGTACTTAACACATTTATTATATTTACGTAACTAAATGTTATTAAATACCCCGACACGTGAATTATATTATAAATGGAAAGTTTTATATTTTATCGTATTTTCATGTGTGTACTGTTCATGTGTATTGTTCATGCGGGTTTTACGCTATACATAGATCCATATTTTGTTACATAATTTGTAATTTGTATAATTCATTTGTAGAAACATCAAATTGGGTTAGAAGGGGACACATATTTAATTCATTCGCAAATTGTACTAAGTTATAAGTTTTCGTTGTTGAAAGTACTTTTTGCGGTAAACTTAAAAGGAAAGAATTTTGACCAATTAACAACTTCACGAACAAAATATTTGGCTTAAAGTTTTTTTTAAAATTTAATTACAAGAGAGTATACCATCATCTTAATCTAGAGATAAACCGATTTATAACCAAAGAGGGTTATTGGACTACATGTTATATCTAGTCTTATATTTTCGCCTAAGTCGTGTCAAGGGTAATAAGAGTCGTATAGCCTAATAACTAAGAATAAAGGTCGGTTGGCAATGTCTAAGCCCAACCCGACCCATAGGACTTGTAATAGTCGGTTCCTCCTCGTCTCTATAAAAGGAGGTGAGGGGGAACGAACCAAACACGTCATTCTTTCAATAACTAATTGAGATTCGATTAGGGATATTACCTTGTGGGGCGTCGCTTTTCTTTTTCTGTCAATTCATTGCTTATGTGTGTTCTTCAATCGATATTCCGCATCTAGTTAACCAGGATTGTAGGGATTAAACCCTTCAAGTGGTATCTTCAAGTGGTATCAGAGCTTTGGTCTTCGAGTCGCTGGTTACTTGGTCGATCGAGAAGGAGTTGGTGTTTGGGTTACAGAACATCAACGGAGAAGCAGTGGGTTTCGACTAGATAAGGGTTGTTGATCGATTTCGATTGATAAGGTTGGCGGATCTGCTATTGTTGTTTTTTTTTTCTTCTTCAGTCGAAAGTTTGTAGAAGGAAGAAGACAGGTTGTGGTAGGTTTTTGTAACAAAAGTCAACTTGAATACAAGATATAAAAACGTGTGTTTTTATTTTCTTGTTGGGCCGTTACACTACAAGGGTTGCATTAGGCTTAGTATTTTTTGGGCCTAGAGTTTTTTTTCCTTATAAACCAATTATTAATCTGGTTATAATTGGGCCAGGTTTTTTTTGGATTGTAATTTTTTGTTTTTAAAAACAAAAAGAGTTTACTTTGTAGTGTATTACACAAGGGGACTTCGTAATTCGTGATTGTGAGGTTTAACGTATCACAAGGTTTAGCGAGTTATCGAAGGGACTTTATTCGTTTGTGATTGTGAGGTTTTTCACAAGGTTTAGCAAACTAATAAAGGGATAAAGAATGACAGGAGCCAAGTTTGACATCGAGAAATTCGATGGAACTGGTGATTTCGGGTTATGGAGAATTAAGATGCGTGCTTTATTAATCCAGAACGGATGTGAAGCAGCTCTGGAGGTTTTACCCGCGAATATGAAAGCTGAAGAGAAATCTAAGCTTGATAAGAAAGCTCGAAGTGCCATGATTTTGTGTTTAGGTAACAAGGTCCTGAGAGAGGTTACCGGGGAGACGACTGCAGCGGGGGTTTGGTCAAAGCTCGAGTCTTTGTACATGACAAAGTCATTGGCCAACAAGTTGTACCTGAAGAAGAAGTTGTATACATTCTACATGCCGTCTAGACGAAAGATTTCCGAGCATATAGATGAGTTCAATAAAATCGTTCTTGATTTAGAAAATATTGAGGTAAAATTTGAAGATGAAGATCTTGCTTTATTGTTACTCACGTCTTTGCCAGCATCATACGAACACTTTGTGGATACCTTGCTTTATGGACGGGAAGATTTGACTTTGGAGGACGTGATGGCCACACTAAATTCAAAGGAAATCAAAGAAAGGTTCAAGGCGAAGGGGGATGATGGTGAAGGGTTATATGTGAGGGGAAGAACTGATCGTAGGAATTCACATCAGTCAAAGGGAAAGTCAAGATCAAAGTCTCGAGGTGGAAGACTCAAATGCTTTATTTGCCAATATGAGGAGCACTTGAGAAGAGACTGTCCGAAGAACAATCGCAAGAAGTCAAAAGGTTACGTCAAGAAAGATGATCAACCAAGCTCCAGTGGTTCGATTTACGACGATTCTGAGGTGATGATGGTGATGAGTGCAGAAAGACTGCAAGATTGGATCATGGATTCAGGAGGTTCATATCACATGTCACCCAGGTTAGATGTATTTTTTGATTTTCTGGAATGCGATGGGGGCAGCGTACTGTTGGGAGACAACAGGGAGTGCAAGATCAGGGTTATTGGCAAGGTAAATGTACAACTAAAAGATGGGTCAAGTTTTGTGTTACACAATGTCAGGTACATTCCTGATGTGAAAAGAAACTTGATATCGTTGGGAACTCTTGAAAAAGAGGGATATACCGTAAAATTGCAGTCAGGCAAAGTCAAGGTGATTAATGGTTCTAGGGTTATTATATCTGGAACCCAGAGGGAGAACTGTGTGTACTCTTTGGATGGACATGCATTGGCCGGTGAGCTTAATGCTGGTGTTGAAGAAAAAGACAGTCTTGTGCAGGTTTGGCATAAAAGACTGGGACATATCAGTGAGGCGGGACTACACGTGCTGGAAAAGCAGGGTTTGTTTGGCAAGAAGAGTCTAGGTAAGCTCGATTTTTGTGAGAATTGTGTTCTGGGAAAGTCACATCGAGTCTGTTTCGGTGTAGGAAGGCACACTACTCAAGGAGTCATAGACTATGTTCATTCAGACTTATGGGGTCCGTCTCAGGTGGAATCATTGGGAGGTAAGAGGTATTTCTTATCTATAGTTGATGATTATTCCAGGAGGGTATGGGTTTATGTTCTCAGGTTCAAACACGAAGCATTTGAAAAGTTCAAAGAGTGGAAGTAGTTAGTAGAAAATCAGACTGGGAGGACGGTTAAGAAGCTTAGGATGGATAATGGTCTTGAGTTCTGTAACCGAGAGTTTAATCAGCTATGCACTGAGAGTGGGATTGCTAGACATTTGACAGTTGCCGGGACGCCGCAGCAGAATGGGTTAGCAGAACGGATGAACAGAACTCTCATGGACAAGGTACGCTGTTTATTAATACAGTCTGGATTGCCCAAGACCTTCTGGGCGGAAGCGACATGTACGGCCGCATATCTTATAAATAGGTCACCATCGACAGCGATTGAGAAGAAGACACCTATGGAGATGTGGTCGGGACATCCTAGTGATTATGGGATGTTGAGGGTTTTCGGCTGTGTCGCGTATTCATACGTTAAACAAGGTAAGCTCAAGCCGAGAGCGGTAAAATGCGTTCTTTTGGGGTATCCTGAAGGTGTGAAGGGATACAGACTATATAGGCTTGATAATGGATCACCTAAAATAGTCACAAGCAGGAACGTGGTCTTCAATGAAAGTGTCATGTACAAAGACACGTTGAAGGATACTGGTGCAGGTAAAGATAAGTCTGTTGAGGAATTACAGGTTGAGGTGGAACTGCAGAGGTTAAATAGTCATATGCCTGAGGAAGACCAGATTGGTCAGGAAGATCAAACAGGTCAGGAAGATCAGACAGATCATGAAGACCCAACGGATCAGGAAGATGGCTATGATGAAGGTGCAGGGGTTCAAGAAATTGATCATCCACCGGATCTCACAGATTATCAATTGGTTCGGGATAGAGAGTCAAGGACAAGAACGAAACCGGCAAGGTTTCGGGATGAGAGTAATATGGTTGCTTACGCGTTTGCTGCAGCAGAGGAAGAAGATACTCATGAACCATTGACATACTAGGAAGCAGTTGCTTGTGAAGAAAGTTCTAAGTGGAAAGCTGCTATGAAAGAAGAGATGGATTCTCTGAAGAAGAACAAGACCTGGGTGTTAGTAGATCATCCAGCTGGGCAAAAGCTGGTGAGCTGAAAATGGCTGTATAAAATAAAGGAAGGGATTGAAGGTGTTCAAAAGCCTAGGTACAAGGCAAGGTTGGTGGCTCGTGGATTCACACAAAGAGCCGGTACTGATTACAATGAAGTATTTTCGCCGGTAGTTCGACACACATCTATTCGGGTTATACTTGCATTGACTGCGTGTAAAGATTGTGAGCTGGAGCAGCTTGATGTAAAGACGGCGTTTTTACATGGAAATCTTGAAGAAGTGATCTACATGAGGCAGCCACCGGGATTTGAACAAGGTAACAAGGTATGTTTGTTAAAGAAATCTCTTTATGGTTTGAAGCAGTCACCGAGGCAATGGTACAAGAGGTTCGATGAGTATATGCTGAGCAACGGGTTTAAGCGTAGCAGTTACGACAGCTGCGTATATTACAGGAGTTATGAACCAGGGGAGTATATCTATCTATTGTTATATGTAGATGATATGTTGATTGCTTTTAAAAGCAAGGCTGAGATCACGGCTACCAAGTCTTTGCTTAAAAGGGAGTTCGACATGAAAGAGCTCGGGGAAGCAAAGAAGATTCTTGGTATGGAGATCGTCAGGGATCGGAGTCGCAAAATTCTGAGGGTATCACAATCCGGGTACGTTTCTAAAGTTTTAAACAGGTTTAGAATGGACAATGGGAAGTCGGTTCAGACACCATTGGGTGGGCACTTCAAGCTGTCGTTGAAGGATTTCCCGGTTAGGGATTGTGATGTTGAAAGAATGATTAGGAGGCCGTATGCAAATGCGGTTGGGAGCTTGATGTACTTGATGGTGTGCACGAGGCCAGACATAGCGTATGCAGTAAGTGTAGTTAGCAGATATTTGGCGAATCCGGGTAAACTCCATTGGGAAGCAGTGAAGTGGATTATGAAGTATTTGTAGGGAACTGTAAACGTGGGTTTGGTGTATGGGACAAATCGTGGCAACCATGTGGACGTAACAGGTTTTGTTGATTCAGACTACGCTAAGGATCCAGATAAAGGTAGGTCTCTCACTGGTTACGCATTTTTAGTACAGGGATGTGTTGTAAGCTGGAAAGCAACGCTACAACACGTGGTGGCTCTTTCAATTACAGAGGCAGAGTATATGGCCCTTACGGAGGCTGTGAAGGAAGATATTTGGCTAAGGGGACTCTTGGAAGAGTTGGGCGTGAAGCTCAACACTATTGCAGTTAATTATGATAATCAGGGCGCGATTCACTTATCGCGGAATCATGTTTTTCATGAAAGAACAAAGCACATCAATGTGCGTTATCACTTTATCAGAGAAGTCTTGGAAGCAAAGACGGTTGAAGTTCTGAAGGTGGGTACTGAACACAATGCTGCGGATTCCTTGACGAAGGTGGTACCTGGACGCAAGTTACAACACTGCCTGAAATTGCTGAGTGTTGGGATAGGCTAATATAAGCCTAAGGTGGAAATTGTTATATCTAGTCTTATATTTTCGCCTAAGTCGTGTCTAGGGTAATAAGAGTCGTATAGCCTAATAACTAAGAATAAAGGTCGGTTGGCAATGTCTAAGTCCAACCCGACCCATAGGACTTGTAATAGTCGGTTCCCCCTCATCTCTATAAAAGGAGGTGAGGGGGAGCGGACCAAACACGTCATTCTTTCAATAACTAATTGAGATTCGATTAGGGATATTACCTTGTGGGGCGTCGCTTTTCTTTTTCTGTCGATTCATTGTTTATGTGTGTTCTTCGATCGATATTTCGCATCTAGTTAACCAGGATTGTAGGGATTAAACCCTACACTACATTTATGCATTTAAGCTAGTGTTATTCTTAGTTTTTGTTGCAAAAAGCAAGTATTATCATTTGACGCACTTCGCGACGGGTTCCAAAATTACTACTAGAAAAGATTTAGAAATTTTTAATGGTTATAACTCGAAACAAAACATAGCATGTAAAACAAATTAAAAGATATAAAGCGAATCTTTCAAGTAAAAACTTTAAATCAAGAAATTCCATAAACTTTTCTTTATAACGATAATAGTATTTCCATATTTTCAATTTTAAGTACGAGTGAAAAGTTTTCTCCCATACATATGCTCATATTTTACAATTATAATAAATATTCATGATTATACATCATTTTGGATGAGTACCCATAGAGCTTAGAGTACAGGGAATCCTGGTGCCATGGTTTGGTGCCGTAGGACAAAAAATGCTGCCACGTCAGTATGTTTCTCACGACACCAGTTTTCAATGGTAACCCTGAGCCGTGGGAAAAAGTGGTGACATAGGAGTAAAAAGTGGTATAAGGGGCCCACATATACCCATTTTAATAATTAAAAGAAAAAAAAAGGAAAAGTGACCACCCCGCGAGAGCTGGTGCCGCACGGCGCAGAGGGACAGAATCCTAAGCCATTGTTTTTTCCTGCGTTTTGACCATGGCGCCAAACCATGGCACCGGATTCCCCCTGCTCTTACCTGTTTGACATGTTCTCATAGTTTATTTTCTTGAAAATTACCCCCTTTAGTCTAAAGCTTATAATGATAATACGTGACTTATTTACGTGTTTCTCATAAAAGAAGATATTCTATAAACATATGAAGCACACCTTATAAACATATGGATAGCAATATGATTGAGTTGGTTGGGCATTAGAAACTTAACTGAACCAAACACCCTAAGAAGAAAGCTAGTTGCGGATGAATCTTCATAGTTTTATTGACGGCTGTATGAAAATCTCGATGCTCTAACAATAAACGCAGGGAGCACATCCGTATTACAAGCCAGCTAGAGGAAATATCTTATCTTCAAAAGACGCATACTGTTGTGATGTCGAACAAAACAACGAATCTAGACATTGCGTGTCTTCTAGTCAGTGTGATTATGAAATAGGGTACGATGATCATAGGTCCTTTTGGGGTACTTTCAAGTGATGACCTTCGTCTAGTACATATGAACGATAAATAAGTTAATTCTAAACGGCAAAACATGGGTAACAAATAGGGTCCCCACTCAAATATTTTTAGAATTTAATGGGCTGAGATGTGGGCTTGGTATTGTATTGAACGGGATTGTGGCATCATTGAGAAATCAGGTTTTTCTTTTTTTTTAAAGAATTTTTCGATTGAGTATCGGTTCCGTACAGGATTAGTGGTACCTGTTTTTTTCCACCTTATTTCGTAGTCCCGATACCGTATCTAACGAGATTCAGATACCGAGAATCGGTATGGTTCCGGTACTGTTCCGATTCGATTTCAGAATTCGGGTCAAAATGCTCATCCTTAAGTAAGCATAAAAAACCGAACCGAATCTACTAAAACAATTGAACTATAAATTCGATTTTCGAGTTGAGTATGATTTTGATAATGAGAACAGAGCTGAACCAAACTCCGAATTGATATAAATATGTTTATTTTTATCTTATTTATACATGAAAATAGACTATTAAAATTTCATTTTAATATAGAAAAAAAATAGTTTATGTTAGAAATAAAAAAAATGCTAAATATTTATTTATGAAGAAATGGTGTAATTCGAGATATTCATGTCAACTAAAAAATACACAAGTACACATTTGGTTTTTAGTTCGATTGAATTCTAATTCAGTTTAGTTTTCGCTTTTACCAAAAAAAATCTTCGAAAAACACGAGAACCAAATCGATGAACACCCATAATGTCCCCCAATAAAGTTTACGTATTTTTTGTAGGTGTAATAAATGCAGATTCAAGTTAATGAAATGTCATATTTAGTCATGCATATACTGAATAAATTAAATAAACTTTTTACATCATGAAAAGTATTTAAGAATAAACAAATAAAGTTGTGAAACTAAAATATAAAGGTGAACAATTAAAATAATTAAAATGAGACATAAGGCTGAAAGGAGTGAAAGGAAACTCACGAGTGGGTTTATGAAATTCGCGAGCCAGCCCATTCCTTCCACATATAAGTCGCGCGCGACTTAGTCGCACAGATACGAAAACAGGGGCAAACTCATCATAGTGAGTTGTATATATGTGGGCCCAAATGTTTTTTATTTTTAGGTTAGGTTTAATTTTTGGTGTTTTTTTGTGAGTGGGGTAGCAAAGTTCTGATCGAACGATATTTCGTTCTTGGAGAGTGGAAATTAGAGCAAATAGACATTCCAAGCTATGTGATACTGCTGAAGCTATGCTAACGAAGTTGCTGGGAAGGTATGGTAAATGTCAAGAACAGGTCAGCATGGTTGACTTGACCGTAGAGACCGGAACCTATTAATCAAATGTGTTGGTTCTAGACAATCAATGTTATTTATAGAAAGTGGAATCTTAGAATCGCACAAATTATAAATGCTACGTAAGCAAAACGTTGCCAGGGTCGGACCATTTCAAAATTTTAGACACTTTTATTCTACTTTTTAGACACCAAATGGTCCTACTAAATTGACACTATATCCACTAAATAAACACTAAATAAACACTAGTTAATATTTTCTTTACATTTGAATTTGTGCACTCAAATAAATAAATGTTTAGCATTGGTGCATAATTTATCTATCATTAATTAGTTTATCATCATTAATGTCCAACTAATTTACATGTATTAAGTTTTGTATATTTTTTTGAGTTTTACACACTTACCGTTTGATTTCAACAACTTAATTTATGTCTTTATTTAGTTTTTTCACAACATCGATTTTTAAATTGTTTAATAGTTATCACGATCTTTACTGTTACTCATATTTTAATAAGATTTGTTTTGCTATACTAGAAGAATGGGGCTCAAATAGTATCTCGACTTTCTACTTACTTTTTATAAATCATATTATTCACGCCAGTTATTCCTTTGGCTTCGGTTGATAACTTTTAAGGTCTTGTTTTGCATAAACTTCAAAATAATTATCTTTATTTTGTTACAGGCGAAAAATTTCCCTTGAATTCAATTGATATCTTTTAGGGGATCCTAAACGTTTAATTGTCAAAACCGACAGAAAATGAAGATATTCAATTTGACGATGCATTGGATGGTGACTCATATATTTAACTTAATGCAATATTGTAATGCTTTTATGATTTGTGATTTTTTTCGGTTGGTTACTCACTCATATATTTACAAAATCACAAAGTAAAAAATAAATAAAAAATTTCATATACTTGTACATCAAAATTACAAAATATAGCAAGTTAACGTCAATAACTAAGTTGGTATTAAATAATTATTATCATTTTTTAAAAATAAAAAGATTAAGAAAATAATAAAAAATTGTTTATATCATGTATTGCTAGTCTAAGTTGTATTAAGTTTAGTATTAAATAATTATATTTATTTGATGTCATTTATTGCTAGTTTTACATTGTTTTTTTTAAACTCTAACTATTTTAATAATTATAATTTAATTGATGTCTAAAAAGTAAAATAAAAGTGTCAATTTAGCAAACCCCTTTAATAAACGAGGGGGTGTTTGCTTGATTTAAGCTTATTTGAGACTAAAATAATGAATAAATGAGGATTTCAACATATTTTTGTGAGGGTTTTAACATATTCTTCATCCACTTTTAAAATGTTGTTTTTGGAAAAATGTTTCACACAAAAAGATTTAAAACCTTAAAAAACAACATTCTTCCACAAAAGATTTGATAAAACCAGACAAAAAGTGAATGAAGAATATGTTAAAATCCACACAAAAAAACGGAGTTTTAAAGGTAAAACCTACAAAAAAAATTATGTTGAAATCCTCATTTATTATTCATTATTTGGCCCAAAATAAGCTTAAATTAAGCAAACAACCCCTCTTTTATTAAAACAAACCAAATATAAAACCCTCATTTATGTTAAAACATATGTTAAAACCCTAAAAAAAATAGAATGAAATTTTATAGTTATCTTTCTACGAAACACACACGGTATAAAACATAAACTATAAAACATTAAAAAAGTTTAGTAATAAACATTTTCTAAACCTAAACTAAGGAAAACACATGAAACACACACATATATATATATAGTAAACACAGAAACTAAATAAACAAATAGAGTTTACAAGAACACACAATGAAAGTGTAAAAACGCATAGTCAAACAAACGCAAAGAAAAACATATGTTTGTTGTTCGACGCGCCCTGCAGATTTGGGTATGCTATTTTTTTCTTTAAGAACATTGCCCAAAATCCTTAAGCTAAACATATTCTTTTCTTGTTTTTGTTTTTGAGAGAAATATGGAGAATGTTGGTAAAATTGAAATATGGAATGCAATGGTGGTGAGAAAAAAGTGTGAATCAAACTACGATTCTTTTGTGATATCTGGTTGTGTTTCTCATAGGTTTTCTGAAGATCATCTGTAGCAACGGAAGTTTTTTCAAACTTCATGACAAACTCCATCATCATCGCTTTCTGACGAACCTTATTTTCGTGAATTAAATTTTGAACCAAACTTATGATTTTGTCGATAGTATGTGGAAATGAGCACGTCAAATCTTATATCTTCTATCAATGAAATAATAAATTTTTGAAAAACATAATTAAATAAGAAAGGCATTTATAAAGGTAAAATGTTTAAATTTAGTTATTTTAAATGCCAAATGTTAATAAGTTTTGTCATTTTGTCGCTTTCTAAACTCGCTTGTAAACTCAAACCATCTGGTTTCGTCGACTGATTCACTCACTTGCCGCATCGGGTTGACCAACATAACAAAAGAATATAAAGGTACAAGGTAAAACATCAATACAAGTAGTGGCGGAATACAGCCGAGTCGAGCCCAAGCTCAACAAGACTCGAGCTCGGCTCGAAAAACAAAAGCTCGGCTCAATTGCTCGTTGATCTTTTATCGTTCAAGCTTGCACTCGACTCGATTAGGATTGAAGAAAAGCTCGAGTTTAGCTTAAAAAACTTGAAATTATATATATGATATACATACATCACTAAAGCTTAAACACAACCACATTTTTTATGTTTGTAGTAAACTATGATAAGGCTATTAATAAATTATTTAATCTTCTATGGAGTTATTCTCTATAATTGGGTTAATATTCAAATCAACATTAAATTACTTAGATAAAAATATAAATATACTAAGGCTTGAAAAGTTCGATAAGCGCTCATGCCGAGCTATCAAAGGCTCAAGATCAGCTCATTAAATGTTTCTAGCCCGTTTATTAGGCTTGAACTCGGGCTTGAGCTCGATAAAAGCTCGGATCGATCTAGTCAAGTTTAAAGTCGAGTTCAAATTGTTTGATAAAATTTTGGCTCGTTTTCACCCTTATATACAAGTAACGCGTATGCTTTAATAGCCTCTTTTTATCATACGAATTACACAACATTTTTGTTGTTAATTAAAGCATCTAGCTTAAAATATCAAACTCGTGATTAGAATTGAGACTTCAGGTCAATAGCAAACAAAACATCTAAAACATAAGATAAGAAGAATTTTGAGATAGTTATGCAACCAAAAGTATTTTCAATCTTAAAAGACGCATCATGCTCGCAAGCATGACATATAAGTTTACCATTATAACTTAAAGCATCATAATCTCACGCATAAAGCTTTTATTAAAAATGTCTACTTATTATTTACATATGACATGGGGATAATAAACCAACAAAAAACCCATATTTAAACTATAACTTAAAGTGTGAACAACCAATTACCTCAAGTTATCTAAAGAGTAAATTTCAAAAACCGTCATTGTGGTTTTGAAGAAATCACACATCATTCAGACTACGCATGTATGAAATCACAAGTACACGGACTACGGTTGCACTCTCGAGAGTTGTAGTAACTTTTTTCCAATTTTCTCGTCCTCAAAGGTTCAAAAAAGTAACCCACAAAGCTAGCTTGAACAAACAAAAACCCCAAAACATCAACCTACGAACTCAAAATCATCCGTGACCAAAAATTTAATGGTGCAATAACATTGTTGGCTAGGTTTTTGAGAAAGACGGTACATACCTGCAACATATATAAAAAAAAAGTCGATCAGGCTACACATATTCCCATATTTTGTAGCATAATTTGTAATTACTCTATCTATAATAGAGGGGAATCACGGTTCCCAATAAACAGTGATTCTCCTCACATCATTCTTAAAATATATTTTCCTTCCCTTCTCACAGTTGCTCCTTTCACTCACAAAATCTACACACACAAAACACACACTTTATATTATCTCTCATATACCGTTTCATTTTCGATCCTCCGTTATCATTAATTGATCCTGCGTTATCATTAATCAAGGTTTGGTGTTTTCTGTATTCATTTAATTGGTTTTCTCTTTATTATTTCATTACCCTTTGGGGTTTGGTGTTACTTTTAATTGCCCTTTACTGTTTTGGTTTTATTAATTTTAATTGGCCTTTGATCAGTTAACCATAATAGATTGTGTGTCCCTCTCTAGAAAAACATATCTCGGATCTGACTTCTCTCTCTAGAAAAACAGATATCATCTTTTTGGCGATCTAGGTATTTTGTGTGGGTTGGACTGCATACCCAGAACCAACAATCCGTTTCGTTGCCGCCGCCGTCTTTGTTGCCGTCGTTCATGGTGTGCGGCATTGATGTTCGGCAGGTGGGGTCGGTGGGTGTTTCCTTTTACGTGTTATCTGAATTATTGGAGATTTGTAAATATGAGAATCCTGAATATCTTCATTACATGTAAGTAAATGATTTGATTTTTTTTTTATGCTTGGCCGATAGGTTTTATATAATGGGTGGGTTGGGGTTGAATAATGGGTCAAAACGGGTATTTTTTCTAAAGTTGGATTGAAATAGTTATGAAGTTGGGCGCCACCTATCCTGAATAACTTAAGCACTAACTATCCTGAATAGTCAACTCTTTTGACCCATTAGAATTAATACATAACCCAAATCGACCCATTTATACGATAACCTCATAATTTATTGATTCAATTACCCGATGCAAATTAAAATCCCATGTATTAAATGTATGCGTACACAACTAAAATTGTTCACAAGATTTTTGAGTTCTGGAGATTTATTGTGTTTTCACTCGTCTGTATACTAATTAGTCCAACCTTTTTTTCTATCCAGGAAACATTCAAAAGCATCATGGAAAGTAAGTAGATGACGACGTCCATACTAATACGTATACTCACCTCCTTACAATTCGCCGATATCTAACCAATTTTCTCAACAGATTTGAAGCTATCGTATCCAAAGATGATAGATGTGGCGGTGCCAGCGAATATGGTTTGTGGGTTGCAAGATGTTGAGTCAAAAGCTGCGTGAATAGGTTGGCTGACATAGACTCACATGCGAGTTACTGGGTATTTATGGAGTTCGGTTTGTGATTAATTTTTTCAGGTTTTTAGTATGTATGGCTAAGAATGCCTGAATGAGAAAGTGATTTATGTGAGGTATATAGGCATGGTGGGTGATATGTGTAATGGGCTAAAACGGGTACCTTGATACACACTAAAGAAACACGTTGGGTTGGGTCGTGTAGACCCAAACAAAGTTCTTTTTAGAATGCTTTGATTTGTCGCTTTGTCTTTGTTCTTTTTACAGCCAAATACAAATTGACCTTCTTTAGGATACCACAATAAGTTTTTAGGGCTTTAATCAGTTTCTTTGCACCTCAACGAATATTGTAGGCATCGATTAGGGCTTTAACCAATCTCTGGCCATTCGTTGGTGGGAACACGATTCCATAGGAACAGGTTTTGTTGCTTTTTTATGCCTGTCTTATGATGGTCGTGTGGCGATGTTGATTGTCGCTTACACATACGTCCCTTTGGTTGAGCAGGTGCTGACAGTTGGTGTTGTTGGCCATTTGTTGATCGTTGCTTTTACTGGTACTTTTTTTTGCCACAATAACATTTTGGATAAACAAGGTAGTCATTATAAAGTTTCTGCTATTAATCTTTATAAAGTCTCTACTATTTAGTATGTCTTACCTTTACGGGCTCTTTTAGCATATGAGCTTATTATAAATTAGATGCGAGTTGAATAGGCGTAGCTGGTAAATCAACAGCTTGTCAAAGTAATGGGTGTTTGTTTCCTATTACATAGTCGCCTTACGGCTTATTAGCTTACAAATAACCCATAGAAAGTAACCTTATGAAACATAATTGATGATGCTATTTGTGGTTGATAATTATACTCATCAGTTAAGCTTCATAACACATCGATAAGCGGCCATGGCCAACTTTGAGACAAAGAGATATGTGTGAGGAGAGGATAGATAAATAGGCGATGGTGAGTTTTAAAAAGGCGGTATTCAGGTTTCATGTGCTATATGTAGGCATGGCAGCGAGAATTGCTAGCAGCCACATTCATGAAACCATGTATTAGCCGTTTTTTTGCTTACTTGAGGCTATTAAAACTGGGCCTCAGCCGTTGATTATGGGTCCACCGTTAGAGGGTTAATGATCTATGTTGTTTGGGTATGCTATAAGAGAGATTTTCCTTTGGCTTGTGGGTTTGTTGTGACAGGTTTCACTAGCAGGTTGTGATGAGGTTAAACGGACGCGGGTAAAGATAACACAACCCGGATCTTGGCGTCGCGACCTTTCAAGGTTGCAGCCATGCCGGGTTATGACTGTTTTTCCCAAATATTGCCTTATCTGAGCCTATGCTATACCCCGAAAAAACACACAAACCTTTCAAGGTTGCATCTACATGTTTGGACTGTGACCGTGGGAATCGAAGCCTGTGGTTAACTTTGAACCACAATTATGGGTTTGTGAGATAAAATGAATTTGGTATGTGAGATACAAATAAAATAACAGTTATTTGGGCTTCAACGATTCTAAACTGGGAAAATTTGAGGCTGTTATGAGCACTTATAGGTTTAACTAAAGCTGGTAACACTCGCATTTTGGCGGGACAAACTACTAACTTTGCAGCCATGGCGAATGTGGCCGCTTTTCTCGAATACCAAATAAGGTGAGCCTCAACAAACCAATCTGTAATAGTATTGAACAGTTTCTTGCTTACCGGAGTAGTACATGTCAGATCACGTAAGCAAGTATTTTAGCGGGTATGTGTGATACATATTTTCATAATCCATGAATCACATATAATTGCTTCTGCATTTGGCATGTGTTTCGATTTTCGCTGATTGTACTTTCTTTCGCAGGTGCAACTGGCCAAAAAACATTCAGATGCCTCCTGAATGGCTGCCAAATAACGACAAGTAACCCCTAATTGTATCAAATAATGCTCATGGTCCAGTTAGTAACGATGTCAAAGGTATATCTGATATGGCTGATGTGTGAGACTTAACCCAAGATCTGATCTTTTATAAAAAGGTGTGTTTTTATTGGTCTTTGGATTTGCTAATTTCATTTGGAAGTGTTGGTTTAAGCTTATTTGCAGGCTTATCAGTTTTTTTAATTTCATAAGCTCAAAATTTAAGACTTATATATTCTTCTTTTTATATATTTGTTTTATAAATACAATCTTAATTTTTGATTTACATTCCCATTCTTTCCGTATTTTATTGATGAGAATGTGTATATTTTATAGTTTTTATGCTTATGTAATATTGGTGCGTATTTTAAAAGTGGTAACTAACAATCCAAGTAACTGTAGAATGTAAATAAGTCTTTGTTGTTCTTTTAATATTATTTAATGATGGTGATAATAATTGGTTGCTGATGTTTCCTCTTAAAAAAATTAATACTTTTTTGGGCATCGTGATTTCAAAGTTTTATATACTTGCCCATTATAGTGAAATCAACAGTGATTATAGTTAGAAGAATGACGTTTGATTATTATGATTTGGTTGGCATTTTTGTTAATACATAATTATTTTACGTGTAGTTGGGGCTGATTATGATGAAGACATAATTGAATTGCTCTTGAGTAAAGTCAAGGGTAAAGACATTACTCAGTTTATTGCATCTGGAGTGGAAAAGCTAGCTTCAAGTCCCATCTAATGAAGGAGGTGTTGTACTTGCTGCTTCAGCGGGTGCGCTCACCAACAACCGAAGATGCCGAAGCAAAAAAATAAAGAGAAGGTTGAAAGGAAATAGCACTCCAATGATGTAAGAGATTCTTCCATGTGTTTTGATAATTTTTTTATTAAAATTTACTAAGCAGACCCACATCTTATATTATTGGGAACCTTAGGATTCTAACAGGCTAGCACTAAGATAAATAAGGATTGGGATAAATCGTTTAGAAATTACTAGCCAACTAAAAAAGGCATTAGTAAAAACATATAAAAAAACTTTCCAACCATGGTGGATGTCTACCTTTTTTTATTACGAAGCTACCTTAATGACTGATGTCTTAACAAATTTTGGGCTTATGTATTAGTTTTTGAATCGGTATATCATTATTACAATCTCTTGGCAGAAAGATTTTTTTAACACTATAAGTTGAAACCGGGATTTGCTGAGATGTGTTTTTGATTGAATATTGCTTGAAATGTGTTGGTTCGCCATTATTTTCAAACACGAATGTTGAGTATAAGACATTGTGGCCGTCACAGTTTGCTATGGCAAATTCAGTAGGTTTGGAGCCACAACGAATGGCCACTTTTTCCTATCACCAAGCTACCCGACCATACAGACCTGCATTTACTATATGTACTAACTATGTAAGGTCCAAGGTGTTATAATAGTGATTCCACCTACTTGATTCGCCTTTTTGTTTTCTATGGTTTTGTTTTATAGGCTGGAACTAATACGTTCTAGATATTTTTTCAGGTGGAATCAGCTTGGAGAGCTTCTAATGAGTTTGGGTACAAATGAGATGTCATAGAGAAATTTGATGGAGAGGGAGTTACTTAATTTCTGTAAAACGCACATCACACCCACATCCGAATACTGATGTTTTCTAGATGCGAAATCAATCTGATATGCAGAAATGATCCTGCAAACATTTTCTTAATATGTGGCCACCCGACTGTTAATGTGCCTACCAACTGTTTTGTGTTGCTTTCGTCGCAAAGGTACATTTTACTTAGCATCATCATAAAAAATTGATTAGTCCGCTGCATGTTGTCTGTATTCCACGACTGCTGCTAATGATTCATATGCATTCAACATAGTGGAAATGTATAGCATACCTTCCTGTATGATACGATTAACAAAGAAAATAAGATGTTTACAAATAAGTCAGTGGCTTAGTTATTGAGTTATATCATATATTGTCTTTTTCTACCTTTGCATACCTTCCTCAAACAGCTCAAAGTGCACCGAATTGCTTTAACTTTTCATGTAACACTAAATCGAAGCATATTAAGTCACATGACAAACATGATGTCTGATATATAAGGAATTGAGACAATCCACGTCTTGGCAGGGCAACTCATTGGAGATGCAGCCTTGACGTGGTTGTCCTCTTTTATCTGGTTCCTATGTTTTAAAGAGGCTTTGATAATTGTCTTAGAGCCTGTGTTGGCGGGTTCGAGTAAATATCGGATTTCGTGCAGCTTGGCGAGGCAGCCTCGGTTGCTTTGCAGCCATGGTGGCAGTATCTTTTGTTTATAATAATTGACTTATCTGAGCCTCAATATTTGTGTGTGCGAGGAGAAAGTTTCAGTAGCACTTTTCCTTTCATCAAGATCAACCGTAGACTGACATTCCATTTTTTAGAAGATGTTGCTCACCAGCATTATCCCCATCTCTAATTTGATCTATAAATCAATAACCAACTTGGTTCAAACGTATGTTCGGATTTTGTTATCGTTTTATGGTCTCCCTTTATCTCAATCCGTGTTTCAGACCTCAAGTACGAATTAAACACACTACTTTTTAATTTAATGTGCCGATTTTCCTTTTTATTTTTATTATTTTTTATGATTATGTTGCCGTTTGTGCATTGGTTTGTATAAATTAGTGTTCTTTAGGTACTGGAATTTTTTTATTATGCAGGACTTTGTGGCTGCTTCCGTCGACTTCTGCGATTACTGAGTTAGACTGTTCACACACAAAAATGCAGCCTCGAGATTTATTCCTATTGGAGGTTAGTGCAATTGTTTGAACTTGATTTTCAATACATTTATATAAATCTCAACCTTTTCGGATTTTGTACACATTTTTTTTAATAAGCTAATAATGCAGGATTGGCGCAAGTGTAAGTTCAAGACACGTTTTTTAATCGGTGCTTGCAAGATCAGTGTAGCTTTCGTAAATGCGCGTGCAAGAGCTGGAGGTTTGTGATATGTTTTTATTCTTGCATTCTTCGTATGTATACGCCTCGTTTTTTTAACTATTTACAAACACTTCTTTTTTTGGACAACTTTGGAAATGTGTGAACCTTCTTCTTCGAGTTAGAGTACACTAAAAAGGTTTCCCAAATGAAATCGGCCAATCTCTCAAACGTGGCCTGACTTTAATGCACGAAATGCTAAATGGCAGTACTTAAAAGGTGTGAGAACCCGTACTTTCCCAGCATTATTTTATTCTTTTTATTCGTGCTTCTTGAATTTTCCAACGTATTACGTTTTCTTGTATTTCTATATGTAAATCCTGAGATTTTAAAATTATACTTTTTAAGTATTTTTCTGATCATCGATAAATACTTGGTATGGAATTATAAATTTTCATTTTATTTTTCTATATTTATTTTAAATCAATGTTTTTGATTTAAAATCACCCGTGTGCGTTTTATAACGAGTTTATTCAAAATCAATGTACAACGAGAATTCCTAGTGATCGCGATACCGACGGATGCCCAAAATATTACGTTTATTTATTGATTGTTACGATAATTAATATTTTCGACGATTTCGTTTTAATTACGTATTAAGTCGTGTCGAGAAGTCGTATAATCATTTTTATGATGCATTATAACTTTTGAAAAGTATTTTTACGAAACCCGAGCCCTGTAAATATTTTCAATATTTACCAATAACCATTTTCTACCCTTAAAACTATCAATTGTTTTTAAGTCCACAAGTTTCAAAGTTGGCAATATTAGCCCCTCCACTTAAACCATATAAAATGCCAAATTACTTCCACTAACTTAACACACACAAACATTTTATAAAAAAAAACTCAAACACCCTCCCCCTCCTCTTTCTTTGTCGTGAACCTCCACCACAAAACCATCAAAAATCATCAACTTCCACCTTTAATCTCTTAATTCTAAAACAAGACCACATCATAAAATCTTGTTGTGGTCCTTTTGATACCAAAATCTTGTACATGCATCAAGGTTTTCAAGACTTTATAAATTTCATGGTTGTATGATGATTTAATCATCTTGCATATGTTATATTTGGTAAGATTATCATGTTTTGATCCTTAAAAGTCTTGTTTTTAATCTTTGATTTTTGTTAGATTTTTCAGACAAGTGTTTTTAGGAGTGTTTGGTTGATGGGTATGATAGTATAGTGATCCTAGAGGTATGGGAATGATTAGCTTTGGTGGGAAAATTGGTTTGTCATGTTTTCTAAAAAGGTAATTTGGGACAGCAGCTTTAAACAGATTGTTTCGTGGGTTTAAGTTCTGTGAAAGACTGAGATTATTTGAAATTGTTGTAGAGTTTTCCGAGACGCTCGTTTCGGTATAAGATAGAGCCTATAACTCATTACGAGTCAAAAGTTATGCTAGTTTTAGTTTTCGTGTACCGGGAGACGCAAGTCGGCACAATCCGAAATTGTGGCTGATTTTGGGTCGACTCTCGGGGACTTTAGGTTTGGTTAGATAGTTGATACTACTGATTTTCAAAGTTTACAAACTGAGTTTGATGAGTCTAGTAGTGGTTTCAAAAGACGGATTGTCGGGTTAGTACTTTTAAAGTGGTCCAAACGGTTTTACAAAACAAGTGTACAAATCTGTCCTAAAATTTGGAGTCGAGTAAAGCGTCGAGCTGATGGATTTTAAAGTGTGAACTTTGGCTCAAATTTTGGTGAGGTCTTATACAGGTTATAAGTGACCTTGACACCAATTTTCATGTAAAACGGACAAGTCTAGATAGGGTAGATCGGTGTGTACATTCGGAGTGTACTTGCTGATTTTTATTTTGGACACGTAGTTCAATGCTTGTGTTGCGTGAGTTTGAGTGTTCACCATCGGACATGGTGACTTACTCAAGTGCTTAGTCATTATATAAATGACTTAGCTACTGGTCCAAATAAGGGTAAAGGATAGTTTGACTTGCGTTGACTTGGCGTCGTATGACGAGTCATTTTCAAGTGTTCAAGTGTTTTAACGAGTAACGTTTGATAAATGGGTAGTATGAATTCATTTGATTCGTGTCAATGGTTTTGAAACGTGTATACATTGAAAACATTTGAGTCATGTTATATTTGTTATATATATCGATATTGAGTTCGAGTCTTACCCCGCGCCTTATTGTGATAGGTTGCGGTTTTCGTGTTTTCCCCGGGCATCCATATCGTCGGTGATCGTCTCACTACATTGTTTCTACTCAGTTGCTGAGTACCGTGATTGACTTAACACGTGGCTAAGGGCCACGAAATTTCTAAGGATCAAGGAGGAGGAATTGTTTAATTTGCGTGTTTGGATTAATTCCTACGTGTTATGAAGGTATAGTCACTCCTAGCATTTTAGTTTTGATGTTACTAGTACTTTGATTCTTTTTATTCATGGATTTTGAATTCCTTGGGTGAAACCCACTGAGATTATAGATACTTAGGGCATATTAGGACTTAGGACACTTGCGTGGCGATTTGGTATAACCTAAGTGTTGCTTGATTGAGGTTAGGTAGCTAAATGGAGTTGTTTTTGTAGTATGGAAATCACCGCAGAAACAAACAGGTCATGGCAAAATTTTCTTAAACATATGATCTTGTTTTTATTTGAAAAATGGATACCCACTGATGTGATTAGTATGTGTTGAGTTGGATGGAAACGGGAAGTGTCCGGATGAGTCCGAAACGGTCGTTTTACTAAACTAGGTCAAATCTGAATGTTATGCTTAAAACGTGGGAAAATTGACTTGGGTAAAAAGGATTAATTTATGCTTTTATGACTTTTTACAGTAGCTACAAATATAATAAAACTTCTCTTTTTGGTTTCGTGTCAAAATCTTTTACCGATTGGGATTTATGCTTAATCTACCGTAAGGTACGAAAGACGTTTACAACTTTCTGTTTTGATAGTCTGTCACTAAAAGTGCATTTCCCGTTGATTGAAAATAGTTCTAGGGCTGTTCTTTCCCAACTTTTAAAGGTAAGAGAAATACCTATACATGTCAAGAAATTTCACCTCCTGTACTATTATATATTTTTAGATATGACCAAATCTTCTCAGTCTTTTTAAGAAAACTGAATGCAGTCCCTTGTTTTGGTTTTTCAAACCGAGTCTTGAACGTGTTCGGAACCCACACATAAATGCTTGGACCATCATACAAGGTTGATATTAGGTTATTACAGTAGATTCAAGGTGTTGGTTCAAAATTTTAACTTAAGCTTAGGTCTCGCCATCGCACGCAAGTTACCTAGTCATACTATGTCCCACCACTTCTAAAACGTTATTGCTTCATTGAACGCATTCTTATTACGCGTCACCATTGCATAGGTCCGTGAAGACTTCTTTTTTCTCAGCCCCTTTTACCTTGTGATTACTTACTAAAGGTGAGTTCATAGCCCCTTTTACTACTTGTACATTGTTTCTAAACGCGGGGTGAGATTTTACATGGTGGAACACATCCATTTAAAAAAAAACTGTATGCTATTCAGAACTTGTATGCTATTCAGACTTGTATGCTTTCCAACAGTTTTCATTGATATTATTGCTTATAGTTAATAGCCTTAAGTTTCCTCTCTTGATCATGAACCGTTAATTGTCCCGTATGCTTTGCGCTAAGCGCGAATGTTGTGGGTGGATCCATCGAGATTGACAATCCCCGTCCCGATTACCTTGACGCACTTACATTTGTTTATACTTGAGTATTTAGGCTGAATACTCCCTAGAGGAACTTACTTTGAGTTAAGCTTCGGTTCATGAACTAAACAGCAATAATATTGGTTTCAGACTATGGTTAATGATCATAACCATTTTCTCTATTTACTTGTTTTACAAATGAATGCTTGTGTTCCACACCTTTATTGCTAAACCTATGAATTTCACTCAACTTTGTGTTGACGATTTTACATGTTTAATCTCAGGTATTAATACTTAGCTTTGCTTGGATGGGAGCCCGCAGGATATTATCGCAGCTTGGAGATTTCTGTGATGCTTTTAAAAGACTGGTTTTAGTATAAAGTGTCAGAAATTTATTATATCTTTTGGGCAACTTTATGTTATAAATCATGATGAAATAATATATCTTTCCGCATATAAAACTCTGGGACCTATGTTTAAAACTATGATCATTTATGATGTGATATATATGCTTTTATTACGTCAGCTTTGTGTCAACTGTAATTCATTGTTTCTTGTACTATGACGTGTTACCCCCTCGTTATCTAGTTGTTCCATGTCATATTTTGGGGGTCTCACAAAAGGGTTGCAATATGTAACGATAACCGCCTGTACTGAAAAATAATACCAGACATGGTATAGAAAAGGCAGAGGTACTATAACCTTTTTTTCTTAGTTTTTATCGTACCGTTAAGTGATTAAATAAGGTATCTTATTTTATATTTATTCGTTCCATTTTGTGAAGCTATCCTTATGATGTTTTTAAAGCGTCTTTCACGCTCCTATTTAGAAGTTGTTGAACTGCTTAATTTGTGTTTTATAATACAAAATTTAAAGTTAAACCTGCAATCGTAATTAGGTAGGACATGTTTCTTATCGCACCTTTATAGCGCTTCGGTACTGATAATACACGTGACTGAGATTTCATTGTTATCTTTTTTCCTATACACTGAGATAAGAGCAGCTAAACACCCTCCTTCTACGTAAAGAAGGTTAGTTTCAAGTTTTGTTCAAATGTCACATAAGTGCATGTTTCTGATGACACTTATATGTTTGTCCAGGCAATACCCAAACCAGGTTGTCGCTTCTCATTCATTCGTTCACACCAGTTGACGATGAAGCCATTAGCATCCATGCTTAAAACAAACAGAAAAGTACAAAGGGACCCACGACAAATTCCTAATGAAATAATGAAACTTTTGAAAATGAAACACGTATTCCGGGTGCAGATTTATATTGACATAATTGGGAAAAAGCTCGCTGCTCTATATGATTGTAGAAAACATGATCAGAAGAGTTGTTTCATACCTTTTGATTGCTTTGATATCATAACCGATTGAACTGTAGGCTTGAAGTTTGCATTTTGTAATGATAACATTTTCTCGATTTGCATTTCACGGGATTTGGAATATTAACGAACAATAACAACAATGGTTGTACAGTTTTGTAAAACCCGTATTTAAAAATCAGAATATTTAAATACGCAGTTTTATTTTAATAAACTATATAAGTATTAATTGATAGACAGAGATATAAACGCAGAAATTAAATACGCAATCCCAGTTTATTTAAATACTATAAATATTACAGTTTATGCAGATAATAAAATAACAGTATAAATTCAGATATTACGCGAATATTAATTATTCAAGAAGAAAATAATCCACAACAGAATATATTTACGAGGATTTATTTACGAACACGTAAGCAATGTTTAAAATTCATGAATATTAAATTCACACAGTCTCCGTTTAATTAAGATCGTGATGTAATTAATTATTACGAAAATAATTATTCAATATTACGTACATATTTATTTTCAGTAAAATGAACAAATACATAACGAGAAATAATTACACGCGAGTTCTTTTAAAGGTCGAAAACTAAAACACATTACTATTTGTGTTTCTCTTGGACCGCAGCTAGAACCAAAGGAAAGAAAGGTGGGCTTTAAGCCCAGTTTATTTGTAAACAAATCACAAGGGGTTATACCTTTTTTTATCATTTGATGAAAATATAGGAAAACAAATCAGGGTTTTGTTTTGATGTGGTGAACGCCGGCCGAAGATCAACAAAAAAAAAAAAAAAAAGGAAAAACGAGATTATGTTCACATGAGAATTGAAATACAATTCAGCCATTTAATTGTGTTCACACGGAGGGATTATAATCCTCCAACATTATTGCGTTCACACGAATGGAGTTTAATCCTCAAATTAAATCGTGTTCACACGAATGGAGATAACACGAAGGTATTTTTTTTTTTTCATTTACTTGTGTTCACTTGAATTGAGTAGCATTCATCTAATATTTTTTTTGCGTTCATACGATATCCATTTCGTGTCTATTTTATATTCACACAATAAACATTGAATAGCGGGTCGAGCACATCGCGATGTCCGGCTTATTTAAATTGGCTTAAAAAAATTAGGCTTATTTAATTTTGACTTATAAATTTTATGGCGGCTTATTTAAATTGGCTTAATAAAGTTAGGCTTATTTAATTTTGACTTATAAATTTTATGGTTATTTATTTTGGATTATTTGATTCGGGCTTATAAGATAATTAACTTATTTGATTATTGGTAAAATTAATCACGGCTTAATTGATATAGCTTATTATTCCACGACTTAGAAACAAAAGGGCTTATCAAGATAGATTTTATTAATATTTGATTTATTTAAAACATGACTTATTAATATAATGCTTATAATTAACCATATCTTGATAATTCATGACTTAATTAATGTTATTTTTAAGGGAACTTTTTAATTTAGGAAACCTTTCTAATTCTGGAATCTTTCTATTTATAACAGGTTACTATTTATAGAAATGTTAGAATATTGAATTACATATTATAAAGTAACCATGAATACAAAGAGTACATTAAATCAGTAATGTTATCGAACAGTC
The DNA here is from genome assembly GCA_025667525.1 of Glebionis coronaria. Classification (NCBI taxonomy): domain Eukaryota; kingdom Viridiplantae; phylum Streptophyta; class Magnoliopsida; order Asterales; family Asteraceae; genus Glebionis; species Glebionis coronaria. The sequence goes on from CM046878.1 coordinate 619,148,833, forward strand.
AGAACTTATCGAATTATATACATACAGTAATACAAGAATAAAATAAATCAAACTGAGAACAGTTAAGAGCAGTAGAAATAAACCGATATAGTCAACTTATTTTCGCGTACGTTATTCATGTAGTAACCATGAAGTCGGATAGATCCTTCAGCTTTCAGTCTTATTTCATTACTGGACACGAGGTACGGATTTTCCGTCCTTTCAGTAAGGACTTCCTTTCTATGCATGATTAGGATTCCCCGTCTGCAGCCAAATGTTTTCCCCAGTATATGTTTAAACTTATCAGTAATCATGTTAAGAAGTAAATAAATTGCCTGAGCATTATATACAAGCATGATTAGTTTATGTACTAGTTACGGAGGTACCGTAACCACGACACTAGAGGCACCGGTGTCGTGACTCACATGCAGGAGAGTGATATCCTGCATCGTACCACTCAGCTCAGCTTGGCCATTTTATCAGTATTATTAGTGGGGCGTATGGATGCATCCTAGGCTACAGTTTACAGTTTAGCAGGTGAATGTGGTGTGTGCTCTACATCCTTCACATTGGAGCTGATCCCTCCACCCAGCACAGTTATTTAGAGGTCACCCCTCTACAGCATGACAAGGTCACCCCTCCAGTTATTCATGCAACGTTGTTACAGCACATGACCTATATAAGCTCTGGCAATTAAAATACAGTAAATGCATGTTTTCAGATTTAACAGATAACAGTTCAGCTTTATTATTTATAAATCAGCCTTTACAGATTATACACAGATTTCCGCTGCAACTTTACTTATCAGTCTTACAGCTTCAGTATTTTATCATCTGTTTCATTTCAGTAAGTTCTTATCATGCTTTATATCCGTTCACTGAGCGTTATGCTCATCCGTAGTTCCTTTCATGTTCTAACGGCAGGTACACCAGGACGCTTTTAGAATTCTAAGAGCATGTGCATTTGGATGGAAGCTATCCAGACTTCTTACTCTATGCATTTCTTACATTATTCTGCTTATTTGGACATTGTTTAATCCTTTCATTCAGTATTTTATTTTTCATGTTTTGGGCTTATGTTTGGATTGCCGATGTTTGATTCCGGTATTTCCTTTATGGTCAGTTAATGTTTTAGGACATTCACCTTATGCTTTGATGACACGCCATAAATACACGTAACGGTCCACTTATCCAAGTGGGGTGTTACAATTATGGTATCAGAGCGCAAGGTTCGACCTGTAGGCTCTAAAACTTGACCTGTGACTAGTGGGTAGTCACCAGGAACTTCCCAGATTTTGGCGTTGTTATCTTTCATGTTTCTCATGGGTTATTCAGTCAGTTTTCCTCATTTATCAGTCAGTTTTCTTAAAGTTTTGACTAAGTAAAAGGTTGGTACATAACTAGCCATATTTGGTCGCATGTGCTTTTAGCGAATTTTCGTTTTGGTGAGCTGACCATAGGCGCTTACCCTTACTCATGACAGATTCATGTTTTCAGTCAAATATCACTTGGTGAACCAGCCATAAACGTTCACCATTTATCAAGTCGAATTTCATGCTTTTCAGTCAAATGATGTTTTTGTGAACCGATCCACAGTTGTTCACCCTTGTCATATCAGGACATTTCATAAATTTTGACAAGTGGGGATTGAACTACAGCCATCCATATTTAGTTCGAGATTATAAAATTTTATACATGACAATTCTCAGAAAATTTGGACCAGAATGGATCGAACCAGAATAGCCCATAATTAGTCTTATGTTTTCTTCCTTGGATTCTGAGGATTGAACCATAGCCGTCCACATCAGTTAATATTACACCTCAGATGATTTAACTTTTTGTGTTCCTGGTAACAGTCAAATTTCAACCCTCACGTTGATGTTGTCTTCATGATGATTCAGTTTCATGTCTCCTTACGAGGATTATGTTTTCAACAAGGTAATGATGTCTTCATGTTAAGATACACAAGAACTTCAGTAAAAAAAAAAAAAAAAAAAAAAAAAAAAAAAAAAAAAACTTTTTCATGATAAACCATGGTTACCCTTCATTAATCATGCTTCATGCTGACCACTGTTGGGACTTTGATTATATCATACTTTTCAGCCTCGATACAACCAACAGTAAGTCGATGTGAGAATTGTCAGCCTATCATGTTACTCATTTCAGGTTTGTTTATCACCGTTTAAATCAATTTATTCCTTTGATCATGTCAGACAAGCGACACAAGTATTGATCATCCCATAAAATTTCCACCAGCTCCATGTACAGTATTCCATATGTACCCATGTACAGTGTCCCAGTTATACATCATGTACACTATTCCATGAGTACTCTACGTACAGTGTCCCAAATTTGCTCCATGTGCAGTATTCATTTTGTACTTCATGTACAATAGCCAGGTGTACTCCAGGTACCCTACTCCATGGATATTGCTAATCGATCCTCAATCATCGCAGGCGTTTCCACTTGTCGATATTTTACCAGTTGCTGATGCTGCTCGTGAGTTGAAGATTTTGCTAGATGCTGATGCCGCTAACACTTTGAAGACCTCACAAATGCGGATGCTGCTGAACTTTGGAGATTTCTCAAGATGCTGATGTCGTTTATACTATGAAGACTGCGGAACGAGGACGAAAACTATAAATTTGAAATTTCTGACAAGAATAAATTCAACCATCAGACACTACCATCCTACTCCATACTTTTACCTTCTCAGTTAAATGTCACACTTCACTCAACTAACCGTTCATTCAGAAGAGTGGGAAACCGGAACCCAGCCGGCCACTCAGTAGAAATAATTACATGAATCACGGTCATGATAACGACCGTCGAGAAAACTGACAGACAAAGTAGTAGTGACAACCACCGTGCTTATAATTAATCAGTCAGTAACCATCGGAACTCCGGAACGGACGTGACCAGCAATACAAGAGGTCAGTAGTCTAACCGGTCCGCCAATCCTAGCAGTTACCAAAAAAAATTTCAGCCTTGTTCAGATTCATCTACTAAAACATGTGTCAAGACATCAGTCAAGACATAGGTCTCAAGTATCCTTTCGGAAGACACCTTTCAGGACACCAGTTACGATACACGTCATACGAATCTTTTCTCAAAATACGAGTCAGAACTCACAAGTCCAGTATTCCAAGCGAGACCCTCAGTAATTCAGGGTACCTTTCAGAAAGGGGTATACCCGTTCTATTATGCCACGCATGAACCAAATCATTGAAATTTTATCCACCACCACTAGAGTATGATTCAGGTTAAACACGCAGTATTCACTCTGTGAGGTTACAGACGAACACATTCAGTGAAAATTCGCCATGTACACTTCACGTATTTCTATGTCAGTTTTATCTTAAATCAGATGGTCCCCTACCTCTCAGCCAGAAAGGACTCAACAGTATCACCATATTTATTAAAGCCTTATTTTCAGTTAACGACGAGATCCGTCTTACTAAATTCTAAATATATTTATTATACTTTCTGCCAGAAAAATCAGCACAAATTATTTCTACCTTACAAGCGCGTGACTTAGCAGTCCATAGCTACGCAGACTTTTAGCTACCAGTTATAAATTCACTTCTAAAATTCCTCGAATCCACGATCAGCAGATTATACTAAAATTTCTAGATGTCATTCCAGAAATTGCTTCCTAACTACGAGACATAATTTAGCATCGAGCTTGTCTCAAGAATAGTGCCTGCTTTCAAAACTCTTTATTCCAGGGTTGCATCTAAGTTAAAAGGGTTGCATCATTTGCTGCAAGAATTACCTGAACAAGGCTTTATTCGCCCTTGCGTACCACCAGGATGTCTATCAGGAAGAAGACCGGTATTATGAGATCATGTATCGACCCTGAAATTTTTTTACAAGATCACCATTCTTAATCAATGTTCATTCCATAAATAGCAGGTTTATCTGACCTGCTACGATGTATTAAACATTTTCTAGAACAAATTTCTGATCATGCTACCATCGATGGTGAGATGAAAAATATGATGTTTTCCAGACTGCTGTTGCACATATTATAGCCTCTCTAAAGATTTCGATTTTTATACTTCTGAACTCCCTAATGCTCCAGTAATAGTGTGGAATTTATGAATAAAATTTTTCTATGATTCTCAGACAAAATCGTCAGCGTATTCATTGATCACATTTTGGGTCTGCTAAATTCTAGAGAAGAATACGAGAGTCATCTTCTCATAGTTGAATAGAATCTTCGATAGGAGTTATTTTTATACACAGCTTTCCAGATATGAATTCCCATTTGAACATAGTGGCATTTCTGAGCCATCCTATTTCAGCAGAAAGAAATTTCAGACGATCCTGCGAAGGTGAAGGCCATCACCTGATGGTCCCGACTGACGCCTGTGAACGAAGTACAATTTCTAGAACCCAATTGACTACTACCGCAGAGATTGCCGATAGTTCTCACTAAAAATGTGTTATGACTATTCAACCAGATTTCCACCAGAATGTTCCATAATCCCAGACAAAACTTTAATAGAATCCGCATCACACATTAATGCAGCTATGTTCATATCTAGATGCCTGACATACTGCAGGTTCAAGATAGAACGCCGTCATGTTAGTGAGTTACTACAACCCTTAGGAATTTCTGAACAGAAATGAGACGAAATTCCATGAAATTGTTATCAGCTACCATAGGCTCAGAGAAAGTATGATACTATCTAAGTTATCATCAAACATGTAATCGGCCTGCGCGTTGCTTTCAACCGAAAGGATCACGCAGTAGCAGATCTGCAGAAAATTTTGAAATTTAGCAGTAAATCGTACGATTTCAGGTATTCCGGCAACCATTATATCAGACAAAATTCATGTTCACGATCATGTGGATGTTTACGTTTACGTTTATTTTCACTTTCACGTATACGTCTCATTCGCAGAATGATGCTGTTTCAGTTAATCTTTATGCTATCTCATAATTTAAGCTCACGTTTGTGTTCATAACATTGTTCACGTTCAAGTTCGCGTACCATTTCACGATACACGTTTCTCAGTTTATTACCGAATACGGTTACAGAAAGCTTGGGAAATCAGACTCAAGTTTAGCACAACTATTCCATGACCAGGCAGACGTTCACATCTCAGGCCGTGTCGGTTGGCATTCCTTCCTCAGTCAGCATACATTCATGATATGTTTTAGTATCACATCTACAGTGTGTTTCACGTATCACATTCACGATATACTTCATGCACAACATTCCTTTTATGATCGCGAACCACGTTCACAATTGTTCACGTAGTTCATCCCTATATATTTTCAGCAGCTTGCCCAGAAATATAAATGTTATCTTTTTAGGATAATTGTACGTACAGTTTCATGTATACTACATGTTATATCTTATTCATTCTATCAGATTCAGAGAATCCATCTTAAGTATGGAACCAGAAACTATTCAGCATCATCAAGACAGGGTCATCAGGACCAATATTTTTATTATTATGTTTAGACCTTGAAGGAATCGTTTCGAGCGGGAGACCACTCGAAACGGAGGAGTCCATCCGGAACTCTCATCCATTTCCTTCTATATGCCAGTTATATTCTTTCAGTCATGTCACGTTCCATGTCCTTTTCAGTCATGTCACGTTACGTCTTCACTTCAGTCATGCCATGCTTATACCTTTCAGCAATATTATGTCTTAATTAGAAGACGAATTAGCCTTCAGCTTAATTGTCTTTTCAGTTACGTGCTTTCAGTTCTTATAACTCCATCAGCTTATTTCTTTTAATTCGAGGACGAATTTCTCTTTTTTAGAGGGGAAGAATTGTAAAACCCAGTATAGCCGTATCTTTAATTCGGGGACGAATTATTGTTTTTAGAGGGGAAGAATTGTAAAACCCGTATTTAAAAATCAGAATATTTAAATACGCAGTTTTATTTTAATAAACTATATAAGTATTAATTGATAGACAGAGATATAAACGCAGAAATTAAATACGCAATCCCAGTTTATTTAAATACTATAAATATTACAGTTTATGCAGATAATAAAATAACAGTATAAATTCAGATATTACGCGAATATTAATTATTCAAGAAGAAAATAATCCACAACAGAATATATTTACGAGGATTTATTTACGAACACGTAAGCAATGTTTAAAATTCATGAATATTAAATTCACACAATCTCCGTTTAATTAAGATCGTGATGTAATTAATTATTACGAAAATAATTCAGAAAATAATTATTCAGTATTACGTACATATTTATTTTCAGTAAAATGAACAAATACATAACGAGAAATAATTACACGCGAGTTCTTTTAAAGGTCGAAAACTAAAACACATTACTATTTGTGTTTCTCTTGGACCGCAGCTAGAACCAAAGGAAAGAAAGGTGGGCTTTAAGCCCAGTTTATTTGTAAACAAATCACAAGGGGTTATACCTTTTTTTATCATTTGATGAAAATATAGGAAAACAAATTAGGGTTTTGTTTTGATGTGGTGAACGCCGGCCGAAGATCAACAAAAAAAAAAAAGGAAAAACGAGATTATGTTCACATGAGAATTGAAATACAATTCAGCCATTTAATTGTGTTCACACGGAGGGATTATAATCCTCCAACATTATTGCGTTCACACGAATGGAGTTTAATCCTCAAATTAAATCGTGTTCACACGAATGGAGATAACACGAAGGTATTTTTTTTTTTTTTCATTTACTTGTGTTCACTTGAATTGAGTAGCATTCATCTAATATTTTTTTGGCGTTCATACGATATCCATTTCGTGTCTATTTTATATTTACACAATAAATATTGAATAGCGGGTCGAGCACATCGCGATGTCCGGCTTATTTAAATTGGCTTAAAAAAATTAGGCTTATTTAATTTTGACTTATAAATTTTATGGCGGCTTATTTAAATTGGCTTAATAAAGTTAGGCTTATTTAATTTTGACTTATAAATTTTATGGTTATTTATTTTGGATTATTTGATTCGGGCTTATAAGATAATTAACTTATTTGATTATTGGTAAAATTAATCACGGCTTAATTGATATAGCTTATTATTCCACGACTTAGAAAAAAAGGGCTTATCAAGATAGATTTTATTAATATTTGATTTATTTAAAACATGACTTATTAATATAATGCTTATAATTAACCATATCTTGATAATTCATGACTTAATTAATGTTATTTTTAAGGGAACTTTTTAATTTAGGAAACCTTTCTAATTCTGGAATCTTTCTATTTATAACAGGTTACTATTTATAGAAATGTTAGAATATTGAATTACATATTATACAGTAACCATGAATACAAAGAGTACATTAAATCAGTAATGTTATCAAACAGTCAGAACTTATCGAATTATATACATACAGTAATACAAGAATAAAATAAATCAAACTGAGAACAGTTAAGAGCAGTAGAAATAAACCGATACAGTCAACTTATTTTCGCGTACGTTATTCATGTAGTAACCATGAAGTCGGATAGATCCTTCAGCTTTCAGTCTTATTTCATTACTGGACACGAGGTACGGATTTTCCATCCTTTCAGTAAGGACTTCCTTTCTATGCATGATTAGGATTCCCCGTCTGCAGCCAAATGTTTTCCCCAGTATATGTTTAAACTTATCAGTAATCATGTTAAGAATTAAATAAATTGCCTGAGCATTATATACAAGCATGATTAGTTTATGTACTAGTTACGGAGGTACCGTAACCACGACACTAGAGGCACCGGTGTCGTGACTCACATGCAGGAGAGTGATATCCTGCATCGTCCCACTCAGCTCAGCTTGGCCATTTTATCAGTATTATTAGTGGGGCGTATGATGCATCCTAGGCTACAGTTTACAGTTTAGCAGGTGAATGTGGTGTGTGCTCTACATCCTTCACATTGGAGCTGATCCCTCCACCCAGCACAGTTATTTAGAGGTCACCCCTCTACAGCATGACGAGGTCACCCCTCCAGTTATTCATGCAAAGTTGTTACAGCACATGACCTATATAAGCTCTGGCAATTAAAATACAGTAAATGCATGTTTTCAGATTTAACAGATAACAGTTCAGCTTTATTATTTATAAATCAGCCTTTACAGATTATACACAGATTTCTGCTGCAACTTTACTTATCAGTCTTACAGCTTCAGTATTTTATCATCTATTTCATTTCAGTAATTTCTTATCATGCTTTATATCCGTTCACTGAGCGTTATGCTCAGCCGTAGTTCCTTTCATGTTCTAACGGCAGGTACACCAGGACGCTTTTAGAATTCTAAGAGCATGTGCATTTGGATGGAAGCTATCCAGACTTCTTACTCTATGCATTTCTTAAATTATTCTGCTTATTTGGACATTGTTTAGTCCTTTCATTTAGTATTTTATTTTTCATGTTTTGGGCTAATGTTTGGATTGCCGATGTTTGATTCCGGTATTTCCTTTATGGTCAGTTAATGTTTTAGGACATTCACCTTATGCTTTGATGACACGCCATAAATACACGTAACGGTCCACTTATCCAAGTGGGGTGTTACAAGTTTGGTGTTAAGTATAAAAACTATGTACACTTTTTTTCTTAAGTATAACAGGTATGTTTGTAAAGGCTCCCCTTAAGTGCTTTCACACTACAAATTATGACGGCCTTCATCAACGGCCAGTAAAACCGTTGCTAAAAATGCACGCACTTCGCCGCGGCGAAGCGTAGGCACAAATCCTAGTTTGTATAATTTTGTAGAAACAACGACACATATTTAATTCATTTGCAAATTGTAGTAATTTTTGCGGTAAACTTAAAAGAAAAGGGAAAGAATTTTGATCATTTAACAATTTCGCAACAAAATATTTGGATTGAAGTTTTTTAAAGTTAATTACAAGAGAGTATAGCCTTCAACATAGTTGCTATAAAATTAATCACCCTATTTTAAATAGATATTCACAGCAACAAAATCTATAAGTTTTAAGGATATAAAATCCGTGTTTTTTAAAAATCATGTGTATCTCCCTTTTATTTTTCACAACAGGTTCACATGATGAAAATCTTCATCATGCTACCTCGCTAGTTGAATCAATGTAATAAATGCAATTAAAATTTTAATGTTTGGGCATTTTTTGTTCATGTGCAAACCTTTCGGAAATGTTGGATCAATATTGAACCGAACTCTTACAGTTGCGCCTCTATATTCGACGAGGTTGTACCCCAAGTATAATGTCGCGACTATAAGATTTATGGTTTAATATCGATCTCACATTTTCCGTACGACATGTGTAGGATAAAAAAAGATACCCAAACATGATAACTTCGATCGCATTTATTACACCGATTTAACTAGAGAGCGCATTGAAACTCTCTTCCGAAAAATTGGGGAGAGGTGTTAGGTCAATTCAGTGCCTAATGGTCTCACTGATGGATTTGAGTAAAATAAGCCTAAGTATATTTAATATCGTTGAACATTATGAAGTCATTGAGTGAACAGTCACTCAGTAAGTTGCCTTCAAGAGCTCAGCATGAGTTAGAAAGAATCGAGTATTCAGTGAGGCGAAACTCAGTGAACGATGTACCTGAGAAGAAGAAGAAGGTGATGGGTTCAGTGAGTCGTGACAATAGACTCACTGAACTCCATACGATCTCCTTGAAAACTGAAGTAAAGGCGGGATAAATTTGAAGTAGATAACATGTAGTACACACACGCTTATCGTGACTTACCCTTTTAGGTTAGACAAGGGTACTGAGCTTGTAAATGACATTGTCCTGATATCTAGAATAGGTATATGACAATTGACAAGTATGTACCTTGTACCTCAGATAAGACAAGAATTGCACATGGCAATTCATTGTCTCGTTTCTAGCCTTGAGTCTATTAATAAGATTCATTGTAAAAAGAGAGAATTAAGTTTGTGCACTTAATGATTCGGCATTCACAAACCGATTCTCTCTCCCAAATACGATAGATAGCATTTGAGTTATAAACTCATGTTGACTTAATCGTCAATGTGATAATCCTCAAATTCAACTTATGTGTTTTGTTTTATGATTGAATGAATATAAAAATATGGCTAGAAATTTTTGCTTTTGTACCTTACTTGGTAAAATGAATGTGTTCTTATAACCTAAATTGTCACTTCAATATATTCCTATACGTTGTAAACACAATGTATATATCAAGTCTAAGTTCTAAAAGTAATCTAATAAGTACATTATGAATAAGAACATCTCAAATATAACTATGATGCCCTAAATTCCCTTAGAATCCCTATAAAAAAGTTGTAAACTATCATTTGAAGGCACAATATTATCCAAGAATACTAAGAACAAACTGTACAAAGCTAAGTACAAGTAAATATACATAATAGTCTAGATCACTACCTTAAAATCCTTGGTGAAATAATATTTCAAGCAATATAATTACACAATATCTATATACAAATATCAAATACAATATACTAATTATAATATATCATATAAAGGAAAGGTAATTGATCATAAAACACTAATATTCACTAATATAAAACTAATTACAAGTAAAAGACCTAGTAACCTAGATTAGCACCTAAAATCTATGTCACATTAAATTAGAGTCTAATCTTTTTCAACTAATTATAAAACTCAACTAAGTATTATATTGAGATTAAACATTTACTTCAAGTTAAGTTACAAGTTACTTAAGCACACTGTACAAGTTATCAAAGCATAGGATCTTAAGCTAACCTAATTATACCTAGGTTATGATTACCCTATGTAAACCCTTAAACTAAGAATGTAGAATCCCTAGAAGTCATAAACATACTATATAAGACCTAGAATAAGATTACATTATGATATAAACCCTAATCACCAAAGATAGAAAGTCATTAGGATTTGTAACCTAGAAACCCTTATATTAAGCCTTTTACATAGAATCAATACCTAGTCTTTTAGGACAAGTCTACAAACACTTATATCATTTCATTAAGGTTATAAGATTATGTTAAGACAATGTACAAGTACCCTTAAGCACATGGTACAAGATTTCAATGCATGATTCGTAAATTAGGTCAAAATAGGTACTTTCACCCTTTAGACATGTTTACTTAGAATAACCTATCAAACCAAGTATGGAACCATATTATATAATTAAAACACAATGTATAGGACCTAAATTAAGTTTACATCAATAGCTAAGAGGGGGATAATGATTTTTACTAAGATTTAATCCTAGATCATTAGAAACCCTAATCTATATAAGTTTTCTTCCCAATTTCACATAAAACCTTTCTTAGACTTCAAACCAAAGACCCAAAATTATTAACTACAAAGCATAAACCCTAATTACACCCTAATCCATCCCTAGTTACATTTCTAAACCCTTAATTACAAGAATTACAAAGTTACAAAGTTACAAGCCCTAGATTTGCATCCGACTAGGTTTTTCCCTCCAAAACCCCATTTAAAACCTTTCCCTCCCAAATTCAAACTTAGGAACAGATATTTTATGATACCTAGAAGATATTTTCAAGCTTAATCAAGCAACAACATAGGTGCATAAGTGATTTGATGGCAATATCTAATCATAGTACATTTTTGTGGCCGAAATCTATTACAACAAGTCTTCCATGGATTTTTAACGTTCCTAGGCTCTATAAACTTGCATAGATATTACCTAGACTTCCTTAGTCACCTAGCTGTGTTACATATTTAAAAAGCAAAACTTGGAGCCTGTGTTAGAAATACTATAAATAGGGGCGAATAGACAACCTTAAGAACTCGCACCCCGTTTTCTCTTAGCCTTCATACACATTATGATTTCCAATTATATAAAAAACCTAGGACTCTTAGAAGACCAGAAACCAGGTCTAGAAGGAAGCCATTGAAGCTCTTGAAGCTTTGATAGCAAGTAGTGTTCATCGGAAGCCATTAGGAGCCCTTTTGGAGCTACCTAGGTAATCTCTATGTTAACTAAGCTTTGATCTTGTTATAATGCTTTATTATAATTTTATAATGTTTATAGGATATTAGAGAGATAATATAAAAGAAATTAGGTCATACGATCATTTAGAATAAAAGTTATAAGCTAAAGATGTCTTAAACCCTAGTTTTGTAATATACATGAAATAATAAACAAAACCACATTTAAAATGCTATAATTCTGGAGAAATATTGTTATTATGATTATAAATGTGTTTTGAAACTTTGTTCTAAAATCCTAGATCATTTGGTACATTTTTGAGGTTGTTATGTGATTTTCAACAAGTATATGGACTAAAACTGTCATTTTTGAAACTATTAACATTTTGGGCGAAAAGTGTCAATTTATGAAAGTTAAAAATATGAGAATAAATACTGGAAATTTTGATACCATAAGGTTAATATTTGAGGGTTTAAAATGTTAATATTAAAACTATATACTTTAGGGGTTAAAAGTGTAATTAAGCTAAAGTATAACTAAAAGGGCTATTTTTACCAATTTTGAAACTAAAGAAACTAAATTATAAGTATGAGAATATAATGAAGGTATCATGTTAGTAGGGAGCTTTGTACAAAGATGTTCCATCTCGATATTACGTTCTGACTGAGTGGTTGGGTTTACGATTTAAAGTGCTATCGCTCCTCAAACGTTTATAGAATGGCTTCTGAGTATGATGGCCCGAACAATGATGATAGAATTACAACAAAATATTAATTAAAGAATACATAACTAATACTTAAAAGTATTGAACTAAAGATCAAAGACTTGATACTACACACAATGTGTTAATCTAGTTTTGTGTTTATGATACCAAGCTGTTTGTTTATGAATGAAATATATCTGATGTATCTCAGACTTTACAGATGTCAGGTGTGTTCATAGCCTCACTTTTAAATACTTTCTAATTGATTTGAAAACCCGTGAGGGGATATATGCTAAAACTGGAATACATGTGTGTGTTTTGAACTGTATGCTTTTACTGAAATATGTTATTACAATAGTGCCTAAACTGTTATTTTGCTACCCAAATTTCATGAATCATTAAACATATTCTTGTGCGCTAATATGGTAAAATAGATCTGTTGGGTTTTACAATCCAGTTTGTGTTACTTGTACGAGTGGGTAATCAAGCCTACTTAGATCTACTGGATTTAACGAATCCTATTTGTGTTACTTGTTCGAGTGGGGGTAATCAAGCATACTTTATTAGAATTAATAGGTAACCTGGACCAATGGGTTACTTGTCATGATCTCTTTTTCATGACGGTCACTTCGGTGAATTTCGTTAGTTTTGATGTCATGAACTTAGTACAACAAAACATAGCTTTATGTGAACACATAGTAACGTAGCTCAAAGTGGTAGACATATATTCAAAACTGTTATTACAAACCTATGAATTCACTCAACCTTTGTGTTGACTTGTAATCATATATTTTAGGAATTTGTGACTGAAAGCATGGAGCAGCATAAGGATGGCATGAAGAGACACAAGCTTGAAAGTATTGATATAGATTTTGGGAACCTCATATTGTAAAACTCTGATTTTTAAATTATATATAAAAAAAGTTGATTTAATCAATCTTTTGAGTTGTTTTCTATCATTATGACTTGTGTTCTATGAAGTAATACTCCAAATTAGCTTCCGGTGCTATAAGGTAAAAAGAAAAATGATGTATCACTTGGCAATATTCGACCGCCTAGCTAGCACCAAGCCGATTAATCGCTTGGCGGTATCCGACCACCTAGCTAGCACCGACCGATATTTGAAACCTTTCTTTTGAGTTTGTTCCAAATTTTCTTTTTCTGAAAAAGTTTAATTTCAAAGTTTCTTTTCACCAAAAATCAAGTTTTTGGTCATTTACTATTTAAGTACTTAAGCCAGCGGACAACTAGCTTATTCAGGATAAGGAGTTTGGATTTTTCTTTCTTTATCTTCTTGTTTTCAGGTTACAAAGGAGGTGGGGTGGCTGATTATTCCAAGGCCTAATTCTTTATATTCAATGGTAGATTATAGTGGTAGATAAGCATTCTAATAAGTTGATCTTTTGGTGATATAAGCTCAAAAATGGTGTTTGAGTAGCTTAGAGTAAGACTAGTTGGTCAACTCAATGTAAGCTCACATTTTTCGCTTTTACCTTTTTTGCTTGAAAAATGCTTATTTGATATGGCTTATGCTAGCTTATGTTTTAGTTGTTTGATTTGCTTACTTTCTTTACTTTCTTACGTGTGCTCATGTTTTGTGTTGTGAAACTCATTTATTTGCTTTATCTTTTAACGTGTGTACTTAAAAAGTTGCTAAATCTGCTCATAAGGGGTGTTTGGGTAAACTGTCTAGGCTTAGTTTGACTAGGGTTTAGATTATGATACAACTTGTACATCTTTGAGGGGATTATTTATAGGGTAACTTAGATTTTATCTCTATCTTTACTAGTTAAAATCTTAATGTGAGTGTTCTTGTTATTCTCTGCTTAGAATTATTCAGTTGGTAGTGTTCTTTTCATGTTCTTTATTGGTTTGTCTCAGGTTTATTGCATTCATTTGATATCAGAGGTATAAACACCTTTGATAACCCAACAATGGCCAAAATACATTGGTCTATCCCAGCCATTAATCAATCAAACAGGAAGTAAGTCGATGCTTGATATAATTAAATATATGTGTTTATGTTAAAGTACTCTTTAATTTATTTTTAATTGATATTGCAGGGGCACAATTCAGTTTCTTGTGGCTGGAGCTGTTGAGGCGTCTAAATTTTTCCCCATTGGTGTGACTTTCAGTTCAACATCTACGTATTGCAACCTGCAGGTGAAGCCTCAAAATCCAAGCACAAAATAATTGGCTCATAAAGACATACATGCGTGTTTTATTGATTGATTAATGTGTGTTTGTTGCAGCTAAGTGTGGTACCTGTCAAGAAGCACAGTGATCCACCAGAATTTGTGCACCACAAATACTTGAAGACTCAGAGCTATGTAATCAATAGCTAGATGTTGTGGAGGTTTGACTGGTCTACTGCTCGTTTGCTATGAACAGTGAGAAGCGATCTTATCAAAGTACTTATGGTTTAACTTAATTGGGTTCTTGTTGGTTTATCATCTCCCATGTAGTATGTTGCTCTGTTAGAAGCTATCTTATAACTGTAACTTTGTCTTATGTGTCCAGTGCTTATTTTAGTGGCACTTGCTGAATGAATGTCTTGCTTTGTATTTGAATCTTTAGAAAAGTCAAACTTTTAATATTAGTTTGTGAAGTGAGTCACCTTTTTACATGTTCTGAATCAGCCTCATGCCACGCTACGGCGGGATAGGGCGTTGTTGTACCTCTTTTTTTGGTTCATGAAATGATTAAGTCAGTTTTTATATCATGATACTAGCATACTCAAATTAGTAATTTCAAAAGTGTCAAATACTAGAAACCCAAGTATAAGAAAAGAGCTTGATGTTGAGCACATATGTAACATATGTTAACTTGACTTGGTAACCTCCATAAGACCCAAATCGTTGTTCTAACCACAATATCAACGTAATGGAAAGTATGAGCACATGTTTAACTTGACTTGGTAGGTTAATTATCACAAAGATGCTTGAAATCCCAATCTTTCAAAGCCCCCACCATTAAAGAACCCGAGCCCAGGTGTTGATGGGAATATCACAGTGGACAAAGAGATGTTCTTCATTCTAAATTTCATTATCACTAATGGGGCAGCAAACACTATCCAAATTAGTAAGTAATTCTACAACAAAGAAGAATACAATTCTAGTGAAATGGAGATAAACATGTGATGGTTGCTTGTTTCATGATGTGAGACCGCATGCCTTTCACTGTACATCAGGAACTTCAAAAAGCCTATAATCATTACATTTATCCTCGTGAATAGGAAAACTTCATGTTGTTACAACTTAGATATTAAACTGAATAGAGTCACTATCCACTATATTTGGCTCATGTACATGAACCCCATTGGAACTGCATGTTTAACTTATCCAACAAAATAAGTTCGCGTTTTCCTTATTTTATAAGCATAAGCTAATTCAAACACATTAACTTAGAATCATAAGCTAATACAAACGCTCACCCAAAGCTTATCAGCTTATTAAGCCCAACCTATTCGGTTAATATCTAAGTTATAACAATATTGAGCCCAATGTGCACGTTATGACCGAGAAACGGAGTCTTGTCTTCATAGTCCTTACTGCACCAGCTGAAACCAGACGCAACCTGTAATCTTGCCTTCCCATAGGATTCGTCCACGCATTACCTTCCCGTAGGGTTGAATTGGAATTTACTTTTATGCAAACGGGTTAAAAAGAAGAATTAAACAGCTTTTTAACGGATTTAATAGGGGTATATAGCAATTACTATAAAAAAAGAAGAATAAAACATATTTTTTTAACCATTCAGTAATGTATATCCAGTACCAGGAAGAGAAGGGTCATCACAATTTATATGTTAATGTTGCATTGCTTTCAGATGCATTCAAACGCGCAAGAAGATTCAGCCTATGAGGCTCTAGCAGTATGCTGGAGTTGGTGGTTGCGGTTATTCAACATTGATAGCACTGAACATCAAGAAGGGAGTATTCACTACACTTAAATACGCTTTTGAACGAGAGTACATCAAGTATTTATCTTTTTTCCCCCGTTATTCAATATCCACTAATCTCATGACCCGTGTGCAAATTTTCAGTTACTTCGTGCAGCGGCTGGACTCGGAGTAAAGGGTACCATACCATTGGGAGGGACACAAACTGTCATGAAAACCAAACAACGGAAGGGTAAAGACGTCCAGACGTCATCATGTATTAACCCGAACAACAGTTTGCAAATTTTATGGATGATTCCTCAAATCCCATACATCCCTAAGAACAAAAGGTAGTTTCACCAACGGTAGATGTAACAGATGGACCCAAAATCATAACCGTTTCTGCATTATACCTGGTATGCTACATGATACTGCTTATGTTCTATTCTGTTCTGAGTTGACTACTCGATACTGCTTATGTCAGAATACCAGTTTTTTGAACGTGTCCACTGCCAATGCCTTTTCTCTAAAACTTAGTTTTGTGACAAATTAGGCTTAATGCATATACTTAAATGCGAGTGCAGTTCAAGTTATGCTTAACATGTTCAAACCAAACTTACTTTTATCGTTTCGCATGTTTCCAAGAAACAGCCATAAACTCGTCAAGATAATAAGGCGATAAACTTTCTTAATGGAAATGACTAGAGAAGCTGCAAAGGCTAAGATTAGTGTAATGACTCCACTGCTGATCTCCACTGCCTTGACTGATGAGAATTACATCCATCAAAGATAGTTGATTTTTTTTTTGTTTTCAGGTCCGCCGACAACATTGTTCCGTTGTTTGATCCTCCAAGTCTCACTTCTGATGGCCAGAGGTTGGATGTACATATATTTACCAATTACAGTGTGTGTGCAGGTATTGACATCTTTTTCTCATACATAGGATGGAACAAGTATTTTCTTATACATGCTTATGTTCATTCTTTTATTTTCATATCTTCTAAAATTCACCTTTTCTGTTACGTTCAGGTTGCCAAGTTACAAATATTAGAAATGAATTATTGGCGGGAAAGTTGTTTACGATGGTCAAGCGCATGGCACGTGACTTTTGGCAAACAACTAACATCATGTCTGATGTGGGTTTGCAAGAAAATTGCTGAATGAGATGTACAGAAAAAGTGTTGCATTGTATCAGGAATTTATTTCCTTGGTATAGTTGTAAATACACACTGCAGCAGCAAATACAAGAGGTTGAAAAGTAGCAATCTTTGTGTAAATTTTCTTGATGTTTTGTGCATCATCAGTTACATACATTTGCAGATTTGGAAAAGGTGAAGAGATTTTTGAGTGGTAATATGAGCATTTTAGTTTAGCGTTTGGTTTATTACTCGGCGATGTTCATCAGTAGTATATCCAGTAGAAACGAACTTTTCAAAACTATTGTTTGGTTCAATAGTCAAATTTTGGTATTACCTTCTATTGTTTCTTGTTGCCAATCGTCTGGTATAAAATGATGCTTATACAATCTTGATCGAAGAAATACTGCTGAATAATATACGCAGTTAGTTAAAAGATAAGCAACAGAATTAGGTAATGTTCCTCATTTCAGATGATTTATACATGTACCATCGTTCTAATTTCGATGAATTTAGCACAGCGTTGGTACTACATGTAATAACAGAATCATGTTACAAGTTTTCGTTATTTCTTAGAAGAAAGGTGCAAATAGAAACTGTGAAAATATGCAGAAAGGTTACAATTTGGGCAGCCATGAGAGAACACTGATCGTGAGGCCGGTCAAATCACCAGCTGATCGAGTCTAGAAACGCCCTTGATGACGGAAGCAGACATATGTCTTGGTTAACCATTTACAGATTTTGTTTTATAAACAGAAAACAAGTATGGCAACTAGTATGTCTTCAGTCTTCTTGATTTTTACAAAATTTTGAGGGTTTCTCTTTCATTATGGCTAGAAGGCTTATTCAATCAACGCCGAAACTGCATGACGCTGAACTAAGTTTGAACAACCAATTGTAGAGGGAAGTAAACCAACATTCTTTATGCTTTTTCATCATGACAACATACGTATGCACCACTGACCACTCTAACTGACATAAGTGTACGCTTCGATTTTTCAACAGGATGATCTTGTTTTACACGCGAGTTTACAATCAAATATTTTGGCTGAAACAAGTGGCTATTAAGTCCTCTTTTTTTTGCGTTTATGGAGTTCTGTTTGTGAAGTATCCAGTTACTTCTATGCTAAGAGATCGAGATACGCCCCCCGGGTCGGGAGTGTTTGGGCAACAGTTCAAAACGAGCCTTTTTCAGTACAAAATACACCCCAAAGTTGACTCATTAATAGTTGAATGGGTCGAAACAAACATTGTAACAGGTGCGGGTTGAAACCGGCCCTTTGAACAATTATTCACTAGGGTGGGAGTGGTTGAAACAGGCTTTTTAGTTATAGTAAATGGGTCAAAATTGTATGACATCGGAATTCAAAGTGATATTCTTTTTACATAGAATCATAATCATATATTGATAGGTCTTCTTCCATCGCCACCTATGCCATCATCACGAAACGGTAATGGTGGACCGTATGGTCACGGAAACAATGGCAGGGACATAAAGCCCCTGTGTGTGGATATCAGTAAGCAAAGGTCTAGCAATAGGCTAAGTGGTGGCATAATTTCCATAATAGTTTTATCTGCAGTCGTAGCCGTGGTTCTAGTCTCCGTTTCTGTTTGGGTTCTATTGGTCAAACATAGGGAAGGGGCCAATCAGGATACACCCTACAAGCTACTTTACTATCCGTCACAAAATCATCAGGGGTTGAAATGCTAGCTTGGCAACGGGGTCGGGAATCTTTGGCAAAAGTTGAAATGCTTAGCCGACTACACCACATAAATTTGGTTCGGTTGCTTGGCATTTGTACAGAGAAAATAAATCGGTGTTTGGTTTATGAGTAATCACAAATTGAACCGTTGAATCTCACCTTGACGATATGTAATGTTTGACATTCCTAAGTCAAATGTTTGACTTGAAGAGTCAACTGTTTTAGTTTTTTTTTTTTTTTTTGAAGATGGGACTGGCAGAAGTTAAAATGCTTAGCACACCACACGAATTTCGTTCAGTTGCTTAGCATTTGTAGAGAAAAGAAACCGGTGTTTGGTTTATGAGCTAATCCCAAACGGAAGCGCTGAATCTCACCTTCAAAATATGGAATGTTTGACGTGCAAAAGTTGTTTACGATGGTCACGCGCATGGCACGTGACTTTTGGCAAACAACTAACATCATGTCTGTCTGGAGATAAAAGAGCTTTTTTCTGATGTGGGTTTGCAAGAAAATTGCTGAATGAGATGTACAGAAAAAGTGTTGCATTGTATCAGGAATGTATTTCCTTGGTATAGTTGTAAATACACACCGCAGCAGCAAATACAAGAGGTTCAAAAGTAGCAATCTTTGTGTAAATTTTCTTGATGTTTTGTGCATCATCAGTTACATACATTTGCAGATTTGGAAAAGGTGAAGAGATTTTTGAGTGGTGATATGAGCATTTTAGTTTAGCGTTTGGTTTATTACTCGGCGATGTTTGAAACGAACTTTTCAAAACTATTGTTTTGTTCAATAGTCAAATTTTGGTATTACCTTCTTTTGTTTCTTGTTGCCAATCGTCTGGTATAAAAGGATGCTGATACAATGTTGATCGAAGAAATACTGCTGAACAATATACGCAGTTAGTTAAAAAATAGGCAACATAATTAGGTAACGTTCCTCATTTCAGATGATTTATACATGTACCATCGTTCTAATTTTGATGAATTTAGCACATTTAGTAGTGCTTCACTGATCTAGGTCGCAAGCATCTAAAAAGAATTTGTCTTACAGAAAGAGAGGTTATGGCTTCTGGTGAAAGGGCTACAACAATGCGGATTAACGCCCTTATCAGCTAGCTATGGCATGTGATGGTTCTGTTTTGATGTGCTATTTGTGTAAGATTCAAGATGATTTAATTATATATTGATAACTTTTAAAGTGCTATTAGTACACACAAAACCATGCTACAATACTAGTTAAACCATCTGTGTGTTTCGAGCGTCCAAACTACCAAATGTGTACTTAAATATGATATTTATGTTGTATTAAGTGTATTTTACAAGTTTAAACAATTATGTGATGGTTTACAACAATTTCCCGGAAAATAAACTTGTGCAGACCTCAAATACCGCCGGGTTGAGAAATGACCAAAAACCAAAAACCAAAAACCAAAAACCGGTTTATGGTGTTCAAATTGAATCAAATATAAAGTAGGCCTTTCAATAACATTGGCGTAATAATAAATCGACCCAGCTAGCACTAAGATACGAATACATGCATCTTCATCCAAAGTCGATCATCCACTGACAACAACTCTGTGACTTGGCGCATTGTTAGCCTTTCCTGTGGGTTGTAGTTCAAGCATGCCCGTGATACATTCAAAGTTGAATGAGCTAGTTTCTCAACTAGAGATGATAGTGGCGGAACTCGTCTATCTCCTACATTGGCTAGCAATAGATCATCAGTAGACATTGTTGGTAGACATGATCTTGCTTTCCCATAATCACTTCTATTGCAACAACTCCAAAACTAAACACATCGCATTTCTCTGTCGCCACCATGGTATAAGCAAGCTCTACATGAAAGGAAACATATGAGAGTACAAAAGAAATTGTTATATTAAAATTAAAATAGATAAATCTGAAACTTGAAAAGAAGTAAGTATAAATAAGTTCAAAATACATGGTAGTTACCTGGCGCAATGTAGCCATAGGTGCCTACAACGGCAGTCCAATTGGATGAATCAACCTTTATATGCTTTGCTGTTCCAAAATCAGAGATATGCGCCCCATAATCAGAATCGAGAAGAATATTAGCTCCAGGAATGTCTCTATGAATTATAGGTGGTGTGCAATTATGGTGCATATAAGCCAAACCATTCGCTACAGCCGTAACAATTCTTACCCTTTTCAGCCAATCCATTTCCTTTGCTGTGATATCCTACTTAAGAGCGATTTTAGACTTCCCTTCTCACGATATTCGTAAATCAGAAATGAGTGACGAGGATGGAAGCAATATCCATAGAGTATAACTATGTTTTTGTGCCTTATGTTTGTCAATGCTTGTACCTCATTTAGGAAGCATATATGATTGTCATTCTCGGATGATGAATGAAGTGTCTTCACAGCTACTAAATGAATCCTCCCATCCCAATACAATATGAATCATCAAAATTATTTGTTACCTTGATGATTTCATCATACATCGCATGTCCATCAAAACTTGTTATCGAAAAAATTTTGCCACCTTCTTCGCGTGATGGTTCTTATGGAGAAGTTCTCTTTCTACGCCGATATGCAATGAGGCCACACATACATAAACCGAGTAAAAGAGCCAAAAAAAAGTGGGAGCATAGTTATAAGGATGAGCTTATGATGAAAATGATTAGTTTTCTTCATTATTATTGGACTTTCACAAAGTTTCAAACCTGTAACATTTCCACACACGCCATCATTGCCTTGTAATGCTTCTCCGGACACATTTAGAAAGACATCATAACTGGGAACCGGACCTCTAAGCTCATTGTAAGACAAATCGATATGAATCCCACTTGGCAAGTCACTGAACCCATTCGGAATAGAGCCACAACTTATTGTGGGAAAGATTCATCGCTTCCAAACTTTTTAAACTTCCAAACTCCGATGGTATCTCTTTTGAGACTGAATTCCAAGATAGATCAAGAACATTGAGTTGACTTAATTTACGATCTCTGATGGGATCTTTCTGCTGTTATTACTAAGATATAGTTCATGGATTTGTACCCAATCACTTATATATCTTTGTAATGACCCGTTTAACCTATTTGTTGATAGGTCAAGAGATAGGAGACCATGCAGTAATCCAAAAGCTCTTGAGGTAGGTTGTTATCACTCAAGTTTAAATTTAACAAACCTTTCATTTCCCGAAACGTACTCCTTTGGAATCTGACCAACCAAATGATTAGAAGAAAGATCAAGCTTTTGAATTGAATTACCAAACTCCCATGGTATGCTACCGCTGATGTTGTTATATCCCATCTTTAATGTAGTCAAATTTTTGCATTTACCCCAGTTTTGAGATAGCTGCCCATGAAATCTATTCACTGAGTGAATTCATATTCTCTAATTCAATTGGAATGAGTCCAGATAGTCGATTTTTGTTTAGATATAGTAATTTCAAAGACTTCAAATCACCCAACGATGAAGGGATTGAACCATTGAGTTGATTACGGCTCAAATCTAACTCAGTGAGACACTTCGTATTCTCTAATTCAATTGGAATGGGTCCAGAGAGTTTATTTTTGTTCAGATAAAGCAATTTCAAAGACGCCAAGTCACCCAACGATGAAGAAATAGCACCGCTAAGTTGATTTCAGCTCAAATATAATACAGTGAGAGAGTTCATATTCCCTAATTCTTGTGGAATAATGCTAGAAAAGTGATTAGTTGAAAAATCAAGATAGACAAGTTTGGACAGGAGTCCGATTTCTGGTGGGATAGGACCAAATAAGCTATTTACACTAATCTCAAATCTCAATATGGGTAAGATTACCTAGAATAGAGAACGGGAACTCGTGAAGCGTACCTTTTATCCCATACGTCGAGAGGTTAAGCCTGTTAATGTTCCCATCAGTGTTGCAAGTAATTCCAAACCAAGAAGGGCATGCAGTGGGTGCCCTAGTAGGTGTCCAAGACGATACAATTCGTGAGTTTTTCGGGATTTGAAGGCTTGCTTTCCATTTTAAGAGAGAATTTGTTTCCTCCAACGAAGCAGAAGTAAAGATTGGTATGAATGAGAGAGCAATAAGTAGTAGTATAGCTAGAGATGAAAGTAGGAACTTTGAAGAAGCCATTGCTACTTTTGCATGTTTCTTTTTTCTATACAGTTTAGATTCGATTCATATGTACAGTGTATATATGTTTTTATACGATTCTATTTATGCAGGCCATGTCTTTGTATAAGGCTGCAAAAGGACGACATAGGAAGACAACAGGAAGAAGAAGAACAGGCCCTGGACACACATGTTTATACGATTCTATTTATGCAGGCCATATCTTCCAGCAAACCATGAGCATGAGATTAAGGCTGAGCATTTTCACCCGAAAACCGACCAACCCGACAAACTGGGCGAACCGACCTTATTCGGTTCGGTTTTCGGTTTAGTCGGGTTGCTTCGGGTCAACGTGTGTCCATATGTATGCTTTTACTTTCATGCTTAAAAATATTCATCACTACAGGCTCATTCGCTGAAAGTTGTTAGAATAGATAGAATGGTCATTCAACGAAACTTGTATGGTCATTGGCATGTATTCATGTACCACAAATGGGCATTGTGCTTTCACTTTCATGAACTCCGCAACCTAAGAACATGTTCTCTAGTTTATGCGATTTACGCGTATTGATTATATCGTATTTAAGCGAAAAGTATAAGTATGATTCCGTTCAGGATCCACATAAGCAGAGGAACAGCAAAGTATGTGCGAAGGCACATGCATGAATGGTGTTCAATCAACGCCGAAACTGCATGAAGCTGAACTAAGGGGAAGTAAACCAACATTCTTTATGCTTTTTCATCATGACAGCATACGTATGCATCACTCTGACATAAGTGTACGCTTTGATTTTTTAAAAGGATGATCTTGTTTTACACGCTAGGTTACAATCAAAGATTTTGGCTGAAACAAGTGGCTATAAAGTCCTCTCTTTTTTACGTTTACGAAGTTCTATTTGTGAAGTATCCAGTTACTTCTATGCGAAGAGATCGAGATACGGCGCGGGTCGGGAGGGTTTGGGCAACAGTTCAAAACGAGCCGTTTTCAGTACAAAATACACCCCAAAGTTGTCTCATTAATAGTTGAATGGGTCGAAACAAACATTGTAACAGGTGCGGGTTGAAACCGGCCCTTTGAACAATTATTCACCAGGGTGGGAGTGGTTGAAAGTTGAAACGGCTTTTTAGTTATAGTAAATGGGTCGAAATTGTATGACATCAAAATTCAAAGTGATATTCTTTTTACATAGAATCATAATCATATATTGATAGGTCTTCTTCCATCGCCACCTATGCCATCATCACGAAACGGTAATGGTGGACCGTATGGTCACGGAAACAATGGCAGGGACATAAATCCCCTGTGTGTGGATATCAGTAAGCAAAGGTCTACCAATAGGCTAAGTGGTGGCATAATTTCCATAATAGTTTTATCTGCAGTCGTAGCCGTGGTTCTAGTCTCCGTTTCTGTTTGGGTTCTATTGGTCAAACGTAGGGAAGGGGCCAATCAGGATACACCCTACAAGCTACTTTACTATCCGTCACAAAATCATCAGGGGTTGAAATGCTAGCTTGGCAACGGGGTCGGGAATCTTTGGCAGAAGTTAAAATGCTTAGCCGACTACACCACACGAATTTCGTTCAGTTGCTTAGCATTTGTAGAGAAAAGAAACCGGTGTTTGGTTTATGAGCTAATCCCAAACGGAAGCGCTGAATCTCACCTTCACAGTATGGAATGTTTGACTTGCAAAAGTCAACTATTATGGCTTTTTTGTGCTTTATTTTTTGTTTAAAATAATTGAAGTGAGATTTTGTTAGTTAGGGATTGATA
This sequence comes from Glebionis coronaria, assembly GCA_025667525.1. Taxonomy (NCBI): domain Eukaryota; kingdom Viridiplantae; phylum Streptophyta; class Magnoliopsida; order Asterales; family Asteraceae; genus Glebionis; species Glebionis coronaria. The sequence continues at coordinate 619,173,941 of CM046878.1, forward strand.
AGGAAGTTGCACCACTGGATTGAGGGCCTTGTTTGAAAATAGCTTTGGGTGCGGCTCGAGGGTTAGATTACTTGTATGAAGATTCAAGCCGAAGAGTCATACATGGAGACTTTAAGTCTAGCAACATTCTACTAGAACTTACTCCTAAAGTTTCTGATTTTGGTTTGGCTCGATGTGCTTTAGATGAAGAAACCAACATTTTTGACACGTGTGCACTTTCGGGTATGTTTTTTCTCTCTAAGATGAGTACATTACAGGTCATGTTTAAAGTCAGATGAGGTTTTTTCTCCGCACAAAAGTTGGATTATATTTCTTGGCTCGTTGGGGAATTCTCCGTGTCCAAATTTTCTAAAACTTCTTTTCATTTGAGTTTAGGTATGTGGCTCCCGAGTACGCAATGACATGCCATCTTCTTGTAAAAAGTGAGGTATATAACTACGGAGTGGTACTGCTTGAGCTTCAAAGAGGAAGAAAACCCGTCGACATGTCAATGCCATCGGGCCAAGAAAACCTTGTCGCGTGGGCACGTCCCCTCCTCCCAACAGCAGAAGGTCTAAACTTGCTGATTGATCCATCACTATCCATTGAAGTTCCATTCGACAGTATAGCTAATGTAGCAGCAACTGCATCAATGTGTGCAGCCTGAAGTATCACACCGACCCTTCATGGGGGGTGAGGTGGTTCAGGCCTTGAAGTTGGTCTGCAACGAGTGTGAAGAAACACGAGACTTGGGGTCAAGAACTTGTAGCCAAGAGGATTTCCTTGGACTTTGATCCAAGGGATACTACAAACTCAGACCACGGCCCTGACCCATGCCTCATACAGGAAATTGTAAGCCTCTCAAGAGAAATTTTCTTACAGAAAGAGAGGCTATGGCTTCTGATAAAAGCTGGTATACTCTGGGGTAAGGGCTACAATAACGACCTTATCCGCTATTGTTCCTCCCTGAGATTATATACTCAATGTATTAAGCACACGCAAAATGAGCAAAAATATGTATTTACATACGCAAAAGATGAACGTGTCTCGTTAGCATTAAAATACGACACAAATAATTTGTACTAGGAAAAAACATAAAACTTTCTTAAACTTTATTACTTATGACTCGACATCATACAAAATCGATCAAGCTAGCATTAAGTTACGGATACATGCATCTTATTCCAAAGTCGATCATCGACTGACAACAACTCTGTGACTTGGCGCATTGTTGGCCTTTCCTGTGGGTTGTAGTTCAAGCATGCCCGTGATACATTCAAAATTGAATGAGCTAGTTTCTCAACTAGAGATGATGGTGGTGGAATTCGTCTATCACCTACATTGGCTAGCAATAGATCATCAGTAGACATTGTTATCACTTAAGTTTAAATTTAACAAACCTTTCATTTCCCGAAACTCCTTTGGAATCTGACCAACCAAATGATTAGAAGAAAGATCAAGCTTTTGAATTGAATTTCCAAACTCCCGTGTTATGGCACCGCTGATGTTATTATATCCCATCTTTAATGTAGTCAAGTTTTTGCATTTACCCCAGTTTTGAGATAGCTGCCCATGAGACTGACATCAAGGAAACTTAAGTTTGGGTACACACCAAAACTATTCGATATATCTCCAGAAATTTGATTAAAATGAAAGTGTGCTCTTATTAAGGAGGAGAAATTCCATAGCCCTTTTGGGGGGATAGGATCAGAGAGTTGATTATCACTTACAGATATATTTTGAAGCTTTCCCCTTGACACAAATTATCAGGCAATTGGCCAGACAACTGATTTGTGTACAGCTCTAGCTTAAGCAATTGTAGACTTCCGATTCCTTTTGGTACAGGACCAGATAACTTGTTCCCATCGAGAAGCAGAGTCTGAAGGCTTCTCATGTTTTTAAACGGTGAAGGAATTGAACCATTGAGTTGATTTTCGCTCAACTGTAAATCAGTTAGAGAATTCATATTCCCTAATTCAACCGGAATGGGTCCAGAGAGTTGATTTGTGTACAAATAAAGGATATTCAAAGATGTCAACTCACCAAAAGTCGAAGGGATTGAACCACTGAGTTGATTATCATTCAGTACTAAATTAGTAAGAGACTTCATATTCCATAGTTCAATTGGAATGGTTCCCGAAAGTTGATTTGCGTGTAGATAAAGGTTATTCAAAGACGTCAAGTTACCCAACGATGAAGGAAGTGAACCATTTAGTTGATTTTCGCTATTTAGTTGATTTTCGCTCAGTTCTTAATCAGTGAGAGACTTCATATTCCCTAATTCAATTGGAATGGGTCCAGAGAGCTGATTTGTGTACAGATAAAGGACCTTCAAAGACGTCAAGTTACCCAACGATGAAGGAAGTGAACCATTTCGTTGATTTCCGCTCAGTTCTAAATCAGTGAGAGACTTCATATTCCCTAATTCGATTGGAATGGGTCCAGAGAGCTAATTTGTGTACAGATAAAGGAGCTCCAAAGACGTCAAGTTACCCAACGATGAAGGAAGTGAACCATTAGTTGATTTTTGTTCAACGCTAATTCACTTAGAGACTTCATATTCCCTAATTCAGTTGGAATGGGTCCAGAGAGTTGATTTGTGTACAGCTAAAGTCTATTCAAAGACGTCAAGTTACCCAACGATGAAGGAATTGAACCATTGAGTTGATTTGCACTCAAATCTAATGCAGTGAGAGACTTCATATTCCCCAATTGGTAGGAATGAGCCCAGAGAGTTGATTTCCCCACAAACCTAAAACATTGAGAGAATTCATATTTTGATAGTGACTACTTGAGGCAGTTAATCTTCAAGCAAAAGATTAAGAACAGAATACTAAAACTACTAACTTTTCTAACTTATTTTCTTCTCTCCTTTTGAAGTATACAAATTACATATTTATAGGAAATAGAACATGCACTAGCTACTATCCTATTTACTAGGAATATAAAAGAACATGATTACATGGTTACATGTAGGGGTGTAAGCGAGCCAAGACAGCTCGTGAGTTACTCGAGATCGACTCGTAAACTACTCGAAATCGACTCGACCTAAACGAGTCGAGCTCGAGTTCGAGCTACTCGAGTATATATTCAAATCGGGTTCGAGCTCTAATATACTTGGCTCGAGAAGCTCGCGAGCCTTATCGAGTTTTAATTAAATTATTTATATTACCTTATATACGTAAATCGAGCCGAGTCGAGCTACTCGACCTAAACGAGTCGAGCTCTAGTTCGAGCTACTCGAGTATATATTCGAATCGAGTTCGAGCTCTAATATACTTGGCTCGAGAAGCTCGTGAGCCTTATCGAGTTTAAAATAAATTATTTTTTTTACCCTTTTATATACGTAAATCGAGCCGAGTCGAGCTTGATATGCTGAGTATTTATCGAGTTCGAGCATGACATGTGAAAATAATCGAGCTCGAGTTTATTATGACGAGCCGAGCTCGAGCTCGATATATAAAGCTCGGTCGAGCTCGAGCAGAGTTTCGAGCTCGAGTTTTTATATTCGAGTCAAGCTTGAGCTTGACATTACTCGGCTCGACTCGACTCGTTTACACCCATAGTTTTACATGTTCTAAACTACTTACTAAACTTGTGGAAACCAAATGAACGTAGGAAAGATGCATGCATGCACAAACTAAAAGTCTTCCATGCATGTTAGGAGATAGCAAATGATGTGATCGTATCATATTCCCCAGGTCAATTGGAATGCGAAAGTTGATTGACGTGCAGATAAAGGATATTCAAAGACGTCAAATTACCCGGTGATGAAGGGATTGAACCATAGAGTTGATTATGGCTCAATTTAACTCACTGAGGGGATTCATATTTTTCTAATTCAATTGGAATGAGTCCACAGAGTTGATTTTTGTTTAGATAAAAGTAATTTCAAAGACTTCAAATCACCCAACGATCAACGGATTGAACCATTGAGTTGATTACGGCTCAAATCTAACTCAGTGAGACACTTCGTATTCTCTAATTCAATTGGAATGGGTCCACAAAGTTGATTTTTGTTCAGATAAAGCAATTTCAAAGACTGCCAAGTTACCCAACGATGAAGAAATAGCACCGCTAAGTTGATTTCAGCTCAAATATAATACAGTGAGAGTTAAAATTCCCTAATTCTTGAATAAAACCCGAAAAGTGATTAGTTGAATAATACCCAAAGACAGGGGCGGATGTATGTGTTGGGTATGGGGTGGCGGCGCCCCCCATAGCTCGACCAAAAAGACGAGATTACAGTGTAATTTTTCTTTAATTTTGACAGTTTTTTCTGAATGCCCCCCACTAAAAACGCAAATTGCCCCCCACTCACACATTGAATTTCGATATTTAACACTTTAACACCTATAAATCTTCCATTTTAAGTTAAATTACTCGATTTTTTATGCGGATTTTAGTTTTTTTTACTTTGCTATTGTCAAAAAAAAAATTTGCCCCCACTGTGTGATATCCTGCGTCCGCCACTGCCCAAAGAAGCTGTTTACACTAATCTCCATATGGGTAAGATTACCTAGAATAGAGAACGGGAACTGGTGAAGCGTACCTTTTATAGTTTTATCCCACACGTCGAGAGGTTCAACCGGTTAATGTTCAGTAGAGCTAGAGATGAGAAAGTAGTAACTTTGAAGAAGCCATTGCTTACTTTTGCATGTTTCTTTTTTCTATAAAGTTTAGATTCGATTCATATGTACAGTGTATATATATGTTTTTATACGATTCAATTTATGCAGGCCATTTCTTTGTACAGGCCGAATAATTAGTCTTAAAAGAATGACTTGGGACTTAAGAAAACATCATACACTTTTTAGACTAGACACTAATAATATCAAAACCCTAATATAAGTTATTCATTCACTGAGTTTGGTTCTACATGTAATAACAGAATCATGTTACAAGTTTTTCGTTGTTTCTTAGAAGAAAGGTGCAATTTGGGCAGCCATGAGAGAACGCTGATCGTGAGGCCGGTCAAATCACCAGCTGAGTCTGGAAACGCCCTTGACGACTGAAAACAAGTATGGCAAGTATGTCTTCTTGATTTCTACAAATTTTTGAGGGTTTCTCTTTCATTATGACTAGAAGGCTTATTTTATTGTGTTCGTTCAATAGTAATATATTTTCTGGTTATGGAGAAGTATTATGCAGCCGAATTTTAATTTCGCAACTATGAAGATGTTGGGCAATCTGATGGTTGCATGTGTTGTCGGAAGCTATTGCTTTCTTAAATATGTGCCAAAATCAGCTGATATCTGGAAAATGGTACTCAATTAATGTACAGAACTTTGTTTATTCCGGCTTAACTTATTACTCCGGTTTGTAGGATTGACTCGTGAGGTTTAAGCCTATCGTCACATAAACACATGTAAAATAGCTAAAACCTTACCTTAAAAATCAGGCTTATTTGCACCTGTCATGAATATAATTGGAACTGAAAACTATTAAATGGATTGTATTAGATATGAGATTTTTACCCTCGATTAGTTTCATCATTCTTTACTTCCAGCAAACCATGAACATGAGATTAAGGCTGAGCATTTTCACCCGACAAACCGGGCCGAACCGACCTTATTTGGTTCGGTTTTCGGTTTAGTCGGTTCGCTTCGGGTCAAGGTGTGTCCATATGTATGCTATTACTCTCATGCTTAAAATATTCATCACTACAGGCTCATTCGCTGAAAGTAAGAGTAGATAGAATGGTCATTCAACGAAACTTGTATGGCCATTGGCATGTATTCATGTACCACAAATGGGCATTGTGCTTTCACTTTTATGAACTCCGCAACCTAAGAACATGTTCTCTAGTTTACGCGATTTACGCGTACTGATTATATCGTATTAATGCGAAAAGTATAAGTATGATTCAGTTCAAGATCCACATAAGCAGAGGAACAGTAAAGTATGTGCGAAGGCATGCTAGGATGAATGGTGTTCAAGCAAAGGCGAAACTGCATGAAGCTGAACTAAGTTTGAACAACCAAATGTAGAGGGAAGTAAACCAACATTCTTTATGCTTTTTCATCATGACAGCATACGTATGCACCACTGACCACTCTAACTGACATAAGTGTACGCTTCGATTTTTCAACAGGATGATCTTGTTTTACACGCCGAGTTTACAATCAAAGATTTTGGCTGAAACAGGTGGCTATTAAGTCCTCTTTTTTTTGCGTTTATGGAGTTCTGTTTGTGAAGTATCCAGTTACTTCTATGCTAAGAGATCGAGATACGGCCCGGGTCGGGAGGGTTTGGGCAACAGTTCAAAACGAGCCTTTTTTCAGTACAAAATACACCCCAAAGTTGACTCATTAAAAGTTGAATGGGTCGAAACAAACATTGTAACAGGTGCGGTTTGAAACCGGCCCTTTGAACAATTATTCACCAGGGGTGGGAGTGGTTGAAACATGCTTTTTAGTTATAGTAAATGGGTCGTAATTGTATGACATCGAAATTCAAAGTGATATTCTTTTTACATAGAATCATAATCATATATTGATAGGTCTTCTTCCATCGCCACCTATGCCATCATCACGAAACGGTAATGGTGGACCGTATGGTCACGGAAACAATGGCAGGGACATAAAGCCCCTGTGTGTGGATATCAGTAAGCAAAGGTCTAGCAATAGGCTAAGTGGTGGCATAAGTTTCATAATAGTTTTATCTGCGGTCGTAGCCATGGTTCTAGTCTCCGTTTCTGTTTGGGTTCTATTGGTTAAACGTAGGGAAGGGACCCAATCAGGATACACCCTACAAGCTACTTTACTATCCGTCACAAAATCATCAGGGGTTGAAATGCTTGGCAAAGGGGTCGGGAATCTTTGGCAAAAGTTGAAATGCTTAGCCGACTACACCACATAAATTTGGTTCGATTGCTTGGCATTTGTACAGAGAAAATAAATCGGTGTTTGGTTTATGAGTAATCCCAAATGGAACCGTCGAATACTCGAATCTCACCTTCACGATATGTAATGTTTGACATTCCTAAGTCAAATGTTTGACTTGAAGAGTCAACTGTTTTAGTTTTTTTTTTTTGAAGATGGGAGTAATGTTGCTATCAAGGTACTTTTTCGCGATGATCAACAAGGGGGTCGTGAATTCTTGGCAGAAGTTAAAATGCTTAGCCGACTACACCACAAGAATTTGGTTCAGTTGCTTGGCATTTGTGGAGAAAAGAAACCGGCGTTTGGTTTATGAGCTAATCCCAAACGGAAGCGCGGAATCTCACCTTCATAGTATGGAATGTTTGACTTGTAAAAGTAAACTATTTTAGCCTTTGTGTGCTTTATTTTGTGTAGGGGTGTTCACGGGTCGGTTCAGTTCGGGTAGTTAGATGATTTTGACTATTCATCGCGGTTCGGTTAGTTAAATTTACTATCTGTAACCGAACCGTACAAGGCGGTTAACCGGACATACGGTTACCCGAAATGAGCGGTTACCTACGGTCGGGTCACGGTTAACCATTATATAAGTTTCATAAAGTTTTAGTTTATAAATAATAATATGGTTTAAAACATAGAATGTAGTTTTCATATAATTCAACGACATTAAATAGATAAAAATTATGTAAAAATTATTTCGTTAAAAAAAGTGCATTAGAATATTCATAAATAACATATTAACTAAAATATATTTATTCGATATTTATAAACTACGATCACATTAATTAAATTTACACATACATGTTTAAAACAATTGACATTAAGAGTAAAAAAATCGTCGTATAATAAAAGTAGGGTACTAATACATTTAATACATGTACTATAATTTGAATATTTAGTTAAAAAAATTCATGTATAATATGTGCGGTTCGGTTCGGTTAACCACGGATATCTAAAAATGAAAACCGTAACCGAACCGTTATAAGCGGGTTTTTCGGTTTCGGTTCTTTTCGGTTTCGGTTTCTTCGGTTTCGGGTTTTTTCGGTTTCGGATTGAGCGGTTCGGCTCGGTTCGTCGGTTTCCCGGTTTTTTTGAACACCCCTAATTTTTTGTTTAAAATGATTGAAGTGAGATTTTGTTTGTTTAGGAATTGACAAGGAAGTTGCACCACTGGATTAAGGGGCCTGCTTGAAAATAGCTTTGGGTACGGCTCGAGGGTTACATTACTTGTATGAAGATTCAAGCCCAAGAGTCATACAAAGATACTTCAAGTCTAGCAACAACATTCAACTAGAACTTACTCCTAAAGTTTTTGATTTTGGTTTGGCTCGATCCGCTTTAGATGAAGAAACCAACATATTTTGACACATGTTGTAACACCTCCATTTTACCTTATAGCATGCAGCGGAAGCTAATTTGGGGTATTACTATCAAAGTACCATAGTCACAATAATAGAAAATGCTTAAAAACATTTTATAAATATTTACGTTACCATTCATTTATTATTTAGAGTTTAATAAACACAACTGTACATAAATGTACATCACATGTTTTTCCAAAGATCTATTTTTATTCTCTAGAATGATAACTTTTCAAGATACCACCATCCGCAGCCCGCCAGTCCTCATTCACCTGAAATATATGCCTTAAAGTCAACACAATGGTTGAGTGAATTCATATGTTTTAAACAATATTTGAATACAAGTATGACTTCAGGCCTACAATGTTATACACCCTAATTTTTAAATTCATCGATTCTTATTGCACTAGTTTATGACCCCGCGACTAGACATTATTAGAAAAACCCAACAAATTTCCCTTAAGCATGAAGTTTGTCGGACTACCCTGAGTTAGCAAAATAAAGCATATATGTTTAGCCTAGGTGGGAACCATTAGCTGCTGACAAGAGCGACTTGCCTAGACAGGAGATGTCAGTCTCCAATAGTACTATTCACAATATCAGCGTTCATTACATGATTAGCGGTCCATAATTAAAAAGGGACTTTAACGGCAACAAGTAAACGTAGTGTCAGTAATCATATAGGCAACATACAAAAATGTTTGTATTCCAATTTTAGCATATATCCCCCTCATGGATTTTCAAATCATTTATAAAGCATTTAAAAGTGATCCTATAAACTCACCTTAGCCTAAAGAGTCTTGAATTATTCAGCTATAATCAATCACAACCTCCTCACAGTATCTTAGTTGACACATAATATGTATATATATCAAGTCATAATCTCTGAGTTCAATCTTTTCTTATTTCATATATTTATTCTTTGATTCATATATTTTGTTATTATAGTATCATTGTTCGGGCCATTATAAGTCATTCTATAAACGTTTGAGGAGCGAATACACTTTAAATCGTAAACCCAACCACTCATTCAGAATGTAATATCGAGATGGAACATCTTTGTACAAAGTTCCCTACTAACATGATATTTAGTATATTATTACATTTTATGTCTTTAGTTTCAATATTGGCAAAAATAGTCATTTTAGTTATATTTTAGCATAATTACACTTTTAACCCTTTAAGTATATATTTTCATTATTTGTAATTTAATCCCTCAATATTTAACCTTAGGGTCTCAAACTTTCCAAAATTTATTCTTATAGATTTAAATTTCATAAAATGACAGTTTTGACCCAAAATGTTAAATAGTTTCAAAAATGACAGTTTTGGTCCCTATACTTGTAAAAATCACATAACTTCTTCAAAAATGTACCAAATGATCTAGGATTTTTAAAAAAAAATTCAAGAAACGTTTATAATCATAATAACAACATTTTACCAGATTTATAGCTCTTGAAATGGATTATAAGTCATTATTTCATGTAAAATACAAAACTAGGATTTTAAGACATCTTTAGCTATTAACTTTCATTTAAATTATCATATGACTTAATTTATTTTGGATTATCTTTTTAACATAATTTTGGCATTATAACAAGTATTAGTATTCATTATAACAAGATCAAAGCTTGCTTAGCATAAGAATTACCTAGGTAGCTCCAAAATGGCTCCTAATAACTTCTTATGAGCACTACTTGCTATCAAAGCTTCAATGACTTCCTTCTAGACATGGTTATTGGTATTGTGAGATGTCCTAGGATGTTTATAGAAGTGAATATGAATAATGGGTAGGAGGTTAAGAGAAAACGGGGTGCAAGTCTTCATGTTGTGTATTCGGCCCTATTTATAGTATTTGCAACACTTAGGCTTTAAGCTAAGGGTATGGACGTGTAATATAAATATACTAATGACTAAGGATGGCTAGTGATTCTCTTTGAAAGTTCCTAGACCCTAGCTTCAATTCAATCTTTACTTGTGGCTCTAAATTGGTCACAACAACATTAAGATGAGAATGGTGATGTATAGCACACAAGTAGGTGATGCACCTACTTGTCACCACTTCTATAATATCCTAAAACATGTAAATATTTGGTTTTCAAACTTGGAATAGGAGGGAAAGTGTTTAAAATGAGTTTTGGAGGGAAAATACAAAATCGGGTCTAATTTATAGGGCTTGTAACTTATGGTTTGTAATTTTGGTGATTAGGGACTTAGGAAAGTGATTAGTGAATGATTAAGGCTTAATTAGGGTTTAGAAATTCTATTTAGAATATTTGGGTCTTGGTTTGAAGTTTAACAAAGGTTTGATGTAAAAATGGGAAGTAATCTTATATAGATTAGGGTTTTTTAATGATCTACGTTTAAATCTTAGTAAAAGTCATTATCCTCCTCTTAAATACTAATTTAAACTTAATTTAGGTCTTAGAAATTGTTTTAAGTTTCCAGTGAGTTCTCACACTTGGTTTGATAGCTTAGTTTAAGTAAACATGTCTAAAGAGTGAAAATACCTATTTTGACCTAATTTACAAGTCATGCATTGAAATCTTGTACCTTGTGCATTAGGATACTTGTACATTGTCTTAACATAATCTTATAACCTTAATTAAGTCCTATAAGTGATTGTATACTTGTCCTAAAAGACTAGGTAACGATTCCATGTAGATTTCTTAATATAAGGGTTTTTATATCATTAAGCCTAATGACTTTCTATCTTGGGTAATTAGGTTTTATATCTTAATTTAAAGTTATTATAAGTCTTATATAGTATATTTATGACTTCTAGAGTTTCTACATTCTTAGTTTAAGGTTTATATAGGTTGATCATATCTTAGGGTTAATTAAATAAGCTTAAGGTCCTATGCTTTGAAAACTTTTATTTTATGCGTTAATAATTTGTAACTTAGTTTAAGATAAATTTATTAACTTATTATGATACTTAGTTGAGTTTTATAATTAGTTTCAAAATCTTAGACTTTAATTCATTATAGAATGGATTTTATATGCTAATCTTGGTTTTAGGTCATTTTCTTGTAATTAGCTTGAGATTAGTGAATATTATTATTTTGTGATTATTTACCTCTCCTTTATATGATAGATTATAATTAGTATAATGTATTTGATAATAGTACACAGATATTATGTAGTTATATTGCTTGAAACTTTAGTTTATAAGGGATTTCTAGGGTTTCTAAGGCTTTCTTAGGAACTTAAGGTATCTTTGTTATATTTGAGTTGTTCTTATTCATCGTATATACACATAGTTACTTTTAAAACTCATACTTGATATATACATAGTGTGTACAACATATAGGTATACGTGGAAGTGATAATTGAGATAGTGAGAATCCATACATTTAATAATTCAGTCACATATCATAGTAAAATGTAAAAAATTCTTAGTAAAATCACCTCTTTATTTATAAACATAGATGTTACATTAGTCAAAATTACTAGATGTTATACGTGTCATGGGCACTTTCGGGTATGTTTTTTCTCTCTAAGATGAGTACATTACAGGTCATGTTTAAAGTCAGATGAGGTTTTTCTCAACACAAAAGTTGGATTATATTTCTGGGCTCGTTGGGGAATTCTCCGTGTCTAAATTTTCTAAAACTTCTTTTCATTTTATTTTAGGTATGTGGTCCCAAGTATGCAATGACATGCCGTCTTCTTGTAAAAAGTGACGTATATAGCTACGGAGTGGTACTCCCTGAGATTCTAAGAGGAAGAAAACCCGTCGACATGTCAATGCCATCGGGCCAAGAAAACCTTGTCGCGTGGGCACGTCTCCTCCTCCCAACACAAAAGGTCTAAACTTGTTGATTGATCTGTCACTATCCATTGAAGTTCTATTCGACTGTATAGCTAAAGTAGCAGAAATTGCATCAATGTGTGTGCAACCTGAAGTATCACACTGACCCTTCAGGGTGAGGTAAGAAACAAGAGACTAGGGGCAAGGGCTACAATAACGACCTTATCCGCTATATGAAATTTTAAGCCTCTCAAGAGAAGTTTTCTTGTAGAAAAATAGGCTATGGCTTCTGATGAAAGCTGGTACTCTGGGGCAAGGGCTACAATAACGACCTCATCCACTATTGTTGCTCCCTGAGATTATATAATCAATGTATTAAGCACACGCAAAATGAGCAAAGATATGTATTTACATACGCCCTCGTTAGCATTCAAATACAACACAAACAATTATGACTTATGACTAGACACCATACAAAATCGATCAAGCTAGCTAGCATTAAGTTACGGATAAATGCACCTTATTCCAAAGTCGATCATCGACTGACATCAAATTTGTGACTTGGCGCAATGTTGGCCTTTCCTGCGGGTTGTAGTTCAAACATGTACGTGATACATTCAAAATCAAATGAGATAGTTTCTCAACTAGAGATGATTGTCGCGGAATCCGCTTATCTCCTATATTGGCTAGCAATAGATCATCAGTAGACAATGTTGGTAGAGATGATACAAGCTATCCAGGATGCTTTCCCATAATCACTTCTAGAGCAACAACTCCAAAACTAAACACCTCACATATTTGTGTTGCCGCCATCGTATAAGCAAGCGCTACAAGGAGGAAACACGAGATTAGAAAAGTTGTTATATTAGATCATGATCAAATGTAACATAGATAAAGATGAAACTAGACAAGACGCATGTATATATAACATAAAAATATATGGTTGTTACCTGGCGCAATATAGCCATAGGTGCTTATAACCGCAGTCCAATTAGATGAATTCAGCTTTAGAAGCTTCGTCGTTCCAAAATCCGAGATACGTGCCCTATAATTAGATTCGAGAAGAATATTAGCTTGAACTCAGTTGGCCACCGAGGTTCCACTAAATGGTTTATTTGGGGAGGTTTCCTGAAGGTCTTGGATTCAAGACCTGCCAAGGGCCTTATAGGCGAAATGGATAAGAAGTTTAACATAACTAGGTGATGGTTCTAATAAGACATTATGCCGCTTGGATGTCATTGCACGACTCGACCCACTAATTATAGGTGGTGTGCAATCATGGTGCATATACGCAAAACCATTTGATACAGCCCTAACAATTCTTACCCTTTTTAGCCAATCCATTTCCGCTACTTAAGAGCGATTTTAGACTTCTCTTCTCAAGATATTAGTAAATAAAAAATAGTGACGAGCATGGAAGCAATATCCATAGAGTTTAACTATGTTATATGCCTAATGTGCGTTAATGCTCGTAATTCATTTAGGAAGCCTATATGATCGTCATTCTCGGAAGATGGATGAATTTTATTGACAACTACGAAATTTTTGGGTTGTAACTCAGAGGTACCGTATCCTCCTATCCCAATATGATTATGATATGCATCATCAAAATTTGTTGGTAGCTTAATGATTTCCTCATATGTCGCATGTCCATCAAAACTTGTTACTGAGAAAAATTTGCTACATTCTTCGCGTGATGGTTCTTGTGAAGAAGTTATCTTTCTACCCCGATAAGCAATGAGGTCACACACGAATAAACCAAGTAAAATAGCCACATAAAGTGAGACCGTTGTTACAAGGATGAGCGTTCGATTAAAATGAGTATTTTTCTTCTTTATCTTATGACTATCACAAAGTTTCAAACCTACACAAACCATCATTTCCTTGTAATGTTTCTCTAGACACATTTAGAAAGACATCATATGGGGGAACATGACCCGCGAGCTCATTGTAAGACATGTCTATATGAATCCCTCTTGGCAAGTTTCTGAAACCATTAGGAATAGAACTTGATAGCTCATTGTCATAAAAATTCATCCTTTCCAAACCTTCTAAACTTCCAATTCCTGATAGTATCTCTTTTGTGAGTGAATTCTAAGATAAATCATGAACACTTAGGTGGTTTAATTTACCGATCTCCCATGGGATCTTTCCGTTGAGCTTGTTATTACTAAGGTATATATAATAGATTTGCACCCAATCACTAATGTATCTTTGTAATGACCCGGTCAAACTATTTTTTATAGGTCAAGAGCAAGGAGATCATGCGGTGATCCAGGACTTGAGGTATGACACCTGAAAGGGTGTTATTGTTGGGAAACACACGGGGCCTTTTAGGCTTATGCTAGAGGAAGAGATAAGGTTTTAGGAAAATAACTTTTATTACTCGACTTTTGATACTTTTTGGATGCTTCTTACAAAATGCTTACGACCAACACCTATTTGTACTACTTCATGAAACATTCTAGGTAGAGATATTTTCCATAGTATTCTAGATATTTCCGACTCCATACTTATCTATTTTACTTACTAGTATACCATACTTATCTTCTATCTTCTACACACTTCTACATAGATATTTTACATAGATATTTTCCAAGACTTTTCCTTGACTTTCTATCATCTAACTTCGTCGTATTTCTAAAATTTTGTGATTTTTAATTTAATATCCATTTTGATATATTTTCCGTTTATTGTTTTTTAAGTTAGTGGGTTTTTTAGTTTAAATCAATCTTTTTACAGTTTAACCTTAAGTTGATGAAAAAAAAGTCACGATTACTCGTCGCCGCATTGCGCGAGTATGGTGTTAGGTATTTATAAATGTGCCTACATTGTTAATTACTCTTTTGAAATACTATTGTACTATAAAATAGATTGCCGTAAGTGATTCTATTATTAACAGTTACGTGGTAATTAGCTAACGTTATAGAGTAACATTCTTATAGCTAGGTGTCTATCGAACATTAAATGGACTCACTAAGATAAATGTTTACGTAAAAAAGTTGTATGCCTTAAGCATACAAAACTTGAGTTAGCTTAACACAACTCCTCGATACATAGTATTCTCAAGAGATATATACAAGATTAATTATTTTCACTTTCACCTAATCAACTTTTGAGAAGAAAGTGCAAAATATAAAATCTCAATTAAAAGTTCAAGTACTTAAAAGTTACCACACGCATTGGTTCGTAAAAGTTACCATGAGGTAAGGTTTTGATTATTGATCCTAAAACTAGGTGTAGTTAACAATACTATAAATGAGAAGAAAACAAAACACTTAAGCTTGAGTAATAGGGTCATCATTTAACCAAGTATGGTACAACATAAATCATATAACGGGAGTGTAGGATAGTTCCTTAAACTAACAAATCACCCACTCGCTAGGCAAAACATGTCAAAAAGGTTTATATATGTTTGAAAACTTTGTTTACTAAAGGCCTGTTTTATTTATGTGTTACAATGGGTTTGGAGGAATCAACTATAATTTCATTGTTTTCTTGCCAGTTTAGCTTCAATTTAAAAGAATCATTGTAGAAAATGGTGGGTACTCCTGTACCAGCCATGACCGTATGGATTCAACTAAAGTTGTGGACCGTACATTTAATTGAGTGTTATCTCTCTTTTTTTTGCATTATAAAATAATATTATACAATTTTTTATTTTACTTTATATTATTATATACAATTTAATTGTAATAAACATACATATATTTATAATAATCATTTATTTTCTCTCATACTTTTCATTCATACCTATACTAATATTGATTCCTACTCGAACCTCACCAGTAACCTAAACGCTCCCTTACTTAGTATCAAGAAGTGGTTTAAGTGTTAAGAATTTAAAAATTGCATTTCTTAAAATTTGAACATTTTTGGGTTAGTTGATAATAGCAACTTCAGCAAAACTTTAGCTACTTTTGATGTTTGGTCCACTAGCTATTAACACATACAAAGAAAACATTAAAAACAACACCAAACATACACTATATCCGTTCATAATCAAACGATAACTTATTTTCAACTTCCTTCATGTTTGACTAGGTACAACATGTTAGGATTCAATGTAATAAAGAATTAAATATGATGCAAAAATAATACTGTGAAGTAAACGAATCCTCTTACATTAGTCTACTTGGTTTCTATGAAATGCCAAAGCCATTCTAGAATCTTCCAACGATGCTAACAACCGGTTTTTAACTAAGCATCGAGCGTGCTCATTGAATACTTGGGTTGGAACATGCTCGCGACTTGACAAAATAATAATAAAGATATATTACTCATAAATATATAGGATCACGTTTATTAATATATGCATGTTTTTTGTGTATTTTCTTGTAGTTTTACATAGTTTTATTAAAGACCTCAAAAAAACTAATGAGTAATGGCCGAACATTAATATAATCCTCAAATAGTACCATAAGAAGACATGAAGTATGAAAGTAACATTTGCTCATTTTGAATTGGGTTAGTTGCTCCACATCGACTCGGTAAAAGCCTAAAATGATTTGAACGTAACAAGCCGAGCTCAAGTTGAGCTTTATTGCATTTAATCCAATCACAAAATGAGTACAGCCCGAGCTTAATATTAGTAATAAACATTAGGTAGAATAACTTTGGTACGACATATGTCACAGTTGGCACGACTAACTAGTACATGAAATCAGTAAAAGAATAACAAAGCTAATATCGTAAACCAATTTATGCGAAGATAATTAATGTTATGTCATTTTGAAACTTTCTAAGCATAATTTATGTGTACTCGTGTATATGTTGTACATGTATATGTTTTACATGTATATATCAAAATGATGATGGTCAGATTTTGAAGACATTACCATTTAGGGGTAGCCAATACAATATGCAAGGTACAATGCAACCTTAACAGAACATATTACAACATCATACATGTTGTATAAATACACACCACCACTAAATACATACTCTCATAGATAGTATTTACTCTCTCATTACATATAATCTCTCTTTCATTTTCATTCTCTTTCATTTTCATTCTTTTCCATTTATATTGTCTTTCACCATGTTATATACTTTTATCTCTAAAAAAAATATCAAACCCTAATAACCAACCTCTCAAATACAATGATTAGTCTCCAAAAGCTTTTCAGTAGGGTTAGGGGGCTCTCGAGTGTTCACGGGAACTCGATGGATGTTTGTCTCGTAATATAAGTTTCGGATATTCGAAATGTAAAATTTTAGCTAAAATAATTGATATAACATAAACTTAGCTAAGATTTTTTCCAATAAACCCGGTCCCAATATTTGTGTTATGTAAATAATTATTTATTTGAAATTTTGGATACTCGTAAATACAAAAAAATTTATTCGAAAATTCGGATATATAAAATGTAAAATTTTTGCTAAAGTATAAAGAAAACCTTTTTAACCTGTTGCGGCTGCTTGTTCTTTATCCCTCCTTCGTTTCCCAGGCTTTGTCCATCCCGTTGGATTTTTGGGAGATCTTCTTCCTCCCCCTGTTCAACAAAAACACAAGGAAACATGAGAATTTGGTTCTTGTTTTTTGTAAATCTGTCAAATAACAATAATAAATACTCTTATTTATTTTCTATGTAAAGCCCAACCCAGCTAAAGCCCGAAATCTCAATTCTTACTTTTTATAATCGAACAACAAATCTTGTAGTTTTTTCCACCTCTTTTTTCATGCATCGGATACTATAAAAATTCCATAAACAACAACATATCTATCTATCTATATTTTTATTTTATTTATATATATTTCTTCTATAAACAATAATATCCTCTTACAAACAATCAAGTTTTTCCTACTTTTTTATCTTTCTTTTTTTATACCTTTTATATTTGCTTTATCAAACACAAAACATACCACTTTTAAAACAAAATAACCAAAACCACCACTTTGGATCTACAATTTTCTACATATATATATATATATATATATATATATATATATATATATGGTGAACAAATATATTTGTGGTTTTTTTCTTTTTATATAAAAAACTAAAAGGTTTTATAAAATAACCCTTAATAAAACCATGCATACCATACCATACCACCCACCCCTTTTACTACTAAAAACAATTGTAAGTAGCTATAGATGTTATAAACAACAAAGGGTTTAGTGCTCTACCGAGAAAAGTAACGTCGTGATGTGGCAACAAATTCACCCTCAAAAGCAGCAGCTGATACATCACCACTACCACCAACAAGTCCATGTCCAACAACCCTAACCCCTAAATTGTACAACTTCTTAAGACTCATCATTTTTGGTTATTAGGGTTTTGATTTTTTTTAGAGATAAAGTGGTGAAAGTATATTTTTTATAAAGAGGAAGTGGTGATATTTTAGACAATGGAAATGGACGATGAGCAATTATATAGAGAATTTAGTATGTGCTTGTCTACCAGGTATATATGGAATGAGAGAGAGTATGTGAGAATATGTAATAAGAGTATGTGTAATGTAGTGGTGGTGTGTCTTTCTACATGCTAGCTGTAGGAGGTTGTAATATGTGCTCTAAAATGTTGTATACTACATATTGTGCCTCTTTCTTTGTTTGTGTGGCATTTTTATGGATGTGTGCATGTATGTATAGTACTAATGTATATACTAAAACTTTAAGTTAATGCATTTTTGAAATGACTCCAAGTTAGCTGGCCTTATTTCAAGTTTTATTTTTTTGGTTCAAGCTTGTTATGTGAAATTTTCCTTAACCTCTCACCACTCAAAGCTTCAATTAAACCTTGTGTAACCTTGTATAACATTCAACGAAGAAAGCATAGCAACAAAAAACCAAGAACCAGAAAAACTAAGCAAAACGTTTTGTTCGAGGTTTGGTTGTAACATGTTACAGTTGTTAAAACTGTTTTTTACTAGTATAAAATTTAAACGATGGTGTTATGTGCATGGTGGTTTTAAGGATTTTTTATACTTCTTTCTTTTAAAAAATTCAAACCCTAATAACCAAAAGCTTTTCAGCATGGTTAGGTGGTTCTCGAGGGTTCACGGTAACCCGGTGGATGTTTGTCTCGTAATATAAGTTTCGGATATTTGAAATGTAAAAATTTAGCTAAAATAATTGATATATAACATAAACTTAGCTAAGATTTTTTCCACTAAACCCAATCCTAATTTTTGTGTTATGTAAATAATTCTTAATCTGAAATTTTGGATACTCGTAAATACAAAAAATTTATTCGAAATTTCGGATATATGAAATGTAAAAATTTAGCTGAAGTATAAAGAAAAAACCTTTTTTAGCTGCTACGGCTGCTTGTTCTTCATCCCTCCTTCGTTGCCCAGGCTTTGTCAATCCCGTTGGCTTTTTGGGAGATCTTCTTCCTCCCCTTGTTCAACAAAAACACAAGGAAACATGAGAATTTGGTTCTTGTTTTTCATAAATCTCTCAAATAACAACAACAAATACTCTTATTTATTCAGTATGTAAAGCCCAGCCCAACTAAAACCCAAAATCTCAATTCTTACTTTTTATCATCAAACAACAAATCTTCTTGTTGTTTTTACCACCTATTTTTTCATGCATTGGATAATATAAAAATTCCATAAACAACAACATATCTATCTATATTTTTATCGTCTTTATATATATATATATTTCTTCTATAAACAATAATATCTTCTTACAAATAACCAAGTTTTTCCTACTTTTTCTTCTCTTTTTTTATACCTTTTATATTTGCTTTATCAAACACAAAACATACCACTTTTAAAACAAAATAACCAAAACCACCACTTTGGATCTATAATTTTCTACATATATATATATATGGTGAACAAATATATTTGTGGTTTTTTTCTTTTTATATAAAAAACTAAAAGGTTTTATAAAATAACCCTTGATAAAACCATGCATACCATACCATACCACCCACCTCTTTTACTACTAAAAACAATTGTAACTAGCTATAGATGTTACAAACAACAAAGGGTTTAGTGCTCTACCGAGAAAAGTAATGTTGTGATGTGTCAACAAATGCACCCTCAAAAGTAGCAGCTGATACATCACCACTACCACCAACAAGTCCATGTCCAACAACCCTAACCCCTAAATTGTACAACTTCTTAAGACTCATCATTGTTGGTTATTAGGGTTTTGATTTATTTTTCTAGAGAGAAAGTGGTGAAATTATATTTTTTAGAGAGAAGAAGTGGTGATATTTTAGACAATAGAAATGGACGATGAACAATTATATTGAGAGTGGAATTTAGTTTGTGCTTGTCTATCGAGTATATATGGAATGAGAGAGAGTACGTACGAATATCTAATGAGAGTATGTATAATGTAGTGGTGGTATGTTGTACATGATAGTTGTAGGATGTTTTAATATGTGCTCTAAATGTTATACACTACATATTGTACCTCTTTCTTTGTCTGTGTGGCGTTTTTACGGGTGTGTCGTGTATGTATGGTAGTAATGTATATAGTAAAACTTTAAGTTAATTCATTTCTAAAATGACTCCAAGTTAGCTGACCTTATTTCAAGTTTTATTTTTTCTGTTTGAGCTCGTTTTGTGAAATTTTCCTTAATCGCTCTCCGCTCAAAGTTTTAATTAAACCTTGTGTAACCTTGTATAATATAAAAACTTTATCGCAAATTTCAGGTTTCCAAATACATAAAAAGTTAATCGTAAATTTCGGATATCCGAATTCATGGTATATTGATGTTTGTTTCACAAGTCTTAATTCTATAACAAGGTTTGACAAAACAAGGGACTAGAATACAAACACGAGCAAGTATACGCTTTCGTTCGTAGTATAGTTTTGTAGTGGTAAGCCAGGATCGTTTGTAAGGACTTAGTTTCGTTTTGGTAAGCAATATAATAATCGAACAAAGAAATGTGTGAATAAGTAATAATAATGACAAATATGACTAAGATGGGATAGTTCATATAACTTCGTGATGATGATAATAATGATCGAGATATGTTTAGGTAGGTAAAACGTGATAAACCTTTTTCATCAAAATGGTGCTTTCACAGTTTACTTAGTTTGATTTAAGACTTATGTTTAAATCAGCGACCAAGCTTAAACAAGTTTCCAACAAGTTCAATATTATATCAAGGTATCTAAGCGGATCCCTCCAACTAAAGATTCAAAACCATAGACATGTCATTAAAAACTTATTATGACAACTTGACCATCTCGGCGTCAAACTATTGTAATAAATCAACTTTGATATAGTATGGTGGTAGAAGTAGGTGGAAAATGGTTCTACAACATTAGCTTGAAATCATTTATAAAAGATCATATCATAGCATCATCACTAATTATAATCACATACCCATATAGTCACAAATAATTTAGCCTACATAGCAATCAAAGTAACAAATGAAAAAGAGTAAAAGAACATCATAATTACATTGAATGAATTGCCGAGTACACAAGTGACACGATTGAATGGTCTTTCCAAGAATCAAAGAGCAATATACTCTTGTTACAAGTATTTCCCAAAAGTGGAATATATACTGAAATTTTACTAAGGAGACTAAAATACTCGGATTATAGAGTATTAGATAGAAGAGGTATGTGTAAAATGAGATGAGAAGGCCTCTATTTATACTGCAGTCTGGGGGTAAATGTGCGCCGCACTTCTCCAAATGTGTGTCGCACTTCTGACTTTGTGCGCCGCACTTTAGGTGTGTCTAGAATGTTCTTCTCACAACTTTTTTATTATTTCTAATAAGGACTCCATGTTTGCTTTCCTTCACTTTGAGCTTTCAACCTTTACTTGCATATAAAACACAATGTTTTAAGTATCGAGAGTTCTTATTTATAATATAAAGTGAGATAATAGGAACGGATTAAATATGTATATTTTGGCCGTTATCATATATCTCATTTCATATTTACATTTTAGCCTACAAAAATTAATGAGATTACTCTTATAATAACTGTATAAATTCACGCGATAATTGTTTGTTAAAGAGATTTCAAAATTGTATAAAATATAGCATTCAATTAAAAAACAAAAAACATAGCAACAAAAAACCAAGAACTGGAAAAACCAAGCAAAACGTTTTGTTCGAGGTTTGGTTGTAACATGTTATTGTTGTTGAAACTGTTTTTTACTAGTATAAAATTTAAACGGTGGTGTTATGTGCATGGTGGTTTTAGGGATATTTTTATATATATAAAAAGCCACAAACATATTTGGTTAATATTTTTCACCATATATGCTTGTGGTTATTTTGTTTAAAAGTTGTATGCTTTGTCTTGATAAAACATATAAAAGAAGAAGAAAAAGTAAAAGAATATTATAAGAATAAAAAGTATAAAACTTGTAGTATGTTGTTTGTTTCTAAGATTTTACAACATTTTTAGTTTTTATAAAAGAAATACATAAAGAAGATGAAGAAAGATGATAAAAAGTAAGTATGGATTTATGGGTTGTGAGATTTTGGGCTTTAGTTGAACATGGGCTTAGATACAGAACAATAAGAATTAAAATATTTATTGATTCTTAAAAACAATTGAAAAACAAAAACCGAATCCTCATGTTTCTTTTGTTTTTGTTGAACAAATATATGTGAAAAAACACAAAAAGATGAAAAAAAGCCTAGGCAACAAAGGAAGGATGAAGCAGCAAAAAAAGATGGGTACAAAAAGGCTGGGATTTTGCTCATAACAAAGATTTTATAAATTTATGTTTTAATTCTAGGGTTTATTTGATTTTATATAATATTGTTTTAATTCTATAGTTTGTTGTCCTTCTTTGGAGGTTGCTTGTTTTTTAAAATTATTGAACTATGTTTCTTCTTAAATAAATTTCTACTCAAACTCTAGGGGTTGGGGGTTGCTTTGTTTATAACAAAGATTTCAAAAAATATTGTTTTAATTCTAGGGGTTATTTGATTTGATAAAATATTGATTTAATTATAGGGTTTGTTGTCCTTCTTTGGGGTTTTGCTTGTTAAAATTATTGAACTATGCTTCTTTTTAAATAAGTTTTTTACTCAAATTCTAGGGGGGGTTTTTTTAGGGGGGGGGGGGGGGTTGTTTTGTTTTCAAATATTTTTAAACTTTTGTTTTCATTCTAACGTTTATTTGATTTTATAAAATATTGTTTTAATTCTAAGGTTTGTTGTCCTTTTTTGAGGGTTTGCTTGTTTTTTAAGATTATTGAACTATTCTTCTTTACAAATCCCTTATGTTTTTGCTTTTTTGTTTAGGGGGGTGTTTGGGTATGTAAATCTAGAAACGCTCATAAGCCCACCTTTCTCGGCTTAGGAGCTTATTATGTTATTTAAGGTCATAACCTCAACTTGATAAGCTCATAAGTCGAAAAAGGTACACTTGTGAGCTTTTCAATTGTTACATAAGCTTATGTCACTTTTGAAAAAGCCCATACGCCCACTTTTCTTGGCTTATCAACTTGTTTTGTTAAGCTTATGGCTTGTTTAAGTCATAAGCTTAAGTTTATAAGCTTATAAGCTGAAACAAGTAGGCTAAAAGAGTTTAAGTAATTGTTTTTGTTAACCCCTTTATTAAAGTGTTTTGCAAATGTTTGGGTATAATCATCTTCGGAAATATCTTTTTGTAGTCATTCTTTACAGGTCTCAAAATTTGTTTTGGGTGTGTTTGTATGAAAATATCGTTTTCTATATTTGGGGGTGTCGTTTCACCTAACAAATCGCTTATTAAGTTAAGCTCATGGCTTGTTTAAGTCATAAGCTCAACTTGATATGCTCATAATCCAAAACAAATCAGCTTATGAGCTTCTTAAGTTAAGATTATGGCTTGTTTAAGTCATAAGATCACCTTGATAAGCTCATAATCATAAAAAAAATGCTTATTAAGTTAAGCTTATGGCTTGTTAAAGTCATAAGCTCAACTTGACAAGCTCATAATCAGAAACAAATCGCTTATTAAGTTATGCTTATGGCTTGTTTAAGTCATAAGCTCAACTTAAAAAGATCATAAGCCAAATAAATAGGCTTATGGGCTTATTAAGTTAAGGTAACAAATATCTGATATTCACTAGTTTTTAAGATTACGTTACAAATATCTCATAATAAAATAAAAATGTTACTGCTAAAAAATATGGGTAAAAATCAGCGTATGGCTTGTTAAAAAATGTTACTGCATTAAGATAAAAAGTTTATTTACTGGCTAAACATTTGTATTTGAATCATATTGTTGCAGCTGCGGTTCCAGTAATCACTCTTTTCTAAAAATAATCTCTAAAGGTTGCTATTGATTTAGACGGCATTGCTTCATTCCATGTTGTTGGCATGTTGGACTTGGAAGTTACTGACCCTAAAAAAATGCCTTTTTTTAAAATTAAGGTTTGTATCTAATTAATACCCCTCTTTCATATGATTATTGAATGATCTTCAGTTTAAATTGTTTGTACAAGTCTTTAATTTTGCTTATGTGTTCACCTATAACTGCTGATATACCTTTATGTATTTGTTGTATGTTTTCCTTTAGAGATATTATAGATGTAAATGGTTTATTAATTATAACTGATATATTCAAGTTACTTGCTAGGTTTGAGTTTAGATTCGTGAATGTGATTTTGGATCTTTTATTTGGTTGTTTACTCTTCGGCAGATTTGTAATATATTGTTGTTTTATTCGTTTTGCTAAACTTGCCTTCATTGTTGTTGAATGTGCGTTGTCAAAAAGAAACATTTTGTTTTCAGTTCGGTGGATTGGGATATACATTTCATGGGATACTTAATGCAGTTTTAAACTTTTGATGTGTATATCTGGTTTAGGTGTATGAAGAGTTGTTGTTTGTTTAATCTGAATTTAGCACTTGTGACTTGTTCACTTTATTATGTTTATTTAGTATATTGTTCTTTATTTGATGTGTTTCGTATATGCTTTGTTAGCTATGTGTGTCTTGCTTAACATTAACATAAAGTATATGCATATGCTATAAAAGTTTGCTTACTCTGTATGACATTTAAACCGTGATTTATGTCCAATTTGAGAGTGAGCACACACAAGTCGATTGGAGGGCTCATCAGTATATGGAACCGAGAGTGTTCTTTACTTAGAATATTCTTCAACACTGCATACGCGAAATCTCATTTCCCAAATGTCGTCCCCTTAAATGGACATTTGAAACCGAAGACAAAACCTATGTACCACTCAAAAGTGAGCATCACATTGTGTGCCATCTGAGATAATTTTTTCATGCAGATTTACCTAACTTTTGTTTGTTTAGTCAAATACAGGACCGTCGATGTGGATGAAGAGAAGGTCAAGGTGATAGTCAAGTATGTTGCTTTTTATAGGTTTGTTTTGAAGAAAATGGTTATTTCAGTCCTTATTACACCTAGAGAGACACCGGATGTCAACTCCTACAGAGGTAAAGTTCTGTATTTTGTTAAGAAAATAAATGAATGGCTTGATTTTGTTGTTTGTATGGTGAGCAGTAAGAAAATGAACAATATCAACTCTCATTTTTTTAAACCTAAGTTTAACTCTGGAAATTCAAAGTTGGAGTGGGAAATGGGTGGTGTCAATGACTCAAATCGAACAGATTGTATTGAGTTTTGTGTTGGTCGAGTTGATCGTTCTGAGTTCTTCCCCATATATGTGGATTTGAAGACGGCAAGCACCTACATCAACCTGAAGCTTGATGTCTTACCACTAAAAGCGAAAGATGATAAGCCAAAGTTCATACACAATCTGGAAATGGTGACCGACAAGGAGGAGGATTATGAGATTTCAGGTTGAACAATGACAATTAATGGTTTGGGTAGCTTATGTTAAGACTTTACTTATAACAAATGTATTGGTAGCTTATGTTATGATGAACAAGCAGGCTTTTGGTTTATGTAACTTATTAAGAGTATTTATTATTATTATTATTATATGACAAGTTATGTAATGATATTTGAGATGTTTTGAATGTTTTACTTTTGACTAAAGTGATATTTACTATAAGATAGATGCTTTGATGAACAACAAGCATGCTTTACCTTTTGGTTTATGTAACTCCTTATTGCATGGTAAAAGTATTTTCTATTATGTTCTTTATGAGTTGAATATTGACCTTGTTTCGAGTTAGTAAATGATTGTGAACTACCTCATTGTAGTATATGCTTGGGGTGCTCTTTTGTTTATAACCGTCAAAGTTATTCTTTCTCGGTATTTGGAACTCAAATGTCTCATCATGTATAATAATGGTCAGGTGTTACATATTTTTGAAGATAAAATGATTTAAGAAACAAACCCCAAGCAAAACCAGTCAGCTAAATGACATAACCTACTCCTTTTAAAATATAAGAGGACAAGTATCATAGACACCATACAACATAAAATATTAGATACAAGAAACATCTTGGATGACTCTACCTAGCACTTTCTATGAAGATAGATCCAAACACCCCATGATTACATTTCCCTATTCAAGTTGCAAAGATCATTCATACCACATCCATAATAACTTTTGCAGACACTGATCAGTGCATCGTCATGAAGATTCATCTTAACTTAATAATAAAGACGGTGATTAGTTATCGATGAAGGCAATGCGATAGCAATGAAAACAATGGAGAATGAATGATCAACTAAGACGGTTGAGTCGAAAGAGGTGCTGTTTCTAAGCCTCTATAAGACCTATATGGTTGTGTTAAAAGAAAGAGTCAACGAGATCAGCAAGATTGATGGACAATCACATCATCTCCCATGAAACCATGAAACCATATATTTGCTTCCTACTTATCTAAAGTTACAGCTAGCAATAGATTCTTTTCCATATTTAATTATATTTTAAGTGTGTATAAATAGGAAATCTCATTGTAAATCATCGATACATAATATATAAAACAGGTTCCCATCAATTCCCTTTCAATTATATTTTTATCATGGTATCAGAGCGGGTTTGCTCATCATATACCTCATAACCTATTCAAATTGTCAAATCAAGAAACCATGTCTAGAGATGATTTGTCCCTACAACTAGCAAATTTGTTAAAGAATGGTTCCACAACTAACCTCAAAACCTAAAGCTATATGATAATCTCCAAATCAACCTCAACCAAAACTATGCACTATGGACTCGAATGATTTGAGTCGCCATAAGTGGAAAATCCAAGGCCATATTATCACATTTAACCTCAGGTCCTCCAGCCCAAAGCAGTGAAACTTATGAGCAATGGGACCAAGAAGATTTAACGGTTTTCTTATGGCTCCTCCAGAATATTGAACCCACTTTAGTAGGAAACCTAACCGAGTACCCCCACTTTTAAAACCTTGTGCGATGTTGTGGTAGTCACGTACAACCATGGAAAAGAAAATCTGTAGACTTTCAACCTTCATGTTAAGGCTAATGATATTAAACTAAACGACAACTCCCTTGAGGAATTTTAGATTACACTACAAGGGATCTGGGGAGAAATCGAAAGAAACGACCCAAACCAAATGAAATGTCTAGAAGATATTAAAACATATTCAAAACTAGGGTCAGAACAAAAACTCTTCCAATTTTTAAACGCACTTGACAAGAAATATGAATCTATCAAAAGGGAAATACTCCGGCTAGACCCCCTTCCCTTAGTGGAGACGGCGTAAGCAACTATGCGTACGGAAGCTGCCCACCATAACATTATGGGAGAAACTAACCATGACACATATAGCATAGCGGCGGGTCTCTTTCCCAAACAAACGGGGGGAGTCAGACTCGCTGTGAAGGGGCACTGTCATTTTGACGTGAAAAAAGTGGAACATCCGGCAAAGAGGATAAAGCACACCTGCAATGTGGTAATTGTGGTATGATGAGACATACCAAAGAGCAGTGTTTCGAGCTCATTGGCTAGCCCGATTGGTGGAATGATGGCCACAAAAACGGAACCAGGGGTCTCAGATCTGAAAAAGGAGAAGCGTGAACCAAAAAACCAACACTAACCTGAAAATTTCCACTGGATTTGAGGGAGTGGCGGCAGCTCTCGATTAAGAAGCTGAAGCTTTCTCGGTGGGAACAGGTATATGAGGTGAGACACTGTAAAACCCGCATGCTTTTACCATGAATAGTACCCATTAGATCGTACGTCCTAGATTAAAACCTTCCTTTTATAGCATGTTTACGTTCACGAAATAGAATTTTATGTATTACGTACGTGTTAGCGCACGATAAATATTTATTACGTAGGAACACACGATAATTATTCAAATAATAATTATAATCATGAACGTAATTTAATCACGAGCTAATATTATTTACGTATATATATTTACTACAAACACGAATAAATATATTATGTCACGATCGATAGCTAAATAGATCACGTAAACTACGTAACACGTAAACACGAACATTTAACACGATTAATATTATTACGTATATTTATTTAACGCGACAAGAAATCACAAATATAATAATTACGTTTAAACACGTCTAACTATAATTATGAAAATATACGACATATTAAATACACGATCACGCGTAACATTTTAGCTAGTCGCGTATTAATTAAAATAAAGAACTAGTGGGTTTCGGGCTTTTGGACAAGAAAGGGGTGGAAAGGCAAATGGGCCGTGGCCCAATGTAGGATCCAAACCGACCCCTTTATACTTATAAAACGGGGGGGGGGGGGGCACTTGTTTTGTCTCTTCCTTTTTCCTGCCGACACAAACACACGACACAAAACCCTAGAAAGGAAAATTAAGGCAGCCGCATTTTTTTGTGTGTTCTTCTTCCCTGCCGCGACCCACACCAAGGAAAACATGAAGAAGGGATTGAGGGTTGATCCTAGAAGCACAAGGGATTTGTCATTTTTGAAACCCTAACATGAAACACAAGGTAAAAACCCTAATTCATTTTTTTTTTCTTTCTTTTAAATGGATCTTAAATCTGATTTTAAATAAAGGGGTTTTAAAACATGTTCAAGTGGTAAGTAATGAGGGGGGGTCGTTTTTGGTTTTGCTGTGGCGGTTTGGCACACAACCGAGAGTCAAGAGACTCTCGGTGACACTTTTTCCCCACCAGCCGCAAAGGCCAGTGGCCTGGTTAGTCTAACAGTGGCAATACAGCCGAGCAGGGGAAACCACTGGCTGAGGCCAGTGTTGTTGTTGTTCAGGCAGTGGGAACCGAGAGCTTATGCTCTCGGTGGGACTTTTAAACCAGCAGGGGGAAACGCACGACTGCCAGGGGTAACTGGCAGTTAATGGTGCGTTTGGCAGTGGGTTTTAATAGGTTTAAGGGTGTGTTTGGTTAACAGTTTGTAAACTAAGTTAAGGGGCTGTTTGGTTCGGCTTAATTAAAATACTTAAATACGAGTTTTACGTTTAAATTAATAAGACACGGGTTCGGTTTTCGATGCTTTTAATAAAATAATACATGGTTACGGGTTATCATTTTAAAGGTTAATTAACTTTACATGCTTATTAATTTTACAAGGTAATTCAATTAATAAACAATGACGTATTATTACAAGAATAATTAAATTGATTTAACATGCTATATAATTAATTTAATTAAAACATAGACTTAGGTTATTAATTAATAATACATGATTTTAACCTAAGTATTTTAATTATTTAATTTAAACTATAGTAATTAATTAATTATTAAAAATGATTTATAATTAATTAATTATCATGACGTAGGTTAATTATTTTACTATTAATACATAGTTAAACCTAAGTATTTTAATCATGAAAATTTGACTAAGTAATTAATTAATTATTAAAACCATGACCTATAATTAATTAATTATACATGACTTAGGTTATATTAATATAATTAATAATACATGTTGTAACCTAGGTATTTATATCCTATTTAATTAAATCACATGATAATTAAATAAATGCCTTAACCTATAGTTTATTTAAATACATGGAATGATTTATAAACTATACTATTTTATTTCATGACTTAGAATATTAATCAGTAAATACTTAAGCTTATATAATTAGCTTATTTAACCAGCTTAATTCTAAGTATGGAAACTTTCTATTTTTAGAAACCTATCTATTTTAAGCAGTAAATCTATTTTTGGAAACTTTCTATTTTTAGAAACTTATCTATTATAAGCAGTAATTCTATTTTTGGAAACTTTATATTTTAGGAAAACTGCTATTTTTGGAAAGTTACTTATTATTACACAGTAAGTATAATAACACATGAAATATCAGAAATACTTAATCAGATTAAACAGAATATAAGATTTAACATAGTTTAAGGCTTTAAAACAGTAAAACATGGTAAGAACACATAAAATAAGTTAAGACATGATGTAAAACCAGCTATGTATTTAGTAAGCAGATACTTATTCATGTACGTATTTATGTAGCACTAGTGATTCGGAAGTAGGATTCCTCGCAATTCGTCTTTCTCGTTCACTGGACATAAGGTACGGATTCCCGTCCTTTCAGTATGGACATTCTTTCCTTATTAGGATTTCCCCGTATGCAGCCAACTGTTTTCCCGTAGTATAAGTATGAGTTTGATTGCTTATGTTTAAATATGATTACCTATAGCCATATACATGCATGACCAGTTTCACCTAGTTATGGAGGTACCATAACCATAACATTAGAGGCACTGATGTTATGACTTCGCCACGGCGGAGTGATTGCTCGTGGCGTCCCTTCAGCTTTTGGCCATTTATTTATATTTATCATGTGGGGTGTATGGGTGCATCCTAGTTACATGTTTTCAGTCAGGATTTCATGGTGAATGTGGTGTGTGCCTTGCATCATTCACAAGGAGTTGATCCCTCCTACCCAAAAACCAGTATATTAAATTAGGGGCAGCCCCTCTAATTTGCATGATGAGGTCACCCCTCCAAGTATTCATGCACGGTGGATTTTCATGACCTATATTGGCTAATGGTAAAATATGTTAAACAGTTTTCATAAGATAAACATAAGGCTTTTCAAACTATAAAACCAGTTTTATGAACATGTTCCAGGTTTTCCAGGACTTATACATTTCCGCTGCTATTAAGTCTTTATTATGTTTTAGTCATTTATACTATGTCTATATCCGTGCACTGAGCGTTTTGCTCAGCCGTTACTTTCCTTTCCATGTCCCAAAACGGCAGGTACCTAGGAAAGATTCGAGCATTTGGAGGACGTGCATAGGATGGAAGCTGCTAGAGACTTCTTTTCCTTTTGCCTTCATATATTTATGCTTGTGTAGTCTTTCATTCATTTCTTTTGCTTTATTATGTTTTGGGCTTATGTTTGGGAACCGATGTTTGATTCCGGTTATCCCTATGGTCATGTAATGTTTTAGACATTTATCCTTGTATGCTTTGATGACACGCCATAATTACGCGTGACATTTCCATTATCAAAATGGGGTGTTACAATTATGGTATCAGAGCCAAGGCTTCGACCTGTAGGCTCTAAAACTCGACCTGTGACTAGTGGGTAGTCACCAGGAGCTTCCTAAGCCAACGTCTGTTATTCTACGTATTGATGTTTTCAGCGCATTGTTGTTTTAACCATGATGTTTTAACCTTGATGTTTTCATCAATATTGTTTTACTAATATGGATGGACAACCGTCATTCATATTTAGTTATGTGTCATTGTTTCATGCATAATGTTCCTCGTGAACTGTGACTATGTGGACTGAACCCCAGTAGTTCATAATTAATCACATAAAAATTTTTCTGATAAGTTTTGACAAATGAGTTTCATTTATTTATGTTTCATGTATCATTGTTGCAGGGATTATGACTAAGTAATGGTTGGTACATGACTGGCCCTATTTAGTCGCATGTGCTTTTATCGAAACTTTTAACTTTGGGACCGACCCATAGGCGTCCCCTCGCCATGTCTTTTGTTTTGGAACCGACCCATAGGCGTTCCCTCGCACATATAAAGGTTTTATAAACTACATTACGCGTTCATGCACTGTTTTTCATGCATAAAATTTTTCTCATGATTTAAATTGGCATAATTTTTTTTTCATGTCCCCTCATAAGTTATTATGTTTTTATGTCAAGTATGTTTTCATACTGTCATGGTTAACTTCAGTTTCATACTGATTATGTTATACACTTCTTCGTGATAGATGGTTTCATGTTCCTTCATGATAATTCCGTCTTCATGTTGATTATGTTTTACGCCTCTTTTGTTATTTACGTTGTCCTGCAAGACATTGTTGGATTTCATTGAATTCTGCTTTCATGATAGGCATGGTTGGTTTTCATTGATCATGCTGTCAGGCAAATCATCGTTGAATTTTGTGTAACCACACTTTAATGTTTCCATTACAACCAAAATGATGTCTATGCTAATACTGCCAGGTTATCATGATGGTTTTCCTAACCGTTTAACCGTTATACTTTCCTTAAATCATGATAAATGATCGACCCCATACGGATCATTTCATGTGCATTCCACGTGTACTCCACGTACCGTATTTCATGTGTATCACATGTACCTTAATCCATGTGTATTCCACTTGCAATACTTCACGAGTATTCGCTAGTCGATTCTTAATCACCTCAGGCGTATTTTTCAATTGCTGATGTTCTACAAGATTGATGATGCCGCTCATAACTTGGAGATGTTACTAAAGGTTGATGTTGCTGACGTTCGGAGACGCTACGAGATGCGGATGCTGTTCACAACTTGTAGATCCTACAAGACGAAGACAAAGGCGTCAGAGCAAAGCAATTGGACGAGAAGATGCTTCACCATCAGACGATTTCCATCAATCATTGTCCCTAATTCTTAGTTACATGTCACACGTCATTTGGCTGTCATTTCAGCCATATGAGTGCAAACCGGTACCAGCCGGCCACTCAGCTGAATAGTACATGAATCACGGTCATGAGAATGACCGTCATGGAACTGACAGACAAGACGATAGTAACCTCTACTATGACAGATTTATCCTAGAAATCGCAACCGAAGCTCCGGCCGCGGACGTGATCAGACATACAAATGATCAGTAGTCCAACCGATCCGCCCATCCTGGCATAGTAACCTAATATTGTAGTTCTATTGAATCACATCTCGAGACACATGTCAAGACATCAGTCAAGACACATGTCTCACGTATACTTTCTGAAGACACGTGTAAAGACACCAGTCAAGACATATGTCATGCTTATAGTTCCAAGACACGAGTCAAGACACATGACTCACGTCCAACTATGGAACATTTCTAAGAAATTCAGGGTACCCTCCAAGGGTATATCCATTTTGTTGTGCTATGTATTAATCAGGCCACAAGAATTTCAGTACCATTATCGGCGCATCAGTGAGAACTGTCGCGTTGCTGATGTTACTTTCATTTCTTTCACCATGGTTCATATATTCATAACCATAAAGGACGCCTTTCGTATTCCCACGTATACGAAGGTTCTCCTTCAGCTTAATGATGAGATCCAAGCTGCTAACGCATTTCCTCGGACAGACACGAGATGAATTTTATCCTAATTATGTACTATGAACAGCACACCATGCTACGATTCATAATTATGTACAGTAATGTTTAGGCTCCTGAATACATTCAGCTTGATTTCCCATCGGGAAAATCGGTACAAATTATCTATGCTTACAAGCATGTGCGTTGTTAGCCATGGTCGCTAAAATTTTCTAGCTGTCAGTAAGACACGACCACTTAATTCTTTTACGCATAGAAGAATCTACAAGGAGAAGGATGGTACCATGAGATTATGTGTCGACTACCGTTGGCTTAAACAAATCACCATTCATGACCGTTATTCTCCTCCACGTATTGACGACATGTCCAATCAACTGTATAGTGTTAATCACCTTCCCAAGATCGAACTCATGATCATGCTGCCAACAGTGACGAGTGAAAAGCAGGACATGTCCGTGACTGCGATTCGAGCACGACTTGGTCATGCTAGATTTATGATGGTTGGAATTAGTCTCATCTATGCTCCAACGACATTATAGGAATGAGTTTTCATGAACTCATAGTAAATTCATCAGTGTTTTCAGTG
This sequence comes from Glebionis coronaria, assembly GCA_025667525.1. Taxonomy (NCBI): domain Eukaryota; kingdom Viridiplantae; phylum Streptophyta; class Magnoliopsida; order Asterales; family Asteraceae; genus Glebionis; species Glebionis coronaria. The sequence goes on from CM046878.1 coordinate 619,207,833, forward strand.
TTACGTTCATATCTTTATACCTGTTATACAAACAGGTTAAGATAGGACACCAACAGACTGAGATGTTTTCATCATCTATAATTGTAAATTGAAATGGGACAAAATCTCCACGGATTTTAGTTACCAGATTTCAGCAAACTCAGAAGAAGCATGATGCTATCGGGGTTATTGTCAACAGTTTGATCATGTCTGCAGAATCCTTACATCCACAAGGATTTCAGAACCAACACATTGATCAGACATGTTCCAGCCAAGGCTCATCCGATCACTTGGAAATCCCTCAGTTATCGGGTGAGACAAATATTCATAATTGTGATCCTTATATACTTCACATCTTCATTCTAATTCCACGACTTGCTTTCGCGCTCGCGTTAGTGACACTATTCACGTTCATGATCGTATCTGGGCTTACGATTTTACGTTCATTTTGTTCTGGGAAGTTTTGCAAGAACTTGAGAGACCAGACCCAAGTTTAGTATAACTCTCCATCATCAGATAGACTTTTCTCGTCATATTCTACGTCTCACCTTGTAGCGTTTGGCGTTACCGCCATTATATTCTATGATCACGATATGTTTCACATGTCATGGTCATTCCACGTTCCTCATATCATGATCAAGATATGTCACCACGTATCATGGATCACGATATGTTTACTCATACTACACTCGCCATATCTCCACGTAGCACGTTCAAAAATTTTCACGTATCACGTTCAAAATTTTTCACGTACTACGTTTCTTTATGTCTCGCGCATCGTTTCTAGTTAACAGTTAAGTCAGATTGTCTTTCATCGTAACGTTTCAGTTACTCTTACATGACTAATTCTTATTCCCTCGATCAAATTTAGGGGACCTACCTTACGTTGATTACCAAGAACTCCTTCGTATTCCAAGTCAAGGTCAGGAGGACCAAGACTTATCATTCGTGTCAAGATCTTATAAAGGAACCGTTCCAAGAGGGAAGCCACATGGAAACGGACAAGTTCATCCGGACTTCTTATCCGTTTTCTCTTATCAATTAGATATGTCCTTTCAGCCACGTCACGTTCCATGTCCTTTTTAGACATGTCACGTTCCGCGTTCTTTCTGCCAGGTCACCTGTACGTTAATTTATTTTACATACACTCTCAGTTGATTCGGGTATGTTTCTCTTTCAGTTACGTTATCTATAATTCGGGACGAATTATTCTTTTTAGGGGGGAAGAGTTGTAAAACCCGCATGCTTTTACCATGAATAGTACCCATTAGATCGTACGTCCTAGATTAAAACCTTCCTTTTATAGCATGTTTACGTTCACGAAATAGAATTTTACGTATTACGTACGTGTTAGCGCACGATAAATATTTATTACGTAGGAACACACGATAATTATTCAAATAATAATTATAATCATGAACGTAATTTAATCACGAGCTAATATTATTTACGTATATATATTTACTACAAACACGAATAAATATATTTTGTCACGATCGATAGCTAAATAGATCACGTAAACTACGTAACACGTAAACACGAACATTTAACACGATTAATATTATTACGTATATTTATTTAACGCGACAAGAAATCAAAAATATAATAATTACGTTTAAACACGTCTAACTATAATTATGAAAATATACGAAATATTAAATACACGATCACGCGTAACATTTTAGCTAGTCGCGTATTAATTAAAATAAAGAACTAGTGGGTTTCGGGCTTTTGGACAAGAAAGGGGTGGAAAGGCAAATGGGCCATGGCCCAATGTAGGATCCAAACCGACCCCTTTATACTTATAAAACGGGGGGGGGGCACTTGTTTTGTCTCTTCCTTTTTCCTGCCGACACAAACACACGACACAAAACCCTAGAAAGGAAAATTAAGGCAGCCACATTTTTGTGTGTGTTCTTCTTCCCTGCCGCGACCCACACCAAGGAAAACATGAAGAAGGGATTGAGGGTTGATCCTAGAAGCACAAGGGATTTGTCATTTTTGAAACCCTATCATGAAACACAAGGTAAAACCCCTAATTCATTTTTTTTATTCTTTCTTTTAAATGGATCTTAAATCTGATTTTAAATAAAGGGGTTATAAAACATGTTCAAGTGGTAAGTAATGAGGGGGGGTTGTTTTTGGTTTTGCTGTGGCGGTTTGGCACACAACCGAGAGTCAAGAGACTCTCGGTGACACTTTTTCCCCACCAGCCGCAAAGGCCAGTGGCCTGGTTGGTCTAACAGTGGCAATACAGCCGAGCAGGGGAAACCACTGGCTGAGGCCAGTGGCGTTGTTGTTCAGGCAGTGGGAACCGAGAGCTTAGCTCTCGGTGGGACTTTTAAACCAGCAGGGGGAAACGCACGACTGCCAGGGGTAACTGGCAGTTAATGGTGCGTTTGGCAGTGGGTTTTAATAGGTTTAAGGGTGTGTTTGGTTAACAGTTTGTAAACTAAGTTAAGGGGCTGTTTGGTTCAGCTTAATTAAAATACATAAATATGAGTTTTACGTTTAAATTAATAAGACACGGGTTCGGTTTTCGATGCTTTTAATAAAATAATACATGGTTTCGGGTTATCATTTTAAAGGTTAATTAACTTTACATGCTTATTAATTTTACAAGGTAATTCAATTAATAAATAATGACGTATTATTACAAGAATAATTAAATTGATTTAACATGCTATATAATTAATTTAATTAAAACATGGACTTAGGTTATTAATTAATAATACATGATTTTAACCTAAGTATTTTGATTATTTAATTTACACTATAGTAATTAATTAATTATTAAAAATGACTTATAATTAATTAATTATCATGACGTAGGTTAGTTATTTTACTATTAATACATAGTTAAACCTAAGTATTTTAATCATGAAAATTTGACTAAGTAATTAATTAATTATTAAAACCATGACCTATAATTAATTAATTATACATGACTTAGGTTATATTAATATAATTAATAATACATGTTGTAACCTAAGTATTTATATCCTATTTAATTAAATCACATGATAATTAAATAAATGCCTTAACCTATAGTTTATTTAAATACATGGAATGATTTATAAACTATACTATTTTATTTCATGACTTAGAATATTAATCAGTAAATACTTAAGCTTATATAATTAGCTTATTTAACCAGCTTAATTCTAAGTATGGAAACTTTCTATTTTTAGAAACCTATCTATTTTAAGCAGTAAATCTATTTTTCGAAACTTTCTATTTTCAGAAACTTTTCTATTATAAGCACTAATTCTATTTTGGAAACTTTCTATTTTAGGAAAACTGCTATTTTTGGAAAGTTACTTATTATTACACAGTAAGTATAATAACACATGAAATATCAGAAATACTTGATCAGATTAAATAGAATATAAGATTTAACACAGTTTAAGGCTTTAAAACAGTAAAACATGGTAAGAACACATAAAATAAGATAAGACATGATGTAAAACCAGCTATGTATTTAGTAAGCAGATACTTATTCATGTACGTATTTATGTAGCACTAGTGATTCGGAAGTAGGATTCCTCGCAGTTCGTCTTTCTCGTTCACTGGACATAAGGTACGGATTCCCGTCCTTTTAGTATGGACATTCTTTCCTTATTAGGATTTCCCCGTATGCAGCCAACTGTTTTCCCGTAGTATAAGTATGAGTTTGATTGCTTATGTTTAAATATGATTACCTATAGCCATATACATGCATGACCAGTTTCACCTAGTTATGGAGGTACCATAACCATAACATTAGAGGCACTGATGTTATGACTTCACCACGGCGGAGTGATTGCTCGTGGCGTCCCTTCAGCTTTTGGCCATTTATTTATATTTATCATGTGGGGCGTATGGGTGCATCCTAGTTACATGTTTTCAGTCAGGATTTCATGGTGAATGTGGTGTGTGCCTTGCATCCTTCACAAGGAGCTGATCCCTCCTACCCAAAAACCAGTATATTAAATTAGGGGCAGCCCCTCTAATTTGCATGATGAGGTCACCCCTCCAAGTATTCATGCACGGTGGATTTTCATGACCTATATTGGCTAATGGTAAAATATGTTAAACAGTTTTCATAAGATAAACATAAGGCTTTTCAAACTATAAAACCAGTTTTATGAACATGTTCCAGGTTTTCCAGAACTTATATATTTCCGCTGCTATTAAGTCTTTATTATGTTTTAGTCATTTATACTATGTCTATATCCGTGCACTGAGCGTTTTGCTCAGCCGTTACTTTCCTTTCCATGTCCCAAAACGGCAGGTACCCTAGGAAAGATTCGAGCATTTGGAGGACGTGCATAGGATGGAAGCTGCTAGAGACTTCTTTTCCTTTTTCCTTCATATATTTATGCTTGTGTAGTCTTTCATTCATTTCTTTTGCTTTATTATGTTTTGGGCTTATGTTTGGGAACCGATGTTTGATTCCGGTTATCCCTATGGTCATGTAATGTTTTAGACATTTATCCTTGTATGCTTTGATGACACGCCATAATTACGCGTGACATTTCCATTATCAAAATGGGGTGTTACAGACACTATTTCTCGAAACTCCCGAAAAACCAAATACACATCACTGATTCTTTTTCCTTCTTTATTCAACAAGCCTTTGAAAATTGCAAACAGAGCCATGTTTATGGTTATGCAAATGTGGCTCAAAATTACAAATTAAAACATGAACCATCATGGATTTTTGATTATGGAGCCACCGACACCATGACTTATGATTTATCTTATTTTTCTATGTCGACCAAACCAAAAAAATCATACATTCAAACCGCAAATGGTGAAAAGTTCAATGTAAATAATGAGCGAACAATCAAAATCTCACCAACACTTAAACTCTCTAATTGTCTCTATGTTCTGTCATTATCTCATAAACTCTTGTCCATAAGTAATGTGACGAAGGAGTTGAATTGCTCGGTTCTTATGCAACCTACTTTTTGTATTTACATGATATCATGACTGGAGCAATAATTAGGCATGGCACTAAAAGACAAGGGTTGTATAATGTGGACGAGGTAGCTCAAAATGGTGATGTAATGCTTTCTCATGAACAAAGGAACGAGAAGCTTGGCTACGGCATAGAAGATTGGGACATCCATCCACCGGCTACTTACATATGTTATTTCCAAAAATATTTCCTTTTAATTGTAAGTCACGTTATAACACTTGCGTGTTAGCCAAAAGTCACCGAAAATCGTTTAAACCCAATAAATCAAGAGTTGATCTACCAATTTCCTTGATTCCTTGGATGTGTGGCCCCGCCCTAATACCAGGGGGACATGTATATTCAGTGTTTTTTACAGCATGACTTGGGTTTATTTATTAAAAAATAAATTTGAAGTTTTTGATAAATTCATTGTTTTTTACAACATGATCCAAACTAAATTTCATAAACTGTTAGAAATACGTTTTAACGTATATTAGAAGTATCAGTCACTCCACAATATGATTTATGTTGTAATAGCTCGTAGTTAACAAATAGTTAATAGTTACTTATTAAGTTAAGTAAGAACCGGTCCATGGGCTTGTCATGGACCGGCCCAAGCCCAATGTTGCTTGGAAGTATAAATACCCCTTTCCTCCTTGGAAAGGGGTTGGTTGTTGTTCATTTGAAAGTTCCATTTAATAAAATAACACATAGTTTTCTCTCACTTTCTCTCTCTAGTTTCTCTCACTAGAAAACATCAACCCACTTCATAGATTCATAGGTTATCAATATTCTACATTTGGTATCAAGAGCTATGGGGTGATTTAAGGTAAGGATTGTGTTGCTTTTTTAGTTTTTGAATCAATTAGTGATCTTTAGAAAAAATCAATCTTGAATCTTGTTGTTTTTGGTGTTTTTGTTATTGGGATTAATTGATAAGGATTGGGTTTAGCTTATTTTGGTAAAAATCATAAAACTTTTTGTGGTTTTTGATCAAAAAATCGGATTTAAAGCTGTTTTCAAAGTCTCGAACTGATATTTCTAGATTATTCCGAATAGACATTCCGAATAGGAGAGTTTTCAGAATAGCAGGATTTTTTTCCGAATAGACATTCCGAATAGAAGAGTTTTCCGAATAGCAGCATTTTTCCGAACAGGAAATTCTTTCCGAATAGCAAATTCTTTCCGAATAGCAATTTGTTTCCGAATAGCAAAATCTTTCCGAATAAGCCCATCTTTCCGAATAGCCAAAAAATTTCCGAATAGCCAAACTTTCCGAATAGCTTTCCGAATAGCCGATCATTCCGAATAGCAAAGTTTTCCGAATAGCCAATAGCCAAACATTCCGAATTGAAGAATTATTCCGCATAAGGATTTTTCCGCATAAGGTTTATTCAGCATAGGGTCTATTCCGAATAGGGTATTTTCAGAATAGGGTTATTCCGCATAGGGTTATTCAGTATAAGGGTTTTTCAGTATAAGGTTATTCCGAATAGGGATTATTCCGAATAGGATTTATTCTGAGTTAGGGTTATTCCGTATAAGCAAGTTAAAGGGGTATTTGAGTTTTTTCGACGATCTTTAGTGGATTTAATCTTGATTTCAACCAACACAACACAAATTCTCAACCTTTCTTCACTGCTCGATCAACCGATAATCTTTGAGTCTCTAATTGATCACAATGAATCCGAGTTCATTAATGCCTCAAATGACATCTCTTACGGGTATCTCAATCATAACGGGAACTGATAGTCGTCCACCGATGCTTATTAAAGAGGTGTTTGAGGCATGGCAGGGCCGCATGATGCAATACCTGAAGGGTAAACCAACATACGGAAGGCTTATGGTCAAATCGATTTTGAATGGTCCACTCGACTATGGTACCATTGTGGCAAATAACGTGTCTCGACCAAGAGAATATGAAGAACTCACACCGGCACAACAACTCATTGCTGATGCTGATGAAAAGGCTCTACAGACTCTTCTCCAAGCTCTTCCGCATGATATTTATCGCATGGTAAGTCAATATACGGTTTCCAAGGATTTATGGGAACGTCTAAAGGTGTTGCTACAAGGTACGTCTCTTACCAAACAGGAAAGGGAATGTCAGTTGTATGATCTGTTTGATAGATTCACGTACAGCCCAGGGGAAACGCTACACGACTACTACTTCAGATTTACTACTCTAATGAATGATCTGAATGTATACAATCTCGTGATTGCTCCATTCCAGGTTAACACCAAGTTTTTGAATACTTTACCTCAAGCTGAATGGGGTGAGTATATTACCGATGTTAAGTTAACCCGGGATTTGCATAAGTGCAATTTAGATCAAATTTATGCTTTTCTTCAGCAGCATGAGAAACATGTGATCATGCACCGTTCTCCTCGAGGTATGTACCCTGATTCCTTAGCTTTGATGGCGAATCAACCAAGCTTGTCACACAACAACACACCTTATATCTTGGGACATCAAGCCTATCATCCATCACCTTACATGACACCAACCTTCCCCCAATACTCGATTCTACCGCAACCACCCACCTCACATCAGCAACAATATCAGTTTAATGTACCTTCACCACAGTATGCTTCACAACTTCACCCAGCAAACATTGCACCTTATGCTCAGCCTTCATATTCTTCTTATCAAGAGAATGCAGCATATCCAACAAGCTACCCTGATCAAATGAATATTCCTTCTAGTGATTATGCAGCTCATCAAGATCAAACAATGTATTGTGATGATGAGGAAGTCCCCATTCCTGTATTCAAACAAAGAGCTGACCCAGTTAAAGTGTTAACCACTATGTCTGCTTATCTCACAAGGACTTTAAGCAAACGAGGATACAGAGGATCAGCTCCAACCAACAATCAGTTGAGGAATTCATCCAATTCTCGTCAACAAGCTACTATTGAGAATGGCAGGGTAATGGTTCAACCTATTCAACCATATCAGGGGAGACCTACTACATCAACCACCAATGCTCGCACGGTCAATCCTGCTCCAATGGTCAACAATCCTCCACGGGCTAATTCCACAGGCAAGTTGAGAATGATTACATGCTACAACTGCAAGGAAGAAGGACACATGTCCAGGGATTGCAAGAAACCCAAGAGGAGAAGGGATGGGCAATGGTTTGCAGAGAAGATCTATCTGGTGAATGCTCAGGCACAAGGAAGGGAACTTGATGAAGAGGAGCTTGCATTTCTTGCTGATCCAGGGATTGCTGAACAAGACACTGTCACCACACAGAATGCAGCATACCAAGCAGATGATCTCGATGCGTATGACTCAGACTGTGATGAATTTCAATCTGCAAAGGCTGCTCTCATGGCAACTATCTCCAGCTTAGGGCCAGAAAAGAGATCTGAGGTACTTATTAATACCACTGATAATACCACTGATGTTAGTATTCAACCACCTCAAGTTGTGCAAGAGAGTGCTGATTCGAATGAGTCTTCGGTGGTGAGTCTTTCAAATGAGGAGACAATCAATGATAGTAATATCAATGTGAGTCCCCAGACTTTGAGTGAATCACAACCGGGAGCCATTTCGAATACGCATACTCCTGCTCAACAAGATTTGGTCATGGTTCCTGCTACGTTACTTAGCCAAATGAATGTTGCTCTTTTAGAAACCCTAGCTAAGAATAAGAATTTGTCTAATGAGCTTGCCTTAAGCAACGAGAAAGTTCAAACTTTGGAATTAGTGCCTTCGTCTAGTGTTCTAACAAATCCCGAATATGATCACTTTTGAAACAAACAAATGGGTCACTTGCAAGAAATTGAAAACTTAAGAGCAAATCTTTCTAATGAACTTAAAGAAAAGAAGTTAGTGGTCACTAATTTTCAAAAACTTCAAACGGATTTTGAATTACTCGAGTCTAAGAAGAATGAAATGGAAATTAATGCTGCTAATAAGATTAGAAGTCTAGATTATTTGCTTTTAAGACAATACGCTGCTTCTCAACTAGTGCACTTATTTGATGCGTCGTTTAGAGAATTTAACTTATCACGTCAAAAAGGCCTTCCCCCTAACCCAAGGTATGCAAAACAAGCTTTAAGACATAGTCCAAGACTTTATAATGCAACCCAATTAGGATTGGTCTTAGACCCGATTGTTATTTTCGATGATCGAACAAGTAAGGATCTAGTTGATGAGGATCGGTCATACAATTCTGCAAAATATCCCGAGTGTGATTATTTTAAAATGAATAAGGAGCTTGCAAAAACGGATTTTAGAATTCGCTTCCATATGGACAAAGATCTCATCACAGCACCAACCTACATGTTAGATCAAGAAAACCCTAGTACATTTCCTACACTTGTCAATATGGAAGGTCCTAAGGAAATTCCAAAGGATCTTCCACTTGTTAGCACTGTATGGTTAAACTTGCAAGAGATTAATCAATACTTTACTAATTTTGACAAGGTCATTTTGGAATGTACGACTTCAAATGGCCTAAACGCCGGAGAATGGGCTTTCGAACACATGAACGAGGTGTTTAAAACTGAGATCAATCCGTTTGTCGAAAGTCTAAAAGTAAGTTTTGCATCTCTTAAGGAAAATCTTGAGTTTGAAATTGGAGAAGTTCAAAAAGTGTTTTATGAAATGGACACCGCTTACGAACTACAACTAATTGAAAAAGAAAAGATTTTATCCGAATATGACCGATTCTTGTCCGAAGTAATCTCGTGTGATGTGCTTACTACTGTAAATGTTAATTATTCGAATGAGCTTACATCCGCTATGATTAATTGTGATGCTGTGAATATATGTGATGATGTTTGTGATCTCTCTGTAAATGTTGCTGATACTGTAAATGAGGTAGATAATCATTCTTGTCACGAATCTAACGCTGAGTTTTTAAAGCTACAAGATTCTTACAATTTACTTTCAAAACGCTTTAATCAACTAGAACAACATTGTATATCTTTAGAATTAAAACAACAAACTCAAAATGAGGATCTTTTGATATTAAATGGTTGTGAAAACGGTGTTGAGACGAGTGACAAGATGATTGCAATTGTTAAGGCATTAGAGGAAGAGATTATGAGATTGAAGAGAGATGTGTCATCAAATGAAACACTAAAATTGGAACTAGAGGCTGCAGAGTCTAAAAACCAGGTCTTAGAAATTAGACTTTCGTCTGTTCTAGGGGAGATGGATCGGACAAGACAGGGACTATCCGCTCTTTATGGTTCACTAGAAGAACGCTTCGCTTTTAATGCGGCACAGCAACAATCTTATGTTGAACAACTGAACCAAAAGTGCGAGGAAATCTCTGACTTGAACATCCTGCTCATTGACAAAAATATGGTTTTGGCCGAGTTAAAGGAGACACTTCTTCTCACCAGACAAGAAGTTGTTGATAACTTAGCTACCGACTCTGCACCGTCCACTAGTGCTCCAACAACCAAGTCAGTAGTGCTTTATAAGAACCCGCTTCATAAGAGAAACCCGGTTACCTACGATGATTATATGAGGAATGCCATTAAGCATGTAGATCTTGTTAGGGATATTTTAGACGATCTTTATGCCTTAGATCCCTCAAGTAGCTACTATTATTCGGCTCATGAATATATTAAGCGAGTTCAATATTGCTTAGCATATTTGCAATACATAGGTAAACCAGGCTCTGCACTACTTACTAATAGGCCCATTGCTGTAACTCCATTCAATAAGACTCCAGGAGCAAAACCGTCATTGGCCCAATCAAGTAAGGCACCTTTAAAATCTGTTGCTAATATTCCCACTTTGCCTTCTACAGGATTAAAAGAGACTACTATGGCTAAAGGATCGCCACTCAAGAAAGATAAGATCAAGCCCTCCACTAGTAGTGCCAAAAAGAAGAAAGTAGAAGCTCACCATAGGAATGTTAGTTCAGTTTTAAATAAAAAGAATCATGTTAAGACTAAAAGCTTTGCGCCTGTGCAGAAGCCTAAATCATTTGTGAATTCTGATTTGAAGTGTTGGAATTGTAATGAATGTATGTTTTCACAACGTCATGATTTGTGTCTTATTGATCATGTGAATGAAATGAATGCCATTAGGAATAATCTTGAATGGAAGCCAACTGGTAGAACTCGTGCCCAAGTTGGATGGCAATGGCGTCCCACTGGTAGGACCTTTACATTAGATGGAATAATGTGCCCTTTAACTAGGAATGCATCCATTGAGGTTAGGTCTGAGCGTCCTTTAGTTAGGCACACTAGCACTAAAGTATGGAAACAGCGCCCTTTAATTAGGTCTGCCCCCACTATAGTGCCTATCAGTGAAGAAATACCTCAGGATTTAAGCCAACTAGAATCTACACCACCAACTAGGAAGAAGAAGGCTAGGAAATCTAAGAAACCTAAAGTTAGGAAATCTAAGATTATTAAATCTGTACCTGCTAATAACAAGGAACACTCAGATTCCGATACCTCTACATTGTCTTCGTGTGGTGATATTTTCAGGTGGTCCAAATCATCCTGTGGTATTTGGACTCCGGTTGTTCAAAGCATATGACCGGAGATCGCTTGATGCTCCGAAATTTCGTCAGCAAGTTTCTTGGTACGGTTAAATTCGGGAATGATCATATAGCAAAGATAATGGGGTATGGTGAATATCAGATTGGAAACGTTACGATTTCAAGGGTATACTATGTAGAAGGTCTTGGTCATAACTTATTTTCAGTAGGACAATTTTATGATTCCAACCTAGAGGTTGCTTTTCGACAACATACATGTTTCATCCGCAACTTGGAAGGAAAAGATTTGTTGAAGGGTTCTCGTGGTGCAAATCTTTATACGTTGTCCCTACAAGACATGATGGCCGCCTCTCCAGTATGTCTTCTCTCTAAAGCATCTAAGACCAAGTCTTGGTTATGGCATCGCAGATTATCTCATCTCAACTTTGATGCTATTAATCATCTGGCTAAAAACGAATTAGTTCGTGGTCTTCCAAAGCTTAAATTTCACAAGGACCATTTATGTTCCGCGTGTTCAAGGGGGAAAAGTACCAAGAAATCATACAGGCCCAAAGCTGAAGACACCAATCAAGAAAAACTTCATCTTTTGCATATGGATCTTTGTGGGCCAATGAGAACTGAAAGTGTGAGCGGTAAGAAATTCATTCTGGTTATTGTGGATGATTTCTCCAGGTTTACATGGGTTAGATTTCTACGTATAAAGGATGAAGCACCGAAGGCTATCATCACTTTTCTGAAATTCATTCAGGTACGTTTAAATACTACTGTCCGCCGTATTCGTACTGACAATGGAACAGAGTTCGTCAACCAGACTCTTCGTGATTACTATGAAGGAGTTGGTATCTCACATGAAACATCCGCTGCACGCACTCCACAACAAAACGGTGTCGTTGAAAGACGAAATCGTACACTTATGGAAGCTGCTAGGACTATGCTTATTTATTCGAACGCTCCATTGTTCTTGTGGGCAGAGGCTATATCTACTACATGTTTCACCCAAAACCGTTCTATCATTCGGAAACGCCATGGAAAAACACCTTATGAGCTTCTACATGACCGTAAACCCGATGTTTCATTTTTTCATGTGTTTGGTGCTCTTTGTTATCCAAACATTAATAGTGAGAACTTGGGTAAACTTCAACCGAAAGCCGATATAGGTATTTTCATTGGTTACTCACCGTCCAAGAAAGCATACCGAATTTACAACCGTCGTCTTGGCAAGATTGTAGAAACTATGGACGCAGATTTCGATGAGCTGACAGCGATGGCTTCTGAGCAACACAGCTCTGAACCCGCGCTTCATGAGATGGGAACCGGTGCTATTAGTTCCGGATTAGTTCCCAATAATCCTACTTCTACATCATTTTTACCACCAACAAGGCCCGAGTGGGATAAACTGTTTCAACCGTTGTTTGATGAATTCTTTGATCCCCCAAATGATGAAGTTCTAGCACCTGTAGTGATAGCTCCAATCCCTGAAGTTATTGCTCCTGCAAATGAAGCTTTATCTAATGCATATTCAATTCACATTGAACCGGATGCACCTTCACCAAGTGATTCTCAAACTACACCTGAATCGTCACCCCTACTTGTGCCTAATGATGTGGAAGAGGATTCTATTGATCACGACTTGGAATATGCTCACCTGCAAGAGCTTCCTTTCTTTGGTGTAGCGATACCTGAAAACCCTTCAGCCGCGTCTACCTCAGAAGAAGCTCCTTCTATTGTTCACTCCAGACTACCTAGGATTGAAAAACATAGCACCAAATGGACAAAAGATCACCCTATTAGGAATGTTATTAGAAATCTAGATCGACCAGTCTCTACACGCCATCAATTACAAGAGAGTGCACTCTATTGCTACTTTGATGCATTTCTCTCCGAAGTTGAACCTAAAAACTGGCAACATGTTATGACTCAATCATCTTGGATTGAAGCTATGCAAGAGGAACTAAATGAATTTCAAAGACTTGAAGTATGGGAATTAGTTCCTCTCCCTGACAAGGCCAACATCCTTACTTTGTTGTGGGTTTATAAGGTTAAACTTGATGAGATGGGTGCAGTATTAAAGAATAAGGCTAGATTGGTTGCTAGAGGATATAAACAAGCCTTGGGTATAGACTTTGAAGAATCTTTTGCTCCTGTGGCAAGATTGGAGGCAATTAGACTATTCCTTGCGTATGCTGCTCATATGAACATGATCGTCTATCAAATGGATGTGAAGACGGCATTTTTGAACGGTGAACTAAGGGAAGAAGTCTATGTTAGTCAGTCGGATGGGTTCGTTAGCACGGAGTTTCCTAATCATGTGTACAAGCTTAAGAAGGCTCTCTACGGGTTGAAACAAGCTCCACGCGCGTGGTATGATCTCCTCTCAACATATCTCATTTCGGAAGGCTTCTCCAAAGGCAAGGTGGACCCTACTCTATTCACTCTCAAGGAGGGCAACGACATGATTCTGGTACAAATTTATGTTGATGATATAATATTTGCTGCCACTAACATATAATTGTCAAATCGATTTGAGAAGATAATGTCCACACGCTTTCAGATGTCAATGATGGGAAAAATCTCATTTTTCTTAGGATTACAGATTTCTCAAAATCCCAGAGGCATCTTTATTAATCAATCCAAATATGCTCTAGAATCTTTAAAGAAATATAACTTTGATAATTGTGACCCCGTGGACACTCCAATGGTGGAGAAATCCAAGTTAGATGAAGATAGGAATGGGACTATTGTCGATCCAAAACTTTACCGTGGAATGATCGGCACCCTTCTCTATCTGACTGCTAGCAGGCCTGATTTGCAATTTGCTGTATGCATGTGTGCTCGGTATCAGGCTCGGCCTACCGAAAAGCACCTACATGTTGTGAAAAGGATCTTTCGGTATCTAAAAGGAACACTTCATCGTGGTCTATGGTATCCGAAAGATTCCTCTATTGCTTTAATATCATACGCAGATGCCGATCATGCTGGATGTCAAGACACGAGGCGTAGCACTTCTGGATCTGTGCAACTCCTTGGAGATAGATTGATCAGTTGGTCTTCAAAAAGGCAGAAAAGCGCTGCAATTTCTAGCACGGAGGCTGAATACATCGCCATGTCCGGTTGTTGTGCTCAAGTCCTTTGGATGAGATCACAATTAACTGACTACGGTTTGGGATTTAACAAAATCCCGATGTATTGTGATAACAAGAGCGCCATTGCCCTTTGCTGCAACTATGTTCAACACTCCCGGGCCAAGCACATAGACATTCGCTACCATTTCATTAAGGAGCAGGTGGAGAACGGAGTGATCGAGCTGTATTTTGTCACTACTGAGTACCAGCTGGCGGATATGTTCACCAAAGCCTTAGATCGAGGACGAATCGAGTTTTTGATCGATAAGCTTGGCATGAAATCATTCACTCCAGCGACTCTCAAAGAGTTGGCAGAAGAAACAGCTGAATAGTCGTGGTAAACTATTCAGAGTATCCTTTGTTCGTGATCATGTATATTATCGTAAATATATAAACCCCAAAAGAAAAATACAAAAATATAAAACCAACAAAAATCATAAAAAATATAAAATCTACAAAAACCATAAAAATTATAAAATCAAGAAAAACCAAAAATATTTTTCGTTTTTTAAATCGGGCATGTCTTTTAGTACGGTAATATTTACGGCCTTAGAAATGTCGATCAATATTGACACGGTGCCATAAATAGAGTCCGTATAAAAGTTGTACATTTTTAAAACATGCCCATTATGGCTTGTAGTTATTTCTGACTGCAACCCTGTTTTCATATTAAAGTCACGTATTTCCTTGGAAAACGTTGGCTCACAACGGGAATTAATTTTCTCGGGCATGATTTACAAGCCAAATCATGCAAAGGGATCAAGTTTACTTTACAACTTGGTCTAACACGAGTTAGTGTACGTCTCAGTGCATTAATTTGTCTAAATAAGAGAAATCTGATTGCCACCACGAATCGATCTTTTCAAAACATCAATTGGAAAATGTTTTTCATCATCATGTGCCTCGTTAAACAATGACTACAGCTCTTTAAATAGAAAATGGGTCATCGTTTAAGGGGGAGAAAATGTTACATCATCTTTCACATCAAAAAGATCTTCCAAAAACTCAATGGTTAATGGTTGGTTTGCTTTGGCATTTGTCTTGTCGTTGCTTATAAGTTTGCCATGAATAGATTTGTGCGTGTGTTAAGATAGGTTAATCACTAAGGCTCGGGAATTTAACATAAGATAGGGTCAAAATGACAAGAATTAAAACTTGGAAAAACAAAAGAATTTTGATTGAAGAAAGAAGAAAAGTTGAGGGGGTAAATTTGACAATATGTCAAACTTGTGAAAACTTGACCTAGTCAAATCTCACCCACCCCCGTCTCTTCTTTTCTTTCCCTGTCTGCTTGTTTTTCTCCTTTGCCCGCCATTGAAACAATCACACAAACAAACACAAACGAAATCTCCTATTTTCTGTGAATCAAACTTCAAGATCTTCAAAAAGGTATACAAAATCGGTTTAAACATTCATGCAATTCAATTTAATTACCTCTTTTTAACTGGAATCAATCGTTTGAAGTTTCTGCTTAAATTAGGGTTTAATTAATTGGGGGTTTTGCCTGGGATTGATTCGGAATAGCACAAATTGAACTGATATGGCCTTTAGAACTCCTGAATCAAAAGAATTAGTGCCTAATTAGAAAAAATCGTAACTGTTTGAACTTTCCGAGTAGGATGATCTTTCCGAATAAGGCATTTTTTCCGAATAGAATGAACATTCCGCATAAGAGCACTTTTTCCGAATAGAATGAACATTCCGCATAGGAGCATTTTTTTCCGAATAGAATGAATATTCCGCATAGGCCAAATCTTTCCGAATAAGAATTTTATTCCGCATAGAGAAATCTTTCCGAATAGAACTTTTATTCCGCATAGGCCAAAAATTTCCGAATAAGTATTTTATTCCGCATAGAGAAATCTTTCCGAATAGGATTTTTATTCCGAATAGAAATTTTATTCCGCATAGATTGATCTTTCCGAATAGAGAATTTATTCCGCATAGGACTATCTTTCCTAATAGACCAAATATTCCGCATAGGTTAATTATTCCGTATAGGAACATTATTTCGAATAGGAGGTTTATTCCGAATAATGGTTTATTCCGGTTAGGAGGTTTATTCCGGATAGGAAATTATTCCGAATTGTATGTTTATTCCGAATAGAAGATGTTTGAATGGTTTACAAGCTTAAGGGATTAGGTCATATGTTCAATGCTTAGGTTTAAAGTCATAATGATATTCATATTTGTATGTTTCAACCTTTGTGTTTTATCTTAAGCAGAGACGATGACTAACCCTACAGTACAACAAATACAAGACACCAGAGCCACCGCCATTACCGAAGCCAAGACTCTAAAGTTTCTTCCAAACAACTTCCGTTTGAAGGAGGTATCTCATTCTACCCATAATGGATTTAAGGTAGGTACAACCATACTTGATAAATCTCATCTAAAGCATGCGCTAAGGAGAAGTGCTTCAGTGCCCTATGACTACCTTTACGAGTTCTGGGCTACCAAAGAGAGGACGTCGAACAAAATCACATTTTCCTTGGACAACAAGTAGCAGACGCTTACTGTGTCAGACTTCAGGAAGATCTTTGGATTTCGACCGACACTCAAAGGCCTATCATACTCAGCCAACCCGACTAAGGACCAGATCATGGAAATGTTCACTGCCATTGGATGTCTTGACATACGAACCGTGTCTGAGTTTACTACTGCCAAAGTTGGTCAACCATGGAAAGCTATTTTTGGGATTCTAAGCCGATGTTTCACACCCAAAACAACTGGGTTTGATGTTGTTCGTCCACCAATCATCAAGATGTTTTATGGTATGTTCAAAGGTATGGGTATTGACTATGCATCATTGCTGTGGGAAGAGTTTACTTTTCAACTCTTCACTAACACGAAGGGTAAGGTTAAAAGTTACCAGTACCCTAGGTTCATTAAGCTAATTATACATTACTTTATGGAGAACGATGCTTCCATTGCAAAGCGTGCAGGTAGTCGTCACCACACGATGGATGATGATGATTTGGTAGACTTAAGGCAGGAGACGCATTCGAATATAGTTATTCCTGGTCCCATTCCCAGTCATCTGCTGACTGATGAGATTCTCGCATCTGATGATTACAAGAACTTGCTACAAGAAATTGAGAATCAACGAGCAAGCATTCAAGCGGGTGAAGACTCATCTACCACGGTTAAGAGCAAAGGTAAACGGAAGCAAACAGCTTTACCTGAACCCAAAGCCAAAAAGAAGAAGACTGCAGTTAAGAAGGGAAAGGGTACGGCTGATGAGTTAGTTCTCCACGATGAAGAAGATGTTGATGATCCCACTCTTAACAAGGCTGAGAGAAAAGCGATGAAGATAGCTATGGAAAGGAGTAGTAAAGACACGGGAGGTAGTGGTTCGGGTGCACGGGTAAATATTGAAGAAGAGTACGAGGAGCCATAGGATGTTTTTGAGTTTGGATCACCTGAAAAGTATTCTACTTCGAAGGAGACATCCACCCCCCCCCCCCCCCGTTTCAGCAAGTGTTGAAAAGGAGTCCGGTGCTCCTACAATCATGGTACCTACTCAACCCTTAGTAACTCAACCTCCACCAATACAACCCTTACCAACCCGACCGGTTTCAACACCATTTCTTCCTCCACCGATAACTCCCATCCTTAGTACCGTAGTAACAACCGAGCCTCTTCAACCTTCCCAAAGTAGCTCTGGAACATCTTCAATGGTTGCATTCGTCATGGCAGAGATGTTGGACAAACACACGGATAATCAAAAAAGAGAGATGGATAATCTTCGCCAAGAGCTACTTCGAAGAGTGCAAAGTGAAGAAGCATCTAAGAAAGCCCAAGAAGAGATGCTTGCTAAGTTCGCTGCAGATATGGAATTTACACGTAAAGCTCGTGCAGAAGAACTTGCTCGGGTCAAAAAGGCTGAAGCTGATAGGTATGAAGCACGAATTACGAGACTCCGAGCTATTAAGGATAACTATAAAGAGCAGAAAGAAACTCTTGAAGCCTCTATTGAGCAGAGAGTGAAAGAATCCGTTGAATCCCTTATGCCAAAACTGCGTGATGAGTTGAAGACACTCGCTGCTGATAACTTGCTGATCAAGTCATCCAACCCTTCTAAATCCGCCTACAAAATTGCCTATGACTTGACAGATTTTGAGCTAAAGAAGATCCTCAAAGCTCGTATGAGGGAACTTGGATCGTTTGATAAATCTAAGATTCAACGGACACTCTATAAATCCCTGAATGACGCTATCATGGAGGATGATAAGTTGTTCAAGATGTTTGGAAGTGTAGTACCCTATCACATTCTGCCTGAGGAAGAAAGGGAAGAAAGTGAAGAAGAAGAGGGTACTGGTGAAGAAGAAGAGGAAGAAGAAGAAGGAGAAAAAGAAGAAGAAGAAGGAGAAGATGATGATGGTGGTGATGATGATGAGGATGATGATGATGATGAGGATGATGATGATAATGATGGTAATGAGGAGAGTGCTAAAGGGAGCAACGAGGATAGGGATGAGGATGATGATGGGGGTAAACAGCCTGAAAAGGGGGATAAGGTTGCCAGCTCAAAGAAACCTGCTAAGTCTGGAACCAAGTCTAAGAAAGATGCAGTGGCAAAGGAAAAATCTACCTCAACGGAATCAAGACGATCCAAGTGGCGCCACGATGTGAATGCTACTGCAGCGTCATCGATTCCTGGTACATCTATTGCTGTATCTATACCTGTTACCACTAACCCTGTTAGTTCTATTGTTGTTGCTCCTGTGATTACAGAATCGGTAACTGAACCTGAAGCTGCACAACACTCACCCGTCCATGACACTGCCGAGATGCCTGAATCAGAACCAGCAGATGTTCACGTTTCCACTCCTCTACAACAAGAACCTCAATCTACTGTTCCTGAATCAAGCACACGGGACTGGGCAGACACGTTGGAGATTGACGAGACTGCACCGCCACAGGCTTGGATCACGGCAGCGGCGCAATATGATCCGATCACAGACGCTGACAAAGATGTTTTGTATCTCCAGATCCGCAGTCCGATTGACTTATGTGCATTTCTTGCTCATGAGTATAAGACTTCGGTTACTCCATCTTTGGTGAAGAGAGCGCTGAAGGATAAGAGAATTCGCGCCAAAACCCGGTTAACCCGAATGGAGTTCGAGTATTATGCCGATGAGATCTTGAAAGCTCTAAATACCGTTCAACGGCCAGGTCTTCATGAATCAGAAAGAGCTCCACCTCCACTTGATCCTTCTCAAGATAATCAGATTGCTCTTGACTTCTTCGTCACCAATGATCTTGATTATCTCCTCAAGGGTTCATCGAAGTACGCAACCTCCCTGACCTTGCTGAAAGCTGCCAACTGGGGGACAATACCCTTTATTGAGGAAAAGGTAAACCGACTCTGGGTCCCAAAGGTAAATCGTAATTATGATATGTATGCTGTCATAGGTGCATCACACTGGGACGAACGAGTTCGAAGGGCGTACAGGGGTTGCTGCTTAGCCAATTCAGGAAGCAATGTTAGATCCGATATTCGCATCTCCAGCATTTTAGGGCTGAAAACCGAAGCCAAGAATGGCTATTATCATGTGACGGAGATTCGTCTAAAAAGGGAGGATGACAGAGAATACAAAATCCAGCAGGGAGACTTCTCTATCATTCGCCTTGAGGATATCGAAGATATGTTGCTTATGATGACCCGGGATCAACTCACACATATTCCTCGTGAAGACATCATTGCCTTGAATACAGCACTTTGTATGTTCACACGAAGCGTTGTTATCAAGAAACGAGTTGAAGATCTTCAGTTGGGAGTCGAAAGCTATCAAAGGAAGCTTAACCTAACCCGTCCAGTGAATCAAGTGTTACCTCAACATGTAGATAGATGTCCCTATACCGGCATTTCTGTCCCGAATTGCGGCATTTTCTACTTGAACAGTCGAGGGTTAATGAAGTTTATGAGGGTGGGTGAGCTTTATAAGTATAGTGATGGAACTCTTTTACAAGTCAGAGGAAAGTTGGAGCATCTTAATTCAGGTGGGACTTTACCAGAGATGACCGAGGATTGGCATAAGGGTTATCGGCAGATGGCGAATTATGTGATCAAAAAGATTGATCAAAAGCTCCGTGAACGTAGATTGATGAGGAGCTTGGAAAGATTCGTTGGTGGTAGACCATATTTAGTGCACCACAAGCTACTGCAACGATCCATCCAATGGGTCGTACATTTCAGGTCCACTTTATATTGGTTTTTCAATTGTGAATATGTATATTTGTGAATATTGTGCTTTAATGGCTTGATGTAGTGTTAAGGTATGATAATTTTTCAAGAATTTCTCACGAGATTCTAAATCTTTCAAAATATATCATACTAAAGCACTACAACTATCCCTTATTAACTTAAGGGGGAGCATTCACATGTTCTATGGCCAAACATTGATTTCATTTTTTACCCAAAGACCGGTTAATCCATTCAATATCCCAAATATTAATGGTTAACATTTTGGATAAGGGGAGAAAATGGGATTAAGGAGACTTAAGTGATACTTGGCTAAAAGATGAAAAAGATTTAACGATAATCCAACTTAATATGTGTAAAGCACGTATTAAGGGGGAGCGTTTTTGATGATCAAAAACACCTAAGGTACGAAACTTTTGATTTCAATATCACAAGTACTTTAGGTGATTTTCAATGATTTTTCATGGTGGCAATTCCTTCCCAAAACACGCTTAATTCACGACGAATGTGGTGACAAAAGGGTGGTAGGAATAGGTTTAGTCCAATGATTTATCAGAGCCGATGCAATCTTCCCAAGGACAATTCCCTAGATAGATTTAGTAGTCCTAGGAAAGATGGAGAAAGAATGTGAACGTAGCTGAGTACCGACTAATTACTGATGCTAGCACTGGAACAATCACAACAAGGTGCTAGTGATGATGTATTGGTAAGTACTGAAGGGGTTGAAGAATGAAAAAGAAATGTAAAGATAAAGGGTGTAAAGAAAGAAGCCCTCCTTACAACTTTAGGCAGAAACCGGGTCAATACATATGCTATTGAGATCATTTTTGTTAATGATTCTCGATATTGAAGAAAGACGTCATGGACCCAGTGATGCAATGCACAACCCTTCCCAGATAACTCAAATATCTCTCAAAAGGTATTTGATTTAATCACACGGAGATCAACATGTTATCTATTGGTTTATTCACTCCGAATAGACTGGTATTGAAAAGGTGGCACTCCTCTCCAGCCATCGCTCACTAAATCAAAACGCACAATCGAGTCTAGAGCCAAGAGATCATCAAAAGTCTCATTAGGACACTTTCCATTTATTCCTTGCTTTCTCACACACTGTGAAAGGTAAGAGATTTTCATGAGTCCTATGCAGTATTCCTGTAATATTGCCAGAACATCCGAGTAATACGCAAGTATTACAATGAAGATGGAAATCCTGCTTGAGCCAACATCAAACAAGCTCATGGTAGGTTACACGTGCGGTTCTTTTAGAACCAATCTTGTGAAAAACTGGAAAGAAACAGTGGTTTAATTCTTAATTGAACTTAAACTCGTTCCAGGCCTCTACGCATTATCATATGATCTTGCCAGAACACTCAGAGTGACTCTTTATTGATCACAGTGACGAGTGGAAATCCTTCTAGTGTTAACATCAAACAGCACTTGGTAGGTGACGTGCAAGATTCGTTATGAATTGAGCTCGTGACAACTGGAAAGCAACGATGGTGAAAATCTTAATTGAAATTCACTTGTTCCAGGTTTCATGAATTGACGGCTTCAAAAATCACAAGGATCATCTATCCAAGTGATTCACTCTTTATGTTCGCAGTCAGCTTTGGACGGTCGAATAAAGAGAACGGGTTTACCCGCGAAATCCTGTCAGGAAGTTACTTAATTGAAACTATCCGTCACGGGTACGATATCTAATATCGTCCAACGGTCTTCACCGACCGGAGGTAAAATGCTACCGAATTAGAATAAAATGTTCAAAGCCATTTTATTCGTGTCGTTGCTGTGTACCTGTTAAAGACGGTGGCGTTGCTGTGTACCTGTTGAAGACGGTGGCGTTGTTGTGTACCAGTTAAAGACGGTGGTGTTGCGGTGTACCTGATGAAGTCGTTTTCACATGCTTATGTTTTTCTACAACAAAGTTAAGCAAAAATTCAAGAAAGTACAAGATGAAGTCTTCCGCTGTACCAAACTCTGAAGCTTTCGAGAATTCAACAAAAAGACATAAGTGTGTGGAACATGAAGTCACGAGGAGGCAAAATTCACAAGAAAGGCAAAGATCGCACGTGAAAGGCCAAAGAACAATGCTCTCAAGCCAAAGCCAAAAAGATCAAATCAAAATATTCACAACAAAAAGAAAAAGAAGAAAAGACTACGAGCTAAAGAACGAAGACTTAGTATAGTATGCTAGGTTTAGGACTTTGTAACGTGGAGTGACCTCCCTTAGGGGGAGATTGTTAGAAATACGTTTTAACGTATATTAGAAGTATCGGTCACTCCACAATATGATTTATGTTGTAATAGCTCGTAGTTAACAAATAGTTAATAGTTACTTATTAAGTTAAGTAAGAACCAGTCCATGGGCTTGTCATGGACCGGCCCAAGCCTAATGTTGCTTGGAAGTATAAATACCCCTTTCCTCCTTGGAAAGGGGTTGGTTGTTGTTCATTTGAAAGTTCCATTTAATAAAATAACACATAGTTTTCTCTCACTTTCTCTCTCTAGTTTCTCTCACTAGAAAACATCAACCCACTTCATAGATTCATAGGTTATCAATATTCTACATAAACATATTCAGATTTTTACATCATACAATGGAGGAAAATTTGTCAACTCTGAATGAAATCCTTCTTTCAAATCAAAGGTATAATTCATCAAACGACATGCCCTCATACTCCAGAATAAAATGGTGTCGTGGAGCGGAAAAAACGGATCTTGTTAGAAATAACTCTAGCCCTTCTCATAAAATCACAATCTTCAAAATATTTTTTCCAAAGCTCTCGTTACGGCGACATATCTTATCGACCGAATTCCCACCCGAATCCTAAAAACCAAAATCCCGTTGCAAAATATGGCCGAATACACTAAACTCCCATCAGTTCTTACCCTTGAACCACGAATATTTGGTTGCACCGTGTTCGTTCATATACCTAAAGCCAATAGATCTAAACTTGACCCTTGTTCTGAGAGATGTGTCTTTGTTGGGTACGGAATAACTCAGAAAGGCTACCGATGTTATAACCCAACAACCCGACACATATACACTACGATGAACTGTGATTTTGTTGAAACTGAGTATCACTATGCCTCCCAACACAATGTTCAAGGGGAGACAAAGTATACTTACAGCCAGGAAACACTGAGTTGGTTGAGTTCGACTACATTTGAAGAAAGAAGCCAAAGTTCACAAGATGATACCCTCTTCCCGAACAACCTGAAGATGCTAGTGCCACCCCAGAAACTGCTCCTGACTTGTTGTCCGAGGTGAGTAATACTAACCTTGATCATTTTCCTTCTTCTGAGACTCCAAACTAAACATAACAAAGTGAAGATGTACAAGAACAAGAACATGTGGGAACTGTTTTGACAATATCAGAACAGTGTATGTACTTCTACCAAGATCAAACCACGAAGTCCCACCCAAAAAATATTCACTAGAAAAGGAATCCAGAAGGAATAGATATTTGGTGGCAAACATAGCAAAAGGAAACGTATCCAAAGGAGCCAAGGCCTTTGTATCTTCGTTGTATACTAATGAAATTCAATCTACCACAGAACAAGCATTGGAGTCTAAACAATGGAGAGATGTAATGGAGGAAGAAATGAAGTTCGTACAAAAAATTATACATGGGAAAATCGTATATCGCCACTAGGAAGAAAATTGTCGGGTGTCGGTGGGTGTTCACAATTAAATACAAACACGATGGTACAATTGAAAGATACAAGGCGAGATTAGTACCTAAAGGCTATACGCAAACTTATGGTATTGACTACTCTGAAACCTTCTCTCCGGCTGCAAAGATCGATAAAATCATGGTTCTATTTTCGTTGCAGGAAATAAAGGTTAGCCCTTACACCAGTTTGACGTGAAGAACGCTTTCCTACATGGAGCTCTGAAAGAAGAAGTTTATATGGAAGCTCCGCGTGGATTTACACACAAAGCGGATTTGGAAAGAGGGAGGTGTAACACCCCATTTTGATAAACAGAATGTCACGCGTGATTATGGCGTGTCAACAAATCATACAAGGATAAATGTCTAAACATTACATGACCATAAAGGAAATACCGGAATCAAACATCGGTAGTCCAAAAGTAGAACTCATCACACACAAACATAAGTACTATAAATGAAAGGACTAAACAATGTCCATGGAAATGAGTATCAAAATATAGATAAATGCATAAAGTAAAGAAGGCTAGGAAGCTTCTAATCCATATGCACGTTCACTTAAAGTCTACGAGCATCCCTGAGTACCTGCCGTTTTGTGAACATGAAAAGGAAAATGGCTGAGCAATACACTCAGTGCACGGATATACAAGAATAGCATGAATAGTATAAGCATATAAACATGAAACAGCGGAAGAAACTAAGTCCTGGATAACCTGGTTATATCTTAGTAAAACTGGTTTTATAGTTTGAAAAGCCTTATGTTTATCTTGTAAAAACTGTTTAACATATTTTACCATTAGCCAATATAGGTCATGAAATATCAACATGCATGAATACTTGGAGGGGTGACCTCGTCATGCAAATTAGAGGGGCTGCCTCTAATTTAATATACTGGTTTTGGGTAGGAGGGAGCAGCTCCTTGTGAAGGATGCAAGGCACACACCACATTCACACTGAGTAATCTGCTGAAAACATGTAACTAGGATGCACCCATACGCCCCACCTAATAATAATAATATGGCCAAAAGTTGAAAGGGACGCCACGAGCTATCACTCCGCCGTGGTGAAGTCATAGCACTGGTGCCTCCAGTGTTATGGTTATGGTACCTCCATAACTAGGTGAAACTGGTCATGCATGTATATGGCTTTAGGTATTCTAATTAAACATAAGCAATTCAAAAACATATAAAACATATACTGGGGAAAACAGTTGGCTGCATACGGGAAATCCTAATAAGGAAAGAATGTCCATGCTAAAAGGACGGAGAATCCGTACCTTATGTCCAGTGAACGAAGAAGACGAACGGAAGAGAGTCCTACTTCGGTATCACTAATGCTACATAAATACATACGTGTATAAGTATCTGATTACTGAGTACGTAACTGTTTTTATATCATGCCTTAGCTTGTTTTATATGTTCATGTCATGTTTTACTAATTTAAGCTTTATACTGTGTTTATCATATATTCTGCCTATTCTGATTAAGTATTACTTGTATTTCATGTATTATTATACTTGTTGGGTAATAATAAGTAACTTTCTAAAAATAGCAGGTTTCCTAAAATAGAAAGTTTCCAAAAATAGAAAGTTACCAAAAATAGAAAGTTTCCAAAAATAGAAAGTTTCCAAAATAAGAAAGTTTCAAAAAATAGAAAGTTTCCAAAAAAAGAAAGTTTCCAAAATTAGAATTACTGCTTAAAATATATAAGTTTCTAAAAATAGAAAGTTTCAATAAATAGATTAGTTGCCTTAAATAAATAAGTTTCTAAAAATAGAAAGTTTCCATAATTAGATATAAGCTGGATAATTAAGCTAATTATATAAGCTTAAGTGTTTTCTGGTTAATATTCTAAGTCATGTGATTATATAGTATAGTTTATTAATTATTTCATGTAAATTAAATAACTATAGGTTAAAGTATTTAATTAAATATAACATGATTTAATTAAATAAAGGTAAAATAAATACTTAGTTTAAAACATGTATTATTATCTATAAATAATATAACCTAAGTCATGTAAATTAATTAATTATAAGTCATAATTTTAATAATTAATTAATTATATAGTCTAATTAAAAGATAAAATACTTAGGTTAAAATTCATGTGTTAATAATAAAATTAATAACCTAAGTCATGTAAACTAAATTAATCATGTTCATGCTTTTAATTAATTTAATTTAAATCTTACAAAAATAATATAATTTATAAAAATATTAAACCTTGAAAAATAACTCATGAACCAGACCGTGTTTTAAATCTAAACATGTGTAAACCGGACCCGTGTTTTAAACCCATGAACCGGACCCGTAAACACCACCATACCCCGACCTAGGTCGGGGTTTTCCCTTCCTTGCTGCTGCCGAGACCACCCAAACCACCACCAAACTGAGACCATGTGGTCTCGGTGGTGCGAGTAAACCCAAGCCGAGACCCCTCTTAGGGCTCGGTTAGGCGTCGGCCACAACAAACACCCCTTAACACTTGATTGATTTAACCCCCATGATTAAATAGCATGTTTAAATCTTATTTTTAATTAGTTTATTAAAACATTCATGACTTTATGTGATACACAAATCAAAACATAAAAAGAAAAAGGTTAAAGGTTATACCAATCGCGTGAATCGAATGAGGATGAACACACAACGATCCTTGCAATAAATCAAAGACCAAAATCAAACCGAATCATCACTTTGATGATGCTAAACCCAGCGGCCAAGAGAGGAAGAAGAAAAGGGATTTTTAGGGTTTTTAGTTAATTTCTAAATCTTGAATTATGAAAATAATCTTTTCCTTAAATTCCATGTTTAATAAAATTATGGGCTTGGCCCCTTTGGTCTTGTGGTGTCCGCGGGTAAGGGGGCCCATAAGGGTAACCCGAACATTTTCCGTTTCTAAAATATAAGTGTGTTCTCGTCTTCGTAATTTACGTGATTTAATTAGTTATCATTCGTGACTTAATATATTTATTCGTGATCGTAATAAATATACATACATACGTAATATTAGCTCGTGATTATTTTACGTTCATGATTTCATGTTCGTAAGTTCGTGATTATAATTATTATTGAAATAATTATCGTGTGTTAATACGTACTAAATTTGTAATTCTTGTTCGTGAAACGTAAACATGTTATAAAAGGAAAGTTCTAATCGTGTACGTACTATCGTAAGGGTACTATTCATGGTAAAAGCATGCAGGTTTTACAACTCTTCCCCCCTAAAAAGAATAATTCGTCCCCGAATTATGGATAAATTAAACTGGAAAAGAAGAACATACCCGAATTCAAAATATGAAATAAGGGTTAGAAGCCCGGATAGACTCCTCTGTTTCCCAAGTGGCTTCCCGCTCGGTATGATCCCTCCAAAGGATTTTGACGAATGGAATCGTCTTCCTTCTCATGACTCGTTCTTGTCTGTTAAGAACTCGTTCGGGTTCTTCTATAAAAGTGAGATCTTCACGAATCTGTTCCAGTGGATACTGAACCATGTGAAGGGGATGATACTGGTACCCTCTGAGTAAGGACACATGGAAAACATTGTGTATATGAGAAAGCTGCGGAGGTAACGCTAAACGGTAAGATACTTCACTGACTCGTTCAATGATATCAAACGGTCCGATGAATCGAGGACTGAGCCTCTCTTTAATTCCAAAACGTCTAACACCACGTGCCGGCGAAACCTTAAGGAAAACGTGATCTTCTACGTTAAAATGTAAGTCCCTACGATGCTTGTCCGCGTAACTCTTCTGACGTGACCGTGCTTCTTGCAGTTTCTGCTTAGCTACTGTGACCTTCTCATTAGTCAGCTCTATGATTTCTGGCCCTTGAAGTGCTCGCTCGCCAACCTGATCCCAGCAGATTGGGGCGCGACACTTCCTGCCTTACAACATCTCGAAAGGAGCACACTTGATACTTGCGTACCAACTGTTGTTGTATGCAAACTCCACCAAACAGATATAATCGTCCCAATCACCCGTCCATTCCAACGCACATGACCTCAACATGTCTTCTAATGTCTGAATCATTCGCTCTGACTGCCCGTCTTTTTAAGGATGAAAAGTCGTGCTAAGCTTAAGTTGTGTACCCCAAGCTTTCTGCAGACTTCTCCAGAATCGCGAAGTGAATCGAGGATCTCTGTCTGAGACGATGCTGGATGGAGCACCGTGGAGTCTCATGATCTTCCTCTTATAAGTATCGGCGAGTTTACTGGCCGAATCTTCCTTGCGGATCGGTAAGAAATGAGCTGATTTGGTAAGTTGATCTACGATAACCCAAATTGCATCGTGCTTCCTCTTGGTTGGAGGAAGACCAATAACAAATTCCATGTGATTTTGTCCCACTTCCACTCTGGAATATCTAACGGTTGAAGAAGACCGCCAGATCGCTGATGCTCGATCTTAACCTACTGGCAGGTAAGACATTTGGAGACGTAAGTGGCAACATCCTGTTTCATACCACTCCACCAAAAGTACTGCTTGATGTCATGGTACATCTTGGTCGAACCAGGATGTATAGAGAATGGGGATCTATGAGCCTCAGCTAACAAGGCTTCCCGGAGTTCTTGATCATCAGGAACACAAAGTCTCGTGCCCTGCCATAAGATACCATCTACATCTACTCAAAATTCTGTCTGCTTCTCCAAATTCTGAATTATCGCCCAGATTTCTCCATCTTCTTTCTGAGCTTCCTTAATCTTAGAGAGTAACTCGGGTTCTACTCTAAGATTAGCCTAGTAACCGTGTTGTCCACGTACCATGATCTCTATGTCTAGTCGCTCCAAGTCTCTTATGATTTCCTCCTCAATCTCAATGCCGTTGATCATTCCGGACTTTATGCTAAGTGCATCTGCCACCACATTCGCCTTGCCGGGATGATACTGCAGATTAATGTCAAAATCCTTCAACAACTCTAACCATCTCCTCTGTCTCATGTTCAATTCACGCTGAGTGAAGATATACTTCAAGCTCTTGTGGTCCGTGAAAATGTCACATGATTCTCCATATAAGTAGTGCCTCCATATCTTCAAAGAAAACACGATTGCTGCAAGTTCCAAGTCATGCGTAGGGTAATTTTCCTCATGAGGCTTAAGCTGCCGTGAAGCATACGCGATCACTTTCCCATGTTGCATGAGAACACAGCCAAGTCCCTTCCCCGATGCATCACTGTAGATTTGAAATCCACCCGTACCAGATGGGAGAGTAAGAATCGGTGCAGATACTAACTTCTGCTTCAGGTCTTCAAAGCTCTTCTCTCGTTCTTCAGTCCAGACGAATTTCTCCTCTTTCTGCATCAGTTTGGTCAATGGTAGTGTTAGGCGGGAAAAGTTCTCCACGAACCTGCGGTAATAACCATCTAAGCCTAGGAAACTACGGACTTCAGTCGCTGATGTCGGCCTCAGCCACTTAGTAATAGCCTCTACCTTCGCTGGATCCATAGTGATTCCTTCTACTGATACAATGTGACCTAAGAATGCCACCTTGTCTAACCAGAACTCACACTTGGAGAATTTAGCATACAGCTGCTTCTGGCGAAGAATTTGTAATACTGAACGAAGATGGTCTTCGTGTTCCTCCTTGGACTTAGAGAAAATCAGGATGTCATCGATGAAGACAATGACAAACTTGTCTAGAAATTCATGGAAGATTCTGTTCATCAAATCCATGAACACTGTTGGAGCATTGGTAAGGCCAAATGGCATGACTACAAATTCCTAGTGGCCATAGCGTGTACAGAAAGCAGTCTTGGTGATGTCCTGCTCCTTAACCCGTAGCTGATGATAGCCTGACCTTAGATCAATCTTGGATAAATGTTTGGCCCCTTGGAGTTGGTCAAACAGATCGTCTATACGTGGGAGTGGATACCTATTCCTGATGGTAATCTTGTTGAGCTCGCGATAATCTATGCAAAGACGCATACTGGCCATCCTTCTTCTTAACAAATAAGACCGGTGCGCCCCATGGAGATGCGCACGGTCGAATGAAACCTCGTTCCAGAAGTTCTTGCAGTTGATCTTTTAGCTCCTTTAACTCTATGGGAGCCATGCGATAAGAAGCCTTGGAAATCGGCTCAGCTCCTGGGATGAGCTTGATATTAAATTCCACTTCACGTGCAGGTGGTATGCCCGGAAGTTCTTCTGGAAATACATCTGGAAATTCTGACACTATCGGCTGATCCTGAATTGATGGGGATTCAGCATCCATGTCATGAACAGTAGCTAGATAACCCTCGCAACCATGTGAAAGTAGTGCACGTGCTTGCAGGGTTGATATGATTTGTATAGACCTGTCGGGTACGAACCCGTTATGAATGTACTCTGGCGCATTAACATCACCAAAAATGACTCGATATGAATGGCAGTCTATGGTAGCATGATGCTTGGATAGCCAATCCATGCCCAAAATCATGTCAAAATCATTCATGTCCAGCGGAAGTGCGTCAACAGGACGAACCTTGTCGTCAAACTCTAGGGGAAGGCTCTTGTACACATGGGTTATAAGTACAGAGTCTCTCAAAGGCGTGGAAATACTGAGTCTATTTTCTAGTGGCATGGGGAGTATCCTAACATTCTTGGCATAAGGAGTAGAAATAACCGAGTGAGTAGCACTCGTATCAACAGAACACATGCAGCTTGACCATACATATACAAGATTCCAGTGATGGTACCTGTAGACTTGTTGGCCTGATCGCGAGATGTCGTGTAAACGCGCCCAGTAGTAGGAGGCAGCTTGGTATCAGCATGTCCCGATGTGCCCTCCATCTCGCCCTTACGGCAGTTCTTCATGCCATGGGCAGGAAGACCACACTTGAAGCATGCATCACTGTCGCGGTGACATGGCCCTGGGTGCCTACGGTGGCAAGTAGAGCAAAGAGGATGAGTATATCCTCCAGTAGGTGTCCTGACTCGCTGAGAACCTGATAAAACATTATACATGAGACATGATAATAGGGTACAAAGGACAATACGGATAATCGTAAGGTTGAATACCAGTGATAGCTGGACGGTTAGGCTGTGAACCTCTCTGGTTCTGGTCCCTACCGTTACCATGATTCCTGGTAGAAGATTTTCTAATGTGTTAGAATTAAGAATTATAACATGTAATCATAAGAAAATGCGTAAGTATAAGGACCTGCTGCTGTTGGAGTGTCCAGCGGGTTGTTACAGTAATTATCATTACTGTCACCCCTATCCGTAGCAAAACGGTCGTTAGTCTGACCATTTCCCTTGGGCTGATTAGGCTGCTGCTGAGTAGCCGGCTGAGACCGGTCCCCAGTCTTCTGCCTGGAAGATACAATTTACAGAGATGAAATATTGACATATGCTGAAAGAATACGGATTGGTCACCGCTTGAATACGAATGTTTACCTCTTATCGGGTCTCTCTGCTTCCCCGAACTCATCTCTCTCCTACAACATCTCCAGCTTACGTGTTGCGTCGGCCACTTGTGCTACCGTACCCAACGAAGCACCTTCTAAGTTATTGGCAATCATTGGAGAAAGGGCCCAACAAAAATGTTGTGCCTGCTCTTCAGTGGTGCCCGCAACTGCTCTCAGGACACCGGTGAATCGAAGGAAACGCTGCATGAAATCATTGTTGTTTTCCTCAGGTCGCTGCCTAATGGTGTAGTACTCTCTTATGAGCCTATTCCTTCCTTCCGTGGGGAAGATGCTAGGCGGGGGAGGATAGTTGTCGTTCTGATGAAGGATGTCTTGCAAATCTGCATTGGCAGCTGCAACCATCTCCCGGATATTGTGTGTGTTTGTCATCTGATAGTATAACATAAAATACATGATTAAACTGATCAAAACATAAACTATATACATGAAAAAAATTTATACCAATAAATCACGAGAAAAAAAAATTTGTGCAGGAAAATTTGTACATGAATACATGATGCAGTTTTATGAAAAATTTTGTATGCACGAGGGTGAACGCCTATGGTCACTTCACTCAAAACAAAAGACATGGCGAGGGGACGCCTATGGGTCGGTCCCAAATTTAAAAGTTTCGATAAAACACATGCGACTAAATAGGGCCAGTCCTGTGCCAACCATTACTTAGTCATAAACCTACGACAATGACATATATATATATGCATGCAAATGATGAATGCATGAAAACCGACTGTCAGTTCTAGGAAGACCATAGTGACTACCCACTAATCACAGGTCATGTTTTGAGAGCCTACAAGTCGAAGCCTTGGCTTTGATACCATAATTGTAACACCCTGATAACTAGGTTTTACTAGGTTCTATTTTTGTTCTCGGTATCTTAACGAATTGATCTTAGCTCTCTATGAGTGACTTAGATGATCTTTGGTGAAAACGAATATTTTTGGGTGATTTTAAATTTAAATGCAAAGACTTAAAAGTAAATAGGTACTTAAAATAAATCTAAGTCTAATTAAAGTAAAGTGAGAGTATTTTAAAACGTAACTAAAATGAAAGGGCACTAAAGTAAAATGACGTAAACTTAAATCTATCTAAGGCAAACTTAAAGTGCAACTAAAACTAAGGCAAATAATCTAAAAGTGCAATTAAATAAAAGGCAAGTAAAATAGAGCTTGAAGATAAAAATTAAAGATAAAAGCTAATAAGAACCTGAATACAGCTCATTTGGAATAAACCTTCATTTGGAACAATCACTCGACCTAAATGTCACCTTTGGTTGAATTGATTCTTCTTCACTTGGAATATTACCAAAGTCCTTGATCCGGAACAAACTTGTCTGAATATGTCACTTATCCAAAACAATCCTTCGTTCGGAACTTGCTGATTCAACTCTCACTTGTTACCTTGATTCGGAAGTTTTTGGTCACTCCTTGGTTCGGAACATTCCGAATGAACCCCTTGATTCGGAAGATTTCTCTTGGTTCGGAAGTTTAAAGTTCCGAATGAACAACCTTGATTCGGAAGTTTTTGACTTCCGAATGAACAGCCTTGATTCGGAACTTTGGTCCTTGATTCGGAACTTTGAGTTGATTCGGAACTTTTGAAAAGTTCCGGATGAAACCCTTGGTTCGGAACTTTGGAAGTTCCGAATGAGTATGTTTGGTTCGGAAGTTTCGGACTTCCGAATGAAGAGTCTTGGTTCGGAAGTTTTGACTTCCGAATGAACAAGTTTAATCTTCCGGATGAAGCTTTGATTCGGAACTTTAGAAGTTCCGAATGAACACTTTCCACTTCCTTGATTCGGGACTTATCTGGAAAGATCAGAAACAGGCAAACACATCCGAAGAACAAGGAAACAATAGCAGCAGGTATAATAACAATTTTAACCAAAATCAAACACACGTATTGATAAAAACAGTAACGAACCAATAAAAAAGCATCAACAATCAATCAAAAACATGAAATTAAACAACTTTAACCATAATAATCAAAAACACTTTTGGATCAAAATAAAAGCATGAACATGAACATAAACACAACAAATCAAAGAATAAGAAAAGTAGATAAGAGATTGACAAGATAAAGTAAAGATTGACAATAATTAAAAGGAAACTTACTTGAAATTAAATGAATTTAAGGTGCAAGACAAGGTAATTAAATTGACAAAGTATTTAAATGACAAGTAATTAAATTGTGGAAGAACTAGTGTCACCCTAGCCAACAAGAGTGAAATGATAACTAATCTAGTCTATTTATAGGGAAGACTAAAGCTTGCTTAGGAAGCTTCCTTAATTGCGTACTTAGTCCCTCCTTCTTTAATCTTCTTCTTAATTGCAAGACTAAGTCCCTCCTTCTTTAAAGGACTTTTAGCTTCGGGATTTCTTTGAACTCGTCTTTAATTTCTTCAATAAATAGACTTGAATTCTTCGGCTTTTGATAAACTTCCGTCTTTTGACTATTTCCTCGATAAATCTTCAGAATTGGTCGTGGACTTCCGTTCTTTTTGCACTCTTGACTTCTTGGCTTCGTCTTTTATCCTTTTCTTCAATAAAAGTCCATAAATGCCCGTGAATGTCCGTGTTTTATCCATTTTTCACCTTTTCATCCTAAATCACAACAAAAACACAAACCACGCATAATTCCGACATAAAAGACATAAAATACACGTTTCGGTCCGGTTATTATTGTAGTTAAGTGGTAGAAAAGATGGGTGTTTACACACCTATCAAATCCCCTACACTTGACCATTGCAATGTCCTCATGCAATGCATTAGTTACAAAGCAAGATTACACTTTTCATCATAATCAATCCACGTTGGCCTTTATTAAAGAGATAGAAAATTAAAAACATACAAGATAAAGAAATCAAAAGCATACCTTGGGTTTTGAAAATGTTATGAATAATCATCATCCTCAAGTTTTCACTTTCTCCAAACCAAGCTTAAAAACGAGATCATTGTTATTATAAGTTAGTAAACTAACACGAACTCATGTGGGCCAATTACTCACTTAGACTCCCTTATTCCTACGGGTATCTCTTATATTTTATTGTTGTCTTGAATGATCACGAAGATGCATTGTTTGACTTATTTCGATAGTTATTTAGTCTGAAAATAAAGTGCACGATTTAATCAATAGTTAGCTAAAGGACCAAATCTTTTAAAACTGCTTCTCGGGATATCAGAAAGTTCATATCTTGGCATAACTTGGTTCGCGATTTGAGACCTTTCTCGGGCCGATATTTGGCAGCGACTTCATTCTTCAAATCTTGAGAGACGTTCATGAAATAATGGTCTTCTCTTCATAATTGGAATTTCTTCACTTGGAATTTTTGAGAGATTCTTCATATATAGACCACGACTTCTTCATTTTTCTCCAATCTTTATTTTGGACTTTGATATACAACGATCCGCCTCCTTTTATGACTTGGATCTATTTATCCTCATACCTTGTTAGGGTCTTTTCGGATACACTTCTCCATGACTTTTGGGGAGTTTTGCTTTACGTCGTGAGTCTCGATCCTTCATATTGATTTTCGATAAATGATTCTTCACATCACTTTGGATCTTTAGCAACAAAACATAGCCCTCATGCCTTGTTAGGGCCTTTTCGGACTCGCCAATCTTCGCGCCCCGCTTCATAAGTTATGCCTTGGCTATGAACTCTCGTCATTACCGAGCAACTTTTAAACGATCTGGGGCTAGAAGCTAAGTAACTTTTCAAATCGTACAACCTTATTTATTAGCAAATAAATTATTAGCAAGCGATGGGAGAATAGGCTCATAATTAACTCGCATAAATTCATGAAAGAATGCTGAACTTATAATTGGCTCTATCATCTCTCGTTCTCCACAGTTTAAAATCTCAAGTAATGAGACTCGTGGATACTTAGCCTATTAAATCAAAGTTTTGGGTTTTCGAGTCGCCTATAGGATCTTGCAAATTCTTAGACTCTTTCAAGTTTAGAAATCGCATCTTAAAGTTCCCTTGATAAACGACTCTCTAGGATCAATTATAGGAACTTGCGAAAAGTTCTTGTTCTTAACCCGTGAGAGTTAAGACTTTCGCGTTTTATAGCTCCCTATATAAAAGCCTAGCAAAACTTGACTTCAACATGTTAAGGATACTAGCTAGAGTAAACTCGGATTGAGTCAAAAGATTCACAACGTTTGAAAATTAAAACCACTTATTAAACATTTATTCTAGCAAAGAAAGAAAATAACTATACAAAAGGGAAAAACTAATAGGCCAAAATAGATCAAAAATTTTGAAAAGTGTCGAAAAATTCATTTTCCGGTTAAAATGAGGACAAATACAAGGAAAAGACCACTTAACTTCGATAGAAGTCTCCCCTACACTTAAGATAAACATTGTCCTCAATGTTTAAGCATGTGGGAGTAAGCTCCCCTACACTTAGGACATTGTGCACGTTGTTTAAATCTTGCTAAGGAAAAGACAACTAAAGAGATTCCTATTTTAATATCGAGGAAATATAAAATAGTGAATCGAAAAGAGTTTAGGATAGAACCGGGACGAAGTAGAACACGGAATCACGGGTCGTCAAGAATCATCAAGAGTGGATCATTGAAGCTCGAATCCCTGATTAAGAAGTGAGGAGAGGAAATAGCAATCCAAGGGGTCCCCCCTACACTTATGGTAAAGAAAGCAAAAAGATAGATACATGGGTTGCCTCCCAAGAAGCGCTTGGTTTTTGTTAACCGAGTCGTTAGCCTGACTCGACCTTGATCATCAACGGAAGTAGCATGAAACAAATCCACCAGGATCAAAGACATAGTTTTCATCCATCAATAAGCAAGAGCTTAAGGCGAACAAGGCAAGCCAAAAGAGAAGTGGCAAGGTTCCCTTAAGCAGCGATGGAGTACGGTGGAAGCAAAGTTGAAGTGGTGCGAGCATGTCTTCAATAGGTCCAAAGATTTTTCCTTTTCTTTCATCAGGTGGATACTGAGATGGCTTAAAGACTTCAATACCGGGGTCGAACACCTTTTCCTTTAGGGGAAAATAGCACTCAAGCTCAGCCGAGTGTGAAGAAGATCCGCAAAGAAGCACAACCTCGTCCTCAGAAGTGGGACAAAGAGGTGTCAAATCATAAGTGCAACGGATTTCGGTGTCAACCGGTTTCTTCTCCTTTGACAAAATGCTCTTCAAATCCAAAGTAGGATCAAGGCGATAATCTTCAAAGTCTAAAGGAGGAGCATCACTCTCATGAGGGAAGTATGTGTTGAGAAATTCAGAGAAATCTTCCTCAAATGAATAATCGTCCAAGGTAGGATCGCGTGATGATGGAGGATCTTCATCATGTGAAGAATCGCTCGAGAGAGTATCGGCCTCATCGAAATCATCGAAAGTGGGCAGCTCGGGATACTCAGAAGTACAATCAAAATCATCCGAGTCTGAGCTAGAATCATCATCATAAGCATCGAAGACCGGTGGAGAATCAAAAATGGGAGGAGCGTCCAAAGTAAGGAGAGAATCATCCACATTCTCTTCAAAGAGTGGATTATCAGTGGAAGACTCGAATAGAGGATTGTCATAGACGGTAAAGTCATCGAGCACATTTATCATATTCACTGATTCTCGGCTTCCAAAAGATTTGTTTGTAGGTGCTCCCATTTTGAAATTTTGTGAGGCATTCCCGACTCTTAAGATTAACTCTCCTTCTGCTACATCTACTAAAGCACGTCCGGATCTCAAAAATGGCCGACCAAGTATTAAAGGAATACGAGGGTCCATTTCATAATCAACTACGACAAAATCGACCGGGAAAGTAAATGCGCCAACTTGAATGAATACGTCTTCAGCTATACCAACGGGGTAAGCGAGAGTGCGATTAGCAAGTTCGAGAGTCATCTTTGTTGGAATAAGATCGGGTAATGATAGTGTTTTCCAAACACTCAAAGGCATAAGATTTATACTAGCCCCGAGATCAGCAAGGGCAGTAAATTCTTCAGTTTTGTTGAACACGCAAGGCAACACAAAACGACCGGGATCCCCTAGTTTTTCCGGAAGTTCTTTAAGAATAACTGCAGAGCAGTTTTCATTTAAGCGTGTGTTGGTGAGTTCAATCAGCTTCTCCTTTTTGTTAAGCAAGTCCTTAAATGCTTTGGCAAATTTGGGCATGTGGACAAGTGCTTCAAGAAAACTAATGCTGAATCCCATTTGAGAAATCATACCGATATATTTCGTTATTTGCGAGTCCTCCTTTGTTAGATCATTGGTCTTGCCTATACGAGAAGGGTATGGGATTCTAGGTTGATAAGGGTTAGGTGAAGGTGTAGGTGGTGACGGTTGTGATGTTGATGGGTTTGTCCGAGATACATCGTTATGACGAGGCGGAGACGGTAATGGTGCACTATTACTAGGTGTAGGAGGAGTAGGGATACATGGTGGTGGAGGAGGTGTAGATGATGGTGGTGGGGTAGACGGAGTGACAAGGGTAGTTCCACTACGCGTAGTTATAGCACTCACATTAGCTCGCGGATTGGTGACGGTATTTGAAGGTAGAGAACCCGAAGAAGAAGAAGGTTGAGCTTCAGGCAAGAAACTAGCCAACAGATTCTTCAATTCAGTTGTTTGAGTGATGAAGGAGGATTGAAGGTTTTCACGAACCTCATTTCTGATGTCATTACCTTGCTTTAAGATATCTCCTTTTAGATTGATAATTTGGCTCTGTAGATTCTTGATTTGCTCACCTTGAGTTCTCATGATTGTGTCAACATCGGGGTTAATGGGTGGGTGTGGTTGGGTGGGTGGTTGATAAGGGTTAGAAGCACGAGGTGGGATTTGGTTGCTTCTATTGTAGTTGTTGGCGGGGTTTTGGTTTTGAGGAGAAAAACCGGGTGAAAGGTAATTGTTTGAACGGTAGCTCAGCAGATTTCTATCCCCTTGTTGTCTAGCTTGGTAATTTTCCGATGAATAATTACCGTAAGCTGCATACACATTTTCCGGATTTCCTTGTGTCGAAGGACAATCGGTGTATGAGTGAGGACCGCCACATGTTTCACAAGGATTAGCAACCGCTTTAACTTGATGTTGTTGTTGGTTTGAAGCGAGAAGCGTAATACTTTTGCTCATTTCAGCCATCATGCGGGTGAGTTCGGTCATCTCAGGGTTTGCTGAGGTAGAGGAAACATTGACTCTCGTGTTGTTTCTAGAAGAAGCAGAAGAATCCCAGTTCTTATGATGAGTAGTCATGTTCTCTATTAACTCTCTACACTCCTCGGGTCTCCTTTTCATGAATGTGCCACCGGCGGCTGCATTAATCGTATCACGATCTCGAAAAGTCAATCCGTTGTAGAAAGTATCGATCAAGGTGACCGGAAGCATGTTGTGGTTTGGACATCGGTCGATCAAGACATTATATCTCTCCCATGCATCAAAAAGAGATTCATCGGGATCTTGCATGAAACCGCTGATCTGATTGCGAAGGCTTGTGACCATGGATGGTGGAAAGTAGCGCGAAAGAAAGCGTTGAGTCATATCATCCCAAGTGTGAATAGAATTCTTCGGGAGACGATCAAACCATTTCTCGGCATGATGCGATAAAGTATGTGGGAAGAGTTGTAGGCGGAGTACATCCATTGTGGCCCCAGGCAACTTCATGCTTTGGGTGATTGTAATGAACTTGTCGAGGTGTTTGTTGGCATCATCATCAGGCAATCCTCTAAATGGGTTTGTTTGTACTTGCTGAATCATGTGGTGCTTCAACGAAAACTCAGGAGCGTTGATTTGCATCGGCGCAATCGGTCCTCCTCGTCCGAACATGGTTGGTTGACAAAGTTCCTCCATGGTCCGAAGATCGGGCTGTGGAAGAGCATTGTTGTTATTATTATTATTGTTGAGGTGCGGTAGTTGATTATTGTTGTTAACACCTGCCATATCTAAATCTTCTTGAGGCTCGGGCTCTTGGTAGTTAGAAGATCTAGTACGCATACACCTGAAAATGCAAAAGAAAAAGAAACCAAACGCAAAGACAATATATATACACAATAAAAAGAAAATCTTTTTGGATTTTTGAAAGTTTTAATTTTTTTGTGGTTTTGGTTTTGAATTTTTAATGCAAGAAAAATAACGTTCACGAGTGAACGGATCCCAAAAAGCAACGTGTCTAGCACAGAAAACTGTTGATCGTAACGAAAAGAGCCGGCAGCGGCGCCATTTGATAACTAGGTTTTACTAGGTTCTATTTTTGTTCTCGGTATCTTAACGAATTGATCTTAGCTCTCTATGAGTGACTTAGATGATCTTTGGTGAAAACGAATATTTTTGGGTGATTTTAAATTTAAATGCAAAGACTTAAAAGTAAATAGGTACTTAAAATAAATCTAAGTCTAATTAAAGTAAAGTGAGAGTATTTTAAAACGTAACTAAAATGAAAGGGCACTAAAGTAAAATGACGTAAACTTAAATCTATCTAAGGCAAACTTAAAGTGCAACTAAAACTAAGGCAAATAATCTAAAAGTGCAATTAAATAAAAGGCAAGTAAAATAGAGCTTGAAGATAAAAATTAAAGATAAAAGCTAATAAGAACCTGAATACAGCTCATTTGGAATAAACCTTCATTTGGAACAATCACTCGACCTAAATGTCACCTTTGGTTGAATTGATTCTTCTTCACTTGGAATATTACCAAAGTCCTTGATCCGGAACAAACTTGTCTGAATATGTCACTTATCCAAAACAATCCTTCGTTCGGAACTTGCTGATTCAACTCTCACTTGTTACCTTGATTCGGAAGTTTTTGGTCACTCCTTGGTTCGGAACATTCCGAATGAACCCCTTGATTCGGAAGATTTCTCTTGGTTCGGAAGTTTAAAGTTCCGAATGAACAACCTTGATTCGGAAGTTTTTGACTTCCGAATGAACAGCCTTGATTCGGAACTTTGGTCCTTGATTCGGAACTTTGAGTTGATTCGGAACTTTTGAAAAGTTCCGGATGAAACCCTTGGTTCGGAACTTTGGAAGTTCCGAATGAGTATGTTTGGTTCGGAAGTTTCGGACTTCCGAATGAAGAGTCTTGGTTCGGAAGTTTTGACTTCCGAATGAACAAGTTTAATCTTCCGGATGAAGCTTTGATTCGGAACTTTAGAAGTTCCGAATGAACACTTTCCACTTCCTTGATTCGGGACTTATCTGGAAAGATCAGAAACAGGCAAACACATCCGAAGAACAAGGAAACAATAGCAGCAGGTATAATAACAATTTTAACCAAAATCAAACACACGTATTGATAAAAACAGTAACGAACCAATAAAAAAGCATCAACAATCAATCAAAAACATGAAATTAAACAACTTTAACCATAATAATCAAAAACACTTTTGGATCAAAATAAAAGCATGAACATGAACATAAACACAACAAATCAAAGA
Organism: Glebionis coronaria; assembly: GCA_025667525.1. NCBI lineage: Eukaryota > Viridiplantae > Streptophyta > Magnoliopsida > Asterales > Asteraceae > Glebionis > Glebionis coronaria. The sequence continues at coordinate 619,249,018 of CM046878.1, forward strand.
ATAAGAAAAGTAGATAAGAGATTGACAAGATAAAGTAAAGATTGACAATAATTAAAAGGAAACTTACTTGAAATTAAATGAATTTAAGGTGCAAGACAAGGTAATTAAATTGACAAAGTATTTAAATGACAAGTAATTAAATTGTGGAAGAACTAGTGTCACCCTAGCCAACAAGAGTGAAATGATAACTAATCTAGTCTATTTATAGGGAAGACTAAAGCTTGCTTAGGAAGCTTCCTTAATTGCGTACTTAGTCCCTCCTTCTTTAATCTTCTTCTTAATTGCAAGACTAAGTCCCTCCTTCTTTAAAGGACTTTTAGCTTCGGGATTTCTTTGAACTCGTCTTTAATTTCTTCAATAAATAGACTTGAATTCTTCGGCTTTTGATAAACTTCCGTCTTTTGACTATTTCCTCGATAAATCTTCAGAATTGGTCGTGGACTTCCGTTCTTTTTGCACTCTTGACTTCTTGGCTTCGTCTTTTATCCTTTTCTTCAATAAAAGTCCATAAATGCCCGTGAATGTCCGTGTTTTATCCATTTTTCACCTTTTCATCCTAAATCACAACAAAAACACAAACCACGCATAATTCCGACATAAAAGACATAAAATACACGTTTCGGTCCGGTTATTATTGTAGTTAAGTGGTAGAAAAGATGGGTGTTTACACACCTATCACACCCCATTTTGATAAATGGAATGTCACGCATGATTATGGCGTGTCATCAAAGCATACAAGGATAAATGTCTAAACAGTACATGACCATAAAGGAAATACCGGAATCAAACATCGGTAGTCCAAAAGTAGAACTCATCACACACAAACATAAGTACTATAAATGAAAGGACTAAACAATGTCCATGGAAATGAGTATCAAAGTATAGATAAATGCATAAAGTAAAGAAGGCTAGGAAGCTTCCAATCCATATGCACGTACGCTTAAAGTCTACGAGCGTCCCTAAATACTTGTCGTTTTGGGAACATGAAAAGGAAAACGGCTGAGCAATACGCTCAGTGCACGGATATACAAGAATAGCATGAATAGTATAAGCATATAAACATGAAACAGTAGAAGAAACTAAGTCCTGGATAACCTGGTTATATCTTAGTAAAACTGGTTTTATAATTTGAAAAGCCTTATGTTTATCTTGTAAAAACTGTTTAACATATTTTACCATTAGCCAATATAGGTCATGAAATATCAACGTGCATGAATACTTAGAGGGGTGACCTCGTCATGCAAATTAGAGGGCCTGCCTCTAATTTAATATACTGGTTTTGGGTAGGAGGGATCAACTCCTTGTGAAGGATGCAAGGCACACACCACATTCACACTGAGTAATCTGCTGAAAACATGTAACTAGGATGCACCCATACGCCCCACCTGATAATAATAATATGGCCAAAATCTGAAAGGGACGCCACGAGCTATCACTCCGCCATGGTGAAGTCATAACACTGGTGCCTCCAGTGTTATGGTTATGGTACCTCCATAACTAGGTGAAACTGGTCATGCATGTATATGGCTTTAGGTATTCTAATTAAACATAAGCAATTCAAAAACATATAAAACATATACTGAGGAAAACAGTTGGCTGCATACCGGAAATCCTAATAAGGAAAGAATGTCCATACTAAAAGGACGGAGAATCCGTACCTTATGTCTAGTGAACGAAGAAGACGAACGGAAGAGAGTCCTACTTCGGTATCACTAATGCTACATAAATACATACGTGTATAAGTATCTGATTACTGAGTACGTAACTGTTTTTATATCATGCCTTAGCTTGTTATAAAAGGAACGTTCTAATCGTGTACGTACTATCGTAAGGGTACTATTCATGGTAAAAGCATACGGGTTTTACAGGAGGTGTGCTTTATATAGAAATCTTTTTACGGATTAAAAAAGTCCTCGAGGGCATGGTTCGAGAAGTTCACCTTGGCCATGAACAATTATGGATTCAAGCAAAGCAACTCAGATCATATATTGTTTCTGAAACGGAGAGGCTAGTTCATAACCTGTTTAATAATCTATGTTGATGATATGATAAATAAGAAATAGCCAGAGTGAGAAAAAGATTGCATACATAATTCAAATGAAAAGTCTTGGGGTACTCAAATACTTCCTTGAAATTGAGGTCCTAAGATAAAAACAAGGAATCTTTATGTGTCAAAGAAAGTAGGTTATGGATTTGCTTGTAGAAACTGGTATGGTCGTTTGTAAACCCGTGGACACTCCGATGATTATGAATCAAAAGCTTTATATGTAGGAGAAAGCGGAGCTAGCTGAAAAAGAAAGATACCAACAAATGGTAGGAAAACTAATATATCTCTCAAACACCCGCCCGGGCATAACGTATGTTGTGGGAGTGGTAAGTCAGTTTATGCATCAACCTCAAAAGACCCACATGGAAGCAGTCTTAAGAATTATACGATAGCTCAAAGGAACAACCAGACATGGAGTCTTGCATAAGCCAAATGGGTATCTTGAAAAATAGTTGTATACAACTGCAGATTAGGCATGAGATAAAGTGACTGAATATCAACCTCAGGGGTACTTTATATTAGTTGGAGGAAATCTTGTTACATGGAGAAGCAAGAAACAAAAGGTGGTAGCCCTTCAAGTGTTGAGGCAGAATTCCTAGGAATCGCAATAGGAATTCTAAAGTTCTATAGGTACGTAGGCTCCTAACTCAAATAAGATATCCACCACAAGAACCTAGCAGGACTTTTAGTGACAATAAGGCAGTCGTTCAAATTTCAAAGAACTCGGTTCACCATGATCGAACGAAACATATAGAAGTGGATCGACACTTCATTAAAGAGAAGTTAGAAGCAAAGATCATCACACTCCCATTTGTTCGATCAGAAAATCAACTTGCAGCTATCTTGACAAAAGCTGTTAATGAGAAAAGTCTGCACAAATGTCTAGGCAAGTTGAATTTTGGAAATCATGTTATTCAACTTGAGTGGGCGTGTTAAAAGAAAGAGTCAATGAGATCAGCAAGATCAGCAAGATTGATGGATAATCACATAATCTCCCATGAAATCAGGGATCGCATATTCACTTCTTACTTATCTAAAATGACAGCTAGCAATATACTTTTTTCCATATTTAAGTATAGATGTAAGTTCATTTGGATACTAAATTTTATTTGTATACTAAGGGACTAATCCCCACCTTTTATATTCATTTTAATCTAATTCATGAGATTAAACACAAAATCTTTTTCCACCCTATTTTTTCAAACATTAATATATCTTAAACCGTTAATCGTTATACGAAAATATACCGTTACAAAGCGTATTTAATTATCTTTATATAGATATGCTATATGATACACTTTCGATAAAAAAATTGTTTTGCTTTTTTCACGTGTTTTTTTTTCGTTGTCAAAACTATCATATATGATACTAATATCATATATGATGTAACACCAGTGTCATATATGATATAACTTATCATATATGATTTAACAATAGTTTGTGATTTAACACTAGTATTATATATGATGAAACACTATTATCATATATGATATTTCACGTAAATTTTAACAACAAGAAAAAAATTTTCTTCAAAAGTATATATCATAATGTATATTGGTAGAAAGATAATTAAATTCTAGTCGTGTTGATATATTTTTTTCGCTTAACTGTTTATGAGATATTTAAATTATAAAATATAGGTGAGTAATAAAATAAATTTAATAAGTCGGCCAATGAGTCGGAAATCACGGTTACCAAAAAAAATTAGATGAAATATGATGGATTGTGGGGATGTGGACAATTAATATAAGTATATTGTAAATGTGTATAAACATGTACACATTCCCGTACACCATCATAATATCAGACTATTTTATAAAAGATTACAAATTATCAGTTATATTTGTTATGAACAAAAAAGGTTCGCTCGTGATGATTCAACATCGCCAAAAACCACCTCCAGCTTCACGTTTGACACCAGGCCGTTAGCCTTATTTCCAAGGTTTACGAATTATAGTACATTTGTTTTCTTGTTCTTTTGTCCAACCTGCATGTTATCACCGAGAAACAGAGTCTTGTCATCATAAGTCCTTCCACACCAGCTGAACCTAGACAAAACCTGTAATCTTGCCTTCCCATAGGATTCGTCCACGCATTACCTTCCCCTAAGGTTGAATTGGAATTTATTCTTATGTAAACGGGTTAAAAAGAAGAACAAAAGCTTTTGAACGGATTTAAAAAGGGCTATATAGCAATTACTGTAAAAAAAGAAGAATAAAACAACTTTTTTTAACCATTTAGTAATGTATATCGGTAGCAGGAAGAGAAAGGTCATCAAAGTTTATATGTTAATGTTGCTTTACTTTCAGATGCATTCAAACGTGCAAGAATATTCAGCCTGTTGGGAATAAATTTAGGCCAGAACACTTGAACGCTGACAAGAACAACTCAAGCGTTGACAAGAGCAAAGTGAGCGCTGATAGCATAAGCGTTGACAAGTTAAAGTCAAGCGTTGACAGATTGAAGACAAGCACTGATAGAAGATGTGAGCTACACGTATATTATATTCTAGAATACTTCTAGTAAGGATAGAGACGACAATATATTTTCTATGTTTATCTTTACCTAGAATAGTTGATTCGTAGCTTATTGTACAAGACTTCTTGTTCTATTAAAGAAGATCTTTTAGGTTAAAGTTTAATATAAGTTTTCATAAGTATTCGCAAGTTAAACTCTTTCATTGTAACCAAGTACGATTATTCTAATACAAGTGAAAGTTTGTTTAACATCATTGTGTTTTAGATCAAGTGTTAATTCCGCATAACACTTTGTTACTTTATTCATAAGCAAAGGTTTCTCTACGTGTAGTACTTGATCTAATCTCGTATATACAAAGCTTAATCGATCTAAGTTTGGGATCATCAAGTGGTATCAGAGCTTGTTGAGAAACTTTTGATCTTTAAGTAACGCAAGAACCCTAAAACACCAAAAACCCTAAAAACCCTAAAAACACCATGTCTGGCACAGATCAACCTGCTTCTTTGCTACAAAACAACTTCTCAAACCCTAGTATCAAAATTCCCATGTTTGATGCCAGGAACTTTGAGCTTTGGAAGTCCAATTTTGAGCAATACATAGCTATACATGACTACACTCTTTGGGAGATTATCGAATATGGGAACACATTCGATAAAGCAGCAAAGATTACTGCTACAATTGCCACAAGGACAGTTGTTCCTAATTGTCCTGAAGCTGATAAGGTGGAAAAGCCTGGAGATGGGAGAGCTGTAGCTGTTGAAGATATAGCCAAGAAGAGGGTGGACATGAAAATCTTGAACATCTTGAAACATGCCCTAGGTCATGAGAATCAGCACAAGTACAAACGCTTTGAGTCTGCAAAAGAGCTTTGGGAAGCTCTTGAAGTAGCACATGGTGGCAATGCTGACACAAAAGAAGAGAAGAAGAAGCAACTCTTGCATGAGTATGCTGTCTTTAAAGCTCAACTTAATGAGAATCTCAGCAGTGTGAGAAGTAGACTTCTTGACATCACAAGTCAACTTTCCTTCATGGGAAAACAGATTGATGATCCTGAATTGAATGCTACTTTTCTCAAAAGCCTTGGTGATGTATGGAAGATTGAGACAAGATCCATTCTTGTCAATAATACCCACAAGACCTCCAGGTTTGATGACATCTTCAACAAACTAAGACTGTTGGAGAATGAATGGCAATTGGATAGTGATAACAAATCTTCCAGCAGCAACATGGCCTTCTTCTCACAAAGTGAAGGCCAATTTGATTCCATGAACTTCTATGGACATTCAGCCCCTGGATCTCAATGTGTCAACGCTGGATCTCAGTCTGTCAGCGCTGGATCATATCCTGTCAACGCTTTGTACTCAAGCGCTGACACACACAATCATGGCGCTGATAGAATTAAACCTGCTGGTTTTGATCTAGATACTGTGTGTGCATTCATTGCTTCTTTGCCCAGTGATTCAAGGATTACATATGAAGATCTTGAGCAGATAAGTGATGAACAATTGGAAGAGATGGACATCAAGTGGACTATGGCTCTTGTAAGTTTAAGAGCAAACAGGTTTAATAAAAGGTTCAAGAAGAAGATGACCTTTAATGCTAAGGATGTTGCTGGGTTTGACAAGTCCAAGGTTGAGTGCTACAACTGTCATAGGATGGGGCACTTTATGAGGGAATGTAGATCTCCAAGAAGATCTGATACTGGGAAGCCTTCAAGCCAAATGATTAAGAACCCAGATCCCAAGGCCATGGTTGCTGTTCAACAAATTGATGGAGTTGGAGAATGGGACTGGAGCTGGATGGCTAAGAATGAGGAAGAGGACAGAGCTTTGGTTGCTGAAGTTAAAGAAGAGCATGCTGAATATGCTCTCATGGCACACTCCTCCTCTTCATCAGATAATGAGGTATATGATGATGCTTTCTGTTCTAAGGGTTGTCGTTTAAATACTGAAAAATTAAAACAAGAGATAGTTAAATTATTAGATGAGGCAAGTACTGAAAGATGCAAAGTATCTAATTATCAAATTGCTCTTACCCAAACAGAAAAGACAGTAGCTGAGTATAAGAAAATGGAGTTTGATTTAAAGGATCAAATAAATATCTTAAAACATGAGTTACATCAGAGTAAGGATGTTCAAGATATAGTAAATAGGGTTAATCTTGATTTGATAGCTCAGTTAGAGGAGGCTAACAAAAATAAAGATAATGTGAGTCTTAAAATCCAGAGATTTGATAAGGCCATACAATCCCTAGGAGAGTGTGTTAGTAAACAAAGAGACTCTAAGGATATGAGTGGGATTGGGATGAATAATTATACTGGTGTTCCACCACCAGCTGGGGATTTCTATGGTGTCCAATCAAAGGACTTATCTTGGACTGGCTTGCCAGAATGCCAAGAGGAGGAATTCATTCCTCCACCTAGAGTGACTTCCCCAGTTGAGGAATACAAGCAAAAGCTGACTGACCTAGATGAGTGGAAGAAAGCTAACCACACCTTGTTTGTTAAGGGAGGGTTGTTGTGTGAAAGTCCAAATGAGCCCACACCAATCAAGAGCCTTGATCCTAAACCTATTAAGATCACACACCCTACCACTGGCAAAGCTGTTGACCTTGGCCCACAAACTGTTAGAAAACCTAGTGTTAAGTATGCTGAGATGTATAGAAATACTAGGTCACCAAAAAGCCAAGTTAGTAACCATGGAACAGGCTTCTTTGCTTCTAGACCTAAGACTATGTCTAGAAAAGCTTGTTACACATGTGGTAGCTTCTCACATTTGGCATACAAATGTGTCAACGCTTCCAATGTCAACGCTGATAGGAACCATTTCAGCGCTGACAAAAGTCAACATAGGTCAAACACTGTCAGACCCAATACCTTTGTGAACAAAAGTTCACAAGTTGTTAGACCAGCCCCATTCTTTTCTAGAGGGTCTAACACACAAGGCCTAAGACCTTTTCAAAAGTCAAACACTTGGTCAAATAGGCAATGGGTTCCTGTAGCAAACCCTAGGTTCAACGCTGATAAGAGCAATCGGGGCGCTGACAAGAGAAATTTCAGCGCTGACAGACACACTGCTAAACCTAGGTATTTGCAACCACAGGGAAATAGGTCTAAAGCTTCTACTAGCTTAACATGGAGACCAAAACAAGACCAAAACCCTAATTCTACTGGTATTTCTATGACATGCAACAGGTTTCATTATATTTCAAAGGCATTGTCAACACCAATTGGGGTTAACTGGGAATTTCATTCAAACAGGGATGAAAATGGGGTTGTTATGAGAACCAAGTCTGTTCTTGTTGAACAACCAAATGAATCCAAGTCTTCCAAGGCTTGGGTTCCCAAAGAAAACTAATGTGTTTTCTTTATGTGCAGGGCATTCAGAAGAAGATCAATGATTATGGATACTGGGATAGTGGATGCTCAAGGCACATGACAGGAAAGGAAGACTATCTGACCAATTTCTCTCCTATTCAAGATGGTGATAAGGTATACTTTGGAGGGGGCTATGGAACAATCACAGGAAAAGGAACCCTTGTCACCAACAATCTACGGTTTGAGAATGTCTTCTTGGTAAAAGAACTGGATTATAATTTGTTTAGTGTATCACAAGTATGTGATAACAAAAATAAGGTTCTTTTCACAGATACTGAGTGCTTGGTGTTAAGCAAAGATTATCAGCTCCCTGAGGAGAAATACATAGATTTTAGAACACCAAGGCATAAAGACATATATAATGTGAATCTTAATGGAATTAAGATAAATAATAAAATGTCATGTCTGTATGCTAAAGCCTCAGTAGATGAAAGTAATCTTTGGCACAGGAGATTAGGGCACATAAACTTTAAGAATATCAATAGACTTGTGAGGCTTGGTTTAGTTGATGGTTTGCCTGAAAAGGCTTTCCACAATGACCACTCTTATGTTGCATGTCTTAAGGGCAAGCAGCACAAGGTCTCATTCAGGTCTAAACAGGTGCACTCTAGTTCTAAACCACTTCACTTATTGCATATGGACCTCTTTGGTCCAACTAATATAGAAAGTTTGAAGGGTAAATCATATTGTTTTGTTATCACTGATGATTATTCCAGGTTTACATGGACTTTCTTTTTAGCCAAGAAAAGTGAAACTGCCCAAAGTCTGATTAATTTCATTACCCAAATTGAAAAGAAGAATGGTAATGAGGTCAAAATTATTAGAAGTGACAATGGGGGTGAGTTTAGAAATCAGTTGTTAGATGATTTTTGTGCCAAGAAAGGGATTACTAGGCAGTTTAGCGTAGCTAGAACCCCACAGCAAAATGGGGTTGCTGAAAGGAAGAATAGGACCCTCATTGAAGCAGCCAGAACCATGTTGGCTGATGCCCACTTTCCTATAGCCTTTTGGGCTGAAGCTGTTAACACAGCTTGTTATGTTCAAAATAGGGCATTGGTCAACAAGATACATAATAAGACACCTTATGAATTACTTTGGGGAAGGAAGCCCAATATTGGCTTTCTCAAGCCATTTGGTTGTCATGTAGTTGTTTTAGAAACTAGTGAGGCCCTAGGTAAATTTGATTCTAAAGGTGATGAAGGCTACTTCATGGGTTATTCAGTGCAGAGTAAAGGATATAGGGTTTACATTAAAAAGGAAAAACGTATACTTGAAAAAGTACATGTTAGGTTTTTAGAAAGTAAACCTAGTGATCCTGAAAATGGTCCAAATTGGTTGTTTGACTTAGAACCTTTATCTAGAGCTTTAAATTATATGCCTGTTACTGATCCAGACATTGTGAAGGTAACTTCAAGTGTTTTGGAAAAGAGAATTGGTAATGTTTCAGGTATACAGGTTGCTAAGGAGGATGGACCACCAGCAGTTAAATCATCTCCCACACAAGAATATGTTACACTTCCTATATGGATAGATGAGTATTATGCTGCTGCTACTGCTGCTAGGAAAGATAATGGTGGTTTTCAAATACCACCAAATACAAACATGCATGATTCTTCAGGCGCTGACAAAGGGAAATCAAGCGCTGACACGACCAATTCAGACACTGATGGCTCCAACGCTGACAACAACAGTTCAAGCGTTGTTAGCCCAAGCGCTGACAAACAAGGATCAGACTTTGGAGACACCTTTACACAGCTTTTCTCTTCCCATTTTGAACAAGGTGGACCTTCCAATGTCCATGAAGGGATTTCTGTTGATCAAGAAGAATCTGAGGAAGAAGATATTGGCAACATGGAGCGTGAAGTTGAGGACACCAAACTTTTTGAAGGAGGAGTTCTCACTTCCACAGCTAAGGATCACCCCACATCTCAAATCATTGGTGATGTTATGGCTCCAGTTCAGACAAGAAGATCCCATCAAGGTCTTGGTGGATTTATTGCCAATATACACAAGAAGGTTGATACCCCTCTTGTACAAGCATGTTTGTTTGCCTGTTTTCTGTCACAGGAAGAACCCAAGAAGATTTTTGATGCTCTCAAAGAACCAAGTTGGGTGGAAGCAATGCAGGATGAGCTTCACCAATTTGCTATACAGGATGTTTGGGAGCTGGTTGATTGTCCTAGATATGTGAGACCAATTGGGACAAGATGGGTTCTAAGGAACAAGAAAGATGAAAGAGGCATTGTGGTCAGAAACAAGGCACGTTTGGTAGCTCAGGGATATACACAAGAGGAAGGAATTGATTATGAAGAAGTTTTTGCACCAGTTGCAAGAATTGAAGCTATAAGAATTTTTCTAGCTTATGCCTCTTGTATGAATTTTACTGTTTACCAAATGGATGTGAAGAGTGCTTTCCTCTATGGGACAATTGTTGAGGAAGTATACGTTATGCAACCTCCTGGTTTTGAAGATCCTGAAAATCCAGACAAGGTCTATAGAGTGAAGAAAGCTATGTATGGACTTCATCAAGCCCCAAGAGCATGGTATGGTACATTGTCCACCTACTTGGTGGAAAATGGTTTCAAAAGGGGCACCATAGATCAGACATTGTTTACAAAGAAGAAAGGAAAACATGTGTTGCTTGTGCAGGTCTATGTTGATGACATCATTTTTGGGTCTACTGATCCAAAAATGAGTGAGGATTTTTCCAAGCTCATGACAGATAAATTCAAGATGAGTGCAATGGGTGAGATGAACTTCTTTCTAGGGTTACAAGTTCAGCAGAAAGAAGATGGTATCTTCATCTCCCAAGACAAGTATGTAGCTGAAATCTTGAAGAAATATGGTTTTTCTCCACATGAGAAGGAGGCTTCCACTCCTATGGATAGGCAACACCCTTGGGGAAAAATTGGAGCTGGAAAGGATGTGGATGTTAGGCACTATAGATCAATGATTGGATCATTGATGTATCTTACAGCCTCAAGACCTGACATCATGTTTGCTGTGTGTGCATGTGCACGCCATCAAGTGACTCCCAAAGAATGTCACCTTTTTGCTGTGAAGAGAATTTTTAGGTACCTAAGATGTTACCCAGATCTTGGATTGTGGTACCCAAAAGATTCTCCATTGGATCTTATTGCATATTCAGACAGTGATTATGGTGGTGACAAGTTTGATAGGAAATCCACAACTGGTGGATGCCAATTTCTTGGGAGTAGATTGATATCTTGGCAATGCAAGAAACAAACAGTGGTGGCAAACTCTACAACTGAAGCAGAATATGTTGCAGCAGCTGCTTGTTGTGGACAAGTCTTATGGATTCAGAACCAGCTGTTGGATTATGGGTATAATTTTATGCATACCAAGATTTTTGTAGACAATAACAGTACTTTATGCATTATTAAAAATCCTGTACATCATTCTAAAACCAAACACATAGAAATTAGACATCATTTTATAAGAGATTGCTTTGAGAAAGGTTTAATACAACCAGATAGGGTAGCCACAGAAGACAATGTGGCTGATTTATTAACTAAACCTTTTGATGCTGGAAGATTTCAATATTTGGTAACAAATATTGGGATGGTTAATCTCACTTAATATGTGTTTTGGAACCTTTTTGTAAAAGTATGTACAGGATAATGCATTGTTATTGGTCTTTGTGATGATTTAGATTTCCACTTTATTTTTCTAACACTGTCAAAGGTAAATGTAACGCTGTCAAGTGTTATTTTGCCGTTGTTAGAGATATTATTGTCTAACGCTGACAAGAGTTCCTTCAACGCTGACAAGTGTTGTCGGGGCGCTGTCAGCAACAAATGTTAGTTTTGTGGTTTTCATCTAAATGTGTAGGTAGGTGGTAGCTTTATGCCATTGGATACAGAGTTGCTTATGGATCTTTGAAGAGCTATTTGGACATGTTTTGTTTATGGATGATGGTTGGAATATTTATATTCCTATCTTGACATAAATTTTTTAATGTTCATATATATTTTGAGAACTCATGTATCATAGTTTAAGGGGAGGTTTAAGGAACCTTTAGGACTCTTGGGTATTCTTATAATACTCTCATCACAATTCTAGATTGTGTCCACAGGTGAGTATGGGTTAGTTTTACTAAACCATGAGGCACTGTAGCATGCAAAGGTGACAACCTATGCATGCTGCCAAGACATTTTTGGCCTAGAATTGGTTGTGGTCTGTTGGGTGACTTGGGAATCATTTTGATATGGGATTTACCTGGGAGTAACAAGGATTTTATAAGGTAACTTGGTTGTTAAGAATTTTGGTTAGCAAGGGACACTAGAGGACTGTTATGTCTATCTTGCTTATGCAAGTGTGCATAACTGGACAGTGCTTGCCGCCCTATGATAATTATCAGCTTTTGGTTATCTTCTCTAGGATAAATTACTTGTTAAGGTCATTTTTCACTTTTTAAAACAATTTTATTTTTGGACGCTGACAAGATTTTTCCAAGCGTTGTTGTGACCAAAATGGACGCTGGCATGGCTTTAGGCGAACGTTGACAAGATTATAGCCGTTGGGCGTTGATGGGTTATATTTGACAGTTGACAAACAATGGGACCTACCCAGTTGTTACTTTTTGACATATTTTCAAGCCGTAATTTTAGGAGTTGTTACTTTCATTAAATGCATGAGATAACTTATAAACTTTTTCAATATTTTCATGATTGATTTTTGAAAATCTTTGCCTATTTTTGGGCCAATCACATGCATTCATCCACTCCTATAAATTTGGCTCCTATTTTAAACAGGGTATCTATAATTCTTGTCTAACACTTTTCTCTTATCAACCTTCATCTTTTATACTTTAAATTAACAGCTTTCATCAATGGCACCAAGATTTAACTCAGCAGAATTGGATTTGGGGTTCAAGTCTCAACACAACATGATTGCTTATCTTGTTGCTGATAATACTTTGTTCCCTCAATACACACAGATGGTGGAGTATTTGAATGCATCCCCATTAAGGTATGCTCTTTCTCATGCACCACTCATTCCAGTCACACACATTAAACAGTTTTGGAACACTGTCAGTTCCTCAACAGTTAATGGAGTGACCACATTGACTTCTATTGTACATGGGAGACCTTGGGTGGTTACTGAGGCCTTGGTACGCCAGGCCTTGCATCTTGATGATGTTGATGGTGTAACCCTTCTTCCCATATCTGAAATAGAACAAGGGCTTAGGGCTTTGGGATACCCTATTCCTGATGAAGGTACTCTTAATAAGTACCATAAGCAGGAATTTCCCCCAGCCTGGAAGTACCTCATTCACATTCTCCTTCAATGTTTGAGTCCCAAATGTACTGCACACAATGAGATCAATAGATCCATTGCAACTGCTATTGTGTGTATTGCAACAGGGCAAAAATATAACTGGTCTAAAATGATTTTTGAAGGAATGTGTAAAAACAAGGGGACAAAAATGACTTTAGCTTATCCCCGTTTTCTGCAAATGGTTTTTGATGCTCAAAGATACTGTTCAAGGGATCACAATGATTTTTATAAGATCCCTGAACAAAAGAAGGCTATTTTTACCAAGATGAATTCACCACCTCATAGAGACTTACCTTTAACCCCAGCCATGCTTGCTGTTATTGCAGCAGCACAACCCCAACCAGACCCCCAACCTCATATTGACCTTCACCCACAACTTGAACCTATCCCTGAACCTTTACCCTCACCTGATCAAATGCAACTAGACCAAAATCTCTTTGACGCTGACACATCTAATGTGGGCGTTGATATGCCTATTTCCAACACTGACACCCAACCATCACAATCCCAAACACCCCTTAACCAACCCACATCTACACCTTCTACTACACCATCTTCCACACCACCTGAATATAGGTTGATTAAACGCCAAAGGACTGCTGGAGTGTTCTCCTCTGGTGGTCCTAGCCATGAAGCAGAGAGAACCACCACCACAAGTGTGGCTGGTGACCTGGATGAGGCTGGGACTATTGGTTCTGGCTTAGCAGCTGGCCAAGGCAGTCCCACCATAATTAAGTCCTCATCCATGCCCGATGAACCTGACTTGGGAAGTCAAATCCCCATTTTGGAAGAGGGCAGACTGGAACCAATGACGCTTTTAGAATTGACGGCTGTCTGCATTAGCTTGCAAAAGCAAAATGCAGACTTAGTACACATTGTCAGTAACCAAGGCCTTGAACTCAAGGAATTGAGGGAGAGGATTGTTGTTTTGGAGAGTGCTCATTCAAGGGGAGGTATGGAGGAGTCTTCCAAAGGGGAGGAAGATCAAAGAAATCTGAGTGATAAGAGCAGTCAAGATGGTCAATCATTGGATGTTGCTGAAGCTCTTACTACTTTGAAGGAACAAACAGGTTTTGATACGTCCTTGATCTCTCCAACCAATTTAAATTTATCATTTACAGATATGTTGAGAGAGGTTACACAAGGCGCTGAGGGAAAATATTTGAGCGTTGATAAGACAAGTTTGGACGCTGACAGAAGTATTTTGGGCGCTGATAGAGGAAATTTGGGCGTTGACAGATCTGCATATGGAGGTGATGTATTCCAGTCATCATCTATCATCAAAGATGTTCCTACTCAGGTATTATCATCTACCCTACCAACAATTGAACCAACAGATAAGGGTAAGGGTAAGTTGGTAGAAGAAATTGTTCCAAAGAATGCAGCTCAGGTTGAATTTGATAGAAGATTGGCTGAGCAAATGATGGAACAAGGTGAAAAGGAAAAGTCACCATTTGTTGTGACTTCTGAAGAAGAAAGTGATGAAGCTAGCTCAGATTCAAGTGTGATGATTGTTGAACCAGAAAGACTTGAGTATGGTGATGAGCTTGCTAGGGAAAAGCTGAGAGATTTAAAGTTGCAGATTGATTTTGATATGCCAGAGGTAGTTCAGATGTATAATTCTTGGGAAGAAAGCTGTATGGATAATCCAGACTTGACCATTTCAGATCAGATATGGGGTTTGGAAATTCTTCTTAGAGTTCAGAAGGATTGTAAGGTGATGTTGAAGTACAAGGCAAGCAACATTCTCTCTGAGTTGAAAAGGGATAGAAGGAAGCTCTACTTTATGTTGCTCAAATGTCATGGAGTTGGATGGACACATCAGAAGCTGAAGGCTTTGACATTTGATGAGTTGGAACATAGGGCTTATCCTATTTGGGTGAAAGTGCAAGAAGAAAACACTTTCAGACTTCTTTCAGATGAAAGAAAGGAGCAACTTGCAGAAGAGATGGCAATCAAGAAAGCTATGATAGTTCCTAGACCAGTAAAGAAGGGATTTATTCTTGAGTTTCCAAAAGATATGAATCAACTATATCCAAGTGAAGCAATCATTAGAAAGAGCCTCAAGCTTTCCCCATTAGAAGCTTCAGATATGGTGCATGTGTTACCACTAGATTCCAGGAATCCAATTGTAAGTTATGAGGAAGATGAATGTGGATTCTGGAAAATTGGAAGATTTGGCAAGGAGGTACACACTTTTACCACTCTCATATCTTTATTTGCAAGTTGTGATAGAGAAGACTTGGTGGACCTTTGGAGGTTGCTAGAGACCAAGTATGAGGCTGAAGCACCAACTTCAGCCAATGGAATAAAACTTTGGACCACATTCAAAAGAATGTGTGGGACAAAAGAAGAAGATCCTGAAATATGGAAGGATCTTGAAGATGACCTCAGTAGTCTTCAATGGAGGTTATATTCAGCTGCAGGTGTATACCATTTGAGTTCTACAAAGTTTGCTGAGTATTTACTTGTAGATGCTCAGTATTTCATATCCAAAGCTGTTTTGGAGAAGATGAAGGACACCCAGTTGGAGATAGACTATACAAGTGACGTGGCAAAGAATTTGATCAGATTTATTTATTACCAATATGATAAGGTTTGTCAGACTCCTCCAAGTTCTTAATGTTTATTCAGAAACTTGATCATAAGAGTGGATATCAAGTTTAGGGGAGGATTGTTGGGAATAAATTTAGGCCAGAACACTTGAACGCTGACAAGAACAACTCAAGCGTTGACAAGAGCAAAGTGAGCGCTGATAGCATAAGCGTTGACAAGTTAAAGTCAAGCGTTGACAGATTGAAGACAAGCACTGATAGAAGATGTGAGCTACACGTATATTATATTCTAGAATACTTCTAGTAAGGATAGAGACGACAATGTATTTTCTATGTTTATCTTTACCTAGAATAGTTGATTCGTAGCTTATTGTACAAGACTTCTTGTTCTATAAAAGAAGATCTTTTAGGTTAAAGTTTAATATAAGTTTTCATAAGTATTCGCAAGTTAAACTCTTTCATTGTAACCAAGTACGATTATTCTAATACAAGTGAAAGTTTGTTTAACATCATTGTGTTTTAGATCAAGTGTTTATTCCGCATAACACTTTGTTACTTTATTCATAAGCAAAGGTTTCTCTACGTGTAGTACTTGATCTAATCTCATATACACAAAGCTTAATCGATCTAAGTTTGGGATCAACACAGCCATGAGGCTCTAGCAGTATGGTGGTGTTGGTGGTTGCAGTTATTCATCATTGATAAATCATCAAGAAGGGAACATACACCACACTTAAATATGCTTTTGAACGAGAGTACATCATGTAAGTATTTATCTTTTTTTCCCTTTATTCAAATACGCGCATATCAACTGATCTCATGACACGTGTGCAAATTTTCAGTTACTTCGCGCAGTGGCTGGACTCTGAGAAAAGTGTGACAACCGTGGTTTTGAGGTTCGTCACTTGGTCTTACTTGTAGGTTATTTTATGTGTGACTACTTGATTTTTGTGCTTACGTGTTTATGTTGTGTGAACGAGGTTGGTGTGATTATTGTTTATGAGTATAGAGTACTCATAAGTAAATCGAGGTACGGTTAATTCATGTTCATGAGATCACAATTAGTGACTATGAAATGAAATGGTGGTATTTTGGTGGTTACGTATACGTATAAGTATTATAGTAATAGTATATTTTTTTTAGGATTTACGGTTTAGCATTTAGAGGTCTCGGATAAGGTAATTAGCCATATGAATATTTTTCGGGATGGTTTTAAGTCATTTAGGACTTAATTATAAAGTTTATTTCAAAATTTGAGATTTTTTTTAAAAGTGTATATTTTACGTCTTTTACGGTAAAACGCGTAAATTTGACTAGTTTTACGGTTTTGAGGTTTTGGAGGCTTTAGGAGCTGAAATAAATTAAGGAAAATTAAGGTAATATTATTAATACATATATTAATAATAAAATAAATAAAAAACGAATTTATAGGTGTATAGTCGGTTTAAAAAAAAGAGGAAAGAAAAAAAGGAAAAAAAAAAGTTTATGGTAACTAGTGTTTGAGTTGGACTAGGATTTTGGCTATATAAGGAACACATACCCTACACCAAACGAATTATTATCCCTGGAGCATTATAGTCGACGGCCTAAGAGAGAAAAATTAGGTTTCTATAGCTTTTTCATCTTCCATTGATTTAAGGTAAAAACCTTCATTAACCTTTTTAATTTAAATTGTTTTATGTTTAATTAATCATCCTTATGATGGATTAAGGGTTAGGGTTTATATAAAAACAGTAGATCAATGATGTATTAATCATATCATGATGATCATAAAATCTAGGGCTTGTATTAGAAGGGTTATAGGTGATTAATTAGATCAATTTGTTTAAACCCCGTTTTTAAAAACTGGGCAGAATTTTGAGTCTATTGTTTTGATCATATCTCGAGTTCTAGGAACATTAAAGATGCGATCAAACTAGCACTGGATAGGTAATTGAGTTGGATTTCTTAATCAAGAAACGAGAACTAAATTGGAGGTCGGGAAGTGGGTCAAAAACAGGTTACAACAGTCGGAGGTCAAAACAGTTTTGAATTCAGCCTGTTTTCTTTTTAAGTTTTGGGTTGTTTGGGGTACTTAGGATTGCATTGGGATCTTCTCACGAACATGAGAGATGGTTTATATATTGTAGTAAGTATCTGCACTTGGGCTAAGGTTCTGGTTTAGGGTAAGACCCCTTAATGGTAACAAACTTTTAGTACGTTTAAAATCAGGAAATCTGGAATGACAAAAGTAGATATATGTATATCGGGGCCTTAACAGTAGCTTTAAGGTTAGGGCAAGTGGGAGGTGTTAGCCAACATACGTAAGGGTATGAATATTCCTTTTACAGAAACCATGGGTATGTTTAAGTGGACGTTTGACTTAAAGTTTTGAGACCTAAAAACTGGGACTGTTTTGTGTAAAATATGAACGGGATAGTTATTGAACTTAACCAAGTTAAGAACTTGTTAGGGATGGGTAATGGGGTGATTAGAGTTTATCAATGAGGAAGTTGTGTGGGAATAGGTTAGATGTCCATCATAGGTTGATGAGTCATCTTAGTGATTGGTTGTGTATTGATTCGTGTTTTTGGTTTGATAGCTTGTTGCTAGTGCGAGGACTCGTGAAGAAGCTATCAGGTGAGTTTCATAGTCCCATGTTTACTAATGATTTTGACTTCCAGATGGGATGGAAGAGGCACTGTCTTGTTTTTATAAATTATGCTGTGAATGTTTTGTGTTTGGTAATGGACTTGTGTGTACACTTATGTGATTACTGCTATGTGATTCTTGATTGTGTATGATTTGGATCGAGGGACACGTGCCGTCTCAGTTATTGTGGTTTGACAAGGTAGTGGCCTTGTGGTTTGACAAGGTAGTGGCCTTGTGGTTTGCCAAGGTAGTGGCCTTGGGATAGGTACATAGTGTGATCATCTATGGTACCATGATGTTGTTTGGCAAGGTAGGAGCCTTGGATTGTTTTGGTGTGATTAATCTTGATTGATAGTTGTTAATGCATATTTGTAACGCATTGTCCATATGTTCTTTTGTTGATGATTGTTATTCACAGATTTTAACTGATTTAGTGTTGGAGTCTAAACCTATGACTCTCACCAACTTTATGTTGACGTGTTTTAGTGTCTCTTTCAGGTGATGCTTTGGGTAGGCGTGAGAACTTAAGTGGCTAGGATTTGGAGAGCGTAGGAATGCATACAGAAGGACATCCCCGTTTCCTTCTTAGTTTTTATTTGTTCATTTAATAAGTGATACTGTGGCACACATATTTTTTTTTGTTTGGTTATGTTATTTGTTTGTCTTGGGTAAGCGGTAGGACTGTTACCTACTTACCTAGACTCCTGCATTTGATGAGATATTGTCATGACTTTGGTGTCACCATTTTATGATATTTCTTATTGCATATAGTTATCTCTATAGACACGCCATGTTGTGATGATATCCATACGTCGCGCCCCATATTCCGCCATGGTGGGGTGTGACAGAATGGTATCAAGAGCCAATGGTTATAGAGAATTAGGTTGCCTAGTCGTGTAGCCTAGTCTATAGCTTAAGGGTCCCTGCATATAGGCGTCATAGGAGTATGTGTGCACTTTATGGTAATTGATGTGCTTGAATGTCATTTTCGCAGTATCTGTTAGGTTATGAACTATTATGGTTCATACTTAACTACATGTTATTTTCTTTACGAGTTTTGACTAGTGCGGGTTAAACCATGGTCGTATACGCTAGTCATTGTTGGATTTCGCTTAATTATGTTTTCATGTTCTTTATACATTTTGAATTTTGTCGACGCTAGTTCGACTGGACTATGAGTTTATGTGTTTCATGCATTGGCTATGTTATTTTAATACATGGGGTTTTGGATCTTATCTTATGTGATTATGAGCTTATATGAGTTGTAGGATTTATGTGGTTATTGTGAGTTGTTGGATTATGTGTTATGTGTAGTATTAATTTCTTATAAGTGTCATCATAGGAGGGAGTACATTGGTGAAAGGGAACAGGTATAATTATGGAGGCCTACATAATTATATATGTGCCACAACACCACTAGACTTTCAAGTATGATTGCATGAAAGAGAATTGATACATGCTGGTATAGCATATGTTGGTAGTATGTATGATTATGATTAGGCGTATGTATAGTGGTAAGTATACTATATGGAGTATTCTGGTAGTTGTTAACGGGTGTCATGTTTTTACTATCAGCATGGTGAACACGCGAAATGGTGCTAGTGGAAGTGGTGATGGAAATCCTGATTTGGCTACTTTGATTGCTGCTCAAATGGCCACCTTAATACCAACCATTGTTCAGCAGGTGACTAACAACCTGAACAACAATAACAACAACAATGGTCAAGGAGGAGGTGGAAACAATGGTTGTAGCTATAAGGCATTCACTTCTTGTGGTGCAAGAGAGTATGATGGGAAGGGCGGCGCGGTAGTACTTACCCAATGGATTGAGAAGATGGAAAATGTGATTCAGATGAGTGGTTGTCTACCCAATCAAAGGGTCATGTATGTAACTGGTTCGCTGGTAGGGAAGGCTTTAACTTGGTGGAATACTCAAGTTCAAGCAAGAGGGAGAGTTGCTGCAAATGCTATAGCTTGGGCTGATTTTAAGGCTCTTATGACTACGGAGTTTTGTCCAAGCAATGAGATGGAGAAGCTGGAAAATGAGTTTTGGGGACATACCATGGTTGGAGCTGCTCATGCAGAGTACACGGATCGTTTCCACGAGTTGGCAAAATTGGTACCTCACTTGGTCACCCCGGAGGCGAACAAGATTAAACGATACATCGCCGGGTTGCCTTCGCAGATCAGGGGAATGATTAAGGCTACTCAGCCTAACACAATACAACAAGCCATACTAACAGCAGGAATACTTACTGAGGAGGCGGTATCTAGTGGAACCTTGGTCAAGGCGGGAGAGAAAAGAAAGGAGCCAGAAGCCGCGAAATCGCCTGACACCAACTGGAAAAATGTTAAGAAGGCAAAAGATGGAAGAAATTTTGCCATGGGGGTACCTCAAGGTGCTGGAAACCCGAACAACAACAATGTTGCCTGCCGAACCTGCTCTAGGTTCCATCCAAGAGGTACACCATGCCAGACATGCTACATTTGCCAGAAACCGGGACACTTTGCTAGAAAATGTGACGCACCTAACAGGAACGCAACACCAATCCAGTCTGTGAGGATGAATGTCACCGGGGGAAATTGTTTTGAGTGTGGACAACCCGGGCATTTCCAGAGAGAGTGTCCTAGATTGGTTGGAGCAACCAACCAGGGCAGAGGCCAGCTAGCTTTGGAAGGAAATCGAGGAAACCAAGGCGGTGGGAACCGGAACAATGCAAACCGCAACAATGGAAACACTGGGAATCGGAAATGGAACAGGAACGAGGGAAATCAGAATAGGGGAAATCGGAACGGAGGCAGGGTTTACCTTGCAAATGCAGTAGAGGCGGTTCAGGACCCGAATGTGGTGACGGGTACGTTTTCTGTTAACAATCACCTCGCTACAATTCTTTTTGACTCTGGGGCAGATTTTAGTTTTGTGTCTTCTCAATTCGTGCCTTTGTTAGATATGAACCCTAGTGTAGCGAAACCAGGTTATGTGATCGAAATAGCTAGTGGTAAATAAGAAGAAGTAGATGAGGTATTTTTAAACTGCAAATTAGAGTTGGGAGAATTTAAGTTCACCATAGATTTAATCCCTCTAGGACATGGGAGCTTCGATGTGATCATTGGGATGGATTGGTTATCAAAGCATAGGGCTGAGCTAATGTGTCATGAAAAGATTGTTAAGATACCCATAGGTGATAATAAAGTGTTATACGTGTACGGAGAAAGGAATGAGAAGAAGACCAGGTCCCTTATGAATGCCAAGGATGATGAGCCACAAATCAATAAAATTCGAGTAGTGAGAGATTTCGTCGATGTATTCCCAGATGACTTGATGGGGTTACCACCGGTGAGACAAGTAGAGTTTAAGATTGACTTAGTACCCGGGGCAACACCCGTAGCGAAGTCACCATATCGCCTAGCACCGTCAGAGATGCAAGAATTAGCCGAACAACTTAAGGAGTTACAGGACAAGGGTTTCATTCGACCAAGTTCTTCTCCATGGGGAGCGCCAGTGCTATTTGTCAAGAAGAAGGATGGATCATTCCGAATGTGTATCGATTATCGGGAGTTGAATAAGCTGACAATTAAGAACCGTTATCCTCTCCCGAGGATTGACGATTTATTTGATCAGCTGAAAGGAGCAAGGTACTTCTCAAAAATTGACCTTAGGTCCGGTTATCACCAACTAAGGGTCTGTGAGGAGGATATACAAAAGACCGCGTTCAGAACAAGGTATGGACACTTTGAATTCACCGTTATGCCATTTGGATTGACCAACGCGCCAGCCGTGTTCATGGACCTAATGAACCGAGTATGCAAGCCATACCTGGATAAATTTGTCATAGTCTTTATCGATGACATACTTATCTACTCTAAGACGGAGGAGGAGCACAATCAACATTTGAGGTCGGTATTGGAGCTGCTCAGGAAGGAGAAACTTTATGGGAAATTCTCCAAGTGCGAATTTTGGCTGCAAGAAGTACAATTTCTAGGTCATGTAATCGACAATGATGGCATCCATGTAGACCCAAAGAAGATTGAAGCAGTGAAGGATTGGAAGGCACCCACTACACCGTCAGAAATACGGTCATTTTTAGGGTTGGCAGGATATTACAGGAGGTTTATTGAAAACTTCTCTAGAATATCAAAGCCTTTGACATTGTTGACCCAAAAGAATCAGAAGTATGAATGGGGCGAAGAGCAAGAGCAGGCGTTTCAGACACTGAAGGATAGGTTGTGTAACGCACCAATCTTGTCCTTACCGGAAGGGGTGGAAGATTTTGTGGTTTATTGTGATGCGTCCAATCAGGGTTTAGGATGTGTTCTTATGCAGCGAGATAAGGTCATAGCTTATGCATCACGACAATTGAAAAACCATGAGAAGAATTACACTACACATGACTTAGAACTAGGAGCTGTAGTCTTTGCTCTCAAGATATGGAGACATTACTTGTATGGGACGAAGAGTGTGATCTTTACGGACCACAAAAGTTTGCAGCACATCTTTGATCAGAGGGATTTGAATATGAGGCAGAGACGATGGTTGGAGTTGTTTAGTGATTATGATTGTGAGATTAAGTATCACCCTGGAAAGGCCAATGTGGTGGCGGATGCGCTAAGTAGGAAGGAGAGGCTAAAACCAAAGAGAGTAAGGGCAATGAGCATAACAATCCAGACAACTCTTAAGGATAGGATTCGGGCAGCACAAATAGAGGCCGTTAAGGAAGATAGGCTGGTTGAAGAAAATCTACATACCATGGATCAATATATGGAAGAAAGAGGAGATGGTTGTAAGTATTACTTAGATAGAATCTGGGTTCCGTTGTTTGGCGATACAAGGAAGATTATTTCGGATGAAGCTCATACGTCGAGGTATTCGATACACCCAGGGGCTGATAAGATGTATCGGGACATGAGGGATATGTATTGGTGGCCGGGAATGAAGAAAGATGTAGCCTTGTACGTTAATGAATGTTTGACTTGCGCCAAGGTAAAGGCTGAACACCAAAGACCATCAGGGTTATTGCAACAACCAGAGGTTCCTAAGTGGAAGTGGGAGAATATTGCCATGGACTTCATTACAAAACTGCCAAGGTCTAACAGAGGTAATGACATGATCTGGGTAATAGTGGACAGACTGATTAAGTCTGCACATTTTGTGGAAATGAGGGAGGATGATAAGATGGAGAAATTTGCCAAGAAGTACTTGGAACATGTGGTGGCAAAACACGGGGTGCCGGTTTCGATCATATCAGATAGGGATAGCAGGTTTACGTCTCGATTTTGGGGACTATTGCAGAAGGCCTTGGGAACGAGGTTGGATATGAGCACAGCATATCACCCGCAGACAGATGGACAGAGTGAGAGGACTATACAAACGCTAAAGGATATGTTGAGGGCGTGTGTGATAGACTTTGGGGGAAGTTGGGAGAATCATCTGGCATTGGCAGAATTCTCGTACAATAATAGCTACCATGCTAGTATAGAGTGCGCACCGTTTGAAGCACTTTATGGTAGGAAGTGTAGGTCACCGTTGCTATGGGCTGAAGTAGGAAGTAGTCAACTAATTGGACCAGAGATGGTACAAGAGACTACGGATGCGATAACCGTGCTTAAGGAGAAATTAAAGGCGGCTAGGGATCGACAAAAGAGCTATGCGGACAAGAGGCGTAAGCCATTGGAATTTGAGGTTGGGGACAAGGTTATGCTAAAGGTTTCACCATGGAAAGGGGTGATGCGGTTCGGGAAGAAAGGAAAGTTAGCGCCTAGATTTGTGGGTCCATTTGAAATCCTTGAAAGGATTGGGCTAGTGGCATATAGGTTGAGATTGCCGGAAGAGTTGAGTAGTGTACACGATGTGTTTCATGTCTCAAATTTGAGGAAATGCTTAGCAAGAACTGACTTGCAAGTATCGGTGGACGATATTAGTATAGATGCGAGCCTTCGTTTTATTGAGGAGCCGATAGAGATTATGGACCGTGAAGTTAAAACATTGAAAAGAAGTAAGATACCGTTAGTTAAGGTTAGGTGGAATTCTAAACGTGGACCGGAGTTCACGTGGGAACGGGAAGAGTTTATGAGGAGTAAGTATCCTCAGCTGTTCGTTAATGACGATCCTAAGGAGTAAATCTCGGGACGAGATTTCTATTAGGAGGGAGTGATGTGACAACCGTGGTTTTGAGGTTCGTCACTTGATCTTACTCGTAGGTTATTTTATGTGTGACTACTTGATTTTTGTGCTTACGTGTTTATGTTGTGTGAACGAGGTTGGTGTGATTATTGTTTATGAGTATAGAGTACTCATAAGTAAATCGAGGTACGGTTAATTCATGTTCATGAGATCACAATTAGTGACTATGAAATGAAATGGTGGTATTTTGGTGGTTACGTATACGTATAAGTATTATAGTAATAGTGTATTTTTTTTAGGATTTACGGTTTAGCATTTAGAGGTCTCGGATAAGGTAATTAGCCATATGAATATTTTTAGGGATGGTTTTAAGTCATTTAGGACTTAATTATAAAGTTTATTTCAAAATTTGAGATTTTTTTTAAAAGTGTATATTTTACGTCTTTTACGGTAAAACGCGTAAATTTGACTAGTTTTACGGTTTTGAGGTTTTGGAGGCTTTAGGAGCTGAAATAAATTAAGGAAAATTAAGGTAATATTATTAATACATATATTAATAATAAAATAAATAAAAAAACGAATTTATAGGTGTATAGTCGGTTTAAAAAAAAAAAGAGGAAAGAAAAAAAGGAAAAAAAAAGTTTATGGTAACTAGTGTTTGAGTTGGACTAGGATTTTGGCTATATAAGGAACACATACCCTACACCAAACGAATTATTATCCCTGGAGCATTATAGTCGACGGCCTAAGAGAGAAAAATTAGGTTTCTATAGCTTTTTCATCTTCCATTGATTTAAGGTAAAAACCTTCATTAACCTTTTTAATTTAAATTGTTTTATGTTTAATTAATCATCCTTATGATGGATTAAGGGTTAGGGTTTATATAAAAACAGTAGATCAATGATGTATTAATCATATCATGATGATCATAAAATCTAGGGCTTGTATTAGAAGGGTTATAGGTGATTAATTAGATCAATTTGTTTAAAACCCGTTTTTAAAAACTTGGCAGAATTTTGAGTCTATTGTTTTGATCATATCTCGAGTTCTAGGAACATTCAAGATGCGATCAAACTAGCACTGGATAGGTAATTGAGTTGGATTTCTTAATCAAGAAACGAGAACTAAATTGGAGGTCGGGAAGTGGGTCAAAAACAGGTTACAACAGTCGGAGGTCAAAACAGTTTTGAATTCAGCCTGTTTTCTTTTTAAGTTTTGGGTTGTTTGGGGTACTTAGGATTGCATTGGGATCTTCTCACGAACATGAGAAATGGTTTATATATTGTAGTAAGTATCTGCACTTGGGCTAAGGTTGTGGTTTAGGGTAAGACCCCTTAATGGTAACAAACGTTTAGTACGTTTAAAATCAGGAAATCTGGAATGACAAAAGTAGATATATGTATATCGGGGCCTTAACAGTAGCTTTAAGGTTAGGGCAAGTGGGAGGTGTTAGCCAACATATGTAAGGGTATGAATATTCCTTTTACAGAAACCATGGGTATGTTTAAGTGGACGTTTGACTTAAAGTTTTGAGACCTAAAAACTGGGACTGTTTTGTGTAAAATATGAACGGGATAGTTATTGAACTTAACCAAGTTAAGAACTTGTTAGGGATGGGTAATGGGGTGATTAGAGTTTATCAATGAGGAAGTTGTGTGGGAATAGGTTAGATGTCCATCATAGGTTGATGAGTCATCTTAGTGATTGGTTGTGTATTGATTCGTGTTTTTGGTTTGATAGCTTGTTGCTAGTGCGAGGACTCGTGAAGAAGCTATCAGGTGAGTTTCATAGTCCCATGTTTACTAATGATTTTGACTTCCATATGGGATGGAAGAGGCACTGTCTTGTTTTTATAAATTATGCTGTGAATGTTTTGTGTTTGGTAATGGACTTGTGTGTACACTTATGTGATTAACTGCTATGTGATTCTTGATTGTGTATGATTTGGATCGAGGGACACGTGCCGTCTCAGTTATTGTGGTTTGACAAGGTAGTGGCCTTGTGGTTTGACAAGGTAGTGGCCTTGTGGTTTGCCAAGGTAGTGGCCTTGGGATAGGTACATAGTGTGATCATCTATGGTACCATGATGTTGTTTGGCAAGGTAGGAGCCTTGGATTGTTTTGGTGTGATTAATCTTGATTGATAGTTGTTAATGCATATTTGTAACGCATTGTCCATATGTTCTTTTGTTGATGATTGTTATTCACAGATTTTAACTGATTTAGCGTTGGAGTCTAAACCTATGACTCTCACCAACTTTATGTTGACGTGTTTTAGTGTCTCTTTCAGGTGATGCTTTGGGTAGGCGTGAGAACTTAAGTGGCTAGGATTTGGAGAGCGTAGGAATGCATACAGAAGGACATCCCCGTTTCCTTCTTAGTTTTTATTTGTTCATTTAATAAGTGATATTGTGGCACACATATTTTTTTTTTTTTGGTTATGTTATTTGTTTGTCTTGGGTAAGCGGTAGGACTGTTACCTACTTACCTAGACTCCTGCATTTGATGAGATATTGTCATGACTTTGGTGTCACCATTTTATGATATTTCTTATTGCATATAGTTATCTCTATAGACACGCCATGTTGTGATGATATCCATACATCGCGCCCCATATTCCGCCATGGTGGGGTGTGACAGAAAGGGTACCCTACCATTGGAAGGGACACTAACAGTCAAGAAAATCGAAGAATGGGACGGTATAAACGTCGAGACAGTTCACGTATTAACCCCAACAATAGTCTGCAAATTCCATGGATATATGATTCCTCAAATCCTATACATGACAACAACCCCAAAGCGTAAGACCAAAAGGTGGTTTCACCAACCGTAGATGTAACAGATGGACCCTAACTCAGAACCGTTTCTGCAGTATACCTGGTACGCTACTCGATACTGTTTATTTTCTGTTTTGAGTTGACCTAAAATCAGAACCATGTTTATTTTATGTTCTACTCGATACTGCTTATGTTAGAATACCAGTTTTTTGAACGTGTCCACTGTCAATGCCTTTTCTCAAAACAACGTTGGTTTTGTGACAAATTAGGCTTAAATGCGAGTGCAGTTCAAGGTATGGTTTGGGACCGAACTGGTTCTTAGTAAAAGTTTACGAGAATGATAAGCAGTTACGTATTTGTTGCATGTGATAGTTCAATAACCATTTACTAATTAATTACAAGGGTAAATGTCGAAAATACACAACGTACTTTCTTAGATTATCCATTATGCCCATCGAACTATTTTATGTACGAAATACATACTTGACTGGAAAATGACCTTTGACTTAACAGAACAACCGGTTACCGTTAGTATTTTCGTTAACTTAGAAATTAGTTTTACAATTTTAATCCTTTCTTTAACTTTTCATCCTTAAGTTAATATCATCTTCATCATGTTCATCATTTTCTTCATCTTCATGATTTTCCCAGATTCAAAATCTAAATCCCCATATCCAAAAGAAATGGTAATAACTTTGACGGATCGGATCCAAAATCTAAATCCCCTGAATCTTATTATCATGCTAGATCTATTGGCCTTTCAGCTTGCAGATCATACTTTAACTTGCTAACCTTAGGCAATGCAACTTTAAGCATTGTGGTGAATGGTGCATAATGTATGACACTTCAAGTATCAGCCTTATTATTAGGTTCATAAGCATATGACACTTGCAATGCAGGTATGGACACTTTTATTCTGTCTAATACTCCTTTTCATTCTATGCTAGTTCAGTTTTGACTTTAAAAGTCAAACATACTACTTTCACTTTTACAATCATATGAATGTATCTGATGTTCCAATACAGTCAGTAGATGCGCGCATAAGATGTACTACAATGGAATTACATACACGCAACTGAGGTAAAATTGTTTGAAACTTAATTACAACTGTTAGATACATATAAATGGAATTACATACACGCAATAGATATAATGGGTATAGGCTCTTACAAGTACTGAGCATGAAGAACACCGTTTCTTTTGGATCTGGGGATTTAGATTTTAGATCTAGAAAAATCATGAAGATGAAGAAGATGATGAACATGATGAAGATAATGTTAATTTTTGGATGAAAAATTAAAGAAAGGATTAAAATTGTAAAACTAATTTCTAAGTTAACGAAAATACTAACGGTAACCGGTTGTAGTCAAAGGTCATTTTCCAGTCAAGTATATATTTCGTACATAAAATAGTTCGATGGGCATAATGGATAATCAGAGAAACTATGTTGTGTATTTTTGACAATTACCCTTAATTACACCTACATGCATGCTGCTTACTAATATTCAATACAATGATCTTTTCTAAATTGCATGTTACGTACTCCGTATATATATTCTTTAGTCACGACTAAGATAGACTAGTTACGCACCTGGTCTAAATTGGTAAATAAACATTGTGCGTCCTAAAGATTTGCTATAGACTAGACAGATTCATCTGCGACAACTCTAGCTATCTAAAAGGGTGGCCGCCCTAAGATTTATCGGCTTACAATATCGAGTCGGAAAACATAGTATAACAAAAAAAGGAAAAAAATAATCAAAGTGAAATGGCGAAAAACTTGCTCTAAATTCCACCAAGTTTTGAAGATGTTGAGGTAGTAGCTTAATGTAGTAATGTACTACCAGTCCTCCTCTCAAATGTGTCTAGGTATTTTGGCAAGTGAATGAAAGGGGAAAATAAAAGGCATTTCTTCTTATTAATATTGAGGGTTGTTATACATTGCTTTTTAAAATTTTCTATCTGCTTATTGTGTTTTATGACATCAGATATATTTTTTATCATGGTATTAATTATGATGTGAAGGTTACTTAATGATATTTGAACTTGTTCTATAGTCTAAGTTTGTTCTGTCATTCGGTATTTCGGTTCAGGTTTGTCGAGATGTAGCAAGAGTTGTCTGACTGGGATGGACTAATTATCTTCGACCTGGTTGTAAGCGTTTCTATTTCATGAATTTAGGCTTGCTAAGTGAACGAGCTTTATCAAGTTGTTTGTGATCGCTCTCTTATGAGATGTATTGAGCCAAACTTAATGATTTACATCTATTTATTTATAATTAGTTAACCCACTAGCTACGCCATCATCCCAACCCACCACCTTTTGCGAAGATGTGCTTTTTAATATGAATTTTAATAAGATAAATCTGTTGCTTATGCGTCTTTAAAGTTTTTAAGGTGAAAATGAAAAAATACCTGAAAATTAAAGAGTAAAAGCTATACAATATCAACGAATTTTCTGAACTTTACCATTTTAAAACACATATAATTTTATTACTAATATTATCAATATGCTCTCAGATATTTTTTTAACTTGAATCTTTTTTTAAATATATCATCGTTAGTGCATTTAGCCAGCGATCGTTCACAACATTAATCTTTTTTCATTAACAGTCGTTTAATCTTTCTATTCCGAACTTTAAAGTCGAATTCTTTTTTTAGATTTTTTACCAAAGAAAAAAAATTCAAAAGAAACTAAAAAAATCGAAAGATGAAATAAAAATATTTTTTTTAGTTTCCTTTTTCATCCATATTTTTTTTTATTTTTTTCATTCAGTTTAAAAAAAAGTCGCGTCACTTAAATTTGAAAAAATATTTGAAAATGTCTTTTTTTCATCTTTTTAAATTAATTTTAGTTTTATGATTTTCTCGAAATTCCAATAAAAAGTTTCTGATTTTTTTTCTCAGTTGTTTCAAATCGCGATGAAAGGATGTAGTTTTTTAACATTTTTTCAAAAAATTTATACATTTTTTATTGCAATTTGGAAAAAAATGGGAAAAAAATCGTAAAAAAAATTTGATTTTTTTGTACATTGTTTTTACGAAATTTCCGAAAAATCATAAAAATTAAAATTAATATTAAAAATAAAAAAGCATTTTTTTCTTTCGAATTTTTTTTAAAAATTGAATAAAAAAAATTAAGAAGAAATTATTTTTTTCAATGTTGCAAAATCGTGAATCGCTAGTTGGTCGGTCGACCACCTTGTAGCTTGTAATCGTTCTAGGCGGGATTTATCCGTGATTAGTCAGATTGGCATTTTTAGCAAATTTTTGGTATTTCCGGCAAGTTTTAGTTATTTCTAACGAGTTTTATGTATTTCTAACGAGTTTTAGGTATTTTCGACAATATTATTCGTAAAATACAACTTATCATACATATAAAGAGTCACTATAAGTAATAAACACAAGTTTACAATGAGTTTTATGTATTTTCGGTAAAATTTGCAGGTTTTCGGCAACTTTTACTTTCTTTGACTGCCGTTGACTGCCATTAATAACCTTTTCATTAATCGCATGTATTAATCGGCCTTGTATACCTACCTTCTTTGTAATACTAATTTTTTTGTTTCGAATTTTTTACCTAGTAAAAACTAAAATTTTTTATTTTATTTTTCTTTCGAATTTTTTGTTTCTTTTTTTGAATATTTTTTTTCGAAAATATATAAGAAAAAAATTCGAATACATATTCCTAGGAGAAAGGTCAAACGATTGTTAAAAGAAAAGGATTAATGTTGCTGACGATCGTTGGATAATGGACTAAGAATAATACATTTAACTAACGATTGTTCAAGTTAAAAAGATATTTGAAAGTATATTGGTAATATTAGTAATAAAAAAAATAAGTGTTTCAAAGTGGTAAATTTCAGAAACTTTGTTGGTATTTTATATCTTTTACTCAAAATTAAATAAAGAATGGTTGTCATTTACTTGTGATGTTTGTTTTCTTAAGATGCATTACATTAATAACAATGTATCAGTCATATGGGTTATATACTAAATATGTGTAATGGAACTCTATAAAATGAATAAAACGTTTGCTACTCTTACAAGCAATGTTTTAAAATTCGGTTTTTTAGTTGACCCGGTTTAGTTACCGGTTCACGGGTCAACCGGTTGAACCGCCGGGTTAACCCGGTTTTATATATATGTATATTATATATATATATATATATATATATATATATATATATATATATATATATATATATATATATATATATATATATATGGGCGTTATTGTAGGAATCGGTCTTAAAATAAAAACAGTAAAAACTATTATGCACCGTCAGATCAATCATTATGAGTGAGATCTAATATTCATTAATTGGTTAATTGATAATGGTATTTTTGTAATAAAATCTTAACATTAGTGTCAATTAGCTCTGTTGGGAATAAATTAAGGCCAGATCACTTGAACGCTGACAAGAACAACTCAAGCGTTGACAAGAGCAAAGTGAGCGCTGATAGCATAAGCGTTGACAAGTTAAAGTCAAGCGTTGACAGATTGAAGACAAGCACTGATAGAAGATGTGAGCTACACGTTTATTATATTCTAGAATACTTCTAGTAAGGATAGAGACGACAATGTATTTTCTATGTTTATCTTTACCTAGAATAGTTGATTCGTAGCTTATTGTACAAGACTTCTTGTTCTATAAAAGAAGATCTTTTAGGTTAAAGTTAATATAAGTTTTCATAAGTATTCTCAAGTTAAACCTCTTTCATTGTAATAAATTACGATCATTCTAATACAAGTGAAAGTTTGTTTAACATCTTTGTGTTTTAGATCAAGTGTTAATTCCGCATAACACTTTGTTACTTTATTCATAAGCAAAGGTTTCTCTACGTGTAGTACTTGATCTAATCTCGTATACACAAAGCTTAATCGATCTAAGTTTGGGATCAACAAGTGGTATCAGAGCTTGTTGAGAAACTTTTGATCTTTAAGTAACGCAAGAACCCTAAAACACCAAAAACCCTAAAAACCCTAAAATTCTCAAAACCCTAAAAACACCATGTCTGGCACAGATCAACCTGCTGCTTTGCTACAAAACAACTCCTCAAATCCTAGTATCAAAATTCCCATGTTTGATGCCAGGAACTTTGAGCTTTGGAAGTCAAATTTTGAGCAATATATAGCTATTCATGACTACACTCTTTGGGAGATTGTCGAATATGGGAACACATTCGACAAAGCAGCAAAGATTGCTGCTGCAATTGCCACAAGGACAGCTGTTCCTAATTGTCCTGAAGCTGATAAGAAGGAAAAGCCTGGAGATGGGAGAGCTGTAGCTGTTGAAGATATAGCCAAGAAAAGGGTGGACATGAAAATCTTGAACATCATGAAACACGCCCTAGGTCATGAGAATCAGCACAAGTACAAACGCTTTGAGTCTGCAAAAGAGCTTTGGGAAGCTCTTGAAGTAGCACATGGTGGCAATGCTGACACAAAAGAAGAAAAGAAGAAGCAACTCTTGCATGAGTATGCTGTCTTTAAAGCTCAACCCAATGAAAATCTCAGCAGTGTGAGAAGTAGACTTCTTGACATCACAAGTCAACTTTCCTTCATGGGAACACAGATTGATGACCCTGAATTGAATGCTACTTTTCTCAAAAGCCTTGGTGATGTATGGAAGATTGAGACAAGATCCATTCTTGTCAATAATACCCACAAGACCTCCAGGTTTGATGACATCTTCAACAACCTAAGACTGTTGGAGAATGAATGGCAATTGGATAGTGATAATAAATCTTCCAGTAGTAACATGGCCTTCTTCTCACAAAGTGAAGGCCAATTTGATTCCATGAACTTCTATGGACATCCAGCCACTGGATCTCAAGGTGTCAGCGCTGGATGTCAGTCTGTCAGCGCTGGATCATATCCTGTCAACGCTTTATACTCAAGCGCTGAAACACACAACTTTGGCGCTGATAGACTTAAACCTGCTGGTTTAGATCTAGATACTATGTGTGCATTCATTGCTTCTTTGCCCAGTGATTCAAGGATTACATATGAAGATCTTGAGCAGATAAGTGATGAACAATTGGAAGAGATGGACATCAAGTGGACTATGGCTCTTGTAAGTTTAAGAGCAAACAGGTTTAATAAAAGGTTCAAGAAGAAGATGACCTTTAATGCTAAGGATGTTGCTAGATTTGACAAGTCCAAAGTTGAGTGCTACAACTGTCATAGGATGGGGCACTTCATGAGGGAATGTAGATCTCCAAGAAGATCTGATGCTGGTAAGCCCTCAAGCCAAATGGTTAAGAGTCAAGATCCCAAGGCCATGGTTGCTGTTCATCAAATTGATGGCGTTGGAGAATGGGACTGGAGCTGGATGGCAAAGAATGAGGAAGAGGATAGAGCTTTGGTTGCTGAAGTTAAAGAAGAGCATGTTGAATATGCTCTCATGGCACACTCCTCCTCTTCATCAGATAATGAGGTATATGATGATGCTTTCTGTTCTAAGGGTTGTCGTTTAAATACTGAAAAACTAAATCAAGAGATAGTAAAATTATTAGATGAGGCAAGTACTGAAAGATGCAAAGTATCTAATTATCAAATTGCTCTTACCCAAACAGAAAAGACAGTAGCTGAGTATAAGAAAATGGAGTTTGATTTAAAGGATCAAATAAATATCTTAAAACATGAGTTACATCAGAGTAAAGATGTTCAAGATATAGTAAATAGGGTTAATCTTGATTTGATAGCTCAGTTAGAGGAGGCTAACAAAAATAAAGATAATGTGAGTCTTAAAATCCAGAGATTTGATAAGGCCACACAATCCCTAGGAGAGTGTGTTAGTAAACAAAGAGACTCTAAGGATATGAGTGGGATTGGGATGAATAATTATACTGGTGTTCCACCACCAGCTGGGGATTTCTATGGTGTCCAATCAAAGGATTTATCTTGGACTGGCTTGCCAGAATGCCAAGAGGAGGAATTCATTCCTCCACCTAGAGTGACTTCCCCAGTTGAGGAATACAAGCAAAAACTGACTGACCTAGATGAGTGGAAGAAAGCTAACCACACCTTGTTTGTTAAGGGAGGGTTGTTGTGTGAAAGTCCAAATGAGCCCACACCAAACATGATACCAATTGTGGAGTCCAATGATCCTAAACCTATTAAGATCACACACCCTACCACTGGCAAAGCTGTTGACCTTGGCCCACAAACTGTTAGAAAACCTAGTGTTAAGTATGCAGAGATGTATAGGAATACTAGGTCACCAAAAAGCCAAGTTCGTAACCATGGAACAGGCTTCTTTGCTTCTAGACCTAAGACTATGTCTAGAAAAGCTTGTTACACATGTGGTAGCTTCTCACATTTGGCATACAAATGTGTCAACGCTTCCAATGTCAACGCTGATAGGAACCATTTCAGCGCTGACAAAAGTCAACATAGGTCA